>OX387427.1:30142062-31467062 GCA_947563755.1 Lochmaea crataegi | reverse complement strand
CATGAAAAAGTATAACTTTTCAAAGAAATTTGATACGGAATTGAGTAACAAGAAGGAATGGGATCCCAACACCATTACCAGATAGAAGCAATAGAAGGGACTGGGATAGGAGTGTACGGATCAGGAACCAAACACTACAAAAGCTTGGGAAAAACCCCAAGTATATTTCAAGCGGAAATTATATTGATAAAAGATATAGAAGGCAAAGGATTATCATCATGTCAGATAGTCAAAGAGCCATTAAAGCGCTGAGTTTCTGCGTAATCAGTTTTAAAATTGTAATTGTATGGGAATGCCTAGGTAAATTCAATGAATTAGGAGAGAAAAGCTCTGTCACCTTGATGTGGATTTCAGAACACACAAGGAGGGGGACTGAAAAACTCTTTTGGGGGCCCCTTAAGCGGTATTAGCTCCAATGTAGTATTGGAAGAAATAGGCAACGCCGAAAATAGGAGAAGATCTGACTATTCGGAAGATCTAGTGGAGCTTAGACAATCAAAGGTACTTCTGGGTGACTACAACTCGGTGGGAACAAATATATGTCTGAAGATTTAACAGGTGTCCTGCGGACTGCATGGTGATAATGAATCCTAGGGCACAACACCTAGGAGACTAAACAATAGAGCATCAAAGTGAGTTTTTGACAAAAATCCTAGTAGAAAACGGACTGTGCCAACATGTAAAAGTCATTACGTAGAATGAACCTGACATGACTCGCAAGTGCTGCTCACGAAATTTTTATAAACATTTAAAATAAATAAAACGTCCTTTTTTTGTTTTTGTTATTAGGTAATCGTAATGGTGTCAAGAGATGAATTCTAGATAATAAAAATACAAATACAATGCATTTTTCAACGAAGTGATTGGAAAATTAGGAGCGAAGAAAATTCGGAAAAACTGGAAAATTCGTATTTTTTTCAAAAATTCATATCGGATTATCTATAACGTATCCAGACCAACTGCAAAATATTGCAATATTGCACTTGTTTTCTACGAAGTTTCAACGCTATAACTTGAAAAACGACGAAGATATGAATTTTTGAAAAAAAAGACGAATTTTCTTCGCTCCTAATTAACCAATCAACCCGTTGAAAATGCGATCTATTCGTATTTTTATTATCTACAATTCATCTGTTGACACCATTACGATTACTTAATATAAGCTTTCGTGTTATTAAAAACTAAATAAATATAGTTTAAAAAAAACTAAAAAACACGTCGGCGCTTTGTGCCATATTTTTCGTATATCGAGCGCCCGATGCTTTTTTCACAATAATACTAGTATTTTTGTTTAGCCTTGGATGGGATTAGAACCCACAACCGGTGAATCCTACGTCATCGAAGACCCGCGCCTTAGCCCGCTCAGCTAACGAACGTACTTAAATTGTTTGGATATACTAACAGTAATAAGCCACTTGCTAGGAGAGTTACAAACAAACTCACAAACTCACAAGCTCACATACAGGTGAAGCTAAATAAAAGCGTATAAAAAGGACGTTTTTTCGTTCTAAATGTTTATAACAATTTCGTGAACAACATTTGCGAGTCGAAAATATATCAGGTTCATACTACGTAATATCTTTTACATTATGTCCTAGGCCGTTTTTTACTAGGATATTTGTCATAAAAATTTGCCTAAGGCCTATCAGGAAATAGGTCTAAAGGAACTACTAGTCTCTGAGAATTTCTTCCGAAACTACGTACATATGAAGAAAAATAGTGTATTCTACACGGGCAATAAGTATGAGAACCCTGAACTGCGCGCCATCATGGCGAGCAGTGCAGGAATCTCAAACTTTCTGCCCTTGTAGAGAAATATACTATTTCAGGTCTCAGTCAATGTCACCTCTATATACATAGATACAAATAAAACAAGCAGCTTTCAACTATCTGTTTACGAGCAAATTATACGTTTCCAGACTTTTCGTCTCTCTGTAGACACCAACAATAATAAATAGATGATAAATTCCGGAAATGAAATTTTAAATTCTAACAGAGATTGACAAGTTAAATTAAAACGTTTATCAGCTCTTTATCGAGAGTAATTTGAATCCGGTAATGGTATTCAAATTTACGGAGGTAGGGTGTCGCGAAACGTGTGGAATTTGTAATTTCCAGGATATAAATATGCTCGATTTTTATTTTTCCGAAAAATATTCCGAGATTTCCGAAGGAACATTCACATTACAAAAATTAATTGAAAACTTAGAATTTGAATGTTTGCGTTTTCATGGATAATTTGCTTGTGAAAGTTGAATGTAGTTTGATTAAAATTGTTCTAGGCAATCAATAATGTTTTGAAGTTTGAAACTGCAAAAAATTGTTCGAATTCTTACAGTCCATTCACAGTAGGAAATATTTTTTGTAATGACATTCGAATAGTATTATAGTCTACTAGGAATGAGATCACGTGAAGTGCGCCCTACAGGCACGGTTTTATTAGGGATAGCCCTTATTTCGGAAATGTTATCAATAAAACGCGTTTGTAGTAACTTTTTTTGTGAGATTTGGTTATTTTTATAAGCTTGGATCAGTTTAGTGCTTTTATGTATTAAACTGTCAGGGTTAACAACAATTAATTATAATAAAACCTGGATGAAAACTAATGATTACTATCTTGATAATGAAGGTAATTGATTATAGGAACTGCCTCTTTTTAAATCAAATTCGACTACATTCGACTGAAATGTTAGCTACACATTCAACCGCATTTAGTTGTATTAAAGCTCTTTTCATCTTTCACTATTGGGCTCTTTCAATATTATGTACGCTGAATCCCATTGAACATGATGCCCCTCTTCACAAGCATGTTTGCAAATATCTCATTTAATTAACTCCCTATCTTTAATGTATTTTTGTTTTCATTGATTCTGATTTACAATGAATTTTGTTACCATCACAGGATATTTGATTCAAGCAGTTTTTTGAAGATTGTTTTTAATTTTTTTGGTTAAGTTATTGGGTTAGATCTTAACGCATTGGTAGGTTTAAAACTAGTTCGAAATATTGAAATAATTACAAATGGTCTTAATTTTCTCTGATAAACACTTAAAATACGGTATAGTTAAGTTTCTAAAAATTATGATACTGGAATTATTATTATTATTATTGGGCATTAATAAAACATCCACGGAGTACAAAACAAGTGTTTACCGTAAACTAACACACTCTAATATGTATTTAAATTTTGAATCCAATCACTCAATCAGCCTAAAAAGAGTTGTAGTAAAATCTGTATACGACAGGGCCAAGAGCGTTTGTTCTAATGATAATGAATTCAGAAAGGTTTTAAATAATAATAATTTTATCTGACAGAATTTATAAACAAAGAAACTAGAAATATAGAGCATAGCTTATTGTTAATGTACAGGGAGATTTATTGAGTTAAATAGTTGTGCATGAAAATTATAGGCAGCTTCAATTTTCATACTTCAAAATTAGTGACAACGTTACAGGGTATTTCATAACTCGATACCAGATTATAGTTATATTTTTTTAAATGAAACAACATACAGGGTGGCCAGACGAAAATGAAACAGAGCCATTATCAGGAACTGACGCAGAGACCCGTCGATTTTTAATCAAAGGGGGACACTTTTTTCCGGTATTTTTGACTTCGCTACTTTCACCCCCTAGCGGGGGTAGGCATCACCTCAAAATATTTAAATGACAAGAGGGTCGAGTAAGGTATCATTTTAAAGCATTTTTAATTCTCTTTACAACAGTCTTTAAATTTTGAAATTCGGCCTAACACTTTTTAATAAATTACATTTTAATGTTTAAATTATGTTTAGTTGTTTACTTACTTCTTAGTTAAATTAAATGTTTAAATTGATGACCACCCACGTCCATACAATAATAAAGATTTTGTTCTAAACCAAATCCAACCAAATCTTCTAAAGAGGCTGGTTGTGTTTTGTAGATTTTACTTTTGAGGTATCCCCACAAAAAAAATCTGCGGGTGACAAATCTGGTCCATTCTGGAGGCCATTCAATGCTACCTCCTCTTCCAAGCTACTGCTGTGGAAAATGTTTGTCTTAATACTGACGAACAATCAAAGCATAATGCGGAGGAGCACCGTCCTGTTGAAATATTAAATGATCTTCATTATACTGTGGGTCATTTTCAATAATATCGGTCAAATTAGGGTCAATAGCATCTTCCACTAATTGCAAATACATTTCGCCAGTCAAATTACCAGGTAAAAAATATGGACCCACCAGTCGAAATTGCCAGCCCATACATTTAATTTTTGCGGTTGCTGTGTATGCACCGGCTGGAAAATTCTTGGGTTTGAATCAGACCAGTAGCGGCAATTATACGATTTACAGTACCGTTAATAAAAAAGCTGCATTCATCGGAGAAACAGATATTAAAAAGAAACTGTGGATCATTGGCTGCTCGCTCACTCATTATCCCTTTCACTATCACTCCCCTTTAGCGTTGTTCAAAAATTCTAATTGTTATCAAGCGAGATATAGGGACTATGTAAATAATATTTTTGCAATAAAAGAGAAAAAAACTTAGCCCCACTCTTCAATACAGGATGTCCATCATGATGTACAAACACAGTACGTGGAAGTAAAAATACTCATAGGTATTTATTTTTCTAGTAAGAAAAAATGCTAAACTACAAATATATTTTGTAAAAACCTTGTAAAAAATAAATTATAACTTCATTAGAATTCCAAGAAAACCATATTGTAACACGAAGTACAGCAATAGTAACATTATATTTCGGGAATTAAGAACACCACCAAACATATATTTTCTCGTCAATGAATGTTGATAGTGAATTCCACGATTGAAGAAGACTCTCGGGCAGCTCTTAAATCACAAAATGCGGAAAATTGTACGTTCAATATCAATGTTTTCCATCAAACTTATTGTAATCAAGTTATGTGTTATATTTAGTTATTCTTTTACATGTATTAGTTTAAATGGCTATTATTTAAAAACTACTTGTTAATGTATATGTGAAATGGTTTGCCTGTATAGAATAGTTGGCGTTATCGTAGGAAGAATGTTGTACCTAGCATGTGGTGCGAGAAGTGTGTCTTTTCCTTACTCGATTACTGACCGCACTGGAATAGGATGTGTTCTGCAGTTTCCTCCTCTGTCAACCCCAGTAATTTCGATTACAGAGTCTTGTTGGCATACCTACTACTGCTTTGACAGTTATCTCTACTTACTAGGTCTGCCGGAAATTTTGGTGCTCTCTAATAAACTGTTCCGCCTTTCTTTGACCTTGTTAGATTTTCCACCATTTTAAAGATTTCTGTACCATCCACCTTCTTGTGGCCATGTTTATTGTCAATTTCGCGACGCTGCGGAAGGGTTCCGGTCCAATAAATGACATTGATGCTCCTTGTGTGGCCATTGATCTATATGGAATCGAGTACAATTACACCAACATAGACTGGCGCCCGCTCGCTTCTCTACGCGAGTGTCAAGATGAGTTTGTCGACTTACTGGTAATTATTTTTCCTGTCAACTGTCAAACTCTTTATCTCATAGTGTTTTTCATTCAAACTTAGACTGTTTATGCGTACTCAGACGTGTTCTTAATCCAAATCTGTCGTCTTAATGAACAAAACAGTAATCGAGGAGCTGCGAATTGATCCAAAGAGAAAGAGGGAGAATACTACGAACGTTTAGTGGTAAAGTGAGAATCGTATTCGAATTTTATTGTCGTTCTCAAACTGAATACCTACTACCCTCGAGAAGCTCTTTTGCCCTTTTAATGTCTCTTCCAGAAAATTAAATGGCTTAACTTAATTTCATTTTGGTTTCGGTCGAAGCCCCTATTAGCTAAGGTCGTAACATCATTTTTAATGCAAACATTTTAAATATGGAGAGTGCAGGTGAAGTATATTACTCTATTTAAAGAGAAAAATAGGTGGTTTTATGGAAAGTTCTTTTGTTCGTCCAGCCGTTTTCATGTTATTAACACTTTAACCCGGTTTTTTCAGCTTAATGATTATACCATATCGATATCCATTAGTTCTAAAATGCTTACGTACTTTATTTCACTATTATAACCATTTGAGAGTTTAACATTGGTCGTTTTGATATTGATTTTGACAACATAACGTATACAGGTGATCAGAGCTTCAGAACTCTCGCATCATACAGGATCGCTTTATCTATAAAAGTATTTCAGATTACGATTAGTGGCGAACTTTTCGATCCACAGTCAGAGAATTGACATTCGATATTAACAATTGAATATTGTACATAATTTAGCTATTTTTATAAATAAGTAATATGCAATAACTTTTGTATTGTTTGTCATAGAAGTTAATTAATAGAATCCTATCAACTTTTTTAGAAGAGTATTCCAAACTTTAATTTGATGCAGCCACTTGCTTGGTAACATTATTCGAAGTATGTATGAAGGCCTTCGAATGAGCAAGTCATAGTAAACTTTGCCAGAAGTCGAAAACCCTTTTGGCAGTCCAGGTATTTAATATTCACTTGGAAAAACTCAATAGGATGCTAATAACAGGTTCTGGTCCAATAAAATCACCCGCGGCACCCTTCTTTGCAAAGGAGTCTGCCATTTCATTGCCATCCATGGGATCCAGACCAGAGACAATTTGATGTCTTCCTTTGGCTGTACGAGAAAAAAATGTTTTATTGCTTCATGTGTGAGGCTGATTTCTTCCAATCTCTCCACACATCCGTATATGCATGTTTTTTACATTTGGAAATATTTGCAATTCTATGTTAACCATTTAATCTCCCATTTCAAGAATATAAGGAATCTAGAAGGGATTCTATGGATGCTGACGATGTGGTTCTAATGGAACCAGTATTTACCAAACAATTATGTCCCTGTATATCAGAGAGCTTTAGTTGGGTCGTTCGCTGTGAAGATTTTGTCCACTAAGCAATAGTTGCATAATATGTGATCATTGATTTAAGAATGATCACATGATATTCAATGAATTTGTTTGGTTCCTAGTCTGCAAGATTTTCTACAAATTCTACGAAAAGTTCACAAGGATAGTCTAGCTTTACAGTCTAATAGCTGACTGCATAAGATGCAATTTATAAAGAGTAGTGGATATTTGTTGTTTAGAAGGTTCTATTGGTGATCCGAAACACCGAGTGACTAGTCTCCCTGCGCGCTTAGAAAGTGGGGTGGATGATCGAAAACGATATACTTTACAACGAAAAATACGATTCACCTCACAAATAAACATTACCTTAACATAAAGTATTTATTATAACAAAGCACGGACAATTATTGGTAGTTCTGTAATAAATGAAACTAACTGGTTCTAATTAATTCCACTATTTAATGAATAAATATGAAAATTCTAAGATATTGATAATTATTTCGATATTGATATATCATCGTCAGAATGACAGAAGTTACATTTTATGTGATGCCTACTCGATGTTTAATATTTTGGCTAGACCAAAAAGTGACCTATCTTGTGATTGACTTAATATATTATATGAATGTAAAAAAGGAGAAGATATGTCAATATCTTAGAATTTTCATATTTTTCCATTAAATAGTGGAATTAATTAGAAACAATTAGTTTCATTTATAACAGTAATATGAGTAGATTCCACAGAGTAAGGGTCCAAACTGTAAATTCAAATATTGGTAGATCATATCCTAGAATAAAAAGGTATACCAGATCTCAACAAAGCGATGTTGAGATAAGTTAAAAAAATTATGAACCCCATTATCTATATACTTACGATCTGGCTGATGGAAAATTCGAAGACAACATAGAGGCAGACTGCTATTGAGAGCGCTTTCTTGAACGAGCCCAACATTTAAATTCCGTATAACGGATTACTAAAATACCTTTATACTACTTAATTACAGTTTCCTGTAAAATTGTCATATTTTAGTCAAGCCTGTTACCAATAGATCGAAATTAATAGAATTTATACTATTATCTTCGATCTACCTTTATATTATTTTATGTGAATAAAATGGCTACTATAAGCTGTTTGTATCTATAACATTGATTTTTTTGGCAGAAGCATATGAAAATAGTATATTGTTCAACGAGTGGCGAAAATTACATTTTTTTAAGCGAGAGAACAGTTTATCAAACGAGGCGTAGTCGAGTTTGATAATGTTCTCGAGCCTAAAAAATTGTTTTCGACGAGTTTAACACTTTTTCTATGACCTAATAACAGAATTTAAATAATGCAAAAAATCTTTATTGAATTTTACAACACAAATCTATAAATTCTATTAAATCTAGATTATTTTTGATTTCAATATTGGTTGATTACAATATGTGAACAATTATTCAAAATTATAGGGGATTCACAGTCCAAATGTTTATGTGATGTAGAGGATGCCACATTGGTTTTATTAACAAAGTGCATACCAGGTGAAGATGCGCCGCAATTGTACCCCGACGTAGCTGTTGTTGCATTTTGTACAGACTGTAAAATCTTGGTCTGTGTTTGATTTTTATTGCTACTTGATTCGTCCACATATCCTTCTGCAACGTTACTAGACTTCCACCCTCCGTGACGTTTTAGTTGAAGAAGGTCACCTCCTGCGTCCACTAGTAGCGTAGCGGAAGTTCTGCGAAAGCTATGTCCGGTATATTCTTGAGGAAAAGGCAGATTTAAATATTGAGCTATTTCCATAGGAATTTGTTGATTCCGACAAATTGTCTAGAACACTTTTCATTCTGATAGTTAATATAAAATCTTGAATTAATTTGATACATATTTAGTGGACGAAGATTCATGTATTTTTTAGAAATTTCATTAAAAAATCCATTTATATGAAACGAACGTAATACCTTTGTCTCTGTGTTAGGTATTTCAATGAGAAGTCCATTTTCACAATCTCTGATATTATTTACTGTCAAATCTTTTAATTCGTGGCAGCGTCAAGCGCCAGAAATTCCAAAAATTAAAACGACCTAAAATCATTTGTACCATAAAGTATTTGTTGAAACAATACATGATGATTACCTTACCTTAGTCAGCAAATATTTTGAATCGTCTGCATTTGTTAAAAACGTCTTTATTTCATGTGCAGAAAAAGTTTAGACTTTGTAACGGTAAAAGTTGTCCCTCACAGGGCACCAGCTCGAAGGGCTCCGGCTAGAGACTCCTCTCAAGGGTGATTCGACCCCAAGTTTATGTCACACAGGGATAACAGAAGGGTTGTAAAAATTGAGGGCGCCACTACCTTTTTGACGATAAAAATACTAAGGCGGAAAAGGTAGAAACGCCTTGTAAAATTTAAATAAAAGTTAATAATTAAAAAAAGTCACTAAAAATTACCCCGGGCGGTATCTCCCTCAGCTTTTAGTTGGGGATTTAGAAAAAAATAAAAATAGAATCAACACAAATTTACAATTTATTCTGCCACAGGAAATGAACAACGGAATTTAATAGAGGAATTTGTACTTTTATAGGTACTTAGCTTAGATGAAGTGGTTTCCTGGAGAAGAAGTCAGGTCTTGATCCGAACTGATGAGTTCTGTTCTAGGGCGGTATTTTGAGCTAGGGCTGTATCCTTGGCTATATTCTTGGGGTTATATTCTTCGGTTTATATCCTCGGCGTTATATTCTAGGCTTATATTCTCGGCGTTAAATTCTTGGGTTATATCCTAGCCTAGGGTTATATTCTCGGGTTCTATCCTAGCCTAGGGTTATATTCTTGGCTTATATTCTCGCCTAGGGTTATATTCTTGGCTTATATTCTCGCCTAGGGGCTGTGCTTACCTAGAAGTACAAGTGGATCAGGGATATGTAGGAACTTGAATGTAATGGCACATTATGTTGGTCAGCTTTTCAGGTTAAACAAAAGGAAGGCAGTTATTTGAAAGTAAAAAAATGTATTTAATTTACTGAAAGCTTTCCAACATTATATGTCCCATGTTAAAACAGTAAAAATAGCAATTATCGACTGAATTAAAAAAATATACTAATGATCCGAAAGAAACTAATAATAGCAAAAAGTTATTTATTCAGTTATATGAAAAAATATCGTGCTTAGGAAATATATGAAACCGGCACTGGCGTTGCGAAAGAATATTTTATAGGTTAGCGATTTATAAAAGTGTTATTTTATAATTAAGAGTTATTTCGCAACTGAAAAAGCTTGAAAATGTATAAAAGTAAAACAGTGAATTATAAAAAAATATTTGACTTAAAACTACCATATTAGTATAAAAGAACAGTTTATGACCACGTGTTGAATTTAATTTCGTCTATCTCTGTAAAAAAATAAAGAATGCATACGAAAATTATATCAGACAGTACTTTAGAAGAAGCTTATTAATTATAGATTATTATTTTGAACTTACCACAGCAAAATTCCTAAGATAGATACTTAAGATATGAAAGATAGCGAAAGACGATCTGCCTCCTTGGGCAGACGATAACAAAAAGGGGTGTTTAACGTGGCGTTGTCTGTTGGCAGGCGTCAATTGTCTTACGTTCGGGGTAGAAGAGTTTGGGATCACAGAACTATAATTGAATATGGCTAGTGACGACTAGCGCTAATTAAAAGGATTTATTCTGTAAAATCGAAACAGGTCGATAGACATGTTACAACTTCTTATTTTTAAAACCGCTGGATTTCCGTTTCAAAAGAAAACGCAACTTGGGATATTTACTGATATCAATATCATTATTTATTGATAATGTTGTTCTTAACATCGAATATATAGATCATAGAGTTGATGCCTTCAAAGTTTCCGACAATTTTGCAAAATATGCAAGCATCCCAGTTTCCGATAACGAATGTACTTGGTTATCAACTCTCCATTCCATGAATTTATCATAAATTTCTGTATACCTTTTTTTTATTCTTCGGGTAACAAGTCCGCAGAGGTTTGCTCCGCTTGATTTCTTATCTCTGGTGGAGTATTTGGAACATCCAAGTCACTTTCTGAATCAGAATACATAGCGAAATCACGAAAAACACAAACTAAGGTGATTCAATACTGACACTGGTACAGTGACAGCAGGTAACTAGACTTTAGTGAAATAATTTTCGTCTCCATGGACGAAAGTTAACGTTATGGGATTTTTTATCATTTCGATTTTGTCATAATACTGACGAGAACATTATTGAAATTGTAGAAGCAAATATACTATGTATTTTTTTCTATAATTAGCAAATAATTTTCTATTCGAATAACTTTCGAACATTGATAAATGCTCAAAAATTTTCTAACAACTTTCTCATAGGCAACAGACCTCCGCCTGCGGCGTCAGTCTGTTTACAAGCAACAAGCTTTCGAAATCTGTTATAAAATTTTTTCGAACAATTATCAATGTCAATGTGCTTGGGTTATTACTACTGATAATGAAATTTGACAATTTGTAACATTTTTCCAATGAACAATAAATCTTAAATTTAATATATTTGGTTATAATTCAAACGACTTTCCAAAATGACGCTCAATTGATAATGTTTGTGTTTCAATTACCTTGGTTACGCATCCGAACAATGCATCGAAGAAGCCTTCATAGCAAAGTATGAATGTAAATATTTCAAATTCTGACGTATTTTCATCGCATTATGTCAAATTCTTGGTATGAAAAATCTATCTAAAATGCAGTGTTTACTAATGAAAGTCAATATTAGGATATAATTACGATTGAAAAATTAATGTATTTTCATAGACTGTTGCCACTATAGTAAGAATCAGTGATAATCGACATAACGAAAAACGGCGTGGAGGACACAAATTTATCCGCGGCTAGACAGATCTTGGGATTTAATCACTTATTTAAACATATTTCGTTCAAAAAATGATGGTGTCTGATTGATCTATTTCATGATGAGGGAAATAATCTAGCCGTATACCCGACTATAAATTTAGTCTTGGGATATTATATATGAATAACCTTCAATATAGTTCCTATTAATCCGTGTCATGTGAACTGTTCATTATCCACACCTATTATTCACTGGAAAAATAAATAATAGTTTGAAAAAAAAAACAAAAAAACACCTTATCGAACTAAAAAGTGAAAAATAGATTATAGTTTAAAAAAAATTAAAAACACGCTATATAGGAGGAGTAATCTCCAGTCGTGCGACGGAGCTGACACACACCCATTTCTATTCTTCTTTTGATATATTATATCAATGAGATAGAGTTAGAGTCCGAAGTTAACATCGTCTTTGAGAATGAAGAGGATTTAGAGTAAAGCGATTTTTGGATAAAACTTTTAAAAAAATTCAAAGATTTTATAAAAAAAATTCACTAATTTATTCGGTGTTTCCGATCACTAATGAAACCCCACAAACTACAAATATCCAGTGCTCTTTAAACATAATATTTTCATGAAGCCAGCTCAGAAACTTCCATCCAAGACACGATGCAGTTTGAAAAACTTTTTATTTTAAATTCAAATTTATTTATGTACGTCTTACGTCCGTGTCAGAGATTCACAAGTGTGAAAAATTTCAACTTAATCGGATGAGTAAATTCGGAGAAATTTGGCTGTGACAGACGCAGAGACGAGTTATTTCATTTGGAGGCACGGAAGCCTATCAAACTTGAAATTAGTTGCCTGCGCACTGCACTACCCGTCCCAAGCGAGTACACGTTATGTACGCTTGTATAGCCTAGCCGCCTAGCCATTTGAATTTAGGAAGAGGTAACAGCGAGATTGAGATTTCCAGCGCTTCAGTAACTTCTTGGGTCTTTTCAGTTAAATTTGCAGTTTGTTTTGACCTTTTAATTTGTTAAAAAAAACACACAAATAACATCTCCAACATCGGATGTTTTTTCTTGAAGCCCTTATTTACCTCTTATTCGGTCCTTTTACTGCTATAAAAAAAATCGGTAGTGCTTTTATGTTGTAATTTTAATGTTAGTTTAAGTACCAAGCTGTCGTCGGGAAGAATTGGGTGTATTTTAACACTTGGCGTGAAGTTAAAATGCTGCACGCTGTGAGCTAAAAGCATCTATTTACGACTCTATAGGCGAGTTATTTTATAGCTTCACCATCACATGTCCATTACAGCTTTAACTTTTCTCTTTGCGAGGAATTCCGTTTATCTTTTTTTGTTAGTTTGAATAAAATATTATGTTGAAACACTTTTTATATTATTTTTGTTAATTATTTTGGAAAATTGAACCACAATGTTTTTTATAGTTTTCAACTCAACGTTTCGGTAACGTTCCAGCTACCGTTATCAAGTAGAATTAAGTTTTTAAATTCTGGTCCCTATCTGACACTAACGAAAAAATTCGACAAGTAGACAATCAATAATATTTTGAAGCTCCACTTCAGCTTCACTTGATCCCAATCCTAGTAGACTTGTTAGAATGTCATACAAAAAATATTTTATTTCACATTTTATCAAGGATGTGATCTACTGTGAATGGACCTTAAAAATTTGACAATAAAAATTTTTGCAGTTTTGAACTTCAAAATATTATTGATTGTCTAGTTGTCGAATTTTTTCGTTAGTGTCAGATAGGGACCAGAATTTAAAAACTCAATTGTTCTTGATAACGGTAGCTGGAACGCTACCGAAACGTTGAATTAAGAAATATGTGTGGGAATAAACTAACAATTATCCCTCAATCACATAAAGCTTCGATAGCTCGTGTTACTTGACTTGGAAGGTGATTCAAGAAAATAACTAAATGATTTAATACTCGACGGTTGTTTATTATGTCGAATACTAACAAAATACCGATAACTAAACTTACTCTACGTTTTACAACTATTCGATAAAATGATTATTTTTATGTTCAAATAGAACGATAACTTTGAATGATGTTTTCGCGAACGCGAAGTGTTGAAACTCAAACGTGGTATTTTTGTTTTACAATTGAGTACGAGCCGCAAGCGCGGTAACCTTTCTTCTATGAGAAGTTCAACTCGACTGACTAAACTGCTAATGCTTGGGGTGCGGTCGCGCCAGCAGTAAACAAAGGGGAAAAAATAGGTACAAGCATGCTGGAGCCTGCAGAAACATCGTTCAAGGTTGAATAAAATACAACTATCTAAAAGAGTACGTTAGGAATTAAATAGGTACAAAAATAGGACATTATAAATTAAACATAACTCCCGCCTTGGACGGTTTCGGGGAGAAAACTCCAACTTAAACAAAACACTTCACTTCTGAGAACTTACGCGCACAACACAGTACAGTTAGCACTTTTAAACATAGAAAAAATAAAAAAACTAACCTAATGAAAAAAGTGTTAAGAATTAATAATACACAAATCTAGTCACCATCAGGAAGGGGACATACCTTCGCTATGGACCTAAGAAACGTTCCATCTGATGTTTTGACTCTAATTAAGCGAACCTTGCCGTCAGGGCCCTGAAGAATTTCAATGATTCGCGCGAGAGCCCATTTAAGAGGAGGCAAATTATCCTCCTTTAAAAGGACTAATTGATTAACTTCCAAATTTCGTTTTTGGTTGGTCCATTTTGGCCTTTGCTGAAGTCTATTCAGATATTCAATGGACCATCGCTTCCAAAATATTTGTTTGAACCTAATACACTTCTGATACATTGACAATCGATTTTCTGGAATATTACTAAGGTCTTTGTCTGGGAATGCTGAAAAAGTGTCGCCAATTAAAAAATGTCCCGGTGTTAAAGGGTTTAAATCGGTCGGGTCATTTGATAAAATGCTAAGGGGTCGCGAGTTCATAACACCCTCAATGCAAACCAAGACTGTTGAAAATTCCTCAAAATTTAAAACTGTGTCACCAATAGTTTTAATCAGATGATGTTTCGCACCCTTAATCGCGGCCTCCCAAAGGCCGCCCCAATGTGGTGAGCGAGGTGGGATAAATTTCCACTGAGTCTCGTTCTTGGATAAAAATTTTTCAATAGACTCAATGCTACCTTTGGATTTAAAAAATTCGTGTAAGGCTTTCAAATGGTTACTGGAGCCAGAAAAATTAGTGGCATTGTCAGAATATATTACCGAAGGATTACCCCGTCGTCCTATAAAACGTTGTAATGTGAGCAAAAATTGTTCAGTCGACAAGCCCGACACCAATTCTATGTGAACGCACTTAGTAGTCATACATACAAATATGGCAATATATGCTTTAATTTTAGGGGCCTTGCGTAAATTCGAGGTTTTGATTAAAAATGGACCACCAAAGTCCACACCGACCTTTAAAAATGGACGACAGACTGAAACCCGATCTTTAGGAAGGTCTGCCATCATTTGCTCGGCGCATTTAGCTTTGAATTTAAAACAAGGGATGCACTTGTGAATTATTCGTTTAACAGCTCTAAGGCCGTCTAGGGGCCAATACCGCAGTCTAAAGTTACTTAACACGGTTTGAGGACCGGCATGATATAATTTAAGATGCTCTCTCCGTAGCATCAAATCAACAACGTGACATTTAGCAGGCAATAATATTGGATGCTTTTGTGCAAATGGCAGATCAGCATTTGACAATCTCCCGCCAACGCGGATTAAGCCTTCCAAGTCAATAAAAGGATTTAAAGAATTAAAATGTTTGTTTCGAAGGACCTTTTTGTTTTTTAATAAATCTTTCTCTTGAGAAAAATAGTGTTGTTGCGAAACTTGCAACGTTACCTTTAAGGCATGTTGTAATTCATATACCTTCAAGGGACCAAACCTTTTGTTATCTTTATGTTTTAAATTATGTGAAAAACGAAGACAGAATGCAACTATTCGTTGTATTTTCAGAAAATCTGAAAACCTATTGAAAATACTCATCATATAATTTTCAGTAGAAGTTGTACTCATAACAATTTTTCGTTCTTCGGGAATTTTTTGAACATTAACATTTGGCTGAAATGAGTTTAAATTGAAATCAACATTTTTCAAATGTGAGGGCCCTTGCCACCACATATCATTAGAAATAAGTTCTTGGGCCATCATACCTCTGGATACATAATCAGCTGGATTTTGTTTGGTAGGAATGTACCTCCAGGTGTGCAAAGATGTTAGTTCTTGAACTAACGAAACTCTATTTGAAACAAATATATTCCATCTACTTGGATGTGATTGTAGCCATGCTAACGAAATTTGTGAATCAGTCCAAAGATTAACACTGGCTATTTGAAAGTTATTTTTGAATATTTCCAAAATACGATGAGTGGTCTTTGCTGGCAACACGCATGCGCATAATTCCAATTTTGGAAGAGAAATTGTTCGCAACGGACAAACTCTAGATTTGGCACAAATTAGATGACAGGAAACACTGTTGTTTTCATAAACAGTTCTTAAATATATACAACACCCATATGCCTTTAAGCTTGCATCTGAGTAAGAATGGATCTCAATTCGCTTGATATTGCGATTATTAATTAAACATCGTGGAATTTTTAAATCTGATAATTCGAGAATGTTTGTAGAAAATTTAGTCCATTCGTCACGCAATTCTAAATTTAAACAGTCATCCCAATTTAAATTCGATAACCAAAGTTTCTGCATAAAATTTTTTGCCGTTACGACAATTGGAGCAACAAGCCCCAACGGATCGTAGATTTGAGCTATGATAGCTAAAACGTTTCTTTTTGTGACTGGATTTACATTTATGATCTTGGGCAAAGAAATGGAAAAGTTATCTGATTCTGGCTCCCAAAAAATACCCAACACTTTATTAGAGTTACTCTCAGAATTTATAGAGTAGTTTTTGGGTTCAGTTTCTGGGGTAAAATTATGCATGAACTCATTGGAATTTGAACACCATTTATGCAGTGTAAATTTGCCTAAATTAAGTAATTTTATTAATTGGGTTTTTAGTTCACAGAGCTCCTCAAAAGAGTCAGCTCCCGCCAAAACATCGTCAACGTATGTTTGAGTCTGAATTGCTATAGCTGCCAACGGAAATTCTTTTTTATACATGTCTGCCAATTCAGCGAGACAACGAGTGCAAAATTTGTTCCGTAGCTAACAGTCAACAATTCGATGCATTTAATATCATCTGTTATACTTTCTCGCCATAAGATATTTTGTAAATAAACGTGATCAGTATTAATTAAAATTTGCCTGTACATCTTTTCGATGTCTGCAACGACAGCAAAAATGTAAGTTCTAAAGCGACACAAAATGTCGAATAACTCTGGCTGAACAACAAGCCCTTTTAGACATACGTCATTTAATGAATAACCTGAGGTGGTTTTTAGGGATGCGTCGAAGACAACTCTGAGACGTGTTGTAGTTTTATCATTACGAATCACACAATGGTGAGGTATGAAATATTTGTGATTATTGTGAATATTTTTAAAATCAAGAGGAATATACCTTGCATGGCCTAAGTTGATGTATTCTTTAATAAACTCTGAATATTGGTCAAACAATGATTTATTTTGATGTAATCTTTTCTCTAATGAAAGAAAACGTTTTCTGGCATATGAAAAAGATTCGCCTAGTTTAGAACTCTCAACGGGCGATTTAAATGGGATGTCCACTTGGAATCTACCATCTTCTAGGATTTTTGTGGTACCCTTAAATATTTGTTCAGAAAGTTCATCCTCACATGATAAAATATGTCCTTGTGGCACATCTTCAACTGCCCAGAATTTTTGCAGCAATTTATCGATTTGATTGAAATTAATAAATAAAGAATGTGAGGGGGCTTGATCACATGTTATAAAATTTGACAATATTGTTGGGGATAGGACACCTCCTACCACCCAACCAAGGTGGGTATTTTGTAAAGTGGGTAGGTTGTCTCCAAGGTTAATTAAACCAGGTAAATTTTTTAAGCACTCAGTGCGTTGTTTAATTGAGACGACGAATTCGCGCAAATTCATTGAACTACTTTTATTTATCGATGGAACGTCTAATAGGCCCTTGATGTGAACGTAAATATTCGCTAACTTATTTTCATATCTTTCTTTGAGTATGTCGATTGCTACTGACAAATTAGAGGCAACCAACGGTAAATTTGCAATTAGTTTTTGGGGTTCACCCAGTAAATTTGATTTTAAATAGATAAGTTTTTGTATTTCTGCCAAATCATCATTGTCTAAAACAAGGGCTTTAAAAATATCATAAAAACCGTTCCAACTTTGGTGAGCACCTGCAAATTTGTCAATAACAATTTCAGGCATCTTAGATTTAACTTCTGTCTTAACATTAATATTTTGAGGAGAATTTGCCTGATGACTTGTACCTTGAGCAGGAACAATATCTTTAGAAGAATAGTGATCAATCAAAATTTTCAATTGAGCTTTTAAAGTACAATATTTTTCTTCGTAATCACTAGGATCACCAATCTTATCAACATCTATCTCAGATTCCTCAATGACGTCCTGAGCATCTGAAAATTTCTTGAAAGAAGTTTCAAGTAACTCTAACCTTGTTTCATATTCAAATTTATGCAATAAAGTACCTGCATTTGTCTTGATAAAATTGTCTATCCTAGTGATGCTGCTTTTGGCAGTTTTACGAGCGGCATGCGCTTTTAATAACAACGCATCCGGATCCATGTTTAATTATAAGCTTATAGACGGAAAGATAAAATTTACAAACAAAATTAGTGCAACTCGCTAACTAAAATACACTACTTAGTACAATTATGTAGTTGATTAAGCTAAAACTTCATAAAATGTTCAATGTCTATAAAAGTTTATAAAACTGTGAGCGAAAACTCGCTAGATAATAAGTACTGTCACTTAGAGTAGGTAATACTACAATGTTTCATGCTGGTACGCAAGTAATAAATCGTATAAAGCTATACGTCAAATGTTCAACAGTTTATGAAAATAAAATAAACAAGTACGTTGGAAAGATCTGACCTGAATAAGTCCTTGACGAAGTCCAATTCGCAACCAGTCCAGTTGATGTGTGGCCGTCATTCGAGACGATATCACTCGTCACTCCGCCATGTTGTTTTAACGGTTGCTGGTTGACACGAAGCAAGGTTGCCAGACCCACATTCCATTTTCCAAGTTTAATAATTGAATCTTTTTGCTGGTTTTATGCTCTATCCGACTCGAGGGATCAATTTTATGTGTGGGAATAAACTAACAATTATCCCTCAATCACATAAAGCTTCGATAGCTCGTGTTACTTGACTTGGAAGGTGATTCAAGAAAATAACTAAATGATTTAATACTCGACGGTTGTTTATTATGTCGAATACTAAAAAAATACCGATAACTAAACTTACTCTACGTTTTACAACTATTCGATAAAATGATTATTTTTATGTTCAAATAGAACGATAACTTTGAATGATGTTTTCGCGAACGCGAAGTGTTGAAACACAAACGTGGTATTTTTGTTTTAAATTGAGTACGAGCCGCAATCGCGGTAACCTTTCTTCTATGAGAAGTTCAACTCGACTGACTCTGACTAAACTGCTAATGCTTGGGGTGCGGTCGCGCCAGCAGTAAACAAAGGGGAAAAAATACATACAAGCATGCTGGAGCCTGCAGAAACATCGTTCAAGGTTGAATAAAATACAACTATCTAAAAGAGTACGTTAGGAATTAAATAGGTACAAAAATAGGACATTATAAATTAAACAAAATATATAAAAAATATTGTGGTTTAATTTCCCAAAATAAAAGAAAAATGAAGATGCTTTTTATATCCACCAAACCATCGTCATTAAAAATGTAAAACATGTTCTGGTCTTCAGTCCAGGGAAGTGAGGTCGAAAAATCTACCTAACAACAAATTTTTCCGAGATGGAATATTATGTTCCTAATCGATAACATATCGACCCCCTATCATTTTCTCAAATTCTCGAATACATTCCATTGGAGCTTGCAAGCACAACGTAGAGCAGTCGAAATTGGAGTCTTTTACGCTGATGTCTCTTTTAGTTCGCACAAAAAAACTGTAGACATCTAAATTGTAGGAAATCTCATGCCCTATAACATGATGAAAGATTTGAAAAATAAATTTCTCCCAACCCACAATCTTTCAATAATGTTTTTGAAATTTTGTTTATTTAAGCGGCAAGTATAATCAAAATGACAAAATCGAGGTTACAACATGAACGAATATAGAGGAAATGTTTCTGAAAAGGTTGGCGTTTTTAAATTTCGAAAATTCAAAATGACGGCCGCGCAAACTGACTTTATATATTATATCGCTGTTCATTTTATAAACTTTAACAATTTTGAGATGCCGTTTGCTGCAATCAACGGAGTAAAAGTTGTAGTTTTTAAGACCATATAAGCCAAATTAAAAAAAATTCATTAACATATTGTAATAACCAAATACCCTTAATAATCAAACTCAATTTAATTACTTGTACAACTTTCCTTAATACTAAAATAGTTAGTAATTTGATGACAAATATTTATTATATAAATATTTGTCAGCAAACATATTATGTCATCAACAATAACCTGATTTTATAGATATAGAGGTCAATAGAAACCAAGACAGAGGTTCTTACATTGATTACAGTTAAATTAAAATGGTATAGCATTGCTAGTCGACTGAAGTTATGCTTATTAGTTATAGTGATTGTTGAAATAAACTAATTATTTATAAATCGAAAACAATTATTCATCAACCCCATAACCATCCACTACATGGCGACCTTGACGAAATCGAGGGAGTTTTAAATTCAATGATGAAAATGGTATGTCATAATTATATATGTTACAGTCAATTTGTGAAAAGACGCCGTATATATACCGCGCAGATCGTTTATATACAGACTGCCCATGCCCATATCAGACCGTTTATATGAAAAATATTTATTTCATAAATACACTAGTCATTATATAAACAGCGTCGGCCGTATTATACCGCGTACTTATTGTTAGGCAGTTTGTTAAACAATTCAATATTTACATCTACAAACAAGACTGTAATAGAATTTTGTGCTATACCCAAATATTATTAATCTATGGCAAATAAAATAATTATTTCTATGCCCCACTATTTAGAATTTCTGTCTTGGTTAAAACAGATCATTGATTAATTTATCGGGAAGGGCAAGGAAAATCATTGAAGAAGCCATTTTTTAACACTGTATAGCTTCTTCAATGATTTTCCTTTCCCTTCTCGATAAAAACTACAACTAGCGGTTAAAAACAATGAAAAAAATAAACTGACTATCTTTTTATGCGCGTTTTATATAATACCTAGTCAGTTTATAATTTGTGCCGTATTTCATGTAAAGCGGAGTAAGTTCAGGCAATATATATACCGGCTAGACAGTATATATAATGCCCAATTTCATATATCGACTGTAACATAGCCAGCCAACATCCAGTACCATTGTGTTGAATGTCTGGTGTGGGTAAGCTCATTTTTAAGCAATCTATTCTTCATAAATTTTAGTATTATGAGTACATCTCTATTTTTATAATTTGTTGTTTATTGTATATATTTATTTGTGGTATGAGTAATTTGTATTATGCAGTATTAAGGCTTGCACACATTGACGCGAATTAATACGCCGCGATAACGAAGCGAATATTTCGCGACATAGGCGGTATCAAAATTCGTCTCTCCTATCACATTTGTGCGAATATTCGCGACATAGCCAGTAACAAAATTCGTCTTTCTCCTATAACATTTTCGCGAAAATTTCATGATATTTTTTTTTGATATCTGAAAAAATGGATTCTTCAAGTTCTGAAGAAGAAGCAATACTATTATTGGCCGCCTTAGAGGATGAGGAAGTTGAAAGGTAAGGGATTTTAATAATTTTTTGTTGAATATAACACGGGTTGAGAACCAGAAGGTTCTAAGTGGCATTTTAAATTTTTTTGATGTTCTAACGCTATTTGGCTGCTTAATTATGCTCTGAAATAAAAATTACTAATTTGATGATAATTACTAATATACCTATTCACCCATAATAAAGCACTACCTAGAATAAATTGAAGTTTCTCGTTTCGATTTTATTACCTATCAAATTTTCTTTTTGACTTTCTGTAAAATTTGGTGATTGTCACTTAGAACCTTCTGGTTCTCAGCCCTGATTCTTAATTATTAATTTTATGAACTTGAGGTGGGGATCATATTAAATTCCGTAGCGCCTCACAGTTTCAGGACAGGATATTTTTCAATGTTTTCGTATGAAAAAAAAATGAATATTGAAAAAAATCGTCTATCAACTAATAAAAAGTTACATTTTGTGCTGAAGTTGGTGTTTTGTTTTTATTTTTTAGAAAAAGGCTCTGGACACATGGTATAAATATGGAAAGAGAAAAAAAAGGCGAATTCCATACACTAATGCCACAACTGCAACTAGATAGAATTAAAGAAGATATCGAAAAACAATATACGAATTTACGAGAACCTATTTCAGCAGAAGAGAGACTAGCCATTACTTTGAGGTAAGTTGTATATTTTTGTTTTAAAAAAATCTACAAGTTTTGGTAACAGGGATTAAACTGTGTTAAGTAATCAGCGGCCGAATTTTCCTCAGTTTGATGGTTTTCGTCACCAGAGTTTGGAGAAATAAGTGGACTACTGACATACAAGTTGAAATTAGAGTTGCAACTGTTGGAAGTTGACGGTCTGGACACATCCACGTACGGTTTTAATACTTGTTGCTGTGACTGTTCTTCATAATGCATTATTTCTTGTTGGGCAATATTTTGCGCAATTTGTAATTTTGCCTCGGCCTGACGTCTACCTGAAAATTTCTTTGTGGTACGTGCATATGATAAAAACAATAAATCGAGATCATCCTTTGTTCGAGATGTTTTTTTGTTTTCAAAATAGGTAATTATTGATTCCACTGAAGATGTTGGTTTCGTAGTCGATGACTTTGTGGTCTTTTGTTTTTTCAATGTTCTACTAGAGGGTGTTGTGTTATCATCACTCCTATCAGCATGTGTAACATCATTATTTTCCTGGGTTTCAGAAAAATCGCAAGTTTCCGTTACTTGATTTATGTTTGTATCCTGTGTATTATCATTCACATTATCCAGTTCTTCTGTAGACTCTGTTTCATTTATGTATTCAGGAACGTTCGAAGAAGTTTTTGCAAAAGTCAGAAATGGTCGAAAAGCCTCCATGTGATCTGACCCTTGCCATTTTTTGCTTTGTTTTGCAGCTTGTCCCGTTTTTGTTTTGTTTATCCTTATAAATCTGACATAAGTATCACGCAAATTTTTCCACCTTTTCTTTGCTTCTTCACCTAAAACATTTTTTTTAGATTTTTAGCAACTGGAGACAGCTTCAGTACAATAGGGCACAGCTATCGTGTTGGGTTTTCGACAGTTGGTCTAATTGTGAAGGAAGCGTGTAAAGCTATATGTAAAAGAATGGAGCCTCTTTATCTTCCAGCTCCGACCAAAGAAATATGGAAAAGTTCTGTTGAACAATATTCAAGATTTTGGCAATTTCCAAACTGTATTGGTAGTATCGATGGCAAACATGTCACAATAAAATGCCCAAGAAAAACTGGATCAAATCATTTTTGCTATTTAAAAAAATTCTCTATAGTACTGATGGCGATCGTTAGTGCTGACTATAAATTTATTTGTGTGGACATAGGGGGTTATGGCAAAAATAGTGATGGGGGCATATTTGACAATTCTAATATGGGACAGAGATTTGAAACTAATTTAATGAATGTTTCAGAAGATAAAAATCTTCCTGGGCAAAACGAACCTTGTCCCCATGTTTTGGTTGGGGATGAGGCGTTTGCGTTGAAGCCTTATCTAATGAGACCTTTTCCATATAAGCAATCCAGAACAGACAGACGTAAAGAACATTTTAATACTCGTTTATGCAGAGCTAGAAGAGTGGTCGAGAATGCCTTCGGCATTTTGGCCCAAAAATTCCGAATATTTTTAAGGCCAATTGAAACCAAAGTTGAAACGACAATTTTGATTGTAAAGACGGCGTGCATTTTGCATAATTTTTTACGAACTCGAGGAAATGACCAAGTAGATTTCGATTTGCAATCAACAGAGTTTGAGGAAAACATAGGAAGGGCATTTAACAATATACAAAGTGACCCAAGACGTGCAACAAATATTATTATTATTATTATTATCACCCTGTACAATAAAAAAACGTATACCTATGAAAAAATATCTTTTTTTAATGTTTCAAAATTAAATACCTACCTGTAATATCTATCTCTTGCCCAATTTCATCCCATAACTTTTCTTTCTTTCTTATATTTTTGTAATCTTCATGGGCTAAATTGTATAAAATCGGACATTTCTTCACAAACTCTATTAATATTTCAGTGGCAGACATCTTTGCTTCGCAACGAAAACGATAGAAAACGCGGCTGGTCGCGAAATAAATAAAATTCGCTGCAGTTTCGTTGTCGTCAAGCGAAATTTTCGCGCCGGTTTGTTGCTCCTCGTATACGCCGAAGACATCGAGTCGACGAATATTTCGCGAGGCGAAAATTTTGCCGTCGCGCCGAATTATTCGCGCCAGTGTGAGCATTCCTTTAAGGTGGGATTTCGTTGCGACATCCAGCGTTCGCGGCCCGACGTGGCTTCTGGCATTGACGGACAGCCGTTGCGTTTGCATGATTTGCTTAAAACGTCTATCGTCGGCGTTCGTCAGTCATTTTCTAGTCAATATGGATCGAGAAACATTAGCGGCACTCACTTTGGCAGAAGATGAAGAAGATGATGATATTATTAGGTTATTATTGCCAACGCGAAAAGAAACCCACGAATTATACAAATCTAGAACTGGAGAAGGATTTTATAGAATTCTCATTAAAACTCACCTTGAGGCCGATGATGAAAAGTTTCGTGGGGTTTTTTAGGCTCAACAGAGATCAATTTGATTTTGTTTTAAATCTGATTCATGTAGATTCAAAGAAGCAGTCAACAAATAGTGTGAAATTTCCAATTGCTCCGGAGGAAAAATTAGCGTTAACTTTAAGGTAAGAAAGATTTTTCAGCAAAATTTTTTTTATTATTTTTATTTCTAAACATTTTTTTACAAATGATTGTCGAAGAGACCTAGAGTATATGTGGGAGTGTTGGACATAGTTAGTATTTGTAATTTTGCGTCTGCTATCAGAGGAGGAGGAAGTTTTTTTTAATGTTAAGGCGATGCTTCTCATAGACAAGTCGATATCATCCTCCTCCTCCTGTCTTTGAGTCGCCAATTGCGATACCATTTCCATGCGTCGATTAGATCGTTCATCCAAATTTTGCAGCAACCTAGTTTTAACTGAAGAATGACTGGGAGTGGTGCTCGAACGTGAATGGTATGATGAATTACTTTTATTTTCTGAATTTAACTTCCTCCTCTCCGGGTTTACCTCCGTAAATTCAGGTGTTCCGGGTTCAGAACCAATTTTGTTAAGGTTTTGGGTTCCCGAATCACTAACTGCACCATCATCGGCCATAGTTTGCGAATCATTCGATTCCTCGTTTTGCTGATCATCTTCACAATTTTCAATGCGATTCCTTTGAGATTTTACAACCTCTAAAAATTGTAAATGTTGAAACAGAGGCCATTTTGGTGGTCGTGCCGATGATGCAGAACCAGTTGGCAGCTTCAGTTTTCTTTTAAGTTTCAGATAATTATCACGAATATGCTTCCAACGGAGTTTGCGGTCTTCAGCTGTAAAATAAATAAAATTCATGATATACCTATTAAATTAAATTAACGTTTGGGTTAATAACCTAATAATTTTATTTGTTTTAGGTTTCTTGCAACAGGAGAGACATTTAGATCTCTTTCATTCGCTTTTCGTATATCAAGCAGCCACATTTCAATTATTTTTAAAGAGACACTAGAAGCAATGTATCTGCATTTGAAACCTATACTTTTACCAACACCAAATACCTTAAATATGAAGGAGAAAGCATTGGAATTTTGCAATCAGTGGAACTTTCCTAACTGTGCTGCAGCAGTTGATGGGAAACATACGCATTTTCTGCCCTAAAAGAAGTGGATCACTATTTTTTAACTATAAACAATATTTCTCCATAGTTTTGCTTGCAATGGTAGACGCAAACTGTAAATTTTTATTTGTGGATGTTGGTGCGTACGGTATAGAGGGAGATGCTTCCATATTTCCCAGCTCTAAAATGGGGAAGCAAGTATATTCAGGACAATTATTCCCAGCTGATGAAATTCTTCCAAACTCAAACAAGAAGCTGCCATACGTCGTACTTGGCGATGAAGCTTTCAGATTGCATAAACATCTCATGAAACCTTACAGCAAGTTGGCCGCGAGAGGTAATGCGAGAAAAACTATTTATAATGATCGATTATGTAGGGCTCGACGAGTCACTGAGAATGCATTTGGTCTTTTGTGTCAAATTTTTCGAATTCATTATCCACCCACTGCAATACACCCATACTTATGCGATAAGTTGATTATGGTCACTTGTTGCCTGCATAATCTACAGAGTTACATTTTTGGAAAAAAAATCAGCCATTTTACGAATATGATCCAACTATACCGATGCCGGACAATATGATACCATTAGCAAGAACAGGAGGCTTCGCAATTGCAGAAGGTTTAGAAGTCAGAGAAATGTTTACAAACTTTTTTAATGACGAAGGGGCCCTAAACTGGCAGAACGATCGTGTTTGCAGACTGCCTAATTAATCTATTTTTTTTTGTATTATTAAATGTACTTTACATTAATATTGCTATAATAAAGTTTTGTTTCAAAAAATATCAAGATTATTATTGTATTTTCATTTTTTTTAATATTTATTTCTGACCCATGTAGATCTAGAGCTTAAAAAATATTCTACTTACCGCTCTTTGATAATACTTCGCCAATGTGACTCCAACAGTTTTCGCGAATCTGGAAATCCTTGAAGTCTTTATTTTCATGGTCGAATAAACAAGAAAACTCACGCACTTGGTCTATCAATAATTCGTCATCAATATACGAAAAATGTTCAGGCATTTTTAAAAATTTGTTTACCTATTCAGTATACAAACGAAAAGGCACTGGTCGGCGTTCGCGCCTGTAGTATATAGTGCTCGACGGCCGAACGCGACGGTGGGCCGCGAACGCTGGACGTCGCAACGAAATCTCACCTTTAGCCGTATTTAATAAACGAGTTATTCTCTATTCTATTAATTTTTAATAAATTACAAACATTTTTTGATGAGATTTTGAAACATAGTAAAAGAGCATTTAAACAAAAGATTCCAAAAAATATTGAAATAAGGAATGATATAGGTAGTATTAAACATAGTAAATAACTTTAAGTTCTACACTAATCTTTTGAATAAGTATTGGGCAAACTTAGACATAAATCAAAAAAAATTCTGCAAATCTAATTTTGAAAAAATCCGAGATAAGACCGTAAGATCATTTCAAGTGCTACATTGTAAGTACGCAGTACCTGGTTCTTGCATCTCAGCGATAGTTACAACAGTAGGTGACAGCGCGTCTGACAGTGATTCGAGCGAAAGTGAAGACGAAATGGCGTTGAGCGCTTTAGATTTTTTTAACCTAGCGAGTATGAATCTGAATTAGATGGATCTCCCGAGAAATCACAAGTGTTCCTAGATGGATTAGGCTTGCTTAAAATACATGCTACAGGGAACGAGCAAAATGCCATAGCTTTTATAAAAACCAGACTCACTAGCAAAGCTAGGAACCTTATTACCAATGAAAATTCTATAGACCAAATAATAAACGCATTGAGAAGTGGTATTAAAGGCGAAAGTTCTAGTTTACTGGTTGCGAAACTTAGCCAGTATCAGCAAGGACACAAAGAAGCTGTAACGTACGCCACTGAGGTGGAAAAATTGGCTGAAAGATTACAAGCAGCATTGGTCGCGGAAGGAATGCCTGCAAATTTAGCTACCAAGTACACTGCTGAAGCCGCAATAAAGGCGTTAACAGTAAACCCTAGTTCCGGGGACACCAGGCTAATAATAGCTGCTGGTAATTTCACAACCACGCAGGGGGCATTGACAAAATTTGTATCGGTTGACAAAACCGCTGAAATAAGCAATGTTCTACGATACCAATCTAATTACAGATACAATAATCACGGTAATAGACGGTTTAACAATGACGCCAGAAATAATAATTGGACAGGTAGCCCCAGGAATCAATATTCTGGTCAAGTCAGCAATAGTTATGGAAGACGACAGGCAACCATCCTGTTCAGAATTCAATAGCCCTGTTTTATTAGTTCCAAAAAAATCTCAAAAAGGACAAAAAACATGGAGACCGTGCATAGACAATTAAATAAGAACTTAGTACCAGACAAATTCCCGCTTCCCAGAATTGATACAATACCAGATCAATTAGGAAGATCGAAATGGTTTTCAGTAATAGATTTACTGTCAGGTTTTCATCAGATTCCGCTAGAAAAATCTTCTCGTAAATATACTTCATTCAGTACAGACGCAGGCTCTTTTCAATTTACTCGACTTCCATTTGGTTTGAACGTAAGTTCCATCAGTTTTTCTAGAATGATGTTATTAGCTTTTTCAGGTTTATCTGCGGAAAAAGCATTCTTATATCTTGATGATATTATAATCTTGGGGAGCTCAGAGCAACATTATCTTAACAATCTTAGAAATGTCTTCGAATTATGTCGAAAATTTAACTTGAAATTAAATCCACAAAAATGAAAATTTTTCAAAGGTGAGGTAACTTATCTAGGTCATAATTTATCAAGCGCTGGTGTACTTCCCGATAAGGCAAAATATCGCGTTATTGAGCAATATCCTACGCCAGTTACCTCTAAAGAGGTAAAGCGATTCGTAGCTTTTTGTAATTATTATCGTCGTTTTATTCCGAACTTTGCAGAAATCTGCATCCCTTTAAATAAACTTTCAAGAAAAAACGTAAAATTCCTTTGGTGTAATGAGTGCGAATAATCCTTCCAACTTTTAAAAAAAGCTCTAACAAGTCCCTCTATCCTTAAATATCCAGATTTTAATAAACAGTTCAATCTAACCACTGACGCTTCAGACAAGGCATGTTCTGCGATCTTAAGTCAAAATCACGATGGCAATAGCCAATAGCTTATGGTTCTAAAAGTTTTAATAAAAGTGAACTAAATAAACCAATAATTTTGAAAGAATTGCTAGCAATACATTGGGGAATCCATTCTTTTAAATGTTATCTATATGGAGCACCTAGATTTATTGTGAAAAATGATCACAAACCACTTTCCCACTTATTTTCAATGACTGACCCAAGTTCTAAACTAACGAGAATCCGTTTAGATTTAGAGGAGTATAATTTCGAAGTTCAGTATGTTAAAGGAGCATCGAATTACTCAGATGCACTTAGCCGTGAAACAATTGAAGATTTTAAACAATTACATGAGGACAATTCACATGTATTAGCAAAAATGGTGTAAACTACAACATTCAAACTACTCAAGGTAAAATAGAAATGATACACAAGAATAGATTGTATCCCTACAATGAGAAACAGAGAAAAACCTTTTTTTGACGCGAGTGACAAAACTATGATACAAAAGACACATTAGTGCAGTGAAAAAACAAAACAATTTCATAGTGAACTTTTACAAAATGAATTTTTCAATAATAAACAATTTTTAGCGAACTATTTATTACATGATTGTGGGACTATAAATATATCATGTTTAGTTGTAGTTTTAGGTATTTTATTTCGTAATTTAAAATTTTTGGTACACTATATTATTTTATATAATATGCTTAGTTACTTTTTTATTATTAACATAATATTTTTCAGTACAGACTAGTAGATGCGCTTTGACAAACCCCGCCCATCGACTCAGAGAGCTCATTTGATGTTACTGTTTCTTACTGTTAACATCATAAAAATTCCAGAGGCGTAGTAAATTTTCATATTATCTGTTTTGTGTTGATTTGATTTTACTTCAAAGTGTATTTTTTTTCAAAATGTGTGGTTTTTGGTGGCCTATCCTTCTATTATTTAAAACGGGAGTTGAAATAGATTATTCAAAAATAAATTATGAAATAAAGTAAAAAAAATTAATTTTTTAGTTTAAGCGTTAAAAAATTGGAAATAAAATTGTAAAATTGTTCTACGAGAATTTAGGAAAATAATTGGGAGTCGATATGTTTTCGATTGGGGACATAATATTCCAACTCGGAGACTTCCCCGGACTATTTTATTCCCAACTTTAAAATTCAATTATTTGTCGGGTTTGGAGGACGAAATAATTCAGTCTTTTAAAAAATCACGGAAAAGCCGGGGAAATGTTTTATTGTTTCGCTTAACGAGCTTCGATGATGAAGTTGACGTTAAAGAGAAAAATTAAATAACAAAAATGGCTTGCAAGTAAAATTGAATGTGTTTTTTTTTGTTTGTCAAAGATGAATCTGGAAACATTAAAAAATTTGAGATGTTAAGACAAAATGAGGAAGATATTTTAAAGAAATCCGAGGAAATGAAGTTCGTATTAGTTAGTTTTAATGAAGAAGTTGCTCATGTTTCATCCAATTAAATGTAATTTGAAAGGTAGACCATTAATATTTCTTTTGTCATGTTTTAAAATTGGTACTGATCCCTTTAAACCAGTAATACCAAAGTGATCAATCATGTCAGCGGAAAAAAATGTAGGTCCATGATACTGAGTCTCATTCAAGAAGTTGTTACTTTAATTTTGGCTTTCCATGAATAGAATAATCAATATTCATACACAAATAATAGATTAGATTAGATTTGATGCGGTGGCTAGTCGACCTATTCCACTGCGACATTTTCAGATCTGTTGTGGTCCTCTGAATCTAGATTACATTCTCCAGCACGACTCTTTTCAAGTAGCCAATCAGCCTCGAGAGAGTAATTTCTTGATAGATATGATAGATTGTTTATTTAGCAATAATCCTATTACAATCAAAATATTTTCAAAAAGTGACATATCAAATAATTATACACTTTGTGCTGATTACATGTTAAATAATTGGATAGGAATAATTACGAATAATTTATTTTTACATAATCAAAAGTATCTCTTTTGAAAGTGTCAGGGGTGATACACGATTTTATAGGAATTGGCAAATTATAATATAATAACCAACCTTTGTAAAATAGAGAATTTTGTGTTGAACTAGTTCTTGTCGTCGGTATATATATGTTACTAGATGTTCTAGCGTTGTAAGTATGTATGTCTCTAACAAAACTAATTTTGTTGGACCTATATTTTGGTAAGATATTATGAATTATTTCAAAAATAAAAATTTCGTTTTGTAAAACCATTCGCTGATTAACTCTCATGAATCCTAAACGGTCAAGCATATCCTTAATACCAGTGTATCTATTTACTCTTAAAATAACCCTCATGGCTTTATTTTGTTAAATTTGTAAATTAGACTTCTCAGACTGGCTCAAATAATATAATATAATTGTTGAACAATACTCAAAATGCGGTGCAATTATGGTTTTATATAATGTAACTCTTGTCATTAGAGATAGATTTGAACTTATTCTCCTGAAATAATTTATTTTTTCACTAATTTTCTTATGAACATACTGACCATGTTTTTTAAATTTCATATCTTTATCAATAATACCACCAAATATTAACATTCACTAACAAGTTTTAAGGACTGACCGAACAATTTAATATCGCATGCAACATTACTTTTATTGTTGTTAAATAACATCACTACTGTTTTATTTATGTTTACATACAAATAATTCTCAATAAGCCACGATTCTAATAATTTAATAATATTCTGCATTGTATTCATCGTCTCTTCCACATTTTCACCCTCCAATGAAAGTGTTGTGTCATCAGCAAATAAATTTAAAACTAATGGAATATCACAGAACTCAGCAATATAATTGATATATAAAATGAAAAGAAGAGGCCCCAATACTGTACCTTGAGGGACTCCATACTTCACAAGAAGTTTACTGGACTAACAATTATTTACTTTTACTTGTTGGTAACGATTTTTCAAGTAACTACTTAACCATTCTTGTGCATTTCCAAGTATACCATATTTTTTCAGTTTTATGATTAACAAGTCCCTGTTTATTGTCTCAAACGCTCTTTTAAAATCAAGTAAAACAGTACAAATAACTTTTTTTGAATCTATAGATTCCTTCCACTTTGAGACAACCAGTTGTAGTGCAGACTCACAACAATGTTTCTCTCTAAAACCAGACTGATTTTCAATTAAAATATTGTTATTGATAATATGTTCTAGAAGAAGTTCCTTTATGTATAATTCTATTATTTTTTCACAAAGAGGCAACATGTTAATTGGTCTGAATTCATCACATTTTTTTGTATTTGTTACCTTTTGAATAGGTACAATAAGTAATGTTTTCCACAAGTCAGGAAATTTACTTTGTTCTATACTTAAATTTATATCTGTTAATTTATCACTAATAGTATTTAAGCCATTCAGCATAATGGTTTTGGTAATCTCGTCTGTTGAATAATCTTTTTGCAAATTTAATATTAAACGTTCTACTTTTTGTTGGGTTACTTTTAGAAAGTTGTATAAAGGTGTTATTTGGTTATTAATAATAACATGATTTCTTTGATTCAGATCGTGATGTTTGTCCGTATTAGCTATTATTAGTTCTATACTTTGTACGAAATAATTATTAAATGAATCGGCTAATGATTTATCATCTTCCACTAATATATCCTTAGTGAATTACGAAGGATTACCTTTAAAATAAGGCTTTATTCTACAGAGAACAACTAACATAAAATTATTGACAACTTTGTAACATAACTGACAATGTCATGAATCCTATCAAAATGGTAATATCATGACATTCTTCCCGCCTTCTTATTTCACGAGGAAGTCTTCCAAATATTGAGGACGCCTTCGTGTCCTAACTGGCCTATCGATATTCAGTACTGCGTCTTGATTGTGTTGGTCTTGAATGGAGTGGTCTTGAATGAGATGGTCTTGATTTTCTTGAATACTTTGGTATTGACTTTCTTGAATGCTTTGGTCTTGATTTTGACTGACAGAATTTTCATCGCAATAAGTTAATGATGTGTCTCCTCGATGAGCTAAATGCCTAGTGGAAACTGTCTTTTCTTCTCCATTTTCCAATCGGATATGGGCCTATTCCGAGTTGGCTTCTAGGAGTTGGACTTCATCAACTAAAGGTTCGTATTTATTCAAACGGACGAATCTCTTTAATAGCACTGGTCCTGGTGCAGCTAGCCATGTAGGAATCGATGATCCATAAGTTGAGCGCCTCACATAGTTAAACATGTGTTCGTGTGGGGTCGAGTTGATAGCAGTGCATAAAAGAGATCTAATAGAGTGAAGAGAATCCACTAGAACCTGCTCCTACTGGTTGATTTTCAAATTTTGAGATTTTAAAGCCAACTGGATGGTTTGCCATTTAATTCCATTAAATCGTTCGCACTGACCATTACCTTGAGGATTATAGGGAGTCGTGCGACTTGAAGCAATACCGTGAGACTCTAAAAATGACTTAAGTTCACGAGACATAAAAGAGGTACCTTGGTCAGAATGAACATATGCCGGAGTGCCAAATATAGAAAATATTTGACGCAAACATTGGATAACTGTAGAGGATGATATGTCGGAACATGGAAATGCGAATGGGAATCTGGAAAATTCATCAACAACGGTTAGTAAGTACTTATTTCTTGAAGATGAAGGCAAAGGACCTTTAAAATCCAAATTAAGACGTTCAAATGGTGATGTGGCTTTGATTAACGTTCCTTCATTTTTGTGAAATTTTGGTTTAATTTCAGCACAAACAGGACATGAGGAGGTAATTTGACGAACGTCTTCCACAGAATAAGGCAGATTTTTGCAGCGTATCCAATGGAAAAACCGGGTAATACCAGGGTGACACAAAGAAGAATGTAAATCAAATAATTTCTTTTGATCAGCCGATGACATAGTTGCAGAAGTAATACGGGAAAAAACATCAGCTACCGTGTTTTGACTTCCTGGCCTGTAAACGATATCATACTTGTAGCATGACAATTCCAAACGCCAACGTTGAATTTTCTCATTTTTGATTTTTGACGAAGACTTGCTGTTAAACATAAATTCCACTGACTTCTGATCCGTAATGAGCTGAAAATGTCTGCCAATTAAAAAATGTTGCCACTTTTTCAGTGCTTCTACTATTGCGTACGCTTCTTTCTCAACTGACGAATGCTTTTGTTCCTGAGAGGACATGGTTCTTGAGAATAATGAGACTGGTCTTCCTGATTGGGATAATTGAGCAGCTATTGCAAACTCCGAGGCATCGGTTTCAACAGTTAACACAGCGTCGTCATCAATTGAAGAAATCGAAGAGTTAGCTATGTCTTGTTTGAGCTGTCTAAATACCGAAATTGCTTTCTCAGACAATGGAAAACTTGTGCTGTGTGCTAGCGGCTAAATTTTTTCGGAAAATTTAGGAACCCATTTAGAGTAGTGTGCAAACACTCCTAGAATTCTTCGAAGAGAAGCTGTAGTATCAGGTAATGGTAAATTCAAGAGAGGCTTAAGTCGTTCTGGGTCCGGCTTCATAGTTTTGTTGCATATTAAATACCCAAGAATGAAAATCGATTTGAGGGAAAATCTTGATTTTGTTTCATTAATTGTTAAACGGTACTTCTTAATGACATCTAAACATTTTTGTAAATTTTGATCATGTTCTTGTGAGTTACCGCAAACCAGTGACGTCATCCACATAAGTATAGACGCTTTTAAGATTTTCTTTCTTGATGATGCTGTCGACGGTTCGTTGGAAACAAGCGACTCCATTGGTAACACCAAACGGAATTCGAGTAAATTGGTACAAGTTTCCACAAGCTTCAAATGCAGTGTAGATCTTTTCTTCATCTTTAATTGCAATTTGGTAATAGGCACTACGGAGATCAATTGTACTAAAAACGGAATATTTCGAAATTTGGTTTACAATGTCTTCTATCCGTGGCAATGGGTATGCATCCAATGATGTATATTTATTTATGGTTTGAGAATAGTCAATACTCATACGTTTCTTGTGGTTTTCACTTGAAGTTACCAGAGGTTGAGCTTGCCAGGGGGAGATACTGGGTTCTATGATCTTTTCTTTTAGAAGATGTTTGATTTCTTGTTCAATAAAGTTGAGGTCTGAAGTTGTGAATCGACGTGATTTTATTGCGATTGGTTTGCAATTAAACGTTAAATTTGAAAATAAACTGAATGGTTCAACATTTGCTACTGCTAAATTGCATATTGATAGGGTAGATTTGTCACCCCCAAAGAGAATTTCGAGTCGGGAATGTTGCTTCAGAATATCATGACCAATGATTGCTTCAGTGTAAAGTTCATCAAGGACTAAAAGCTTTACATTTGAATAAATGTTATCGAAAATTTGTAGGCGTACAATACAATATCCAAGAACTTGCTACTTGAGAGATGTTGGAGCCATTTTAACATTAATTCTTGATGGAATGACACAAATATTTCTACTGGCAACAATTTTACTTGAAATATAGCTATCAGAACTCCCTGTATCGACTAGTGCATCTGTGATTATGTTGTTTATTTTAATTTGAATAATAGATTTGGATAAACAACTAGGAGAAACAGCAGAAATCGTAGTCAGAATAGTAGCAGATGTTTTCTGAGTTCTTCTGGTGTTACTTGATCTACACACAGTTGAAAAATGACCTCTTTTATTGCAGGAATGGCAAATTGCATTTTCAGCAGGACAGTGTTCGCGCAGGTGTCTATCTCTGCCACAAAAGAAACATTTCTGAAAAGATGCAGCAGCTGCTAACGGCATGGTTGATGAATTTTCAGAATCTTGTGAAGGTTCTGCGTTTTGTGAAACGGCAACACTTGAATCAAAAGTTGATGAATATGATTCAGCATGTTGCTTGGCTATTTCTAACGCTCTCGCAGTATCAAACGCTTGACTTAAGCTCACAGAAGAATGCTCTAGAAGCCGCTGTCTAATTTGTAGTGAACTTAAAGCACTGATAAACGAGTCTCGAATGAAATCATCTCTATTCTGTTCGGCCGTAACAGCTTTAAAGTTGCAGTCTTTGCTCATTTGCTTCAAAATTTGTAAATATTGGTCAATTGACTCACCTACTAACTGTCTTCTTGATGAGAGAGAATGTCGAGAAAATATTTCATTTTTGGGCTTTACGTAGAGGCTTTCAAGGATTTTTATGGCATCTTCATACGTTGTACTCTCACTAATGGACTCAAAAACGACTGGACTCACGTAGTTTATTAGTAGATTCAGCTTCTTCTTATTGTCCTTCGCATCTGCCGCTTCCAGAAAATTCACGAACGATCTGTACCAATGATTCCAAAGTTGACCTGCGTTTCTAAGTGTAACATCTATATCTAATCGATTGGGGCGAAGTAGCTTATCCATTTTATAGAATTCTCTGTAGAATAAATTGTAGTGAATTACGAAGGATTACCTTTAAAATAAGGCTTTATTCTACAGAGAACAACTGACATAAAATTATTGACAACTTTGTAACATAACTGACAATGTCAACAATCCTAACAAAATGGTAATATCATGACAATATCATTAAAGTATACAGCTTGTATCATCTCACCCCTTCCTTTACCCATAACTTTTTTAATACCTTGCCACATTTTTCTACAATTTCCTTTGTTTCTATCTATTAAGTTTTCAAAATATAACTTTGTTTCTTTTATATTTATACTCTACTTAATCAGCTGCCATACCTGTAACTATAGCCCTTTTATATGCCAGATCACTTGATTTTTGTAAAGAATTTATTTCATTATCATACCATTCACCACCAACCCTTTTACATATAGTTATTTCTGGAGCAAAATTATTTAAAACAGAAGTAGGTAATATTTTCATAAAATTTTCCCAGCAGGTCAATTATTCATTAATATATTTACCATTTCTTGTTTTAAAAGTAGGTGTATTATCATTATTTAATTTTAATTTACTGTGAGGATCCTTAAACTTTATTTTAAAGTATGTCTTATCATGATCTGTAATTTTTGGTTCCCTCCTCACTTCAGCTGTTACTTCGTTATTATCTGTAAATACTATATCAACTGTACTTCTAGTATTTTGTGTTATCCTGGTATATTCCTTTATTATTTGTTTAAGTTCTTTCATTTGCGTAATTAATTTTCTACCATAAAGATCATTCTTTTCTGAACTAACATCTATATTAAAGTTACCAATTAAAAAAACATTTACATTGCAGTTTTGATAAATTTCCTCTGCTATGTTATACAATTCAGTTAAAAATGCAGAAATACTGGAGCTTGGGGATCTGTACAAAATAACAAACCACATTTCTTTAATTTTTAACCCTAATACCCATAACATTTTTGGAATTGTCAATTCGTAAATTATTTCATAAGGAATACCATTTTTTATATAACACACTATGCCACCTGTGTGCCTATTCTGCATTAAACCCTGATATATATACATATATATATATATATATATATATATATATTTCATTATCTTCAATTTCAGCAGTTGTTACTCTTGCTTCTGTTAGTGCTAAAAGATCAATGCTACCTATTTGTAATAAAATATCAATTTGATTTAAGTTGGACAATAAGCTGCATGTATTCAAATGACCAATTTCTAATTGCTATATAAAATTCGTCTTTTTAAGTTGTTTTTTTTCCATTTTTATAAGACATTGGCAAAATCTATCCCACACCGCATGTTTAACATCCAAATTTAAATTGAATTTTGTGTTAGTTCGTAAGCAATTTATGTAACATTTTTCATTTGATTTACATTCACTAGATTTATGATGTTTACTACAATTTCCACAAAAATTCTCCTCTATTTTACAATCTTTGGCATATAGTATGTTATTCAACAAGCATATAATGATGGCTATTATTCACGAAGGTGCGTTTATATCGCGAGCCGCAGGCGAGTGACATAAACACCTACCTAAGTGAATATTAGCCATTATTTGCGAGTAGAATACTATATTTTGTCCACCACTAATAGTTTCCTGTTTATAAATGAATTTATTTTTTCTCTTCCCTCCAATTTAGGAAGGGATTATAGGCTTTCTTATATAATTTTTTTACTATTTATTCTGCTTCTCTTATTTTTGGCGCGGTAACATTCATTTCAGTGTTTGATTCGCTTTCCATATTATATTTTCTAGTAATTTCCATTTAAATTCAGTACAATAAATTAAAACTTGCAATCAGCTACAAATTATTTAAAATGTCAGTTTCTTATAGTTTTGACGTTGACATATTTACGCTCTATATATACAACAGCTTGATAAATCATTATAAATGTTTAGGTGTCTGAGTTTGTGAAATGAAGAATTGTACGCTTAAGGTTCGAATCCGGGTCGCAACGAAAATTTTTAAATGTTATATTGTAACAATTGTTTATAAATAACCCTCAATATAGGTCCTATTTATCCGTGTCATGTGACCTGTTAATTATCCAGACACATTATTCACTGGTGAATAATGTACGTCATTATACTTGAAGAAGCACACGTAAAATGTAAACATTATCAAATAGTCGGGGACAAATGATTAAATCCCTGACACTTGAAACATTTTACAACACTTACAAATTCAAAAATTCTACACCTATATAAACTAATGTATACAAATTCCATATTTCTAAGAAAGTTTAAAGTTTCGGTATCTACTTCTATTACTAGATTAATTAATCCTGTTTTATTTATTTCTTTGGACGTATTTATTACTTTTAAATGAAAATTATCACCAATGTTTCCAATTTTGTTTTGTCTTATAATTACTTCTTCAATTTCTTCTTCATCTACTAGTATATCTTTGGGGACATTAATAATTTTCAATTTTGGATATACTTTTTTCGGTTCAACTACCTCATATGATTCTCCTAAATTCTGTTTATAATTGAGTTTGATACAATTGAAGCTTGATCTTTACTACCACATTCTAATAAAACTCTTCCATTTTTTAGACTTCTTTTAACATTAACTTCCACATTCAATTGCACTGGATCGACATTTTCAATTAATTTTTTCTTAATTTCTTCCACCGATTTATTTTCATTAGATTTAATTATCAATACTTCTTTATTATTTCTCACAAAACTACTATATGTATTTAAATTATGTACTGCTCCAGTTTGCTGCATAGCAATATCGCTTCAAAATGGAGCTTTCATATCCATCATAAATGTTTTAACTTCCTTTAAATCATTTTCCATATTTTCCACTTTTTTCATAAATACTACTATATTTTCCAGGAAATTTGAACATGAATCTTTTTCAAGATATACCACTCGGTATAGGATAGCAAAACCCTATATTTTCTGAAGGCTTAAGACGTGATCTTTTTAAATCTGCCATTAGATAGCCACAGATCCATTTGAAAAAAAAAGTTTAGTTTGGTACGCAAAACTGTTATGTTATCACTAATTTTACTCGTACAGAGTGTTAAATCCAACACTTCTTAACGAGAATTAGTAACGAAAGTAGGTTTATTCCCTATGTTGGAAACTATTAACGCTTCAGTTAAGATGAAATTAAAAATGGACTCACCTCTTTTATTGATGTTCATGCTGCCCCAGGTGGTATGGTGAATGGCATTACATCCTATGACACAAATAATAGCTAGAGATAAAACCAAGTTACTGAAAGCCACTATCGTCATAGTTGAAAGAGATCGACAATTATGTCTATATAGTTTGGCAAGTCTATCTGAAGCTACGCGGCATCGGTAAGGGGCGAATAAACATGGCCGATATCTGTCATAAACGTACCAATGGCGTACGGTACCTATTTTATAAAAGTATTAAAAATAATTATTATTATATACCTATGATAATAACTGTATATAGAAACTGATTTATGCTTTGCTTTATAGGTAAGGTATTTTTCAAAATATGTTATTTGTTAAAAACAAGCACATTAAAGAACTAACGTTTAATCATTATTGACATATTGTTAATAATAAAAAGTCCACTTTATATTTATTATCACTACATACTTAGCACTTTAGCTTTTTCATAGTTAAACGTGGCAATATCGAATGTTTTCGACCGCATTCCTTTCACAACTTCAGTTATGCTTGCCAAACTATAGGTATAGTGAAGTGAGACAGAACTCTCCGAAAGGATGACGCTAGTGGCTTTTAGTAACTTGATTTTATCTCTTCCTATTCACTTTCATAATAATTTCTCATAAATATATAAATAAACACAAATATCTATAAGTACCGTTTTTATTTTTTCTTCGTGTGAATGGAAGAAAATTGGTAGAAAATTTATGAAATTGTAGCCTATGTCAAACCTTTAGATGGCTAGACCTCCAACTGTATTTGTGCAAAAGATCACGGAGATTTGCTGCTTAGCTTTTCAGTAAAAACATAAAGACCTGCCTTACTACTACTCTTTGTACACAAACTTATTTTGGCAATTATAGTATCAATAGGGAAATAGGAAGATTAGGTTTAGGAAATTTCCTTAGATCAAGAAAACTGCCTAAGCGCCTTTTATACAACAAAGTTTCAAGCAATGATGCCATGAAACAATCCAAGCTAGAGGATTATCTTAGAAGATGTCACTCTGATAAAATAGGTAAAGATCTGAAATACTTCCAAACTCTCTAAGAAAAACTTCAGAAGAGAACCACGGAAGACAAAATGCCTTATCACATAGAAATGATTGTGGCTCGCGGGCTCGCTACTTATAGCTAAATCCGGAAAACCGCATTCTATCGAAGAAAAATGAATTATGCCTGCCGTTGAAGAGATCTTAAAAACCGTTTTACACAAACCTGCATCTGATACCATTGAAAGAATTTCTTTAAGCAACAACACAGTTAAGAGACGTATTGATGAAGATGAGTTATAATATTGAATACACCTTGTGTAATGATTTGCAAACGACCCATTTCTCTAAACAGCTGGACGAGTCAACTTAACCTGGTATGAAGCATTATTATTGGCATATTATTGGAACGAATTTTTCCAGTTTGTCACAAACAGCCAGGATGATTTTAACCTACGTTTAACGTTCATAGACCGGTTGTTACGGTTTTAAATTAACTTACCTTTTTTATTTAAAGAAGTAAGTAAAAAGGATATTGGTTTCAATTGAATAGAATGAAAGTCGTCAGGTTTGTTATTAAATATTTTATTCACTGGAAATAATGTCAGGCTATTAGGTAGTCAGCTCTATTAATTTTCAAAAGTACTCTTGGTATTCACATTCCTTTGTTTGATCCAATTTCTGGAAAATAAAACGTGAATTATAACAGGAAAAAAAAAGACTATGATAATAAATGTGGCCTTGGAATAGTTTCATCTTCTGCCAGCAAATGTATGACAAGGTGACAGACGACCTTGACCTCTTCAGTATTACCATTTGCAAATATTAAATTGGCACTAGATTTACCCTGCAAAACGAGGTATTTTTGGTCACAAACAAAAAAAAATGACCTTTGGACTACGTTCTTTTTCTAAGCCAAGAAAGCTTGCTGAAAGACGCATTTTGCGGATTTAGTACCAAATTGTTGAATTTTATGAAAATCTAATTTTATTGTGGAACCATTAACAATTAGCACCTTGGTGGATATTGGATTTAACTAAAACCAAAACATTTGGCATTCAAAATTTACTTCGGTCGAAGCCACTTTTAGGCCCCCTACCATCTGTGGTAAGTTCTAGTTGAGCCCTACTATTAAGTTGATACTAACGTGGTTTTATTGTTTTAAGCCTTCTATTCTATTTTCTTTTTCTTCATTTTGTTGTTTTACGTCTTACGTAAACTTTATTGTCTAGAGTATAAGTTGATTTGATACTTACGTTGGAAGCTTAGGAGTATTTCTCATATAATTATGGAATGACTGGTGTTTTGTGGTGATGATCCTCCTGCTCTTAAAATAACTGGACCTGTTCTTTTGGGGAAGCCAGAAAACCACCACCCTTTGACCGTCTTCTGGAATAAAACAGATAAGAGTAGAATATAGTTAACCTTATAACCTACTGTGATTTGAATATTATATCTTTCAATACTATAAATAATAGCGTACTTACCTTTTACGAATTAGGGCATGCAGCATTTAGATATTGGTCTAAACTCTCTGTAAATAAATACGTATTTATAACTCTCATTAGACCATTTTAATGGTTTGTAGAATATCAGCATTTTAGGTAGTTCGTTATTTATTTAGTTGATTTTAAATATCGCCTGTACGTAAGCTTTTATATCTTTACTAATATATATATATATATATATATATATATATATATATATATATATATATATATATATATATATATATATATATATATATATATATATATATGTATATATATATATATATATATATATATTAGTTTCCTATTAGAGCCATCATCTAAGATTGTTAAATATACCTATATCCTAGAAAGGGAACTTGTGCCTATTTTCAACCCATCCCTGAGATTTATATTTGAGTTAGCTTGTAGTTTACTTTTACTGCTGTTAAACGTAGTGAGTCGGCGATAGGTCTTCGTGAGTATTTACCACCCACGTGCTAATTTGGTACCTTTGTTCTTGGGGTACCAAACCAAATAATATTATTACGTAATTATCGCTGCCGGTAAACAAAGAAAGGCCTAACAAATTGGCGCCCAACAACAGGAAAATAGCACAAGTTTTCTTCAGTGGTTTTGCTATTTTTTTTTCGTATAGTAATCTTTTTTATTATTTTCATTTTTTGTTTGGTTATAAGTATAAAAATTGGCATTGCATTTGACAGCTTATATCTAATCACAAAACACCATAGTTCCACAGTACTACCAACTGTTGAACCATAGATATTTACTTCAGAATTTTTAGTTCTATATCTACAACTGTATCACAGATCTATAATCGGTGATTAGTACTGAAATCAAGGTTCATATATAAGCGAGGTCGGCTCGATGCAGATTCAAGCGCATCATTGAGGAAACATATTTATAATTTCAGTACATTGGCTTTGTTTATGAATTGTGAAAGATACAGAATACAGATGTTGAACTGGAGTTTAGTATATTAGTAAAAGGGAAAAACTATTTTTTACTTTTCATAGGTCTTATATTAGAATAGTTGTGTGATATTACGACGATATACGTGAAGTATATAGCCCGTTCAGTACAAAAACCGTTGCACGTCATCAAAGTGTCGAAAAAGAGACGTTCGTTTATATCATGTCATTCGATTGCCGCTGTCAATCCTCTGTTAATCACTATGTTAAGCCTCTCTAAACTCAATAAATATTGAAATTTGTAGGTCGCATTGCATTAAAAAATATATATATATGTTTAAAAAAAGGTTTCGTAATTAATTTCATATCAAATACAGCTCGTAGGTTAATTAAATATTAAACCCAAACTAACGTCAGTCTTTATAAAAACTTTTTATGTTGGCAAAAATGCGCGCTGTTGCCGCGATTAAAATGGTTTATTTCAGGTTCAGTTGACGTCTTGACATTTTTGGGGTTATGTTGTGACAAAAACTGCAACGAACTGTGAGTATTTTTTCACAAGCAGTAATGAGTTATCAAAGTTTAAGTCACATCCAAAAAAACGTATAAATGAAACTTAATAATACTGCAATAGTTGATGCATTTACTCCTGATACTATTTACAGCGTTTATGAAGCAAGTATGTATAAGTTCAATATTATACCCAATCGACTCCATTTATTATATTCTGTTACATTATTCTTAATACTTGGCAATTATACATGGACATTTTTTTATAGATAATCATGTCACTTTAGGAATGTTACTGCAGTAATTGGAGGAAGAACAATAATTATTCAATGTAGAATGTTCATGAGTAGTTTACTAAAATATGATACACATCCACAAAGAGGACTTATGGAACTTTCAACAAAAATAAACCACTGTATAAATTTGTTTTTATTAATGAATTCTGAATTTTCCAAAATGGTGATGTAGGCTGTTCATGTCAAAAGGTATGTTACAATGATTTTGTAAAATTTTAGAATGCAAAATTGTTTTTATTCTAGATATTTTGTATTACATGCTGAGAATGAATATGGTTATATTGATGGAGCAGAAAGTATATTTTTATATGAATCTCAGTTGAGTTATTATCATGGGAAAATGAATGAAGAACATGTTTTTAAATGGTTTGAAAACCAATTACTTACTATTGAATCTTTCTGAACCTTTAATAAATTATGGACAATGCTTTTCGATAATATTAGGTTAATGACACAATATAGAATTCAATCAACAAATGTTGAAGCTGAGCTTATTTATATTACAGCCTAGTAAGTAGATACAAACTGTATTTGAACAGTGATATAGCAAATTATATGTTAGAATTCAGAAGACTACACAGCTAGTTTAATATATTTAAAATTCTTACTTCAAATTATACCTAATAGACAATAAATGCTGTTTTATTTTTACAAAATTAATAATATAGGTATATTTGAAAAGAAATGAATTGGTTATTTGAATACTGCCCTTTCAATAAATTTTTCTTTCAGAAACAAACCCCCCAACAAAATATATTGTGGATATGATAGAACAGTATAGTCACAAAGTATTACCTACCATCTTTTTAAAAATCCTATTGGGTTAATACAGGGTACTGCCAAGCAAGCCGATAGATGCATTCCAGAAGTTGCGGGTTGGAATTGGTTTGTCCGTGAACCTCTCAAATTTGAAAGATTTCTATTTGACAATTATTGTTCTACCTTATTTAAAAAAATAGTATTACAAACTTTTCAGTGTAGTAACTAATTTATAAATTTGCAATGTTTCTTTTTAATAAAACAATTCCATAAAAATTGGGGTGGCATTATTTATTATTTTATTTTAATCATGATATTCAAAATAAGTAATTCAGGCAGCATTTTCTAAAGGTACATGTGTATATCACAAAGTTTTATAAAAACTACAAAGAATTAATTTAATAGTTTTTATTGAATTGAAAGGTCTCATTTGATCAATCGTTTTATTAGCAATACTTTCAGTTGCGGTAGATGCTGGAGAGCTAAAACAAAATGGTAAATATAAATTTGGATTGATTAGAAGATGATGGAGTGATAAATAATTCACCAATATACTGATAATTATAATATGTATTGATTTCAGTGCTACGATTTAGTCAATCATTCGCATATACCTTCACTCGGAGAATAGAATGGATTTGCTCTTCCTTTCTGAGCTGTGGTGGTGCTTGCTGCACAATTTTCTTTTGCTATGATCAATGATCATATATCTCAGGATGATTTTCCTTGTTGAGAATGACCTAGACACTAAAGCTTCACATTCCGGCTTTTCTAAAAAAATTTTGAGATTTATTTCAACAAAATATAAAATAAAATTGCCTACCTTTAAAAAGGAGGTAGATCCAGGTTATCAGAACTTTTTTATTTATAGGATGTCTGTAAACCTTACATCAATCTTTCATATTGTAGTGACAACATTTTAGAAGCCAACATGTCCTTATGTAATTGTAACCTAAAAATTATATTAGATAATATTATTTCCTTGATACTATATATACATGCATTTTAAATACTAGAATAATAGTTCCATAACCTATAACTAATTAAGTGTGTGGTATAAACATACAAATAAAAGTGTTAACTATTCCATACATACCTTTTTAGTGCTAAAAATAATTCCATAGTTTTTAAAATAAGAATTTCTTAGTGCTGTACGGTTAACATACAAATTGCACGTAATAACCATCAATAACTAAACCTAACCTAGAATATTTGATAAACTTCATTTGACATATACTAGATTCTCATATTATTTCAAGGGCTTGGCAACATAGTACAGTTATGACAGATGTGACGTGCAACGGTTTTAATACTGAACGGGCTATATTTATTTAGTTAAGTTAGGTAGCATATTGAATTGAGATTTTTTTTTCTACTTTCGGTTATTTTTTATTTGTATTACGTCATGATGGAGGTAAACAGATTACTTGGTGACGAAATTGTGTATGAGTTGATGATCAGGGATTTACCTGTAGAGAGGACGGTTGTGGAAAATAGATCAACGCTTCGAGAGGCTTTTCGTCGAGAGAGGGATGGAACGACTGCGAATAATGTAGCTAAATTTCAAGCATTAGATGAAATTAATATCTGTTCAAAAAAATTAGTAGATTTGTCGGTTGATATTGATAATTTTGATAGTTGTAACAGGGAGAATGAATTGAGAAGGATAGTATCTAGATTGAATCATATTACTTTGAGGTTGAATAGAATACAATGTGGGTCAGATATAGAATCAAACCGTAAGCTTTTGTTAGACAGGGGTCAACAATTGATGGTAGCGGTTGAAAGACTCAATGAAAATTATGCAGTGTTGCAACATAGTCTTCAACTTTCGGGACACGATGCTTCTATTTTGGATAGAGTTGATCCAATTGAAGGTTCGTTGATTGATGAGAAGAATCCGTTGATTCCAGAAATTGTTAACGAGACTGGTAATCAGGTACGGCTAGAGTCACAAGTTAGACAAAATAGATTGGAACAACATACTTCTTCGAATAGTCAGAACGTAGCTAGTATTATCAGACAGACTCAGGGTGCAACTGTGCAGTCTGCTCCTCTTTTTGGTAGTTCCGTCGGAGATCGGGTTCGATTTTTCGAGAGGGGGGGAGTTGTGAGAAGACCTAATGAGTTTAGACCGGAAGCGAGTAACAGACAACCGGACAACGTGGAACTTAGTCCAGTTAGAGTGTCTAATGAACAGGCTGATAGAAATTTAGCCATGATGAATTCGACACAAGACTTAGCTGCTAGACTTAGGCACTTGGAGCCTATTGGAGGCCCAGGAATTTCAAATAGTTACAATTCGGCAAATTCATACTTTGATATTTCAAGATTAAAACTTCAATTCGATGGTAGCTCCAGTGTAACCAATTTTATTGAAAGAATAGAGGAATTACGCATCTCTAGGGGAGTATCCAAAGAAATATTATTCAGATCAGCGCCGGAAATTTTTTGTAAAGAAGCTCTGTACTGGTACAGAACTCAAACATTTCATTCATGGGATCACTGAATGGAACGACTTAGGGAGGACTACTTACCCTATGACTATGAGATTGACCTTATGGAAGAAATACGAAGAAGAACACAAGGTGGAAAGGAAAAACTGATAGCTTATGTGTCTGCTATGGAAAAACTTTTCAATAAACTGGGTACAAATAAACCTGTAGAAGAAGTTAGAGTTCAGATGATTCGTCGGAATTTGCTTCCACACATCCAATCCCTTCTTGCGCTTCAACCAATCACCAGCATTCCTGAACTCATACGCCTTGGTCGCGCCATAGAGGAGACCTCCGTAAGAGCGGAACGTTTATGTCCTCCACCCACTAATTGTAGACAGCTTTTGGAACCCGACTTAGCTTATCATAAACCTACTTCCTACAATACTACCAACGTATCAACTGTGTCAGTTAAAGGAAAGGACAATAAGTCTAGTACTCATGCGGATTCCATAGATCCGGATAACGCTTTGGCATCGTCTAATCTCCCGCAGTGTTGGAACTGTCAGGTAGCTGGTCATCGGTTTAATAAGTGCTCCAAGCCCCGGAGAAAATTCTGTTTCCGTTGCGGAAAAGATAATGTGATGGCTTCTGATTGTCCTCAGTGCCGATCAAAAAATGGAAGGGGAAGACAACATTAGGTCGTATGTTGTCTACTCCAGAGTATTCGACGGCCGAATTCTCCTCAACCAAAACCATCGTCGACTTTGTAATTTCTCATGCCAAAAATGATACCAGACCTTATCTTCAAGTCGAGATATATGGCAAGAAAATTTTGTCGCTTCTGGATTCCGGATGTTCTCGCACGGTTCTCGGAGGCCCGGGGTGGAATTTATTTAAAACTATTTGTCATGTGGAGAAAACGGATCAGAAAGCATGTACTGTGGCGAATGGAGAAGAATGTTCGGTTTTGGGAGAGCTTGTTGTTCCGATCCGATTACAGAACAAGGTAAAGGTGTTGGATATTTTGGTTGTACCAACTCTTCCACACTATTTGATACTTGGCATTGATTTTTGGTTAGCTATGAGACTAGTACCAGATCTTTATTCTGGAGATTGGGCTTTTAACTCAGAAACAGACGAAGCAAGTTCAGAGGTTTACGCAATTCAGGATAGCGACCATTTAACTCCTACACAACACTCCGTCATGGAGAAACTTATTGTCGATACATTTAAGGATATGGGTGATAAACCTGGATGTACTCATATCGTTGAGCATGTCATTCGGACTGACTCAGCTCCAATTAAACAGCGTCATTACCCTCTTTCGCCTGCTCTTCAACAGCAAGTTAATTGTGAACTTGAGAAGATGTTAGCCGATGATATTATTGAGCCATCTACGTCTGCATGGGCTTCACCTATCGTTTTGATCAAGAAACCGGACGGGAAGTTTCGGTTTTGTGTCAATTACAAGAGGTTGAATGAGGTCAGTCTCCCTGATGCTTATCCTATCCCATTTGTGAGTGCTACCTTAGATAAGCTAAGAGATGCCCGATATTTGACGACACTTGACATTAAGTCTGCTTATTGGCAGATACCCATGGCCGAAGCATCAAGACCTCTCACCGCCTTTGTAGTTCCAACGCGAGGCCTGTATCAATTCAAACGTATGCCTTTTGGGCTACACAATGCTCCTGCCGTTTGGCAACGATTTATTGATCGTGTCATCGGAGTGGACCTCGAGAAATTTGTCTTTGTGTATCTTGACGACATCGTGATTTGTACTCCCACATTCGACCTACATATCGACGTTCTTCGAGAGATTCTCAGAAGAATTAAGGAAGCTGGGTTAACCCTAAATAAAGAAAAGTGTTGTTTCTGTAAGTCAGAATTGAAATATCTGGGGTATGTTATCAATAGTTCTGGATTACTGGTGGATCCTGAAAAGGTGGACGCCATCTTGAGTATTCCTAGCCCCAAGAGCGTGTCGGAAGTAAGGCGCATCGTGGGACTAGCAAGCTGGTATAGACGTTTTGTTCCAGATTTTTCAACCCTAACCGCACCGTTAACCGGCCTACTTAAGAAAAATGGTAAATTTCATTGGCATGAATTTTGTGAGAAAGCTCTCCAACAGATTAAAGATTATCTCGTATCGGCTCCAGTTTTGTCTTGTCCCGATTTTACTCGTCCATTCATTATTCAGGCTGATGCATCGGATTTTGGCTTAGGTGCTGTTTTGACGCAACAATATGAAGATGGGGAACATGTCATAAGCTACCTTAGTCGCTCACTAACTAAGGCAGAGCGTAAGTATACCACCACCGAAAAAGAGTGCCTGGCGGTATTGTTTGCAGTGGAAAAGCTCCGACCTTATGTCGAGGGAGCAAAATTTACTGCGATAACGGACCACTACAGTTTAAAGTGGTTATTCAGTATTAAAGATCCCGTGGGTCGTATTGCCAGATGGGCGATCCGCTTACAACAATACGACTTTGACATCATACACCGGAAAGGAAAAGAACATCTTTTACCTGATACTCTCTCTCGATCAGTCCCAAAAATCGACGTTGTAGATGACAATTCACTTCCACAAGTGTCAGTGGCTCATCCTATTCTTGATAAATGGTACATTCGTCAAAAACAGTTAACCCAAGCAAAGCCATCTAAGTATCCTATGTGGCGTGTAGAAGGTGATACCCTTTATAAGAGAATAAAGGAAAGATATAACATGGATGACAATTTAGAACAAAGTTGGAAGATTGTGTTACCTGAGCATGAGCGAACTCGAATTATTAGGGAGCACCATGACCCTCCAACTTGTGGGCATCTGGGTGTCTATAAAACTATGGGTCGTATAGGTCAAATATATTACTGGCCGAAAATGAAATGTGACGTCAGTAAATACATTCGTAGTTGCCGGACCTGCTTAGAAACAAAACCTGAACAAAAGAAACCGATAGGCCTTATGTTGAGTAAGACTCCTTCATTATCTCGTCCTTGGCAACTGCTTTCTGTAGATATTGTAGGTCCATTACCTCGAAGTTCATCGGGATTTGTATATATTGTGTCTGTAAGTGATTGTTTTAGTAAGTATTGTTTGTTATTTCCTTTAAAAACCATTACTGCCGCTAACGTTACTAAACTGTTGGAAGAAAAGGTAATTCTAATATTTGGGGCACCTGCTAAACTACTGACGGATAATGGAGCTCAATTTAAAAGTCGCCTTTTCGAAGACTTGATGCTGGAATATAAGATATCTCACTCTTTCACGGCAAACTACCACCCACAAGCCAATCCCGTCGAGAGGATACATAGGGTTCTTAAAACTATGTTAACGGCCTATGTAAAGGAGAATCAGAAGGTATGGGATAAATTCCTTCCAAAGATTTCATGGGCAGTTAGATCTGCTCGTCATGAAGTGACCAGCCTATCCCCGAACTTCATTATGTTTGGACGAGAGCTATCCATATCAGGCAGCGATGGACCTACATTACCTGATGTACCTAATATTGACCGAACTGTTGACCTGAAACTGCGCAATCGAAAGTTGGCAGACATTTTTGAAGATGTGTCTAATAGACTTCATAAAGCATATGAAAACAGTCGTAACACTTACAACCTCAGACGTCGTGATGAAAGGTTTACCGTAGGCCAAAGGGTCTGGAAGAAAAATCATGTCATTTCAGATGCGTCAAAGAATTTCACAGCTAAACTTGCACCCAAGTTTGTAGGGCCTTACTTAGTTTGTAGAGTTGTCTCTCCTTGGACGTATGCACTCTCAGATGAGTCAGGAAAAGATTGCGGCATTTGGCATGCCAAAGATCTCAAAGCTCATCCTCCGGACAATGAGGGCACAAGTTGATTAGGTTGTGGTTTCAGTAAGCTAGCATTCAATAGTTAGTATAGTGTATTAATAGATTAGGTATTTTTTTTTATTATCTTTAGGTGGAGATAACAATTACACTTCTGGGTATTAGGGAAGTTAAAACCTTTTTTTTTGTGTGGTTATTTTGCGGTAAAAAAGAAAAAAAAGCTTTTCTCGGGAAGAGGGGGTGTGTTACGGTTTTAAATTAACTTACCTTTTTTATTTAAAGAAGTAAGTAAAAAGGATATTGGTTTCAATTGAATAGAATGAAAGTCGTCAGGTTTGTTATTAAATATTTTATTCACTGGAAATAATGTCAGGCTATTAGGTAGTCAGCTCTATTAATTTTCAAAAGTACTCTTGGTATTCACATTCCTTTGTTTGATCCAATTTCTGAAAAATAAAACGTTATTAGTATCACGAATTATAACAGGAAAAAAAAAGACTATGATAATAAATGTGGCCTTGGAATAGTTTCATCTTCTGCCATCAAATGTATGACAAGGTGACAGACGACCTTGACCTCTTCAGTATTACCATTTGCAAATATTAAATTGGCACTAGATTTACCCTGCAAAACGCGGTATTTTTGGTAACAAACAAAAAAAAATGACCTTTGGACTACGTTCTTTTTCTAAGCCAAGAAAGCTTGCTGAAAGACGCATTTTGCGGATTTAGTACCAAATTGTTGAATTTTATGAAAATCTAATCTAATTGTGGAACCATTAACAATCAGCACCTTGGTGGATATTGGATTTAACTAAAACCAAAACATTTGGCATTCAAAATTTACTTCGGTCGAAGCCACTTTTAGGCCCCCTACCATCTGTGGTAAGTTCTAGTTGAGCCCTACTATTAAGTTGATACTAACGTGGTTTTATTGTTTTAGGCCTTCTATTCTATTTTCTTTTTCTTCATTTTGTTGTTTTACGTCTTACGTAAACTTTATTGTCTGGAGTATAAGTTGATTTGATACTTACGTTGGAAGTTTAGGAGTATTTCTCATATAATTATGGAATGACTGGTGTTTTGTGGTGATGATCCTCCTGCTCTTAAAATAACTGGACCTGTTCTTTTGGGGAAGCCAGAAAACCACCACCCTTTGACCGTCTTCCGGAATAAAACAGATAAGAGTAGAATATAGTTAACCTTATAACCTACTGTGATTTGAATATTATATCTTTCAATACTATAAATAATAGCGTACTTACCTTTTACGAATTAGGGCATGCAGCATTTAGATATTGGTCTAAACTCTCTGTAAATAAATACGTATTTATAACTCTCATTAGACCATTTTAATGGTTTGTAGAATATCAGCATTTTAGGTAGTTCGTTATTTATTTAGTTGATTTTAAATATCGCCTGTACGTAAGCTTTTATATCTTTACTAATATATATATATATATAGTAAAATTAATACCTATTTAGAGGTACCAGCCTTTTTAGTAACTTAACGTATGCGGCTTCTTGAACCATCTGAACCCGCATGAAAAAAATTAGGTTATGACCTTTGTCATGTCAAATGCTTGACATATTTCTTATTGCATTGGCGTAGTGACTTGAAATTTCATATTATCAGTGGCGGTTTGTAATAATACAAATTAATTTTATGAAATTCATAAAATTCTAAAGATGTTGACATAATAAAAGAATATAAAAGAAGCGCACTAATTTTGAAAACATTGTTTTATTAACTAGATACATAGTTTTCTTAAAAAAATATGGCAATTCAGAGTTCGATTAAGTACAAATTCTAGATTTTAAAAAAATGACAACTTGATCTTCAAGGCAAAGTTTAATTAGTTTCTAAATCAGAATAACTATCGGAAAGTGATAGTTCATCATCGGATTCATTGGATACAGAGATCACCATAGGTTCGATGTTTAGTAGGTCCAGTTTGTTTTCTACTTCCCATGCTTCAGAAATAATTTTCTCTGTATGATTTATGTAATTCTGCCAGTGTTGCTCCGGTACATTTTTTACAACGTCATTCCATACTTCAGTAGGTGACCTTGCAGTTTTCGTAATAGCTTGGTCAAAATGCCTTTTAGTTTCTGACCATACCATTTCGATGGCATTAAAATGGCAATGATAGGATGGTAGCCTGAGAACACAATGACCATGCTCGGCAGCGTATTTGTCTAAATGATAATTTTTTTCTGGCAAAACTTGCTTTTCAATTATATTCCAAACAGCATCCTTTAAAATGTGATCTGGAAAAGGAATATTCTTTTTTTGAGCCATTCTAACATGCGTGTTTTACTCCAACTTTTTCTTGGGATTTCTTCATCCAGGCGACTGTGATACGTTGCGTTATCCATTATAATTAACGATGGTTCTTCCAAGTTTAGTTGCTGTTTAAACCAATTTTCAAAATTTTCGGTGTTCATGTTATCATGGTAATCGCCTGTTTTTTTATTGCATTTAAAAATAAGCGATGCATTTGCCACAAAACCTTTTTTATTACCGGCATGAACAATTACATATCGTGTCCCACTTCCAGTTATTTTTAAATCACTGTGTTTAGTACCATCTTGCCACATTCTTCTGTCCCCGCTTTTACTAAAAACCCATGTCTCATCCAGAAAAACAGGCGTAAAGAGCTCTTCGCTTTTAGCAGCATGGTATTTGTTCAAAAATAATATTCTTTTTAATCTGACTGCAGGCATTTCCAATAAATGTTTTCTTCAATCCTGTTTTTTGAAATGAAAACCCATTTTTTTAATTCCCAAATATAACGAACCTTTGGAAATCTTAGTTTCTGGAGACTCTTCGATAAATTGCCGTAAAATAGTTTCTACCGTGATTTTATCCTTTCGCGCATACATTTTATAAATTACTCCCCTCAAACAATGCAGGGTATTTTTTGTAATTCAGGTTTTGCTCCGGGAAACGCTTGCAGACATATTTCTTCTAAATTCGAAATCTGTAGCTCTGTTTGGTTTTTCAAGATTATATAATGTGCTTTCTGGAACTTTTAGTGCTTCGGACGCTTTTTGAATTGCCTTAAATCGAGATCCTAAATCGTTTTGAAAATAGTTTACTACATTAAGCATAAGTTTTTTGGATTCATCAGAATATCGCATTTTTATATCTTATTTTGCGTTATGACATTAACATGAAATCAAAATTTGACGTAACTTCAAAAACGTGACATCTGATAAATTAGTTACGACGTTCATTTTTGTTGGTAATTTTTTGTTTCAACCGATTTATTAATAATAAATAAGGATGGTCTTATTCTAAATGGGTATAAAATTTACTATATATATATATATATATATATATATATATATATATATATATTAGTAGTTTCCTATTAGAGCCATCATCTAAGATTGTTAAATATACCTATATCCTAGAAAGGGAACTTGTGCCTATTTTCAACCCATCCCTGAAATTTATATTTGAGTTAGCTTGTAGTTTACTTTTACTGCTGTTAAACGTAGTGAGTCGGCGATAGGTCTTCGTGACTATTTACCACCCACGTGCTAATTTGGTACCTTTGTTCTTGGGGTACCAAACCAAATAATATTATTACGTAATTATCGCTGCCGGTAAACAAAGAAAGGCCTAACACGGTAGCCAATGACACATGTAGACTCCATTATTTCGAATGGATGCCATTTCCACCTTCGAGTTTCATGTGAAAGACAACTAGAATAAGGCTATTCCTCAAGACCCAAGCTGGATAATGAGCGCCATAGTGAAAATTGAAAATCTAGAACAATTAACTTATGGATGCCGTGTACTTGGATGCATTCCTTGGGGAATACTTGGCATACAGAACCAAGTGATAGTAAGAGTGGATAAGCAAGTGTTAAATAAATGAAATAATTTTTTTCAATATACCATCGGGAAATAAGTTTAAAATCATGTACAAAGTTTCACCCGGACAGTCATACAACCGAGTTAATAAAAACGTGGTGATAATAAAATTGATAAAAGGGGGAAAAAATAATTAACATGTATGCCGAAGAGAGTTCAGATTTTGTTATCTTAATAGATGTTACAAAAATTAGTGGCATACATTTTGCGGCGATGCTCCCATTTTTTTTAAATATGATGAAAAAGTCAGCAACAACCATAAGCAATAAAAAAATTTTTTGAAGTTAAGCGGTTTTATTGATAATAAAGATAATAATGGAGTCCGGTCCTGAATCTGGTTGATAAAACCACGTTTTATTTCGGTCCAGTTTATATGTATTTAAATACCTATTTTTACCAAACAGAATATTTTGTATCTTGTGCATATCAAAATTTAATGTGTTGTGTACCCTCATACTACAACTCGGAAAATTACTTGTGAGTACCATATCCAGTTATTACAAAAATTATTTGCCATCTTGAGATATCAAAGTGCTGTGGTATCTGTTCGGATTTTTGGATTAAGACCTTGTTGTTGATCATTAATTGACGACAGGGTCGGCTCGGCGAAGGATCGCAAGGCATGAAAAATGACTGACATATCACCATCACTGGGAGCTAATCCCTCTCAGCCAACTTACTCCAATATATTGAATTCTCACAAATACCCCACTAGGGAGCAAGCAATTGTTCTTTCAGCAATAGACGGAGCCAAAATACACGACTAGATAATAGGAGTAGGAACTATAAATAGTCCAAGCAAAAAACGTTCTTCATGCATCTCGCATTTCAAATAACCGTATTCGTATCTACCTTTCATAAAGAACACTTGTTGACAACTTAATCTCTCATCACAATACAATTAAAATAAATGGTGTTGACACAGAATTCGGACGTTTAATTACTTCCGCTCAACGTCTGGTAATATCCATTCCAAATTCAATAATTGAAGAAGAAATTGAAAAAATGGGAATGACAACTGTCTCGAACATAACTTTTCTTAAAGTGGGAATGTCTGAAACAGAATACAGTTACGTCTTAAGTTTTCGGAAGCAGGTATTTATTTCTCCTTTAACCGATAAATCTATACCAGATTCCTTTACAATATCCCAAGAAAAGACATCCTATCGAATTTACTTTTCAACATCACCAGAAATGTTGGATACTCAACAGACGCCCATTTTCTTTCCACCAAATAAACCACATAAACAAAGGAAAAAATCAAAGACAAACAAAGATAATATAGTTACACACATCAATAATATTGAAGAAATTATTGAAAACCGTTCTCTTCCTTTTGTTCTAAACTTCACCGAAATTTGTGATTTTATGGAAAATACGATAAATTCTTCTAATCCCGAACTGATTACAAAAAATTACTCTTACGAATCTTCCGAGCTAATTGATATTTTAAATTTTATTTACGAAAACATTCAAAGAGAATCTTTAAAAAGCAATATAACTAGACTTAAGAAAAAATTGGTCCGTGTATGTGAAAACGGATAAAATGTCAAACATATACAGTAGAAACGGTCAAGCTTTTCCATCCCGTGACTGTTACGTCAGCAATATTGTTCATATGAATTAAATCAAAACTTGTGTCAACTCAATAGGAATAATCGTTATGACTAATATTCCAAAGGTCGGCGTTTTACGAATTGGTAATTAAACAAGAAATTTAACTTTTTTAATTGTATTTATTTTATTTATATGGTTAACATCGACATATTTATTAAAACTATCGATATACTGGGCGAATAAGCTACAAAATCCAAAATTAATATTAACCATGCTGGCTTATTAGTGGAGAGCTGATTTTTTGTAGGATATCTTGTATTTTATATAAGTACATACAATTTATGAAGTTCATGAAACTGACGTAATGTTTAGTCTTCTAAAACTTTTAAAATAACACTTTCTAAACTGATTATATTAGAACAATTTTTTTTGGATGGGCTATAGATTGTAAATAGAATAAGATTCCCACACAGCTTGAAGGTGGACGTTTCGATAAATATATTACCATCATCAGGGCAACACATCAAATGGAAACCCTCATATTAAAAGTAAAAAACAGAAATATCCGCAAAAGACATCAAAAATAAAATGTAAACACATATAGGTACTAGAAACGAAAAAACACATCAAATATGACAAATCTTGCTTTATAGTTCATCCATTTCGGAATCTGAGCTGTCTTCACCAGTATTTATTATCACTGGTTCAATATGTATGTTCACCAAATTTCGTTCTCGAGTAAACCAGTCTTCGATTATTTTTTCGGTATGCCTAACACAATTATCCCAAACATTTGCACTACAATTTTCCAATACTTCTTTCCACATACTCAAGACCCTTTCATCGCCGTATCCGTCTCTGCCAATATACTTATTATAATATGTTTTGCAGTGGGCCCAAATAAGCTCAATGGCATTAAATTCGCAATGGTAGGGCGGTAGCCTTAATACTTCATGACCATGTTTTCGGAACAATTCATCAACAACATATACATTTTCTTTCCGGTTCATTTTAGCAATTTGTAATAGTTCAGGTCTTGAGAGGTTTTCATTAAAGTCAATATTGTTGGCTTTTAACCAAGTGATAATTTCATCTTTTTTTGACGAAGTGGAAGGTTGCTTTTCTGCTAGTATACTATGATAAGGCGCATTGTCCATTACCACTAACGACGGTTCTTCTAAATTCGGAATTAACTGTGTCGTAACCCACTTTGTAAATATTTCACCGTTCATTTCACCGTGGTAATCTGACGACGATGATTTAGAGGAAAACACTAAGCTGGCATCTTCCACAAATCCTTTGGATGAACCAGCGTGAACAATAATAAAACGTTTACCGTCATAACCTCCTGGTTTACGTACACTTTTAACATTACTGTCCTGCCAAGAACTTAATTTAGTTCCTTTTGCATATATCCATGTTTCATCTAAAAATATAATTTGTCTTGAAAAAACACTATCACTATTTTCTCTATATTTTCGAAGGAAGAATGCTCTTTGGCTAGCAATATTTGTTCATTCTATTAATGCTCTTCTGTTATCTTCCTTTTTATATTTAAATCCCAAATGTTTCAATAATACCAATAAAGAGGTATTTCCAACAGAAAGAATTTCCTTATTTTTTAGTTCATCATTTATGGTTTTAACAGTAACATGTTTCCCTGAAAAAATAAGAAAATTTAAATTATCATTATCTCAAACAAAAAAAAGATTTTTTTATATTTACTTCATACTAAACTTGAACACAAATTTTTAATATTCAGATTTTTTTATTATTTGTACCAAATAATGTATAGAAGAACTCCGTATGTGACATCAAAAAATTTTAATTAGAAAACTAAATTGTGAAACACAATCTACACTCAGAACATTCAAATTGGTAAACATTTATGGACAGTACTCAACTTAGAAATCAGTACATGTAGAAACACATTCAAATTAAAAATATGCACAACTTTCTGTATTCTAAAGCTTTCATTACTCATAACTTCTATAATCGAACTTACGTTAAATTACCTACTAGTTTTCTAAGATTTTCATATACCACACTATAAGCTGCTGGTGAAAAATCTCACTGTATGGATAATACTACATGCACTATGATGTGTAATCTTAATTATTAAGGTACTATGATTTCACTTCTCTTTTATTTAAAGTGTAAGCTGACTGTAATGTAAGGCTTAAGAACTCCCATGTTCTTGTATTATTGTTTCACATGTTTGTTTACTTACTTTGTTCATACATATTATATAAGGTATTCCGTACTGCCATTTTGGTTCCCTCGGGTAAATCCTCTGTTTTTAGTTTTATTCGAGGTGTTTGACTGAGTGACGTTGGGAAAGTTGGAATATTTTCCTTACTTTTTTTAAGGGAACATACCGTTTTCACAGATATTTTCAATGCAGTTGCCACTCTCTGAAATATAATATTAAATAGAAATGTCCTTAAATAGATGTTAACTTTAGTATAATACCTCCTGAACAGATGAAATAGGTTGAAAGGGTCCGTCGTTGTTTTTTTCCATCTCAAAATATTCAATCAAGTTCATAACAAACTCCTGTGCTCGTGAATTAAGCCACTTTCCAGGCATTTTCTGAAAATAACTGTTGGTTAATTTACCGTTACAAGTACAATCAGACACTTGATTCATGCAAATTTGAAAATTCTGCAGAGATTTACAAATTGTAGAGAATTATAAATACTATTTACCACCAATAAGTAGTAAAATAAGCATTGTAATATTCCCGTCTCACGGCATTTTAGGTGTTATGAAATGTCAAAAGTTTACAAGTTGTTAATCTAATAAATTAGTACTTACCAATGTTAAATGGAATAAAAAGTCAAATTAGTTCTTACAAGAACTGATTTTAACAATTGATACACTTTGAATCCAAAAAATCGCTGAAAACAAGTCAGTAAACTAACCTCAAATGCGGTAGTGTCAAATTCAAGTTTTAGTACGATCAGTTATTCACGTTACGTCAATTATATCGTTGTCTCTTTTTACGGCAAATTTATAGAAACTATTACGTATGACTTGTAGTTGGTCTTGTGTAGAAGACAATCGATCGAACGTTGTTATGTTTGATTTATATTATTAGAAGAAGATAGAATGTAGAAAATATGTGCTGCATAAATCGTAGATTGGATCACGTGATGGAAAAGCTTCAGCGTTTCTACTGTATGTTTTGAGAAAATTACGTTTAATTATGTCTTTAAAGAAACTAACAGTTTAACATTTTCAACGAAATAATAAGTTCTTAATTTCCAACAGGCAGGCAGGTTCCCATTTTAAGATTATGCACTATAAACCAGAAAATGAAAAATAAATCCTATATTTTAAAGCAGTATTAATAAGTTCACTCGTCTCCGGAGCTCTCAGATACGTCTGGTAAGGTGTTTCTGATAGCGTCTGTTGTGAAATTCTGATAAAAATCATGGAAGGTGTGATAAACGAAAGGTAACATTTCAATAAGATTCTGTTTTTTTTCTTTGCTTATTGGAATGGGTCCTTTGTAAGATTCATGGATTTTAATGTTTGGAGGCCAAGAATTACCTTTACTTGAAAAATATAATTTCTTAAACGGTTCTTCTTCTTTTAGAGATGTTTTATACAGAATTACACCGGGTTCTTTGGTATACGATAACCACTTTATGTCTTTCCAAAGAACCTTTTCCTTATTTTCGTTAATTTTTTTTGTCGAAAAAAATTGTTGAGCAGCGGAGAACATTCTAGAAAATCTTTTCTGGGCATTTCAATGACATTAAATGGTTTTCTAGTTCCGCATAAGTGCACCAAGTTTATCCAGTCCCTTGGATGGTCTATTGGACATGGATGCTGTTTCTTTCTTTTTTCTATCACTGAATGATCACTGTCACATTCCATATGAGTGTGTCCTGGCCATGTGAGAAATTTGTGATGAATTCTCTCGACATTTGGATTGTTTATAACTACACTCATAAACATTATTGACACAAAACAGTTTTTGTTCTGTCCTGCACTAGTGTCTGAGTAGGATGTGATTTCGGTAAGCACGTCCGGAAGATGAGAAATATGTTTATATAAACACGAAGCAATTTGATTGGCCCCTCAAGCTGCCATCGCCTCGTGCCACATATAACAAAAGACCTGCTGGTTACTACATTGATAAATGGTGAGGTTGAACGTCCATAGCTGCCTCTTATAAAATGCTACGGAAGTTTTTATATTAGGAGTTGGAAGGCATTGCTGGAGATCAAAGCAAAATACTTCCTTTGTATTATCAAGACTAGCTTTTTCTTTGTCAATACGTTTCGCTTCATAAGCTGCTTCCGCTTCATCTTGATGTCTGCGCAACTCTGCCTCTAATTCCGTCTTTATTTCCTCAGAGCTTGTCTTTATTATGTCGCAATTAGCACATGTGTGTTGTTTCAACATCTTAATTTTCAATCCTAATGAATGAAACACCCTTTCGTAAACCAATCGGGATACTGGGCACTTATTATGTGGCAACCATTTTACGTATTCCTTATAAAGGGAAGCAAGGGTATAAAAACTAGGCGAGAACAATAAAGTCACCTTACTGTGGATTCCAGGACACACGGGGATAGAAGGAAATGAAATAGCAGATGAACTAGCAAAGAGGGGGACTGGAATACCCTTTTGGGGGCCGGAACCCTTTTGCGGTATCAGCTCCAATGTAATATTGGAAGAAATAGGCAAAGCGAAGAAAAGAAAAGATCTGACCATTGGAAAGATCTAGTTGGACTTAGGCAATCAAAGATTCTTCTGGGTGACTACAACCTGTTGAGATCAAATGAATGCATAAGTCAAAGTAAAACTGCACTAAGAGTTTTAACAGGCATCCTTACGGGACATTGTCGCCTGAATGGGCACCTGAAAAAGCTCAAAATAGTGGAGGAAGAAGAATGTAGATTCTGTGGCATGGAAGAAGAAACCTTCATCCATATACTTGCGAACTGCACAGCAATTCAGAATCCTAGGGCACAACACCTTGGAGACTACTAGATAGAAGAGAGACATTTACCTAAGTTAAAGCCTGCAGATATCCTAAAATTCCTCCGGGAAATAGGACTAAAGGAGCTACTAGTCTCTGAGACTTTCCTCAGGAACTAAGTAGAAGTAAGGGGGCACAATAGATCTTTTAGGTATCAGTGAATGTCACCCCACTTTACATACATACATACATACAAGGGTATAAAAATGTGGCAGGTATGTCTTGTCCGATTTTTTTCTGCAATAATGACTTTCGTACGACGGTATTGAATTGATTAACTGAATATCGGATTCAGCAGTTTTGTTTGCTGGAAAAGACATAACACGTTTATCATCATGACAAACTCCAGAATCAGAACCTGTTTTATTTTTTAATACATTGGTAACAAATCGATTGGATTCATCAAAGGTCTTTGAAAAACAAGTTTTACAAACTTTTGATTGTTCCTCATTTATAGGCAAATGGAAAGTGTGTGTTGCCAATATATTTTTTTGTTTTGATGGATTTTCAATTTTGCGTCTCGTGCATTTTTCGGGCTCAGTTCTTATTAAACTGGCAATAAAAGCAACACGTTTATTAAAACTTTGCATTTGCCACTATTCGCGAAATAGAGTTTGCCTTTTTTCTTCATCTATCCCGTCTTGACATTTAAGTTTGCACTTTTCTAAGGTCTTACATGATCGGGCTTTTACTATTTTCCCGTTTTTGGTTGTATATTCCAGACCCAAATTTCTTTCGTGATTTCTTTCCTCTCTTACCACCCTGGTTTCATTTTTAAGTGACTTTTTTGCTTTTCTCTTTGTCTCTTCTTCTGCATCCTTAGAAACACTATCGACATTGTCCTTTGTATTTTTTCAATCATTTTTCTTCTTGTTTTCGTTTCCTCTTCAGAACTGGAATATTCGTCTTCTGTGCTATATTTTTCATCTGAGCTTGTGTCCACCATCTCCTCTTCCTCAATAAATGAAAAGAGAAGAAGAACCTGAAAGTGATTTAGGGAATTCATCGGTCTTGGTAGAGCATGTTGGCATATCCAATTGTGGAGAGAGTTTCGAATCTAATGGTATATTGCCATCTAGAAAATATCAAATCAACAAAAGCCTAGATTTACTTATCTATGAAATTAAAATTTTGACCAATTTTGTTATCATACTAATATAAATGAAAACTCTTTGTATCGATTTTTTCTAAGCCGTCGTTCGGTGTAACTGATATTTTACATATCAATTTCCTGGTTAAAGCGGGAATTTTCAACTGATTTATCCTTTAGTGGCGTAAGAACATCATGGCCTTAAAAATAAAATCATACTAGATATTAGCAGTAGTTGGTACATATTTTAAACGTAGAGTGAGAATAATATCTATGTAGTAGAGTAAATAGAATAGAAGATGCGGTCATCACTGGCGTGGCGTGTTCGTCTAGCAAAATATATTGTATTTATTTGCATATCATTTCACTGTAGGTATACCATTCAAATTTCATTCTCACCCTATCTTAAGAAATACATATCCGTTACTTACCATACCATTAAAATAAGTTTACTTTTGCACAAAATGAAGTTATCTTACCAACATTAACAACTGATGCGCTTTGTTGATCCGTAGTTTTAAGCATATTGATTATACGGTTAACTGGCTGCGAATACATAACATAAGATATCGAAGAATTCGAATATTTACAAAAATCTGCAGATAAAAACGCGTCGACTGCAAAAGAAGACCCCCAAAACACACAATAAAACTCTGAAACTTAAACAAAATGATTTGCAAGACTTTTTTAAACGAAAAAAAAAACAGTTCAAAGTGTACTGTACACGAAACTGCCCAAAACCTGATGTGAGTAGGGGTATAACTACACGCATAGATCACTTTTTTGTTGATACCGAGCCGTATACTATGCGAAAACAGGTACATGTCGACTTATACCTCTATTCGCAAAAAATGTGTGCTTCTTATTTGAAAATAGTGTTTGTGACAAGGGATACAAGTTATTTTATTTCTCTTTTCACATAACAACGATAAACAGATTTTAGACATAAGTAGCCTTATACCCCTTTCTCACAAGCAACCCTACATGTGTTTATGAAATGTTTAAAGGCTTATGTAGACTTATACCAAAATGCTTACTACGAAAGAACTGTTATCGAATATAAATGTACTTGTATCTCTTTTCACTAAAAAATACACACTCAATGGGGTTGATATCATTTTACACATGTGAAATTTACCCCGGTCAAGGTCACCATTGAGTTATATCGCTTTTCCCATACATAAATAATTATATTCTAAATCATTTGATATAGATAACTCATTTTTCACAGATTTTGACTTATACCCCTTTTCACATACACGGAACAATTATTTGTCATAAGTACCTCAGCTTCTGAATATACTGATACCGATTCACTCTCACAGCAATGAATAAATAATCAAAAACAAATAAAGTAATAATATATTTTAGAAAAAATGAAAGATACATTAGTTCTTCAATGGAATCAAAATGGTTATTTTTACCATTTCGAACAACTAAAACTACTTATACCTACTTTGACTGTCTCCTTTAGTAATTTGTCTAGAGGAAACACATTTTAAAAACCAAAAAAAACCTTAAAAAAACTATAAACTGTTTTCCAAAATTAGATTAACAAATTTTGCTTGTGGTGGTGTAACTATATTTGTCAGAAACGATATTGAATCAAAAAAAGTTGAACTAAATACTAACTAAGAGGCAGTTGCAGTATCTGTAGTTTTTAAACAACCAATAAATATTTGCAACATATACCTACCTCATCCCAACGAAATTGAACTAGTAGAATTTAATGCCATAATAAAACGGATTCCTTACCCTACGATTATTATTGGAGACATGAACTGTCATAATTTGGCTTGGGGTAGTATAAGAACTGATAAAAATGGTAATATATTACTAAATATGATAAACAACTCAAACCTAACACGAGATTTAACTCTTATAACGGCACATTTTCAGCTACCGACATTACACTTTGTTCACCTTTCCTAACATCAACAGTGCAATGGAATACAACAGAATATCTGTATGATAGTGATCACTACCCTATTTCAATAAGCTTACTGGACAAAGAAGAAGCACCATCTGTTTCTATATACCAAACTTGGAAAATTAAAATGGCAAAGTGGGATCAATTTAGGTCCGATATTGAGAACAATATTAATAACTTTGTACTCACAGCACTCTAAGAGCCAAATCGCGATATCTAATGAAAAAAAGTAAACGGGAAACGTGGGAAAATTACGTGACATCCATAGACTCCTCGACTCCAACAGATATATAATATATATATAGAGAGAGAAAAATTCTGAAAATACAAAGCAATAATGGCTACAGATCTATATCTACTCTTTTTTATAATAACAACTAGGTTTATATCCTCCAAACTTGAAATTCCTGAAATTTTAGCCAACACCTTTGAAAATAACTCTAGTAATTCAAATTTAGAGCCAGTATTTCTAAAACATAAACACTCCACTTACGTCAACATAGTTATTTCAAACGATACTAAGGGATACCTTAGTAACACTTGAATCTGAAATTCACGAAGCATTTTTACATAACCAAAAATTAATAGCTATATTTTTTTAACTTAATAAAGTATTTGATACAGTTTGGAAACATTTGATTATGAAACCGCTACAGGAATGGAACATTCAAGAGCACATGTTATCCTTTATAAATATTGAATTTAGTAAAGCGTTGTCTGCAGGTATTGTTTTGTTTAAGTTTGTAACATTCACTTGTATTTTCAGGTTGTCAAATAAGATAGATATATAGTTGTCATTTTTACATTAAAAGATCATTCCAGTACCAGTTTTTCATTTTCATATAATCACAATAATTCAAAAGGTTATGGGCCCAGATTACGTGAAATTGTAAAGGAAGATTAACTGCAGTAAATATCGTTATTTATTTTGTGCAAGAATTATTTGTGAACTCAAAAAAAGAAAATTGGAAAGCAATTTATTTTTGAAGTTTTGAAGCCGATAATTATTAAAAGACAAAATAAATGGAAGGCGATCGCGTTAATATTGAAAAGCTGGAAAGCGGCAGCAACTGGCTAACATGGAAGTTTCAAATGCGTCAGATTTTAGAAGCTAACGATCTTTTTGACTACGTCGATGGAACAAACGTCAAACCGACATCTGAATGTACAAATTATGCGAAGGAAATTGTGACTTGGAAGAAGGCGGATGCTATGGCCAGACGAGCAATTTCCACGACTTGTATGAAACAGGCATTACTGCAGATTATGAATTGTGAAACAGCTCAAGAGATGTGGGAGACGCTCAAAAGTACGTATGAGCAAACATCAAAGGCAAATATTTTATTTTTACAACAAAAATATTATGGCTACACAAAACAACCGGAAGATGACATTGCGACATTTTTATCAAAATTAATGGAAATAGTGCAGCAATTACGTGATCAAAAAGAAATTATTTCTGAGTCCATGGTAATTTCGAAGATTTTAATGTCACTACCGTCCGAGTTTAATCATTTCCATAGTGCATGGGAATCTGCAAACGCAGATAGTCAAACTTTGGCAAATTTGCGGGCTCGTTTGATGGCAGAAGAACTTCGTTTGAAGTCGCAGGGTCAAGTTCAAGAAGTAGAGGCGCTAATGGCTAAGAGAATCTTCTCGAAGAAACAAATCAATAATTACAAGAAAGGAAATTCATCGAATAATAACAAAGCGACAGATAAAAATGACAAACCGAAAGGCAAATGCTTCAAATGTCGAAAAAAGGGCCACTGGAAAAGGGAATGCTCGGAAAAGAAGACTAACTTCAACGGGAGAAAAGAAGAAAATTCGAATGATGCTTTTATTTGTTACAAAACAACAAATAGAGACCAAGATACTTGGATTTTGGACTCAGGTGCAACTGATCACATGAGTCATCGCCGAGAATGGTTCGAAAACTATACGGAAATAGCTGAACCAATTACAGTTGGTAATGGTGACAAGATAATGGCTCTGGGCAAAGGCGATATCAACATTTTTGCTTTTAATGGAGATGAATGGATTCGCAAACGAGTCATGGGAGTCTTGTTCGTGCCGGAGCTGAAGAAAAATTTGTTTTCATCGGGAAAGGTGACAGATCGCGGGCATCAATTGAACATGAACAACGAAGGTTGCAAATTGCTGAAAGATGGAAACATTGTTGCAGTGGGAGTTCGCACAAAAAGTTTGTTCCAAATGTTGTTCAGAACAATACAACCATCAAAGATTGAAACTACAGCGAGTGTAGCAATCAAAAACGCTACACTTCGTTCATGGCACGAACGTCTAGGACATCAGAATTCGACACATGTGAAGAAGTTTCTACTAAGTCGGGGTATAGATTTCATTGATGAGGAATTTGCATGTGAAGCTTGTGTCTATGGAAAGCATCATCGAAGCAGTTTCAAGAGTCGCGAAGAAAAGTCAAAGATGTGTGGCGAAATCATTCATACTGACGTGTGTGGTCCGTTTCAGACGAATTCAATTGGTGGATCCAGATATTTTTTGTTGCTCAAAGATGATTATTCTCATTTTCGTTTCGTATATTTCATGAAACAAAAATCAGAAGTAGCGAGTATTATCGAAAAATGTGTTAAACTGATTCAGAAGAAGCATGGTCACAGTGTTCGCAATATCAGATCTGACAACGGCACAGAGTTTGTCAATGAAAAGCTGAAAGTTTTCTTTGAAGCAGCTGGAATTCATCATCAACGAACTGTGCCATATACACCAGAGCAGAATGGTTGTGCAGAAAGGGAAATACGAACTATCGTTGAATCAGCAAGGACAATGCTTGAGGCAAAGAAGATTGATAGGAAATTCTGGGCGGAAGCAGTAAATACAGCAGTTCATGTGCTAAATCAAACTGGAACAAGCACAGTTGACAACAAATCACCGTATGAATTATGGCATAACAAGGAGGCGAAGCTAGACCATTTACGGATTTTTGGTTCGGAAGTATTTATTCACATTCCAAAAGAAAAACGTCAGAAGCTCGACGCGAAGGCAGAAAAATGTATGTTTGTTGGTTATGACAATAATTCAAAGGGATAACGAGTTTGGAATTCGAAAACTAGTAAAATCGAGATCTCACGAGACGTCGTTTTTTTGTTAGAAAATTCAATGGGAACACTCGATATTTGTGTTGAAGAAAATGCTAGTGTAGTCAGTAAGAATGAAAATAACGAAAACGAAGAAAATTATGGTATTGACAAAGGTGCAGAAAATGAAAATGACGAAGATAAGGACACAAATGAATGTGCGTCACTAGATCAACAGAAAAATCGTGGTATGACCTGCGATCTTGATAGCAGAAATATTGTCAATAGGCGTCTACGTGATCGTAACACATTAACACATCTGGTAACTGGTGAACATTCTGCAATGTTGGCAGTTAGTGATGAGCCAAGAACGTATGAGCAGGCAATTCAGTCGATTGATTACAAGCAGTGGGAGCGAGCAATGGATGAAGAGTACGATTCACTTATGAAAAATCATACTTGGATTTTGGTCGATGCGCCAGTTGATCAAAAAGTGATTGACAATCGCTGGGTCTACAAGGTCAAAGAAAATCCGGATGGGAGTGTTAATCGGTATAAGGCACGATTGGTAGTACGAGGCTTTACACAAGAGTACGGAATCGATTACCAGGAAACATTTAGTCCAGTGGTGAAGTTTACATCAATCAGAGCCATTCTAGCATTGGCTGCGGCAAAGCGTATGACACTAAAACAGTTTGATGTGAAAACGGCTTTTCTAAATGGCGATTTAGAAGAAAATGTTTATATGAGCCAGCCAATTGGATATAATGACAACAGTGGCCGAGTGTGTAAACTATACAAAAGTTTATATGGTTTGAAGCAGGCTTCGCGCTGTTGGAATAAGAAGCTTACTTCTTTCCTTAACAGTTTTGGTTTCAAAGAGAGTGGATCCGATCCATGCGTTTTTGTTAGCAACGGAAAAGATGGAATGTTAATTTTGGCAATTTACGTTGACGATGGATTGATTGCAGCAGAAAAACAAGAAGCCATTAAGCCGGTCATTAGACACTTACAGAGAGAATTTGAGATCAAAATTTTTGAGCTGAAATGTTTTTTGGGACTCGAAATTGATCAGCTTTTGGATGGATCGATTCATGTTCATCAACAAGGATATGCAAGAAAGGTTCTTGATCGTTTTGATATGACATATTGTAAGACAGTGACAACTCCATTAGCTGGTTCACAAAACTTCGGAGATTTTGAAGCTGATGAAAAAATCGATTTTCCTTATCGAGAGGCAGTCGGGAGCTTGATGTATCTGGCCGTTGCAACCAGACCAGATATTAGTTTCGCAGTTGGAAGTGTCAGTCGATATTTGGAAAAACCAGCTACTGCACATGTGAATGCAGTAAAACACATTATGAAATATATCAAAGGTACGATGAACAAAGGAATACGTTTCGTAAGCGGAAACAATTTAGACTTTTGCGGGTATAGTGATGCCGACTATGCTGGAGACACGCAAACACGAAGATCAACATCAGGTTATGTTTTCATGCTTGGAGGAAGTGTAATTAGCTGGGGATCAGAACGACAAAAATCCGTCGCACTATCCACAACAGAATCCGAGTATGTGGCAGCGTCACAAGCTATAAAAGAACTTGTCTGGCTGAAGAATCTCTTATGTGATCTTCGACAAGTTAAATTGGATGTACCAGTTTTATTTATGGATAATCAAAGCGCAATACGACTTGTGAAGAATCCAGAGTTTCATAAGAGAACTAAGCATATTGACGTACGTTACCATTTTATCCGAGAGAAATTCAAAGATGAATTTTTTGAATTACAATATGTTCAAACAGATGACCAGGCAGCCGATATCATGACAAAGGCATTATCAAAATTGAAACATCAACATTTTTGTCAAATGTTGAATGTATTGTCAAAGTGAATGTTGACATTGACTTGTAACAAAAAGTGGGAGTATTGAATTTAGTAAAGCGTTGTCTGCAGGTATTGTTTTGATTAAGTTTGTAACATTCACTTGTATTTTCAGGTTGTCAAATAAGATAGATATATAGTTGTCATTTTTACATTAAAAGATCATTCCAGTACCAGTTTTTCATTTTCATATAATCACAATAATTCAAAAATAAACAACTTTTTGAAAAACAACCATTAAAGTCAGAGTAAACGGTAATCTCTCTTCTACAAGATTACTCCAGAACGGAACACCTCAAGGATCCACATTAATTCCTACTCTATTCTGAATTGCAATAAACAGCGTTGTGAATAAACTAACGAGCTCTGTTAAAGTAAGTCTTTATGCAGATGATCTTGTTATCTATACTAAAAGTAAAAATCCTACTGTAGCCCAACAACTTCTTCAAAATGCTTTTAATACTTCAGAATATTGGACTCTCAAAACTGGATTTTCTTTCTCCACTGAATAAACACAGTATATGATTTTCAGCAAAAGTAAATGTGAACTAAATTTAAATTTGTATTCACATATTATTCCTATATCCAATGCAGATAAAACTAATTTTTTGGTCTCATTTTCGAACAAAAATTAAATTGGGCACCCCAAATAACATATTTACATCAGTCATGCCAACCAAGAATAAATCTAATCAAAGTTTTACCTCATACCACTTAGGGTGCGGATACTGCAACCATACTTAATTTATACAAATCATTGATAAGGGGTAAGCTAGACTATGGTGCTACCTGTTTCGGAGCTGCAAATAAAATATATTCAATAAAACTAAATAAAATTCAATCGACAGCATTACGTTCATAACAGGGGCATTCAGAAGTAGTTAGCGTTCTAGCTTTGGCATCCGAAGCACCCTTATACCTACGTCGCCAACTCCTGTCCTTAAATTATGACGCTCGAATATCTGCAAATCCTCATAATTTATCATACACTTCCGTCTTTAAAAACAATGAAAGTCTATGAACAGAAGTCAACCAAGAAATTACCTTTTCATGGAAGAATCAACCAACTGGGATTTAATATTAAAGAACTCAATATTTCATTAACCAGTAAACTTGAAACCCCTCCGAAGTTAATTGAATTACCTTTTATAAACAGGTCCCTAACAAAATACCAAAAGTGTTCCACTCTCCCATCCATCATTCAGCAATCCTTCAAAAACATAATTTCCAAATTTCCGAACACTCCTTCCATTTTTACTGACGCTTCGAAAACAGAAACAAAAAACGCAGCAGCCTATGTATTTGAAAACAACAGATTTGTTTACTTAATTACAGTTACCTGTAAAAAAATTGTCATATTTCAGTAAAGCGTGTTATCAATAGATGTCAAAGATAATAGTACTTTATTTCCATTTAAACATATTATAATACTTTTGTCAATATCTGAGAATTCCGTATTAAGGCACTATATAAATTAAAATGTTTTCATTATATCTTCACTAGTTTGATAAACTAATTTTAAATTGAACATCAGTTCAAAATGGAGATTTAAACAAATTAAATTGTTTTATTTCATCGTTTAAAACCGTTTAATTTAAAAATTTAGTTTCACCTATTTTATTTTCCCTTTTCAAGTTTTGTTTTTATTTAGTTACCTAATATTTCTCTTTCTATTTAGTTCTTTTAGTGCCTTTTTATTATAAAGTTTCTTTCCTGTAAATTTTTTGCAATCTAAATTCTCAATACATAATCCTTCCAACTAGTCAAACCCTTTCATTTGAAATCCATATTGAAGGGGTTGAAAGAAAAAGGAAATCCGTCATTTTGTGGAGGCGGCCAACTTGGATTCACAATCATTCTGAATAGACATTGATTGATTGAGTTATTAGTTCGGCACACCAGTCAGAGGCTTAGACACCTCAGCCTTTAGGCTTCTTGTGGTAATGGTTGTACCGTTTATGTGAAGAGATCAGTAGCCCTTATCAGGCTCAACAGTCTTTTCACTAGTTCTTTCTTGGAGAAATCCTCCCTTGGATACTCTAGTCTAGTCCTAGGAGTCTATATCTCCAATGAGACAGTGCTTCACATTCGAAAATAATGTGAGAGGCTGTTTCCTTCTTTTCCATGCACAACTGACAGATAGGTTCCTTCCTATATATGCCAATTGTATACATCTGCTTCCTTAGCGTACAGTGACCGATTACTCACCGGTCACTTCCCTTATCTGGCCCCTGCTGAGGTTTAATATTTCGTTAGTCAGCGACTCCGATGCTTTTTTAACCAGCAGTTTATAGTGTTCCTGTTTTTGCACGTGTCTCCGTACGTCTGATGTTCAGTTTGAATCCACCGAGGTGTACAATTACGTGCAGCAGTTTTTGATATTCCAAATACTGGTTCAGGACCAGTGAATGCAGTTTCAGACCCGAGCTTTACTAGGGTGTCTGCCGTTTCATATACCCTTGTGCCCACTTAAAAGTTACTCTATTAAGGTTTGCCAAGGTTAATAGTTTTTGTAGGCCAGTCTAAATCTGATCTGGGGACATGCTAGAGATGCCAGTGCTGCCTGACTATCTGAGAGTATAAGGATATTTTGGCCTTTATACCCCCTTTCGATGTTCATTTGCAAACACGTGTCAATAGCGTAGATTTCTGCCTGGAATGCGGATTCAAACTTCCCCAACGATGCGTGGACATTGCACTTGGATCTGGCACCATGGACTCCAATAGACATAAATGTATTGTCATCACAACTAAAGCAGTGTATCAATCAATCTGTCAACAGGAAGGGGGAACCATTTCAATTTCTAAATTTGACCCAAACAAATAAGAAACAGGGCAAGCTAAAAAAATATCGGCACCCACAGGGCAAGCTAAAAAAATATCGACACCCAATAATGGAGGCTGTTTTCAATAAGAACGGAGGTGTCGCTTCTCTATGTGAATGGGATATTCTGTGCTAAAGCCATCGTTCGGAATGCAGTACAGTCTCTGCAGAACCGTTGTGTTTGTCATGGTCCTAGTACCGCAATAGGTAACACACTTGCTATTCGTACTTTATTTGTCTTTACTAGATTCTCATACTATTTCAACGGCCTGTCAACATAATTCAGCTATGACAACAGAATTCAATTGTAACGTTTATTAGTATTATTGCAAGGACACCAACTCAAAGCCGGCACTGTCACTAGACTATAAATTTTGGCGAAGGCGCTTCACAGAACATTCTAGGACGATCGTTTTGTTTACGCATATGACGAGCGTGGAAAATTCAAGTATTTTCGAGAATTGATAAAGACTATATATATATATATATAATATATATATATATATATATATAATATATATATATATATATAATATATATATATATATATAATATATATATATATATATATATATATATATATATATATATATATATATATATTGTTATGGTATACTGTTGTAAACACTAAGATACTCACCAACCTTAGTGAAGCCAGCGATCTCTTATCTCAGGGGTGTTTCTGTTTGGGAGGAATATATAAAATATCCCTTTTAGACAACACTTTTAAACAGACATACATAAAACATAACCATAAAATTGGAAAAATTTGACAGCGTCAAGAAGAACGAAAGCTTCATTTACGGTATTGCCACCCTTAATATTTCCAAAATGGGACATATTAGAAAGAAATGCCGAAACACGTCAACTTTTAACTTGAGGGGGACACTTTTTGGCGCTAATGTTATAAACGTCAGATTCACCCCCTCCCTACTGGAGACACCCCTTACATTTTTTTAAATGGCATTAGGTATCAAGTCACACCTCATTTAAAAGGTCTGGTGAATCTCTATTCAATCATTTTGTTTTGCCTTTGATACCAGCCTTCCATTGTTATTTAATCGTTGTTCAAAATTGGCTCTTTTTCAACTTTTGGTATTGTGTTATAATAGAAAGACTCTTTAAAGAATAAAAAATTCACAAATAGTAAAAAGACAACCGTTAACAAGGAAAAACTGCTATTAAATCATGCGTCAAAGTGACCACCGTTAACATTCAGGCAATAAAAGTTGAAAAAGAGCCAATTTTAAACAACGATTAAATAACAATGGAAGGCTCGTATCAAAGGCAAAACAAAATGGTTGAATAGTGATTTACCAGACCTTTTAAATGAGGTGTGACTTGATACCTAATGCCATTTGAAAAAATTCAAGGGGTATCTCCAGTAGGGAGGGGGTGAATCTGACGTTTATGACATTAGCGCTAAAAAGTGTCCCCCTCAAATTAAAAGTTGACGTGTTTCGGCATTTTCTTCTAATATGTCCCATTTTTGAAATATTAAGGGTGGGTCCTTTTCAAATGAACACAGTGTATATATATTATTATAACGAACTATTTCCTATATATATATATATATGGCTGGCTATCGAAATGAGGACTACATGTATTCCATACCAAGAGAGGACATTGTGAAGGAAGGGACTTATCGATATGAGTCTATAAATGAAGCTTTATTGAATTATTGCGAAAACGATATGAAAAAGTATATTCGAAAAAAATTACCAGAAAAAAAGTTTTTTGTTTTGTGTATATAACGACAAAGTAAGGACCAACTATATAGCTATCAAATGTAGACTGTTATGTATACTGTGTCTGAAGAGCCAAGTAAGGACTTTTTAAGTGCCTATCAAAGCTAGACTCATATATTTATGAATATAATCCAAACCATGTTGTGACCGCCCTGTTTATGCCAAAAGTATATACAGCGCGCAAAGTGAGGATTAAAAGACAGTAGCTTCTTTTCTATCTGAGTTTTTCCGTATTTTGGCTATGAAGAATTTGTCGGTTCATTTATTTATCAACTTTCAAAATATTAGGTAGTGTTTGTTGTGCACGTGTTACAAGTGGAACTGTAATTACGTATTCGATAACTGCAAAAAAGTCACGTAAGTATAAAAATAAAAATCTTTCTAAATAAGTATCGTACTTCAACTTACAGATTGATGATATATAGAAATGTTGAAACATATTTCTCTAGTTTTTTTTACTCTAAGCACAGCAACTCTGCTGTTGTTGTAATTTTAGAATGTAATACAGAGGAAGTAGTCGAGCCCATTACACCTATTTCCATAGTTGAGAATGACCAAGTATCCTCGACTGAGAAATTGCATTATACTTGGCTTCAGAACAGCAGTTTTTGTAACAGTCGGTGATAAAAATTGTAGAAGTTTCATAATTTTAATTTTGTCTAATTGTTTTTGTGAAAAATATATTTTTTAAAAGTAACATTTCCGTGTGTGTAACGTTTCTTTATGAACACGTGAACAGTAAATGTTTTTGTGGTTCTTATACCAGGCAATGGTATATTGTGTAAATTTCAATAGATTTTTTGAAATAGCTGCTGTTGTTAATTAAGAGTTAATCGGAGTGGCCCTTAGGTAATTGTACATAGAAGCCTGGTAGACTTCACTTTAAAATATTACGATATAAACCATACATCATTTTACCAAAACTGGACGGTTTTCGAGATAATCTTGAATAACAAAAAGTTTTGCGCACATGTGGCTTATGTGGCGACTAAAAAATTCCTTTTAAATTTATACTAAAACAAGATTTATTGTATTTTTCTTTGCGACAATGTAAAAATTGTTATTTTTCCAATTTAGTAAGGTTAAAATGGACAGAAAAGGAAAGTTGTTATTTGCAGCTCTCAATCAACAATATGAAGATACAAAACAACGTTTGCGAATCCCAAAATATGAAACTACGAAAGGATTGCAGTCCTGGCATATAGATATTTTATTGGCTAGGAAAAATGTTCTAATAACTGGTAAGTTTTCAACTAAAGTGATTTACAAATGTATTTACTGCTCTACTGAAACTGCAAAGTAGCACAACATAAGCCCCACAGAGGCTAGAACGTAAGTAAACTGATCGAGGGATCGAGGCGCGGTATTAGTGATTGATATTATGCAAAATAATTATATTATTTGTTCTTGTTAGTCATAACTCACAAACTCTGCTGTTGTTGTAATTTTAGAATGTAATACAGAGGAAGTAGTCGAGCCCATTACACATATTTCCATAGTTGACAATGACCAAGTATCCTCGTCTGAAAAAGTGCATTATACTAGGCTTCAGAAAAATTACGCAAATAGACAACTTTTTTTGACTTCTAGTGAATGCTGTTCTCGAGATAGTAACAGAGAAGAAAATCAAATTACGTCGACTATTCATGATGTCTATTCGACTGAGGATAGCGATAGCAACGATGAGTATATTCCAAACACTGAGGATGAGTGTGACTCAGAATCTGATGACTCAAATTACGAGACATTTAAAGGCCCCAAAAATAAGCAGATACCAATGCAAGTGAGCTCACAAGCGGCAGATAATTATAATCAGTCACAATATGAAAATAATCTACAAGATCTCAACAATGGATTAGCACCAACACCGATCAAACGGATGGTAATACTCATATTATTATTATGAATCAAACGAAACTTAATTTTCACTATTTTTAACGTTTACTCCAACATTGGTTTATGTGTTTACATCGTCCTGATTGACAAAAAATGAATAATACTAGATGTCAGATCACACATATCCAATTTAGTTGAAATCATTATCTGACATATAATTCTTTTTTTGTCACTCCTGACTACATGAAACATTAAATAGAATCTACGTTTAATGTAGTATAATTTAAAGTTTGTTTTAGCAGGGATATATTCCTCAGAGTAAAAATTAAAACAATCACTGATATTATTATTTTAAATGTTAGGTACCTTATAGTTATATTTTTTCCAGGCTACAACATCCGGGAAAAAAAGAATTTGGAACAAAAGAGATCACTGCTTCTTTTGCTACAATGAAGTAACTAAAATTTCTAGGCATCTTGTAAGACATCATGAATCGGAGACAAAAGTGCAAGAAATACTTGCCTACAAAGTAGGTGATAAAAGAAGAAAATATCTTTTTAATAAACTAAGGAATGAAGGTAATTTCATAAAAAGTTCCGTAGAAGAACTCGTTGTACCAATAAGGAAACCTTTGTTGGGAAGTTTAGATCCGCCAACGAAATTAACCTATCTCCCGTGTAAACACTGTAAAGGATTTTACAAGAAGACAGCTCTTTATAGACATGTAAAGAACTGCATCCATAATAAGGAAAAAAGTGCTTGTAGAACTCTTGCACAAGCTGAAGGACAATCGTTACTTTCATCTTATAAAGAAAATGATGTCTTAAGAAAAGAAGTATTCCCTAAAATGAGAGGTGATAATGTTTCATTTATTGCAAAAACTGATAAGCTTATATGTGCTGTTGCAGCTAGATATTTAAAAAGCCATGGAAATAAACAATATCATCTTGTTGCCTCTCGAAAAATGAGACAATTAGCTTCATTACTAATTGAACTAAGAAAACATATTAAAGCTAAATCTCTATTGGAGGTTTTGGATCCAATTAACTTTGATATCCTTGTGCAATGTACAAAGACAATATCTAGATTTGATCCAAAAACGGAAACATATGGTGCGCCATCTTTAGCCTCCAACATGGGATCACAACTTAAAGAATGTATTGATGTAGCTTATAACATGTCTATTAAAAAAAATTCACTAGAAACGGATTATACTAAAAAACTTAAATCTTTGAAAGATTTGGTTTCTACGGAGTGGCAGTACGAAGTATCGACGCTAGCAAACCAGGACTTGAGTCAGAAGAAATGGAATAAACCGTCGCTGATACCCCTAGCAGAAGATTTAACTTTGCTTAGGTCTTATTTACTTTCTGAAGGTGAAAAATGTCGAAATACATTAGAGTTGAATCCAAGGGACGAAAAATCATTTAAGTTATTACAAGAATTATGCTTTGTTCAACTACTTCTTTTAAACAGAAGGAGACCCGGCGAATTGCAAAGAATTACCGTTCATACTTATACAACAAATATAAACAATAATAATTCAAGTGAATTTGATAATTGTATTAGCGAAAGTGAAAAAGTGTTAATAAAATCTTTCAATAGGATTGTGATTAAAGGAAAAAGAGGTCGTGGTGTCCCTGTCCTATTTACCGAAGAAATGATAAAAAATACTGGAATGTTACTTAAAAATAGAAAACATTTTATAACGGTAGACAATATTTATCTATTTGCTAATACCAAATCATCAACTAGCATCAGTGGAACCAAATCTATTTATAAACATGTGAGACTTGCGGGGGTTAAAAACGCTGCTGCTCTTACATCAATAAGACTGAAAAAGCATCTAGCTACCATGTCACAAGTTATTAATTTGTCTGAGCAGGATTTGGAACAACTCGCTATATTTATGGGACACACATCTGACATTCACAAATCTTATTATAGACTACCAAATGATGTCTACCAAATGGCTAAGGTATCTAAATTGCTTCTGCTGAATGAAAAAGGAGAAGCTTCAAAATATAAAGGAAAGCTTTTAGACGAAATTGACATAAACCGTTGATTGAAGAGTTTCAAGAGCTTCAATCAACGCATAAACTTAGATGCTATCGATGATGAACTATCGGAGGACGATAACGATGAGGCAGAATGCATACCAACGGAGGTACTATCAGATAATGGACAAGTGATGGTAAGTTATGGCATACTTTATCAAATTATCAGATATCAATTTAATTTTATCCTTATTAGTCAAACAAATAAATTTCAGTAAAGTATAATTTATTAAAAATAAACGATGGGGATATTCTCGGAGTACTTAGCTTAAATTCGTCCAAAAACTGCAAAAAAGCAAAAAAAAAAAGGTTTTAAATAATTGTGTGTTTCGTTATTACAACCTATAAAAATTTCCTTCACATCCTTTTCATTTAATTGTTTCATGATGCCTATTAATTACTTTCATACAGTCTACTCTTTCTGTCCTGTTTACGTGGTGATCTATCATAGGGTATTTTCATAGATGTGCCTTAGTACTTGTCAAAACTAAAGCCTCTATCTTAGCAATAATTTTTTTTATTAATAATTTCGTTTCCGTCTCAAAAACAGCGATTTAAGGACAAAAAGCTGGTCAAATATTTTTTTGTTTTGTTTTTGATTTAAGGTAAAAAATACCCCTTTGATGACAGTTGTTAAAAAACGTATATTGGAGCCATGGACCGATGATCAGAAGAATATAGTGCTGACCTATTTCAAAGGACACTTGAAAAAAAAATTGCCCCAAAGAAGAATGAATGTGCAATGTTAATAGAGAAGCATCCTGATATTTTTTCCAATAAAAGTTGGGAGAAAATTTTTATTGTAAACAACTTCAATAAAAAATAAAAGTAATAAATAAAGTTGGTATTGAAATAATATTGTATTATTATTCGATTTTTCCCTATTATCCATATTTTTATTGAAATATTTGTCCCTAGTTTTGTTTATAAAATACATTTTACAATTTTTTCCAATGGACTTACATACTTTTATAATTTTATCCGTTCACATTTTTTAGTTCCGATAGGTGTTAAAATGCAAGACCTTTTAGTAAGTAACAATAGTATATTATGGAATGAGCACAAAATGATGCCCATTTTGCACGAGTATGAATTGCAGCACTTGCCTTCGGCTCGTGCTGCAAATTTCATACTCGTGCAAAATGGCCATTTTGTTGCGAGTTGCATACTATACTTTTTCTATGACAACATATCATAACATAACATCATAACATACGATTTTGTCTTTTGATCTACCTTCCATTCCAAAAAAAGGTTATGAGCGCTTTGATATACATACTCATCGACGTCTCCGGTAATAAATTCTGTGTTGTTACCTTCGCTGCTTTTATTATGTTCGGAGGTGTCAAATCTAAGTCAATATCACTATCAGATTCCATTTTAATTAATAGTTTTTATAGAAAACAACTATGAAATTACTCGTTACCTACTAAAACTTTGACAGAAACGATCTGCTGACATTTCATCAATTTGTCGCTGGACGTCATAATTTGACAAGCCGTAGTCGTCTTGATTTTAGAGTGAACCTATACCTAACACGAAATATTCCATTTCGCATTTGTTGCTTAGCAACTTGCCTAGCAACCGATGCAAAAATGAAATTCTGTACAAAAAGTGCTTGTTTATGATTGAAGTTACGGTTATAAAATGAACATTTATCGAGGTTGTCGTAGAAAAAAAATATTGTGGTACTATATTAAAGATAGGTAGGAAAAAATAATTTGAAAAGATTTCATATGTTTTCAAAATTAATAATTTTAAGTTTGAAACAATTTATGAATGATTTTGTGAATTTTAAAATTCTGACTAAAGTTAAAAACGAATGAGCTGCGATGTTAGTGCAATGATACTCAAATTCTTTTCCACTCACTATTTTATACGTTGAAAATGTGACCGAATTGCCCTATGTGTTCGATAATGCCCGAAACCAAAATCCCACAAGGGTCTACAAAAACTGATAACAACACACTCAGTTAAAATTTCAAAGCGTTGATCCTAAAATTGAGAGAACCAAGCTGGGTTATTTCATATCCTCTATGGTATTTCCATTAAAAACTTAATTTAAGTCTTTAGAGTTTTGTAACTCTACTAGCAGAGTTTAACTTCGTTTTTGATGGTACAATCGAAATTTATAAATTATTAACAGCTTGTTAAACTGATTTTCCCATCAAAAATCATTAAAGATATTAGAAATATTGTAACACCCTATGGTATTTGCTAAATTTTTGAAACAATGCTCTGATCCTGTTACGTAACATGTCAAAAATACTTAGCTTATAAGTGAATGTTCATGAAACGACATAATTTTTTCATATCCTTATGTTTCAAGGTGAATCAATAATTATATTCAGAATGTGTACTGGTACACGAAAATCCGAGCAAAAACACAATTAACACGTTATTTAACATATTCATGGTCTAGTTATAGCCTATAATATACATCATTCAAAACAAGGACCGTATATCTAAGTCCTCTCTTGGTGAACTGTATATTAAAATAATTCTAACGGACACGACACGGTTAAAATATATACTCCAGTAAAAGCGCCGACTGTGGCAAAGTAGCGAACTCACGAATACGCTTTTTACCATCCGAACCTCAAATTGAGGTCCAATCTGTAATTTTGTAGACATATACTATGTTATTGGGAAAGTGCCATAGGCAGGTTAAACAAAGTCAGGACCATATACTGGTCCTCACTTGGTCGTGGTCCTCACTTCAACCGCAATTTCACCGTAGACGGTGCTCACTTAGTGCTAAGGATATATATATATATATATATATATAATAGGTTTTATATATCTTAGGGATTCCGTCGTAAGGAGGGCTGAATTAAACTCTTATTTACTACCCAACGTTTCGAAAATTTTTATTTTCTTTTTCAAGGCTGAAATATGAACATTTTTTTGGTAGGTATATCTTTTGTAAAATAATTTTTAAAAACTTACGTGTAAAGTGAGTCAATAATTTACAAAACTAAACTTCTTATTCAGCAAGTAAAACATTCTTTGTATGTAAGAAATTTAATATAATACATTGAAGGCACTATTTTGATGTGGAATGTCAAAACTCAAGTGACATTTTTTAATATTTTTTAAGATTGAGTAATAACAGAGTTGTTGTGACTAACTTAATAACTTAGAAGACAGTCTTGATTAATAGTACCATGACTTGTCACTTAATCATGATCCTATTAAAGAAGGAAGTCATATATATATTATCTATTCGCAATTGTTAAAAAGACACAGTTGTGAGACAATTTACTCTCACTAATTACCTCACTAAAATCTCAAGATAACAATAGCAAATGTAGTATGTACAAAACAAGCCTGTTATAACTTATTAGGTAGATGTTTATCGTTATAAATCTGAAATATCAACAATTCTACTATTATTATGGTGATTGTCTAATGAAAGAAGATATGCATAAGTGTGATTTACATGGTTGCTTTCTCTTTTTTTGTTCAATGAATTTTCATCTAGAGCGGTCTCAAACATTTCTAGGCAGGATCTTTTATGATAATTGGATTCTGAATGTATAACCTTGATGTTGTTGAAATTTGGATGATGACCAGTTTTTATACTATGTTCAGCTATAGCACATGATTGTTTATCAAGTTTTATATCACTTTTATGTTGGGTCACCCTGTCTTTTAGTACTCTAGATGTCTGTCCATAATACACTTGATCACAATTGTTACAAGAGATCTTGTATACTACATTAGATTTTTTCAAGTCTTCATCTTTATATTTTGTTTTTGTAAAAATATTATTAATTGTTGTTAACTCAAATTTATAAGTAAGTTTAATTTGATTTCATGATTTTCAAGAATGTTTTACTTGCTGAATAAGAAGTTTAGTTTTGTAAATTATTGACTCACTTTACACGTAAGTTTTTAAAAATTATTTTACAAAAGATATACCTACCAAAAAAATGTTCATATTTCAGCCTTGAAAAAGAAAATAAAATTTTTCGAAACGTTGGGTAGTAAATAAGAGTTTAATTCAGCCCTCCTTACGACGGAATCCCTAAGATATATAAAACCTATTGAATTATCTACCGTCAAGAATTCCCTTTTGTTTATATATATATATAGACAGTATATATTATGCCAAATTTCATATATTGACTGTAACATATATAATTTAAGTTTAATACAGTGTGTGTTTCTATAAATAAATCAATAGTAATTAGCCATCATAGTGGTGTGTATAATTGTATACCACCCGTAAAAACTATTAAAAGAAATAAGAAAAACATGACAATATAATATAATTGTATCTGGTATAAAATTTGGTATATACGTGGCAACGTGTCCATTTTTCGCGTAAAAAAAAGTATTCACTGTTGTTGTTTTGTTATTTTACACCTGGTGTCAGAGACATAAGAAAATCCGGAAAAAAGCACTGATACCTACGCGCGTTAAATTTGTGTGGGTGTCCGACCTGTCAGACGCAGTGACCCTTGTTAAATTACTATGTAATTTCGAGAGGTGGTTTTAGAGGGTGCTCCATTGAAGCAGTGTGGAAATAAATCGTTTAATATCTCTGCGAGACACGGCGCTAGTCTTCAGCGAAGACTTGTATTTTTATTTAAAAACGTTATTTATTGACAGACGTTGTAATCTTTTCTGCCAAGCTGAAAGTATTTCGCTTCCCGGAAGTAAAATCTTATTGCAAGTAAATAATGTAGTAGAACGTCGTTTTAACTGTTCTCCTTGAAGATATAGTACAAGGGTTGTTTGCTTTGGCGATTAAACATTTTGGAGATTAAACATCCCAAGTCACTCCAAAACAATGGAAGGGACTGGGATAGGAGTGTACAGGCCAGGAATGAGTTGGCAATAATTTATTGCAATCGTAGCGCATAAAATACAAACAAAGCAACAAAAATTCATTTTTATATACAGAGACGTTGAAGAAAAAAATCCATAGCTAATTTTGTGACGATTTTACGTGAATCACCTTATTTAAAAATTCTCCCTGAGGGACCTCTAGAGTTCTTCAAAGATGGTGCTGTATCATCGATTTAATTCAAATAACTACATAAGCGACTCGTTTGAGTGGAGTATCGGGTATTTTCTCATAATTTTATTGTTTCTTAAAATGTCGGCATTAGGACATGATATTTAATTAAATATGACATTTTAAAGAAATAATTATAATTTCATCTGAAGTGGCTATGACGAACCGTTTTCGAGAAAAATAGATTCAAACTTTTTATGTGTCTGCGCATACCTTTCCATTGACCAACAAGATAATTTCTAATTTATGATAAATGAACAGAATAACAATTCTATGAACGGTATTTCAAACTGGCTTTGTTGAGTTGTCAAGTTATTTTTTTTTATTTGCTGCTTAGTATTATTATTTCAAAAAACTAAGAAGTGTTTCGGTTTAGTAATGAAGAATATGCCGATATGTGTTAAGTGTACTGAGGAATGCTTGCAACGGTACGTAGATATTCGGAAAAATGTCCGAATAGAAACATTCTGCGTTAAAAACATTCTTCTTGAAAATAATTCAAAGGTCTTTATCCAAGAGTTAGGGAAACAGGGTCGGTAATTACAAATAACAATGAAACTGGAAGACATGTATTCGAGGTAAATGAGGATGATATTTGAATAGAACTCGATGATAGCGCCGAACTAAGCATAAGGTGATTAGCTGCAATATATCTAAATATTTCCGAATCTTCTTTGTGGAACAGTATCCATTAGGACAATTGTATCTTTTTTGTTACAAAAAAAGTCCAGTCCATGCATGATGGTGATGGTGATGGTGCACATGTGGAGTTTTCAGATTGGTAACAAATGAAAATAAATAAAAACCAAGACTTCTTTTGAAGTATTTTGTTTTGTGACGAAGCTACATTCACAATAGCTGGGTTTTCTAAAATGCAAAATGAATATTACTACTCAAATGCTGGTGATAATCCTCATGTTATAGAAGTATACTTGTTGAGGATATTACGATACAATTACCATCAAAATCGATTTCTAGATCGAAACAAACGTAATCAAAGTTCCCATCATTAACATGGAAAGCTATGAAGAGTTCGTTTTTTAACCAGTTTTTCAATTACAGAAAAAAACCTCCCGGTCAGGAACTATGTAAAAGCTAACTGTCAATTGATTAAGTTATTTTGCGTTTAATTAAAGAAAGAAAAAAAAAAGAATTGACCGATTTATTCTGAAGATATAACAACGCAATCCGGGAAATCGAACACAAAAATATTGTAGCACTGGACACGAGTATAGTAGTACATTTTGAGCGGTTAATTCAAACAGATAGGGGGTAAGCACGAACGACGTTGCAGGATTACCATTCGAGGATACTGTTGATAGTATCTGCGATAGTAACCTGCGTGACCTTGATACTAGCGTCCATGGTGGCGAAAATTAGCATCTACTGTGTGAGATAAATTAAATATTATACTAGTTACCATACAAAATATAGAGAAATTATTAAATAAAAGAAAATGTCAAACGTTATAATAACCAAAGGCGGATTCCAAAAAATTCATGTCTCCGTCTTACGATTGTCATCTAGCAGGAAAGGTGAATATTTATTTAAAAGTAGCCATGTGAAAAATGTTGAAGAGTTGAAATCAGATAGTACAAGTGTGATAAAGTCTCGAGTAGAAATGTTCAAATGATTGTCTTAAAAATGTTTCGCGTCGTGGTCTCCAAACTTGCAATTGTTACTCACGAATTGAAATGAAAAAAATAACATAACTTAAAAACTATTAATATTTTAGGAATTTTAAAAAGACGTCCTTAAAGAGGAGGACATTTCCAATAAAAAAGTTCCAATTCCCAGAACTCGTATCTCTATTATTTATAACTTAAATTCAACGTGACAAAATGTTCTTGAACTTCCTTGTTTATTGTAAACTAAAAAAATGCTTAAATAATTGTCTTAAAAATGTTTCGCGTCGTGGAGCCCTTTCAACAAGATCATGTCATAGAAGTTTGAAAAATTTCAACAATTTGTTTATAATAATATTTTCAAGTTAACAATAAATGACTGATTTGCCATTTTTTGCAAACAAAGTATTGAAATTTTTTAAACTGTATAGGTACTGTTAAGTATGTATAAAGGAAGGGCTCCACGACGCGAAACATTTTTAAGACCATTATTTAAACATTTTTCTTATTTTATAATAAACAAGGAAGTTCAAGAACAGTTTGTTACGTTGAATAAAAATTATAAATAATAGAGATATAGTTCCGGGAGTCGGAACAATTTCCTCCTCTTTAAGGATCTTTTTTCAAAATTCCTTAAATATTAATATTTTTGAGTTATTAACAAAAAACTAAATGCTATCTTTTTTTCATCTTAATTCGTTAATAACAATTGCAAGTTTTTATGTGCTAATACATACTTTCGATACATTTTTCTAGACGTCATTCCGATGACATATTTTTAGGAGCTTTATCAAGCATTAACACGTTTTTGAACCTGTAGATTAGACTATGTTAAGTATACATTTATTATTAGCACATATAAACTTACTTAAAACGATTTACTACTTGTATCCATTTCTGTCGACGTTCCAATAAATATGGTTTTGATGGAAAAGGATAAAATTTTATATTTTCATCCGTTTTACTATAAGAATTGTTTAATAATATAGAGATAGTTAGTCAAGCTTACGGGAAATAAATTTGAAGAAAATGGAGTACAGCGATATATGGCGACTGTGTTTAGAGCTCCACCATGTGTGATAGTCGCCATATTTTATCCAATTTTATTTTAATCATATCAACGCGAGTAAACGCTCTGTTGCCAAAGTTACAATTTTCAATTTTTCTACAAAATGGTCCATTTTGGAATTCGTGGTCAGAGTTTGCAACAATTTGTTATCACTTATGAGTAGGTGATTATTGAATCATTACTAGGTATATACGAAATGAACTTTACAGATTTCAAACTTTGTATGAACACGATATCGCAATCATAGGTAATCTACTTAATGGCAATAACAAATAACACGCGAAGGCTGTTCATTTAAGACAGTAGCAATTTTCATATTTCATTGGACTTGACTTATAGATAAATTGTTCAATTTTTTTTGTATTGAATGTAGTGTATGTATTCATTATATAGAATTCATCTAGTTTGATAGGTCCAGATTGGGTGAAAAAAAAATTTTACGGGGATGTATTTTGGGCTCGTTATCTTTGATTTTGATCTAGTTTAACTACCCCACTCCCGCCCTAGGGTAAGGGTTGGTTTAACTTTGTGGAATGATCAATTTTTAAATTTGGCATCATATTCTACGTAGTTTTTTACGTATATACCTAGAATTTTATCTAGAAGGCTTTTTTTAGAAAGTTATACAGAAAAAATATTATCAAACTATAAATTATTTAACGAATACAGCAATTTTTACGGATAGGAGAAAATGTAAAATCAGTATGTATATATTAACCTTGAAATGGAATAATTTTCATATGCAAAACTCATACCATGGGGTAAAGGAAGGGGGAGACTTTGTGAAGAATATATGTTTAACTTTGGCATATTTCACATAATCTTTTACATTTATACCTACAATCTCATTTTGATAACGGAAAGTTTGACAAAATACTTGAATCAAAAAATTAATTATTTAATGAATATAACAATCACCATTGCGGCTTTACGGACAGGAATAAAAATTTATAATTTGGCATGTGTATATTGTACAATATAAAATTGGAAATAAAAAATAAATTTCAAGCTTACCTCATATTATAAGGGTGGGGGGAGGGGTGAGTTTGGGATATATTCAAAGTCTACATTATTTTTGATGTATCAGTTTCCACATTTTTTCTTAATTATTGCTAAAGATACGCCAAATACATCTTTCATTTGTTTACTTGGTAGTTTTCCGTTTATTCTGTAGATTAGAAAATGCAAAATTTTCATATTTTCCCTTTAGAATTGAACAGATTATTATTGAAATCAGAATTTTTTACTCCTGGAAAAAATTGTTAATTAGAATGTTGATAATATCATCTACAATCAATTCAAGTAATGTATATGTGAATCCATTTTGAATAAATCGAAATAATAAAAATCTTATTCAAGAAAAGTCAGACATTAAAAAATTGTTATATTTTGTAGAACTTCTTAGATGATGTTTATTTCCATTCTATAACCTACAGAATAAGCGGAAAACTACAATAATGTAAACAAAGGAAAGCACATTTGGCGTATCTTTGACAATAATAGAGAAAAAATATGAAAATTAGCGAAGATACCTTAAAAATGATCTATAATTTGATGACGTACTCAAAATCACCCCAACCTCAATATTTCCCAAACTTCTCACCATCTCGACTCACAATATTTTCTCATTTTTAAATATAATGCCTAAAGTGTTCAAACCCATCATCCAATATCGACAGGTTTTGACTTTTTTTAAGATAAAACACAAAAGTCCAATTTCAAACACGTATTTATGAATCTTTGGCAATAATGAGGAAAAAAATTCATAAAAATGCCTTAAAAATGATGTAGCATTTGATGACGTATAACTCGCCCAGTGTAAGTTGGCACTTGGACTTTGGACTTCTGAGATGCGCGGTAGAACATCCGATCGCTCGGGAAACAAGGAAATTGAGGTCCCCAGTCTATGTTTTGACCGCAAACTGTTAACATCGCAGTAATTCCATTGGCGTAGTAGTATTATAGTAGTTTTTAGTTACGGTAATTATTATCAGTAGTTAGTTTATGGAAGGTGTGGTTTGAGCTTATAGTTTAGTTATAATTATTAGGATGGAATTTAAAAGTAAATGAAAAAATAAACCTTTATGTGATCAATGCCGAATGCCATGGGAAGTGTTGTACTGAATAATGCATCTTACCACAAAAAAACATGCGGAAAATATGCCAACATCTTCAACAAACAAACTAGAAATGCAACAGTGGTTGAGGGAAATAAATATTTCATTTGACGACAATTTGCTAAAACGACAATTTGCTAAAACCACAATTATATGCAATTATCAAAACATATGAACCCAAATACAAACGCTATTGTATCGATGAATTAATAATGACGCATGGGTTTGATTTCCTACGATTACCTCCATATCACCCCGAATTAAATCCTATCGAATTAGTCTGGAGTGCAATGAAACACTATGTTGCTGAAAAAAACGTAGGTTTCAATTTTAACAAAGCTGCTGGCTATTGCGACGAATTCTTCAAGAGTGGGAATGTGGAAATCAAGGTGACCCTGACCATGCGCAAAAATTTGAAAAGGAATACATGGAAAAGGAACCTCTACTAGATCAAGTCATAGATGAGTTTATCATCGACATACAAGATGATTCTAGTGAGGATGGTGACTCTGATTTTGATTTTTCTGAAGATGGTAGTTTAACCAGAATTTTAAATTTTGAAGACATTGAAGGAACTTAGTGAATAATTTTCATTTTATTTAGTAATTCATTGTAAGCGTTAATGCCTTATTTAAAAATATTTAAGTAAAGCCCGTCCGGAAATATAAGATCCTAACTTTGTAATCTCCTATTGAGATAAATAAATATTTGTGAATACCCTATTGTTAAGTGATTATTCATGAACCCACAATTCAGGTAATATACCAATAATTATAACAAATAATTAAATATTATTATAAATATGTCTCATAGCTAAAAATAGATGACTTGCAGTTACAGTATTAACACTTTTCAGTAATAAAATTAAAAAGTATTTTTTGAGACCCCAGCAGCCGGCATGTACCTACGACTATGTTGAAGCAAAGTGCGCGGGTCGTACGCTCAATATATCTATCTTTATTCAAGAAGTGTCTGTTACTTTTTGTTCGCGCATATCTCAAGTGCCAACTTACACTGGGCGAGTCACTCCAACCTCAATATTCCTCAAACTCACCCCCACCTTTATAGTTTTAATTATAAATTTTAGTTCCTATCTGTAAAGCCGCAATGGCTATTATTATATTCATTAAGTAATTAATTTTTTAATTACTTTTTTTGGTACGACTCAAAAAAGTCATCTAGATGAAATTTCAGGTAGGTACCATATACGTAAAAATTATGGAGGATAGAAGGATGAATGTATTAAAAAGTGTCCATCGAAAGGAAGCAAATTATGGTGGCACCATAGTATCGAGGGGAAAGATTTTAAAAACAGCGCCATGAATTTTTAGAGTAAGATACAAAATTAAAAAAGGAAATACTACGTAAATAATTGAGATTTTAAATACTGCATATTTCTCAACTACACAAGTCACGAAAAATACTAAGTTTTTCAACCCAGCACACTTCACTCAGTTTATAACCCTAAATTCAAAACATTTCCATTAGCTACACGAGCGCCATTTCGGTGAATCTTCGAATTATAATTTGCTGTTTACAGGTGGACACTTTTTCAACTTGTCCCCCATACAAGATGGTGCTCCTTCCTTCAACCCTCCATAGTAAAAATGAATGATTGATTTTTAGTATTTGGTTTCAAACTAATAATAAACATTGTCAAGGCCTTGGTAAACAGGGTGTCAATTTTAAAACTTACAATGGGCTGAACCTCGTGAACGAAAAGAGATTTCAAAAAAAATTCAAAATCGTTTCTATGGTAGGGAGGGGAACTAAAAAGACATGAGAGAGAACGCACCCCCATCAACCCCCTATGCCCCACCTACAAAAATTTAAATGGCAACCCCCTAAGGTAAATGTACCTAAATCAGGCAGTATTAGCAGTTCTGCCGAAGTATTGTATCGTATTATATATGTGTTGAACGCTTTGTTGAATTGAATAACTTTTAGACGCTCAATGATCTTTCAAAAATTATGTATTTATTTCATATTTCCCCAAGTTTGAAGATAAAATAAAAAAAGTGGAGTATTTATCTAGAACTGCATCTGAACCTAAATTTGACATGTAATTCCCAGATTCTGACATAAATTCGACAGAGTCAGGTACCTATTTTCAACATATTAAATTTCATAAAAACAAGTAACTTAAAATAAGCAAATTAGAATCCAAAATTTTATTTTTGGACAAAAGTAAAACTATAATTAAATTACATTGTATTTCCGGAATTTGTTTATTTCCGGAACTTTAAAAATATCTCTGTTGTTGACTTCTCAACAATTTCATCATAATCGTACCAAACTTCTTGAACCTCTTGGGGCCATTTCCATTTATTTATACCTCTTGACGTTATTGTGATTATTCTTTAATTTATACTTTAGCACTATGTTTGGCTCTGGTGTTCATAAGTTTATTTTTGTTTTAGCTTCATTTTTCTTGGTAAAAATGGTGAAAATTTTCATATAAGTGATTATGGTTGATAACATGAATTTTTGTAAATCAGTAAAAGCTCAATTTATTTCTGAAAAATTAAATAACACTATATTATAACTATAACTAACACTAACTAAAAGCAGTCAAAATATTTTTTGTTTTTTTATATAACTATTGTATCATCTCACAGATTTTCATTAGACTTAGTAATCATTGAGACTGTCTTTTATTTTTAACTTCGACTACCTACCTGCAGTAACCAAGTGAACTTCCAAATAGCTACTACCTAGAGTCTTTGTAGGTCTTTTCAAAGTTTTTGAGAAAACTTTGTGGCGCCCATGGTCTTTACTTACAAGATATTATTACTACAATAGCTCTAAATCATGTTATCCGATAAGACTATTCTCTGCAATTTACTCTAGGTTGATAAGAACCCACGTTCATAAAGTTAACCCTGAGAAGTGAATAAAAATATTTTTTTTAGTGTTTCATAGTTTTGGCACCCAACTTTGAGTTAATCTTTTTGAGGGTCTCATATTTTGGCGCTCGACATCTTTTATTGGTCTCAAAATTAACTATTAAATAATCGCCTTCTTGCAATGCTTGTATCGCTTCTTTATTCACTTCTTTTTTTTGTCTTTATTCTCTTGTTTTTCTTCTATAGTCTCCTTTTTGCGCTTTTTTGCAGGTACTCGCTTTTTCGTTTAATCTTATTTTCTTCTCTTTGCTTTTTGGACTTTCTTTTAGTTCTTCTTGTTGTTTTGTTTCTTCTTCTTCTTGTATAATACACCTTCCATTGTTCGGAAGTAGTCACCGCTGATATGTTTTCTTTTTTTCTCTTCCTCACTTTGATAACTGAATTCTCGTCAGGCCAAAACAACGCTTTTTTAAAAAGTGTTGGAACGTTAACAGGTATTCCTCGATTTCATTAAACCAGCCTCTTTTACTATTTTCTGTAACCAGTGCCCGTGCTGCTGTTAAATTTTGGGCCATTCGTTTAGACCATTCGGTGTTTCTTTTCAAAAACCCTTCATACCAATGTCGGCCAGGTCTACCATTGGTAAAGGTATGCTTTTTATTTAACGACTAACCAAGAGGGATACGCTGTCTAATCACTGGTCTTTAGTTACAGGGAATCCCATCTTAGCCATGTTTATTATCCAATATGTTAAGAAATTTTCTTCCTCCTTTGTTAACACAGAAGAAACACCACTTTTGCACTCTTCTGGAAATTTTTCACTAATTTTTACAATAAGGGTGGTTCTTGGAACACCAAAAGTTGAAGCCGCAGTTGCGCTTGGTGTCCCACTCTTGATGGCATTTAAAGCAGCTTTCAAATTTTCTGTGCTGTATTTACCATATTTTTTTTGGTGTCATCTAAAAACAATAGTTATAAGAAAATCATCAATATGAATACTTAAGTATTGTTTACTTAAGAAAGTAAGAAACACTTAAGTAAGTAATTATTATTTTACATTATTTTTCCATAAGACGAAAATATGTATATTATGTCGAATTTAGGTTGGCACATGAGTATGAAAACAAAAAAGAAAGTGAATTGATTCCTTTTGAAAATAACGATGAATAGAGAGAGATGACACAAAATAAATAAAACGAACTATGTACCTATTTTCGACAGAACATGTCGAAATTAAAACCATAGGTTGTTCGGTTGTCCCTAAATTCGACATTAAGTTTTTTTCTATTTAGAGAAGTCAAATATCGAAAAAATATGATAAAATAGTTAATTTAATATTATATTTGTACTATACAACAATTGGAACATTTATTTGACTGACGCAAGCATGTTATTTGCAAGTTTAAAATATCGTTGATCGTCTCTTACCTTAGAGCAAACGTTGCACTTTAGTCGCACTCACTATTAGAGCAGCACTGACGATTTTTTAAGTTTTTGAGTCTTATGACTATCTGCCACAAACATGTAAATGATTTTTAAATATACCCGCCAAAGCTTTAGACCAATGATATCTTTAGATTTCATTAATTTTACAGAGACGGGTTTCTTATTTTGTAACGTTTTATAAAAATATGTTGAATATTGGGTTAGTGTCTGATGTACATTTACCTTACTTGCGATACGTCGTTAGAAAGCCCGTAGAAAATGCTTTCTAATTGTCTAAGTCATAATTATACAGGGTGTAACAATAAAGCAGAAACATTTATTTGACAACAAAATGTTAAAGTGTTAAATGTCGAACTACAAAAATGTTAATTTATTTAGTAAATGTTCAAAATGGTTTCCATTGTTTTGTAAACAATAGTACAACTTATTTTCAAACTCCATACGAACGTTGATAAAGGTTGCTTTAGTAATATCACGACATGCTTGACTAATTCTTCGTCGTAAATCTGCGATTGAGGTTGGTTTAGTTTTATAAACAACCGACTTGAGGTGTCCCTACAGAAAAAAATCAGGTGGCGGTAAGTCTGGTGACCTAGGTGGCCACTCAATGGGACCTCTTCTATTTGCCTCTGAACCAGTCTCTTTAAATTTTGCGACTAAATCACGGATATACACGTGACGTACATGTTTTTCAGGATGTCGTTCATCAAACACGTTAGCTGCCTGCAAATAACTTTCGTTCTGGGAGCCAAATATTAAAATTATCTCCACACGTTCAGGTATACTGTGAACCATCGTGATTATTGTAGTTAAATTAACGTACAAAACGTACCAAAATATTTTCGGACCAAACGAACAAATAATTATTAATCTATCACAAATGACAGTGACATTAAGGAAAGTATCAAATAAACCAATAATTTTGGTACAGAAAGGAAATGCAAAACAGAATAACAAAATGTGTTTCTTAAAAACTGCAAAGCAAACAAGTTTTTTTTCTATATTACGAAACCCTCACAAACCAAAGTTTATAAAAAATAATGCAAGCCGTTTTCGAAATTATTCCATATTCCATATTCAAAATTTACTCAGTATAATACTGACGATAGACTCACCTCTCGTAAAGAGATGCTGAACTATACATTATCTGGGATTGGGATAGTAGTGTGAAGTGCAGGTTAGGAACTAGGCAGGAGAAGGACTATAATCATGTCGGATAGTCAAGCGAACATTAATGTGCTTAGCTCTTGTGTAATCAGCTCTAAAATGCCTAAGAAAACTATTATTGATGTTGACAAGAACAACATCGTATTGTGGGTTCCGGGACACACTAGAATAGAAAGTAGCTAAATAGCAGATGAACTAGCAAAGAGAGGTACTGGGAACCGAAACCGTTTTACATTATCAGAGCCAATATAATATTGGAAGAAATTTGTAAAACCGAAATAAGGATTATTAGACCACTGGAAAAATCCAGTAGGGCTATGACAATCAAAGATATTTTTGGGAAACTACGGCCAAATGAGATTGAAAGAATCAATAATCCAGAGTAAGACTGCACTGAGAGCTTTCACATGTGTCCTGACTAGATACTGCCGACTAACGACTACCGCCTGAATGAGCATCTCGAAAAACTCAAACTAGAGAAGAATGCAGCATGTAGATTTTGTGGAATGAAACTATTTACACATACTTGCGGATTGCAAAGCACTAGACCCGGAAGAGTACTGAATAGAAGAGCAAGACTGGTCAAATCTGAAGCCTGCGGATTTCCTAAAATTCCTTCAAGCTATAGGACTTGTGGAAATACTACTCTCTGGGACATCCTCAGGTGCTAAGTAGTAGTAGGAGGCTCTAGGTTGGCCCCGAAGAAAACATACAACTTCCTACTGAAAATATACTACCTTATTTTCAATATACCTCACTGGAAACACTATCTCTACATGCCTATTCAGCGCACCGAAAATGGGCTTTTCCCGTGCGCCCAAACGGAATAGTATATTTCATTACGAGTCCAGAAAATGGGCTTTTCCCGTGCGATCTCAACGGAAAAGGTTATTGTCGGTACCCTTAATAGGCATGTTAAGATAGGGTTTTCAGTAAAGTATTATGAAAAAATGTTTATTCACAATCGGTAAGTAATAGAGTCATTTTTTACCTTTAAAACGGTCGGGAAGTGACTCATTACGTACCTTCACTTCCACGCTAGCCGGAAAAGTGACATGTGTCACTTACTGATATTGTTTGACTTAATTGTCAAAACCAATAAACTAGTAATATTGCCAGTTTCTTTGTCGAAATAGTTATTTATGTATATTAAGGGAACTAAGTAGATGATAATACACTGAGGGCGACAGTGTTATAAAGCCGAGTGCCCCTGGCCCGAGGGTTCGTGTGTCGCCCGAGGGTATATATCTATTGGTACCCGTGGTACATACAAAATTCAATGTCATAGCAGTTCGTTTTGATTATTGAATATTTTCTTAAAATCCAATTTGATTTACCAATTGTGGATGTCAGAAAATGCTGTACAAAACATTAACGAAACTTTGCTGTTGGGATTCTTTAATGATCTATCCGAAAAATTTTTCCCGTGCTCTCTGTGGGCTAAATATTCAATTATAAAGGAAAAAATTTCCGTGCTTGGCTCACATGGGAAATTGTCACGCTCGCACGGAAAATGCTTATTTTCTGTACTCCTAATGAAATATACTATTTTATTATCCTAGATGGACATTTCCGTCTGATATTAAAAAGTTGTATGAATTTTATAGCTTCCTTTTGGGTCACGCTGTATAAACAGCAATACACGTTTCACCACAGACGCCGTAACGTATTAACTTCTACTGTATGAAGTTTTTAGAAAGACATCGTTGGTACAATATTTTATGTTCAGTTCATGTTGTTCAAGTTTTATGTTGGGTTGGTCGTAAAAACGGTTTTATAGGTTCATTTTATAAATAAATCTATTTGATATTGTGAAAGTGGATTTATGTCCCATGTTATTTTATATTGGTTTTTAAAGGACTATAACTGAAACTGCATTATATTAAGTACTGCTTCCTTAAACGCGTCTTAAACCAGCTGTATATTTTGAAGTATTCACGTATTTCGAGGACAGTTTGATAAGTTAGTCAGTCAGTTCGTGTTTGATAGCAATGGAAAGCAGATAAACTCTTGAATATTTACGAAAATTGAAAAATGTTAATTTTGACCCAAATCCATCACCGCCAGCTTTTTATTTTGGATTGGAAACAGGAAATATTCACAGAGGACAGAATCTGGAAAATGTACTGCATGGGTATCGATTTGTAGCATACTTTATGGATTTTTGCCATGGTGACAACGCACGTGTGCACCCGTAGATTGTAACAAATTATGTACAATTTCAATAAAATATTTTAACAGGCATGCTACTTTCAGTATTACCAGAAGTAAGTAACTGTTTGCTCATTCGTCATGGATCAAACAAGGATAGCAACAACAGATACCACCAACACCAATGTCGTACCTGTTTGTGGAAAGTATTAAATTTATCAAAATAAATGTATTGACTGAATAATAATTTTCCTCATTGGAAACGAAATAATATTGGAAATTTCAAATAATAGTGGAAATACACTTTTCATCATTGTTAATGGCTCGAAAAAAAAATGACTACTTATAGTTCGTTGCAAGATACGAGGGTTGTCTTTATATTTTCTATATAGAGCAAGAAAGAACAATAGATAACTTTTACACACTATTGTTTTCCAAAGTATTCTCATCAAAAAGAAATGCATTTTTGCACCCTTTGGAACCAATTCTTTAGTACATTCAAAATAGAGTTTTTGAAGGCGTTGACTTCATCATCTGGGGACTGGAATCTTCAACCACGCAGTTCATTCTCAAGTCGTTAGGACTTAGGTCGGGATTGTATGGAGGATGGTACAACAATTCGATGTTTTCTTGCTTTAAAAATTCAATTGTCTTTCAAGCTGTGTGGGGACTTAGATTGTCTTGGTAGAGGATCATTTGTCGTTGGGAGTTGTTTTTTTGGAAACTGAGTAATTACTTCCGGCAAACAAATCGATATGTACCAATCAGCAGTAACAGTTCATTGATCTTACAGAGAAATTGTTGCTACATGATTCGCTTTTGAGGCAAATGTCGCCACCATCTTTTTGGAAACACTTCGAGAACGGATAACTTTCGTAAAATTCATTTTCGGGGTTCTTAAGAGTAAATCCAGGATTCATCACCACTGACAATACTATATATTGTTATGGTATGAAAATACCCTAAATAAAATATTAACTAATCATAAGATATAATTAAAGCAATACGACCAACTCTGTTATTTGTTTACTTAATTTAAATAAATTCATCACAGTAAAAGAAATATAATAAGTTTTGGCAAACACTATATACTAAATTTTAGTAATCAATTTTGAAAAACCCCGTATAATCAAATAATTTAAGTTATAAATTGACAGATAAAAACAGGAGCACCAACTTCAAACAAATTGTGTAAAATACCAACTTGAAACAAATACCATATAGATACTATAACATAATTTCATTTGAATAAAGCTACAATATTTTTAAAGATTGTAAATATCAATTTAGTAACAAACTCTTAAAATGAATCTGATTGATTGAAAAATAAAAAAAGAAATTTGTTTAGAAAACAATGAAAAAAATCAACAACTAGCAAAAAAATTTCTCAAAAGAAAAAAGACTGGAGAATTTAATTTGAAATTTATAAAGAAAAATCTTTATGAATATTAATATAAAATATTCAAAAAGTGAATAATCATGTTTTAAAACAAATCTAATATAAGAATCCAGTGATTTAAAATAAGTAAAGTGAAATAAAAAAGAATACTTACAAAGTGCCGGTAAGCGAGCAACTATATTTGAACCATCACATCTAATTCACCACGAACTAATATATCTGGCATCGTTTTGTTTGATATAACAAAAAAATCCACTATAAAGGAAATTGGACAATAGATTCTATCCACAACGAACGGACTGTGTAAAATCCACATTTTAAAAAAGGAATGTACAAGTTTTGATCTACATTGGACCGTCTGTAGTTTTCTGCAGGCCTTTTCCACATTTCCAACACCATTGAAACCTTCGAATTTGAAGATAGAATAAATATAAACCAACAGACATTCAGGTACTGTTCATATTAATTATAAAGTTATTTTTTATGATATAGTATAAATTGTTGCTTATTAATTTGTTTTCTTAGTTATAATTAGATAAAAAAATACTTACAGAGCATTTGATAAAATCAATTCGTTAAATTAACCTTTCACGATCCAAAGGAACAAATAGAATAAAACTTCTTCTTTTTTATGGAGTAAAATATCCTATGATAAGTAAGCTCATATCCATGTAATTGAATTTAGTTCTGTGAGTATATTTTTTTTAATTGTGCGCCTGTATGAATGAATGAAATTTAGGTAGGCAAATTGAATGTAAATAAGTTAAATGTTTTTTGAATATTTTATTATAAAAACATAATATAAAATAGTTGTTTGTTTGAATAAGATACAATTTATTCAAGTTTAATGTGGCTGTTTGTTTACATTTCTGTGACACCATTGCAATAAAATATTAGAATGCCAACTTTCAACACGAAGGCCAAAGAACAGAGTCGGTCTTCAAATTTTGTAATTTGACCTCACAATTAAATATACCCTGAGATTAGATAAATATAATAATATAAATTTCTTAATATTAAATAGAAATAAGAGTCTCATATAAAAAAAAATTAAATAATCATTGATGGCGCCCAATTAAATCTGAATAAAAATTTTCAAAATAATATATAGAAAAAGGTAAGTATTAAACCTTATAATAATAAATAAATTATAAATCAATATTGCTTTCCATATTTTGAACACATACAATTTTTTTTAAATATTTTTCAAACCATATCAATATATATATATATATATTTAGTTTCCTTCGTTGATCCGATTTAAAGCTTTTTGACACCAATTGACTTTGATTGCTTTCTGTTCTTCCGGCAACAGATGCGATATTCAACAAGAAACTATTTTTTTTTACAGATAATTCTTCATGTAAAATATTTTAAATTGTAGTCTTTGAAATGTCCAGTGATGCTCCAATTTCGCGATATGTGACATTTTTTTTTCGGGCCGAGATGGGAAACTCATGTTCGAATGGATCCAAGACCCAAACAGTGCTGGACTCATCCCCAAAGGGATGCCTACCAACCAAACACACCTCAAACTCGCCGTTTCAACCGCCTCGGAATCACTACCCTAGCATACTTCGAGATGGGCGGTGGTCCCTCGCACACTCTCCGCTCACAGCGTCATCTTCTCCCTGACTGTCACTCTGTAACGGTTGAATTTGACACTACGTCTATTGTATTTATTAAGTATTTGTATATAGTAATTACCTGACCAATATTATCTCTATGTTTCTAACATCATTGGTTCACTACGAAAGTACTTCAGTAGTTATATAATTTCTGTCAGCCCAGAGTTTTAGGGACTACTCTGCCATCATCCTTCCGGTGAAGTGGTTCAGGCTGTAACCACACCTGTCTTCACATCATGACAACAATTTTATATTTTGTCGCTAGGTAATGTAAATAATAAAACGAGCGACTACCTGGTAAATGTCCGTATAGATAGATTCATGTTAGTTATTTCTTTTTGTTTCTTATAATTCATAATTAAGGGTAGTAAGGGATTTTCTCTTGTGGATTTTACTTTAGTTTTTAGTTACCGTGGGACTACTGATTTTGTTTCTGGCTTTGATTATATCACCTTTGGGGTGTAGCCACAGTAGTCCAAATACTTTGTCCGCTTCAGCTTGATAAACGCTAAAATTTATTAGGGTTCAGTTATAAATCACTGACTCCTTGACTTGAAGTCTAAAACATTTAAAGTAGTAATTAAGTTTGATAAAACTTACTTCAGCTATGGAGACATACTTTACTTTTGAGTTAAAGGTATATTTTCTTCATTTATCTATCATATTTTGGCTTGAGTAAAGACATACTATTTAGAAATCTTCTGTGTAGAATGGTATTCGAATATTTTCTGAACATCTACTTATAATATATTAGCTGTTATCGCCATGTGTTTTTTATGTTAAATCCGAGTGTTTCATCTTGCTTTATTTACTTCGACAGGAGGGTATTGTGGTACTATCTATTGCTCAAATTTATTTGAATAATTTATAATATATACTTTATCTCTCCAATGTTTACAAGTGTTTATTTGTAGGATGACATTGACAATTGGCCGTGACAGTCGTGTCTTGGATAAATGCGTTCGTGCGTCATGCCGCTGAGTGTAGTCGTACTTGATGTTAGTCTGTGACTTAAAGAGTCCACAGACAACTTAGTTTGTCGCGCAGATGTTGGTATAGATAGAGTAATGCTCTGTGACTTGAAGAGTCCACAGACAACTTAGTTTGTCGCACTGATGTCGGCAGAGATAGAGCGTTTGCTCTGTGACCTTACGAGTCCAAAGACAAATGTTGTCGCTCCGTTTTAGGGAATCGTTAGAGCGTTTGATCGATGCTACTCAGGAGTGTAGGCTGTTTCACTCGCGAATGTGTATTGACTTACATAGAGGGAAGTGTAGCACTTTATGACTTGATCTGTGCGGAACACGCTCGGTGTAGTGAGCAGTGTAGTTCGGATGTATGTTTCGGGTAGGTTTCTCTATGGTAGGATTCTGTATTAAAGTTGAAGAAGTGTCAGTAACTTGTCTTTTCCGGTGTGTGCTCCTACTTGATAGTTGGTTTTCAAAAGTGCATCGAACGAGAATCTGAATTTTGTTAATGACTGGGTAGTCATCCCTTGCTGGGATTTATAGGTTCTCGTTCTGAATGAGTTGTGGAATATACGGCTAGTATTTTGGTTCTACGGGAGTTCGTATTGTTGAAGAATTCCGTCCTGTTCTGGAAGCCGTTTTCACAAACCCTTATAGGGGATATATTGCACTAAAACGATTGAAATCGCCAACGTGGTAGTTCTGAAATTGGAGGCGTGCCACATGTCTTTGTTGGTAGCCGTCCAGTAAGAGGAAAATTTTGAGTATTGGACCCTTTTTGGAAAAGGGTTCACCTGTGGGGCCAGATACACACTTCACCTGTGGGGCCAGGGTATACTCACCACCCTCCAGATACACACTTCGGGACATTTGGTGTCTACCTGGTGGATAGATAGTGATGTCTTCTGCAGTTTGCTGATACCTTTCAACAACTTCGTGAAGAAGACCACATTGAGGGTAACCCGGTATCGGGGGGGTTAGTTACTGATTTATTTTATTATGCAATTGTAATGGTGGAAATTAATACTTTGCGGTAAATTTTCACGATCTAATTTTCATAATTTTATCGACTTGCGCATGCGTCTCTGCCTTGGTACCAACGCCTTGACTATGGTGTCGCCTTGTATGGAATTTATTTTATAAACTGTACGCTACTTTTCAGGTTCGTTTATAGAACATATAATTAATACGTTCTGATTTACTGGTTCACTTGAACAGCCATATTAATTTCCCACTACGTAGGTCAATTAACTGGTATATGTTGGAATTCAATTGTTAATCATTTGAGTTTTTTTATGTGTAACAAAGGTTCACACTATTTTCTTTAAGTGGTGAGGCATTTATTAGGGTTCACATTAGCTATTAATTGTAAAATATCCCTTAAGGGTATTAGATGTTTTTTTTCATTTAGATATTATAAGGAACATAAGCTGAGGTTTGCCTTTTATTTCCATCCCTTGTTTTACTGGGTTATCGGGGGAAATTAGTCGTGCTAGGCCAAAGTGGAAAACTCAGTTGGCGCCCACACAAGTTGTCTACTATTTTGTCTGGAAGATCAATAAGAGGGATCCACCCCTACCTCCGTTCTGAGCGACGTCGAAGGCCTAAGGTTGTCACCGGAGCAACCGAAGCTTATGTAACCGAGTAGACAAATTAATTTATAATATTGCACTTGTTTTTTTAACTATCATTTAAATTTTATAACTAAATTCTTATTTGGGCTTGAGCTCAATTTTTAAGGTTACAACTCCTACCTCTCATGCCATATCGAGTCCTTCTCTCCCCCTAACCATGCTCTCTACTACTCCACTCACCTCCATCCATTCCTCCTCCCCACTCAACATTATATCCACCATGTTCTCCCAGTACACCGCCTCCCCTAGTTCCCTCTCCAACTTCTTCAGCACTTCCTCGTTCCTCCAGCATCTAAACACATGCCCCACGATATGTGACATGTCGATCTTCTTGGATCAGCTTCGTACAGCATCGAAGTTTTTCTGGGTGACTTCCGTCGCTGGTGGATCTGTTCTTGGATCGTCGTTAGGATTAATCCGTCCACGTTTAAGTCTCCATACCAATGAGAAATTGTCAACTGATGTGGTGCTTTCATTGTCGAAAACAGAAATCAACTCGACAAGTCATTTTTGTTGAGACAACTGTCAGTAGAAAATCGTCTCGGGAATAGACGAAGCGAAGTGGTGGGTTAAATTTGAGAAAACTGTAAGACTGCAAAAAAGCCATGACATATACACCCTAGGTATACACCCAATTCGAAAGGGGACATTTTTTTAACATTATGAAATAATAAAATAAATGGGGTCCAATTGAAATAACCCACATATTATATAATCAATGATCTAATAGTGTAGAGAGATGTTTAATAGTCAATCGTGGATTACATCCAACGAATGCTCTACTATTGAGATGTGCTGGCAAATTTCTTATAATTAGTTGATTAGTAGATATTTACTTTAAAGTTTGTTATTTTCGTCTTTAGATTTTCCAAAACTGATAATATTGGAGTGAATCGATATGTTTTATATTTACCGCCATCAAAATCGATAGATTTCCGCTTCACTATCACTCTTAATATGTCATGACCATAGATAACCTACTTAGTCATGACAACCTCATTCGGCGAAGCCAAATTTTCAACTAGAGTGGGCTGCCTTGTGGTTGTATTTGGTCTGTGTTGTGACTGACGTGCGATGAGCGTAGGTGCTGTATAATCTACGTGCTATTGTCAAGTTTAGAAATAAAAATTGAAATCTCTATATTAATTTTTCCTTAGACTATGAAAGAGAGGGGACGCGTAACGTTGCGATTTACTTTGCAGCCAGTTGGCACCAAGCTGTAATCTAACTGAAAGACCTTTTTATCACTTCTGCTCTTACAACCATACGCTGAACACACAACCATTTCGATCACCGATTAAATTTCACTGTCTTTAATTCACTTTTCAATAAAAAACGTTATAAATATAAAGTCGAAACGATGCTTTGTTTGGCACCAAAAAGATGGCCGCCGATCCAAAACTGGACGCAGTTCCTTACGTCAGCTCGAAATACACGTTACGCGTCCCCTCTCTTTCATAGTCTAAGAATTTTTCATTGTAGACCGGTGCCCATGACAAATGTAGGCTTCATTATTTCGAATGAATGCCATTTTCACCATCGAGTTTCATGTGAAAAACAAGTAGAATAACGCTATTCCCCAAGACCCAAGATGGATGATCGACGCTATAGTGAAAATTGAAAATTTAGAATTTTCACGAAGCTAGAACAATTAACTTATGGATGCCTTGTATTTGGATGCATTTCTTTATCATCCGAAAACAACATGGCATACAAATCCAAGTGAGAAGCGAGGGTTAAAAATTGATAAAAGGGTAAAAAAACAATTTACTTATGTATGCCGAAGAGAGTTCAGATTTTGTTATCTATTCGAAACAATGAATCCTACATGTCATGTCATGGGCTACCGGCAGATCGTAAAAATGTTAATATCGATCTCTTCGCTTTCCATTGCTCTGAGCCACATCCCAATGCTAATCTTAATTTTATTGTGAGTATCAAACAATGGTATTGCTGTGTGGTCGGAGCTTGGTTATTAAATCGTTAATACAACTTTAATGAAACGTTTGATAATCGTTCCAAACTGCTTCAAAATATTAACATATTTTGAGGCTCAAATAATATATTTGATACATAAACAATGCAAAAGTCTAGCACCCAACGGAAACCTCCGATGTTGTCGTATCGTTTTATCACATTTACAATTAAAATGTATATTGCAAAAAATTGAAGGGTGTATTTTCTAGAAAAACAAATTCTTTAAACAGTGAACGTCATTGAATGGGTACAGTTTTTGTGGAAATGGAATATGAATTCATCGATTTCTGAACAGTATTGTTTGAGTTATCATGCTTTTCACTCGAACTTCCGTTGAATCTTCCAATTTAGAATCTTATACAAAATATTTATTCAAAATCAATTTTATGGGTCACATCGGGTACTGTTATAACGGGTGAGTATCAAGAATATGATGTTTACTGCATTAAATATACTTGATGGTGAATTACCTATTGTTTTACGTATAAGAACAAGATATTCTTGTATGCCAGTCAGAACTTATAATTTACTGCGAACACTCAATAATTCAAAATATATTTTGATCCCCATCTCATATATCAAATAATAAGACGCTGGTGTCTTCGTATTAGAAACTTGCTGCTGACATGTCAAACTATGTATCAAAATTTCCACTTTGGAAACGTACACTGTATACTGTAGTATATTCCTTTAAGTAAATCGAAAAATGTATAATAATGTTCTAAGTTACCAAAATGAGTTATTCATAGCAAAAAATTCAGGTTTTGGACTGGCTTAGAAAACAACCTGCACTGAATAAGATAAGATTAATAAAATTTCTAATAATTATTTATTTAAATCTCAGCCCAACCCTGTTAAGACCCATGAAATTTATTTCTTATTCGAATAAAACCACTGACAATAGTTTTTGCCGGTTTTTGAATTATTAATTTCTTTTGTCAGTCATATTCTTTAGGTCTACTTATACAGTTCTTTATTTTCTGACTCCTTGTATTTATTTCTTAAAATGGTTTACACTATTGCTGAATGCTGATCTGACACCGCTTGATTTCTTCCTATGGGGTCACTTGAAATCCGTTGTATTCAAAACCCAACCAGACTCTATTGAACAATAGCAACAAAGAATTGTACAGGAATGTAGGGCTATTTCACCCGAGACTCTTCAAAAGGTCCGCGAACAGTTTGAATATCGACTGTACTTGTGTTTAAAAAACAATGGAACCCATTTTGAACAATTCATAAAGTAATTATAAATGTAAAACTTGCATTATTTCAATTTAAAAATTAAATACATTCCACACATTCCTTACTTCAATTTAAAAAAAATCATGAAACTTATCTAAGAATTACATAAGGAACTCAAAAATGGCAAAAGAAATAGGGGATGCCATTTAAAATTTCAGGGGTAGGTGCCCTGGGGGTCAGGGGGTTGAAAGTAATACGTCAACAAACGCCTCAACAGTTGTCCCCCTTGATATGTAAATTGACGTGTTTGGCCAAATTTTGATACTGAGGCAATATTAAATGCCGTTCGTTTTCAAATTGACACCCCGTATATGCTCCCACTTCAACGCCTCACCTACCACTCGTTGAAAATTGGAATAACAATGTGCCCTGAAAAAAGGAAAATACAAAAATTTTGATTGACTGATGTTTGAAATATTGAATTTACAATTGATGGACGAATATTACCCAAAAAATAACCGTGGCTGAGTTGAACAAGGTACAAAGACTTGCGTGCCCCAATAGAACGGAGGCTATAAAAACAACACCGGCATCAGCCATGGAAGCAGTGCTGGACCTCCTCTTGATTGACATAGGAAATATTAGGCAGCCATTAAAGCACTGAGTTCTTGTGTAATCAGTTCCAAAATGGTATAGGAATACCTAGGCAAACTCAATGAATTAGGTGAGAACAATTTACTTACCTTACTGTGGTTTCCAGGACACACACTGTAATAGGAGGAAATGAAATAGCGAAGAGGGGGACTGAAATACCCTTTTGGGAGCTGGAACCCTTTTGCGGTATCAGCTTCAATGTAATATTGGAAGAAGTAGGCAAAGCCGAAGAAAGAGAAGATCTGACATTTGGGAAGTAGGGCTTAGACAATCAAAGATACTTCTGGGTGACTACAACCTATTGAGATCAAATGAATGCTTAGGTCACAGTAGAACTGTACAAAGAGTTTCAACAGATCCTAACGGGACATGAGTGGGCACCTGAAAAGCTCAAAATAGTGGAGGAAGAAGAGTGTAGATTCTGTGGTATGGACGAAGAAACCTCCTCCATCCACATACTTGCGGATTGCATAGCAATTTAGACTCCTGGGCACAACACCTAGGAGACTACTGGATAGAAGAGACACTTACCTAAACTAAAGCCTACAGGCATCCTAAAACTCCTCCGGAAAATAGCCCTAGAGGAGCCACTAGTTCCTGAGACTTTCCTCGGGAACTAAGTAGGAGTAAGGGGGCACAATAGATCTTTCATGTCTCAGTGAATTTCACCCCAATATACATACATAGGGCAATAGATCGGATCACAACAAGATAAAGGAAATAGTGGGAAGTAACATTCTCGAAATGGAACCAACGGACCACATGACCCCAATATAGTTTGATACGATTATGCAAGATCATAGGGGATGGGCAGATTACCACATCAAAAACAAACCTGGAGTGAGGGTTTGTCATATAGACGGATCCAAGTCCAAAGAAGGAATATACAGTGAGGGGAGAAACTCACAAATAGAGATCTCACTTGCAACAAACACTTATCCGTATTCCATTCGCACTGCTCGAAAAAGCTGATAAGCATTCATACGGGACTGGGTCAAACGAAAACAAAGAAAGCAGTGGAATGAAGCAGCTCTCATACACCACGAGAAAATAGTCATTGAAGAGCAGCTAGTACACAAAACTGAAGAACTTCTCAAGATGAGCAAGAATCAGACCAGAACAATAACGGCCACAGTTCAATGAAAGGACACCTGTACAACTGAGAAATTTCCTGCAGACAATGTGATAGTGGAACAGAAGCGGCCAAACAGCCAAACATATAATGTCAAAATGCAAGGCATTAGACGGCAAAAGACAAGCAATAATCAGGTAGTCTAGGCTAGCTCTCAAAGAATCCAACAGCCAACTGGTAAATAAACTGTGCAGACTAGTACAGAGTGAAATTAAACCCGGAAGGCACAAAAAGTTCAGTATGCTGAGTGTAACTGGCGATAGAGCCACCATCTGAGCCAGAAAAAGTGACGGAAAAAATATTTTGATTGGAGTATCCAATGTTTCCACGTGCGGTAATTTCCGAAAGTTTTCTTACAAAAACCAAAAAGATCTCTTTTTTTGAACACTTCTGACATCAAAAGAAAAGCCACGTTAGGCGAAAGCACCGAAATACCAAGGGACAGAATAAAGGGTTCTGAATCTAATGGGATTTTGGAAAATAAATTATTTCAGTTCACCGACAGAGGGATATTCTATCGTTATACTACTTTGTCAAATTCATCATAACGTTCTAAATTTTACCATACTATAGCTTAAAAATGATATCAAGCGAAACAAATTCAATTCTATTTTAATTTTCTGTAGATTATCAAGTACGAAAAATGGAGGAAAGACGGAAAATGCGAAGAAAAGTCCGTGCCATTCGAGAATAAATAGCTGCTAATGAAGTGCCAGCCAATATATTCATGTAATTTTTCGTTTCTTAATTGGTCACTGATTGGAGAGCAGTCTGGAAACTTATTATCCGTTGAAAATGGCAGTGAGCTAACTTCGACTTCGTTTCAAGTAACGAAATGAACGTACCCAATGCAGTATTTATATGGATAACTGCATTGTGTCACAAGGGCAGAAAATGAGCTTTAGCAGCCCGACACTATTAGATGCACAAGGGCAGTTGATAGTTACGGGCTGCTTAAGCGTTTCCTGCATGTGTGACACACAACTGTTTCTCGCCTACCAAATAAACCAAAAAATCGGAAAATATATACAAAAATTTTGACATTGACTGACGTTTAATTAAATAATTGACATAAAACGTCAAAGTACACAAGTGACAGATGATGTAAAACTCCAAAAACCGTGGCGTTAAGAATTTTCCGCCCTTGGGCTGCTAAACAATACTTTCCGCCCTATTTTTGGTGTTCATATAATTTGTTCTCCGGTAAGGTTTTTTGTTTTTTCATTCATTAAAAATTAAAAGACATTATATGTGTGCTTTCAACATGAATACCCCAGTTCTGAACTTTCATCTTATCTATCTCGGTGACACCTACTTCGCATTTTTCTTACTCCCGTCGTAACTTCTAAATAAAAGGTCCGATTAGAATAATTTGAAGAAAAATTCACATGTACATGATTAAACTTGATTATGAAACTATTTTGTTGGATAAGGATCAATATCATGTTATGAATGACATCAACTTTCGATTCTACCCTTGTTTTAATTGACTAATTTGAACAAAATATTGTTATTGTGACCTAATAGTCCAGTAAATGATGGATGAAAAGTAGGCATACCGGTCTATGAATTTTCCGTGAAGGGCAGGGTTTGACTAGTAATTGAACATTCAGAAATTTCACACACCTCATCGCCATTTTGGGGGTTTTCCGCCAACATCTCCTAAAATATGGCATTTAGAGAATTTTTATGGATGGGAAAAATGAAGATCAGGTTATTATCTACAAAAATGGTCCCTATGATCTTTGCCGAAAACTCGATAGTTTTCGAGATAATGGCCCTCAAGCGGGATCTATCTAACAAATGGTATAAACGAATTTTACAGTTTTCTGTAGTTTACTCGTGAATAGTGTACACAGCTCGCATTTAATGGTTATCAAGACACTCGTCTTCATTGAGGTGCTTGCCTGCGGTTCATGTCTTAATATTCATACACGTTCCTTGATAACCATCATTAACTGATCATTGCACATTATACTATTATGTTCGTCTGAACCATTATGATAAAGTAATACATACTGAAAATATAATGATATTTTCTCAATAAATACAAACAATATTATAAACTAAAAAAATAGTCCCACAAAAAACACACTCTTGCAACAAAATTATGAAATTTCAATAAATTCCCCACTCTGCGTATTATGTTCCTTTACAAAAAAAATATCCACATTTCATTTATTCTCTTTTGAATTGTTAGACAGATCTGATTTATTTTGTTAATAATTTCTTATATGGAGCCCAATAAATGTTTTTATAATTTTATAGTAGGCTTAAGCTCTTATGAGATGTATAATGTAAAGTTTATCACAAAATGATTCAAAAAGTTAAAAGTGTGGTTAGCGTGAGGTAGTTTCAAAATTTTACATGTTTCATGTAAGAGGTGACCTTGAAGTTGAGTATCTTCTAATTTAAAATCTAAGATATAAGGAATTTACTGTTTGGACCCTTACTTTGTGGAATCTACTCATATTACTTTTTTAAATGGAACTTACTGTTTCTAATTAATTCCACTATTTATTGAAAAAATTAATGAAAATTCTAAAATATTATTTATAATTATTTCGATATTGGCATATCATTGTCAGAATGGCAGAAGTTACATTTTATGTGATGCCTACTTGATGCTTATTATTTTAGCTAGACCAAATAGTGAGCTATCTTGTGATATGATATTACAAATATCAAAGCTCAGGTATCTTGCTAGCTGGATATCTTTTTCTCATTTAAGATCAGTATAACTGTGCAATGATATAGGAAACCAAGGAAAACTATATCTGCTGATCCTTACAATAATTGTTACCTAATAGTGATGAGCTCCCTAGATTTATTTGTTCTGTGACAACTTCACATTGTGGGTCTCTTAAGTGTCTTCCAATTTTTAATTCTTCAAGGAAATCTGGCTTTTGTTTCTTATCACAAATATGTAGTAGGTACTCCTAGTTCTGTGTTAGGTGTTAATGAATGTTTGGTGTCAAGAAGATGTTTTGCGTAATATGATTTATCTGGCTGTTCTAATCTGTATGATCGTAAGTGTTCATGGTGTCTTAATTTCGAACTGTTTGACATTACATTACATTCTGGACATTTAAGTTTTTATATCCCAAACTTTTTTATTGGGGATATTTTTGTTTTTACATGCAACAATTTTTTACTTACATTGCTTTCTGTTTAAAAAAAATGTTGTATTTGTTGCTGAAGATATTATCCTTAAATATTATTAGAAATATTACCAGCATATGTGATGGTTATGTAATTTGGCACCATTCATTAACACCTAATACAGAAATAGAAGTACTACATATTTGTGATAAAAAACAAGAACTAGATTTCCTTGAAGAAGACACTTATGAGACCCACAATATGAAGTTGTCAATGAACAGATAAATCTAGGGAGCTCTCCACTATTAAATTGTCTTATTAAGTAAAAATTGTAAAGATCAGCAGATATAGTTTTCCTCGTTTTCCTATATCATTGCACAGTTATACTGATCTTAAATGGGAAAAAGATATCCAGGATATCCCCATAGGGAAAATAATACCTAAGCTTTAATATTTGTAATATCATATCTACTTTTTTCTATTCATATATATTAAGTCAATCACAAGATAGGTCACTAATTGGTCTAGCCAAAATATAACATCAAGTAGGCATCACATAAAATGTAACTTCTGTCATTCTGACGATTATACGCCAATATCGAAATAATTATGATTATTTTAGAAGTTTTACTAATTTTTCCAATAAATAGTGGAATTAATTGGAGACAGTTAGTTTCATTTGAAAAAGTTATAATCATACATGAAATCCATTCTCAGCATGTGCTTTAAATGGTGAAGTGTCATAACAATTTCGGGTTTTTTGAGATTTGGTTTAAACTTTTCTCAATTAGTTTTTTAATTCCCGACGTTAGCGTCGTTTTAACTCAAGAAGGTGAGAGGCATTTGAAGTTTGATGTTTGGCGTGGTCAGATCTGTTACATGATATGTCTTACGATGATGCTGCTTTTTTGAATTGCCGACTAAATCCAAACTTCCTTTCAACTCATTCTTTCTCCGCTTTTCGTTTATCACTAACCTTTTTTCTTTATTCTTCCAAAATTGGCAACTCAACAAACACTTATGGCCAACCAGCCTTTCCTCCTTTAAGTCTTTGAATTATGTTATGGTCAAATAAAAATAGATTACTTTAAAATTTCTTAGGTGTGAAATTTTCTCACCGAATCCTTAACGTGTTCTAATTAATTGCAGGAAATTTTTCACGAACATGTTCTCGAAAAATTTCCGGCAATAATTTGAGCACTAGGGAAATTACTAGAAAATATTGTAAAAAAAAGTTGGCCGTCACGGGACGCCCGGCAGATGTAAAACATAATAATAATAATTATTATTCTTATCGCCAAGATTTTTGCGCAATTAAAATATGAATGGTTTAAATTTTTAATATAAATTTGAAAATATTGGTCCTATAAAAAAATTATTCTTAATGTAGGTTATTCATATACAAATGTCACAATATAACAAATAAAATAAAAAAATACCACAGCGACCCAGATTCGAACCTTACGCCTACAATTCTTAATTTACGCAGCCAGACCTGTTAGCCACTTTGCTATACGGACATAATAATTTTTTATCAAAGAAGCTGTTATATATAGCGTATGATGTATGTCAAAATTAAATAAATGACGTTTAACGTAACGCAAAATAAAATAGTATATTAACAGATAATTTACTAACCTTTGGTTTGAATCGGTAGATTGTGTTTCATAAAGCCAAGTTTGTACACCGATATTGAACATTTTATTCGAGTTCGTACTTTAATATATTTTATATTCGCGGTATCAATATTTATGTCGCTGAAAAGCAATATCAATATAATATCGTTCCTTTTCATGATATCATCAATATGAAATATTAAAATACAGTTTGCCGTTCCTCATTTCTGGTAAAAAGAGCACGAAATCTCTTCTTGATCTTTCTGTAATTAACGAAAATGATTCGTTTGTATAAGTGAAAAAGTAACAGTTCGAGAAATATTGCTCATCCCTAGCATGATGGCATCAGACCGCCATGCCGTATGCAGTCACATCAAACTAGCTGATTTTACTGCCTAGGCGCGCCAAAAGATGTTTTACATCAAACATTTTCATTTACTTGTTTCTCTACACTACTCATTCAATTTCTACAGATCAAAATATAAATAAGAGTTATTTGATAAGCATCTATTGTCAAATGCTAATTCATTTCCAACAAAACGATAGACGCTTTCAAAGTCACGGAAATCTGCTAACACAAAATTGAAAAGTTTTCCAGCAACCGTTAAACGAACCGACGTAAACCTATACAGCTTTTTGAATCAGTTTCTATTATGCTGGTGTTACGAGAATAAATTGCATAGAGAGCTGGTTAAACGACTACCGCAGGGGAGTACCCATTTCGGGAGATGAATAAAATATTAATATTTTCAACACTAAGGGTGTACGTAGGTGAAATTTATATGCATATGTCGATAAGAGAGAACAGCAGCGTATGTTTTATTAAAAACTTTCCTGCATACTATAGAATTCTACGAATCGACTGGTATATTTTTGTCGACAAAAGTAATCGTTATTGCTTTCTATACGTGAAGACGTCTCGTTTTCTACGATTGTCACGTTATAATATGTTTGAATCTATTATACTCAACAAAAAGACATAAAGAACAAAAAAATAATAAGAGATTGACTATCTTGACTATCCGACATTATGATAATCCTTTGCCTTCTATATCCTTTATCAATATTGAACTGGGCACATTTTTCTATGGCGAGAATTTGTGGTTGAAAGATACTTAGGGTTTTCCCAAGTTTTCAGAGTTTTTGATTCCTGGTATACTCCTATCCCAGTCCCTTCCATTGGTTTTTTACCATCTGGATACCATTGAATGGCATTATCTCCAAGTCTGGTAATGGTATTTGGATCCCATTTCTTCCTTTTTAAATGCATATTATTATGTAAGAATTAAAAGAAGAGTTGACTGCTGAGGACTGCAATAATAGATGTACTGTTACTGGTTTGCGTTTGAAACATTTTTTCCTACAACTATCTACGATCCGAAACATACATTCTGGAAATTTAAATAATCAGTTCCGACTTTTAACTCGTCAAGTAAGAGATTCGTTTTGTCGGATCTAGTTACTCTGAAGAAATAAAAATAGAAATATACAATTTGCTTTCTGTTAGGCCTAGACACATAAATTCAAGGTTCTTCACCTGCCCCAAATGTTATATCAATGTCAGTGTATTTTTCAATAATTTTCATGTAATCGATATACTTATTTGGAGCGATTTTCAAACGCGATTAAAGTTTTCGTATTTCCAAATGTTCATGTGGTTGTTGCTTAGCATATCAAGGCATAAGGATGCTTCACTTTCTATACAGAGGCATTGATCTTTGACTAACACACAGTCCTTGCACTAGATTTTGTCGAAAACAGCATTTGAATTGATTTTTTCATTACAAAACTCCAAGATTATCACCAGCAGATGCGGCCAGCTGCATTGAAATAAACGACGTTGAAGATTTCCACGTTAAAAAGCAGCGCTACGATTGTCAGTCCACACATTCGTATTATGATCTCCCATTAGTTGACAAACGCCATTAAGGCCATAGATGAAGAACACCTAGATTGTTCACGACAATAATATGAATTCGGTCAAGTTTTAGTTCCATCTAAAGCTTTGAGCCGTACTAAATCGCGATTTGACACTCGCGGGAAATTTGAAAATTCTGTTTGGTGGGAAATTTAAAAATAAATTTGTAGGAATTTTAATTTTAGAATAAAACACAATTAAAAATCCACTATTGTTAATTTAAATTACTATGCCTTAAATTGTAATTCAAGTTAATAGTGGAAATTTTAGATTGAAGGGATAATTGCTGATAAAATTAAAAAATAAAAATGATAACCACAAATTGTAATTTTTATTCAGGATATAAATAGCAAATTACCAAATAAAAGGATTCTGTTTTATAACAACACTAATCTTAAACTGATTCTGCAACCGTATGTTGATGCTTTTTTATATTTCGCTTTTTACGTCGATTCATGTGAATTTTTTTTGCTTCTAATTTGACAATATTACTGCCGGAATAAGATTTACATTTTCCCAACAAAATATTGTTCACAGTCTTACACCAGTTGTGTAACAAAACTCTGAGTGTAAATTTTAGGATGCATTTAATGACATCACTTTTATGGTGGTTCAATTTACAAGTTAAAAACTTAAAATTACTTTTTGAATGATCTACCAGAGATAATTTATGTGGTTATTTATCTAAATAAAAATTAATTATTTTAAAAATGTCATAAAACATGATTGTAACAAATTATGGAGTAGGGTAGTACAATCTTCTAGCCCATCCACCATATTCCCTATCTAGCCTCCATGATATTCCCTTACAGATATCATTTAACCTCTTTTTAGATATTGAGGAGACATAAGTAACACTTTTCAAAATGTTTGTGGCACACTCTTTTACTATTATAAATCCACATTGCGTCCAAATTAATAAGTTCACTACTATTCACAGCCATAAAACACTGTTTAAATCTTCCATTGTCGGATGCTGGATTAGGAAATTTATGCCACATTTTAGTATCACCATCACATGATTGAACACAACACTTATGATAAGGCATTATAAATACTCTTTATTATTAATAACTCACGAATTAATGTATAAATCAGAAAAATAACACACTACTATAAAAAGTAAATAAGCAAAAACGCAAAAACAAACCAAACACAGGCTAGCCAAATTGAACCAATACCACGTTCCACTTAAACATTAATCACTAATTGTGTTACCTGAATGAACATTTAGTTAGAAGCCATTACTACTGCGGCCATCTAGAGCTTTGAGACAAACTAAAAACTTGTTACTGACAGGGGTCATCTGCGTGAAACGTCTATAGTGTATATTGTCTTTGATTAAGGCAACAATCGACCCCGATTACACTCGAGAATCCCGCCGACTGTGTGGTATGCGCTGTTATCCGTTTTCTTGGTACTGTAGGCATGAAAGCAGCTGCAATTCATCGTCAGATCCATGTCAGATCGGTGAAATGTATGGTAAAAACATCATGGGTAATGGTATGGTAGAGAAATGGGCTGGAGCTTTTATCTATGGCCCTAACAATGTTCATGATGGTATCAAGATGGGTATCAACAATGTTGACGAAGGTGCCAGCACTTTGACATTCCTTGAGAGTTATGTCGAATTGTCACAGGCGTTGGAATAGGATCGGCATACGTTACGCCGGAATCAAATTAGCAGTCTCAGCCCGAAACATGTAATGTTCCGTATCTTGGGACAATAAGGATTTGCTAAACAATAAATTCTGAAAACTTCGTCCAAAATCCTGAACAAAAGGCGCGGTATGGTAAGAAGAAGAATCGTTTTTCTTCACGACAATAATGCTCGACCACACACAGCCTAGCAAGCTTAAGGTCTCATCGCATCATTTGGTCAGGAACAACTTGATTAAGAAGCATCTCATGATGACGTCGATAGTGTCAAAATAACCGTGAATCAATGGCTGTCAAATTAAGAAACAGTCGGGATACAAAATTTTTTTGTTCGATATGAAGTTGCCTCTCTAATGGCGAAAATATCAATTAAAGTACAGGCTTTCATGTAAAAATAAAATTGTCCTAAAAGGTTTCCATTTTTTTTAAATATTTTGAAACGGTACTTACTTTAAAAACATGCCTCGTACATTGTATTCGAACGAACAAACTTTCCAACCAACCTGAATATTTCATGGTTTCAGAATAACTTCGTTTTATTTATAAAATCATCTCTGTGGAAAAGGTGTAGTTTAGTTTTCGGTTGCGCCACTGAATAAGAGCAGTAACAGCAAAAGCGAGATTACTGTTTTCATTATATTATATTTCCAATTTTACCTACCAAGTTAAGCGGATGATATCAAGAATTTTGTTAATTATATCTTAATTCCAAAATTATGTGAATTTACTTCGTAGCCTAATTTGATTTTGCCAATCGCCTTTTTATAATACCTATCGCTATTTTCAGTTGTTTAGTCAAGTTTTTATAGCTTTAAGCGAATTATAATAAAACCACGATTATTTGATAATGTTGACAATTTACGTGTGCTTCTTCAAGTCTAATGACGTTCATTATTCACTAGTAAATAATAGGCGTGGATAATGAGCCGGTCACATGATACGATAAATAGGACATACAGGGTGTACCAATCTTTCGACAAAATTCGGTATATGAGTTATTTTAAGAGATATCAGATCATGTTATTGAGAAAATTAGTAGATGTCTTTAAGGTGCATATTTTGAAATTATCTCGAACGATCCAGAGTATTGAATAACTCCGTTACAAATCAAACATATGATTTTTTAAATGGGAACCCCTGTAAATTATACTGTATTCGGATTGCTCAGCTTCTGATATAACGTTTTGCTACGTTATACAGAGTCCTTTAAAAGGTATGGACACTTTTGTGTGAAAATCGTAAGTAATCAACGCTCTGTAGCTTACTGGACGTTAAAGAAAAAACTTTTATTTTACCTAACAGTTTCGTAATATGATGCAATATCTCTGTATTCAATAAAATTTTATTTATTCTCCCTTTTGTATACAGGGTGGGCGGAAACTCGAACCTTTAATTTTCTTTCCTCTTTCAAATAGAATCTTTGCTTATGTAACTTTCATTTTTGCTAAGCATCTTCTATACCCCATTTATATAAAAACAGAGTTGTAATATTTATTGTAAGCCGAAATTATTAACCTATTATGTAAAAGCAATCGTTGAATGTAACATAAAATCATAGATAATAATAAATTACAATAAACTATTTATTCTAAACAAAACAGTCACCAAAAGTATAATCCTAACCGTAACCTAAACTAAATGGTCAAAGTGTTCACCGTTAACATCATTGCAATGCTGCAGTCTAAGTTTAAGTGATTGACTAATATTTGTCAGCATATTAACGTTAATAAATCGAAATGCCTCTCTGATCCTCTCTTTAATGTCCTCTCCAGTAGTCAGGGGAGTTTTATGAACCTCATTTTTTAGGAAACACCAAAAAAAAGAAATGAAATCGGGAGACCCAGCTGCCCAATCAGTTGGGCCCCCTCCTCCGATCCATCTGTTTTCGAATTCGGTATTGAGATGATCTCGTATAGGCGCAGTATTATGAAAAGGTGCACCATCATGCAAATACCACATTTGTCACCGAATATTAAGTGAAACGAAAAAATAAAAATCTACACTATTCGTCTTAAATAATTCTTACTTTATTTAAGAAAACTATGAAATGAAATTTACAAACGGTAAACGACTGACCTTTATGTCAAATTTTGTCGCTTACTGAGATATTGTATCATATTACGAAACTCTGTTGGGCAAAATAAAATTTTTTTCTCTAACGTATAGTGAGCTACAGAGCGTTGATTTACTTACGATTTTCACATAAGAGTGACTATACCTTTTAAAGAACTCTGTATAACGTAGCAAAACATCATATCGAAAGCTTCAAAAAAATATGAGCAATCCGAATTCAGTAAAATATACAGAGGTTCCCATTTAAAAAAGCATATGTTTGGTTTGTGATTCAACACTCTGTATAGTTCCAGATAATTTCAAAATATGCACCTTCACAGGTTGAGTGCCACAATGAAGTATTAAAATCAGTTCCCTATAGGTCGAAATTTTTTTTAGTAAAAATATAATTTATCAGACACACAATTCAAAGAACAATTCATTGAAGGTTTGCTCAAAGTAGAGGATGACAAACGAGAGGAACCTCCAAGACCTCCAATTACAAGATCTCGGCCGTGCTAATGGTCGACGCTGTGTTATGTGTTATAAGAAAATATCTGAGCTATCCGGAAGATATATTGCTATTCGAAAAACTCCTCAGACGACAATGCGATGCATGCAATGTGACAAATCCATATGTTTAGACTGTTTTTTTGAAACTCACGTTGCATACCAGGCCTAAATTTTATTATTTTTGTTTTCACTTAGAGTTTTTATTTATTTTGTATATATACATGTTTTTAATTATTTTTATTTTAGTTGTTTATAGATTTCCAATAAAAAAATTAATGGCTTTTTATACCTCATTTTTTACCGCCCCGTATGACTCATTTTAACAGGCCAAAAACAGAAAAATGTCTGGCTGGCCACTTTTAACAAGTAGTGTGTATTTCAATACGTTCCGTGAGACCAATGTGATATTATGAAATTTAATATGAAGTCGTCCAGTTTGAGAGCATAGTGGTCTTACACGGCCATTCGGTCCCAAAACAACGTGGTCTCACACGGCACTAAACCTGAAAGACATCTACTAATTTTCTCGATAACATTTTTTGATATCTCTTAAAATAACCTATATACCGAACTTTGTCCTAATATTCATACACCCTGTATATTATATTGAAAGTTATTTATATACAAGTATCACAATATAACAAAATAAAAATATCACCTCCTCCAGGATTCGAACCCTACGCCTACAATTCTTAATTTTTCTACTCCTCTACGAAAACAATAATTTATAAACCAAACTGTTGTATACAGGGTGTCCCAGGAGTTCGTACCAAAAACTTGGGAGGTGATAGAAAGACTAAAAATAATGATGGTATTTCATATAAATTTTTTTCTTTACGCCCTTCGTTAACGAACTATAGGGCTCTAAAGTTGGGAATGAAAAATGGTTTTTTATTTACAATGATTAAATGGCTGATTGGAAATTAGTAATATTTTAACCGTTAATAAACATCATAATTGCACACTTTTTGGCATGATAGACAAGTCTACAACATACTTGTGAACTCAGGTACCGACTAAGTTAAATGGTGGATGCGCCATTTTTTTGGTAAGTAAAACTTTTTTCAGTTATGAATGCAACAATTGGCTTTTGTGAACATTTTTAGAGATATCAAGTCCTCTTGTGACATCTCGATAACATTAACGGTTTAAGAGATACGGGCAATTTTATGTCGCACTGCACACCTATTGGCGCATTCACATTTATTTTGAATGTACGATTACTGGAAGCATCCTGTATTATTAGTAAATTATTAATAAATCGGTACAGTCTACATTTATAAGCTTTCCAATCAGCCATTTAATATTTGTAAATAATAAACCATTTTTCATTCCCAACTTTAGAGCCCTATAGTTCGTTAACGAAGGGCGTAAAGAAAAAGTTTTATATGAAATACCATCATTATTTTTAGTATTTCTATCACCGCCCAAGTTTTTGGTACGAACTCCTGGGACACCCTGCATAGAGCGTAAGATTTATGTCAAAACTAAAAAAGTGACGTTTTAAATAATTTATAGCTGATTGCAAGAATTTCAATTATACTGAATTTAAATTGAAATCACTAGAAAATTTAATATGGAAAGCGAATCAGCACTGAAATGAATGTTACCCCGCCAAACAGGAGAGAAGCAGCACAAATACTGTCCTTAAATTTATTGTCAGAATAATCGAAAAAATTATAAACAGGTAATTAATATTCGTGGACAAAATATAGCATTCTACTTGCTTATAATGGCTATTATTCACTTGGGTGTTATGTCACTCGTCTGCGGCTCGCGACATGAACGCACCATCGTGAATAATAACCATCATTATAAATATGCTTGTTGAATAATATACTAAAAGCACAGTGCATCGATAAACGTATTTCAAACTAACAGTGTCTACGTCCCGGTGAAGGTCGCTATTCCAACAGTACCAAGGCTTAGGTGGCCAGGGTGATACTGCTGAAGAAGGCGGGTAGAGAGGGGAAGCGTGCGGGGGACTACAGGCCCATCAGCTTGCTGTGTGGTATGGGTAAATTGATAGGGGGGTTAATTGAGGATAGGATTGAGGAGGAAGTTGGTAGGAATGGGGGTTTTAGGGTAACCCAGCACGGATTTGCGAAGGGAAAATCATATATCTCGGCGTTGGGGGAGAGTTTGGTTAACGTGGTGGAGGACTACCTGACGGGACGTTGATAGTAGACACTAGAGGGAGGAGGTATGAGACGGAGGCTGGAGTGTCCCAGGGCTCGGTTCTTGGACCGACGCTATGGAAAGTGTGTGTTTGATGAGGTTTGTGGGATAGTATGTGAAGAGGGATGTGAGATTACGGTGTATGCGGACGATTTGTGTCTGGTATGTACGGCAAAGGGAGAGGCGGAGATAGAAAGGAAGGCGGAGAGAATGTGTAGGAAGATTGTGGAGAAGATGGAGCGGTGCGGACTAGAAGTGGATTGCTAGTGAAGGGACGGAGCAAGACGAGGGAAGTGGGGGTGATGGTGAAGGGAAGGAGAATTTGTATGGAGGAGTCTGTGAAATACCTAGGGGTGTGGTTGGATAGTCAATCACCCTTCAGAACACACATTTTAAAAGCACAGAGAAGGGGAAAGTGAGGGCAGCATGGCTGGGGAGATTGATGTGTAATGTGAAAGGGCCGGGAGAGTGAAAGAGGAGGATAATTGGTAGGAGGGTAGAGCTGAGTATGATGTACGGTGCGGAGGTGTGGGGTGAAAGAGCGGGAGTTATTGCGAGGGTTAGGCCACTCCTGCGCGTGCAGAGAGGGATACTGCTGAGGGTGGTGCAGGGGTACAGGATAGTGGGTGGACTGGCAGGAGCGGTGCTGGCAAGGACGTGATGCCAGGAATAAACGCCAGGAATAAACGCTCTAGGAGTGCGACCAGAGAGGAAGAACAGGAATGGATGGAGAATGGAGAGAAGGTGGGAGGAGTATTAAGGTGCGCTAAAAGGAGCGATTGGGAATAGGAGAGATTGGATGGGCCGGAAATTCGGGGACGTGAACTACTTCTTGACACAGGTGTTCACTGGACATGGGTCGAGAGTGGATTACCTCCACAAGATTGGAAAAAGAGAGACTGGAGTGTGCGAGAGGTGAGAAGTGGAGGATGATGTGGGGCATGTGTTTAGATGCTGGAGGAACGAGGAAGTGCTGAAGAAGTTGGAGAGGAAACTAGGAGAGGCGGTGTATTGGGAGAACATGGGGGAGATAATTTTGAGGGGGAAGGAGGAATGGATGGAGGTAAGTGGCGTAGTAAAAAGACGACGGTGTGAGCGGAAAGTATGCGAAGGACCGCCGCCTGCCTCGAAGTATGCTAGGGTAGTGATTCCGAGGCGGGGGTAACGGCGAGTTTGAGGTGGGTATGGTTTGTAGGCATCCCCTTGGGGATGAGTCCAACACTGTTTGGGTCCTGGACCCATTCGAACATGAGTTTCCCATCTCGACCCGAAAAAGAAAAACAGTACCAAGGCGCATTGACAGCGTTGGTTAGTACTTTGTTTTGAAAGCGTTGTATAACATGTTTTCTGCTTTCTCTGGTACAACCTCAAAGCTATATACCGAAGCACGTCACTGGTTTTGGAATGTGTAACAGATTTTATTATTTATAGACAAAGTAGAATTGCTTCCTAATATTAACCTTCACCGTTTTTCTCGTTTTCTTTTGTCGTGTGGTTTCCAGCGTAGCCTTGCATCAAGTACCTAGATATTTTGCTGTATTTCCGTGAGGTATCGGAGTATTATTGAGACTATTAGGTATATTTTGGATTCTTTTTTTGGTAAAGTTCATATGTACACATTTTGTTCCGTTAAGCTTTATCCTTCATCTCCTGGTCCAAGTATAGATCTGGTCAGTGGCAATGCAGTTTATTTGCTGTACCATCGTGGTTTTTTCCTAAACTGCTGGGATATTCTAGAATCAGGAGTGTATAGTAGCAGCTAGCACTAATATACTTCCTTGTGGAATACCTGCTTTGATTTCTTTTAGTTCAGAATATGCTTCCGATCGTTCTATGATGAAGGCTCTTCCAGTTAAGCAAAAATCTAGAAGCTACGATTAGTAGTAGTAGTAGGTACTTATCTTAAATATCTCGCTCCTGGAAGGGTAGACTGGCTGGAAGAAGAAGAATTTAATATGAATATGAATTGAATATGAATATATAGAATTCATATCGGAAATGCATTGTTTCAAAATCCAGTCTATTCTTAAAAAGAGTTGATAGTTTTATAATTGATAAATTATTTACTTTAGTTAGTTTGAAAATAATGTACAGGAATTTAAGAATCAGAAAGCTAAATGGTCACGTGGCGAATATTATTTCAACTAACTATGTAGAAAACGATATACAGGGTGGCCGGATGAAAACGAAACAGAGTAATTGTCAGGAACTGCGTCAGCTTTTAAAAAAACGTAGAGACCCTTCGATTTTTAATCAAGGGGTACACTTTTTTCCGGTATTTTTGACTTCGCTACTTTCACCTCAAAATATTTAAATGTCATCAGGGGTCGAGTAAGGTATAATTTTAAAGTCCTTTCAATTCTCTTCACAACAGTCTTTAAATTTGAAAATTCGGCCTACTTTTAAAAAAATCCATTTTAAAGTTATTATGTTTAGTTGTTTACTTACTTCTTAGTTAAATTAAATTTTCAAATAAAATGACCACCAGCGTCCATACAATAATAAAGATTTTGTTGGAAACGTTGTCGCACATTCCGATGAATTTCCAGAGTGATTCGATGGCACTCCTCGACAATTATTTGACACAAATCTTCTATCTGGTTGTGTTTTGTAGATTTTACATTGGAGGTTTCCAGTGGAGGTATCCAGTGCCGTGGGAAATGTTGGTGTAAATACTGACGAAAAATCAAAGCATAATGCGGAGGCGCACCGTCCTGTTGAAACAATAAATGATCTTCACTATACTGCTCTTCATTTTCAATAATATCGGTCAAGGTAGGATCAATAGCATCTTCCAGAAATTGCAAATACATTTCGCCAGTCAAATTATCAGGTAAAAAATATGGACCCACCAGCCGGTCACCGAAAATGCCAGCCCATGCATTTAATTTTTGCGATTGCTGTGTATGCACCGCTTGGAAAATTCTTGGGTTTGAGTCAGACCAGTAGCGGCAATTATGACGATTTAGAGAACCCTTCATAAAAAACCTGCATTCATCGGAGAAACAGATATTTAAAGAGACTGTGGATCGTTCGCTACTCTCTCACTCATTATTTCGCAAAATTACAAACGGCGGTCATCCTCATTAAGCTCCTGCACTGAATGTATTTTATACGGATGGAATTTGTTCTCCTTCAAAGTGGTTTGAATGCTAGTTCGATTGATCCCAGACACAGATGCTAATTGCCTTGTACTAAACGTAGAATATAGATGAACATGTCCCAAAACTGCAGCTTCACTAACTTCATTAACTACATGCGCTCTATCTTCTCGTTTTTTATTAGCCACATTTTCAGTCTCTTGAAATTTTTTCACTAATTCTAGAATATACTTCCAACTGACCTGTTTATCTTGATATTTTTCATTGAATAACTGAGCCGTTACATTTGCACAATTATTGTTCATGAAATAAAGTGAAATAATATCTACCATATCCGCAATGAAATGAACCATGGTATTTGATTTTCAAAAACACAATTTGGTAAACAAAACTTCGCTTCGATATACGAATCAACTAATTTCACGTTCTTTGTGTGTCCGTATCGTATCCATTTGTCTTTTACAAATGCGATAAAAAAATTATAAAAACAATGCAAAGCAGGACTCTTATTAAAAACCGAACAAGTACATAATTTAAATTTTAAAATGTAATTTATTAAAAAGTATTAGGTCGAATTTTAAAGAGATTTAAAGACTGGTATCAGCGTTTTTTTAAGCTTTGACGCAGTTCCTGATAATGGCTCTATTTCGGCTTCGTCCGACCACCCTGTATGATACGAGGATTGTCTTTCAAGTGTTGCATATAACAGCATTGTTGTTTGTTGTCAACAAATATCAAATGTCAAAATTAACTGTCATGTTTAGTTAATTGATTGATTGATTGGTTCGGCACCACCAACCAGAAGCTTCGAGACCTCGGCATCTCAGCCATTAGACTTTTTGTGCTCTTGGTTGTACCGTTTATGTGAAGAGACCAGTAGCCCTTATCAATCTCAACACTATTTTCACTAGGGCCTTCTTGGAGAAATGCTCCCTTGGGTACTCCAGTCATAGGAGTCTTTATCTCCAATGAGACATTGCTTCACACTCCAAGATAATGTGTGAGGCTATTTCCTCCTCTTCCATGCACAACCGACAGATATATACCAAATGTATGCATGTGCTTCCTTAGGGTACAGTGATCGGTGAGTAATCCAGTCACTCTCCTTATCTGGCCCCTGCTGAGGTTTAATATTGTGTTGTGTTTCTGCTTTGGTACGTTGCCCAGTACATCTGATGTTTAGTTTGAATTTACCGAGGTGTACAACCACGTGCAGCAGTTTTTGATATTCCAAATACTGGTTCAGGACCAGTGAATGCAGTTTCAGATCGCCTTTTCTATGCCTACAATACCCTTGTGCCTAGGGACCCACTCAAGAGTTACTCAATTATGGTTTGCCAGGGTTTAGAGTTTCTGTAGGCAGTTCCAGACCAGTCTAGATCTGATCTGGGGATATGCTAAGGATTTCAGTGCGCCTGACTTTCTAAGAGTTTAAGGCATCTATACCCCCTTTCGATGTTCATTTGCAAACACGTGAGGATAGCGTAGATTTCCGCCTGGAATACGGATGCAAGGCTTCCCCAACGATGCGTGAATATTGCACCTGGGTCTGGCACCGTTAACTCCAGCTCCTGTTCCTATGTCAGTTTCAGATCCGTCTGTGTACCACACCAATGTTCCTTCCTGGCTGCATGCTTACAACCCATCCCAGTTTAGCTCGGTATTGTATGGTTGGTTGTCGTTAATTGTGGCCAGCAAATTATCAGTTCTCAATTCAAGGAGCGAGTTTGTGATAACATCTGTGATTCTGGAATGACTATGGGTGTTGGTTCCTTCTTACCAATTCCCATTGCATTCCAGTCTGTATGCAGCCAATCTCGCTTCCGCCTTAACATGCAGAGCAAGAGACGGAAGATTGAGAATGACTAGCATTACCGCAGTCCGGCTACTTCTCCTCGCACCCGTTATGCACAAACCGGCAAACCTCTAAAGTTTTGATGAGGCTGAGGCTCTATAGGTGACCATGGGTCTCACCACAGTTTTATATACCCAGAGTACGATCTGTGTATTTAGTCCCCATGTGTTTCCTATCACCGGTTAGGCAGCCATTAAGGCCATTTTCCCTTTATTGGTTTTGTCTGGTAGGTGTGAGTTCCAGGTTAGTTTTGCATCCAGAATTATTCACAGATACTTGACCTCCTGGCTTAGACACAGCTTGGCACTTTTCATCTATCAAGCTTCCTTGTTCTAGCGAAGATAACGAGCGCAGTTTTTGTAGGATTCCCCCTTAGGCATTTCCTCCTACACCATTTCTCCACCTCTTCCAAATCTTGTTTATTTAACTTAACGCCAAAGTATCAGACCGCTTCGTTTAAAGCTGTACTTTTTAAAGTTGATGAGTCAGTCGGAAAATGGAATTAGGCGGAGAAAATTTTCGCGTAATAATTTTTTACCTTTTTCGAAGACAGTTGTCTCATGCCTTACCGAGTTGGTTTCTGTCAATGAAGCACCACATCAGTCGACATTTTCTCGTTGGTGAGGAGAATTTGAACGTGGACGGATTGATCTTAGCGACGGTCCAAGAACAGGTACACCAACAACGGCATATCACCCAGAAAAAAGTCGATGCCTTACGTAAGCTGATCCAAGAAGATCGATATGTCACATTCGCATTTCAAAGTCCACAATTCAAAAAATTTTACATGAAGAAGTACCTGTAGAAAAAATTTGTTCTCGTTGGATACCGCATCTGTCGACGTAAAAACAGAATGCTATTAGAGTCAATTGGGAAACTCACAAAACATATACAGTATTGTCAGTTCTTGTTTCTTATCACAAATATGCAGTAATTCTAGTTCTGTGTTAGGTGTTAATGAATGTTTGGTGTCAAGTACATGTTTCGCGTAATGGAATTTATCAGGTTGTTTTTATCTTTATACTCGTGTACAAGTGTTCTTTGTGTCTAATTTCAAAATTTCGAATTGTTTGACTAATATAGACATCATTACATTCTGGACATTTAAGTTTATATATCCCAGACTTTTTCAATGGGGATATTTTTGTTTTTACATTTAACAATTTTTTACTTAGATAGATTGCTTTCTGTTTTAAAAGAAATTGTTGTATTTGTTGCTGAAGATATTATCTTTGAAATATTATTAGACATATTACCAGCATATGTGATGGTTTTGTAATTTTGTATTTCTCTAGTTTTTTCAAAAAATATTGGTTGTAATGCTTTGCAATGCCACTTTTCTCTTTTTTTTATTAATTAATTAATTTATTACATGCAATGGAAAACCGTTGGATGTGGCTATTTTTTGTTTAATTATAATAATAATTTCTCAAAATTATATTTGTTAATAGAAATTGAAAATGCTCTATGTATCATTGAATTATATACTGCTAATTTATGTGACATGGGATGATTGGAATTATATGTTATAGCCACATCAGTATGTGTTGGTTTTCTGTAAATTGAAAAATAGTGGAATTAATTAGAAACATTTAGTTTAATTTAAAATAGTAATATGAGAAGATTCCACAAAGTAAACGTCCAAACAGTAAATTCATTAAAATATAGATGAATATGAAGGTATGTCTTGCTTTCAAGACAGTCGATAGCGAAAAGGAGCTTTGCTTGTGGCGGTCAGAGGAAGTTCGGAGTTGGAGGCGGTCGTTGGCAGATGACGATTGTCTTATGGTCAGAGTTGGGGGGTTGAAAGTGGCTAATGATATGTCAAGCGAGAATTAAATAAGGATTTGCCATATCATATCACATCATATTTCATAGACAAAATCTTGCCAGGAAAGAATGGGTATGAAATATTAATAAAGAAAAAATAAGTTATTCAAAAGTAACAAACATTTGTTAAAAACAAAATAAAAGATATACTCTTCCTTTGAATTCCAACTCTCCTCGTTGAAATTAATAATCAGTTTTCTTGCACCATTTATATGAAAATGTCAAATTTTCAAATTTAATTATCTTCATTTGTAATGACTTTCCTAATTCTTTTTCTCCAATATTTCCTGTTACTTTCTGACACTTCATTTAAAATTAACTCTACGACTTTCCTGTTGGAATTACAGAAATATGGCGGTAATCTTATTACTTTGTGATCATATCTCTCCGCGACAGTGTTTATAATATATTCCTTCTCAAACTTTCTCGTTTGCAGGTCTCACAAGAGCTGTGCTCTACTAAACTGACTCCGTTTCTGAGCAATACCTGTTCGTTGTACGTCCGGCTTAATATCACGTCGGCACCGCTTTGCATCACTATATCTCTTGCTCGTATTATACGTATTCAATATTATTATTAAAGTGAGTAAGAAATAAGCTTTTCTGCGACATATTCCTCGATCCATGTTGCTGTTTAAAAAAATTCAAGATCACGGCGGTGCACTGAATTCTGACATCACATAACTTTGACAGGTCCTCCAAAAAACGCAGAATACAAACTAGTCTATAGCCCCAAAATTTAATAACCATACGCTTAATTGTTTCAAAGACAATATCTTGTTGCCAGACTATAGTTCGTTCTTATTTATATGTACATCCCACAAATATTTTACAGTTTTCACTTTTTTACCACGTTTTTATTACCTAACTCGCTTTCTTGTATGTATGGGTGTAACTTTGTACATGATCTTAAACTTATTTTCCGGTGGTTTAGAGACTTAAAATTTCCAACATCAATCAGAATTGGATGACAATAAAAGAAAATATAGAAATATTTTTTAAAAAATGCATAAAACTGAATTTTTATATTTCGGCTATAATCAAATATAAAGGATTTACAATGAATGTGAAATTTGCCGCATGCCTCTGTCATTATCTGATGAAAGTATTCAAAACCAATTGCAACAATCACACTCACTATACTAAAAATAGAAAATAATAATAATAGAAAATAATAAACATTTTCTTTAACACACCACGTTTTTAAAGCGAACTAAAAAGTAAAAAATAAACATAATAATAAACGTGGGGCGCATGCAACACAGCTACTTTCTACATTTTTATAGAATTGTCGCATGCGCCCCACGCTTATTATTATGTTTATTTTTGACTTTTTGGTTCGTTTTAAAAACGTGGTATATCAAAATTTTTGTAATTCATTTATTTCCATTTTCGTCAAAATTTACGAGGCTGTGCCTTCAATGGCTCTCGAACAAAAACTAAATGACGCAGCTTACTCTAAATTTGATAGATGGCAACGGACAGGAGCAGGGAAGACTAAATTGTTAAACTGCGCTCGTATACGTACCATACAGAGTGAGTTTAAAGTATGGAACTTCTCAATTATATCGGAAACGAATCGCACGATTTTCATAGATTTTGGTGTGCAAGGAACTTGTGATAAGGCCAATATTATGGTGGTATTTACATTGTTGTCAGACCTTTCCTTTTCTCGGAAAAGTAATGAGCTTTGTTATTCCAAATGGATCACCCTGTATATGTTTTGCCTTTTGAAATCCTCGAGAAATACTATTTATTTTTCTATACCTAAATGCCATAATTTCGGAGTTATAGCTACATGAAACAAACATTTAAAGACTTCTCTTCAGTTGCTGTTGGTCTTCTGCGCTATGATTTGGATAAATCCTTTACTGCACCACTTCCGTTAAACTTCCTACTAATTTACTGACAGTAGGATAGGATAGTTTATTGACCTTAAATACAATATTTAGTACATAAGTCATAAATACATAGAGTAAAAATCAAATATAAAATACGATACATCAAATTCATCTAATGTGAGTAAAATTAAAATAAATATAAATATAAACATTAAAAAACAAATAGGACAAAATATTTTACAGAGACCAACTTATTAAATAAAAACGATGAAAGTAGGAAAAACTGAATTATGCTTATCAAGAATTATTGCAAAAAGTAATAAAATCATTCACACTATAAAAACAATGTTGCAACAGAAAACGTTTCACTAGTTTGCTGAAAGCACCCTTATTTAACTTTCCTAGACCCTATTATGATACTTCTATTAGGATATAAATTATTAAAGATTATTCAAAAATGGAAATTATTCCATACTTTAAACTCACTCCGTATATATAAAATACCTCATGTGGTACTTATTATTATTATTCTTGTATTAATAGTTCTTTTTTCATTGCAGGTGTCCATTGCAATAGTATAGTACCTCCTTCTTGGATAGTAAAACTGCCTAAAAAAGGAAATTTCAAGTCAAGTTTAAGAAAATCGCCAAAAAAACGAACGAGTGGAAAGAAGAATAAACATAAAGTGAGTATTATTCCCAATTTCTGTTCAAATAATTTTAAAAATAAATACTGTGTTTTAAAAGTAACCTCTGCGCCTCTGTTAACTATTATTTTTCGTACCAACCAAACCGCCGTCGGTTTTGATCATTTGCGGGACTTATTCCTCAATTACCTACCAATTTTTCGATACTTTCCGGTTTAAATAAACACCAATCAAAATCTTTTAGATTTATTCTTTTTTATACAATTCTCTGGTCGGTGCTATTGGGCTTTATTCGGGAATGTGAATAACGAATTCGTTAATCGATTAATATAATAGGAATATGGAGAAAACGTTTGAAGTAATAAAATTATTTGTACAAATGAATTGAATTTGCCATTATCGAAATCAGTTTAATGCATGAAATGTTCTCCTATTAGTAATATTTTAAATGATTTAACACGATTATTTTATATGTAATTTATATTTATTTACAATTTTATTATAAATGATTTAAGTCGTTTATTATTTAATGAAATTCGTGTGTCCCACAATTTGTTGTGGCGAATCTCTCATCATATCAGTGAAGCCGTCGGAATAGATATGACGTAATATCAATTATTGAATATACAGATGGAACGTGGCGTGGACGACCGCCATTTCGGCCTTGCCACGTCTCTGAAGATTCTCGTAGTGTACAGAAAGATATACGTCCGTTGCATGTCTTTTATTGAGAGACAATATTGAATTTAATGTTCAATTTTCAAAAGAAATTGAATGATTTCTATGCTTATATGATTATAATCGTTTATATTACTGTAATGGTAGTGCACAGAACCAGGTCTCACAAAAAATTACTAAAAAACTTAGTGTACAGTTGTACAAAAAAAAAGTCGTTGATATTTCATTTGCGTAAAACCTGCTGGAAGTAAAGGTTTTCATTGAGCGCGTTCAGTAGGGCTCAACGGCTGGAAGGAAGCACAAAACATATTGAGTATGCTGGCAGTCAGTGGCTGAATTCCTTCTGAACGCATTGCTACAAGCTAGCGGTGGAACATAACCTAACTTTCCAATAGTATACTTCAGGTTTCATTGGATACAATAATTTTATTATTTATTACTACTGTAATTAGAGCAGAGCATAGTGGCGCATTCGTTTGCAAAATTGTTTTAATTCTTTATTCTTTTTAAATGACCTGGAGGCTCTCCTGTTTATAAAAGTGTAAGATGACTTGATATCTGTTGTCGTTATTGTTTAAACCATGGTATAATAGAGAAGAAGGTGTGTTACCGCTCACGACCAATCAAAAAAACTCTCAAAACGCCGCCATATTGAAAAATCAGCCAATCAGAAACTAATGCGCGAAATCAAACGCTTAACATTAGGAAAGAAGAATTTTTTACCGCAGAAAATTAAGTACCTATATCAAGTTTTTCAGTTCCTTAACGAAATAAATGAATTATTCAACTACAAACTTTTATCACACTTTTGTGCAAATGTAAAAATTACGATGCGAATGATTAATATTTAAAGCCTTCCTCACGAAAAGATTAATTTTCAATTCAATAAGCATAATTTTATTTTGAAGTGGGTATGAAATATGTACCTACAACTTGATATTCATTTTAGAAAATATTTTTATTTCATCACTTTCAATAAGCACAACAGCAATTCGTTTACAAACCATTTTGCAAGTTGATTTATTTATCAGAATATGGTTGTCTCTGTCAGAATTACAAGCGTCAACCCATTTTTGTCGGATAGCTTCATCCTTTGGGAATTGAATATAGTTTACATTTTCATTTTTTGCGGCTCCATTCCAATTGTGGCAAGCCGTCACAGAACATCCAGGCATAATTGTTAACAATATTTAACTATACACTGCTTAAAGTAACAAATGCCCAAAGCTACGTTGTGCTTATAACACCCGTTAAAAAATAACTGATTTTGAAACGAAAGCAAAAGACAAAATCTTTATGTAACAATAAAAACACTTTCACTTAATGTTCTCACTAAATTCAATGTTCAGGGTTCTCAATTTATTAGAAAAATGAACGATTACGAGTAGGATTTGGTTATGTAGGTTATGACATTCATTCAAAACATTAAACATATGATTGGTAATGTGGCGGCGTTTTGGAAGGGGCGCAGAACATAACGGAAATTCGTCTTCCGTGGGAGCACACCTTCTTCTATATTACACCATGGTTTAAACAACGAAAAATTTAAGCTGCTGCAAAAAAGGTGTTAAAACCACACGTTCAACAATTTGTATATTTATATTTTAGTTCCTTTGTATATTCATTTAGAGTTATATTTTAGTTCTTTTATTTTCATTCGAAATTCCTACCGGCGCGCCACTGCCTCCAAAACTCTTCTACCTTAGTTCAAAATCGCGTTGTTTTTTTTTTCCTGGCGGCTGATCGGCGCCTTGCAATATTTACTATTATTCTTCGGCAGTTGAAGTAGGCGTGACCAAATGCACACTTCGCGCCTAAATGCATTATCTCCCTCGTTTTACGAGGCTAGCTCAGCTAGAAACAGTCGATATTGAGTTTCCAACCCGATCGGTCTCCCAGCTAAGAACTACCACTTCTTTACCGGTATAAAGCCGATATTTTCAGACCAAATGGGTCAAGTTTCATAGTAATTAATTTATTTCCTTTATTTCCTGCATAATAAGTGCATTTTTCTATAAAGTTAGTCAGTATAGTTATTCAAACCCAAAGCAAAGTTATATTTCAAATGAATAGTGCTTTGAAAACCACAAAGGAAAGAGTAAGATCGTTCTAATAATTACTATTTCATACTGAAAGGCTTGTCTATATTCATCGTTCCATCTGTATGTATTTTCGACGTTAAAGGTTATTAAAGTTTATTGAATTGTTAACGAAATACAGTTATTATTTATGCGAGAGAACCAGTCATCCTATAGAATTCCAGTCCACTAAATCGAAGGCATCCTATTTTTTACGACAGCATTAAATTTGATGCCATTTTAACTGATGTGGCAAAAGGTTTTTTACACTCATTACCTACCGTATCTTCAACACATGTATTTTTGAAAATTGAAAATCGTGATTTTCTTGCGTTAAATAGTACACCTGAAAAAAAATATACCGTGATTTTTATTTTTTTATCAAATACTCAAACTATAATAAACAATATGGCGTAATCAGACTTCAAATATTTTATTAATTTATATTATTCTTAATACAATATGCTCTTTACACGCATGCACTTTAAGGAGAGTAGTATTGCTATCTCACTCCCAGTTCTATGTATGACATTACAACAAGTATGTTTGTCTTTTTTTATCTTATTGGAAAATAATATTTTAGAAAATTGTATTTTTCAGTTGGCACCTGAAAATGATTTTTTTTCATAGACAAAAGGTTTTTGTTGACTTCAATAGAATAAAAACTAAATAAAAGTATCTGAACAGTGAATAAAAATCATAAATTACAAAACTACTAAGAAGAAAAATTATTAGATTGTAAAAAAATTTTACGATTTTCTGCTAAAAACCAGCAAAAAATTGTTGAAGCGCACCATCTGCCTCTCTCTTACTAATGTCATACATAGGACTGAGAGTGAGATGGCAATACTACTCTCCTTAAAGCGCATGCGCGTAAAAAGCATATTGTTATCAATAATAATAAACATAATAATTAATAAACTATTTGAAATCTGATTACGCCATATTGTTTATTATAGTTTAAATATTTGATAAAAAAATTGAAATCACGCTATACCGTTTTTTCAGGTACACTATTTAATTCAAGAAAATCACGTTTTTAGACAAATCTCTCAAAAATTCATGGGTTGAAGATACGGTAGTGAGTGTAAGGACTTTTTTCATTCAAAATAGTCCAAAAAATATTTTTAAAAAAATATTTCAATTAAAAAAATTACGAATTAAAACAATTTTGCAAACGAATGCGCCACTATGCCCTGCAGTAGATTACCAAAAAATACAACGTAACTCAACCCAACATTTTGACAGCGCCAAAGATGACAAAATAAAGTTACCCTTGACAGCGCTGAGTAAACAAAGCGCAAATAATTGCCACTGTGTCTGATGCTGAACAGTTGAGAGGCAGCCATTTCAGCTAACTTCGACAACATCGGACATTTGTTAACCATTAATAATTTTAGTCGGTTTTTACGTTAATCTCTTTTTCTGAAGTTTGTACCCTTCTTCTTAATATAACTATGCAAAATAAGTTGTACATTAGTCAAGGTCCCCACATCCAACATATCTTCATCACTTCTTGAAAAATCAATTTTACGAACCAGTCGATAACGAAACTTGCAACCAAAACTCTACTGACTGACTTTACTCGTTACTATACAGCATTGCACACGTTACGTCACCGCCACGTCCGTGCGTGTTCCTTGCCACGGCATCGTCCGACGTCCGTTCTATGTGAATTGCACCTAAGAAGGTTATTGTGGGGTGTCGACCCAGCACTTTAGCGGAACGCCTCTGATGCGATAATTACGGTGAAGCAGAGTCGAGCGCGGTTAGTACTTGGATGGGTAACCACTTTGGAAACACCGTCGTACGGCCTGCAGCGAAACACCTTAGATTACTAGGGTGTGTCGTATATCACAGCTCGCAAGCATTATACTGTTACGAAGTTACCAATTCAAAGCCGGCCCTGTCACTCAACTATAAATTTTGGCGAATGCGCTCTTTTCGAGAGCATTCTGGAAATACCGTTTTGTACGCATATGACGAGCGTGGAAAATACAAGAATTTTACAAAATTGATAAAGACTATATATACGCGGATGTTTGAGCGAGTTGACAGTTAGTAGTTAGTAAAGAGTTAGTTCACAGGATTTCTTAGTAATCGGAGAGTGAATGAAATAGTGAAGATAAATGGTGTAATATTCAAGTGGTAAAAATGAATTAGTAGACATTAAGTAAAGTGTGTATATAAATTAAGTTCAATACAGTGTGAGTTTCTATAAATAAATCAATAGTAATTAGTCATAGTAGTGTGTATAATTTTGTCCCACCCCTAAAAACTATTTAAATAAATAAGAAAAACATTACAATACCCATGAGCATGAGGTATAATGTGGATATGCCGACTTTCGGATGAGACGTAAAACCGAGGTCCCGAGTCCATGGATGTTGGGCTCGATAAAGATCCCTACCACTGGCTGGAACACTAGTGGATTCGTCAAAATTTCCGGTTAGGGGTAGAGTGCTCCCGGCGTCGGTCTCAGTTGCAGAAATAGACCGACATTAAATAACCGAATAAAAAAGAAGATTCTTGTGACAACTCATATTGAAGGTCTTCTTACTCTGAAATCAACCATGCAACACACTTATGCCAGATTTCACCAACCTTATTTAAGGTACTTCCTAACTTCGTAATTCCTAAGCTAAGAAATGCCCAAATTCAACACTTACCTAAATCGGATTTCACCAACCTACGAAATCATTAGGTAAAAAATACCTAGCTGAACATCGGATTTGGATTTATTTTTGCGTATAATTGGTATCGCTGTAAACCGAATGGGTGGAGATCATAAACTAACAAATAGTGATAGAAGGTGAGAAAAATAACTCCAAATTTTTTAAATTTATGTCGAGTGCCTCGCTATGTTCAATCTTCGGTTTTTGAATTTTTTTCGTCCACAAACTTATTGTTGGTAAACGTGTAGTTGATAGTATATTCTTGAAAATGACGGAAAAATTGAGTAGTAGTGTCAGTTTTATAGAGGAAGAAAAGTCGGAACTTTCACTTTGTTGAAAAAATACAATGTAATTCAATTTAAAGGAAATACTGATTCATTACTAAATAAAATAAAAACAAAGGGCAATAATCTAACGTATATATTTACTTAACCTATCGCTTTCAAATTCATCATTCAATTCATCTTCAACCCTAATATTCGTGAAGCTATATTTTTGTATAGTCGAAAAAGCCGAATGTAATCAGTTTTGTCCAGTACCAAATATTGGTATGTGGACGAAATAGACGTTTTGGTGGCCCTTCATTTTCAACTTGTGACGAACTGCTGAATCTTTCGAGACGTTTTACAAAACGTACAGCCTCGCATATTTTTGAAATAACTGACCAACAACAAAATCTATAAACTTTCAATGCTGTAAACAAAGATAACAAATTATTTTGATGTAAGTATTTCCTAAACTGCTTAGGCAGACCTAGCAAGTTGTCCTTATATTAGGTATTTTCTACCACTCTTAGGTATTGTATTACCTAACTTTAGGAAAAGGTTGGTGAAACCGATTTCAATATGTAAACAATTAATTCATTTTTGTAATTTTGATTCAAAGAAACTTGAGAAAATAAATTAAAGAAATAAACATATTTAATCAAAAAAAAGTTAATCAACAAAATAATACCAGTACTATATATTATTTTCAAGAATGTGTTTGAAATGTCTTCCATCCGCTTCAGCAAAAGCCTCAAACCTTCTCATAATTTTAGGAGTAATAGCGCTAGATGCTTCTCTTATTTTACTCTTTGAATCTTCGACATCGCGTGGTGGTGCTTTCCAATAACCCTTAAAAAAGTAATCAATTGGTGATAAGTCTGGTAATCGTGCAGGCCATGTTCCTGTATTATCAATATAGTAAGAAGTAAATTTATTACTTATAAACGGCGTTACCCTGTCACAACTATGTGGAGCTACATCATTTTTATTCTTTCGTTAAACTTCACCAGTTAATGTTCCATCATAAACGAGAGGCCCTACCAACCTTCCATTGAATATCCCATACCAAACCTTAATTCCCCACCCTGTTTGAATCCGAGTTTCTGTGAATTTTCTGCAGATCAGTAATGACTGTTACATCGATTAGCAACTCGATTATTCTGAAAAGAAAACGTGATTCATCACTTCACAAGATTATATGTTTCTTGTAAATGAGTCTTCGGTCAAAGTCATTGGATCTAAATTCCTTAGTTAAGTGTATTTTCAATAGATGATGTTTGTGAGTTGCAGGAATTCTTTAAATTGTAATTTTACTGACATGAAGTTCTTCGGCCAAACTTCTAACTGATACATGAGGATAACATGCTACATATGATAAAATATTTACCTCATTCTGGTGAGTACCATTCATTTTTTCATGATGCGTGTGTTTGAAATTACAGAGTGAACCTTGCCGCAACTTTCTTTCAATTTCATAAAATATCTAAGAGACGCGTCTTCCAGGAAAACGTTCTGTATAAAGAATACGCGCATTTCGACTATTCCTTCCATATTTTCCAAAAAGAAACAATTCAATATCCTTTATAACTGAATACAAATGGAATTTTGGATTAACACGAATTCACTTGTGTCAATAATTATTACAGGAACTGTAAGAATTAATTCACTGTTTTTATTGAAATGTCAAAATATTATGACTGTATATGATATGTATCAAGTATTTCTAAATCTAAAAGAAAAGGACAAGAAGCAAATACATGAAAAGTTATGATATTAAGGATTTCGCAACTTAAAAGGGAACGACTACGAGCATGTTCGTGCTTCTCAAATTAGGTTTACATACTAAGTGTGTTACATGGTTTAATTCGGAATTAAAAAACCTTCAATATAGCCCAGTCACAGGACCCCACTTACTTTTAATATCGCCATCACATCTTAGCTGCGCCGATGACATTATGAGGGATTTGCCATGTTGTAAAGGTCGTATACCAAATTTCATGGAGTTATCTTTGGTCATTTTAGAGTAATAATCTGTAAAAAGTATTGTGTTACTACCGGTATTATATTGAGGATTGCTCTAATTCAAATCACTTCTAAAGCGTTCGCAATTTAAAAAAAATACGAAAAAACTAATTTTATTTCAAGAAATTCATTGTTTCAACCATTATTACGTAGAATGTTTCCATGATTATTAAATAAAATTGATAAATAACAAGTTCCACTACAAAAGTATTAGATATGAGTTTATTTACGATTAAAAGACGATAATTTCAAAACAAAATATTGTCACGTTGCCAAACTGTAGTTTTTTTCTTCACTTAACGAAAACTTAAAAAGTCAATCTGACATTTTTTTTATTGGCCTGTGCCACGTAGGGCGTAAATCTTCTTCTTCTTCTTCTTCTTCTTCTTCTTCTTCTTCTTCTTCTTCTTCTTCTTCTTCTTCTTCTTCTTCTTCTTCTTCTTATTCTTCTTATTCTTATTCTTCTTCTTCTTTTCTCCTTCTACCTTTTCAGGTGTCGACCGAGGATTCCGGTTCCTCTTGTACCTAATGCTTTCACTCTTTCCTGTTTCTTGCTAATCTTTTCATTTCATCTAGAGTTTTTCCTTCCTTCCATCACCTTTCTTGTAATTCTATCTGTTTTCATTCTGACAATATGTCCATAGCAATTTAATTGTTTTCTCTTTATTTTTCCTATTATTTATTCTTGTTTTGTTATTTGTCTTATATCTTCATTTCTACATTTGTCCCACTTTGTTATCCCTCTATTTATTCTATGCTTATTTCCTGCTCTTCTTGATATTTTCTGTTTATCCTTTCTTCCTGTGTTAAGGTGTTAAATTTATCTTCGTAATATTTTGCCCACGTTTCCATCATCTCTATCTTTCCTGTTTGAAACTGATATTTCATATTTCTCACTGCTTTAATTCCTTTTCCTTTACCTCCTCTCATTATTTTTATCTGTGTCCAGAATTTTCGGTTATCTACTTTATGTGTTTCTGTCAACTGCTCACCAAATTTTTTCCATGATTCCTTTTTCTGTTGTCTTATAGTATTTTTTACTAATTTTTTCTTGTTATTATAGTCATCTTCATCTTCTTGTGTTTTTGTTTGGATATCTTTTTTCCAGGCTTTTTTCTTTTCCCTTGCCATCTTTTTTATCTCTTCATTTCACCAGCTCCTCCTTTTTAGGTGTTTTTATATGTTCTCCTTCAACAAATCTTCTCTGCAGTTGTTAAAACTGTTTCTTTAAATGCCGTCCATCTTTCTTCTAAAGTCCATTTTACTCGTTCATTTTTTATTTTTTGAAATTCCTGATTAGTATATTCTCGATATCTATTTTTGTTCTCTTCTGTAATAAGTTTGTATATTGCTAAGCTGGTGTATCCTGGTGTATCTTCCTTTATACTTATATTTAACGCACATTCAGCCACAACTATTCTGTGATTGGACCCTATTTCTGCTTCTATTTTTGTTTCTATCCTCAGAATATTCTCGGTCAGACGTTGTGTGTATAGTCTATTAGACTTTTAGCGTTTCTTTCTTCTGCCACGAATGTATATTTTTTCTTTATATTTTGATACCACATCGTATTTCCTATTATTAGATCATTTTTTCTTCTACAGAAGTCTATCATCCTTATCCCATTCCTGTTTACAGTTTCCTCTTCATACTCTCCTATGCATCCCATGCCTCTATTTTGGTATTCACCTACTCTGCTGTTCCAATCCTCCATTATCATTATTCCCTCGGAATCTCTTCTTGCCGCATCTAACTCCCTTTGTAGATTTTCGTAAAATTCCGTAATTTCTTTCGTTTTCAGCTCCTTCTACTGGGCCATAGATCTGTATTAGATTTATAGTCTCCTCTCTATTTATCTCTATTGATAATACTATTATTGTTGAGTTGACTGGTTTGAATTTTACCACTTTCTTATTCACGTCTTCTCTAAATATTATTCCTACTCCCTCTTTTGCTCTCTTATCATATGGTACTCCAGAATAGTATAATGTATGTTTGTTAGTTAGCTGTATTTTTCCCTTTCCTTTCTTCTTCGTTTCGCTTATGCCTGGTATCTGTTTCCTTTCCCGTGATTGTATTTATGTTCCAAATCCCTATCACCAATTCTTTATTCGTATTTTGTATTATCTTTTGTTCTTGTTTCCTTGTATTTTCAGCTTGAGCTTCTTCAAATGTTTTCTCCTTTACCTTCCTTTTATTCTTCGCACTATTTTTGTATTCAAATTTCTGGTATTCATAAATTCTCCACTGTTTGTATTATTTTCTTTTCCATAGTTGTCCCCTGGTTCATTTTAATCTTAAAGAAACAATGAATTAAAAAGCTTTAAAAAATGTGCGTCCCACTGTCCTCCGACATTGCCCATAAGCCACATATGCTCTTTTTGCTTCATGTCGAGGGTAATACCAAGGTATTTCACCTCTTTAGAGAAGTTTAATTTATTGAAGATTTCGGGGGGTTTAATCCCGATAGTCTTCTTTTCCTGGTGAAAAGGACCATCTCAGTCTTCTTGGGATTGATAGACAGTGATTGTTCCTTACAATATGTTTCTATTAATTTAATCCCATCCTGCGCTTTATCTCATAGTGTGTTCTCAAATTTGCCGGTCTGCAAGATAACTATATCAACTGCATATGCAATTGTGTAGAATCCATTATTGTTGAGGTGATTAATCAGGGTACCTTCCTGGAGTTGAGCTGCTGGGTAATTGTTGGAGAGGTTGTTTCATCAAAGGCTTCCTCAATATCTATGAATATACCCAAGGAGGATTCTTTATTATCCAATGATCTTTCAATTCGGCCAACCACTTGGTGAAGGGCAGAATCAGTGGACCTTCCCGGACTATATGCATGCTGGTTTGGATGAAGTGGGTTGTGAACTAGCACTTCATCTCTTATATACCTCTCACATAGCCTCTCCTTTGTTTAAAAAGAAACGATGTGAGACTAATTGGTTGGAATGCTTTTGGTAAGGTGTAATCCATCCTTCCTGGTTTGGGTATGAATACCACTCGTACTTCTCTCCACTTTCTGGAAATATACCTCAGAGCTAAAGGGGCTCTGAATATTCCAACCAGGGGCGTCATAAGGATAGCCAATCTGAGGGCTGGTCTCATACCGTCAGGTTCTGGTGAGAACCTGGGAAGTGAGATTCCATAAGAATCTCAGCGCTCTCTTGGAGGTTGGCGGCTTTTACGCAATTTCCCTCGTCAGGATGCCGATACTCTTATGGTGGTCGTTTGAGAGCGCCTTCCGTAGCCTAGAAATTTGTGGGAAGTCTTAGGCTCTCCAGGCTACTCTTTGTTTTTGTCTGCAGACTTTTTTGAACTCTTTGAGGTTGCCTTGGAATATTCCCCTAGTCCTCTTCGAGTTTTGTTCGTTTTGCCTTGTTAAAGGTCGTTCTCGCTGTTTTTCTGAGGTATTCCAGTTCGGGGGACCACCAAGTATTGGTTTTGCCATCTGTCTGGATCATCCTCATCGGACAGGATACCTTATAGGCAATGTCCATTTTGTTTTGGATAGATACCGTGTTCCTTTCCAGTTCCTCATTATTGCCAGGAGTCAGAACCTCTTTACCCCGCAGAGCTCCTTTTAAGAGTCGATTGTAGAGAGCTACATCCGTCCTCTTCGGATCACGGGATTTTACAATGGTCCTGAGATCCAGGCTTACAGCATAGGTCAGCTCGCGGTGGTCTGACATAGAAATGTCATCCGACACTTGCCAGTCCTGGATTTTGTTTGATATTTTAGCTGTCGCTAGCGTGATATCTATTAATGTTTGGCTACGGTCGGTAATGAATTTCGGCTCCGTGCCTCTTTTTAAGATTCTCAGATCTTTCTTAATTATGTACTAATATGGAGACTTACCTCGGGCGTTGATATCCTTGCTGCCCCAGCTCAAGTGGTGAGAGTTTGAGTCGCAACCCAAAATAAGCACTGGTAGAGACAGTGATCCACTAGTACCTCCATCTCTCTAGTCGGTGGTAGGGTGGCTGCACCTGAAGGGAGGTAGACCGATGCGAGTATCAACACCGTACATTTGCCTCTACCATCTGGACATTCCGCTTTGACCGCGGTAAGGTCCGAGGTGAATAATTGTGCCATCGGAGAGGCTCTGTATTTCCTAGGAACGTAAACAGCTGAACTAGGTTGCTGATTGTTCGGTAGGCTGAAAAGTTGACCATTTAGGCTACTAAAACCAGTAATTTTGGTCTTTGTTATTTAGGTGTGAATTCCTGGTTAGTTTTGCGTCCAGAATTGTACCCAGATACTTGACCTCCTGGCTTAGACACAGCTGCACATTGATGAGGCTTGGCAGTTTGAGTCTCTCAAGCTTCCTTTTTCTAGTGAAGGGGGTGAGCGCAGTTTTTGCAGAGTTCATCCCTTAGGCATTCCCTCCTAGAGCTTGTTGCATCAGCACCGATATAACATTAGGATATATTTTCTCACTACAAGAATTTTCAGATCATCTACATACCCCTGGTTGTCCTGTGGGTTGGGCTACCTATCGTACGCGTCCCCAGGTGGAGGATAGGGGAACGGCCAAGGGGCTGGGGGCCCTGTCCGGGAGGCCAATGTGACCTTACAGACGGGGTCGCTGGACCCCTTGGTCAGTGGCAGAAATAGTAGGGTGAGGGGAACCAAACCTCCCCGAAAGCCTTTGCGAAATATGCCACCGCGGACCTGCCTACCCAAGCTAAGGTGTAAGGAATCGTGCCGACAGCTGAATGGTCGCAGGGTAATAGTACGATAATAGTGTAACTCTTAACTGGGTCCCGGGGTACAAGGTTATTGTAGGCAATGAAACGGCAGACACCCTAGCAAATCTAGGGTCTGAAACTGCATTCACTGATCCCTAACCAGTATTTGGAATATCAAAAACTACTGCACCTGGTTGTACATTTCGGTGGATTCAAACTAAACATCAGACGTACTGGAGCCACGTGACAAAACAGGAACACATCCAACTCCTGGTCAAAAAACCCTTGGAGTCGCTGACTAACGAAATATTAAACCTCAGCAGGGGCCAGATAAGGAAAGTGACGGGATTACTCAGCGCTCACTGCACCTCAAGGAAGCACATGCATATAATTGATATATATCTGTCGGTTGTGCATGGAAGAGGAGGAAGCAGCCTCACACATTATCTTCGAATGTGAAGAACTGTCTCATTGGAGATATAGACTCCTAGCACTAGAATACCCAAGGGAGGATTTCTCCAGGAAGGACCTAGTGAAAATACTGTTGAGCCTGATAAGGGCTACTAGTCTCTCCACATATACGGTACAACCAAAAGCACAAAAAGCCTAAAGGCTGAAGTGCCGAGGTCTCGAAGCCTCTAACTAGTGGTGCCGAACTAATCAATCAGAGTTTGCAAAACCCATGTACAGAGTAAAATTTTTTATATTGATTAAGGTAAAATTTTAGATTTTCCACGGTAGATTAGAAAACAATGGAAGCAGACGCAGTAAAATGGTTATTTAATATTCCTCAATGCGAGATAGGAGCATGTACAGTTCATTACGACTCACCCTGTTTATATAATGTAGGCTATATAATTTGTCAAGAAGGATGTTGATAAATTTGGATCCAGCACGTAGAATATTAAATATACATTTTTATATTCTCTTATGTAAATCACCTCCCAAACTTCCTTCCTTCTGAGTAGGTGCCTGTCATAGTTGTACGTGATTGGTGTGTCTAACGAATTTATAGTGAAAATAATCGTTTTATCACAAATTTACTGAAATATCGATTATTTAACATCCATTCTATGTAGTTTTAGCAGCCACCTAAAATATGCACTTCAACTTTTCGTATAATTTTCAGTAAGAAGGAAAACAAAAATATTAAATACAAAAAGTAATTACCTTAAGTAAAATTCATCCATATCTCAAATGTGGTTAGAACCCAAAGAGGTTTAATAAAACTCATTCAGACCACATAAATAATTTACCCAAACAAGGGAGTGTGTACAACTAGCTTCGGTAAATAATTACCATCATCAGGGTACAGTTAAAAGATTAGCAACTTCAATTTTCTATGGGATCACGGAGTTAATTCTCAATTTGTGGTATTGAAATTTACTACTAAAAGATAAATGTTAATGAAGTAATACTTAAATTTCAGTTTTAGTTGTTTGAGAAAAGGTGAGTGAAGGAAATTTAGTTTTAGTTTATTCTAGTCATTAATATTCAATTAATAAATTCTCTTCACCCACCTTTTCTCAAACCACTAAAACTTGAATTTAAGTCTTCATACAGCATTAAATAGCTGCAAGGTAACATCCAGACTGGTGGAGGAATGCCAGAAAGAACTAAATGGATTGGCAGACCACATTAAAGTAAGATTAGTGTGGGTACTGGGGCATAACGATATTTCTGGAAATGAACAAGCTGGCAAGGTTCAGCAACGACATATGTTGGACCAGAACCAGTTCTTGAGACCACAAAGAAAGTGGTCCGAGTACAAATACAAAAATGGGAACAAAGCCAACATAAACTTCAGTGGAGGAACACTCCAAAGCAAGTACACAGTAAGACCTTTATAGTTAACACATGTGTTAAACGGGCCGAAGAACTACTGAATGTCAGTAGGAATCAGCTAATAATCATTACAGGTTATCTAATGGGCCATGCCCCAGTAAAAGATCACCTGCATAAAATAGTTCTATACAACGGGGATCTCAGCTGCAGACTTTGTGGCATAGAGACCGAGACCGTAACCCATATCTTGTCTGACTGTGAAGCACTGGACTCGAGGAGACACACAATTTTCGGAGAAGCCAATGTGTCACCTGAAACATATGGCACACATCCAGTGGACCTATATCGTCTACTCGAAGGTACGGGGATAACTGGGTGGGTGGACTAAAAGTGGATGTAGAGTACAATAAGCCAATAGGCTGCAGTGCTTCCGGCATAAGAACGACCATTTGTTAAGATGTCTCAGTGAAAATTTGAATTTTTATTACGGATCGTTATACTTCACCTTACGCCATGACGCCAGTCTTCTTCAGCCACTGGTATACTGTTTAATGTGTTTCCGATGTGTATCTAGATATTCAGCGAACATCGATAAAGGTAAAGCTATTGTCAAATTTTGCAGCCTCAATCTTTTAATACAAGGCGTGTTTTCAAAGTAAGTACCGTTTTGAAATAAAAAAACAACAAGTAAATATTTTCCAAAAATAATTTATTCACTTGATTAACCATAATTTACTCTTTACTGAACTCTTTTACTTTACTTTACTTTACTTTTTTTGCATAATTCCCAATAATATTAAGGCACTTATCGTATTGTGGGACAAGCTCTTCCGTTCCATCGTCAAAGAAGGTTACCGCCTGATTAGATAACCATTGCACTACGGTAGTTTTTACTTTGTAATTATCGGTATGGCGCTGCCCCACCAGATGCGTCTTCAAGTGCAGAAACAAAAAACAAATGGTAGCCGCTTGGCACTGGATTGGGACCTGTAAGGGAAGGTGGTCCAATTGTTCCCTGCCAAAAGGAGTGATAAGATTTTGTGTTCGATTTGCTGCATGTGGACGGGCATTATCGTGGAGCAAAACGACACCCGCACTCAGCATACCACGCCTTTTGATTTGAATTGTGCGGCGCATTTTTTGTAAAGCCTCACAGTATCCTGGCAGGGTCGCTATGTGATGTTGGGATGTTGTTATGGAAAGGCCTCTTCAATTGGTGGTCCTCCAGGTCACTCGGAGGGTCATCTGACTTTAATAAAACTACGACTTCTTGCACTGGGATAAGTTATGTTTATTACCATCTTTAATATTACACACTACAACTAATTAAGATTACTAAATCTATTATAAATATCTATCATTATAGCATACTTATAGTATAACTGAATAGCATATCTTTATTACAATCTAATACTTCATTAGAATGAATCAGAATGAATATGAATATGTTATCGTCTGTTTCTATGATATTTATATTGTGGTTCAAGTTCAGGCTAATATTTACTATTTAATGTTATATGTTTATTTACGTAATGAACTTGACTTTCGATACCTGTCGGCCTCGTAGGTTTTATTTATGCATTCTTTCGTTCCATGATTCATTAATAATAGTTTCAAGGTAATTTATTTCTTATTTTATTTTATGCTAAAAGGCATCATACGCTGCTGCATTGATCGTGTTAGCGCGAGGTAAAAAATCGACCCGCAACATCATTTCTGTCCCAAAACACAGTGCACATGATTTTCTGAGCAGAAATTGTTTGTTTGAATTCCACTTTCCTAGTGGATGATGAATGCCGCCATTCCATTGATTGCTGCTTGGATTCCGGTGTAACGTAGGCTACCCATGTTTCATCGCCTGTGACAATATGACTTAAAAAATCATTCCTTTCGTTACTATATCGCTCGAGAAAACTCAATGCAGTGGCCAATCGTTTGATTTTGTGCTTCTCAGTCAACATTTTTGGCACCCAGCGTGCACAAAATTTCCGATAATTTAAACGTACGGACACAATTTCATGAAGAACACTTATTGAGACAACAAGAAATTTTTCAGATGAGGACGAAATCGTTAATCGTCTTTTTCACTTTACTGTCCACTTTTTGAATTAAGTCAATGGTAATGACTGAAGGTCGCCCTCTTCGTTCCTCAGTCATCATGATTGTTTTTTCGGCTATCTTTAAAGACCCTAACCCATTTCCGCACCATTCCATCACTTATAATGTTTTCACCATAAACATCACTGATTTGGCGATGAATGTCAGCTGCTTTGAACCCTTTAGTACTGGGAAAACGTATTACAGCACGCACTTCGCAGTCGGTGGGATTCTCAATATGTGGCGAAATTTTAAATTCACACAAATAGATGTAAACTCGATCGGATGATTCCGTAATGGCGTCTGTAGCTTCCCAACAGATGTAGCTACCATTAACGGTACTTACTTAAAAAACACGCCCCACATTAGTAAATTTCAATACCACAAATTAATAACTAACCTCGTCATCCCAGGGGAATTAAAGTTCTAATTGTACAAGCTTCATACTAGGCTGATGATGGTGATTATTCACCGAAACTAGCTGCAAACACTTCCTTGTTTGGGTGAATTATACTTTTTTATTGAACCTATTTTATAATTTTTAAAGTTCAAAGTGCTGAAAACATCGAAACATTCAATCATACCATTTTAAATTGAAATTTATTTTTCAGGATAAAGAACATCGAGTTTTTGCTATAAAACCAATTCCTTCAACGAACGTATCTCCAGTGATAGTATTCATTAATCCTAAATCAGGTGGCAATCAGGGTGTAAAACTGCTTCAAAAATTCCAATGGCTCCTTAATCCAAGACAAGTATTCGATCTGACACAAGGAGGACCAAGAATGGGACTGGAAATGTTTAAGAAAGTACCCAATTTGAGGGTCTTAGCTTGTGGTGGTGATGGAACAGTAGGATGGGTTCTGAGTGTAATAGATCAGATTGGAATATCTCCAGCACCAGCTGTGGGTGTCTTACCATTAGGCACTGGAAATGATTTGGCAAGAGCTCTTGGCTGGGGAGGGGTAAGTTATATAACTTTTATCTGGTATCTGATATGTCCGAATAAAAAATGGGTCATTCGCCTGTCTGTATGTTGCAGCCAAAATACTCTGGGTGAAGTTGAAAATTTGCATAGATATAATAATAATCATTATTATGATTATATCATGATTCTCTATAACCCAAACACGGACGTGTAACGTGAATTAATGAATTTCGAATATGGGGATCCCTTTGTCCAACTGTTCCTGTGATATACCAAATGAAAGATTTGTTGCGAGGGTTACAAATATATTTTTTTCTATAATTGTAAGATAGCTGACATGGTATAGATTGGCAAACTTATCTGAAGCTGTGAAATGAATGCGGCCGAAAACATTCCATCTTGCCACGTTTAACTATAAAAAAGCTAAAGTGCTGAGTATGTAGTAATATTTATTTGATTATCAACAATATATTAATAATGATCATAGGTTAGTGCTTTTATGGGCTTGTTTCATTGGATTTTGTCTATTAACATTTTTTTAAACTGAATGTTAAATGGTAAACATTTTTCCAAAGATGTTATGAGTTTCCTTCAAACCGGCAACGCCGGTGAAGACCGACCCGTTGCTATGCAACCATCTGACTTGATATTGACAAGCGCATGCGTGTGCGGAAAATATCCAGTTTCAACAAGTGTTGTACACTACACTTTTCCGACGACCTACGTGAAACACAAAATATAACATATTTTAAGAATATTTATTAGAATGTAAACTGATTGTATTGAACAATAAACAATATTTAGATAGGAACAGAGATTTCTAGGACCTATTAGAATAATAAATATTGATTATGATATTTGAACAGCTCATTAAAAGTAATACAATATGATTGCCTTCTTTAATTAAACGTTGAACTGCTCGATTATTGATTATAACAACAGTTTGACTAGTTTGTAACTTCTTATGAGAGGAGTAGAATCTGTTGAAGCTAATTGATTATAGGTCCTTTGTTCATCACTTGATTACACTAAGGTCTACTTAGATAGGTTGATTATATATTTTTCAGTTTTTGATTGATATCAGATATGATTTTTTGTTTAAAGCATTCTTCTAAAAGTTGCTACAGTTTTTCCTCGGTAAAGTTAATAAATTTAAAAAAGTTAAGATTATGGACAGTAACTTTGACAGGTTATGGGCCCAGACATGCGCAGCTGTTTTTTTTTGCTGTTGTAAAGAACATTCTTAAAGGACAAAAATGGAAATGATGAAAGTTCAAATAGGTTTACTAAATGGTAAAGCAAATTGGAATACATAGAAATATAAGTTGTGTGTTCTACTACGAGGAATACCAGGCGCAACTGATGTTATAGAAGGTAAATTGCTCAGACCAGTTCCTGTTTCTTCTGCTGTATCTACAGAAGAACGCATGTAGTATGATAAGAAGGTTGAGTATTTTACTAAAGCAGATACTAGGGCATTACTGGTACTAACAACTAATATGACTGAAGAAACTTTTCAAAAAGTAATGAGATTTACTACAGCCAGAGATGTTTGGTTAGAACTTCACAGATTGTTTGACGGAAAAACAGGAGATAAAACTTTTGAGCTATGTACTGAGTTTTTCAGTTATAAACGACAAGCAGGTGATGACATTGCAGCACACACATCAAAGCTGAAAAATCTTTGGCAAGAACTTCAACAAGAAATCAGCAAAGACAAGTTAGTTCTTATGAAAAATTGTTCGTGTGATTTACCTGAAGTACTGTTAATCTGTAAGATACTTGATACACTACCAGAAGAATATTTTTCGTTTAACTCTAGCTGTCGAAATCCAATAGAACAGGTATTTCTGGCGTAAATGAAAAATCTCCCTATGAGGTTTCGACAGGGAAAAGAGCTAACATCAAACATTTGAGGGTTAAGGTCGAAACTCACTTATCAGCACATCATAGGAACAGCGACTGATCATCACCAGCAGATTTTATTTCTTATGTGTATTTAAATGTTAGTGCGCCTACCTAACAACATCAGCACAGCACCGACAAGGCACGTCAACGCCTCAACCACAACACATTTCTCAGAGAGAATATTTTGCGGACGGCGTGCTTGTGGTGTGCTGATCCTTTGCCGACGTCGTACACTCACTTATCTGCACATTTCGGTTAGTACAGTACAATACAATATCTCTGACAATATAAAGTGAAGCCTATAGTCGGGTATCGCGGCGGTGCTGATCCCGTGTCGATGCGTTAAGTGAACCCATAAACAACCGTTAAGTTGACCACTCGACGGTGCTGTGACGGTGCTTGTCAGGTACTGTGCTGTTAAGTGAGTTTCGGCCTTTATAGGGTCTATCTGTTACGTACATATTCCCAAGCAATTTCGAAAGAAAATGGACAGAAAAGCTGTAAAAGGTGTTTTAATTTGTTACGATAATGATAATGGATATCGTGTGTGGTATAAAGAAAAAGAACAATTCGTAAGATCCAGAGATATTATCTTCGAGGAACAACCTTTAACTAGGTGGATTGAATTTTCTCACGTTGAAGATAAGAAAAAACTGAAAAATATATAATCAACCTATCTGAGTAGACCTTAGTGTATATCAAGTGATAAGCAAAGTGTCTATAATGAAATAGCTTCAACACCTTCTCTCATCAGGAAATTATAGATTTACAAACTATTCCTGCACTATCAGTTGATAATGAAGCTGCTATTAAGTTAGCAAAGAACCCAGAATATCACCGAAGAACGAAACATATCCAAATCAGGCATTTCTACGTAAGTGAATTGGTAACTGAAGGATGTATTGATATAGATCAGGTTGCTTCGGAACACCAATTCGCTGATATATTGACGAGGTCATTATTCAAGCCACGAATGGATTATATTTTGAAAAATATTGTACTAGTGAATATCAAAAGTACTTAATGAGGGAACGTATTGAAGCTATTTAATTATACATAGTTACTTTATTTATCACTTGATATACACCAAGGTCTACTTAGATAGGTTGATTATATATTTTTCAGTTTTTGATTGATGTCAGATATGATTTTTTGATTAAAGCATTTTTCGAAAAGTTACTACAGTTTTTCCTCAGTAAAGTTAATAAATTCGAAAAACAGTTAAGTTCAGGGACAGTAACTTAACAGAATCAAGCATTTAACTGTCGAATGAAAATTCCATATTTTTCTGATAGTCAAAAGAACCTTTCACAACTTAATAAGTATTTACTGACTAACATTTTGTTGCGGCACAAAAAAACTTAAACAAGAAACGCTGCAACAAAACTATAAATTCGACAAAGTGACAAGTTCTTTTTAGTGAACAATCGCAAGTAGCTGATCCGCTTTAATATTTACGGACATATTAAAATTATAATAGCGTTTATTCAAATTAATTTGTCAGTAGATGACAGTGACAAACGTGTGCACTCTAGAAATGTTGCGAAAAAAGCAACGTATTTGGTTGAGACACATTGTGCAACGTTGCGAGACAATGTTGGAAATGTGGAGCTTGCACTGCTGCCCGACGCTGCGGAATAAAATGTTACAGCCGGTGTGTTTAAAACTTCACTTTGTACAGTAATCCAATACAAAGTTACAAAATTCCAAGACACGAAAAACAAATTTTTCCATGAAATGGAAAATCGTATTGAGGCACTGCTTAATATTAATATTAAGGGCAGCCATTTTACAAAGATATATTTTTCGATATTCTGAACAATATTCTTTTTGTTATTTTCCCAAAATAATTAACAAAAAGAATAATGAATACACCACAAGGAACATACTGATGCAAGGTCACCAACTCAAAGCCGGCCCTGTCTCTCGACTATAAATTTTGGCGAATGCGCTCCTTTCAGGAGACAGGGCCGTCTTTGAGATGGTGTCCTCGCAACAATACAGAAGATATTCTGAATAATATATCCAGTATATTCAAACAGAAAATAGCCAATTTTTCTTATATCTCCTACTTCCCCATTCTCAAAATAAAAATAGCAGCACCCATTCAGTCTACTTTTTGATGTATATAAGTCCAACACTCTTTTCAAAACGATTTTTACCGAAAATAATAAAAGCTTTGTTTCCCTTTCGTTTGGGTATTTCGTTAGAATTTAAATATCAAAAATTTACCAAGAAACGTTGGTTTTGATTTAGCTTAATTCCGAATCTGAAGTCTGCATGAATTGTTTCAGTAATGAAAAAGTTTTATTTCAGCAGCATTACTCCGTTTTGTTGATCGTAGTCTACCCTTTTGTTTTAAACCTACCTACCTCAAAAGCGAAAACCTTTTTACTCATTTTGAGTACATAATCATGTTTTGTTCCAGGTTTCTATATTTTTAAGTTTAAATTACTTCCTACAGTTGTAAGTTTTCTATTCAAAAAGATGGAAAATTCGAAAAATTTCATTATTTTAAGGCGTGAATAGGGGTACTGGAGCAACATTTTGTAACAATAGGTGAAGAGTTGTATTTGCAGATATTTTATGCAAGTCTATTCTCTACGCTACTTGTGGTATATCCATTATTTGTTTTGTTAGTTGTAGTTAATCATTCAAGGTAGAAAAGGGACTTTACTCCTGACTAATACATATATAATTTTTCCTCCTATTATTATTATTATTAAACCTTTTTCTGAATTATTATTTATTTTGTTGTCTTCGGCTAATTGCTTATATTGTATATATTTTTTTTCATACCTGTCTTTAGATTTTTGTGGTAATAAGGTTAATGAGGCTATGTTGGTTCCCTAATATTAGGTGAAGTACTTGTAAATTAAAAATCACTTGAATCGCTCTCCATCTCTCAAAAAGTCATTAAAGTTTAATAATTTTAACAACTTTGCACTCTAAAAGTCAATTGCAATGCTTACTGTCAGTGAGCCACAGCATGTTAGTTTTATTCGTAAGTCAAAAAACGTATCTAACAATCCTGAAGTTGAAATTTTTATTTGTAAACCTAACGTTGAAGTAACATTCATAATTAATTTTTACATACAAGATGTTGAAATTACTGGAACAATTTGAATATAATAGATTAACAAGTTTCATCATTTACAACATAGTTAAAATAATAAAAGGAAGGAAAAGTACTTTTTCGCTTACATTGCCGGAAAACCAAACATATGAACACAAAAAATAGGGTGGAAAGTATTTTTTAGCATCCCAAGGGCGAAAAATTCTTAACGCCACGATTTTTGAAGTAACTCACCATCTGTCAATTGACTACTTTGACGTTTCACGTACATTTTTTAATGAAACGTCAGTGTATGTCGAAGTTTTTTGTTATATTTTCCTATTTTTTGTATATTTGGTAGGCGAAAAACACTTGTGTGTCACACATGCAGGAAACGCTTTAGCAGCCCTTAACTATCAGCATCCCTCGCTTCGCTACGCTCGCTCTTGCAGCTAATGAGTACTCTCCTCCCAGGGAAGTATGAGTTTCCTTCCTGATATGTGGGAAGAAAGTGTGTACTTTCCACATGGGTAGGAGAAAAAATATTTTTTCCTTCTATTTCTATGGAAAGTACACACTTTCCTCCGTCTAATTAGGGAGGAAACTCGTATTTTCCTCTCTAGGGAGAAAGGTACTTTCGAGTATGCTTTTTCTAAAGTCAATGTGAAGAGAGATTTTTAATCCAATTGATGGCAAACGCCGCTCAATAGCGTGCATATATCTTCAAAAAATTATTAAATTCCCGTGATAGATCATCTCGAACTGTCGTTTCAAATGGTATCCAGAATGCCATACTAATTAATTACCAATAAATTATATTTATAAAACTTAGTTTTCGTTCAGTAAATAATTATAATAAAAATAAACCTAGTTAATAAAATACTGCTATGCATATCTAGCCACAACACAAGTCAAGGCGCCACTGGCATGTATAATTAATGTCGTAAATCATTTTAACGACACAGTGCACCGCATAAATAACTAACCGATTTAGTTCGTGCAAATGCAAAATACTGTAAGCTCAATTTTGTTCTAGCAATCATGACGGCATTTTGCCGGTTTTTCGAAATTTATTCAAGAGAGTAATATACATAAAGTTGTTTTAATCAATTATTTTTCCACACAAATTATAAGCGCTTTTGTTTAATGCTAACTACTACATTTATATCTATGTAGTTCAATATTGATCAATTATACAGAAGGCAAGAAATTATCATCATGTTGGTTGGATAGGCAAGCAGCCATTAAATCACAAAGTTTGTGCAATCTCAATGAACTAGGTAAGAACAGCATGGCCATCTTAATGTGGGGTCCAGGACACACCGGCATAGAAGGAAATGAAATAGCAGATGAAGTAGCAAAGAGAGAGCTGAAATACCATTTTGGAGACCGGAACCCTTTTGCGGTATCAGCACTAATGCAAAATTTGACGATTCAAGCAAAAAAACAGAATATCAAATGAATAGATGTGGTAGGGCTAAAACAATCAAATATACTTCTGGGACCACAACCAGTTGAGAGCAAATGCATTCCTAAGCCAGTGTTCTATCAGGAAAAGCTCAAACTAGTGGAGAAGGAAGAATGTTTATTCTGTGGAATGAAAGAAGAAACCTGCATTCACATAATTGCGGAATTCAAAGCTCTACCTAATCCTAGAGCACAACACATGGGAGAGAATACTGGATAGAAAAGCAACACTTACCTGTGGATATCCTAAAATTTCTCCAGGAAATAGGACTAAAGGAACTACTAGTCTCTGAAACATTTCTCAAGAACTGAATGAACAAATGGGAGCACAATAGATCTTCTAGATCTCAGTGAATGTCACCCCAACATACATTCGTTTATTGAATCAATTACCATTTTTTCTATACTTGCTGATAAACCCTCAACATACGGTATCATTATCATTGGATCAAATTTTACACTCAATTGTCGTAAGCTTGGTTTCTTCTGTTAGTCCCATGTATAAACGGGACCGCCGAGCTGTACCACTAGACAGAGAGTTGTTTACCTATAACATAGTTGGCGCCTGTCAACAAATATCAAAATTAATTGTCATGTTTAATTAACTTAACGCCAAAGTTCCAGACCACTTCGTTTAAAGCTGTACCTAAACTGAATTTTTAAATTGAATCTACTGTTTTTTACCCCTACTTTGTGGAATCTACCTATATTACTTTTTTAAATGAAACTAACTGTTTCTAATTAATTCCACTATTTAATGAAAAAATTAATGAAAATTCTAAAATATTATTGATAATTATTTCGATACTTGCATATCATCGTCAGAATGACAAAAATTGAATAGATGAGGCTTTTACTTGATGAAGATCCATACGAATGATGAAATAAAACAATTTAATTTGTTTAAATCTTCATTTTTATTTTGAACTAACTTTCAAATTAAAATTAGTGACGCGTTTCGCTACACAGTAGCTTTTTCAAACTAGTCAGAAACGCGTCACTAATTTTAATTTGAACGTTGGTTCAAAATAAAAATGAAGATTTAAACAAATTAAATTGTTTTATTTCATCATTAGAATGACAAAAGTTACATTTTATGTGAAACATACTTGATGTTTAATATTTTGGATAGACCAAATACTATCTTGTGATTGACTTAATAAAATAAAGTTGATGAGTCAGTAAAAAATGGAATTGAGCCGAGAAAATTTTCGCGCAATAATTTTTTACATTTTTCGAAGACAGTTGCCTCAACAAGAATGCCTTGCCAAGTTGGTTTCTGTTTCGGCAATGAAGCACCACATCTGTCCTCCACCAAGACAATGCAAGTCCCCACGCAGCTCGAAAAACAATTGAGTTTTTGAAGCAAGAAAGAAAGGAAGAAAGACCTAAGTCCTAACGACTTTTTCACTTTTCAAAATATGAGAATGAACTGCGTGGTCAAAGGTTCCAGTCCCCATATGATACAGTCAACACCTGCAAAAACTCTATTTTGAATGTACCAACAAGCTAGTGGAATAACTGCTTCCAGAATTGGTACCAAATAATGCAAAAATTCATTTCAAAAAGTGAAGAAAACTTTGAAAAACAATAGTGTTCAAAAGTTATCTATTGTTTTTTTCTAGCTATATATGCAAAATATAAAAGACAACCCTCGTATAATTCTACCGTCGAGTTCTACCCCCGATTTCCTAGTCATAACGGCTTAAGACAATAAAATCTTACCGAAGAGCTAAGCAATTTTATTATAAATTCGATATAATACAAAGTATTTACAATACATTAATTAACTATTGAAAAGCAGTGTAGTGCAACGCCTCTGATGCGATAATTACAGTGAAGCAGTGTCGATCACGGTTAGTACTTTGATGGGTGCCCACTGGGGAAACACCGTCGTAGAGCCCGTACAGCCTGCAGCGAAACACTTTAGACTAGTAGGATGCACTTTAGACTACTAGGGTGAGTAGCATATCACAGCTTGCAGGCATTATACCAATGAGCATGAGGTATAATGTAGATATGCCGTCTTTTGGATGAGACGGAAAACTGAGGTCACGAGTCCATGGATTTTGGTCTCGAAAAAGATCACTACCACTGGTTGGAACACTAGTGTGGGTACGGCAAAATTTTCCGGTTAGGGGTAGAGTGCTCTCGGCGTCGATGATTAACATCAGTTGCAGAAATAGACCAAAGTTAAATAGCCGAAAGAAAAAAAACTATTGAAAATTTATAAATAACATACAATTTACAATGCAGAAGTAAGTAATGATGACTTGAAGATCTTACAAATTCACTACTTTTGGTGTTAGTGCAACGCTATCTTATCGTACCACACTTCACAACGGTGCCTTTTAAAATTTAAAATTATGCAACACTAACAATTTTACACCCTCTTCACTAAGAATTTAGTGCACAATCATTGGTATCTAGCACTAGCACAACGCACCAGCATCAACAAGACTAGAAATTGATAACGATCAGTAGTAAGAAAATTTGAACCCTTATCTTTTCCTCTTTATTAGTTGTTGGTCTCATCGAAACTCGGTGCTCACAAAAGGACAACCTTTACGTTGCCGGAGTGAATCAGGTAGCCGTGGTACAACTCAGTTGTCCCCTATGCAAACTTTCTAGAAATGAATAAAAAAAACTAACTTCATCTAACAAAAACATGTATATTTGTAGGTGGATGTGAAAATATGGCTGGGTTTGCTTATAACGGCTTTGCGCCGAAACATTTACAATAATTAAGTTCTCTCACGAATAGACCAGTCTATATATTCCTGGGATATTTAGAGTCTTATCCTGTATATAACGAAGCTCTACCCGGAAATTGCGTGTAATATATATTTACCAGATTATGGGGGATGTCTAATGAAGCGATTATACGCCCGTACTTATGATAAATAATATTCATTGACTTCATATTATACCCCTACAAATGCAATAAGGATAATTAACCCTTTTATCCTGTACCTATTCATATTTATATTTATTGTTCGGATCAATATAGCAGAAAGTGGAAAGAAATCATGATAAATAGTTCATTTTTCATTTAAATAACAATATAAAAGTAGACATGTATCATTTTTTCAATCCAAAAATAATTCTATAACATTTTTTCAAGGTCAAATTTCAATTCTCACCAAAAAAAATTAATTTCGCCAATCGATTAACCATTCCACGAAACCTCCTTTTACGAATTTTAAGGAGATTTTATTATAATGGAAATATTGCTCCAAAACTTATTTATGTATGTAACATTTTCAGTAGTAATATCACAAAATAGTAGCGATAAAGTGGAAATAATTTTTCAGTTACAGTTTCCGGTGAAAATTGTCGTATTTTAGTGAAGCGTGTTATCAATAGGATGTCAAAGATAATAGTTTAATACTATTATAACGCTTTATGTAGTTTTTGAAAAATATTTTTCAAAGAACAGAGACCGTTCAATAAGAAGCAACAACAACTTCTCGGGCTATATGACCCGACAGACATTGAATTACACTTCCAAGTTAAACGGGGTTGGTATATCTGCAAGATGTAACCAACCATTCTGGTTTGTAATTAAAAGGGACTACATCACTTGTAGACCGGTTTCGGCGTATTTGCGCATAATCCTAGACTGGAGACAACACTGGAACCACATCAATACTAATGTATTGATGTGATTACAGTAATAAAACATTTTTCAAATATTTGTATTTCCACTCTATAAATATACCCTTTGTGACATCGTACAAAAGGGTATAAACTATACAAATAGCTGGTGAATGCAAGTGAGACTTAACATCAACCCCACCAAAACCGTCTTAATAGCCTTCACTAAGAAAAGAAAACTCAACCTTGAGTTCTGACTCTAGTAGTAAACTCTTGTGAAAAAAAACTCGAAAAGGAGATTATGTACAAAGCAATGGCTCTAGGGGTGTGCAGGAACCTGGCAGGGAAAAATTGGGGTTGTAGCCCAATGATCCTTATGGACAAATTGCGTGGAGTAGTAGGACTAGCCTATCGACGACGATACAAAACCTATCCAGAATTCAAAGACTAGTCTGTATATGCATTACAGGAGCAAAGAGAACATGCCCATCGGCGGGCATGGAAGTAATTCTCAACTTCACACCACTACATATGGTGTTGGAAAGTGTTGCAGAAAGAATAAGAGACAGACTAAGTAGAGAAAATATTAATCAAGAAAAATATGAATGAACTCTTAAATCATAGTAATTAAATTTATTCCATTGCTTACAAATTTTAGTGACAGGTTAAAATTAACCTGAACTGTCAATTGCTTATATTGTCATTGTCATACTTCATAATCATATCTGCCTAAATCCCATGAACATAAATGACTGTTAAATCAATATTTGAAATCATTTTGACCAACCATTAATTAAATCTAGATTTGAGAGGGAATTTTCTATAGGGAAAAAAATTGGTTCTATTTTTACTCTCCATGGATATGGAGTAGAAAGGCTGTTCTAACTTTTCCACCAATGTATTTTATGAATACTTTTGGCAATTTTGGCCATTAAAGTACTCTCAATGGGATAAGCATTGAAATATATGCTTGTTGGAAGTGAACATCCAAATTCCTTCACTCTGAGTTCACCCGGCACCGAAAGACCTCTTGGTATTACTGTGGCAATGAACAGCACAGGGACGGCATCAATGGCACCCATTATTGCACTTCCTCCTTTGGAACTTTTTATAAGAGCGGAGGCAATGATAGGCTGAAATCGGGAGACTTATGGTCCCCGAACAAAGTTCGAGAAGAACACACTGATACAACTGGGACAATACTAGATGAACCCATATTTCACATGAGTTTTGATAGTATTACACCAGAGAATATATTCACTGAGCGAGGGAACATCATCATCTCATCTAGGGAACAGGTGATCGACTGGTTCACCTATGGCTCCAAAACAAACCAAGGCGCTGGGGCTGGTATAAAAGGACCTAGAAACAGAATTTTCTTTAGCCTTGGTCGATATATGACTGTGTTTCAAGCAGAGACGATTGACGCTATAGCCTGTATTGATCAGAACATCAGAAGAGGATATACCGGACAAAAAATTAAAATATTAAGTGATAGCCAGGCTCTGCTTAAAGCTATCAGTAATCCAACAACTAGGTCTAGATTGGTGAAAAAAGTATAAGAATCCCTTAACAGGCTGGCAAGAGACAACAAAGTGTCTCTAATATGGGTGCCGGTACATGAGGGGAATGCAGGTAATGAAATGGCGGACCAGTTAGCTAAAGAAGGCTCTAAAGGAGACTTCATAGGTCTGATACCGTTTGGTGGAATCACAAAAGATTGCATAAAAGGGGAAATCGGGAACTGGCTAGATAGGGAACACCAACTTAAATGGAGGTTGACACAAGGGCACGTCCATACAAAGAGTTTACTTAACAAGGTAGACAAGGAACTCTCAACCAGGCTATTGAAACTGGGTAAGAAACATTTGAAGACAGTTACCGACCTGGTGACTGGACACTGCACCCTGAGGAAACATCTGCACAAACTGGGCAAAGTTAGTGAACCTATGTGCAGAAACTGTGAACTTGATGATGAAACACCTACTCACATTCTCTACTTCTGCGAGAACTTACAAGTACTTAGACGGAAGCACTGTGGATAGGAATTAATACAACCATGACAACTACCGAAAATCCCTCCTGTCACACTAGTGGCCTTTATAGAAGTCACGAAGCTTCTGGAATTGAAGTAGATAACATGGGAAATGGTACAAAGATTCAGTTCAAGTACCTGGGCTGTTGAGCATAACCCAAACGAATGAATGAAGGAATGTGTACCTTCTTCAATCACTCAATTATACATCGGATATTAATCTGGTATTTCTGAGGATTCAAGAATCTGTTTACTTGTACGACACCTGTCATGGTTATAAATGGCTGATCAACATCAGTTACTTTACTACAATTTTGGGAGATCTATCTACTTGCAACTAGGAGTCTAAACAGATAAGCTTTGTATGTATGTATGTATTTATGAATGTATGTATGTATGAATGTATGTATGTAAATTGGGGTGACATTCACTGAGACCTAAAAGATCTATTGTGCCCCCTTACTTCTACTTAGTTCCCGAGGAAAATCTCAGAGACTAGTAGCTCATTTAGTCATATTCCCCGGAGGAATTTTAGGATATATGTAGGCTTTACTTAGGTAAATGTCCCTCTTCTATCCAGTAATCTCCAAGGTGTTCTGCCCTAGGATTCTGAATTGCTGTGCAGCTCGCAAGTATGTGGATGGAGGTTTCTTCTTCCATACCACAGAATCTACATTCTTCTTTCTCCACTATTTTGAGCTTTTTCAGGTGCCCATTCAGGCGACAATGTCCCGTTGACTTATTGTCTAAGCTCTACTAGATCTTTTCAATCATCAGATCTTCTCTTCTTATCGGCTCTGTCTATTTCTTCCAATATTACATTGAAGCTGATACCGCGAAAGGGTTCCGGCCCCCAAAAGGTTGTTTCAGTCCCCCTCTTTGCTAGTTCATCTGCTATTTCATTTCCTTCTATTCCAATGTGTCCTGAAATCCACAGTAAGGTGAGTACATTATTCTCGCCTAGTTCATTGAGTTTATCTAGGTAGAAAAACTTTAAGATAAGCTTTAGATTAAGTTGAGTTTGTCCTTCAAGTTATAACCCTTGATTCACCTTAAGTTTTGAGTTCCAAATTGTTGTTTCCATCAGGAAAATAATTATCATAGTTGAACAATCTCATAAAGACAGTAAATAATATTCAAATGTAGTTTTGAACTTTATAAAGAGCCACACGTAGATACACATAAAAAATTTTTTTCTTACTGTAATTAGATATTTTCCATAAGAACACAAGAACACAAAAGACATAATTATGAAAAAAAAATTCGAAATTTTAGTAATAAACTTTAACTACAATGAAAATCAAATATAATAAGAACATATTTATCAATATAAATAAGGTATAATAGCATCTAACGACAATCTTTGATCAAATTTTTAAAATTTGGTTTTAAATTAGTTAAAGCTGTCCGCAGTAATTCTGTAAGATGTTGAGTGGTTAACTGTGAACGATGTTTCGACTCACAAACTTTATGGTGGAGTATGAAGATTCACAGCAATATGTTGTACCAAAAATCGAAAATAGACGTCAAGCAGCTTTCTTTAAGTTTGGATATTTCATATAGATATAGATATAGATATAGATATAGATATAGATATAGATATAGATATAGATATAGATATAGATATAGATATAGATATAGATATAGATATAGATATAGATATAGATATAGATATAGATATAGATATAGATATAGATATAGTTAGAAGAAACATTTTAGTGGAAGCCGCACTTGACTAAATGAAGAGCCGCATGTAGATCTCGGAGCCGCATTTGTCCACATACGGTATATAGCTTCTTTGTAGTGTAAAATAACTGTAAATAACGCATTAGGCTAGATTACCGGTCTCTAGAAATAGGTTATAGATATAACGCATGATTGCATTACATTTAGTCCTTACTTACATTGTGTAAACGCAAAGTATACTCTGCGTAAAGCAAACCGCAACTTCATCCCCTGTATCACGTTAATTGCCGATATTAAAAAGAAATAATTCTAAGCACACGAACATACTTTTTATCTTCTGTAAGTTCCTTATGGTGTATTCATTATTCTTTTTGCTAATTATTTTGGGAAATTGAACCACAATCTTTTTTATATTTTTGTGCCTCGACAGCGCTGGTCATTGGCACAGTAACAATAGATACAAATATTTACATATTATTATTACAAGTTTTAAATTAGATTTTACGGTATAGATTAGTAGCTTTCAGGAACTGTAAGACTTTCTTGATTTCGGTAGGGCAGTGGAGCATTTCCTTGAGGTTAGGCCTTAGGTCAAATTGATGATATGTAGCAGAAAATTGTTTGCAGTCCGTCAGTATATGCTTAACGGTCACTATATCATTACAGCTATGGCAAACGGGACGATTTCCTGAAGACATCAGATATCCATGTGTGAGTTTGGTATGGCTGATTCGGATTCTTCTGATTATAGTAGCCTCTCTCCGGGTTAAGAAGTAGTTAAGGGAGAGAGGAGAAGTGGATGGATGGATATCATGAAGTGCCTAAATTTTATTTTTTATTATTTTATTGTATCTCAAGTAGTTGGTTAAATAAAAATCTTTCTGTAAAAACCTTGTGAATACAACATACATACCTACAACAAACATAACGTAGGTATAAAAATTAATGAGAATTAAAGTTTTGGATATGAAAAACACAAAAGTTATTATAATTGTTTTTACCTCGATTGATGTTTGAGCAACATTGCAGTGTCTTGTTGCGTTGGTACTATTTTAATTAATTAATTACCTATTAATTTGGTATAGTGTTCACAGTATAACTGGAGATTAGGTTTTAATGAAGTAGATTGTTTGTGACCCATAATTTTGATGATTTCTTTTTCATTGATACCTGCTTTTGTAGGATGAGACACTGCTGTAGATCTTGCAGAGTGATTGGTAATTTTAACTTTTTTTCTATCCATAACAATTATTTCAGCAGATTCCTTGAAATAATATTCACGCAGCTAGCTGGAACGCTACCGAAACTGAAAATAAAAATATCAAAAGAAATTATAGTTTAATTCCTAGTAAAAACAAACCAAAAGTTAATTATTGGTCCTTGTTACACATAAATCTAGGAAGATTCAATCTAACTTTCTCAAACTCAGTAAATAATTAAACGCTATTCCACAAGGGTTCCTTGTATTTTTTCATATTATTTAAGTGGTTTTTGACTAATATCTTGAAAAAGCAATTTAACACACCCATTTATGAGATTATCTCTGAGGTTTATCCCACTTTTCTAAAGTCAATCCCAAAAAAGCTTCTAGCGACCATTATTTTATAACCGATATTGTATTAAAAAAATACAGTTCGGATATGTTACACCGTATATTCTAATAATTTTTTTTCATTTCACAAAGAACATTCTTTTAAATAATATAGATAATAATTGAAAGATGTATGGCGTGCCGTTTTGGTATTTAATAACATCGTTTAAAAAGCGAAAAAATAAAAGTATATATTTCTTTTCAAAAATTTTAATTCCGTAATTATTCTGTTAATTGATTAAAATTATCTATTTCATAATTTTGATACGCGATTTTCCATTATTGAAATCATAATAGAAATTGCCGATTTAAAATTATGAAAGACATAATGGAAACTCAAGAATTAAAATTATGAAAAACATAATAGAAATTGAATATCTCCTATCCATTATGTATTGAGGTTGCCTCTACGCTGAAACGCACGTAGTTGAAATCGGATATTAAATGTATTACCGGCAACATTGTTTAAAAGTGATGTCCTATTGGGTTGGGTGCCTCTGCAGCCGGCATCGACTCCGATGATGATAGCCCTGCATTGACTACACTATCCGTAACCGGCCAAATTATAGTTGCCCATAGTAACCAGTGGCAGCTCCTCGAAGCTCCTCACCAATTTATCCAGCAAATAGCACCAGAAATATTTTGTTGAAAATTCTTCATTTTATTTCCTGTTTATCTAATAATTTTTCAATTTTACAATTCCCCGTTTTCAGTAGTTATTTTTAAATCTGGCAACAGTGTCCTGAGGCTAGATTCTACAAACATCTCAATACCTATACTCTGTCCATCCAAGCAACGGAGTGTTCCAAAACAGTATCATGCATAGTGCACGTGATCTCTCCAACTCTGTATGGACAATGAATTCCGCCTGCCGATTGCAGTTAAATCCGATTGGCCAGCGCATGAAGGCATATTTATTTTAGCCAATAGATGCAAAGGCGCATGGTGATCACGCATCTATCGTTGTTTGGGTCGCTCTGTTTGTTCGATGGATACAGTATAAACACTTGCTGCACAACACAGTTGCCGTTTTTTCGACCAGTCCAATTGCTTAATAACGTAAAAAATAGCTGAAATGGCAACACTGTCAGGAGGCTTGCCTCTAGCGGTCAAGTGATACACGAGCTTATTCGAATCTTTTTCAAAAGAGTTTCCCAATACACTTTTAGATAACAGTTCTAAAATATAAATGATAAAATATACCTATTATAGACAATGATTTGCAACAAGTTTTACCTCAGTTTCAAAAACTACTTTGTTTGACAGTCACGTCGTCATCGGTGAAGAGATCATTTTCTACTCTCAAACGAATTAAAACTTACCTGCGAAATACAATGGGCCAAAATCGTTTATACAATGTTAGTTTAATATCTATTGAAAAAGATTTACGCTTAAAACACTTAAAACAAAATGATGCAATTTATAATAATATTATTGATCATTTTTCGCAAAAAAGAAAAAATATTGAAAATCAAAAAAAAACAAATAAAAAAAATTTTTTTGGCAAGAGAAACTCCACGTTGGTTCTTGCTAGGCAACGATTAATTTTGTCACTGAAGTAGCTGGTACGGTCGCTGCGCAATGGTTAAAGTAATTGGCTGGATAGAGTATATTTTTACAAATACGTTTTATATCCAGCCTCTTCTCTTAAAAAGTTCACGAGCCGCCACTGATAGTAACTCATATAATGAAATTTCTAGAAAACTCATGTGTATCCAGGAAATTATTTTTGGCAAGTTCACTTTTGAAAAAATGCCATAACGTAAATAGTAAAACTAAAATTTGCATAGTTAAATAAAATATTATTAAGGTTTTCACATTTTCTTATAAAAACTTTACATCTTTGAAAATATTTTAATTATACAAATCACTTCCTTTTACTTTTCAACCCGAACCCTAATAGAAGGAATTTCAACATTTGATAAGAAAAATATGCTCAGCTGTTACAATCTCTGCAAGTAAATTAAAAGGTTAAAAGCTTTGACGAGTTCCTCAGAGGTAAAAACCGTAAAAGAGATATAAAGCATATAAAAGGTAAGGAGATAATTAAAGTTTTACAACAATAATTATAATCACCACTGCAAAACTGTGAACTGTAATGTAAAAAAGACAATTGACAGGATTGACAGGATTGACCAGCGACAAGGTGGTTGCCTGCTTTCATTCTTTCGTTTTTGAGTATCTAGCGCGGGGGCCTCTCACCCCCGTCGTATTATTTTAATGAAAGTAAGACTAGCCTAACGTCATTTGTCAATTTTTGTGGTTATTTGTTTACCTCATTGCTTACTATTTTTTGAAAAGTGCCCTTCACTGCTTTAGTAACAGCACTGGAAGTCAGTACCACAAATAACCTACTTGGTCAGTACATTACCTCCTTGAACTTCAATTGCCCGCGCCTTTTAAAATCGTAGAAGACAACGGTTAGCGGTGCTGCCAGCTATACACCCAGTTTCGCACTTTCGGATCCATGCATTACTGCAGGATAGCCAAACTCAATACATAATGTGAATTGAATTCCTATTAATTGAATTTAATGTTTGGACCCTTACTTTGTGGAATCTACTCACATTACTTTTGTAAATGAAACTTAGTTTCATTTAAAAAAGGAATTCCTATTATGTTCTTCATAATTTTAATGGAAATTCAAGAATTGAAATTATGGAAAATATAATAGAAATTCAATTTCCATTAGGTTTGAGGGTTTCCTATAATTTTGCATTGAAATACAATAGGCAAAATCTTAATACATAATAGGAATTCAAATACGAAGAATTTTATAATTTTAATTATTGAATTTCCATTATGATTTTTATCATTTCAAATCGACAATTTCTATTATTTTTTTCATACTTGAAATACGTGTATTAAAATTAATTACGGAATTAAAGTTTTTGATTGATTGATTGATTGATTGATTTTGCTTTTTTTAACGACGTTCATTTTCATTCATTCATTCATTTGGGTTGTGCTCATCAGCCCAAGCACTTGAACTGAATCTTTGTACCATTTCCCATGTTATCTACTTCCATTCCTGAAGCTTCGTGTCTTCTATAAAGGCCACTAGTTTGACTGGAGGGATTTTCAGTAGTTGTGATGGTTGTATTAATTCCTCTCCAAAGTGCTTCCGTCTAAGTAGGTGTTTCATCATTTAGTTCACATTTTCTGCACTTAGGTTCACTAACTTTGCCTATTTTGTACAGATGTTTCTTCGGGGTGCAGCCAAGTCGGTAACTGAAAAAGAAGCTCATAATTTTAATTCATTAAGAGAATACTTACGGAATTAAAGTTTTTGAGGAGGAGGAGAGAGATATTTCCATTTTCCTTTTTTTAACGACGTTATCAAATACCAAAACGGCACGCCATAAAGATCCGTATTTATGGAATAAGAAACTTTTCAAATGACACCAGCGTATGTATTGTGACGATATAATAGTAATTATGCGTCAAGGTAGAAAAGTGAGGTATTATTGTCGAGGTCCATTAAAGACCGAGAAGCGAAGGATCCGAGACATTAATACACTTTTCTACCGTGGCTCATATAGCATTTTTTTCACTACTTCGCTACTGGCATTTCATTTTTTTAAATATTAGTTTGTCGACTCCCGTTTCACATGACATGACAGCTGTGCACAAGTTAACCTCACATTCTATTAAATGGATTGAGATTTAGTTATAATCAAATAGGCTCTGTATTTTTCTACCTTGGTTAATAATGAACAACGTTTCTACCTCAACAAAAGTCAATAAAGTTAGGATTAGAGGCTAGTAGTGAAAAAAATAAATTCCATTCCATTTTTTTTGCATCTCAATAGCCTGTGAATTCGACTCTTGAAACAATGACCCATATTACACAAGACAATGAATGGTGACTGGTTAATGGTGAATGGTTAATTAACCACTTCCTGATTTGTCCAACATGCGGAAAAAATATGTAGTGGTTATGGATAACGCTATAACGTATCATTCGGAGCGTTTAGATTAGCCACCAACATGATCCTGCAAAAAACTGGTATTGCAAGGATGGTTGACTAACTACAACATAACTTTTGACTAAAAAATGCCTTTCCGACAAGGAATAAAGAAATCTATTACAGACGAAATCCCACAGCATCACACTCTCAGACTACCCTCATATCATTGGCAATATAATCCTATTGAATTATCAGGGGAGTTTTGTAAACATTAATACAATAGGAACCTAAGCTTTGTCCACTTCGATAAAAACTAAGTTGAGAACTCATGGTCCGAGTCACATTCAAAATTTACACCAGACAAAGATGTAGACAAATTTTTGTAGACACACCGAAGCACTAATACTGACTGACTGGACAAAATATATGGGAAACAACTTTTCAAGATATTCCATTTGTTGTTATTTCCCGAATAATTTCTAGTTCTGGAGGTGAAAAAATAATAATATTCAATGTTGAATAAAGACATTTTTCAATTCAAACGTAGCTAAAATTAAATCGCTTCTGAAATGAGTACTTGAATTTGTTTCCTTAGTTCAACATAAAAGCAAATGAGTTGAGCAAGTTCATTTGTAAGAATTCCATGAATTGCCTTATCATTATCATTCGGTAGTAGTGGCAGTGTATATACAAGGGGAGATTTAGTACTTTGACACCTCCTAATGGGATGCAAAAAGAAGAAGAATGGAGTTTAAGTTTGTGTTAGTTTTCGGTTCCGTTCTTCAAATATTGAAAATTTATAGATATAACCGGATTCTTTGACATAAATTTAATTAAACCAAAATCTACAAACTCCTCATCACTCCCAATATAGGTTATTATTAAACGACGACCTTTCTTAACAGGAATCCTTGAGTCCCTTAATAATCCATTTAAAAACGTTTGCCTAGGATGTTCAATCGATTTGTCTTGTCAGACTTTTGTTATAACGGTGTATACAGTTTCCAGCCAGGTTTCATCTAAATAGAAAATCCGTTTTTCATCTGCTCTCAATTTTTGTATTCTACTTAAATACTGTCTTCTTCAATAAACTATATTGTGCTGATCTATGATCCTGATTCTCCCTAGGGAAATTTAGTTCATGGGAAATTTTTCATAATTTTGCTCTCTTTAATATTCACAAATTATACTTACACTATCACTATTGGAATTATTACAACTTTCGACAATAACAGCACATTTTGAATACGACACAAATTTCATCAATTGGGAATTTGAAAAAAAATATTGATTTTTTTTATGTATTTTAAAACTTTATTATTACTTAATAATATCGATACTTATTTAATGCGAAAAACTTGAAAACATTTTTGATTATAAAAATTAAAAATTAATAAAATTTAAAAAGAAAACACGTGCTCACCATTGTTGTGAATGTTATAGCTATTTAATAACAGTACAGCGATTACGGCTATTACACGTGACTTGACAATAATATTGAAAAATTTTTGCTCTAGTAGATATCCAATGAAATCAGTTAATTTGAGGTCATTTTATTGAACACAACGAATCAGAACAACATTATACTGAAAACAGACCATGGGCTGTTTTCACTCTATTAGGTACTTTGCCATGTATACATTTTGATTTATTTGAATTTTGACGTTTCAAATATTTAATATTTCAAAATATCATGATTTGGTCATAATACTGAAGAGAACATTAATGAAATTATAGAAGCAAATATACTATGAATTTTTTCTATAATTAGCAAAAAAATTTCACTAGTAATGCCACTAGAGGTATTCCGCACGGGAAATAGTAATTTACGTTACAAGTCCGGGAAATGGCTTATTAAAGTACAAGTCTAGATGTTTACGGACGAGGCGACGAAGGAGCCGAGTCTGGAATTTCTAGACGAGTACTTTAATAACATTTCACGGTCGTGTATTGTACAATATTTTATTTCATACTGTGTTGTATTAAAAATGAAATTTCAATATTTTATTTTAGGTTACCTCCCTGTATGTAGGTGTTAGCAGTCCGGGAAGTAAAAATTTCCTGGAACGGATACTGTAATGGGTTACTTCCCGGACCGGGTACTGTAATGAGTTATTTACCGGACTTAAATGAGTCCGGGAAATAGCTTATTACATCACTGTATGAAATAAAGGTCTTTTCGGTACTCTTAATAGGCATGTTAAGATGTTAAGGTTGAGGTTAAAATTCGGAGAGGTATAATGAAAATTCATTCTCTGAACTCTTCTTATTTGATTTGAATACTTAGATAAATAATAATTAATAACAATGGTGTCATGAAATACTTACATCGAAATGACCTTCACAACAAATAAATTCGATTTTGTTTTGGGATTATCACGGTGCACTGCTTGAAACCATTTATTTCGACGTTTTTCATCTTCGGGAACATTTAAAAGTTCTTTTTGTAGTATTCGCACATATTTGTACAAAACAAGAACGATAACTTTTGAGGTTCGACATTTTCAATATAAATTTGAGTATTTAATAATGACAACAGACTTATCACTTCTGTTAAAGAATACACCACCACTTATTATATTCTGTGCTTCTGTATAAACTACAATGAGTGAAAACTAACATTATGACGTCACACGTGCTCGGGTTTGTTTGGGAGCTGTCGGCGTGTCTTCGGTACTGGATTCAAAAATTATTATTTTTATTTTGATATAACTTTTGAATTATTTCGAAAAAAATAGTTTTGTTATAAAACTTATACATATATGATCTTTCCATTTATCACAAATTTTTTTTTTCAAAAACCCAATTAAATAATTCACAGCTTCAATACTCTATTGAACGTTGGATCTTTACCTATGTATATTGGGGTGATATACGCTGAGGTCTAAAAGCTCTATTGTGCCCCCTTTCTTCTACTCATTTTAGGATATCTGCAGGCTTTAGTTTAGGTAAGTGACCCTCTTCTATCAGTTTCCTAGGTGTTGTGCCCTAGGATTCTGAATTGCTATGCAGCCCGCAAGTACGTGGATGATGGTTTCTAATTCTATTCCACAGAATTTACATTCTTCTTGCACCACTTTTTTGAGCTTTTTAAGTTGCCCATTCAGTTGACAGTGTCCCATCAGGATACCTTTTAAAAACTATTTATTCTGGCTTAAGCATGAATTTGTTATCACTTGGTTGTAGACTCCCAGAAGTATCCTTGATTGTCTAAGCCCTACTAAATATTTCAAATGGTCAGATCTGCTCCTCTTTTCGGCGTTGCCAATTTCTTGTAATATTTTTAAATTCTGGAGAGGTTGTCTTCCGTCGTCTATAGGCTATTCCTTCTACTCCTCGTAACGGCTCCATAAGTGATTATTGGTCTCAGTATGACAGTGTATATCCAGCTCTGGATCCTTGGGCTACAACCCCAAATTTTCCCGGCCAGGTGCCTGCACACCATTAAAGCTATTTTTGCTTTGTACAGAGCGCGGCAAATAATTTACTTTTAACAAAAACCCTGAAATAGGTCGATTTTTTAATTTTAAATGCCGATTTTTAAAATAATATGCGAACATTCATTCATTCGTTTGGGTTGTGCTCAGCAGCCCAGGCACTTGCACTGAATCTTTGTACCATTTTCCCTGTTATCCACTTCCATTCCTGAAGCTTCATGTCTTCTATATAGGCCACTAGTTTGACTGGAGGGATTTACAATAGTTGTAATGGTTGTATTATTTCCTCTCCAAAGTGCTTCTGTCTGAGTCGGTAACTGTTTTCAAATGTCTTTTACCCAGTTTCAATAGCCTGGTTGAGAGCTCCTTGTCTACCTTGTGCAGTAAACTCTTTGTATGGAGGTGTCCTTGTGTCAACCTCCATTTGAGTCGGTGTTCCTTATTTAACCAATTCCCGATTTCCCCTCTTATGCAATCTTTTGTGATTCCACAAAACGGTTCCGGACCTATGAAGTCTCCTTAAGAACCTTCTTTAGATAACTGATCCGCCATTTCATTACCAGCAATCCTCCCTTGTGCCGGATCCCATATTAGAGACTCGTTTTTTACCAGTCTAGACCTAGTTGTTGGAATACTAATAGCTTCAAGCAGTGCCTGCCGGTCAGTGAATATTTAAATTTTTTGTCCAGTATATTTTCTTCTGATGTTTTCATCAATACAGGCTATAGCAGCAATCGTCGTCTCTGCTTGAAACACAAACGTATATCGACCAAGGATAAAAAAAATTCTCTTCCTAGGTTCACTTATACCAGCCCCAGTGCCATGGTTTATTTTGGAACCATCGGTGGACCAGATGATTTCTCCAGAATTACCTGGGTGCATCACCTGTTCCCTAGATGGGATGGTGATGTTCACTCACTCAGTGAATATGTTCTCTGGTGTCATGCTATCAAAACTTATGTGAAATATGGGTTCATCTAGTATTGTTCATAATTCTCCCGATTTCAGCCTTAGAATTGCCATCGTTGCCTCCGCCCTTACAAAAAGTTACAAAGGAGGAAGTCCGATAAGGGCTTCGATTGATGCCGTCCCCGTGCTGTTCATTGTTCCGTTAATACCAAGAAGGGCTGTTCTTTGGATTGCAGTTAATATATTCACTACGGGCACTTTTCTCCTTCTCCACCAGACTATTGTTCCATAGGTGATCGTTGGCCTTATTACAGTTGTATAAAGCCAGTGAACCACCTCAGATCGTATTCCCAAGGTTTTGCCCATAACTCTTCTGCATTGCTAGAAAAGCATAGTCGCCCTGGTAAACATTTTTTTCCAGGTGTGTCTTCCAATTCAGTTTAGATTCAAAGGTCACTCCCAGATACTTGACTTTTTTGGATATGTCCAGTTCTTCTCCGAACAGCAGTACTCTACCCTGCGGGAGAACTCTTCTATTCGTAAAAGAAGGTTTTTATTGGATTAACTGAAAGGTCCTCTTCAAGGCACCATTCCTCCACAATTCGTAGTACTTTTTGTAGGAGACCATAACTACTTCTGTGAATTTACCATTGGTGACAATCACTATGTCGTCCGCAAAGCTCTGCGATCATATGCCTTGATCCTTCAACCTGCAGATCAAGTCATCCACAAAGGGGTTCCATAAAAGTGGTGAAAGTAGTCCATCTTGAGGACATCCTTCAGTTGTCCTAACGGTGTGAGTTATATCATGCATATGTCCTATGCTCGAGCATGGATCCTATCCATTTGCATGTGGTGCTGTTGCTTGATAAGCCCATTGTAGTCTATGGAGAGGGATACCCTCAAGCACTCAAGCACATACATTTGTAAGACTTTTTCCATGGTTTTCACCATGAATGATGTCAGACTGATCAGTCGGTATATTTCCTTCCCTGGTTTAGGAATAAACACCACCTTTGACTCTCTTCATACAATTAGTATATACCCTAGAGCATGGCTGCTTCGGAGAATCAGAACTAAAGGACCCATTATGATGTTTAATCCCTCTTGCAGGAACTTGGGGAATATGCCATCTGGTCCTGGAGTTTCGTAGGGGTCAAATGAGTGATAAGATGTGGTCTGAAAATCTCATTCGTGAGTTCCCAGTCCTCTTTAGTTGCCCTTGTTTTGGCAACCGACCCGTTGTCATAGTTTGCATCTATCTTTACCGAACCTGGAAAGTGCACACTGAGGAGGTGCTCTAGAGCCTCTGCCTCAGAATTTGAGAACTTTCCGCTCGGCAACTGAATAGAACCAAGTTTGTTTGAAGTATCCCTTTTGAGGATTTTGTTAATTCTGTCGCTATGAACATGGTGACGTCACCAGTTCTGACGTGGAAGTAAATCATGGCTACTTTAAGTAATACCCAACGCATAGAAATTTTAATTTTTATAGGATGTGGAGATAAAACGAGAACTCAGCAACGGGTAAGCGATTTGTTGAATGCAAAGTACCAAGTCAGACCTATCAGCCGATCAACAGTCAGTAAAATTGAGAAAAAATTTAGAGAAACTGATTATGTTAAAAATATTCAAAATGCTGGACGTCCTAAGGTCTCAGAAAACGTTAAACTTGATGTTGTATTAAGTGCTGAAGATAATCCTCATAATACTTCACACCAAATTGTAGGCATATATCAACGGTCGGTATTACTCTGAAAGACGAAAAGTAACATCCGTACAAAATTCAGTTACATCAAGAACTCAACGATGATGATGATCGAAACGGCAACAATCCTAACTTACCAGTTGTTAATATTTAGTTACAACAATATACTGCACCCCCGCATTATGCACGTGATGTTGCGAGTTTTTAAACCAGTGTTTTCCTGGGAGGTGGATAGGTAGACGAGGACCAATAGAGTGGCCCCCAAGATCCCCATATCTTACACCTCTAGATTTTTTTCTATGAGGTTATTTAAAATCAAAGGTTTTTTGTAGATAAACCGCAAAATCTACAGGAGCTGCAAGATCGAATTAGAGGCGAAGATAATAGAATAACTCCGGAAGTTATTCGTAGTGTGCAAGAAGAATGTCTTCATCGATTTGCTTATTGTCAAGAGACCGGTGGATGATATTTTTGGCATTTAATTTAGCTGAAAAGTATTAGGTATTAATTAATTAATTATTGCAGTTCGTTTATTGTAAAATTATTCTCTGATTAATAAATTACTTTTTATTTTCCCTGTATAAGCGTGAATCAGTTAAGTATAATACTGCTAAATACATTATTAAAATACCTTTCAAATGAGGTATTACAAGAACCACATTTCAATTTAAAAAAATCAACGATTACGTCACCGTATCAAAACTAGTGACGGCACCATTTTCGCATATTAAAAAATCGGCATATAAAATAATTAAAAATCGTTCTATTTCTGGATTTTTATCTAAAATAAATTTTTTGCAAAATAATGAATTTGTTCCATAATTTACCCGCGCTCTGTATATAATCTCCTTTCCGTGTTTGTTCCACAGGGGTTTACTATCTAGAGTCAGACCCAGATATTTGACCTCTTGTCTGCATTCAACCCCGCACCCATCAAGTTCAACGGTTTTGAGGTTGAGTTTTCATTTTTCATTAAAGGCTATTAACACGTTCCTTGCCAATGACGCGAATTCACGTCATAGGCAATGTGTCATACACGCCAAGGACGTGAATTCGAGTCATTGTATACGGTGCTTTCTATGAACTCCAAAGTAACAGACGCGGCAAACGTGGATCTGTGGATCTAATATTTGTATGGCGTATTCCTAGGACTGCAGGCATCTGCAGGTAACATCTTGGTGGCCTTGTTTCTTCAGTTGAGGTTTTTAAATCTGTGTGTACAAATGGTCGTCAGATGGCAGGCGCTCGGTAGTAGTGGCGTTTAGAGGGCAGCAAGGAACGTTTAAAGTTGGTTTTGCTGGGATTGATGTTAAGTCTCACTTGCCTACATCAGCTATTTGTAAAGTTCAGACCCCCTTGTACGATATCACAAAGGGTATTCTCGAATTTTCGTCTGGCTGTTATGCCAATGTCATCGTCAGTCAGTCAAACCACATAGGAGTTCGTCAACCATTTTTGACAACCTATTCTATTTGACTCTCAAACTCCAGCCGATTTTTCGCAAATAGGATGACGTTAAAGTCTGTTTCTAATACTTGTACGTTTTTTTATTTTTCCAAAAACTCCTGGACTATGGTGCTTCAAATATGATGTAGGGAAATCAATTTTCTAATCTATTGTGATTATGCCCGTGCATGGCAAATTGATTATTTTCTGATTAAATCAGGAAAAACTATTTTAATTTCATAGGGGATCAAACTGATACAATTTGAAATGAATATTTTGTTTGTTAGCATAGCCACTCTAGTTTGTGACAATAATTTTCAGTTGAAAGTATAGTGAAGATCGTCTTATAAGCGAACTTTGTATCATACCACCACCAGCAGGTGGTTTCACAGTTTCACTACAAACTACCTCAGAACATGATATTCACCAAAACATTTTTTCAACCTTTCCTATTCATAATAAGAAATTTTCACATTTCTTAAATGATGAAATTTTATAGACTGGTCCGTACAAAAAATATTATCGCGAAAATGGAAACAGTCGTTAATTTATAAGAGAGAAAATTTATCTTTAATTTTGTATTTGGCTCCACCCCGAGAATGCCGCGTGACGTCAGCAGAAGGCAAACATACTTCTGCCTTAGGCCTCTTATATGCTCGTGTGGTTGTGCCGTTTGCGCTTCAACGACACAAAACGCTCGAAAACTCGTCGCGTGTGGTTGTCTGTCTAATCATGCAGTCGAAAATATAGATTTGAACCACAAACGTCCGACCACATCTGCGGTTACAAATTTTTAAATACACGTTCATATGATGAGGGTTTTTATGCAGACATTCATTTTGTTGGTGTAGTGAACGCTGGTAGGGAGGTAAGTGAAATTGGTGGTGAAATTGCACTAATACAGCTCCTACAATGAGTAATTGTCAGCATTTCCTCTGGTGAAAACAATAAGCCACACACCAGATTCGGTTGGCGTGTGATAGTGTCTCTTGCTTCTGTAGAAAGCTTGGCAAAAGACATTGCAGATATTCTAAAATAGTGAAATTATTTCTGTAAATCCCTCTCTTAATGTTACAACCAATTTTCTGAATACTCCGTCGATATATCGTGTCCTATTAATATGGATGGAGGGTAGGCAGTGAAAAGGCAGACACCCTAGCAAATCTAGGGTCTAGAACTGCATTCACTGGTCCTGAACCAGTATTTGGAATATCAAAATCTGATGCACGTGGCTGTACACCACGGTGGATTCAAACTAAACATCAGACTTACTGGAGACACGTGCCAAAACAGGAACACAGCAAACTCCTGGTAAAAAACCCTCGGAATCGCTGACTAACGAAATATTAAACCTCAGCAGGGCCAGATAATGAGAATGACGGGATTACTCACCGGCACATGCATACAATTGGCATATATAAGGGGAAAACTATCTGTCGGTTGTGCATGGAAGAGGAGGAAACAGTCTCTCTCATTATCTTCGAATGTGAAGCACTGCGTGATTGGAGATATAGACTCCTAGGTCTAGAGTATCCAAGCGATAATTTCTCCAAGAAGGGTCTAGTGAAAAGACTATTTAGCCTGATAAGGGCAACTGGTCTCTTCACTAAACGGTATAACCAAGAGCACAAAAAGCCTAAAGGCTGAAGTGCCGATATCCCTAAGCCTCTGACTGGTGGTGCCGAACCAATAAATCAATCAATATGGATGGACAGCCCACCGTCTTTGACTTCTTTGCTTCTTGCTATGTATTATTAAATAATATAATACACAAGGACCCATATTGTCTTACAGCTCTGACAACACAGCATTAATACATTCAACAGCTTCTTGAACCGTTGCAAATTGCATGAAAAGGTAGAACGGTACCACACGGAAGCGCCGAACGTTGTGCCGTCCGACCGCGAAGCACACAACCACATGTGCTTAAAAGAGGCCTTGAACACACGCTCAAACTTAATAATCGACTTAGTAGAAATGGTCGTTTTTACAATAACGATAATGAGATGCCGACATCTCATACTGGCAAGGGATGTCAAAATCGTAATTGTAAAAACGACCTGCTCCAGTCTCGTCAGCTAAGCGTTACTATGCGTTTTCAGTCACGTGGGTTTGCTTACGTGTTATTAATTAATCCATATAATTTTCGCTTAAGCTCTATAAAAATGTGATACCTTTCTCTTATAAGTTTCCTTTTATTCACAATTTTATACCAAAGTCCCATTTTTTTACAGAAAAAGAAAAATAAGATCTAGAATTGGTATAAATTTAACTGCGTAGGTACATATAAAACTGAGTATCTACTTCTATACTACTAAAAACGTCATGCACCATACATCTCATTCAAATCAACAAATCCATTCCATCGTAGAATACTCCGAATTATTCCAAAATCCATGCTTGAAAATAAAATCCATGCATTCAGCATTTTCTTCAACCACATCCTATTTTCTCATATCACACTATACAGACAAGAAAATTCTTTTCTGAACGATTTTCTGCATAAAATATCCAATCACAACCTAAGTCGGTATCAATATCGACGATCAATTAAAATCATTCATACCTTTCAAGTCGCATGCAGTTTATTTATATTAATGGATTCAATAATATAAGGCATGGTCAGGCGATCTAGAAAGTTCTATCTTGGGACCCCCCGCTATTGTTTAGTATTCGTTTAATTGATATTTCTGAAGTCATCAATATAGATTATCTTTCATATGTAGACGACTCAAAACTTCACAGATGTGTGAAATCCATGGAAATATATCTACGAATTTAAATGCAGTAATGCAGTGTGTAATGCGAAAATCTTCCACTAGCATATATTATTTTCTAATTTTGTAAAGCGTTATAATAGTATTGAACAATTCTTTTTTGAAGCATATTATTATGCTTTTATAAGGTCCAAGCAAGCAACAATATGCGTGTGTTGTGTGGAATTCATATCAATGTCACATTAAACGTATACAAACAGTTCAAACGCTTTTTAAATCTGCCAATTCTTAACTGTGATGCTGTTAAGACGTCCATGTGTTCACCCTTCAATTGGCGCCTCGCACTCCGTTCTGTTAGAGATCCATCATCTAGTTAAAATGGTACAAAGACGCGATTATTTCGGTGTAATCCTGGTATATAAGATATTGAATGAAATTATTCAAAACAAACTGCCTAATTTTTTTTCCTTTTTGGGAGCCGTTCTCATGCCGGGAGCACTGCAGTTTGTTGGCTTATTCTACTATACTCCCACATCTAGTCCACCCACCCAGTTATCCCCGTACCTTCAAGTAGACCATATAGGTCCACTGGATGTGTGCCATTTGTTTCAGGTGGCACATTGGCCGAAAATTGTTTGTCTCCTCGACTCCAGTGCCTCGAGGTCGGATATGATATGGGTTTCGGTCTCGGTATTCATGCCACAAAGTCTGCAGCAGAGATCCCTGTTATATAGTCTCATTTTATGCAGGTGATCTTTTACCGGGGCATGAACCGTTAGAGAACCTGCAATGATTCTTAGCTGATTCCTATCTATATTCAGTAGTTCTTATGCCCGTTTAACACATGTGTCACGTATAAAGGTAAACCTGCTTTGGAGAGTTCCTCCACTGTAGTCTATTTTGGCTTTGTACCCATTTTAGTATTCATCCTCGGATCACTTCCTGTGTAGTCCCAAGGACTGGTTCTGGTCCAACATATGTCGTTGCTGAACCTTTTCTAGGATTTCATCAGCTTGTTGATTCCCAGAAATATCGTTATGTCCCGGCACCCACACTAATCTTACGTCAATGTGGTCTACCATTTCATTTAGTTCTTTCTGGTATTCCTCTACCAGTCTGGATGTTACCTTGCGGCTATTTAAAGCCGCATGGGCTGCCTGTCTGTCAGTTAATATGTTTATCCTATGAGTATCAGTCTTGTGTTTGTTGATTCTGACACATTGTAGGGTAGCAAAAATCTCCGCCTGAAATACAGAGGAATGTTTCCTCATCTCACTATACACCCCTGCTCCTGTCCCTTCCCGTCCTTATACCAAGACTCACCTCGGGGAAACTTCAGTCTGATTGAGACCTGCCAGTATTTTCCGCGACGTATCTCTACCTCATTGTTAAGGCCTGGAAGAAGTTTAGTGGCCATATAGTATATTTTCATATATAAAATGGCTTCACTTATGATGTCCTTAATGGATATGTGTCCTGATCTAACTATTTTGTTGCCCAAGCTGTTTTGCAGCCTAAATAATAATCCATTATCACGAGGTGTAATGGAGGAAGGCCAAATAAGGGTTCTAGTGCTGTAGTTGGTATGCTCTCATGCTCTCATGCAATTCTGAGACAAGCAAGTCTTTGCACCCTGCCTAGACTCATCATTGCATTATTTTGTGTCATCTTTGTCCACCAGACCAAAGACCCATATCTTATTATGGGCTTAATCACTAGACTGTATATCCAGTGTATCATGCGCTGACTTAACCCCCATGTTTCGCCTTGCCATTATTAATGTGGTCTCCGATCTTGACTCTACTTTTTGCAGTTGTTTGGTCCATGTTAATCTCGAGTCAATAATTACGCCGAGATATTTAACATCCATCACCATTGGACGGATGGTGGTCCCAATCCTACCAGGTCCCTTCTTTTGGTATAAGGCACTATGTTTAATTTGGTGGGACTTATATTTAAACCCAAATTTACTAGGAATGTTTAATTTTTTTGGTTTGTTTTTGTAGAGTCTATAAACCTATTAAAATGTAAGTCGTACCAACATTCTGATGAATTCACTGCTTTATTCCATTCTTAATATAGTTAACGCGATGAGTTGTGATATATTTTCTCATTATGTGCCATAAATTGGATCATACTTTCTAATAATAAATAATTTTTGTAATTTTTAATGAATTTATTCAGATATTAAGTTTTATCATTGTTATGAATACTTTGTTTCTCCTGCTTATTTGGGTTTTCTCGTAGAGCCAATTCACTGCTTTATTCCATTCTTAATATAGTTAACGCGATGAGTTGTGATATATTTTCTCATTATGTGCCATAAATTGGATCATACTTTCTAATAATAAATAATTTTTGTAATTTTTAATGAATTTATTCAGATATTAAGTTTTATCATTGTTATGAATACTTTGTTTCTCCTGCTTATTTGGTTTTTCTCGTAGAGCCAATTAATATTTTACTCGCTTTGAAAAAGCTCTCACATTCCAGTTTACCAGCAAAGTGCGACATTTTCTTCCTTCATTCATCTGCACGGACGTCTAGATCCACTAATAGAGGCTTTATTTACTAATCCAATAAATTGTAAAGTCGTCCTTTTGTCGCTCCAGTCACTGAAAAATGTGATTGTTTTCTTAATAGTGTATATGTCGTAGGCATAATGTAAATTTAGGCTTTTTATAAACTGCCTAGGCATTTTACAAAAAGCCGGCAAAACGCGATCATAAAATGCATTTTTCGTTATGCCGACACCAATTCAGGCAAATTTATAAAATGCCGGCAAAACAAGAACAGAAGAATGTATATCATGTTGTGACTGATTATTTTTAGGCATTTTACAATTTGCCATAAACAATGGCGTCAAAACGTGAAAATAAAGTCGAAAACACTACTAGGTAAATATAAATAATACAGTTACAGTAAATCTTTTTATTAAGAACACAAATAAGCAGTTAACACTTCATGATATAAAAATATACCTGTTAACTTGAGTAACTACCTAACACAAATATGAAACTTCAAATAAAAAACAAGTCCTATGAAAAGAATGAAATATTCTTAAAATTGGATATTTAAGTAGGTAAGAATGTACCTACGCTATTACTAATATAAAACTATAACTAAAAATTGAAAACAAATTCTTTATTTATTACTGCATGTCAAACTTCCATGACATTTAGAAGAGTATAAATTGTTATTTTTAAAGCAAGCACATTTTTTTGTATTGCACTGTTTACTACTAGCCTTACAGCTACATTTTTGAAAGCATTGACCTCCGAATCGTGACTGATATGCAACTGCCTCTCTGAGGGTAATTAGTCGATCAGGAACTTCTTCTCCAAAACCTACTGAGGATTCCTGAATATCATTTCTAGAAAATAAAGTTTTAACAATTCCTTTAGAGGTACCCACTTTTCCAATGATATTCTTGGAATCGAGAGGTCCTCGATCTACCTTAGGAACTGTTAAATAAACATATGACCCGATTGCAATCGACTTAAATTTTTTTTTGGATGCCTCAGTCATCTTTTCAGCGGCTCTTTTTTGACCAGAGTACGATTGTTGTCTCTCAATTTCAATTTTATTTTGAGTTGCACAAAGTGAACAAATCCTTGTACCTATCTAGTTTTGAGGATGGACCTGAACTTAAAATTGTACAATCTGAATGAATTGTGGCATTACATATATCACAAGTGAATTTAGATTTTTCTGTGATTTTTTCACTACACGCACAACAATATACAATACTATCACTTAAAATCTCAGTCGCATTTTCTTCCATATTGTCCAGTTGAACGCTACCCTCAGAGTTCGAATCAAGATTATCTTCTAGTATTTCCCGTTCAGTGTTGTTGGTTCGTGAAGGATTCATTATATCTTCAAGTTCCTCTACTGTCCGAAGCTCTTCAATTACAGAATCTGGAAGGTTTGTCGATTTTAATCCAAGTTTAGGATTAGCTCCAAACAATGCACGGTACGGAGTTTTTCCAATAATGCGATGTTTTGATGAATTTTTCTGCCATTGTACAAAATAGCACCTCATGGACCAATTTGTGGAGGAGTGATTAGACATCCAGGAACGAAGCATGTTTTCAACATCTTGATTACTTCTCTCTACGCTACCCTGGCTGACGTGGCCTGCCATGAATAATTTTGCAATCAGGCCAGTAGCTAACAATTTCTTCTATTACCGAAGCTCCGAAACTCCAAAAATATTTTCAGCAATTCTAAAGCTACCTCTGCAGCACGTTTGGTATATAAAGGGCGGAGATGCAAAATTTGGTGGCATGGTCTTGATAGTTAAGAAGCCATATATAGTTTCCGTCAGGAGTAGATTGGAAATCTATCAAATCTACTTGGCCGCGAACATTAAAATCTTTAGAAAGGATTGGTCGCACAACCAATCCCTTTTGAAGTTGTTCTGTTCTGTTCTGTTCTATGGGAATTATGTAAACAATAGGTTGATCAAGAGAACTTCGTTTAACAACTAAATGTTCATCAGTACCGATAGACAAAATATCATATTTTCTCATTAAATGATACTGCTCATTATTTTTTTTTGTTACCTGTTGAGTCAGCTAATTTACCATGCTTAATTTCTGTAATAACTTCTTTAACCCTGTTAACCGTCCAAGATTTTTTAATAACATCTTTTTCCACTCTTTCACTATAAAACTTTGGTAGCTCTTCATTAAATTGTGCTTTCATGCCTTCTAAATCTCGTTTCTAATTCTCGATTTGCACGTCTTCGTGGTTTTCGCTCATTTTGATATTCTTGAACACATCAAAATAGATAAACAACAAAATAAAGGTTACGCGAAATATTAAATTATAGCACAATGTGTGTTTTTACCGACCGCTGAAACTGCAAACGGACAATTCCTAATATCTAATATACTATTCAATCGAAAAAAGTCGACTTCTTTATATCTATTCACGTTTTGACGACACCGATTTTGGCAAATGCCTAAAAATAATCAGTCACAACATGATATACATTCTTCTGGTTTTGTTTTGCCGGCATTTTATAAATTTGCCTGAATTGGTGTCGGCATAACGAAAAATGCATTTTATGATCGCGTTTTGCCGGCTTTTTGTAAAATGCCTAGGCAGTTTATAAAAAGCCTAAATTTACATTATGCCTACGACATATACATATTGACATATCCAATCTTCAGCCGGGTCCACATCACCTTGTGCGTTGTATTTTACGCAAATTTGTTCGCGTTCGTCAAAATATTGATAGATATAGACTGTGCGCCACATAAGGAAATACGCAAATATTTGCGCCAAATACAATAGACGCTATCCTCCGGTCTGTTGGTTTTTCTGACACCTTCAAAGAGATTTGTGACGAATTCTTGTTTTAATGTGGACTTGAGTTTAGAAATATTTGTTTTTTGGGTGCCATTATCTCCTCTCAACTCATTATCAAAAGAAAATGTGCAATACTGAATTACCTACTACATAATAATAAGAAGAAAGAAAATGGTAAACATAAACAGAGGTAGAGAGGTTTAAGGCAGAGAGGTAGTGAAAACCTATTTAAAACTTAAGAAGTTCATGAGACAAAATTTTTTCCGAATGTCACAAGCCTATTTTGAAGTTTTACTTAAGTTGGTTGGATCTAAAACAAACTATTATATGGTTAATCACAAATTATTGCTAAATGCAAACATGAATATCAATCCTAATTTTAATCACTACGTACGTGAACTGATCACACAGCGTACATATTTGTCTCGAAAATGTTGAAATGTTTCTTAAAAAACAAAAATTTGCTTAATTTTTATTCCATTGTTAGTTTCATGTGAAAAAAGTCAGGACACATGCGAAATTCAAACATGCACAGAGTGCGGTATATGAATATGAATATCCGAGAATTATGGCATAAAATTGTACTTTCGAATGAAGCAGAGTTACTGTAAGCATACTGTTTTTTTCGCCTACCTTACCGTAAAACCGATCATATGATCACCAAAAATAGGGCGGAAAGTATTTTTTAGCAGCCCCCCATGCAGGAGTTCCCCAGAGTTGACAAAGGAGCCGAGCCTGGACCATTACTGGGAAGACTAGCTTGGGCGTACCTGTATAGGACCATGCAAGGACCAGGTCGCTTATCCCAGCCATAGCCATGCCTATGATAATCCACGCTTAGGCCAAGACTGCCTGACCTAGCCTTGGCCATGCCATTGATTACCCATGCTTGGGCCAGGGCTGGATAAACCAGCCTTAGCCATGCACATGATAACCCAAGCTCGGTCCAGGGCTGGATAACCCAGCCGTGGCCGTACGATGGTGACCCAAGCATGGACCAGGGCTGGCTATCCCAGCCTTGGCCATGCTAATGATAACCCAAGCTCGGGTCATGGCTGGATGACCCAGCCGTGGCCGTACGATGGTGATCCAAGCATGGACCAGGGCTGGATAACCCAAGCTCGGGCCAGGATGAAATGAAAATATCGGGGTGATGAAAAAATCGGGGTGATAACAACAGTGAGTAACTTTTTATTCGGAGCAAAAGACAGGGAAGGTGGACGTGCTCAGCGCAACAAATAGAAATAAGTTAAAGTATATGAAAGAATATGGTTTTTAATAATTTAATTATATATTTGCGTTTAATAAAAGAATAAATAAATGTATATTTAAGAATATTATTCTGAATATTATTTAGAAGAAAATATATATTTAAGAATATTATTCTGAATATTATTTAGAAGAGAATATATATTTAAGAATATTATTATTGAAGAATATATAAATAAATATTAACAGAGTTTCTGTTCATATGTGTGTACCATTATTAATCCCATTGTTTAATTAATAGTCAATAAGTAGCATTTAATTTTGGGCCAGTATTCACAATCAAGGATGGCCCAGTCCTGGCAATCGAGCCTGGCCCACTCCAGGCAGCCAAGCCTGATCTAGCCCTGACAATTGAGCAGTCCTGGTAACCGAACCTGGTCCATTCCTGGCAATCGAGCCTGGCTCTCTCCTGGTACTTGAGCATGGCCCAGTCCTGGCAACCAAACCTGCTCCAGTCCTGGCAATCGAGCCTGGCCTAGTCCTGGCAACCAAGCTTGGCCCATCGTTATCACTCCAGACTTCTACCAACGCTGGGCCAAGTCTGGCTTACAAGCTTGGCCCAGAGTTCTACATAGTTGGGCCAAGCCTGGACCAAGCTCGGGCCCGTGGTACTTTCCTCTATGGGCCAAGGGCAGAAAATTATTAACGCCACGGTTGTTGAAGTTTTTCACATCTGTCCTGTCACTTGAGTAATTTGACGTTGTATGTCTCACATGCAGGAAACGCTTTAGCACCCCTTAACAGTCTCGGGCTGCTAAAGCTCATTTTCTACCCTTGTGACACAATATACTATACTTTCACGCGGCCAGATATAGATACTGCGATAGTCTAACCTCTTATATCAAAGGAATCCGTGATTGAACCGTTATTATTTCAAAATAAATTGTTTCAGGGTTACACTGACGAACCAATCTCGAAAATATTATCCAATATCAACCAAAGCGATATAGTGAATCTGGACAGGTGGTCTTTGGAGGTCGAGAAAAATAAAGACGCTCCACCGCCTGCATCGAACGAGTCCGCCGGAAAGGAAAATCTACCTCTTAACGTCGTCAATAATTATTATTCGTTAGGAGTCGATGCCCATATTGCGTTGGAGTTTCACGAAGCTAGAGGTGAGTACATATCCGTCGATACTCTTTATATCAGTAATTGAGCTTCCTCTTATATTAAATAAAAATAAATAATTGAAATGAATAATTTTATAATTTTTTCAAGAAAATATATTATGTATTTTTTATTGTCCTTGGTAGATGCCCGTCCTCGAATTTTCCAAGAATTAGACCGCTTTTAATCTCATTGAGCCCTGAAAAGTCCTTGGAGATTCAACCCCGGAGATGCGAGAGCGTTAAAGGAATCCAAAGCTTTAAAAATAAATAAATTTAAAATTCTAATCTTGTAATCTTGTAATTACCGTTACACAAATTTTCTCACAATGGATTGTATAATTGCCACATAAAACTTTTATGAGTGGGGGTGAAAAAGTATCATTTTTTTATACAGGGTTTGCAATGAGGAACTGTACATACACCTACCTCGGTTTGAGGCTCCTATAGGGAATATCAAATGACTATTAAAAAGTATCTGCCCAAAAAATTTTGAATGAAATTTATTTTGGTCATAAATTTTGAACGGTAAGTTCGATTTTTTTAATATTTTGGTAAAATGTCACACTACTATCACCCAATCAACTGATTCATTCATACTAGAAAAATGCACAGTGAACGGAAAAATATATTAAGTGTAAGGGGGCGTCCATTAATTATGTGAGGTGTTCAGGAGGGGGGGGGGGGATCAAGCCGAATATTACCAAATCTAACTTGCGGCAGAGGGGGGTCTTGGCAAATATCACGTAATTTTTTTCTAGCAGAAAACGATGTAAAATTGCATCAACGTTAAGTTGAATTAAAATAAAAAACGTGTCTTGAATAAAATCTAGCACAATCATGTTTATCGAATTTGTCCGAACGCCGCAGAGCATCACAATAGACCTATCGACACGCGCGACTCGACGAACGTCGCAGAAGAGCCGAGTAATACGCACGCAGGTTCTAACCCGTCAATATTTTATTCTAGAACTATTCTGCCAACGCTTTTATCGATTCAAAATGAGTTTTCAAGAAGCGAAGTTGAAGAAGCATATGATTTCAGTGAAAATCACTTGGATATGTTGGTTCCACTCTTGAGACAGTGCACGAGTCTCCATAGACTGAATTAGAATAAATCTTTTATTATTTTTCATTTAGGTATTTATTATCTAATTTTATTACTGTGATTTCAGATTTTTCCAAAATACTAGTCTTTGCTAGTCTTAAATAAAAGTAGCTAAGCAAATTGTTTTTTTTTTAATAAATCTAACGCTTTTACACCAAAAACACAAATTTTCAAAAATCTCACGTAAGATTAGGGGAGGGGGTCGAGAAAAATCTTACTTCATCTCTTCAAGGGGGGGGGGTTCAAAAAATCCTCAAAAACGCCTCACGTAACTAATAGAGTTGTATATTCAATATACGATAGATATTGAATAGTTTGTCATTAACAATTTCAGATGAGAATTTTTTTTTATTTCATACTCCAGTCACAACATGATAACAATCAGCAGGTTAACGGTTGATTTATTTGTGTCCAAATTCATGTTAATTTTGTATTGATATTTATTATACGTCTATGATGGTCTTCTAGTATCATAATTCATTAGACCTGCTTCCATATCTAACAAATCGTATACAGGGCGAGTCCAAACTCGAATACATCGGTTTCACAATATTTTTAAATTTTATATCGGTGAATGAAAGTTACTTCACTATACTTCAAATTTGATTGAATATTTCCTATACCAAAACTGAATAGCTTTTGTGATATTTTTTGTTTAACTTTGATTGTAGATAGATTTGCGAGAAAATTGAAAACAAAAAAAAACAATCAAATCTGTCATCAAATTTATTTACAAAGTAGTATACCTAGAAAGATAACTAAAATATAAAATAAATAAAAATTAAGTATTAAGTGATCCAAAACCAATTACCTACGGCGTTCCAAAAGGGACTGTACTTAAACCTCTTCTTTAACCTATATATTAACAGCCAGATGACATTGAATACAAAAGAAGACACAATCAGTTTCGCAGGTGACACGTAACTCAAGAACCGACAAACGCTGAAAATGGAAATTGAAGATTTTAAAGCAGTTAAAAAAGGGTTTCAACTAAATAAACTAACGTTAAATATACAAAAACTAATTATTCACCATTCACATCTTATATAAATAATTTGCCGAGTCTTGGTCCAATATAATGTAGATGACACTGAAATTCCTGAAGCGATATCAATTAAGTACTTAGCTATCACTCTAGAAAGGCATCTAAAACGGTATCTACAAGTTAAAATCATTACTAATAAACTCAGAGTCGACTTTTTTGCTGCAACCCATTGAAACCTTTATATTTGTCTCTGGTACAGTCGCATCTTACTTATGGAATTATTGGTTGGGGTGGTTTCTACGGGTCTTATTTGTTTTGTAATAATAAAACAGCTCTGAGCCCGGGAATATATCTCGGAAAGGTTCGGGTCAAGTGAAAATGAATGCAAGTTATTCCTTTTATTGTGGGTTTATTTCCCTAAAAGCAAAGCTATTCCGGAAGCTCATTGAGCTATGATATACAAATTCGTATTTATATGTACAAGAAATGATGCTAGCATATATTGAGCATGTACCTAGGTTAGGTTAGGTTAGGTTTGTGGTGAGTTGGTCTATAAGGCCCTCCACTGCGACTCGCAAAAGTCTATTATGGCTTATGTCTATTCAGATTTCACCAAACAAAATCAGCTTCTTAACAAAGCCGATTTAGTTTGTTTGGTGAATGATATTTCAGGTCCGAGGGCGAGAGAGAGACCCTGCCAAACATCAAATACTTGATTCGAGCCGCGGAGGGGCAGGTACAAATTATATGCTCTGCTGTTTCATCATCTTCCAGACAAAGACGACAGTCCAAGTCTTAGCATATGATGATTCAGATGACAAGCATGATGATAGCATATATTGAGCATGTACCTAGGCTAGGTTAGGTTAGGTTAGCATGTACCTAACCATCACATTGGAATATATTAAGTAAAAGGTGAGTAAGTCAATTTATATCCTTCGATTATGAGAGAAACAAAAATGTAAATGAATTTAAATAAAATACATGCTTAATTCAATTAGAAACTATACTTTATGCTGTTGATACTACAGACCAGGGGTCGGCAATCTACGGCACGCGTGCTAGACTTGGCACGCCTGGCAGTTTAAAATTGCACGCTAAACTTTGTGAAGTTTGGTGTATAATATTTTGAAATAAAGCAATAAAATAAATATTCAATTTTAAGGATACCTACTCATTGTAAATTCAAAATAATCTTCGGAACTGTACACAAGCTGGCAACGTAGCTCGACCGAGCTAAGTGATGGCAGGTCAGGCTAGAACGACGCGACCGCGACGGGACGTTTCTAGAAAAGAGAAGACGCGAGCAGGTGATTCTCGGCTTTTCGAACGCCCGGTGAGCGGCATTGCCACGGTTATACGAGAAACTTCTAGGAGGCGGATTTACCATTATATAAGCGTATATTCAGTTGAAGTTAGTTCAGTTTAGTACGAGCTTTTGTAAAGATAAGTTCCGAAATCAAAGTTTAGTGGTAAAAGTTGAACCAGGTCTTAGAAGACCTTTAACTGATGGGGAATTTATGAAGCAAACGTTTCTGAGAAGTGCGGATGTATTGTTTGATGATTTTCCTAATAAACAAGCAATACTGGTCCGGAATAAAGATATAACAGCATCAGCGCGGACTATTGAAAGGCGAGTTACTGAAATGGCAAAAAATGTATGGAAACAACAGATCGACGCCTATAAACGGAATATCGTATTTAGTATTTCGTTGGAAGAAAGTGTCGACGTTAATGACATTTCCCGGTTGGCAATCCTTGCGCGGTAATTTGGCAATAACCGTGTGTATGAAGAACTTATCTGTCTGCTACCATTCGAAGGAACGACAAGAGGAGAAGATATTCTATCAGAATTCGTTAAACATTTTGAGAAACAGAGACTAGACTTAACCCTTAACTGGTCCGGAGCCATATTAGTTACATTGAAGGTCTGGCGTAGTCTCGGAGACTACTTTTTTTATAGGCCAAGAAAAAAATATAGATGTAAATAAACTAAATATTTTATTCGGTATGGGTATTATATATATTGAAAAGTAAGATGTGTAAAAATGAACGCATTTAAAACAAAGCATACAAAAATTGTAATGAAAATAAAATTCCATAGAGGAAGATTTGAAAAAAACACTTACTTGTAATCTGAGAGTTACAAAAAATAGTAGAGATAAAAAAATCTAGGTTCACAGTATTAATTACGTTCTTGAAGTAGTTTGTGAACAAAAAATTATGAAAAAGTCAAAATATAACAAAAAAATTTAGCTCCAGCATGCATGAGCGAAAGTTGACTAGTTTTCATAGGTTTCGTTAATTATAAACAAATGGTCTTATGGCACTTGAGACATAAGTATTTTGTCATTCTAAGCTTTTTAGAAGGACATAAGTGACAAATCTACTTTAGAAGAGTTTCTTCATAATGGAGGTCCTCCAAACGTACCCATTTACTCCGGCCATATTTCTCAAACACTGATGCACACAAATAACTCACACAAATAACTAACACAAATGGTCTGACGTCGTCTGAGAGACGACTTTTGAACTACCTCTTATTATATCTGACAAAAGATTGTCACAATAATGTCACAACTACACCCACCTATTGTGATAGGACAGCAGAGAGATTAGATAAAGTATGAGGTTTCTGAATGATCCCAGTGACCAATAAGAAACAGATATTTGAATCGCGTAGTCTGCTAGACGACGTCGGACCAGTTAAGGGTTAACTAAGATAACTAACTAAAAACATACTCACCCAACCTTAATGATTGTGATAATGCTGTATTTAATGAGGAAATGTTAAACTACATGACTTCACTGAAATAAGAATTTGCTGAAAGAGGTCAAAATTTTGATAAACATGGTCACATGTTCTTCTTCTTGATAAAACCAGACTTAATGGATTTTACTAGCATTCCTTTTAATGATTATCTTTTCGCATGGATGGAAATTCAAGATTTAGAGCTTCAGCATATTGAATTTAGGAACTCCGAGTTATGGAAGACAAAATTTGAGGAACTAAGAATAATTTAAGAAGGTGATCCTCAGGATAAATCAAACGAAATACTGAATTGTTGGGTTAGTTTGCCAGATAAATTTATTTGCCTAAAAAAAGTGGCATTTGCAATACTTTCAGCATTCGGATCGTCTTATATGTATGAGCAAGTTTTTTCCAATATGAAAATCATTTTGTATCCATATCGGAGCCGGCTAACAAAAGAAAATTCGGAGGCGTGTGTAATATTAAAAGTAACTACACATGAACCAGGAATAGAAAAGCTTTCGCGAAAAACACAAGGACAAGGATCGCACTGGAAACGTTTCAAATTTTAAACAAAATGTTGCCTTATATAAAAACATATATTTCGCTTAACAGTAAAGTCTGTGCTGTTTCCTTTTTGATTAAAATTTTCAGAAATATTGTTGATCATTTTTTTATTTTATTAGTTACCTTCCTTATTACTTTTAACAATTTATAAAAAAATTATACAGTTTCTTATAGTGGCACTTTAGCTTTGTTCAAAATTGCACATTGGACCTCTTTGTTAAAAAGTTGCCGACCACTTGTATAGACGATTCCAGAATGATGTCACTGACACGTCGGCCATATTGTGCTGGAAGGCACATTCTATTTAGTTGTAATTGTTTACTGGTAAATAACGGATAGTAGTTAGACTTTAATTAACAATTAGTTCTTAAAGGTATCTAAAATGCCATCATTTGTGTTAAGTGTGGAAAGAGATCAGGTATCTATTTTTCGATTTCCGGCTGTTTTAACCAAGCTAGGTGACTATTTCAATGATCTCTCTGTGCAACGTCGCGACGCTTGGATTAGTGCTTTAAAATGGGCCCCCCCCCCCCAGTGAATCACAACTTGAAACTTGACTTGTGTGCTTTCGGCGTAATTGTCGATATTGTCTATAATCCGAATTTTTCATCGTACCGGCACTTGATATCACCACTTAGAGATGAATAATTACTGTACCTACTTCGCGACATATTTGCTACAATTTTATGGAAATAACACCAGAAAACTTAATTTTGAAACTAAACAGATGCGAAAACACACAAGGTTCAACGCTAACTAATCGATTTGGTTGCCCTCCATCACAATATGGCCGACCTGTCAAAGTAACTTGCATGTTGTGGAATGATCTATCAAGAAGTTTTGTGATTCGAAAATGACTATGTTAAGCTGATCTGTTTATTTCAGCTGCATTCATGTCTGGTCTCAGGAAGCTGTTGTATTGGGTAAATTAAGCGACAGTCAAATACTCAGTGTGAGGCTCTTCCCTTTTTATATAATAAAGATCATTACAGCAAGAAAAGTCCAAGAATTCGTTACAACAAACATTCCAATGACGTTAAGTCTCTTTCTAATACTTATACTCTCTTTTTTCTAATTTAACTGTAGCTCTTGAAAGCCGGTTTTGGAAATCAGTTAACGGTTGTTTTATTGATCATGTTATTTATATGCGTACTTATTAAAATCTAGACTGGAGTATTTAAAAACTATATACAGGATGACAATTTGGATTTCAACAAAACGGATAAATTTTTAGACCGGTCCTGATTTTTTTGCTAGTCTCAATAAATATGTGGTGTATAACGTTTTACCAAAATATGAAACGAATCCAACTCACCATTCAAAAGGTACAACTAAAAGAAATTTCAATCAAAATTCACATTCCGCACCGTATATTAATTAGTAAACAATCGGAACATTTTAATGGTCATTTAGTATTCCACATAGATACCTCAATTCTACGTAGTAGTATGTACAGTTCCTCATGACTTACTCTGTATACTACCCCTGCTTTAATGAAATTTTAAAATATTTCTAGTTTTTGAGAAAATTGTCAATGGGTGGCATTTTTTAGACAATTTATAAAAAGCACATGGTGGGGAACAAAATATAAGCGAAACTAGTTTGTCTTACTGTACCAGAAACTTCAATAATTAAAACAACAGTTTCAGAAATCCATCAACAATCTCATTAATGAACCATTTTAAGCAGATTAACCAGGCCAGATTTTGATCAGCTTCCTAAACTACCAGCACTGATGCGGTATTGTTTGAAATTTTCATGAGCAATTCGTCTTGGTATAAACAAAAATCATTAAGCGATGGAACTATCGCAAGTAATAAAAAGGATCATTTATACGTAAAATATTGTTCTAGAAATGTGAATTTACAAAGAATCTGAATCTGAATGTTGAAAATTAAAAATAGGTTAAGTATTTAAAATGCCAAGCTACTAGAAAATGGATTGAAAAAAAATTAATGTGTGGTTTTATGAAACCACGATATATTTTTTTTCGGGTTGTAGGCAATTAACTGAAAATTTTGGGAAAATAATTTTTTCTATTCAAGGTATTAAAATCGCGTTTTAAATCTTAACGAGTTAAATAAAACGTGATAAAATACACAAATACCGTGGAGCACTTGCATGAATGAGTGGATATATAAATACTACACGGTCAGCTGATGCGAGCTGTGATGTTAGCCATGGGCGCCGCCATATTGGCCTTGCGCCTTTCACTTTACCCCCACTCCGCGGCCGTCTGTATCGCGACATGCTATAGATGGACGAACAATTTTGAGGCGATGTAAAAAAGTGTCACTTGAAAAAAGGAAATTCGACTATCTGCTATTAGTATAGTGACCATGATTTAAAAAAAAACAGACAAGGACCAGCCAGAAGATTTAGTTATAGTTGAGACTGAAAGCGGATTCTAGCTCTTACGCAGATCAGCGATGTCGTAGAATTACTACCTCATGTTTCGTATGTTCCTTGTGGTAACTTCCTTATTCTTTTCGTTATTTTTTGGGAAATAAAACCACAATATTTTTTCATATATTTATACTTCATCGCTTCGGTAGCGTTCCAGTTACACTTAGTTGCTCATTCCAGTTCATGCGCTATAATTGTTTGGTGTTTGTTTGCGCGTTGTTTAAATTAATTTGGCACTTCCATACCTGTAAGTTTGACGTGAAATGCAAAGCATCCCCTATTTCCACAAGAACGTGAAAAGTTAAACAACAACGAACAAAATTAGATAATTATAAAATCAAAACTTTCCGATGGGACATTTTTTGGGATAACCAAAAAGTCAATTTTTTTGTCTTGTAAAAATATTTCAATCCACTTAACATTCATTCACCAAATAGGTATTAGTTTTTTAAAAATCTAAGAATTCCGAATTATTCACCTATATTCTTCGGAAACAGAAAACCAAAATTTTTATCGAAAAACTTCGCACATCATGACCCTTAGTGTTTCAGTTAATCTGCCGATAGCATGCAGATGAAGTTCAGTCCACAACTGCGTCAAGAAAATATGATATTGTTACGCGAGCGAGCTACTGCAATAATATTCTCACTTAGTGCCCCCAGTGAAATCCCCGTATGAGACGACGTTCGAGAAACATCCAGAACACCCGGGTGCGTCCGCCAGAATATCGAGAATATCCAATGCGCCCGCGAGAACGCCGAGATACTTCTAGAATTACGGCGCACGAGTATAAATAGGCCACAAGCATCGCTACAGTCAATTAGTCAATCAGTCAGTGTTGATACCGAAGGAAAGTAATCGCGCATCGATAAAGTGTTTATTAAGTGACTCTCATATAAATTATAATTAGTGTGTTTAGTGTATTACATAAATTATTAAATAAGGACTGAATTACATATAAATCTGTAAATATAAATTAATTGTAAATATAAATTAGAATAAACGTTACATTGGTGTCAGGTGTGGGGTCAAGTCAGTGTTAGTGGAACGACTAAAAGAAGCTATGATTAACAATGGATTGGACCCGGAAACGTTTGAATTCACCGACGAAGCGTCCGCCTCTATAACCTCTTCCATAAAAAAACTTTCGACGGATATAAAAAACGAAATGTCGGACATGGAAAATAAAATTTCGACGGATATAAAAAACGAAATTTCATCCATGGAAAACAAATTGTCGGACGTGGAAAATAAAATTTCATCCATGGAAAGTAAACTTTCGGCGGACATAGAAAATAAAATGACGGACATGAAAAATGAAATGACATCCATGAAGACTGATATTTCTGCCGTGGAAGAAAAGATTAAAAGAATGGAGCAAGAAATGAAACAAAAAATCAAAGAAATCGAAAGGAAGACTAGTAATAAACCGGATATTACAACTAGGCAAGCCCCGAATAACGACGAACTGGCAGAGAAAGTAGAGTTGAAACCGAAAATGGAAAACGATATTAACGGCCGAGTGAAACTGCCAACATTCGATGGTAAAACGTCATGGCCGAACTATCTTAAGCAATTCGAGGCGGCATCAAAGGCAAACAACTGGAGTGAGAAGGAAAAAGCGTTAAATTTAACTCTTGCCCTTAGAGGAGACGCTATGGATATCCTCCAGACCATTCCAGTGGAAGAGGCCGAAGATTTTGAACAACTCAAAAAGCGATTGAATATGAGATATGGCCTGGAACACCTGGAGCATCTGTACCAGTCGCAGCTGAAAAACCGCAAACAAACACGCGACGAAACTCTGCAAGAATTCCAAGCAGACATTGCGAGGTTGGTGCGGTTTGCCTATCCATCGGCACCGGAGAATATCATGGAATGTTTAGGGGTACAGACATTCATCGACGGAGTTCGTGACCATGAAATGCAGAGAACTCTACGCTTGGCTCGGCATAAGACACTGGTCGACGTACTCTCTGCAGCCTTGGAGTACGAAGCAGCTACACAGGCTTCCGGAGTAGGTATACGGCAAGGTGAGGGCTGTAGCAGACGAAGAAGTTGAGAACAAGCTCGACCAGATTGTCAACATGATGAAAAGCATCTCAAATGGAAAACTGAAAGCTGTGAGATGCTGGAATTGTGGAGAAATGGGACATGTACGCAGTTCGTGCAAGCGACCGAGAACTGCTACAAACAAAGATGCCCAGCAGGAAAAACTAGGAAGGGTCGACCTTCAGAGGGCAGCTTCGACCCGAAGACCTTCCAAAGACTCCCTCTCTAGAAGACCATGCCCTGCAGAGTGCTCTCACTGCAGCAAAACAGAAGCTAAGGAAGCTGCGATTCGAAGAACCACGGTGACCACCGACGAATGGACACCAGAAAAGTTGGAAGAGGAACAAGAGAACGATCCCGACTTGAAGAAAATCCGACATTGGAAAAAGGAGAACTGTCGACCTACTTGGCAGGAGATTTCAAGGTACTCGCCAACGATGAAATCGTATTGGGCCCAGTGGGACTCGCTGGTTTTGGAAAACGGTTTGCTACAGCGAGTAATCGAGAACGATGAGGGTTCCGAAAGTAGAAGACAGTTGGTGATTCCAAGAACAAGGATAGCAGCAGTACTGCGGAAATTACACGACAGTCCGTCAGGAGGACATCTAGGTGTGAAGTAGACCCTCCAGAAAGTGCGAGAACGGTTTTATTGGATGCACAGTTCCGAAGATGTGAAGGACTGGTGTAAGAAGTGCACTACCTGTGCTACGACCAATGGACCGCACGGGAGAAGAAAGGCTCCTATGAAGCAGTACAATGTCGGAAGCCCTTTTGAACGCATTGCCCTGGACATTGCCGGACCGTTTCCACCGACAGCAAATGGCAGCAGGTACATTTTGGTGGTGATGGACTACTTCACAAAATGGGTAGAAGCGTATGCCATTCCAAACCAAGAAGCCGCAACGGTTGCCAACGTGCTTGTGAATGAGTTCATTTGCCGATATGGAGTGCCCCTGGAAATACACAGCGACCAGGGCAAAAACTTCGAAAGCCAGCTGTTCCAGGAAGTTTGTGAAAAGCTCGGCATGAAGAAAACGAGAACTACGGCTTTGCACCCACAGTCGGACGGGATGGTAGAGCGAATGAACAGAACTCTTGGCAAATACCTGTCTAAAGTAGTATCTAACCATCAGCGAGATTGGGACCAATATCTCTCGCTATTCGCGATGGCCTACAGATCCGCCATCAATGAGTCCACCGGCCAAACACCAGCAAGAGTTCTGTTCGGACGCGAAATGAGATTACCCTGCGACCTTGAATTTGGATGCCGACCTGGAGAAGACATAGCTGGTGAAGATTACGTGACCCAGCTGAGAAAAAGAATGGATTACGTACACGAGCTGGTTCGATCGAATCTTCAGATCGCTAGCGATAGGATGAAGAAAAGGTACGATACGCAAGCTACGGAAGGAGGTTTCCACGAAGGAGACAAAGTTTGGCTGCATAACCCAAGAAGACAAAAGGGGTTTTCTCCAAAGTTGCAGAAAGCTTGGGACGGCCCGTACCTCGTAAAGAAAAGAATCAACGATGTCATCTATCGTATCAGCAAGATCCCAAATGGAAAGCCAAAGGTGGTACACCGTAACCGATTAGCGCCATTCGATGGTGACCACGATGAGGAAGTAAACCAGCTTCAGGAAGTAGCCGATCCTGCTTTTGTAGAGTTCATGGGTGCTTATGGTGGTACCGGAAAAGCAAGATTCGGCGTCACCACTGAGAGACGACAAGACCTGCTTACCGTTCCGGAGGAATACTCACTGGCAATAAACATCCCTGCCAGCGTAACCGATGCGCGATCTCTGTTTATAAAGAAGAGCGGCGCACGACTCTTGGTAAACCAGTTACCAGTACCAGGTAAAGCTTTGAAGCTGCAAAATGGCCCCCGCTACAATTTCCACCTAGTGACGAGGAACACCTTCAACGAAAGACCAACGTACGAGGATGTCTGGGAAGCATTACGAAGCCTGAGGGAGCATGTGCTTGAATTGAACGTGTACAGGCTAGCCATGCCCAAGATTGAATGTAAGCATTTAGATTGGCGAATAATCCGTAACATGGTAGAAGTAATCTTCCGAGACACCGAAGTGCAGGTACTGGTTTGCGGCCATGCTCGGGAGACACAGCCAACAGAGAAGACGGTCGCATGTTACTTCCATACAACTGGAAAATGCAACAAGGGGACCAGTTGCCGATACAGTCATCTCGTTCCAGTTTCCTAGCTAGTTCCAGGAGGAACTGTCTCTTAAGGAGGGGGCAATGTTACGCGAGCTACTGCAATAATATTCTCACTTAGTGCCCCCAGTGAAATCCCCGTATGAGACGACTATGGCTCCTCCGCCCAAACTTCGAGAAACATCCAGAACACCCGGGTGCGTCCGCCAGAATATCGAGAATATCCAATGCGCCCGCGAGAACGCCGAGATACTTCTAGAATTACGGCGCACGAGTATAAATAGGCCACAAGCATCGCTGCAGTCAATTAGTCAATCAGTCAGTGTTGATACCGAAGGAAAGTAATCGCCCATCGATAAAGTGTTTATTAAGTGACTCTCATATAAATTATAATTAGAGTGTTTAGTGTATTACATAAATTATTAAATAAGGACTGAATTACATATAAATCTGTAAATATAAATTAATTGTAAATATAAATTAGAATAAACGTTACAATATTAAAAAATAACTACGAGAAAAACATATGAAAAACATATGAAAAACATATGCGCAACATGCGCACAGTTTAAATCATGTGTCACGTTAACCAGCATGAAAAGCAATATGATAAGTATGTGATAAATGAAATGGCTAAACAGCAAAACAATACTTCGCCTCCCATCATACCTGTATGATCTGAATCCAATCAAGCCAATACTAACAACATGTAGCCGTTAAGAACTTAACATTTAAATTTGGTAAAGGTGATAATGTTTTGGAATTGTGATCGAAAGGTCCGGGATCTAACAATGTAAAAATAAATAATAGTTAAAAACATGCTTCCATAGCAGATCCAATAATTTTATTTCACAAAAAGGGTGGGTTGCTTTGTTATAATAGTACATTATGTTACTAGGATTAGAAGACTATCATTATTGTTGAGCCCAGATTCTTGCACTGCCGAGGCTGTGCAAACTGGGCGAAACATATAATGGGTCTTCTGCTCCGAGTGACATATACTATTTTTTCTTCAAGCTTAAAAATAATGCAATTAATAAGTAGAAAAAAATTGAATACATTGTTTATATCTCAACTATTTATTAATACAAATATGAAAAAAACAGTTAACGAACTTTTAAACTTTCTTGACAAATACGTAAAATAAGCAAGCATAACATTTCTTCGTACAATATTTTCTTTGCACCATTTTATAAATTTTTCATAAGCAAAATCATACACTTTTCGTGACTTCGTCGGAATTAGTGTTTCAATAGTGGAATTAGCTATTTCGACTAATTCCGGAGGTGTACGTTGGAATTCTTCTTCTTGAGACATTTTTACAATACACTTTTCAAAACCGACAAACATCAAATTGAATAAAAATTAAATGACAGTTCCTGCCTACTTAGTTACAACGTCCATAATAAGACGTTGCTATCGGTTCTCATTATTTTGTTACTAGTACAATAATAAGCGTTCATTATTTTACTAGTAAAAGAATAGGTTATTTCTACGATCTGTGTTGCCGAAAATAATATAGATATTATTATATGCTTGAAGAAAAATATATTTTTATTTCATACTGTCTGTTAGATTTAGTTTAATGACTCCATTTCGAGTCCGGTAAGTGAGCTATTACAGTATCAGAGCCGGTAAGTGTAACCAAGAAACTCTTACCGGATTGTTAATTTTGAGTTTTGACACAATAAAACCTCAAATGAAACTTTTTTAACAAAATTTAATTTCTTAAGAAAATACAACAAAAACTACCTACTTAATATAATTAGAAATAGCCATGAACGCTTTTCGATAGGCAAGCATAGGCGTGTTTGTAAATCAAAAATATTTCATAAAAAATAGGTCTCATCTGGTTATCAGATGAGTGAAGGTCGACCTCCCACGCTCTCCTCTACTAAAATATTTATGTTAATTGTACATTTCGAATAGGTACTAATAAAATATCTATAACAATTTATGTCGAGCACCCCACATTTTTTGTGAATTATTATTTTTTATTAATAAAAAACTGTCCCAAAACAAAGGATGTAAATTTAGGTAGACATAAATAGCTAAAATTAAATTTTATCAATACATATACACAAAGCTACTCACGTGTCAAATACAACATCGAATTGAGGTCTCGGAAACCTTAACAGAATATTGATTTCTTTATAAAACCATTAAAATCTGATTGACATATAAGCAGGTATATTTGGAACCAATTATAGGAGTTAATCCGCATAAAATGAGAGATAATATTATTAAAATATAATACTGGGTGCACAATTAATTAATAGTGCAAAGAAGTATGCAAACACCTAAATCTCTCTGAAATAATTTGCGTGAAAAAGATAAATTGTAAATTTAATTTCCCATTATTTAACCACGTGAATAAACTTACACATAGATCTATCGTGTAAGTAAATGATACAATTAAATTTTCTTTTCCGTCGACCGTGCGTTTTTGAGCTAAATTAATGTACACAAAATAATTCATTGATGACCCCTATTAATGAACGATTATGGTATAGGCAACCAAACATACAATAATATTTTCCAAAAAAGGCTTCTACAGTATTCGCCAGCTAACTTGATGTCCTTAATGCTTTCTAGGGAGCTATTGACGCCGCCCATCCGATAACTGTAAACACTGCCGTGCAAGTTCTGAGAATACGCTTTCTGTTACAAATTAACACAACTAGTACAATTAATAAAGTAAAGGCCGTCCGGAAATATATGATCCTAACTTAATAAATAATATTTAATTTTTTGTTATAATTATTGGTATATTGATTTTAATAGAAACGGATCTGCTTTATACCTGAATTCTGAGTACATAAATAATATTTTAACAATAAGGTACCCATTACTATAACATGTTATTTATCTAATTGAAGATTATAAAGTTAGGATCTTACATTTCCGGACGGACTATAATTAAAATTTGTTAGAAACTAAATAATTTCTTCCAGGTAGTAATGAGAATAAAAGAAACACAAGATAATGGGAAATTATTTCTAAGAATTATTTCTAAGAATAGGTATAAACAGTTTTTATCTTTACGAAGAATCTGACTCACTGCCGCTACTGGAATCACTTTCATCTAGAGTAATCACAAGAGGGTTGACGTCATAAAACATATCTGTTTGAAGTTCTCTATCAAAATATGAGTCTTCTATTGTTATGACATGGTCACACCTTTTTAATGTCTTAAAATGATTAAACACTCTATATATCACTTGACGAGTTTGTCCTTCAGTACATTTACGATTGTCTTCATTAACGGCTGACATTTTTACAAACACTTTATTGTACAAAGCAGAAACAATAACTGTGACGTGTGACGCTACGCTACTGAAAATCTTAACACCTGATAAGGTTCGATGCAATTGGCGTTTGTCAAAATTTTACCACCAATAGCAGCCGAGTAGGCAGGGCACTATTACTCTGTCTCTCTTAGTTGGTAATTTCTGGGACATCAAGTTAGCTGGCGAATACTGTAGTAAAAAAACTTCCAGTTTTTGACTTACCTATCGTTTTGATTATATTATTCTACAAAACTGTAATAATTATTAGTGTTAAAATATCCAAAAAAGAATTTAAGAAAAACAAAAACAGTGACATTTGAACCGGCGACCTCTGTGACATTTCATGATTTATTTTTGACAGTACTGAATCGAATAAATATTCTAAGTTTTTAAATATTGGGAAAAAAGAATACAACTTTCTTCAGTCGACGGAAAAGTTTTGTAACTAACTCGAGTATTAAAAGCGCGATTAGGAATCTCAAACATTCGCTCGCTTTGATCGCGCGTTAAAATATCTCGATTGTTAATAGCCCTTATTAATACACTTGTTGGTTAAATAGCTATCAATGCAGCGCCGGATTAACCTCAGGGCACAATGGGCAACTTCCCAGGGGAGAAATTCAAATAGGGGGCGAAAAAATTTCATGATTATTAAAATCATACTTGTTATAAATGAAACTAACTGTTTCTAATTAATTCCACTATTTAATGAAAAAATTATGAAAATTATGAAAGGATATTGATAAAATTATTTCGATATTGACATATCATAGTCAACATTAGAAACAGTTAGTTTCATTTATAACATTAATATGAGTAGATTCCACAAAGTAAGGGTCCAAACAGTAAATTCAAAATCATACTTGTTAAAGTGGTAAAAGTCTTAAATCTGAAATATGAATGTTTATATACCAAGAAGTGCCGAATGCGGAGCGGCGTCCTTTGTCTTTTTTTGTGCTTTTTGTCGGAAGCCGCGTCGGAAAAATGCGGCCACTCGGTGACTTTTACTGGCTTGAAAGGCAAAACCGACTTTTTTTCGACTCTTTGAACGTTGTCAGCATGATCGACGGCGGACGGCATCAATAAAAAAATCGGTAGGACTCAAAGAGAATTATTGCACTTACAATTTGCTATATAAAAGGACGGATGACGGAATTCTAGAATCAGTTATCCCAATCCACTCCTCTGAACTGTTCTTTTGTGATTTGTGATAAAAGTTGGAATAAACGCTTGTAAAATTTAAATTAAACTCAAAATGAGTTATATAAAACCTAGTGGGGCACAGAGGCGTAAAGCTCAGAAACAAAAGCAAGAGAAGTCTGAAAAACTGCTAGAGAAAATTCCCAAATTGGATAATTTCTTCATCGACAGAAATAAATCTAGCTGCTCGAATTCTCAACACAGGTATTCTACGATATGCAATACTTGAAATTTTCGTTGTGATGGTATTTTTTTGTTTTGTTTAAATGACTCAAAATGATCAGGAACATCGAGAAAAATAGTATTCAGCAAAAAATAATTTTGTGTCTATGTACGGGGTGGAAGTACCGATTTCATTGGCAGCGGTATTTATTATCATTATTGATTGATTACCTCTGATTTCAGTTGATAGTCAAAATAGTGAAAATCCAGGCACATGTGTGGACCCGGTGGACCGGCTTGTTCAACCAAAATTGGACGAGCAAATTATTGATAATAATGATAATGAAGGTAATTGTGATGTTCTGGATCTTAGTGCTGAAATCAAACATTTTTGTATGGATCCTGCTACTTGGAAAATCAATGATCTCTTGATAGATGCTTTATTCTCAGCTGGCTAATAGACAAAATATTCGTCGTGAGTGGCTCATATATTCTGATTCTACTTACAAATTATACTGCATACAATGTAAATTATTCAGCAATATTAATAACCGTTCATCTCTTGTTAGTGGTTTTAACGATTGGAAACATATGGAAAAAATATCTGAACATGAGCGTTCTCTGGAACATCGAGAAAATATCAAAACTTTCATTTTGCGCTCAAAAATTCAAGGTAAAATTGATTCTTCTTTACAACAACAGTATGTCTTGGAAATGACTTATTGAAGAGAAGTTTTGAAAAGGATATTAGCTGCAATTAAGTTTTTAGCAAAACAGGGTCTAGCATTTCGCGGAAGTTTTGAGCATGTTGGACAAGATAATTCGGGAAATTATCTAGAAACTCTCATTCTAATAGCCAAGTTTGATCCTATCCTTAAAAATAATTTTGAAAGAAAAGCAGATGTAGGTAAGGGTCAAGTCTCATATCTTTCCAAAACAATATGTAATGAATTCATAGGATGTATTGCAGAACTGGTCAGAAACAAAATAGTCCAAGAATTGAAAATATCAAAATATTATTCCATAAGTTTAGATTCGACTCCTGACCTTTCCCATATAGATCAACTTACTTTTATATTTCGTTATATACTACCAGATGGTAGTATTATTGAACGCTTTTTTAAATTCATTAGTAAAGTTGGACATAAAGCTTCCGATATGGGAGAGGATGTAATATAAACATTGAATGATTTAAAATTAGATATTAATAATTGCAGGGGACAATCATACGATAATGCCAGCACTATGTCTGGGGCGTATTCAGGTCTACAACGGGGAATCAAAGCACGGAATAATTTAGCATTCTACATCCCGTGTGCAGCTCATTCGCTCAATTTAGTTGGTAATTTTGCTGCAAAGTGTTGTCTTGCTGCAACAAATTTTTCATGTTTCTCAGCGATTTATATACATTTTTTTCTGCATCCACACAACGTTGGGAAATTATTCTAGTTTCTCTTTCAAAAGTGAAATCCAAGCCTTGTCCAAAAAGAGTGTCTACTACTCGATAGTCGGCAAGAGCAGATGCTGTTAAAGTCTTGTATAATGGTTATGACTGTTTTGAAAATTGCTTAGAGCAAATTATTAATGACAAAAACCAGGGAGCAGCTTCTAAAATTCATGCCAGTGGTTTACTTAAAACTATGGAGAAATTAGAGACTGGTGTATTATTGGCAGTTTGGAATGACATTCTATCTAAATTTGATAAAACAAATAAACGTATTCAAAACGTAACGACAGACGTACTTCTCGTGGTGAAATTAGTTATACGATTCTTTGGTAGGTTATTTGAACTTCATTAGAAATAATTTCCAGAATTACGAAACAATTGGTAGGAACTTGTCAAAATGCTCAGTTTATGAAGTCGAAACTAAAAGAAGAAAAATTATGAAACCTGTCAGTGGAGAATCAAGGGAAAATGCCGTCGAATTTATTGAAGGTTCAAATAATATGAAAATCAATGTATTTTACGTCATTATTGATACAATGGTAGCGGAGTTGAACAGAAGAAAATGTTCGTATGAAAAAATATCAGAAAAATTTGGATTCTTGACTAATTTAATAACAGCTACTGACAACGAAATAATCTCTAGTGCTCAACAACTTCTTGAACTTTATAGCGACGATTTGAGTCCCGATTTTCCAGAAGAGTGCGTTCAGTTCAAATATTTCATTAGTAGTTTCCAAAATGAGCTGGCAAGTTCCAAAGATACTGAATCTGATAATGAAACCAACACGGAATCGGAATGCCAAAATGTAAATCTACACGAAATTTTAAAGATGATAAAAACTGAAAAAATAGGTTCAACCTTTCCGAACGTTGAAACAATTTTGAGGATATTTTTATGCATGCCCTCAACTAATTTTTCGGGAGAAAGGTCCTTCTCAACCCTAAAATGAGTGGAAAATTATCTGAGAAACTCTATTGGGGATGAGAGATTGAGCGACCTTTCTCTTTTGAACATTGAACACGAGCTGATGGATACGCTTGATGATCAATTCGTCATTGAGAAATTTATATCTCTGAAAGTAAGAAAGAAAGTTCAGTGAAAAGCGTATGAGTTTCAGAGATATAAAAATGTCGTATTGAACTCTTGATCATCAAGAGTATTGAGCAAGTATTCATTAGCAATGCATACATATTGATATTTCTAAATTCTTATATGTTTTATTATTCTATAGTGTTAGAATGTTTGTCTCCTTGTCCTCACTCTCATAGCTTTCTCGTAATCGTTTTTTCCTATATGTGTTCTTTTTAATTAATTTTTTCTTGATATATTTATTTTCAATAATAAATAAAACGTTATTATGACTATTTTTTCTTGTGTAAATACATATACCTTTTACGTATGTCGTATGTGCTGTCTGAAATACGAGGAGAGGAAATAGATGGAAGGGGCGAACAAAAATTATTTGCCCAGGGCGCAAAATATCATTAATCCGGCGCTATATCAATGATTATAACAATAACCAGAAGGTAACTAATAAAAGTCCAGATGAAAGTTTAAAACTGATCTAAATCTTTCTCAACGTTCAATACAGGGCATAATTTTTATCAAACAAATGAACCACAAAAAAGTGTCAAAAATAATTGGCTGATTCTACAAATTTCATAAATGAAATAACACATTCAATATAAAGGCTGTTTCACGACCAGCTTACACTATCTATATATCGGAGACTATTCACACGATTTCTATAAAAATTGTCATAGATGGATACCAAGTTATGGCGAATTTATGGAAAATGTTTTGACATACATGTCACTTCCGATTATACCGAAAGTGAACGACAACTTTGTTATTTTAAATGTAACACCCAGTATATTATCAACTTTTCGGATTCTACATTAAATTTTAATGATACTTTGTGTAGAATACCCTATATCTAAAATTTATACTTATAGATGATATTAATAATTGACAGGTGCAGACCTTCATATTGAAAATTCTGTGTGAACATCCCCAATACCAAATAAAAAACATCTTGTCGGGTTGATCAAGGTAATCGGTGACATGTCGAGAACTTCTTTTTTGTATACAGTAATCGTAAAAAAAATGATGAAAAGTTCAAGTTTAAGTTCAAAAATGTTAAATATCTTCATTGTTTAAAAGAAACAACCATATTTTTTCCTTTCACTTAATTCTAAGTCCGAAAATAAAGGCAGATTATGTTCACTTTCCTATACCCAATCTTAAGCGTTTTGGAGATATTAACATGTATTTAAAAATATTCATTATTTCAGCCTTATTATTGCGTAGGCGTAGGCCATTATAAAAATTATAAACGCCACTGGATAATCAATGTCAGTCAATTGTCGAAGTGAGAGGGAAGAACACACGCACGCGCTTGCCAATAGGAAGTCAGGTGGTTACCTAGCAACGGCAGTTCGATAAATATTCCCCAATTGAGTTAGTCCGGAAGGCGTGGTCATTATAATTTTCGCACGACGTAACATATTTGGAAAAGTGTTCATCTTTTAATATTCAGAAATTGAAAAAATAATGTTAATAGACAAAATCCAATGAAACAAGCACATTGAAGAACTAACGTTTAATCATTATTTACATATTGTTAATCATAAAAAGTTTAATTATTATCACTACATACTTAGCACTTTAGCTTTTTCCTAGTTAAACGTGGCAATATCGAATGTTTTCGACCGCATTCCTTTCACAGCTTCAGTTATGTTTGCCAAACTATACAGTGAATGAAATGGCTCGTTTGGAATTAAACAATGAAGATTATCTAAATTTACTTTTAATACATGGTGAATGTAACAGAGTTGTTACTAGAACATGTGTTTTATTTGCTACAAGATATCCAAATCGACCTCGACCCAGACGTCAAACAGTGAAGAGAATATTGAACAATTTAACACAATTTGGTTGTTTTCAAGCAAAAGTTGAAAAAGTTAAGCCTGCTTTAGATAATAGTTATCAGGAAATCGATGTTCTTGGATACTATGTTACTTATCCCGAAGCGACATTACGTTGTGGTGCGAGAGATTTTGGTGTACCAATTGTATCCATTCATCGAATTTAAATAAAAAAAAGTTTTGTCCCTACTCTTAACCCAATTCAAAATTTAAAGCAAACACACTATAATAGTAGAATAGGATTTGCAGAATGTTCACGCAGAATTTTCAATAAGAAAGTCTACACCTGTCAATTTTTTATTAAAAAAATTAATATCTCGATAAGTATAAATTTTAGATATAGGGTATTCCATACAAAGTGACATTAAAATTTGATGTAGAATCCGAAAAGGTGATAATATAGAGGGTGTTCCATATATTCCATAAATTCGCCATAACTAAACTTGTTTTCCATCTATGCCAATTTTTATAGAAATCGTGTTTATAGTCTCCCGTATATAGATAGTGTGAGATCGTCGTGAAACAGCCTGTATTTAACAAGGTTCTGCATGCGGAACATACTCCAATTCTTTAAACCCCAACTTTCCATAGTTAAACGTGGCAATGTCGAATGTTTTCGACCGCATTCCTTTCACAGCTTCAGTTATGTTTGCCAAACTATACATGACGTAGGGTGGCATGGTATGGCGTGCAGCTAATGGGCTCCCGCCTTTCCCTGGCTTATGCATCCTTTTGATCTCACCTCGTGCTTATACTGTAATAGTGTCTCCTGGAACCTACAGTAGGGGGACGATGCTGTTCTTGCCTAAATGATTAGGTGTTTTTAGGCATTGAACTAAGTGCTTCTATCGCTACTTCACCATCCGACATGAACATAATCGTTTCTTTCGAGCCCTGTTTCAGTGAAGTCGGCCGATCCCTCTAAAACTTGATACTTGAAAAATATGGCGCTGCTTGTTATAAGGCTGAAAAATACAAGATTGGGTAATGGAACACAATATTTTGGTTTTAAATTGGATGTCTAGTAGTCCAGATTTATCGCCGATGAAACCTTGTCATGAATAAAAAGCTAAGAGCAAATCCCACAGGAACCGTTTCAGAGTTGCGTCTCCAAGAAATTTCGAATGGCTTCACACCAGATTATTGCAACATCAGTTGACACAATGCCAAGACGAATCGAAGGAGTTATCCGTCAAAAAGACGATGTAACGCTGTTGGTGGGATTCCATAAAAAAAACGAAGGACCAGAAATTATGCTTTTTTATGTCTTTATTGCATAACTTCAAATTTAATACAATAACACTTACTTCACTAAGTAAAGGTAGGTAAATCTAGAGATCCGATCCCTATGACTACATCTTTTTAACTCTATTTCTTTCTTACAATTTAAAACTAAACACTTGTTCTGAATTTCTTAACATTCTTTCCCACACATACCTTCATATGATGGATAAAATATATTCTCATGTCCAAAATATCACAAGTGGTGTCTGGACAATTTTATTAAACGCAACAGCTGTGATAATTTGCTTTTCTGTCGACCGTGTATTAACATATGCTATTAACGTTCTCAAAATTAGACAAAATCATACATTAATGACCCCCATTAATGCATGATTTACCTACATTAATCAACGATTTTCTGCAGGCAACCCAACGCACATCTTATACATTATATTTATATTGACAGTTATCTGTGGTGTAGGCAACCAAACATACAATAACGTCTTCAAAAAATGAATCCTAGTATAGAATACTTCTGGTTTTTGACTTACCTATCGTTTTATTTTATTATTCTACAAAATTATAATAATTATTAGTGTTAAGACATCCAAAAAAGAATTTAAGAAAAACGAAAACAGTGACATTTGAACCAGCGACCATCTCTGTGACATTTCAATGTCATTATTTATTTTTGACAGTACTTAACTATGAAACAAATAAATATTTTTAGTTTTTAAATATTGAGAAAAACGAATACTACTGATACAGTCGACGGAAAAGCTTTGTAACTAAAACGAGTATTAAAAGGGCAATTAACAATCTCGAACATTAACGCACGAGCCGAGCGAGTGCGTTAAATTATCTCGATTGTTAATGGCCCTCATTAATACACTTGTTGGTTAAATAACTATTAATCAGTTGATTTTCTTCATCGAAGTGTTTTTAATTTGTAATTTTTTTTACAATATTTCAAGCTAAAACTAAATGAACAGGCCATAGTTCATCAGAAATAAAAGTTTTTTTACTACGTACTTCGTTAATATGGTAGATCTCTTTAAAAATATAGTTTTGATAGCTGGGCCAACTTTACTTAGACGTATATTCCATCAATATTGAGCAGGGCACACTTTCCTACGGCATAAACTTCCGTTTGTAAGATGCTTGTGGTTTTCACAAACTTTCAGGGTGTTCGGTTCACAGCTCGTACACTCCGATCTCAGTATCCTCCATTGTTTCGGAAATATTGGGGTATCGGGAGAATTTGCCAGGTCAGCAAATTTATGTAAGAAAAATGTTTTCTCTCAAATTCCATATGTTTTGAAGTCGAAAAAACACGCCTCTAATACTAATATTAACGACTCAAGACTGAGCCTTGACACTTCTTCTACGCAAAATGAATCAAAAACGATTGCTCAACGCCGTGTTTAGCATTAGACTGTTGAATAAAAAATAAAAAACAAGTTGTGTATACTTGTTTACAATTTACGTTCCCTTATAAAAATTTGCTATTACTTTTCTTAGTGATTTTGTCTAGAAGTATTTGACTGTTCAAACGCATTTTTCCAGTAAAACTATGCGAAACAAAGTATTACCCTGTCTCGGTGGATTTTTCATCAAAATTGTTTGTTTAGATAAAAACAAAGTAATCTATTTACAAAAGGGAAGCTGAAAGTAATTTTTCTTTTCTAAAATGATAAACTATCTAATTTGTCTATTTTTTGTTTTGTTTTCAGAGGCTCATCCTGAAAAATTTAATTCCAGATTGAGGAACAAAATGTTTTACGGACAAATGGGCGGGAAGGATTTATTGAAGAGAAAATGGAAAGATCTCGCCGATTTCGTTATATTAGAATGTGATGGACAAAATATTACGCAAAAATTGAAGGAATTGAGAGTGCATGCGATAGTTTTTCTCAACATCTCCAGGTAAAAACTTCATTCATTGGTTAGCAGCTAAGCTATATATTTTTTATTTGTTAATTAAATAAAACAGATTAATGTGTACTGCGAAGACAGACTGTCCCTATAAATGGCATAAGCACATTCACGTAGCACAGAAAACAAAATTCGTAAAACAAATTTGTTTCAAAGAAGTTTTGAGAAATAGTATATACGACTATAGCTTATAATTATAATCATTTGAATGGAAGAAAAATATCGAATGTGTTCAGATTGTAACATTGCTGGAAAATGGAGTAAGTAAACAGGATGTGACGAGACGATTAAATGTTAGTCGCTCAACCAGAGACAACCAACGAGACGAGCAACTCAATGTTAATCTTTAGTTTCTTTTTACAACTTAACTGGCCTACTGTACAGTAACTGGTACTGGTACAGTAACTGCTCTTGTTCTGTCTATTAAAACAGTTAGGGTTTTGGAGCGAAATTTAAATGTTTATTTGGGCGGCAAATTTAAACTGCACTCGGTTGCTATCCAAATGAAACAAATCTAAATCAAATTTTCACCATACTTACTGTGTACATTTACAAATTTGTTATACAACTGACGGTTTGCTCAATTCTGGAGAGAAAATACTATGTTGTCAAGATGCAAACAAGTTGTATGTTCACAGTAAATATATTGAGTTATTACAAATGATAATGGTCAATAAAAAAGTCAGATAATATAAACAATTTATTTCGTCAATAATAAAAATATAATAATGACACTTTAGAAAAGAGCCGTTTTAATTCGAGTTAATGAATTAATAATAAATATACTAAATACTAAAAAAATATACTATACAGAGTGAGTATCCAATCCATCTTCCGGGAAACACATTATTTAGGTATTGCCTCACCACACGAGCATGGTGAGGTGGAGCACCATCTTGTTGCAGCCAAATATTGTCGTTTGGGATATTGTTATTGCCTGAATGCTTCGCATAATGAAATTTCTACATCAAAATGTAATTTAAAATACTTACTCGGATTGTTACGTGACCAGTACGAGTAGAAGGCATAATAAAATAGTTACTGTTTATTAATTTTATTCAATAGCTCACAAAATAAACACCTTTCAAGTGTAAACACAAAAAGAATAATGGCGGTTGACGGTTATCGAGAAAGCAAGCTTGAACTTTAAATGACATATTACAATTACAGCGTTGCCATGTCTACTTTTTCACATCACAGTTTTCTTATCTTTCAAGTTTTAGATTCTTATGTTTGTTTTTTCATTGTTTTATTAATTGTTTCAACAATCAAAATCAACATGACATCCATTGCTCTCAGTGAAAAACTTATTCTACCCTCCTATAGTTATAAGTGAAACAGAAGATACATAATATTTATCTGATCGACCGAACCTTTTTGTCTATTAAGTTACCCGTCTAGTTGTTGTTTCTGGCTCAACTGTGCAAAGAACACACTGACGGTTTCTTACGACTAATGCCGAAGATCTGGTACGAGTGCTAAAAAAATCTACGGTCAGGGAGGATCCATTTATCAGGATTGCTGCATTGCGATGCCGAACGCAAATCACTAGAATTCTCCAAAAGCGGCCTTCGGTAAGCTCATGGAGCAGTAATTAGCATTTCTACTGCTAGATAAAAGTTGAGCGGTTTGATACCTTGCAGTAAGAGCACTCATTTTGCAGAGGCTCACTAACAGTTCAACGATACAAAACAGAGATGCTAGAAGTCTATGGGATGTCATATGTTAAGTTTGTTGGTGATGATATTCTGCTAGCAGGATAACAAGCGACCACACACGGCACAAAAGATAACTCAATATCTCGAAGAGATTGATATTCCAAAAATGGAATGGCCTCCTCAAATGCTAAATCTTAATACGATCGAACATACTTGAGACCAGCATAAAAAACGTGTTAAACGTCGCATACCTGCTCCAACAACACTCAAAAAGCTCCGATTGTTACTTACAGGAGAATGGACCAATTTTCTTCATTCCACACTTTTTATTTTTATGCCCCTGCCTTCCATGCCAAATACAATGAGGAGTGTCATCCAGAACTGAGTTAGCAATACGCCATATTGATCGTAAGATTAATAAGGAGCTTATGAACTTCTACGAGCCTTTCCACTACGATTTTTGCAAATCTATTGTGTATGTCCCTATGTAATGCTAGAATTCCTTGTCTAAATCCGTCCTTATTACTAGATTCCATAGACCATCGATATATTGGGAGGGTTGTGGTTTTTCCTCACCTATCGACAAAAACCTCAGACTAGTCAGGCCTTCACAGTAGAATAATATGTGTGCTGAGGTTTCCTTGTCTCCTTAGCAAAACCTACATATAGTTGTGTCAATCTGAAGCTGTTCATGTTTTTGTTGAGTCTACAGTGCCCTGTTAGGAGCCTGACCAGGATCCTGGTTATTTGCCTATTCTGGCAAGGTAGGTAATTAGTAAATTTGGACGATGGTTCTTTGGCCCGTCCCATTCCCGTTACCTTGTTCCACCATACTCGAGACTGCTTTTTTATGTAAGTACTGCTATTGGTTTTTTGTAGTGCTTTCCCTATACCACAGAAAGGTTCTGGGCCAATAGGTGCTCCTTCCCGGGCTAGTGAATCTCTCTGTTCATTGCCCTTGTGATCTGAGTGGCCTGGTACCCAGGCTAAGGACAATTTGTTTTGAGTACCCAGCTCTTGTAGGGATTCTTCGAGCAATTCCAAACGAGCTTGGAATTTATCTGCTTGGAGCCGAATGGCTGTTGAAGAATATGGCAATGGTATTTTTTTTAAATTCTTGCCTTAATAACTGTCCTGCACAGAGCTGTATTTATTCAACTTCTGCCTAAAATATCGTCACGGGTTGGTCTAAGCTCAATGGAACTCTTGCATTTGACTTGGCTATATGTGTAATGTAATATATTCCTGCTGCTGCACCTTCTTTGGTTTCTGAGCCATCTGTATAGCAGCCCACTTCTGCAATGGAGGTCTCCATCCCTGTCTCTCTGCCTGTTATGACTGTTCCAAAAACTGCTTTACTTAGGAAGCATCTTGTCCGATGGAATTTCTAATATGGGGTCGGTTTCCAGCTCTTTTTATACCTTATTATACGTGTATTCTCTATAAAGGCGCTTGCCCTCTGGCCAATCTATGGGTGACTAATCTGGTATGTATACATGAAGTGGTGGTAGGTTCAACAAGACGTCTAATGCGTCTGTTAGGGTTTTCCTCATAACGCCCGTGGCTGCCAGGCAAGCAAGCCTTAGGATGTCTTTCAGCTTTTGGATCGTCCCAGCCTGCGGAGTTTTAAGCCACCATATCACCGTTCCATGTGCTATCATGGATTATTTGCCTCTTGTGCAATTGGAATTTCTACTTTGTGATTTCAGTCCTATCAGAATTTTTTTTTTTTTTCGTAAAAACAACTATCGTAATTTTCAGGAGGATTACAATTAGTTCCTTCTCTTGTCACCATTTGTTGATTGTGTTTAGAGCGGTTTGTGTCTGCTCCGAGGCTGTTCCTGCGAATTTTCCTTTTGCAATAATCGCAAGATCTTGGGCGTAGGCACATTAAGCAATGCATGCCTTCGGATGTTAGCTTCTTCAATAATTCGTCTTCTAGGATAGCCCACAGAAAAATTGATAACACCTCTTTTGTGGACAACCCCTACCTGCTCTAGCTGTGAATGAGGTCTCGCCAATAGATAAAACGCTCACCCCTCCCTCTTTCTGGTTTTTATCGCTCGACACAGGACGGATGGAATCTCTCTAGATCTTTTTGGTGTTTAACTTTGTAAATGCATTGTTGATAGCACCCCCAATATCTACAAACTTTGTCATGGCTGTTGCGATCATCAAATGCCAATTCTGTAGACTGATACGCGTATTGGCGTATCCAGCGCGGTATATTCAAAAAGTCACTGGCTCTTGTTTCATAAATAACAAGTTGCTTTTAAAAAACAAACTGGATTTATAAATTCTGTTATTCCCGTTGTTCGTTGCCGATTAGTTATTCACAGTTGTTCCCGAGTCGACTAATTTATTTTGGTTTTTCGTTGCTTGCGATGTTGAAATTTGATTGGTCACAAAGGTGACGCATGTCATACGACAGAAAAATTGACGCTACAGATTATTTAGGTTTTGTCATTGTTTTTCGCTTTTGTATCAATATATCAAGAAAGTAAGATAGTAATCAGTTGTAATCAATTATCAAAATATGTTCGACTGGGTCCAGGACCCAAACAGTGATGGACCCATCCCCAAGGTGATGTCCATCAACCAAACCCACCTCAAACTCGCCGTTATTCCGCCTCGGAATCACAACCCTAGCATACTTCGAGATGGGCGGCGGTCCCTCGCACACTCTCCGCTCACATCGTCGTCTTCTCCCTAATATCACTCTTACCTCTCATGCCATATCGAGTCCTTATCTCCCCCTAACCATACTCTCTACTACGCCACTCACCTCCATCCATTCCTCCTCCCACCTCAACATTATTTCCACCATGTTCTCCCAGTACACCACCTCCCCTAGTTTCCTCTCCAACTTCTTCAGCACTTCCTCGTTCCTCGAGCATCTAGACACATGCCCCACATCATCCTCCACTTCACACCTCTCGCACACTCCAGTCTCTCTTTTCCCAATCTTGTGGCGGTACCCTACTCTTGACCCATGTCCAGTGACCACCTGTGCCAAGAAGTAGTTCACCTCCCTGAATTTCCGGTCCATCCTATCTCTCCTATTCCCAATCGCTCCTTTTAGCGCGCCCTCATACTCCTCCCAACTTCTCTCCATTTCCTCCTCCATCCATTCCTGTACTTCCTCTCTGGTCGCAACCCTCCAGCGTTTGTTCCTGGCTCTAGCCATCACGTCCAATGGGTAGGGCCCTTGCCAGCACCGCTGCTGCCAGTTCTCCCACTGTCCTGTACCCCTGAACCACCCTCAGCAGTATCCCTCTCTGCACCCGCAGGAGTGGCCTAACCCTCGCATTCACCCCCGTTCTTTCACCCCAATCCTGCGCAACGTACAGCATACTCTGCTTTACCAACCTACCAATTACCCTCCTCTTCGTCTCTCCCGGCCCTTTCACATTACACATCAATCTCCCCAGCCATGCTGCCCTCACTTTCCGCTTCTCTGCCGCCTTTAACATATGAGTTTTGAAGGATAATTGGCTATCCAACCACACCCCTAGGTAATTCACAGTCTCCTCCATATGAATTCTCCTTCCCTTCACCATCACCCCCACTTCCCTCGTCTTGCTCCGTCCCTTCACTAGCAACCCCACCGTCTTATCTTCCGCCACTTCTAGTCCGCACCGCTCTATCTGCGCCACAATCTTCCTACACATTCTCTCCGCCTTTCTTTCTATCTCCGCCTCTCCCTTTGCCGTACATACCAGACACACATCGTCCGCATACACCGTAATCTCACATCCCTCTTCACATACTATCCCACAAACCTCATCAAACACACACTTCCAGAGCGTCGGTCCAAGAACCGAGCCCTGAGGCACTCCAGCCTCCGTCTCATACCTCCTCCCTCTAGAGTCTACTATCACACGCCCCGTCAGGTAGTCCTCCACCAGGTTAGCCAACCCCTGCCCCACTCCAAGCCTCAGAACGCGCTCAACACTGTTTGCTGACACTGTTGAACGCGTTCCCGACGTCGAAGAACACGAGTAGGGCCAATTTCTTGTTCCTCCAGCTGCCCTCCCTAGCTCTTTCCACCAAGCCCATCACCCTGCCCAGTGCCGAGATGCATGATTCCCCCTTCGTAAATCCGTGCTGGGGTAAGGGTAAGGGTAAGTTTGACACGATTGGCAGATATCAAGTCACGTGGCACTAACTTCAGCTTTCATTGGCGGAACTGCGAATCACGAATAACAAGATATAAAATGGGAATCACGAACAACGAATAAAGAACCTAAACGTATACGCTTTGTTATGTCATATACACTGTTTCCATCAATTTATTTTTCATGTTCAACCGATTTTGATTTGGTTCATTATCGTTACATACACAGTAGACAAGAATCGTGGAAACGACAACAGGAATGGTGTACAAAATAATCCTGTTTGAATTTCCTCGTTTAAAATTGGCTGAGGGAACAAAACGTTTTGAGATTTTTTGTCGTAGACCAGACCTTTTACAGAGATGGAATGACGAAGAATTTGTTATGCGCTTTCTGTTCACTTCTCTTCTCGGTCATAGTGAGAACGCACTCGGCACTCACAGATGAACAAGTTAAAAACAAACACGTACACAACAAATAGACCAAACAAACAACCTAACCTTCTAAGCATTTGACATACTCACGCAGTTTGACAGCTGACACGTGTCATGAAATGTAAGCGTTCTGATTGGTTATTGTTTGACGTCCATCACTGTCCCACATTGGTGGGTGGTTGTCAGTTAACTAACTGCTCCCAACTTATGTTTATAAAACGCATTTATAGTGAACTGCCAATTATATATTCAACTGTTAGTTGATAAACTGGAGCTCAACTAGCACTTTGATGAAACCGATTCTATAAATATTGCATAAATTAAAAACTACATCTCACCAAATAAATAGATGAATAAAGTTAGCACCTTAGATTTTTCAACAGACTAGATGGATTTACATCTATTTTTCATCAGATACCACCATCAGCAGTGCTGTGCTGTTTTTAAAAGGGCGTAAATTCAATTATATCGACTTATTATTAAATAATTATATTATTTCTGAATTGTATACTAAATTATTTCTCTTTAGTTATGGGGGAGGTACGCATCCCTGGAATAGGTCGATGGGTACCAATGAACCAAGTACTGACGATGCGCTGATAGAAGTCGTCGGCTTAACTACATATCAACTGGTAAGTTGTTTTTTATAATATAACTAGCAAACACGATCACGCGTTTTGGGGCAATTACTATTGTACTAAATTATTGAACACAGTTGTCTAGAAGTACTGTAGTGCTCCCGCCAAGTAAGCATCGCACGAAATACATTAACAAATATGGATAATAGGGAATTTATGGGTCAATTCTGTGCACAACTGTAAACAAATGTTCAACTTTCCATGAGCCTATAAATAATTTACAATCGATGCGTCTTACAGTTTGTTTTTGTGAGTTTATTGTGCTGGAGGGCACACATTTTATTTAGTTTTCATTGTTTACTGGTAAAGAACGGATAATAGTTAGATTTTAATTAACAATTGGTTCTTAAAGGTATCTAAAATGCCATCGTTTTGTAGTGTTATTGAGTGTGGAATGCGAGGAGAACGAGATAAGATATCTTTTTTTCGATTTCCGGATGTTTTAACGAAGCGAGGTGGATTTAAATGATATCTTTGTGCAACGCCGCGATGCTTGGATTAGTGCTTTAAAACGGGGCTCTTTCAGTGAATCACAACTTGGCGGGTGTGTTCTCGATATTTTATCGAAGGTTAGTTCTTTGGTCAAAAGGGCGTAAGGGTCGAAATTGTCTATAATCCGAATTTTTCGTCGTACCGGCTCTTGATATCACCACTTAGAGATAAATAATACGTCCTTCCAAATCGAACCAGAAAACTAAATTTTGTAACCAAGCAGATGTGAGAACGTACTTCCAAAGAAAACCAGAAAACTAAATTCTGAAACCAAGCAGATGTGAGAACACACATGGTACAACGCTAACTAATCGATTTGGTTGCCCTACAGCACAATATGGCTGACCTGTCAAAGTCACGTGTTCTTGAATGGTCTATTGTATTTATAGATATTTTCAATAATGGAAAAAGTATTACTACGAAAAGTATAGTCCCCTTTCATTTTCTTCAAATTCCACTCAAATTGTTGAGTGGTGGTGTTTTTGGAACGTTTTCTTTTATGGTATTCGTGTTTCTCACGTTGCTGCTACTAACTACTGTTGGTAAGAGTTCCGTATCCGAGCATCTGAATTTTTTGATGAAACTCGGCATTTAGTTAGATCATGTAAAGACCTTCTCAATGATATATAACATTTTGCGCGGAAACGTTCTGTTGTGGAGATATAGCATTTTAAAGTTAGATGTCGATGGACCCTTTAGAAACTTGAAGTAGCCCAATTTTAATGAAAATTTCTAAAAATAATCCTAATTACGTATTTATTTGTGAAGGTTAAACCTAATCTAATCTAACCTAACCTAACCAGTAATTTCGTGCTGAAGTCTGTGTCTATTCCACATTATCTCTAAGGATTCAATTTTTTATAATCAATATTCATACGTAATTAATATTCAATACAAGATCATTAATTGACCAGGATAGCCAAAGGAATAGCTTTTATCATCGCCTGCTTCCCCTTAGTCCTACTTGTCTCCTTACTCCCTCACCGAAACTTGTAAAGTGCAAAGCGCCAAGCGGGACGCGAACGCATACCCCTGACCCCTGAAGGCAAGCGACATACCATAAGGCTATTCCTGAGGCCATAAAAAGTAATCGGTTGATTTTCTATATAAATAACCCATACAAAAATTCTAACTTTGAAACGCTGTATCTCCGCACCGAAACGTTTCCGCGCAAAATGTTATATATCGTTGGAAAGGTCTTTGCATGAACTATCTACCTGCTGAGTTTCATCAAAAAATTCAGATGCTCGGATACGGAACTGTAGCTCTACTGTTCTTCATTAACTGGTCTATTGACCTCATTTTAAACCTATTTCTTCAATCTGTATCCATATTCCTATATTTTATTGATTATTAATAAAAATCACCAACAAAATATGACAAAACAGCAAATATTCGTCATGTTGGGTTATGTGCTATTGTACGAAAATAGGCGTGAAGTTTGCAGTAGATCATTTGAGTCACTGTAAATTAATGAGTAAATATGATAACTGACTTTTTGAAGGATACCATGTATCTATTTCCAACAGACGCACCGGAGGTCTTAAAAATAATAAGTAAGCTAAAAAAGACTAAGTCTCCAGGGTCAGATGAAATACGTGCTGAAACTTTCAAACAAATTGCTTACGAAATTGTAGATCCACTAAGATTTCTAATAAATATGCTTAGACGCAGAGTGTTTTCCAAATAGTTTAAAATGTGCAGTAGTCAAACCGTTTTAGAAAAATGGAAATAAAAGTCCGACCAATATCGCTATTATAAACAATTACAAAAGTTATTGAAATAATTTGATATTAAAACAATATTTTTAAAAATATGCTTTACTTTAGAAATAAACTTAAATTTAAATCAAATCCGTCCATTTATTAAACTACACAATTTATATGATATAAAAGCTTATCGCGAGATTTACTTGTGTAAATGTATTTGCCCATTTTATAAAATACATCAAGATCAAGTTACATAATTATTTTGTTTTTGTTTACCTAAACAAGTAGTAGTAGGAGAGCTGGCCCCAATTTTGGGTAGGTATTTGAGGCAAGCTGAAAACTTGTCCTATTAAACCCCAACACGGAATTGCAGACCTGGCTGGTGAGTAACGGGGCTAGATCAACTCCTAAATTCTTAAAAATACTAATTTTTTTGCCTAAAATATGTTGGTGGCAATTTGAAATGTTTATATGTTGTTATTTACTTAATTACAGTTACCTGTAAATAATTGTCATATTTTAGTAAAGCGTGATCTCTAGACGTCATAAAATAATAGTTCAATACTACTATAACGCTTTACAAAATTTGAAAAATAATTTTCAAAGAACAGACCACTCACTAAGAAGCAACAAATACTTCTCGGGCTATATGCCCCGACAGACATTGAATTACACTTCTAAACTAAACGGGGTTGGTATATCTTTAAGATAGAACCAACCATTCTGATTTGCGATTAGAAGGAATAACATCACTTGTAGACCGGTTTCGGCGTATTTGCGCCTCATCAGTACAAGGTAGATAGATAGAATTTTGGTTTGTGATTAGATGTGGGGATGTCGCTGATATCGCACTCTCAGCATATCCTTTACTGAGGTTAATGTATAGGTGTGGTATCAAACGTAGCCTCCAGTCCAGGATTAAGCTCTGTTTCTGGAAGAAACGCATCTTCCTTGTACTGATGAGGCGTAAATACGCCGAAACCGGTCTACAAGTGATGTTATTCCTTCTAATCGCAAATCAGGATGGTTGGTTCTATCTTAAAGATATACTAACCCCGTTTACTTTAGAAGTGTAATTCAATGTCTGTCGGGGCATATAGCCCGAGAAGTAGTTGTTGCTTCTTAGTGAACGGTCTGTTCTTTAAAAATTATTTTTCAAATTCTGTAAAGCGTTATAATAGTATTGAACTATTATTTTTTGACGTCTTTATATGTTGTATTTTAATGTTTAAAGAGTTGAGAAAAAATAAGCCAGATGATTTGGTCGGGTTTTTAACCTTGCCAGTCGCTTGCAAATATATTTTGGAAAAGTATAAAAAAGGTATTTGAGGCCAATTTAAATTCTAATAGGGTATTATTCATAATTAAAAACTAAGATTATAAAAAAGACAGATCATTTTGGTGTGACTATTTTCTTAAAATATTTTTTTTATCTGATCAAATCTAATTTTGTGATTTTATATTTTTGTAATCATTTATTTGTTTACTTTTTCAAATGAAACTAAGTGTTTCTGATTTATTTGTTTAATACGTAAGCCTTTAGTAATTTTAAGATACAAAAATATGTTTAATTTATAGTACAAATTTTTAGTAAAATGTCTAAAAAAAAGCAATTTTTCAAATTTTGGATGCAGCGGCAAAAATATTAGTCCTATGATAATTATTTTGAAACAGAAAATTTAACAAAAAAAATTTTTCCTCTGATTTTTTGAAAAAAACAATATTTTCGCAGAAATAACAAAGACTGCTGCCCATAAACGCTATCTCTCTCACACCTATACATAATTTTTTAGATGACCTGGCAGGCAGAAAGTCCCACCAAATTATCTGTCTTTTTTTTAATCCTATTTTTAACTATGAATATTTTGCACGCGTTTGACAAGGTTAAAAACCTGACTAAATCACCTGGCTTATTTTTTTCTTTACTCCTTAAACATTAAACTACAACATATAAAAATTTCAAATTGCCTCAAACATATTTTTGGCAAAAAAAATTAATATTTTTGAAAATTTATGGGTTAATTTAGCCCCGGTGTGCAGTTCCGTGTTGGGGTATAATAGGAGAGATATATGACAAGTTTTCAGCTTGCCACAAATACCTACCCAAAAATTGGTGCCAGCTACTGAACTATAAATCTCGCGACTAGTTTTCATATGTAATGTAATAAATTATGGGTTCGATTTAATTTTAATTTCCTCATTTTTAGAGCAATTAAATCAAAGCATATTTTAAAAACATTCTTTTACTATTAATATATTATTTACTTTTTGATTATCCCTATGTTATTGTATCTGAATGTTTCTAAACCAGTTCATTTCATTTGAAACGTCATCGTTGACTGATAGTTTGCCTGTTAAGTCAGTACAGTATAGTTCTTAAATAAGAAGACAGTCATCTTGTTTTCCACCATTTTGAATTTTTTCACCAACGCTAGAATTTGCCTAGGTTATAGGTTGATATTAGTTAAATGACACTACCCCGCTAAGTATTACCGTTCTGCCGGCCATCTCTTCGCAGGGTTGAACGAAGACGTCAGTTTATTTGTATTCTTCTCTACAAACCCTCCCATTTATTACCCATATTGTGCTGAAAAATGACTAGTTCGTCACCTTGGTCGGTCCGATATATTGGATTTAGAGTGAAGTCATTCCATTTTTGTAGTCTTCTTAGCAAACGATTTCATTTGATACCCACATTATGGGACTGCTTAGAAAAAACTAGTCCGTCATCTTGGGCAGTCAGCTGTATTGGATTTAGAGTGAAGCTATTTCATTTTTCGTATTCTTCCCAGCAAACTCTTTCATTTGATACACATATCATGGGAGTAATAAAAAAATAACTAGTCCGCCATATTGGGTTGTCCGCCTTATTGGATTTAGATGGACGTCACTTAGTTAACCATGCATTGTCATCCAAACTAAACATTTATGCAAAATTTCATCTCAATCGGTTGAGCATAACTGCCTCAAAATTCAATTGCAAGATTTGACCAAAACATACAAAAATTGCAAATTAGAATTTTCAAGTTAAACGTTTTATTGAAAATAAAGATGATAACAGTTAACCGCTATCATTATAAATGCTATTTATATATTTACTCAGGCTATGATAAGCCCCACGATTTTATTTTTTTGTCTGATCAATGACCTAGATTGATGAGTGATGACTGGTACCTAAGACCTATCGAATTATTTTTCAGAGTTTAGTACATTATCCAGAGACAACCAGAGACGGCCAAGTATATGTGAAGCTTATGTTTAACAGTAATGAATTGTTCCACTGGTCTATACAGTGAGTGGAGATGGCGCTAGCGATTCTCAGAATATTTAAAAATACTCGCGCAAGCTCTCTTTCGTTTATTTTTGTTTTATTTTTTCATTTCTTCCATTAAAAAAAACACAAAACTAAAAAAACATAGTTTATTGAAATATACAAAAAGTGGTTATGAGCTAAACAAAATACTACTAAAAAGTTATTATATAAACATTATTGAGGTCCAGGAAGCTCTTGATTCTGTTGCTTAGAGCAACTAGGAATAGGTGGGTCATCAACTAGAACTGCTTCATCTGCAATATGTACAATATGTAGGAGCCAGATAAAAATGACTTTAATATGTTAAAAACGTACCTCTCATCATTAAGAGGAAAATTATGCAATTTCCCTACATCATCTGCACTGCTTCTACAAGCGATACAACGTCGTACTGAAGCCATACCGAATAAAAATAATTAAAAAATAAAAATGTAACCGCGTCTTTAACTTCAATAGCTACCGATAGCGATAGAAAACACAAACTAATCCCCAAACAAAAGTATAAAATAATTGTAAAACAACTCACTGTTACGCAGTTTATAAATAAGTACGTTAATTGGTAAAATTATACTAGATTTAGTAAAACACCACAAGTAAAACAAAGTTAAGCAAACACATCAAAACAATAATGGCGGCTGAAGACTTTGGCACGTCACGTTCACTGCTTAGAACATCAAACAAACTTCATGTTCTAAGGTTTGCCGTTATGTCAAAAATGCCATGCTCATACTGCCATCTGCGCTTTCTTTGCGAAGATAAGACAAAGATGTGATATGTCCTAAACTTATAAGCTGAACAAGGATAGACCTAGCGGATTATTTTATTCGTCAATCAAACAATAATGCTCATGTACTTGGCCGTCTCTTGGTTGTCTCTGCATTATCCACATCATTATTATCTTTATTTGTAAAAAAACCTAAAAAGATTTTCTTACTTATTTTTAGTTTTTATTTAGTTAAATAAATAAATAAATCTTTATTATTCATTAATTATCTATATACAATGTAAAGGTATGTTGCAGACAAAATAGCTACTTATATTATTTACAACAAGAATAATCAATAGCCGTAGCAAATGTTACTATGTCGATCTTCAGGCTTCATCGTCTGCAACTTCTTTTTTTCCGAATGGCTCTCTCTCGCGGCTGCTTGCAAGAAGCATCATCCGCATGCTATCGTTCTTCATGATCTACAATCCATCGGGCCGAACATAACAGTTGTCATTCCCTCAGAGATTATGGTAGTTTATCCCTGAAAAGCTAGCGAAAAACAGGGTCACATGTTAAAGGCTTTTTTAAAAACTACTCTATGCTAAAATAATGTTTGTATAAAATTATTTAATCTATATACAACCATATATCCTTCTTTCATTCCTTCATTTCGTTACTTAATATTTCTCATTCTATTTAGGTCATCCAGTGCCTCATTATTACAAGGTTTTATTCCTGACAATTTGTTGCAACCAAACTTCTCAATACATAAACCTTCTAAAGACTTTAATCGACCCAGAGCCCGGATGCTTGTCCTTCTGCTTTCAACAATTTCGAGTCTAAATACACAACTGAGTGGTCTACAGTGTTGCTTTGCATTTTGTGAATAGTCTAAGTCCATGACAAAATTAAGAGCAACATCCTTCTTTCAGCCATCTCAATATTGAGTTTTCCTGGAAACTGTATGGCTTTATGGTGAATGAGGTGTACCAAAGTCGATTCGAACTGACGGCACATCTAATGCTTTTCGACGAAACTGATGCCAAACAATTTCAGCAGTGTACCAGATAGCGCCGTGAACGCATACCACAATTAAACAAATATGAAATCAACCATTTTATGGTGGCGAAAATTTTGAATTTGGTACGTCTATGAAGTTTTCTTTTCCTTTTTCGGAGCCGTTCTTCTGCCGGGAGCACTGCAGCCTGTTGGCTTATTGTACTCTCCTCCCACATTAGGTCCACCCACCGAGTTATCCCCGTACCTTCGAGTCTATATAGGTCCACTGGACGTGTGCCATATATTTCAGATGGCACATAGGCTTCTCCGAAAATTGTTTGCCTCCTCGAGTCCAATGCCTCACAGTCAGATAAGATATGGGTACGGTCTCGGTCTCCATGCCACAAAGTCTGCAGCTGAGATCCCCGTTATATAGCCCTATTTTATGCAGGTGATGTTTTACCGGGGCATGGACCGCTAGATAACCTGTTATGATACTTAGCTGATTCCTACTGATATTCATTAGTTCTTCGGCCCGTTTAACACATGTGTCATCTATAAAGGTCTTACTGTGTACCTGCTTTGGAGTTTTCCTCCACTGTAGTCTATGTTGGCTTTGTACCCATTTTTGTATTTGTCCTCGGTCTACTTTCTTTGTGGTCCCAAGAACTGGTTCTGTTCCAACTATGTTGTTCATTTCCAGAAATATCGTTATGTCCCGGCACCCACACTAATCTTACTTTAATGTGGTCTGTCAGTTCATTTATTTCTTTCTGGTATTCTACCAGTCTGGATGTTACCTTGCGGCTAGTTAAAGCTGCAAGGGATGTCTGGCTGTCAGTTAATATTGGATTTACTGTTTGGACCCCCACTTTGTGGAATCTACTCATATTACTTTTTTAAATTAAACTAACTAATTCTGATTAATTCCACTATTTAATGAAAAAGTTGATGAAAATTCTAAAAAAGTATTGATAATTATTTCGATATTTGCATATCATAGTCAACTTTTTCATTAAATAGTGGAATTAATTAGAAACATTTAGTTTCATTTAAAATAGTAATGTCAGTTAATATTGTAATGTTCTGGAGTTCTTGGTTTGCTGGAGTCCTAGGGCGCTTACACTAACTGCGTACATGCCCTAGCTCGCCACAATTCCAGCATCTAACCTTTTTCGGCCTTTTGTCTACCATGCTTTTTATCAAGTTGACGATCTGGTCAAGTCTATCTTCGTCACCTTCTTCTTGAATGGTCCTGACCAATGTTTTGGGATGCGCCAAACGAAGCGACCTCTGCATATCAGGATTACGCAAGCCATCAATAAAGGCCTGGATGCTCAGACATTCCATCATGTTCACCGGTGCTGATGGATAAGCAAATCGAACTAGTCGGGCGATATCCACTTCATACTCTTGAAGAGTTTCGTCCCGTTTCTGCCTTCGGTTCTTCATCTGAGATTGGTACAAGTGTTCTAGATATTCGTGACCATATCGCATGTCCAACCTCTTCTTCAGTTGCTCGAAGTCATCCGTTTCTTCAAGGGGTATCGTCTGAAGCACATCTAAGACATCTCCCCGAAGCGCGATGGTTAAGTTCACTCCCTTCTCCTTATCGGACCAATTATTCGCTCTAGCGGCTGCTTCAAACTGTTTAACATCATTGGTCCACGACATCTTTCCATCGAACGTTGGAGCCTTGACTCGGGCAAAATTGCCAATATCTTCTGTCTTGGGGTGTGCTTCTGGCTTGCATGGTTTTATTTGTTTGATCTATTTTTCTTCTGTTGGCATGTCTTGTGTTCTTAAATCTGCCATTTTTCTCTCTAACTACTGGATTTTCTCGTCCATTGTTGTTATCGTATTCTCCATTTTCTGGTCCATTGTTGTTATTTTATTCTCTATTTTCTCGTCCAACGTTATGATCTTATTCTCAATATCTGATTTTAGGGACAAAATTTTATTTTCGACTTCGGGGGCAATGTCATTTTTCATTGATAAGATATCGGCAGAAATATCATTCTTAATGGTACAAATCTTGTCTTTCGTAACGGAAATGTTAGCAGAAATCTTCTCGTCCATAGTAGAAATCTTCTCGCCCATAGAGGAAATGTTAGCAGAAATATCGTTCTTTATAGTAAAAATCTTCTCGTCCATAGCGGAAATTGACGAAATTAAGGTGGAAGCCTCGTCGATGAATAAAAATGTTTCCGGATCCAAGCCGTCACTTTCCAGTGCTATTTTCAATCATTCAGCTAATCACTCTTCTTTCCGGACGTTTCCAACTCGCGATTTTCCAATTCTGCTTTAAGTTCCGTCACTTTCAACTCACTTAGTCTCTTAATAGTTTTTACTTGTGGGATAAAATTATACACACTACTATGGCTAATTACTATCTATTTATTCAAAGAAACACACACTGCATTAAGCTTAATTTATATACACACTTTTCTTAATGTCTACTAATTTATTTTCACTCGGCATATTAGTTCTAATTTATTTTTACAACTTGAATATTACACTATTTATCTGCACTATTTAATTCACTGTCCGATTACTAAGAAACTTCTGTAAACTGTCTCTGAACAAACTCTTTACTGTCCATTTCACTAATTCCGAACTAACTGTTTCAATAATTATTCACGCACTCAAAAACCCGTGTATATATAGTCCTTCTCAACTCTAGAAAATTCCAGTACCTTCCGCGCTCCCCCTATGCACAAAGCGAATGTTCTCGTAAGGAGCGCAGCCACCAAAATTTACAGTCGAGTGACAGGACCGGCTTTGAGTTGGTGACCTCACAACAATATGTTTATCCTATGAGTATCAGTCCTGTGTTTGTTAATTCTGACACATTGTAGGATAGCAAAAATATCCGCCTGAAATACAGAGGTATGTTTTCCTAGTAGAAGGAACATCTTGTGTTCCTCATTTCACTTTACACCCCTGCTCCTGTCCCTTCCCCAGTCTTTGACCCGTCTGTATACCAGGTCTCTCCTCGGGGAAGCTTCAGTCTGCTTGGGACGTGGCAGTTCTTTCTGTGAGGTATCTCTACCTTATATTTAGGGCCGGGAAGAAGTTTAGTGTCCATATTCATATTTAAAATGGCTTCACTTACGATGTACTCAATAAATATGTTTCCTGATATAACTGTTTTTTTTGCTCAGGTTTTTTGCAGCGTAAATAACCCCATGCTTGCTTCTCCCATTATCACGAGGTGTAATGGAGGAAGGCCAAATAAGGGCTCTAGTGCTGCCGTTGGCGTGCTTCTCATGCACCCTGCAATACTGAGACAAGCAAGTCTTTGCACCTTAACTAGTCTCATCATTGAATTCTTTTGTGTCGTCTTTGTCCACCAGACCAAAGTCGCATAAGTTATTATGGATAACCACTACACTGTATATCCAGTGTATCATGCGCGTACTTAACCCCCATGTTTTCCCACAAGTTCGCCTTGTGTATGAAGTACATTATTGTACTAGTCAAACCCTTTCATTTGATATCCATATCGAGGGGGCAGATGGAAAAAATGTATTCCGCCATTTTGTGCGGCGGTTATTTTGGATTTACAATTATTCTTAGTATAGATCATTGTATTGTCATCAGAACTAAAAGTGTGTACCAAATTTCAGATCAATCTGTCACCAGGCAGGGGTAAAATTTCAATTATAAAATTTGACCCAAACAAACAACAAACGGGGCAAGCCTAATAAAACCGTTAAAAAATTTAAAATATACGCCTTTCCCAATTTCTAAGCAAATTTTTCACTTTATCTGATCGTCAATTTGGCCATTTATAAACTGACATAAATAATTTATTACTCTGTGGACCAGAAAGTACCAAATTTATGTATATTTCTTGATCTTACTTTTGCATTTGACACTGTTTGCCATGAGAAATTGATAAAAAAGTAGCATAAGTACGGAATGCGATAATATATTAGCAAGTTATTTGTCAAATTGACTACAGCTCGGTTAAATTGGAGATAAAGGAAGTAACACAGTAACTGTTAGAGTTCCTCAGGGAACCGATCAATTGTTTCTATATACATCAACAACCTTCTTAATTTGGAAACACTTGGCAAAATTTACAACTTCGCGGATGATACTGCTGTTATATATATACATTGCCTTCTTGGGATATTTTGAAACAAAGCATTGAAAGTGATTTTGCAAGAATATAAAATTGGCCACTATATAATAACCTTTCTTCAATGGAATCTTTAAAAGTAGACCTAGATGTAGAAATTCCCGAATTCACTTCAGTAAAATATCTTAAAATTATCATAGATAGACATATAAGGTGAGATTTATAAACCAAGCATGTTATTAAGAAAAATAAGAGGATTATTATCCTGATTCAGGTATTTAAATATTTCTACTTTAAAACCCACCTACTTTTCTTTGGTGCAGTCGTTATTATTCTATGAGATTATAGACTGGGGAAGAGTTTAATAGTATATTACATACCAAGGCCAGTAAAGTAAGAAATGTCTCAGAACACATGTAATTGTCGGCCGACGCGAAGCTGAGGTCCACAAACAGGTGATCTGAGGCTTTCTTATTCACTGTCCGAGATTTGTATACTATTTTTCCTCCGGCCGGAAAGCATAAACTTTCGGGCCGCCGCGCTAACCGAATTTGCCGCTTTCCGGCTCCGTCGAACAGAAATAGTATATTTCGGACCAAGGCCATTAAAGTAAGAAATGTCTCAGATCACATGTAATTGTCGGCCGAAGCGAAGCTGAGGTCGACAAACATGTGATCTGTTCGACGGAGCCGGAATGCGGCAACTTCATTTAGCGCGGCGGCCCGAAAATTGACACTTTCCGACCGGAGGACAGAAAAATAGTATAGACACCTCGGTAAATAAGAAAGCCTCTAATCACATTTTTGTCGACCTCAGCTTCGCTTCGGCCGACAATTACATGTGATCTGAGACATTTCTTACTTTACTGGCCTAGGTATGTAATATTCTGTTGCGAGGTCACCAACTCAAAGCCGGTCCTGTCCCTCGATTATAAATTTTGGTGAATGCGTTTTCTAGACCTTCTGGTCTATTACAGTAATTACGCATATGAGGAGCGTCATAAAATACTAGAACTTTCCAGAACCGATAAGGACTATATATACGCGGTTTTTCGAGTGCGTAGAGAGTACAGTACAGTTAGTTCGGGAGAATTAGTGAATTAAATAGTGCAGATAAATAGGGTAATATCCAAGTGGTGAAAATAAATTAGAACTAATATACCGAGTGTAAATAAATAAGTAGACGTTGAGTATAGTTTGTATATAAATTAAGTTTAATACAGTGTGTGTGTTTCTTCAAATAAATAGATAGTAATTAGCCATAGTGTGTATACTTTCATCCCACAAGTAAAAACTGTTTAAATAAATAATAAAAACATTACATTGGTGTCAGAAGTGGGATAATATAAATAAATAATTACGTAAAAAATGGCTAAGAAACTAACAGTGGTTTGCACCAGTCATAATTAAAGTGGTAGTTAATGTTAACTACTAGTTATATACAAATTGTATTTGCACAGACACTTTAATTCATAATTAAAGTTCTAACTAATAATTAAATTTAATCCGCCAGTGAAGTGTGGATTAAAGGGTTTCCTAATCTAACTATTTTTTGTGTTTGTTGTGATTAGTTGATGAGTGATCATAAGTGAGAGTTTGTTTTGAGAATTAAAAATGAATGCTGCAATAGAATTGGTAAATTTGGTTAATAATATGGAGATGATAGTTGACGATGATTTAGATGCATTAGAATTAATAAAATTCGGACTTCCCAGACAGATATATGAAAGAGCGGATTACTTTAATCAAATGGACAATTCTACATTTCGGAAAATGTTTCGACTTTCAAAAGATGCAGTTCACCAACTTTTAGTAAGAATAGAAGATAGGTTGGAGTTTCCATATAATTTGTAAGGAAATTAAAAACATAAGTAACATAACGTTTCTTACAATCTTACATAACTTTTTTTCAGAAATAATAATTGTGTTTCCCAAATGAATCAAATACTCGCAACTCTTCGTCTACAGGTGGACATTTGGATGCAGTGGCAGATTTTGCTGGAATGCACTTGTCCACTTTATCAAGAATTGTTGTAAGAGTATCAGAAGCCATAGCAAATCTGAAGCCGATTTATATAAAAATACCAAGAGATTTTGACGAGATCAGAAAAACTCAACAAGATTTTTTTGATGTGGGAGCATTTCCTAGGGCAGTAGGAGCAATAGATGGCTCACATTTTAAAATTATACCCCCAGGCTCGTAAAAATTGTTTTTTAATTAATGCAAAAAATTAGCATGCTATGTATACGTATAGTGTGTATATTATTAAATTTAAGGTATTTTAGAATAAAATTTAATTTTCAAAGGTACCAACTTATTTCACATATTTTAGGAGGCCCTGATCCAGAAATTTTTCGAAATCAGAAAGGATATTTTTCAGTAAATGGACAGTTTGTGTGTGATGCAAATTTAAAAATGTTGAGTGTGGTAGCTAGGTGGCCTGGAAGTTGTCATGACTCGACTATCTTCAATAACAGTCGCCTAAAACGACAATTTGAAAATGGTGGATACCCTGGAAGTTTACTACTTGGTAGGCATTTTTTTATCCATAGAAACTTTAGATTAGCCAGTTTATTGGTCAATACATCATGATTTTTGTGTCTTTCAGGAGATAATGGGTATGCCAACAGGCTGTATTTGTTAATTCTGTTGCTAAATCCGGCAATAGATGCAGAAAGATTATACAATGAGCGACACATTAGGACAAGAAATGTAATCGAACGATTATTTGGTGTGTTAAAGAGAAGGTTTCCAATATTAGCTTATGGATGCAGATTGAAAATAGAGACATTCCTCACACTTATAGTTGCAACCTCGGTGCTTCACAATATTGCCCTTTCAATGGGGGATGAAGAACCTCCACCTTTACCAGGTGAATTAAATGAGCACATTCTTAATGAGCTAATAAGAGATGGTTATATTCCCAACGTTGAAGTTGAAGGAGAAAAAGCTGTAGCTACAAGAACAGCCTTAATAAGAGATTATTTTAGTAATATATAATTTTTAGCCTTAATAAATGATTATTTTAAGTAACATAATTTTTAGTTTAATTTCAATTTATATTTAATAGGTTGGAAAACTTCTAGATTAAAACTGGTAGTTGTTTATTATTTTTTTTTAAATGCTGATATATTTGTATCGTAAATTCATGGATTTCCATCACATATCGTAATCTGAAACTTTACAATACTTATATTGCAAATAAATATTAAAATTTCTAACTGCATGTATAATTTTTAATTACGGGATTTCTATTTAGCAGAAAATTAACGAGTTAGTTTCAGTATATAAAAATTTTAATATTACAAAACTAAAAATACATTCTTAATAAAGATCAAAGCCTTTTTAAAGTGGCTAACTGAGCTTCTTTAATTTCGATGTCCAACTGCATTGCTTTTTTTTTGAGCTCATGTTCTTCTTGTTCCCAGAGGTCCCTTATCTGCCTTTCCTCTCACTTGCCCTTTTTTCTTCCAAATCCTCTTTACATGCAGTTAATATACTTAACTGCATATCGAAAACTGATTTTTTAATATCAGCCACCTCTTCGTACTTTAAAGCGACATTTTCACCTTTTGAAAAACATGACTTCCCTTTACGGCTACTGCCACATGTTTCATTTTTCTTAACAAATACTGGCCTTGGTGATAATCGACCATCAACAACTAGTTTTCCTGAAGATGATAGTGTAGAAAGGAAAACTTTTTCTGGTTGTTCCTCCTAAAAAAATAGTATTTCTTTTGTAATGGGGTTTTCGGTAAATTAAATAAACAGTGGTTAGCAAATTAAGAACTACTTGACTTACGACAAAAGTATTTTCAGCTTGACTATAATCGATTTCAAAAATAATGTCATTTCGAGCTCCTTTATTAACACCTTCAGACTCTTCCTCTGATTCCCCATCATCATCATGTTTGTTTTTGAAACCAAACACCGTTTTTCTATTTATTATGTCCAGAGTCAAATTAAAAACTGGATCATCTTTTATTTCGATAATTGGCTTTCCACCGCCAGTTTTATTTAATTCCTGTCTCTGCACAGAAGCCTGTTTTCGTGCTTCTTTCTTTTTATTATTATAAAATCTTTTTATCACTTCTACTGGCCTTGGTGTAGATGTGGAACTATTAAATTCACGTTCAACATTTTTCCACGCTTGCTCCTTACTCTTCCAGGTAACACCACCGGTCTCTTTATTTTCAATAATATCTTTATATTTTTTGATAATGTATAGTAAGTTAATTTTTTCTTCGTTAGTGAACTTAACGGACCTCTGGCGCTTTTCTGTATTCATTTTGGCTAAATACAATCGACACTTCTTGATAAGACATTAACATGAAAAATTGTCAACAAAACAACAACATAACTTTCTCCAAATTCGTGTATTGACAACTGACGTTATATTTGTAAGTTACAAACAAGGTAGACAACTCTTACTTCCAAAAAGTTTCTAAAATTCACTAAATTCAGTAATACAAACAGGGACACTGAAAAGTTAAGCCATAGTTACTTAACAATCAATATTATTCTAGTGGTGCAAAGCATTTCAAATTTAACTATCAATTATTTCTAAGTAATAATTAGTTAACTATAACTTTTAATTATGATTGGTGCAAACCACCATAAGTGACCTGAAAGTGACTGAACTAAAAGCAGAATTGGAAAATCGCGAGTTAGAAACGTCCGGAAAGGAGAGTGAATTAGTTGAAAGATTGAAAATAGCGCTGGAAGATGACGGATTGGATCCGGAAACATTTTTATTCAACGACGAGGCTTCCACCTTAATCTCGTCAATTTCTGCTACGAAGGACGAGATTTGTACTAATATGAAGGACGAGATTTCTACTATGAAGAACGAGATTTCTGCTACTATGAAGGACGAGATTTCTACTATCAAGGACGACATATCTGCTAATAAGGACGAGAAGATTTCCACCATGAGGGACGAGATTGCTACTATAAAGAATGATATTTCTGCCGATATCTTATCAATGAAAAACGACATTGCCGCTGAAGTCGAAATTAAAATTTCTCCTTTAAAATCAGATATCGAGAAAATGGAGAATACGATAACAACAATAGACGAGAAAGTCCAGAAGTTAGAGAGAAAAATGGCAGATTTAAGAACACAAGACATGCCAACAGAAGAAAAACAGATCAAACAAATAAAACCATGCAAGTCAGAAGCACACCCCAAGACAGAAGATATTGGCAATTTTGCCCGAATCAATGCCCCAACGTTCGATGGAAATATGTCGTGGACCAATTATGTTAAACAGTTTGAAGCAGCCGCTAGAGCGAATAATTGGCCCGACAAGGAGAAGGCAGTGAACTTAACCATCGCGCTTCGGGGAGATGCCTTAGATGTGCTTCAGACGATACCCCTTGAAGAATCGGATGACTTCGAGCAGCTGAAGGTGAACAGGTGAAAGTGCCAATGTTCACGGAGAGACACAAATCCAATTGGGAATTGGAGCAGAAAAGTTCACGCATACGGTAATCGTAGCTGACATCGAAGAAGACGTGATTCTGGGAATGGACGTAATGAATCTACATGGCTTCCAGTTAGACTTCAGAAACAAAACCATTAAAGTGGGTTCCGAAGAGGTATTTCCCCATCCATATGAAGGCAGCATGGTGTTAGCAGCTATACAGGAAGATACTGTTCTACCTGCACGAAGCGAAACTATGATAGTAGCGCGGCTACAGGGAATAATGGAGGAAGGTATACCGGTTATGATGGAGCCATGGAACCACGACGAAGAGGTTGGTAGAGGAGTACTAATTGGAAAAGGACTGGTTACGTCAGCGAAGGAGATCCCAGTACGTGTCATAAACGTGAACGATCACCCAATTACCATCAAGAAGTCAACCAGAATTGGATCATGCGTACCAGTGACATCCATAGTTCGTCAAACAACGACAACTGACAATTCTAATGACAGATTTGAACAGATGTTGTCAATAGCTGACAATCCTTGAATCGAGCTGAGAAAAGGAAAATGAGAGAATTTATCTTGCAGTATCGTGACCTTTTCGTACCAAAAGGAAAGAAGACTGGCAGAACATCAGCCATCAAACACAACACACAAACACCTTGGACCTGAAGTCCGGTTATTGGCAAGAAGAAATGGACCCAGAAGACAAAGAGAAAACTGCTTTTACTACCGGATACGGATTGTGGCAGTTCAACGTCATGCTATTCGGGCTATGTAATGCGCCCGCGACATTTGAAATACTCATGGAAAATATCTTGAGAGGGTTGTCTTGGAAAACATGCCTGGTCTATTTGGACGACATCGTAGTATTGGGGAAGACATTTGAGGAACACCTGAAGAATCTGGAAGACTTATTTAAACGACTTCAAGCTGCCCAGCTCATGTTAAACCCGAAGAAATGTCAGTTATTCCAAAACCGAGTCAACTATGCAATGAAGGAGTGGCGGTGGATCCAGAGAAAATTGCTTCCATCAAGCAATGGCCGCAACCTACCGACAAACATCAAGTTAGGAGCTTCCTTGGACTTTGCACATACTGTCGAAGGTTCATAAGGAAGTTTGGAGATATTGCCAAGCCACTAACTCGACTCACAGAAGAAACCAGAACTTTTCACTGGGACGAAGAATGTCAAACTGCTTTTGACGAGACGTTTAACTTCGGCGCCGATACTAGGATATCCGTTACCAGAGGGAGACTTCATTCTTGACACTGATGCAAGCAACGAAGGGATTGGAGGAGTGCTCTCACAGATCCAAGGAGGACAGGAAAGAGTGCTGGGATATTTCAGTAAAGTCCTCTCCAAACCAGAACGAAACTACTGCGTCACGAGAAGAGAACTTTTGGCGGTAGTGAAGTCTGTGGAACACTTTTATCAGTATCTGTATGGAAGGAAATTCTTGATACGGACTGATCATGCAGCACTCAAGTGGTTGATGCAGTTCAAGAATCCCGAGGGCCAGATCGCTAGATGGATTGAAAGACTTCAAGAGTACGACTTCAACATCGAACATCGGGCTGGTGTGAGCCACCGAAATGCCGACTCTCTGTCTAGACGGCCGTGCCCGTGTGTGTTTCTTTAAATAAATAGATAGTAATTAGCCATAGTGTATAATTTTATCCCACAAGTAAAAACTGTTTAAATAAATAATAAAAACATTACAATACTATTTTGAATTATGCTCATGAGGTATGTTCAAAAATGTATTGCGTATTATTAATAATAAAAATAATTACCTCCCTCGTTATTCCTTATATGAAGCATTCGAAATTTTTGACTTAAGACAATTGATGGTTTTACATACATCCATACTGCGGTGGATCGTTCGTGGTGCGATCTAGCGGCAAGTGTCGAAAGTAGGTATGAAGTAGAAAAGTAGGTAACCAGAAACTGTAATTTGTGTGCCGCCATCTACATTTCACTTTCTTAATAATGTCAATGTTGTCATGTTTCAATTATAAACTAGATATTCCATTGTTCCTGTGGAAACCCGAGACAGACACGCCTTAGATATATTTGTGATATTAATAAAATCAACAAAACAAAATATTCACTCAGTCTATGTTTACATTAACATCATCAAGATAACCATAAATAAATTTACAAGAAGGCAGTTGAATTTTATGATTTGGACTGCCAACATGAATCGTTAAGTGATAAGTGAGATTGATCATGCCAGAATAATAGGTCTAATTGAAGAAGGCCATTCTCAAAGGTTCGTGGCTAATAGAGTTGGTAGATCGCAAAGTGATGTATCTCGTAGATGGAACCGCTATCTCCAGACAAATTCTTTTCGTGACAGACCTAGGAGCGGTAGAAGGCGTGTTACCAATGAACGGCAAACCCGCTATATCCATTTGTCGATCCGGAGAAACCCGATCATGGCCTTACCAGCACTCCAAAGTATGAGACATGCCTTGGGAATTTCAATATCGGTCTCTACATTACGGAGACGAATACTTTCGACAGGATTGAGGTGTCGTCGACCAATGAGAGTACCCCGACTGCTACCTGCGCACAGACTTCGCCGTCTACAATGGGCCCAAGAGCACGCAGCCTTGCCTGAAGAATTTTGGAATTCTGTGTTTTTTTCTTATGAGACAAGAATTTGTTTGGTACATGATAGCCATCGAATACGTATGTGGAGAGAGCCAACGAGAGCAGTCCACCTCGCCCATGCCCGCTCTGTGCTGCCCTTTAGAGGAGGAAGTGCAATGTTTTGGGCTGGGATTATGTCCAACGGTCGCACATAATTAATCCATGTTCAGGGAACAATGACTGGTGATAGATACCTCAGGGAGATTCTACATCCTCACGTGTGGCTATGGCGAGCAGCTGTTGGTAATGCTTTCGTTTTTATGGACAATAACGCCCGTCCTCATCGCACCAGAACTGTAAATGAGTATCTAGAAACCGAAGGCATCAATCGTTTGGACTGGCCCGCCTTATCGCTAGATATGAATCCAATAGAACATGCTTGGGACATGCTTTCCAGGGCAGTAGCAGAAATTCACCCAGGAGTGTACAAGAGCTTGGTCATGACGCTCAGGAGGAATGGTGGAATATCCCGCAACAGCATATCAGAAATCTGGTTAACAGTATGGGTAGGCGTCTCCAAGCCTGCATAGATTCTAGAGGTGGAAATACTCATTATTAAATAATTCTTATTTATTATTTTCCCAAAAAAGTCACCAATTTGTAAATTTAATTTTCTTGCAAAAATACTCTTATATTAGGGGATAATAAAATTTTTACAATAAAACTAATCAATTAATTATCCTCCATTCCATTTTTGATGAAGAGAAAAATACTTTATGAGATATTGGGTGATGTCAAACTTTTGAATCTATGTGTATTTTTATACTGGGTGTTCATCCTAAGCAAGACAACATGAAGTTTACCTTTCTTTACTTTTACTTTACTTTTCTTTTCCCATTAATTGTGATGATGCCAAGTTGGAGCGAAAACATGAAGATTTTACGAAAATTGGAGCACTATAAATGCTGCCTAGTAAACGTTATCAGTGATAAGCAACTGAACTTATTTGGTAGGTATGAAGGTGAAGGATAGCTGAAATGTCTCAACAGGGTAGAAGTTTCGTTTGGGGTTCGTGGTATTTTTTGAATAAGCATTAATTCAGGAGATTTCAATTAGAATAATAAATAATTGGTGATTTTACATACCGACATACTACGGTGGATCGATTGCGGCACTCCTTAAATATACTGGGTGGCCAGTTAGAGTGTGGAAGTGCCATAACTTACTTAGGATAAAAAATACAAAGAAATGTTTTCCATAAAAGTTGTTGTATTTGCGCCAATACACATTTTTAAAATATTTTTAGATATCCTGTGTGTTCAGCCTAAGCGAGACAATATAAAGTTTACTTTTTTAATAGGACACCGTGTATTTTTGGTTACCATCGAATTCAGCGTAAAATTCTGCATCTAGCCCTATCTTTTCTTTTCCCATAAACTGCGACGTTACCAAGCTGGAGCGAAAAACCTGAAGATTTTACGACAATTGGTGCACTATAAATGCTTATTGCTAAAATTATTTATTATTCTTTTTGAAAACTTCTGGAATTGTTATGACATCACATGAGCATCAATACACGTCGCGTAGAATATATTCATTTTCCTCGGAGTGCAAATTCCATATGGCAGCGAACATGTAATTTTCTTGCACCAAAATGGACATTTTAGTCCCATGAGAAATAAGAAATGTACCGTCTTGAAATGTATTTAAAAAATATCTTAAAAAAAATTTTTTTTTTTCCAAAAAGACAGAAATTAATTCACTAATATTATAAATAGCAGCACATTGCCAGTCCGTACATAAGTGTTGGAAATTTGGATACCAGGAAAAAGATGGTTTAATTCAGAAATTAATGTATTTAGCAGTAAATCCAGTTACGGTTCTCCTGTTAAATTTGAAGCAAAAATTGTATTTTTCTCAATATCAGCCAATACGTTGATTTTTTGTGGTCCTTGAGTATGGCATTCCAAATGGCAAATATCCAGACGTACCCGAAACGCGGAATGGATTTCAAAAATTAACAAGGAAATTTGATGAGACAGGTTTTGCTGAAGACAAACAATGTACAATGAGGATGATGATGCAGCTACTACCCTAGCTATACATTCAGTAAGAGAAAATCCTAGATCGAATAGTTGGACCGTATATTTTTCTTATATTGCTGGACAACTGAATTAGATGAAATTCCTTTGAAGCAAAGTCGTAAAATATATTTTCAGTATGATAGCTGTTCATTACATTCGACTTTGCTGATAAGAGGATGTCTGGATGAATATTTTTCTGAACGATGGATAGGACCGATATTTTTCCGTCCCAATCACCCGATTCAACAATTTTGGATTTTAATGGGGCTACATAAAACAGAAAGCGTACAAAACAAATTTAATCCATAGCATTGATGATCTGAAACAAATAATAATTAATGTAGAATAAATAATTCATAAACATCCCCATTAGTAAAAAATTTATATACTGGCACCGATATGTGGACGACATACGACATTTTAGCTAGCTTGACCAGCACAACTAGACAATTAGATAGCTCCATTACTCATATTAACTCAATTCATAACAGTATCAAATTTTTCATCGAACTTGAACAAATTAATTCTATAAACTTTTTAGTCCTCACAATTTCAAATATAAATAACAAACATGATTTTTCTATATTTCACAAACCATCACAAAACATACAGACATTATAATTCATAATAGTTCGGTTCACCCATTCAGTCATAACTTCAATAGTATGATACACAGACTTTTAACAGTCCCATTAAATACTATTAATTAAATAAAGAACTAAATATCAATACACAAATAGCAGTCAATAATAACTACGATCCAAATTTAATTGACAATATCATAAATAAATAAATACTAAAACAGACTTTAGAACAAGTATTTCCTTCTGATAAAAATAATCAATTTAAATGTCTAACATACTTTGGAATACCATCCCTGAAAATTAAATCAGTTTTGGAAACTTTAGACATGAATATTTGCTTTAAAACCGATTACAATTTATCCAAATTCATTAAAAGTAACAAATCTAAATCTTCAAAATTAAACAAATCAGGAGTATATAAATTAACATGTGGAAGTGACAACTGTGACAAAATTTATATCGGTAGAACTTTTAGAAATTTTAAAACTAGAATTTCAGAACACAAACGTAGCTATGACAACAAAAAATCTGATTCTAACTATTCAAATCATTCATTAGTAATCCAACATACTTTCGATTCAAATTTTGAAATTTTACATGTAAATTAAATCTTTCAGAAGCCGTTGAGATAAATAAAAACAAATATTCAAGTAATCTTCTAGCGACCAAATAGATATCAACCATTCTCACTTATTAAACTTATTTACCTATAAGATAGTTAGGAGGGATTGTTGTGAATGAATTTCCAGTTAAACATTTTCTAATACTTTTGTCAATATCCTTAAAATTAATGCACTGCATAAATTAATGCCGATAATGCACTGTATAAATTAATGCCGATAATGAAATTACCCCAGGCATGCTAAGAAACGCTTAAAAAGCATTTATAAATAGAGTGGAGAAATTTTTTGAAGTTAGTAGAGAATTAATTGAATTATTGAAGTAAACGTTACTCACTAGATAATTATTACATTTTCGAAAATTCATCGTATTTTCCATAAAATTGACCATAAAATGAAATAAGATATGGAAAACTTCAATTTTATTTCATTTCATGGAGTTTCAGAACAAACAATTTTTTTATCAAGAATGACATTTTTCACTAAAACTACAAATTAAAAAGTTTCTCCTCTTGGGCATCCCATCAGTGTGGACAGTCTGAATGTTAATAGCAATTTGTTATTTATTTATTTTATTTGATAATTACTTATAGAGCTACTTTCTTTAATAGAAATAAATTATAGGCTACTAAGGAAATTATGGATAATGATTTATTTGTAGTGGTATTAAACGTTTTATTTAACTTTCATGTTTACACAATTATTGAATAATTTTGTTCCTCGAATAAACAAAAAGCATAAAGTAGCAAACATAATATCCCTTATGGATATCTGAAATAAATATACCTTCCCCAGTGAGGGATTCCCTATCTGCGATTGTAAACATATTATGGTAATGAACTCGCAATAAAAATCCATATATCATATGGCGAAGACCCTTAATACGAAAAAAACCTCTTCTACCTAAAACTGGGTCAAAAAAATCTATACCGTCACTTAACTGAAATGAAATATGAGAAACAAACCGAAAGGAAAACAGGCAAAAATTTCCTTTCCGGTGTATTAATTTTACTTTGAAGCGTTATATCTTACTGAGACGCCAAACACCAAAACCGGAAATGTTGCGAATAGAACCCATAAAAAGTTGTTGTGTTCGCCAAAACGGCTTTTGTTGTCGTAAAATAATAATAAAATTGTTTAGTATTGATGATATTAAATTTACAAATAACGATTGTATTAGATCGTTATTTTGCAGTTAGTCTTGGTCGTAAATTGGCTATAAGAGTTATATTCTAACAAATTGTCACAGAGTTGTATCAAAAATTATTTATACAAGAGAAAATATATACTCTTTCTAAAGTCATTGTGAAGACATGGGAAAAAACAAAGTTGTAAGATATATTTTCAAAAGTTCACTATGTTTTCCCTACATCAGTGAACTATTAGTCCGTAACGTTCTTAGAATGTTAGTTTGGAAATATTATATCGAAAAAAAGTACATAGATATAAATTCATTAGTTAGCATTAAAATACATAATATACTTAATTTGGGAGAACCGGCAACATGCCAACATGGCTGCTAAAACAAAAAAAGAACCAAAGTGACCCAAATACAGTATGTTGAATTGGCACCAACTAAGCTGATTAGTTATTTATGCGATCCACTGTGCCGTTGAAATGATTTACAACATAAGTTATTCTCGCCAGTGGCTCCGCACACTTTTTAATATATTTTGTAATCGTATGTTATAGGTAATAATTCAATCTTATTTTATAATTATTATTGTCGATTAGACCTTAAATTGTATACATATTAATATCTACCGAAAAATAATAAATATAATGTTAAATATCGACAATAATTGTGTACACAGTGAAGTTAGCCTATGCATGTGTGACGTGGAAGTGATAGTTTGATTCCATGGGCCTGCTTAAATTACATTATCATTGCCGTTGCTAAGTAAAGTCTGGGTTGTTGAAAATCGCAATTTTTTATCCGTTTATCTCAAGATTAAGTTGTTTGGAGAAGAAATACCTCCCGAAATTAAAGAATTGGTAAAAGATGCAGAATATAATTTGTTGCCTACAAAATCCAGAAAATTGTATGAAACATGTTATAGAAAATTTATGGATTATCGCAATAATAAGTCGGATACTCATGCAGAGCAAGATTTCAAAAAAAAATGATTTTTTTAATGCCTAGGCATTAAAAATCATTTTTACTGTGCAGTAAAAGTGTTACTCCTATGATCGATAAGTGTCACTAAAACTGACGTTTAATGTCAATCGGAGAAAAAGTTGTTTTTTTCAGTGTAAACGTTAAAAAATTATGTGAACAAAATTTTGGAAATTTTGCTTATATGGTCTATTAAACTACCACCCTTAATCTATCGATTGCAAAAAACCGCTTCTCAAAATTGTTAATGTTCATAAAATGAACAGCGATTGGACAAAAATATATAAAGTCTGTGTGCGGCCCCCATTTTGAATTTTCAAAATTTGAAAACGCCAGCCCTTTCGGAAACATTTTCATTATGCTTTCCACTTAAATAAACAAAATTTCAAATTGTTTAAGAATTTTTGAACAATGAGGTGTTGAAAAAGGATTTTTTAAATCTCCTTCTATCATGTTATAGGGCATAAGATTTCCAACAATTTTGAAGTACACAATTTTTTTGTGCGAGCAAAACTGAAAGAAGTATCATCGTAAAAGTGTTCAATTTCGAGTTCTCTACGCTTTACGTGCAAGTTGCGTCGCAAGCTCCAGCGGAATTTATTCGAGAATTTAGGAAAGTGTTGAGGGGTCGATATGTTTTCGATTAGGGATATAATATTCCTTAACGTAAACATTTGATGTTTGTGTCCCAACTTCTTCGGATTATGTAGAAGGTTAGCGTCTTCAAAATGCATTTGAAAACAACCGAATATCATAACCATAACAGTATACCTAGTGCCATAAGAATATGACATCATTTTCATTAAAAATCGATTATGCTTCAAAATCTGCAGAAAAAAATATATTCTAGAATTGAAAACATTTAAGTTTGACTAACATTATCAGCGAAAAACTATAATAAAAATTATATTGAAAAAAATAAGCTGGTAACGTTTGCAAAAAAGGTGAAAACTTTACCAGAAAAATTTTAAAAAGCTGGTAACGTTTGCAAACATTGTTTTTAAATTCGGCACGTGCCGCTGATCAGAACTTGCCATCATTAAAACACACGTCTGTCGTATATACAGGGGTCGCGTGAATTACTACCTTCATAGTTTGTTGATTTATAAAAGGAGAGTTTGGTACGGGGGCTGAAAACGATGCTGTTTTGCTATGCACGGTTCGTTCTGAGATACTACAAATAGAGGCAACAACCCAGCTCGGAACCCGTCAGCATAAAAGAAAGAGGTAGAAAATCAGAGGTTCAGGCTGTCTTTCTCTAATGGCACGCATGCTATAGACTGAAAAACCTCTGACGTATGTCTTTTTCTCTCTCACCGGAGTTCAGACGGACATTCCCACTTACACAGCGGCCTGTGGCTTGTTGCCTCTATCTGTAGTATCTCTATGAAATGAACTAGAATCATTGATTAGAATGGCTTTTACTACATTATGTAAATAAAATATTTGTAATTCGTCAAAAATGTATAGTTTGGCAAGTCTATCTGAAGCTACGCGGAATCGGTAAGAGGTGAGGAAACATGGCCGATATCTGTCATAAGCGAACCAATGGCGTATGGTACCTATTTTATAAAAGTATTAAGAATAATAATAATTATTATATAATAAGTATCTCTATATTGAAACTGATTTATGCTTTGCTTTAAAGATAGGGTATTTTTCAAAACACGGTATTTGTTAAAAACAAATAATGTTAAAAATCGTACTTGAATTCAATATGGATACGAAATAATAAGATACCAAGTAAAACTGAAAATACAAAGGTAAAAACTGACAACGCCACTGGATAATCAATGTCATTCAATTGCCGAAGTGAGAGGGAAGAGCACACGCACGCGCTTGCCAATGGGAAGTCAGGTGGTTACTTAGCAACGTGCTTTTACAAAAACTGCTATGCCAAGTTGGCTGAAAGGTTAAAATTAACAGCTCGGTACAAATAACCTGTACAGAACCCAAACAGTACAAAACTCGTAATTTCAAGTCCGGTAAATCGCACTTCGTACGAAGTAGTCTATAAACTCGGTACAAAAATCACTGTACGGTGCGCGAATTGTACAATTTTCGGCTTGGTACGTAACATACAGATTGCGAAAATCCCTTTCTTACGCTGCGACTTATACAAGTACGTCAAGGAAAATATGAGCAGAACTACGTGAAAGAGAGAGAAGACTTGTTAGCCCAGCGATCAGTCCCCTCTACCAAAACAGTCGGGCGTGTATTCAGTACCCTGCTATTTATTTTAACTGTGGTGTTGCCAAATGTACTTATCTGTAAAAATTATTCCTAATTTTTGTTTATCGTTGTCTTAAAATTTTCAACGGCATTTCAAGCGGCAACAATGTTAAATACCAATAATTGTTAAATCGAAAGCAGTGTACGGATTTTGTTTATTGCAGATTGTAATTTGTCCAAATTTTTTCTTGAACTCCATTATTTTATTCTTATTTGTGTTGATCTCACTTATTTTTCAAAAGTCAATATTACCAATCTCGATTTTCTCCCACTAAATACACCGTTATCCGGTGATAAAAGTCTAATGCAAAATAAGTTATTTATTACTTAGAAAGAACCAAACATTCTAAACTGGCAACGCTGCAGCAGAGACTGACTCCCCACTCTGTGAGTAGGTTCACTGTGCTCAGTAGTTTCCCAACATTGAAGGAGTGAGGTTGTTAAAGAAATAAAAAAATACACTCATTATTACGTAACCTGTACATCTTAAAATTCATTTTTGTCAACTTGATCGTTTCTGACCAAGATGTCAATTAATTTCTAACTACAATAGGATATTATTTTAGCCATTGTAACTTGAATATAAAACATTTATTCTTGAGATAAAAATAATAAAGTAATTGGGTATAAAAAACTAAAGATCGATTCCATTAATAAATTGAATTGAAAAAATAAAATAAGTAGGTACTTATTCTAAACATAAAATATGAACTTCTTGAAAAAATTAAACTAAAAATCCGTTCTAAAGGTAAGTATAATTTTAATGAATTAAGTGCTCAAATAAACCACCTTGCTGTGCCAGGCAATAACCAAATCTGTCATAAAGATTTGATCTCATATCTCTAAGATTATTTGGCGTAATGCTGGCACAAACGTGCTGTATTTTCACCCTCAATTCATTTAAATTATTAGCTCTTTCAAATTCATGTTGATAAATACTACTTTTCAAAAATCCCCAAAGAAAAAAATCATTTGGAGCTAGTTCAGGTGATCTTGGAGGCCATTTAATTGTACCACTAGTACTAATAATTCTGCCTGGGAATGTAAACCTTAGAAATTCCATTACTATCCTTGAATTATGGACTGGACAAACATCTTGTTGAAATCAAATTCTGTTGAGATCAACATCGGGTATAAGGAGAACTGCAGGAATTACATGATTTTGTAATAACTCTAAATATTTGGCGGAATTTGAGTTCCCCTCAATAAAAAAAGGACCCATAATGTGGTCACCTAATGTTCTGTTCGTACCCAAAAAAGAAGCTACCCGCTTCCCCCGGTTTACGAAGGTTCGAATGAATCACACAAAAACTGAATTGTGAAAATATATTTTGAAAGAACGAATTATAATTATAACTTCTGTCTTAACTGACAGTTCTATGACAACTATTAAAATTGAGTCTTCTGGTCTCCGACATACTCCCACCTGAAACATGTCTATGAACAAAAGCACATTTTTCACTTAACAAAAGAGAGACCAAAAAAAAAATAAAGTACATAACATTTTCTTTCAGAAAAGTAGAACCCACCGTTTCACTTATAGAAAACGAGGAGGCATTCGAGAAAGACGTCCGCTACGCGTTATTCTCGTTTTCGTCACTCCCGCACCAACATTATCTCCTGGATCAACAACTGTGTCTGGTTCGTGTGACTTCTGACAACTACTTATTTTTCCATTGTCGCTTGGCGAAGAATTTTCCTCTTGAAGATGTAAATCAGAATCATCTTTACACTCTAACGAGTATAATCTTTGAACAGGTCTCAATAATGCCCCACGAGGGGTTTGCACTCGAACCAGACGAATCTGTCCATCTTTACTTGGTAGAACTTCTATCACTTTGGCAATCGGCCAGTCTATGCGTTTACTATTGTCATTGCCGTCTAAAACAACTTCGCCGACTGTAATTTTCCGATTAGCCCGTTTGTTACACGAAAATTTTAACTGTCACAATCAGGAAGACCGTACTCTATTTGATCGCGAAGAAACATCGCTGGTGTCAACGCTACTAAGTCTTTAGGATCCTCGGATAGGTACGTGATAGGTCTAGCATTAACAATAGCCTCGCAATCGCACACAATAGTCAACAAATCTTCATATTTTAAACGCGCGCGACCTAATACTTTCCTCAATATCGGTTTCAGCACTCCGATCAAACGTTCCCAAAAACCTCCCCACCAAGCAGCCGTAGGGGGGTTAAATTTCCACGATATGCGTCTTACGGAACTTTCACGCACAATCGTGTCCCAGTCCAATTGCGAAATGGACAAGATTAGTCGTTTCGATATTACCAATAGTTCTTGGTTAAGGTCAGACAAAATGAATTCTGGATTCAAATATAAAACGTCTCTCTGCGGATCCCAGACTAAACCTAGGAGGGGACAGGTATCACAGGTAGCAGAGCCGGTGTACTCCCACCCTCTTAATTCAAACTGACCTTCGGCCATAACTGCAGTTGCTTCCTTAATGAATTCAGACAGGGATCTTTCATCATGCAAGCTAACGACGCAATTATCAACGTAGAAACTCTTGTTCAACCGTTCAAGGGTTTCTCGAGAATATTTTCCTGAATTGGGACCCTTTTCGAGATACGTAGATAAATGATATTCTATCGTTGCTCCTAAAAGAAAAGGGCTACTGTTGACTCCAAAAACCACACGTTTGTGTCGCAAAACAATTTCTTGACATTGAGAATCGAACCAAAAAAATCTAAGGAAATCACGATCATTTTCACAAAGACCTATTTGAAGAAAAGCTTTACGGATATCTGCCGTCACTCCCATTTTATTTTCTCTAAACCTGATCAACATCGACGGAAACAACTCTATCAAATTAGGCCCTTTTTCTAAACAGTGGTTCAATGCTGGTTCCCCTGTCTCATGTGCCGATGCGTCAAATACTGGTCTTATCTTGGTGGTGGCTCTGTTTTCTTTTATAACTGGTCGGTGTGGCAGATAATGACCTTTAGTTAGGTCCACTTCTTGAGATGACCTCCTCTTTTTCCCATTCTGCAAAAACATCATCATATAGCTCAAAAACCCCTTTTTTCTTCAACTTGCTAACAGTATTGATTAATCTCTTTCGAGCCATTTTGTAATTTGTCGGAATTGGGAGGTGTCCATCAATCCATGGAAGTTGAACCACGTAACGTCCATTTTTATCTACTTTCACTGTCAGTAGAAATAATTTCCTAGCCTCTATGTCATTTTCTTCTTTGTTAGGCTTGTCTGAAGGATTTTTAATACCAATAGTCTCAAGTTCCCACATATCGCTAATTGTCATATCTTTGACAAACAAATTCAGAGTTGTCGTCACCACATCAGATCGACTGTTTGTTGTTGGTATTTTTCCCATAAGCGTCCAACCAAAATGAGTCTCAATTGCGAATAGGCCACATTTTAATTCTCGGCGTCTTCCGGTATACAAACTTCCCGCGACATCTGCTCCTAATAATAGCTCGATCGGACCGGGGTTTCCAGCGTCAGAAATCTCAGCATCGAAGTATTTCATTTCCTCTGTCCACTGACCTTGAAGAACTGGAACAATGTCACCACAAATAGTCGTCTCATCGAGGGCTTCGAACATGTAGCTATAGTCTCCGTTGGAAATTGTAATGTCATAGCAGTTGTGGGTATTTAAAACCTGTCTCCCACCAAATAGACTGTGAACGATTTTCTCGCAACGTTTACGTTTATATCCAAGCTGTCTAGCAGTGGTTTTCAAAATGTACGACCTTTGCGATCCACTATCAATCAAGGCTCGTACTACCCTAGACCCAACAAAACTTTTCAGGATAATTCGAATCGTCTGTAAAAATATCTGAGTGCTTGTATAATTGGATAGGGTCTGATTTCTTTGAACATCTCTCGTAACAGCAGCTTCTACACTGGTGGTAGGCTTATTTTCTATAACGTCAGGAACGCCGGGACACATTAGAACGACATGAGAACGCTTACATAAAATACATCTTAGACGACTTCTACACCTTTTCGACTGGTGACCCACCTTTAGACAACGATAACAGGCCTTTTTTTGTGCGAGTACTTCCTTTCGTTGCTCGTAAGACATCTTCTGCGCCTTGAAACAGCTCGAACTATCATGAGATCCTGTACAAAAAATACATGTGGTAACTTCGCAATTCATAAGTCCCGCCGCGGTAGGGATTTCACTGTTACGTCTAAATTTCTTATCTATAGCGGAACTCTGCTTATCGTGTTTATCAGACGATGATGACTCCTTAATTCCGAAACCTTCGGCAGCTAAGTCGATTCTTTGTTCGTTCTCCACCTCCTGTCTAAGAAATGACATAAGATTTTTAAGACGAACTTCTAAAGAGGAAATAGTGGAGTGTGTTCTCGTAGTCTCTGTGAACGAAGAATCATTGAAAAACGATGAACGTTGCCAAACCCTATTTAATTCATGTGGTAAACAGGATTCGAGTAGCGGGTACAGCATAGCAGAACACTTGTCGGAGGATATGCCTAATGTTTCGAGTGCACGCAACTGTGTTTCTATTTGATCGTAGAGAACAGCAATTTCAAATTTTTGTTTGGAGACAGAATTGCTGAGGATTAGTTTCAGAAGTTCTCGAATATACACTTCGATCTGCAAATCCTCCCGGCCAAACCTACTTTGCATGCTTTCAATGATTTTTTCATAATTTCCCCCCATAGCTGGATAACTTTCTACTAATCGCCTAGCTCGACTATTTGGGATAGTAGCTTGAATCAGGTATTCAATTTTGTCACTATTGTCAATAGAATTGTCATTGTGAATTTTCTTAAACTGCGCCCAAAAGGATAACCACTCTTTTATACTGCCGTCGAAACGTTTAAATTCTACTTTTGGTAACTTAAACTTATGCATATTTGTTCTTTCCAAGGAATTTTGGTTGGGAACATTGCAGATGTGAGCATTCTTCACCACTGTAGTTAAATCATTTATTTTCTCAAACTTTGTTCTTGTTTTGGTATACTTCTTATTGTAATCCTCACAGCTTTCAATTTCACTAATCAATTCTTCTTCTGATGCACTGTCTAATACAAGCTCATAGATTTGATTGTTCAATACTTTCAAATCATCAAATTTTATCCTTAAAAGTTCGAATGTTATCCCTACCGACTCTGTATCCACGGGATCAGCACTAAATAATTCGTCGAGTTCATTCGCGTATTTTGTAAACATGCCTCGAATTGCTTTCCGGCTTTTCTTCAAATTCTTTTCGTTGGCCATATTTACTAACGAATTTTCGGTTAAACGATACGAAATACTTGTTGAACGCGGTAAAAGTTTGTGCAACAAACTCGGTCAAACCACCAAAACGTTCAAATTCACAATCCAGTATCGTGAAATTCTTCTTTTAAAACGTAATATGTCCTGTCACGGTCGCCACTAAATGTTCTGTTCGTACCCAAAAAAGAAGCTACCCGCTTCCCCCGGTTTACGAAGGTTCGAATGAATCACACAAAAACTGAATTGTGAAAATATATTTTGAAAGAACGAATTATATAACTTCTGTCTTAACTGACAGTTCTATGACAACTATTAAAATTGAGTCTTCTGGTCTCCGACACCTAAAATACCCGTCCAAACATTTAGCTTCTGCGGATACTGTGTTCGGATTGGAATGCTTAGATGTTTATTTTCCCGAGACCAATATCTTGTGACGGATGGATTGGGTTTTTGATCTAATGAAAAGGTTGACTCATCCGTAAATAAAATATTTTTTTAAAAGTTCTCGTCAGCATTTTGACGTTCCATCATTTCTTCACAGAAATCCATTCGTCTGATATTGTCCTCGGGAAAAATTTCCTGCGTTGTCTGAACCTTGTAACAATGGTACCCGTTTTAAAATATTCTGTACAGTTCTCTTATCCATGTTGACCTGTTGTCCTGTTTCAACCGCTAAACAAACATTCAACTCACTAGTTTGCCTTTCGTCGTTTATCGGACGTTCGATTGGATCTTCCGGCGCTTGGCATTTTCTACAATATGAAACACATCCATATTTCTCGAAATTATTAAGTATGTTCAAAATTGTTGTTCTTGAAGGAATTGGGCGATTTTCAAATGCCACAATAAACAAATTAACTATTGCATCAGCCGAATGACCTCCAAAATACCATTTTATAATTTGCACTTTTTCGCAGGTTTCGTATTTTTTAATGTGGGCATTGTAAAATGTTTTATTTTCAAGCTACATGAAATTATCTTAGAAAAGAGATTGCGAATCTTAACGGAAGGGCAACTAGATGGATCACAAAGCGGCTTCAGGAAAGGTCATAGCACACAAGACCATATTTTCTCAATAAACAAATGATTGAAAAGACAAAAACTAAAGATAAATATATTGCTTTTATAGACCTTGAAAAGGCTTTTGACAGTGTCACACAAAAAACAGTATGGGATAGCTTAGACAAAAGAGGGATTCCGAAGAGCCTTTCAACAAGAATTAAAAGCATGTACGAAAACAATTATAGCTATGTCAGGAAAAATAACTTAGAATCCGATAAATTTAGAGTAAATGACGGACTTCGACAAGGAGGAGTGTTAAGTCCTTTTCTTTTTATTACAATAATGGACGATATTATCAAGGCTACGAAAAAACATACTAAAAAGATCCACATAGGCTATAATAGACTGAAACCCATCAACCTGTCTGAATGTGCTTTTGCAGATGACGTTATGATTTGTGCACCGAGCGAAGATCACCTCCAAAAAACTTACAAATATGGGAAAGAGAACTCAGTAAAAGAAATCTGAAAGTAAATGTACAAAAGACAAAAGTCATGACTACCGGAATAACAAACACAGAAATTGACATAAGGCTACAAAATGAAAAAATTCAACAAGTGGACTTGTTTAAATATCTTGGTATTAAGATCGACAGAAATGGAAGCGAAGATGAAGAATTGAATGAAAGAATCACTAATGCCTCAAAACTCTATCATTCCTTGTCTAGAGCATTCATTGGCAAAAAAGAAATAAGTAGGAATACGAAAATGACAGTGTTCAAGACAGTATATCGACCAATTCTCACTTATGGAAGTGAAAGCTGGATACTGACGCAGAAATCGAAGAGTAGAATACAAGCAATGGAGATGAGATACTTGCGCAGGGTTAAGGGTGTAACGTCTAATTCACCTACCCTTTTCATTTTACCAACAAGCCACGTCACTTTGGTCACCCTCGATATAAAATCTTATAAACGAATGCTCGGGCGCCAGATTTTTTTCACGTGGTTTGCTCCACGGCCCCTTTACCCTTCGCGTCAAGAGTTCCAGGTAGCCTCAGATCACTGTTTGGATCCTGGACCCATTCGAACATGAGTTTCCCATCTCGGCCCGAAAAAAAAAAAAAAAAAAAAAGGTAGCCTCAGATGGATATTACGGAAAATTCCAGGGGTCTGTTGTTCTTGACCTCGACGTAACACGTAGTGGGAAACGGGCTTTACTTGTTTACCACTATCGGGAAAGGAAACTACCAGTTGCTTAAGAAATTATAAATTTTATTTCAACCCCGAAATAATTGACAGTTCAGGGATGAACCCAGAAGCAATATATTTAAATAAATAAAGGTGTGTTAAAGTCAAACAGTATCTACAAATAACTAACTACGTTATTCCTCAAACCAAAAGCAATACACCAAGCAATAACTAGTTTAATTTTGATTTACAAAATACGCAAAAGCTAAAGTGCAAGGCTTTACTAGTATGTCTAGATGCGGGTGAAAATGGTGAAACTTAACTAGCGGTCAGATGAAAAATACAGAGAGAAAGCGTTATTAAGGCACTAGTAGATTTTAATCAAACAGTTCTTTATATTTGTGTACCGGTTTAAACAAAATAAAGGTAATTTATAGATTACCCTCGGTTACTGATACTCTTGTGTACTGAACACACAAGAAAGAAAAAACGGAAACTTTATCAATTTGCCTGGAAACCTCCCAAATTTTGTACCTGCCTTGGCAGCGAACATGTACGAGATTATTCCAGGTTATTACGGTGATCGTAACCCCTTTTTAGATTGACGTTGCCACGGCCGTTGGTGCTAAGTCAATTACTTCAATAAAAGTTAGATGACAGAATCCGAAAACCTCTCCTTTGTGATCCTGCTAAATGCAGCGAACACGCGTGAGAATATTTCGCTCCACGCCTTGGAAAACCCTCGAACTTTTGCACCTGCTATGGCAGCGTACACGTGCGAGACTATTCCAAGTTGTCTTTTTTTCAAATATCCTTGTATATTAGAATGAATTGTTTCCTACGGCCGGGTTTCTCTTCGATATTTTGAGAGCCACTCAAGAATTCACCTGCTAAATGCAGCGATCAGACTTTGAGATTCCTGAAAAGATTTTTCCCGTCAGATAAACGGCTGCAGTCGGGTTTGACCGAAATAGTTTGAGAAATTCTCAAGAATATACCTGCTAAATGCAGCGACAATGCTTGAAATTTCTCAAAGATATCTCTTTTCCCGAAAAGTAAAGCCAGCAAATAAAACAAAACAATTTTTATTTCGGAATCGTACACAAATACGCAGAAAGTTTTCCTAAAATTAAACAAGCAATAAGCAAAAAATAAATTTTATCAATTTCTAAATCAAAAGAAGTCAGCCACCAGTGAATGTATAACGGAAAAAAAATTATTTACAACAACATTAGTAAATTCGCTTAATTTTGTACCCGCCTTGGCAGCGAATATGAACGAGATTATTCCAGGTTATTACTGTGATCGTAACCCCTTTTTAGATTGACGTTGCCACGGCCGTTGGTGCTAAATCAATTACTTCAATAAAAATTAGATGACAGAATCCGAAAACCTCTCCTTTGTGATCCTGCTAAATGCAGCGGACACGCGTGAGAATATTTCGCTCCACGCCTTGGAAAACCCTCGAACTTTTGCACCTGCTATGGCAGCGTACACGTGCGAGACTATTCCAAGTTGTCTTTTTTTCAAATATCCTTGTATATTAGAATGAATTGTTTCCTACGGCCGGGTTTCTCTTCGATATTTTCAGAGCCACTCAAGAATTCACCTGCTAAATGCAGCGATCAGACTTTGAGATTCCTGAAAAGATTTTTCCCGTCAGATAAACGGCTGCAGTCGGGTTTGAACGAAATAGTTTGAGAAATTCTCAAGAATATACCTGCTAAATGCAGCGACAATGCTTGAAATTTCTCAAAGATATCTCTTTTCCCGAAAAGTAAAGCCAGCAAATAAAACAAAAACAATTTATTTCGGAATTGTACACAAATACGCAGAAAGTTTTCCTAAATTTTAAACAAGCAATATGCAAAAATAAATTCTATCAATTCTAAATCAAAAGAAGTCAGTCACCAGTGAATGTATAACGGAAAAAATTATTTACAACATTCTTAAATTCGCTTACCTCGTGCGCGAAAATAAGTCGGTAGGTCGGTTGACAACGGCTGCAATTAAACGGCCCAGAAGGGATCGGATGCAGGACAAACGGTCAAAAGTGAAAAAGCCCATTTTTGTCTGGCTCCACCCGTTTTATTCATTTTTCTCTAGACCCCACTCAGGAGGTCTCCTACTTACAAATCTTAAGAAATGCGCGGACTGATTTGCGCGAACGGTACCGTAAATCATACAGGTAGTATATACCAGATGTTTTAAAAGTACTACACATAATATATCAAAATAAATATTAATACTCCAATTTAATAGCTAGCTACGACAGAGGGGTGAACGTAATAAAAACTGAAATATATACTGCCGGATATCGGGAAAAAAATAGTAACAACGTTACAAGGGAATAACACGGAGAGACAGAGTTAGGAATGAGGACGTTAGAAGTGAACTTGGAATTGAATCGATTCTTGACTTGCTAGACAACCAAAAACTTAAATGGTTTGGTCAATTAGTAAGAATGAACAACAGGCCAGTAAAAGATGTTTGGGAAGCGCGAGCAACTACAAAAAGGAAGAGAGGAAGGCCAAAGAAAACTTGGAACCAAGTGGTTGCTGAAATATTGGAAAAAAGAGGGAAAAGTTGGGAAGAAGCCAAAAAGATGGCAAAAAACAAGAAACAATGGAGCAATTTTATATATGGAAAGGAGAAATAGATTTCCACCCCTACACCTTCGGGTATAAAAAGGGCTTAGATTATATATATATACAACGGCGTGCGCTAACAACCAAGGTCTGTAGCGAAAAGATCACATACGTTTAAATGTGAGTTCTCTATGTAAAGGACACTGTTGCCGGATGAAGGTGTTTAATTTTACCTAATAGTGTATCAGCTCGAAAAAAAGTTGACGATAACGTGACAAAAATATCATTTTTACAAATTAATCTGAGCTTCTGGCAACAGCGGTTGAACTAGTGGAGCGATGAACACACGCAAAACTGTTTTTGGTAGAGGGGACTGAATACACGCCCAACTGTTTTGGTAGAGGGGACTGATCGCTGGGCTTTCAAGTCTCTCTCTTTCACGTAGTTTTGCTCATATTTTCCTTGTCGTACTTGTATAAGACGCAGCGTAAGAAAGGGATTTTCGCAATCTGTATAATATAAATTGAATAAAACAAATACACTTGTATACCTGACAATATAAAAATAAAAAACATGAACAACTATTTAAAATCGTTACAAATTATACCAGATTCTATAACATACTTTAGGATTCGTTTTGCATATAAAAACAATACTGAATAATTGCATTTAGTGAAGAATCCTGAACCAAACTTTTAAAACAAAACAAAAAGCAATAATTACAAATTTTGTAATATTTGTAATTTTGTATTAGGTTTATAAGATTTTTTCATTTTCATGTCGCGATTTGAGAATTTTATTGTGTAATATAAACGCACCCTTTTATAAGGAGATGAGAAATAACTTGATGGAAAATTTTATACCAGTCATCATTATACCAATTAAATGCTTTATTTCGACATTGTTGCTATGGTAACCATCATTATCTAAAAAAATTTCATCCATATGAGCATGTAGACGTAAAATTAATAAGTGGAAATTTCCCGGCACATGACAAGTATCATCTCCGACATTTATTTTCAAAGTAAAAAACCTGCACAGTGTTAATGACAGTTCAAATAACAAAAAACGTCAAAAATCGCATTACACACAGGCTTCCATTTATTTATGGATGACGTCTAAATAGATATTTGCCTAATGTTTTCTTTTTAAATAATTCTTACCGAATCCCCCACGTGCTTGAATTAATTGGCAATAATTCAAGCACTAGGGAGATTCCAAGTGAAAATTTTAGCAAGGATGCGTAAACTATGTTTTTAAAAATATTTTTTATTGTCGCTCCGATACAATTTTTACATGCACATAACACATTCGCGGCATTTTATTTTTAATAAATATCCCGTAAAAATAGTTCACTGCAAAGAGTGTCCAGCCTGTATACTACTCACTCCGCTCGTACCTTCAAACTACAAAAGACACACGGTATCTGTCTATCGCTTTTGAGCTTCAAGATCCCGAAAAAGAGTAGCATCGGAGGCCGAGTGAGATAGACATTGCGCTGGGAGGAGTTTAGAGAGATCCTACTATTGATAACCACCGCATACCAAATTTCATAAAATTATAACAAATCGTTGATGAGATATATGACCGTTCTCTTTATCAGAAGCCGTATCTATTAGAGGTACCAATAGTTATAAATTTCATTATTTACTATCATGATAAATAGCACCCATTAGCTGAATTGTTAAATATATTTTGTAGGTTTACTTTTGGCTTGCACTGTAGGTTTTGGTATACTTGGGTACTTATATCAAAAGGATCTTCAGATACACATATTGTGAGAACCTTTATATATTCTTATGCCTCTGCCTAATCCACAATTTACTCCGTTTCAAATATTCTTGGGTACTTATATAAAATACTTCTCTGGGGTGGTTATTGAAGTATTTTTACATAGAGGAACAATGCACCAATTATAATTTTTGTTATTTTGCATTTTATATTTTTTGATTGCACTCCTTTTCCAATGTACACATTTCCAATGTATACATTTATTCCGACTTGTCTGATAACAAAAAGAAAATCCTTTGGTGGATGATCTATTAGTTATGTCTAGATTATAAAATCAGTGAAATAAAAAAATGTGCAAATGAATCTACTAGTTTCGATAAATAACTTTATGTGTTCTGGTTAATACGGATTAAATGCAACCCTGTGACACTTACCTCCTTTCCTGGCAAGCTGGTCCACTACTTCGTTATCCGGAATCCATGCCAATACAACCTTATTGATTGCACCCAGTTGTTTGGTAGTCCAGCATACAACCGGGAGAAGCTGATCCCATTCGTAACGTTACTTAATAATAATATTTTTTGCAGCCTCTTCTTCAAGCTGGCGGTCACGGTACGTGCATAACTCAATGCCGTTCGGCGAAAATAACAACTTCCAAAACTATTCCGATGCAGGTGGACGGAGAAGCGTGTAAATTAGGACCGTCCATCATCACCATCAGCCATTTGAACAAAGCGCCGATGTTGGCCAAGAGGAAGCACGGAAATGCAATTCCGATACAAACTGCGTTGGACAATCTTAATGTCGATGTCGGTGTGAATAAATTAACGATGTCCGATTATGAACAGCACCATTACGATAAGGACCTTCTAGCTCAAGCAGGTGAGTCGAGTTAATATAGAAAAATTGTGGGATTCTTCAAGGATTTTAAGTAGAATTTGATATTGAATGGTGTAATTTTTATCACTATTAAGTGTTAAAAATTCCTCTTCTTATTCTCATTAAAACGGTTGTAGAAGTAGGTAGATAGTAGGTATTATTTTAAACATTAAGGTTTTTTAGCTGTCTCGTGAAATCTGTCATTTCTACCCTCATTCCAGCAACATAATGCATCAATAATCTCAAATTCACGATTAGCGTACATCTCTATACAGGATCAATCATGAGGAAGTGAACTTACTCCGACTTCGTATTGCGGCTCCTATTGGGAGAATCAAATTAACATTAAAAAGTGTTTGCTCCCATTGTTTACTATTTATATTAGATTTATTTCATAGTGAAACTTTTATTCCATCGCCTCAAATTTTTCCGGCGATCTATCGCATGTCGTGTTTGACAAACATCATGGTCTTTATACAACAAAAAAAATGTATGTCTTTGTATCCGAGCGGTATAGTGGTTTGCATGCCGAAAATTATAAATTGTAGGCATGTGATTCGAATCCTGGACACGGTGAATTTTTTTAAATTTTTTTAAATTTTTTTATTTGTTATATTGTGACATTTGAATATGAATAACTTTGAATATAATTTCTATTAATCGGTAAACGCAACTTAAAGTAAATCGAACTAAAAAATAAATAAATGAAATATTTAGATTCTCACTCATTCGTCCTGCGGTATTTGTGAATTAATTAATTAATTTTACGCCGTAAGAAACAGACTGCCGAGACATCTTACGTACTAATGAAATGAAAAATCGTCTATTTTTGACGTCAAGTACTTTTTGTCCGCAAACACTTTACTTTTCGCCCGCTGTGGTTACTATGATACGGCACGGTGTGCTGTGACAATAACTGTCATTTGCTGTTGTCAAATTAATTATTTACGAAATCCTCTAGATTTTTCGTGTGAATAAGATCGTGGTGTGAATATTAGTGTACATAATAATCATGGATAGTGACAGATGAAACTTATCTTTTGAACAGCAGACGAAAGGAGTATGCGGACGAAAAGTGTCTGCGGACTATAAATACTTGCCTTCAAAAATAGTCGATTTTCCATTCCGTAATTAGTAATTTTTTGTAAAGATCGACTGCTTCCAAGTCTCGGATGCGCCTCGACTATCAATTTGCAGACTATAATAGACAGTTTTTCGTCCTTGGTACATAAATAACTATTTACCACGTTTTATTTAACTCGCTTTCTTTTATGTCCGGGCTTTCTTATATGGAGAAACGTCACTTTTTCAGTTTTGACATACATCATACGGACTATACACAACATACAAATATTATGACATCTGTACATTAATAAACTTCTATATAGTTCTTATTAATCCGTAGTAAATCGAACCAAAAAGTAAAAAATGAATGAAATAAAAAAAATTTTAATATACCCCGTTTTTAAAACGAACTGAAAAGTAAAAAATAATAATAATAATAAACGTGGGGCGCATGCGACACAGCTACTTCCTACATTTTTATAGAACTGTCCAATTATTAAGTTGAGATTAAAAACGCGATTTTAATACCCTAAATAGAATAATTTTCCAAAAATTTTCAGTTGATGCCTACAATCCGAAAAAAAGTTTCATAAAACCACACAATTATTTTGTTTTCCTGATCTATTTTTTCTTTCCGGATCTATTTTTTCTGGAGTAATATTTTCAGGGCTATTGTTTCCGCTCTATTTATTCCGGGATTCGTTTCGATCGTACTTACCATTCTAAAGTTATGACCAAAAGAAATTTCGATTAAAATTCACATTTTGCCCTGTATATTAGGAAGCAATGGGAACAGGCACTTTTTAATGGTAATTCCCCATAGGTGTTTCAATACAACTTTGAAGTATGAAAAACTTAAACATGACTCACCCTGTATAAATAGCAGCTCACTATCATACAGAGTGAGTTTTAAGTATGGAATGCATCAATTATCTCGGAAAGGGCTTTTCACGATTTTTATAGATTTTGGTGTGCAAGGATCATGTGATGTGGCCGATATTATGATGGTATTTACATTGTTGTCAGATCTTTCATTTTTCCGGAATAATAACGAACTTTGTTGTTTCAAATGGATCACCCTGTATTTTTTTGCCTTTCGAGTTCCTTAAGAAATCCTGAATATTTTTCATGTAATGCCATCATTTCGGAGTGATAGTTACATTTACATTATCTTCGCCGAAATTAAAATAATACATTTAGATGGCTATGATTGAATGGCTATGCGTAGAAGTCTTCAAGGAACGTGTAATACCTTTAATAATTCATATCCTGACCGAACTCCCATAACAAGGTCTATTGTTAGTAAATTAGTAAAAAGTTTAACGAAAGTGGTGCAGTAAAAGATTTATCCAAATCATGGCATAGAAAACCTACAGTAACTGAAGACAAATCTTTAATTGTTTGTTTCATGTTAGAGGTATGTCCACATTTGAGTAGTAGAAAAATTAGGTATTTTAGAAAACATACAGTAAAGGCGATTACAGCAGATGCTCAAAATGTTGTCCGTTTACTTCAATGCAACAAGCCATGCGATTTTTAAAAATTTGCAATACATTTTGCAACGTTTCTGACTGCTCAATTCTTCTTATCTCTGTGGTAATCCTATCTTCTAATTCCTGAATATTGGCAGGTTTTGCTTTATAAACAATGTTTTTTAAGTGAAATAGTCTAACGGATTCAACGCCTTCCAGTCCATCTTCTGGGAAACACATTATTTAGGTATCGCCTCACCCGACGCGCATAGACCGCATAGTGAGGTGGAGCACCATAACTGAGCCAACTCAGGTATAATACTATTTTCCAATAAACCTTAATACGCCGAACTATTTAAGTTTCCCTCAAAGAAAAAGCGACCGATTATTTTGTCGGCTATTATTCCATCACATACATTCAGTTTTTGTGGATATTGGGTGTGGGATTTACACATCCGACGAGGATTATTACGTGACCAGTCTCCACAATTTTGCCGATTCACGTTTCCATCAATAAAAAAAGTGGCCTCATCTCAAAACATAACATCACTTAAAAAATTTGGATCGTTTTGATTGTAACATTTTCCATCATTATGTCTGCAAACTCTTCACGTATATCGGAATCATCATCTGACAACTCTTGAACTAATCTTATTTTGTATGGATGGAATTTATTTTCATGTAAAATTACGGATATTTGCGAATTATCAAGTTTCCTGGATATTTGTCTAGTACTCAAGTGTGGATCGTCTTCTAACAAGACACAGACATCTAAAGATTTGTTTTCAGTTAATGCAGATTTTCTGCGACCCGATTTGGATAAAACTACTACTGAACCAGTTTCGTTAAACTTTTTTACTAATTAACTGACAGTAGATCTTGTATGAGATTCCGGTTAGGATATAAATTATTAAAGATATTACACGTTTCTTGTTGACTTCTACCAGTTACGCATATCACCATATCCTAATATCATTAAAATCTCAATTCGTATACGATACATTGTGAATTCCAATAAACACCAACAATACTAATTGATTGAAACGTTAAAGTTGTTATTGTAGCACTCATAGCCATCTAAATGTATTATTTTAACTTAACGGCGGAGATAATGTAAATGTAGCTGTAACTCCGAAATTATGGCATTAACGAGTAGGGAACATTACATGAAAAATAATCAGTATTTCTTAAGGATTTCAAAGGGCAAAAAATATACAAGGTTTGAAATAACAAGGTTCATTATTATTCCGAAAAAAGGAAAGATCTGGCGACAATATAAATACCACCATAATATCGGCCATATCACAAGTTCCTTTCACACCAAAATCTATAAAAATCGTGCGATTCGTTTCAGAGATAATTCGGGCATTCCATACTTAAAACTCACTATGTATATTAGAGATCGACTATCTTTTTAGGCCCAGCAATAGAGCATGCAACTATAGTAATTTTTGACAAAAATCCTATTAGAGAACGGATGGTGCCATCATATAAAAGACATTACATTACAGCAATATCAATGGTATAAATATAGATGGCAACGTGGCAACCAAATCAACTAGACGTAATTATAAATTCACCTACAATTTTCCTCGTAAATCGGGTAGTGTAGTGGAAAATAATTGCGAAAAGTATCGATCAGTGTAATATAACAAAAGTGAATTATTGTGATACAAAAATCAAAGCTTCTAAAGAAACCAATACAAAGGTCTCAATACAATCATTAAGGCCGATAAGAAATAAATTCAGGTTAAATTTAATACAGTATTGCCAGATTGTGTCTAAAAGTTTATCAACCATTGAAACACGAATTGATAGGAAATAATCCTCTGAACCGTTGAGGTGGGATTGATTCCTTTCACAATTAGAAAAATGGAATCGGTAAGTACGAGTACTAGCATGGAACAAATTTCTGGTATGTTTGCAGAAATAAGTAAGAAATTAAATACAATGGACGATAAGTTAAAAATTGTGTTGAATGAAAATAAACAGCTCAAAAATGAAAATGAGAAATTAAAGGGACACATTACAAAACAAGACCATAAAATTACAGCGTTAGAAAGAGAAAATAAAAGAAAAAATATTATAATCAAAGGGGTTGAGGACAAAATGAACGAAACCAGAAAAGAAACGCAGGAGACCGTAATATCCATAGTTGGTAAAATAGGGACAGATATCAAAAACGAAGAAATATATGAAATTAAAAGACTGGGAGAGTAACAAGAAAACAAAACAAGACCTATTATATTAAAACTTACCACAGGAAACAAGAAAACAGAAATACTTGGTAACGCCAAACATCTGAAGGGAACTACTAGACAAGTAAGTCGAGAACTCAATGTTACTCAATCAAAAGTAAGTAGAGTCAAAAAAAAATCTCTACCTATATCATATTCAAATGGTTCAGCGACTACATCCTGGAGATGAAATCCATAGGTTGGAATTTTCTAGATGGATTAACAATCATCGACCAACGATGTACAGGACACTATTCCCGTAATTCACATGTGTGAGCAGAAGAAAATCTCCATGCTATTCGAGAATGTCGTTCCCAGATAAGGTTTTCGGTTAACGTATGGATTTCTGTCATAAATGACCAATTAGTAGGTCCTCACTCTTTTGATGGTCCTTTAATACTATTTGGACTTTCTACAAAATATTTTGCCGAATTTGTTTTCCAACGCGAACGTTGTTATCCGCGGGATGTATTTTCAGCATGATGGGGTATCCCCCCACTTTTTACTTTCAGTGAGACATCATCTAAATAATGTTTATGGCATCAGGTGGATAGGACGTGCAGGTCCTATTTCATGGCCTTCAAGATCTCCTGATTTCATTCCCGTTGATTACCATATTTGGGGACGATTGAAGGAACTAGTTTACAAAGGGAATATCAATAACAGACAACAATTAATTGATAGAATTATACTTTTTATAATTCTATTGGAAACGATCCCAGAGTATCCGTAATTCAATACGGCAATTAACAAGTCGGCAACAAAAATGTGTAGAAGCTGCGGGGTTCCATTTCGAGAATCTACTTTAAATTATTTTTATTATTTTATAATCATTATTGTATTTTTTTCAGTTCTTATTTATGCGTTTATCTTAACTACATAATTTTAGTTATTATTTTAAAATTGTTGTTCGTTATTGTTATTAGTTACTGTTTTTTGTTGTTTAGTGTTTGTCGTTATTATTATTCGATACAGTTTATCATTTTCTTGAATACTTGAAATTTATTTGTTTAAATTAATACCTAATTCTATGATATGTCATTATGGTTGGTCTATTTTTGGTAAGATTGGATCGTTCGCTAAAAATTGAATAAAAGGGCGACAACATTGTCGTATATGTCGTTTTCATTGGTTATTTATGTAGTTTGGAAATCACTTGTTGCATTTAAAAAAATTATATACAGGGTGCAATATTTAATACGAATCCCTAAATTAATTTTTCCAAAGCCGGTTCTGGAATTTCTAAGTTTAGCTAATACCAGTCGAATGCTTGAATGACTCGCCCTGTATATGTATGCGAAGACCAGACACCAGGCGACGGTTACTTTTACCGCAATTGCAATTTTAATTTTTATGATGCAATAATTTGCAACATGTCTGGACGATTATTTGAACATGTCTGGATATGTTATCGATAGTCCGATTTAAAATTTTAAAACGGTTTTGAAAAGTAAAGATGTAGAGCAAGAAAACTTATATTTTCGATTTGTGATAAAATGATAAGAGCATCGCCGAAAATAACCGAGCGCAAGCTAGCAGTGGTATAATGGTGGGAGCAAGGATCGAGGAGAGGCATACTACATTTTATTACAAATCGAAAATATACCTTTTGCTATTCTACATCTATACTTTTAAAACCCGTTTTAAAATTTGAAATCGGACTATCGATAACGCAACCAGACACGCTGAAAATGAAGTGCATATGAAGAACTTCTTTTATAGGAAGATTCAGTTCTTAAAATTGAAAAATGACGAAGATATGAATTATCAAAAAAAAAAATTCCCAATTCTCTGGTTCCTATTTATCCGATCAAGTCGCTCAACTCCTCATTTTGTTATTATTTCAATTACCTACTATTGAGATTGCTCCAGTACTTCTTACGTTATATGAAAAAAAAATTTAAAAAACGTTTATTTTTCGTTTCAAATGTTTTTACTGAAAAACATTTGCGTGTCCAAAACATATCAACATTATACAACGTAATATATTGAACCTATATGATGCCACCACCCGTTTTCTACTAGAATTTTTGTCAAAAATATTTGCCTATTGCTTGGCCTATTTCGCCTTCAATCGTTAAGCAAACTAAGGCAACACCACCCCGGCCATAGACATCGCTCGAAGAAGCCGACATGTGAAGTGATTATTTGATTTCCAAACAAGGGTAGCAACAGTAGATTCCCTCTGCACCAGTTTGTGGATTTTCTATAATTAATTTTGATTTTATTCAATATTCACCTTATTACACAATTGTAAACTTAAATTTATTCACCAACGCTATTGAGAACTTGTAGTTCAGTTCGATCACTCAACTGAACCTGTATTTGTGTAAACAATACCGATATTTTCGGTATTTCAAGGCCTTTTAACCTTTAAGCGAATAAAGACAGATTCATGCAGTTTCCATTAAAATACTTCACAATCATACAAGTTTTGTTTGAACTAATTAAAGTTGTTTTCGAACTTCCGGTTAAACAAAAAAACAAAATGGCGTTTTTTTTAGTTTGGTTTATTTGCTTTTTTAAACGTATCACCCTGTATATTTTCTGATGACAGAAATGCCACTTCTTTCAGCTATCTGTTGGTGTGAGGTTTTTGAAAATTAATGCCCTTAGATGATTGTCACTTTCAAATAATTAAATCTGGATTTAAATGTTGTGCTGTTACTCTTCCAGTAGATTTGTTGTTTCGAGTTATACTTATATTTTATAACGATGAATGATTCAATAGTTTGTAGATAGATATATTTGTCTAGGTACATTTAATATTATAATGATATTAATGAGGTATACTTTTTTTTTAGCAATAAATATAGGTAGAATAGAAGTAAATCCCGTGTCGGATTTGGAACAAGTCAGGGCAATTATCAATAAAATGTTAGAGGAACATAAGCAGATGATGTCTTCAGATTGGTGCTTCATCGATTGTAAGTAGAAAAAACTGTAGATATATGTGAAAATGTTTTAAATAGCGCCTCAGAACATAATATAGCCGCAAATATTTATAAAATATGAATAGAGCGTTAAAAATCGTTATATTTCAAATACTTCTCACATAGTCGCTTTGACGTCATTCGCTCCCAAACACCAGTAAACTGATATCTGATTTTCCTAATAACTCTTGTTAGAAAACCTGGATTATTTATTGAATGTTGATTGATTGATTAATTGGTCCGGCACCACCAGTCAGAGGCTTCGAGACCTCGGCACCTCAGCTTTTAGGCTTTTGTGCTCTTGGTTGTACCATTTATGTGAAGAGACCAGTAGCCCTTGTCAGGCTCAACAGTCTCTTAGCTGCATCCTTCTTGGAGAAATCATCTCTTAGGTACTCTATTCCTAGGAGTCTATATGTCCAATGAGACAGAGCTTCACATTCGAAAATAACAACCGACAGATGGGTTCCTCCCTTTATATGCCAATTGTATGCATGTGCTTCCTTAGGGTACAGTGACCGGTGGCTAATCCCGTGACTTACCTTATCTAGTACCTGTTGAGGTTTATTATCTCGTTAATCAGTCACTCCGAGGTTTTTTTGAGCAGGAGTTTGCTGTATCCTGATTTGGCACGTGACTCCAGTATGTCTGGAGTTTAGTTTGAATCAACCACGTGCAGCAGTTTTTGATATTCCCAATACTGGTTCAGGACCAGTGAATGTAGTTTCATTGCCTACAATAACCCTTGTGCACCCGGGACCCACTTAAGAGTTACTCTATTATGGTTTGCCAGAGTTAAGAGTTTTTGTAGGCAGTCCCAGACCAGTCTAGATCTGATCTGGTGGCATGCTAAGGATTTCAGTGCTGTCTGACTATCTAAGAGTATAAGGATCTTTTGGTCTCTATACCCCCTTTGGATGTTCATTTGCAAACACGTGTCGATAGAGTAAATTTCCTCCTGGAATACGGCTGCAAACTACCCCAATGATGCGTGCACTTTGCACCTTGGTTTGGCCCTATGTCAGTTTTAGATTATGTGTACCACACCAACTGACTACATGCTTTCAACCTATCCCAGTTTAGCTGGATATGGTATGGTTGGTTATCGTTAATTGTGGCCAGCATGTTATCACTTCTTATTTCAAGAAGCGAGTTTGTGATAACATCTGTGATTCTGGAATGACTGTGGGTGTTGGTTCCTTCGTGCCAATGACCATTGCATGCCAGCATGTATGTAGCTATTCTCGCTTCCGCCTGAACATGCAGAGCAAGAGGTGGAATATTGAGAACGGCTTCCATTGCCGCAGTCGCGCTGAAGTTTTGATATCTCCAGTTAGGCTTTATTTCGATCTGTTTTAGGCCACCAAACTGAGGCTCCATAGGTAACCTTCGGTCTCACCACATCCGTGTACAGCTAGTGTACGATCCGTGGATTTAGTCCCCATGTGTCCTATCGCCCGTTTGGCAGCCATTAGGGCAATTTTCCCTTTATCGGTTTTGTCATGTAGGTGTGAATTCCAGGTTAGTTTTGCATCCAGAATTATACCCTGATTCTTAACTTCCTGGCTTAGACACAGCTGCACGTAGAAGAGGCTTGGCAGTTTCAGTCTCTCAAGCTTCCTTTTTCTAGTGAAGGGAATGAGCGGAGTTTTTAAAGGATTCGCCCTACACCATTTCTCCACCGTTTCCAGTACAGAGCGTGTTGCATTAGCTCCGATATAACATTAGAGTATTTCCCTAGTACAAGTATCATATCATCTGCATACCCCTGGGTGTATAGCCCCTTTCGGTTCAATTCCTCCAGGAGTTCGTCTATGACGAGGACCCACCGCAAAGGTGCTAAGACTCCCCTCTGTCCATCCCTTCATTAACAAGAACTCCACGGTATCTCCAAATAAGGTTTTCGTTGCTGTCCTGTTGAAAAGCATGTTTTTCATCCACCGTCGTCTGCTCCACGCCTTGCAACAGAAGCTATCATGTAGTCAAAATAGGTATGGTCGAACGCTCCTTCTATATCAAGAAATGCTCCAAGATCTATTTCTTGATTTTCTAGGGCAGCCTTAACTTTCGACACCAGTTGGTGAAATGCTGTTTTCCTGATTGATAGGCATGTTGGTTATAATGTAGTGGCCTTTCAATGAGAAAGTGTTTCCTAATATGCCTATCAAATGGCAGATATACTGAGGCTATAATCATTTCCGTCCAGTTTCCTGTCATCTGTATTTTCATTCTCAAGACTACTTGGTCCCTAAAACAGAAGTCATACATTTGTAATGCCTGTATTTCATTCCTCACGAAAATGCAGGTTCTGGGATTTTCTGCAGATGAATGTTAATTGAATTCCTAAAAACTGAGGAATTATATTTATTTCTACAACTTCCCGTTAAAATTATATTTATATATAAGGTCCGTTTGTGTTTAGTTTTTTGGCTTTTTAAATAACAAAATCCTTCATCGTTTAGCATAATGTGGTAAAATAAGGTCAAATAGTTTAAAAGAATCGACAAAATTTGAAGAAGTTCTCCAATGGACTCTGCCAAGTAAAGTTAAGGCAATTTGTAGCGATTAAAGCTTTTCATTAAAAACTTTAAATTGCCTTTCCTTCCGCGGTATAATTTTTTTTCGTTATTGTAAGTCTTTTTAATTAGCTTTCATCTTTTCTGGATCAACGTTATTATCGTTTAAAATTATTGGTTTATTTTCTTTATGTTACAAGTCCAAATTGGTTCCACCTGCCTTCCGTTCTATGCTTCATTTCTCAAGATATACTACAGTGCCGCTTTGGTAAAATCTAGTACTGCAATGTATGATATTCTCAATGTAACAATCCCATTATTTAAATGGTTGTTGATTGTGAATGTTCGCCTGGAATACAGATGCAAACTTCCCCAAAGATGCGTGAACGCTGCTCCTGAGTATGGCACAATAAGCTCGAGCTCCAGTTTCTCTGTCATTTTCAGATCTGCCAGTGCAACATACCAGCGGTCCATCCTGATTGCATATTTCCGTCCATCCCAGTTACAGTGGATGTTGTATGATTGATTATTATTATGTCATGTTATCACGTTTGTGATATCTGTTATTCTGTAATGACTGCGAGTTATGATTCCTTTGTGACAATTCCCATTTTATGCCACCCTGTATGCAGCCATTCTGGTTGTTAGCGGGTTTTTTTTTGGAGTAAGATTTTCATATTTTCAGCTTGTACAGCCGAACGTTTCTTCCGAATCGACAAAGCACAGGAAAGTCTACACTACGTCTTTGATATTTGTAGTGAAAACCTGTACATACTCGAATGTGGTGACGAAACAGTCCCTCCAACGCCTGAAGACGAAACTGCTAATCCCTCACCAACGTCCAATCATCAGACTTCTTATAACATTCCAGAAATGCGGTTTAGGTAAGTCATTTAAAAAGTATTGAAAAGATTTTTGATTAATTTACTGGTTTCCAGCAAAGAGGACGATCTTGATTCGCCTAGCGATCAACCGCCACTTTCGCCCAAAAATATAGAAGACTCCCAAGAAGAATTTCCGAATAGTCCCGAAGATACTTCGCCTATAGACAATCAACAGTTGGCGAGAGTTTCGTCAGATGCCAGTATGAAAATTAGAAGGTACTTTAACATAGTTTTAGCTCTCACACATTTGTACACTAAACCCTTGATTGAAGTCGGATGAAAACGTTGATGGATATGTCTAAAATATTTCGTATCCATAAATTATTGGCTCAAATGGAACACATCATGCTAAGCTTTCCAATATCCATAATTATCAATTTTGAATAACTTTCTGCTTGGGGCAACATCATATTTTCCCACATTGATTAATAAAGTATCATTTTGGCTGTGCCTATTTCCTACAGAATAACTTCCAAGCACAATTTTTATAACTCATCTACAAAATACCAAAGAAATTATAAATTGCTATTTTAAATATATCTCTTTTTTATCTGTGTACTCGCTCTGAAGTCATTATCAAGATATATGAAAAGGTTGAATTCAATCTCTCCATTATACGTCCTCAAAAATAACTAACGGGTTCTGGTCCGAGAAAGTATATTTGTTGTGCTAGAAATGGAGGTAGCCAATGGTGGGAAATTGGTATGCAGAAATTTCTAAATGGTGAGCTGGTAGACAAGTGGTCTGAACAAGTCGCGCGTTTTAAATCGTTGACCAGCAAAAGTGTAAAAATCTTCATTGAGAATATTTTGAGCAACAATGGAGATATTATTTTCAGTAGTAATATGTCAGGAAAGTGGCGATAAAGTAAAATATTTAGGACATTTTCGGAAACCTGTAGCGACAGCCCGAAGGGCAGAAGTGACTATTGTCAAAAGAAAACAGTTTTGAGAAAAGATCTGAAGAACTATTTTCTCATTATTGCCATTCTCGTGTGATATTCGTTAGATTATTTTTTGACGTTACAGTAATAAAATATTTTTCGAATTATATTTGCATTTTTATTAAATAAAAAATCACTGTGTGGTTTTATGAAACCACGATGCACGTGAAACTTTTTTTTTCGGATTGTAGGCAATTAACTGAAAATTTTCAGAAAATTGTTCTATTTATGGTATTAAAATCCCGTTTTTAATCTTAACTGAATAATTGGAAAATGGGAATGATGATGGGAAATCAATAGTAGACAAGATATCTAACTATAAATGTTAATTTCAATCCGCGTATTAGAATACGAGATATATAATAATTTGTTTTTGTCCTCGGACCAATTTCTTTGTGGTCCCAAGAATTGGTTCTGGTCCAACATATGTCGTTCCTGAACCTCTTCTCGCGAGTTTATCAGGAATAGGGGCGTGGTTGCATGGACAATATATTCACTCTTATGTCCACTATACATATTCAGTTGAGATTGAAGAAAAGGAAAGTGTTTGTAACCTTTATAGACTTCGAACGTGTATTTGATGCTGTTATATGCCGATGATTTAGCACTTATTGGTGCGACTGAAATTGATTTTGCCAAAAAGTTGCGTTTACTGAAAACATATAGATTCTAATGAGAATAAAATCAAAGTTAATACGTCAAAAACAAAAATCATGTGCTTTTCCAGAAGTTCTCTGTTAAGTTGCTTCCGCCATTTAGTGGAAAATGGCGAAAGCAAAACCAAACAGGCTATTGGTGCTGCTATTGACATTATAAGTGAATCTAAGATGAATTCATGGGAGTCAAGAATTAAGCTTTATAATTCAATATTTGTAAACACATTCATGCACTGTTGTCCTGTTTGGGCCATTCGATATGTCGATGTATAGGAAAGTACAATTCTTCAAAAGGTTATTATTCCTACCACAAAACACATCAGATATTTTGATCAGACTTGAAGTTGGTATTGTCGAAGTGGCTCATATTGTCTTCAAACTGACTATATCCTAGTTGCAACAGTTACTTTCAATGGGCGATGATAGGTATACCAAAATATTTATCATTAGATTAAAGCAGCTTCAAACGAATGTACAATATAACTGGGTATCTCAAGCTGAAAAATTATTTATCGAAATTAACTCTCTGGAAACCTGGAACATCCTAGATCTCACTTTACTCAAAAAGGAATCAGATAACTTAATGCTGAAATATAGAGAGAGACTGCATAACGATGATATAATGAAATTATCACTATCCAGGTCAACGATATATAATAAAATTGTGGCACAAATCAGACTTTCCTCTATATACTACATTAAATACTTTTTAAACGGTCATTCTTACAAAATTAATCTGCACTGTGAACTGTGCACTATCTGTAATCTGCATCAAACAGAAACGTTAGAACATATATTTCTAACTTGTCCAATATACCACTGTATAACTGTTCGAAATTTCAATAACATCACCGATGTTGTCTCCTATATTGATAATCTAAATTTGAGAAATGTTGAAGTAATGTTTCATTTTATTTCAAGTTTTCTCAAATTAAGATCATTAATAATGAATGAGTAAATATTTTGTCACGTAGGTATGGTTATCGTTATTCTGAGCATGCGCAGTATGAAAACTTGAAGTCCTTAACTTTAATAACCATAACGGACTCCGTTATTTACGGAGAATACCGTAAAACGGTTGTTATGCTTATGGTTATATTTCCAATTACAACGTTGCCAAAATTAGTATATTTTGGTACGCGTAATTGTTAAAAACCTACTTAATTTCTTCAATATAAAGGAAACTACAAGTTTTTTTATGTTAGGAATTTTAGAAAACAATACTTTATAGAGAATTTTTTTTTGTCAACAAAGCTGCTGCATATTTTCTCTGAGAAAATCTGACAACGTTAAGAATTTATTGCTCCAAACCAGCGTCAACTGTCGTTATATTTGATCTGTGACTGTCAAACTGAATACGTTATTTTTAGATGGCTTAAAATCCCTTCTTTTCTTGTTCAATGTAATGGTTATTGTTAATAAATATTTAAATAGGAAATCCTAATTTACAACAATATTTAAGTATTAAAATAACGTACATTGAAAGAAACTTTTTTTCCAAATTAAATAAGTAGTCTTTCCATATATCTTCAAATTTTGTCACTGCTGTGATTTCTTCAAGCTTGCAATCCCGTTCCTCACAAAATGAATTAAATTGTTTCCAAATAGATATATTGTTCACCATCGTCTTGTTGCATCCATTTTCATTTATTTTTAAGCTAATGAGGTCTAAACTTTGCAAAGCAACAAAGAATAATCAGTTATAATGTCACAAGAGCTTCGAAAATAATCGATCATTTTACGAGTAACCAGATGTAATCTGCGAAAAATCACGAGAGCGTAGCTCGAGTGGTTTTTTAAAGATTACGACACAGAAAGATGAATAATAAGAGAGCTGCGTTCTGTGGAATAAAGTTACCACTAGCGCCTACCTTGGCTACAAGTATGATCTATCACTTAAGACGCGGGCTTTTTGAATTTTTAAACTTCCAGGATACGCGTAATATTGTACAATATTTGTACTTTAATATTTGTTTTTTAATCTTTTAAGACAAGTCTTAAAACACTAAAAAACATCATTATTGAGCTAAATCATTCAGCTGCAATTTTATTAGATATATAATAATATTATAGGGAATGATAGTAGGAGAATAAAAAAACTCGTTGCAAGTGAGAAACTATTAATAATTTAACATGTTTCATAAAACAAAATATCCAATATAACATACAAAAACAGTCAATAGAAAATAAATAATAAAATAAATCAAATACATTAAAAAACAGCCTTAAACAAATAAATCACAGTTTTAGTCTTAAGTTTAAATTCGGTTCCAACGAAAAATCAAGAATTATTTTTATAAAAAACAGCCTTAAAGATTCAGGAATAAATAAACAGTAACAAAGATGTAAAGCAATTTATAATATACATAGTAGATAGGCATGAAGAAAAATATGTGAAACTAGTTTTATCTCAACAATATTTATTATAGTCCATGAATTTTATAGCATGCAATGGTTTCCAATATACCTAAGTACTGAATTTTTTTCAACGTCTTATTGTCATACTTTTTTTTGTGATTTGTTTTGAAAATTTCTATATACATAATCGTAATATTTTCTGGTTATCAAGTGAATGGACACATCAAGTATTTGACTTTTAATTTGATCTAAATGTTCAGCACAAGTAAACCAACCAATATATACATGTTTTAATAACAAAATGTCAACTTTCTGTATTATATTAGGGATATAGCCAAATTTAGGTAAAATAAAATCAATCATATAATGCATTGCTGTTTAAACATAGGTAACATCTTTAAGGGCGAGTTGTACGAACAAGGTTTAAAACATAACTAATGGTTTGAGCATCTGTGGTTTAAGGAAAATGGGTGTTGTACCAGACTGGATCAGTGGGTAACCAGAGTTTTGCCAACGGGTTTGTTATCCGCCCAAAAGTGAGTGGTTAAAATAATAATCCTAGTTTTCTAACCTAAAAACTTTGTAACAGTGGATTCTGTATTTTTTTTATTTTTATAATTATAATAATGGAATATCCTGATTTACCAAATTTTAGTGATGACGAAGATTTTAATGAACTTGTAAATTTACATGTAAATTTTCGTTCTTCTTTTGCCGTAAAGTTTTCTGACCTTTTTTTATTCTTATTCATTTTCAGTAAATAAAATAATATGCAAAAGCAAACAACATTTCAGGAACTGAGGGTTAGAATCGCATTGAAAATTCTTCTTTTATATTTTCTCTTTGGCAAAACGTAAGTAATTTACCCCACAGTAGTTCATTCGTCTAACATTCATTGATACCAACCTTTCAAAATGATTGATTAACAAAACTACACGAAAACACCACTGGTACAACACGCACCGGTTTAAACTTTTGTTAAATTTAACCCTATGGTTAAATAAACCAAGTTTAGCCGACTGTTGGTACAACTCGCCCTAAGTAACATAAGTTAATCTATGTTTGGTATCACTATACTCCTTGAGTAAATGTGTGCTGAGGTTCTCTAATATTGGTTATTAAGTTAGCAGCACACTCTTCACAAGTTTTGATTAACTTTTTTTTCATTCAAAACCCTACATCCTAAATCTCATTAATATAGGTATATATAGTACCTACATATTATTTCGGGTCATGAACTTTTGGGAAATCTTCATTCTTGCCTGCAAAATAAAATGAAAAAAACGTAGAGTCCAGTCATGGGACTGCCAACAGAAGTGAAAACACCCATAAATGAATCCCTTTTAAAAATGTTATAGTAAGCCCTTCGTAAATGCAATTTTTTACAAAAAAATTTACTCTCATATAGATATAGCTCATGGAAAGCTTGACGATGACCAAAATATTGTGTGTGACGATGACGAAAAATTCATGTTTTTTCTTCACCCAAAAAAAGTGCTCAACGCGCCTGAAGAAGTTTTCACTTCAATAATATTTCCATTATTTTATGAAAACCTAACCTCAAACGTATAAAATAAAAAATCTACTTTTTTAACTAACCTATGATAAATGATCATAAATCCTGTGATAATTAATAGTGCCAATGATAAAAATAAGTAAGTACTTTACAAAGAGTCGATCAAATAAAAATACATAAATTTAAAAATGGCAACGACTAACCTCAAATTCAAATAATGTTGAAAATAACAAGTTTAGTAGTGGGAGGCGGGGTTTGTTAGTTCAGTTAGTCGCTTTGAAGCGCCATGCGCTGCAGGCTGCGCACAAACGATGTTCCAGCTCCTTCCATATGTTTTAAAACCTCACTTATTATTTCTCTATGAATTACGTCGAGCTACGAGTGAAAGGTAATCGATTATTTTCGATTGGTATTCGAGTGGTATTCGTCACGATTATATAATGAATGGGTTTTCAGCGTATTCAGAGCCGTTAAAGATCCAATTGCTTCGCTTATTTCTAAACTTGAAGCTATTCCGAGGCGATTCATTGCGATTTTAAGACGTTTTCTGACTTTTTGAGAAACTTCAAAAGGTGGTTACTATCGCGCAACACACATTGTTGGACCCACTAAAAAACCGGAGAGATTAAACCACGTCGTCAAGCGTATAATCGGTTATCTATACGCCGTAACTATGATCAATATCGTAATCTATATTGGTTAATTTTATCATGATAATCAATAATAAACATCTGCTTTTGTTCTATATTCCAGAAATGTTAACTGTGGTCAACAGTTTGTAGCACCAATTATTTTTTCTGTAGGTACTATTTTCAAATATCTGTGCCAAATTAGAACGAAAAAGAAAATTTCATTGTGTCATATTTTGCTTACTTCACTAATACACCGCATTCAAAACATATCCATTACAATATAAGGATGTATTTTAAAAAAAGGAGAGCAAGACGTAAAAGAGACTGAATCAAGGGTTTAACATTTTTTGCTTTTCATTTGATCACTTTAAGGGACCATGCACTTTTAGGAACTCGGATATATATTTAGATAAAATTATAGTAAACACCTAAGAATATTCTTGAAATTTTTGTGAAATATCGATTTATTGAATCTATATAATACATACTTATTAATTATATTTTGGCTGTCTGCATGATTAAGATATCGGTATTACAAATTGGACTTTTTATCGCTCGATATTTTTCAATCAAACATCTTGTTAGCATGTATTATCAATAAAGTATGGTTTGCACCGTTTGTTTTATTTTTTTTATTCCTCTAAATAAATTCAGTATAGTCTATACCATCAATTCGGCAGAATTAAATATTAAACATTCATTTTCACTTTATATAGATATGTATAAGACATAACGGTACATTTGGCAACGACGCCACCACCATTGTTAGAGCAGTGTTGCCTAGTACTTCGCTGAACGTCCCTGAAAGTACCTATGCTTTGCTAGTACTGCTTACATTCATGTATATTTTCATTTTAAGAGGCTAAAATCACAGTTTAATTGTATCGTAATCACAAAATAACACTCTGGATAACACATTGTACAGCTTAAACTTCCATTAAAATCAAATTTCTATTTATAATTTCATATTGTTAGTACATTTGTTGATTTTAAATAGTTATAGACTCGATGGACCGTGAATTTCTCTTCCAAATTTTGAAAGTACAACGCCTGGACCTTAAACTCTAGCTTACTGTTCAACTGCGTCTTGGAAAAAGTAATCCATTTAGGTAGAACGAATGTTAAAGTTGATTGTCTAGCTTTTGTCGATGACCTTGCAATTTTATCTCAAGACACTGTATGTTCCAAAAAAAACTTGATCAACTGAAAGAGTTTGCAGAACAAGTAGGACTCGAATTTCATTTGAAAAAACTGTGTGACCAGTCTTAAATTAACTCCAGAATTATTGAACACTGAATATGGAACGACTAAGCTCGTACACTACGACACAGTAATCAAACCAGAATTCCTTTATACATTTGAAAAACTAAGTTTAAATAGAAAAACTGAATATTTTTAAGAAAGAGAAAGAAGAAAAATTGTAAGAAAAATACCAGGCCCAAATGACACTGACAATAACACTTCTAGATAAGTCTTCATGGCCTATAGAGCTGTTTTCAGGGCTGCCACATCAAAATATTACGAAATCGGGAGATATAATACTTATCCTCGTTCGAGCATACGAATTCGTGAATGTGAATATGTGTTCAAGTAAACAATTTTTAGTTATAAATAAATAATAATTAAATTTATAGATACCGAAGTTAATAGATTTAATACTATTATAACGCCTTACAAAGTTTTTGTAAAATATTCTTAAAAAAATATCATTAAATTTGAATTCATATATTTGGTATTTTTTTCAGCTTTCAAGTAAAGCTTTTTGGTCTGACAGTGATAAAGTCTCAAAATTCATGTTATAGTTTATTCTCACAGATAACTTGACCTTTACCATCGAAAAACTCAAATTATTTCTCTCTTAAATCCATAAGTTATTCATAATTGAAAAAATTCTCTCAACAAACGCATTACTTATAGGTATTGATAGTTTTTTTTATAAAAGTCGGGAGTTTAAAATCAAAATCGGGAGTCGGATGAAATAGAACGATTTCGGGATTCTCCCGATCGTGGCAACCCTAGCTGTTGAATGTATATATTTTTCCAAAAATGTTAACGAATACGTTTTAAGGTTTTGTGGAGAATTCTTTCAAGACTCTATATATTCATTGTTGTTTATGCATTTTTTCATCGCTATTTTTGGTATATAAAGTTGAGAATAAAAATGATCTCTGTATATTTACAAAATCACCCATCAAATAAAAAGTATGTATTGCTACTTAGATCTTTACCATATTAATCATTAGCTATCTGAGTTTTTGTTTAATTTTTATTTCAGAAAATTAACATGTTTGGTTATTTAAATGTATCGAGAAAATTCAAGACGGGATAATTTAAAGAAGAAGAGATATACCCTTTTAGGAGGAATGGAAATAATCGAGTACAATGTAGGATCTGTCCTTCAAAAAATATTATCAAATTAAAATGCAATTTCTCTCTATTAACATCATTAAAATTTATTTACAGATATAGCAATAAATATTTAATATTTATGTGGTATCATTTTAACTGTATAGCGCCATATTTCAAGAAAACTGTAAGTTAGAGACATGAGATGTGATAAATGAAAATTGAAAAATATTATTGAGCCAGGAAGTTGAGCTACATTGGTCTTTTAAAACAAAAAAGTCTCAATAAATTCTTAATTGAGATACGGGTTTTATTACGTCTCAGTATGAGTCGAAGAAGTAGAGATATCATGACTCATGACTTATTTTGTTGTTAAATAAGTCATATTCCAACCAGATCTTCAGGAAGTTGTTTTATTTTCTAGATGAAGGGCGATTTTCCATAATTGAACCTAACTGCTATCACAAATCTCTTCTTTATCTTACTAGATGTGAAAAAATGCAAAAGAACTTTTAATAGAATAACCAAAGGAGAGATCAGTGCAGTAATTTATTTTTAAGGGATCAGTTTAATAGATATTAAATAAGCTTAGGTATATTTTAATGAGACACCCTGTCTATTTCAGGGTTTTTTTCCGTTTTTAAGCCTCTTTCACCTGATATGACATATTATAAGTCTATTCCTTATAATGTATACTACAGGTATGTTTGTATACTGGGGTGACATTCACTGAGACCTAAAAGATCTATTGGACAATTTTTCTTCTACTTAGTTCCTGAGGAAAGTCTCAGAGCGCAGTTCCTTTAGACCTATTTCCCAAAGGGATTTTAAGACATCCACGGGCTTTAGTTTAGGTGAGTGTCCCTCTTCTATCCAGGAGTCTCCTAAGTTTTGTGCCCTAAAATTCTGTATTGATATGCAATCCGTAAGTATGTAAATGGAGGCTTCTTCTTCCATTCCACAGAATCCACATTCTTCTTGCTCCTCCAGACGACAGTTTCCTATCAGGCCACCTGTAAAACTATTAGTGCAGTTTTACTCTGGCTTAGGTAATCATTTGTTCTTCAGTCAAATAGCGCGCGCTTCACTGGCTTCCTGTTACACACTTCCGTCCCATTTCACGAAATCACTGCCACAATTAGCAGGGAACCGAGCGGAAAGATGTTACACATCAAAAACTGCTAATAAATATGCAAATTTAATACGGGACTCAGTTGAACGAACTTATATCATTGATTTTACTTTAAGAGAATTCAACAATAATTTAAACATGAAACAATGTAAATATAGATTTACTTTCCCAAATATAAAAGTACTGCTGTAAGTAAATGTTCAAAGTTTCCCTCATTTTCCTGAATGATTAATAGGCATCTTTTAAGTACTGATCTTACAGCATTCAGTATTTGAATAGTTAATATCTTGCGTGCGGAAAAGTAACTTTTCCGCACGGTCGTAGAAAAAAGCAGCTAACGTTATATCCAAATCGTCCTTGCTTCCTTATAGTCCCCACTAAATGAATAAATAAATATATTAACGAATGTTTCTAATTTTAGCGCTTTGTAATGGTCAATCTATGAAATTTAAAAAAAAATGTGAAAACTTCTCAATGTTTTTTTAAGTAAAGCCAATTATTCAAGTTTGTTCAACAAAGGTTGCATATTTAACAAACAATTGTTTTTTGTATTTGGTTATTCAAAATATACGGGATGTTAAATTTCTTTTAAAAATTTATTGATATAACTTTACCGCGACATTTTGTGTCACCCCGTAGTAGAAATTATAAGAAATAGACATATAATATGTCATTTCAGGTGATAAAGGATTAAAAAAGGAAACAAAAAAAATCCAAAATATATTTAAAGTAATTCTATCAAAAGTTCTAATGCACTTTTTCACATCTAGTAATATAGAGAAGATATTTGAGATTCAATTTTGGTTAATTGCCCTATATCTCAGAAATTAAAAAGTTGGTTGGATAGTAGCTTGTTTAACAAAAAAACTCACATTTTCTCTAAAAACCACTTCATTTCCCTTCAGAGCCATCCAATTTGGAACACCCTCTACATCATTAGAGTCACTAAAATGTCTAATAATAAATATTTGACTGTTGAATGTTTGATTCTGCTGAATATATTCGTTAAACTATACTAAGAATAAACAAAAAATCACTTTCCTTGTATTTGTCACATTACAACAAAAAATGTATTATCTACGTTCACAACTTTCATGTTTGGGATATGTCTTACATCTAAAACATAATATATACCAGAAATGTTACTAGTGATTTTAAAATAGATTGTAGTTTTACCTTCATACCGGGTGGCCAAGTGTATTTGAGCCCTTTTTAAATGCCCGTATCTTAAAAAGTATTTCAGATATTAAGGTCCGGTTTTTACCTTTAAAAATAATTTTGTTTGTTTTGGCATATGTCACGTTTGTGCATCTACTTACGTTTACACCGGAAATGAGTGTGCCTTTATTGAGATATAGGGATATAGGGCAACTTGGTTATTTCATATGGAACACACTATATTTTTTATTTTTCAGAACAACTTTTTAAATTCGTGTAGAGTGTAGATGTTTTAAATAATTGTTAGAAATTTGATTTCTCTAGACTTTTACATATAGTTCCTTATAAATTAAAATGTCTGAAATAAAAACGAATACAAAAAAAAACTAACGAATTGAGGTACTGTTTAATGTGTTGACAATTTACAGCAACACATTTATCCAGTCTCTTGGAGTATTGGTCAAAACTTATTCGAATGAATTCCCTATGCATATGGACAAAAGCATTTTGAAAGTTTATATTTAGTTGGTCTAGGTTTTGTGGAAATGGGTTATAACATTTCCCTTTCTTGTAACCCCAAACAAAACTTCTAAAATTTTAAGTCGGGAGATCTTGGAGGCCACGGTATAAGACCAGCTCGCCCTATCCATCTCTCTGGAAAAGTTTTATTCAGAATGTTTCGGGTTATTAGAGCAGAATGAGGAGATGCCCCGCCATCTTGCTGGAAATTAACTTCGTCCAATATTCCATCTTGATGTAGTTGTGGTAAAAGGAATGTCCCCAGAAATCTAAATAACCTACATCAGTTACAATAGGAGTGTTGAAGAAGAGAGGCCCGTAAATTTTATCACGTACAACCACGTGAACCCCGAATAAACTTTCCAACTTCCCTCGGGTTTCCCTGTGAAATTTTGTTTGTTCGCTTGGCCGTTAAGGTGAAATGAGGCCACATCAGTCATTAAAAGTTTATTAAGAAATTGAGGTTCATGACGTGTTTGATTTTTTACTATGTTACAAAAACTTACCCTCTTTGGAAGATCTGAGGAAACCGTATGTCCTAGAGTTTGGGGAAAAAATCTTATAAGAAAATCGGCCAAAAAAAATGATTTATAGTGGAATTAACACTGGTCCCAATTTTAGCAAGGGAAATACTTCGAACTGCTTCCCGAATCCTATCTTTCATATCCTCATGTGTGACCAGCAAGGTCACCAGACCTTGCGCCGTAAGGTTTTAGGCTTACGGTTTTAGATTTTCACTTATGGGAAAGAATCAAGAATTTAGTTTTTAAAACACGTCCACTTACAGAAAGACTGGACTTGTGCATAGCAATAATTGATGGCAAGCATTTTGAGTATTTAAAATAATTATAAATAATTAGGTAGTAGGTACCTAGGTGCGTGTTGTAAATTTCTGTTATGAGTAGCTTCCTTAGTTTTGTTTCATTACTTATGTAGTGTTAATAAATATTTTTGTGATACATGTCTGCTTGTTATTTTATTTTCAAAACAATTTTAGCAAAATAATTTCTCTTACAGCTTACTGGGTGAGACAACAATCATCAACACTCCCCAAAAAATGTCAATATCTTTTGAATGACAAAAGATATCAGTTCGTGGTTTTGACAGGTTGATAAGTCATCTCATTTGTCTTTGGAAAGCTATTTAGAGTTATAACATTCCATTCTAAATTTCTCAGAAAAAATCATAGATAGAGCTAGGTGTCACATAACGCCCTCTAGTTGCCGATTGAGAATTTAAAAGTGTTGTAGTATTTTTTCTGGAATCTACCTTTAATGCTCTAAGCATGGCGTCTATATTTTTTAAAATCGTTTCAGGCATATGGAAGTTACAGTCTTTTTCATGTCAACGAAAGAACACTTACCCCACCACTTCAGAATAGGTGATACAGAAAAATAACTTAAACAAAAGTTGTATGATAAGGACAGTAGTTTCTAAAGTTGATATTTTTTACCAACCTAAATTGGGGAATATTTTGTAAAAAATCCAATTATATTTTGTAAGTGATAGATTGCGCCACCTAGCTGAAAACTATGGACTCAAATCATTTTTTATGGCCGATTCTCTCAGGAATTTTTTCCCCAAACTCCGGTTTCCGAGATATCTCGGTATCTCGTTGCCCTTATTGAATCACCAGGTACAATGCTTCTGGGAATGCCAGTGTTGACAGACATTTTTCTTGTAGAAATACGAGGATTCTCTTGAATTTTACCTTGAATTATAACTGATCCATTCAAAACACCATCCATATTATTTATCCTTATTTTTATTTTTAACTTTAACACTTTCCCAAAATTGTTTATACCACCTGGTTATGGCAGTTTCACTTGGTGGATCTTTAAAACATATTTCTAAATCTTCTCTGAGTATATCGTACCGATTTAAATTCAGCGTACATTAAAACGCATTCACCTTTTTCGCTTAGAAAACTATAAACAATAAAACTGACACATCAAATTTTAATAGAAAAATGTAGTTGCAGTCGAAACGTACCTATTAAACCACGGTCTTTAAACTTAAGAAAACTGGTTCAAATAATTCGTGGTATGATTAATTATCGAAGATACTACTCGTTAGAGCCATCAGAAGATTGAACTCGTGCTGCGCACTCTTTCAATCTTCATCGTCTCTAACTCGGCCTATCATCGAGAATAATCGTAACACTAGTTATATTACCCCCGACTATACCATATAATTCCAATCATCCCATGTCACATAAATTAGCAGCATTTAATTCAATGGTACATAGAGTATTTTAAATTCCTATTAACAAATTTAATTTAGATAAAGAAATTAATACACTTAAACAAATAGCTACATCCAACGGTTATCCATTACATGTAGTAAATTAATTAATTAATAAAAAAGAGAAAAAAGTGACATCACAACTAATAATTCCTGAAAAAACTAAAGAATTACAAAACCATCACATATACTGGTAATATATCTAATAATATTTCAAAGATAATATCTTCAGCAACAAATACAACAATTTCTTTTAAAACAGAAAGCAATGTAAGTAAAAAATTGTTAAGTATAAAAATCAAAAATATCCTCATAAAAAAAGTCTGGGATATACAGATACATTCAAACGCAAACGGAACATAGGGATTTTAAGCATTGTATCAGAACTGCTTTTGAACTACATCGACCAACATCCAGCTTCAACAGATTAAAAACACGATTATTACAATCGTTTATTTGGACACCTATAAAATATCGTACAATTCCCACCACTCCGTATTCTCAACGGTGGGTGGTCCTTAATTAGCGTCAGACAGTCAGTCAGTCAGTCGATCAGTGAGAGTGTTTAAGCCCATAACTTTGTTTCAATTTAAAGAATCCTATTTTGTTTTATTTACGAATTTATTTTTATTTTGAAAGCCGGTATGGCCAAAATAAATCAAAACATATTATCTTAACTCGAAACATTAATTGTTAAAGAGAATTTAACAATTAATTTTCGATTTTAACAACATAAAACGTAAGCATATTGTTTCAATATGTAGCAACGTTTACTACCCCCATCAAATAATTATTCAATACTAAATCGCATTTCGCACTTCGCACACACCTCGCACATAACAAATTTTGGAAGGAGAAGGGGCGGGCTTTTTTACAGTGATTCTGAATCCAGCTGTCCAGATCAATACTTGATGTTCATTGAAGTGAACTTATAGAAATGTTTTGTTGGTGGACTATTTAGATCGGCGAATACACTAAATCCCTATGTTCCGTTTTTATTTGAATGTATCTGTATAAACTTAAATGTCCAGAATGTAATGCTGTCTATATTGATCAAACAAGTAGAAATTTTGAAATTAGACACAATGAACACTTACGAGCATACAGATTAACACAACCTGATAAATACCACTACGCAAAACATCCATAGTTTGGCAAGTCTATCTGAAGCTACGGGGAATCGGTAAGAGGCGAGGAAACATGGCCGATTTCTGTCATAAACGTACCAATGGCGTACGGTACCTATTTTATAAAAGTATTATAAATTATTATTATTATATAATTATTATATATAGAAACTGATTTATGCTTTGCTTTAAAGGTAAAGTATTTTTCAAAACACGGTACCTATTTGTTAAAAACAAATAATGTTAAAAATCGTACTTGAATTCAATATGGATACGAAATAATAAGATACCAATAAAACTGAAAATACGAAGGTAAATATACTGACATTATAAACGCCACAGGATAATCAATGTCAATCAATTGTCGAAGTGAGAGGGAAGAACTCACGCACGTGCTTGCCAATAGGAAGTCAGGTGGTTACCTAGCAACGGGGGTTCGATAAATATTCACCAATTGAGTTAGTCGGAGGGCGTGGTAATTATGATTTTCGCACGACGTTGCCGGCTTGAAGAAAACCCATAACATATTTGGAAAAGTGTTCATCTTTTAATATTCAGAAATTGAAAAAATAATGTTAATAGACAAAATCCAATGAACCAAGCACATTAAAGAACTAACGTTTAATCATTATTGACATATTGTTAATAATAAAAAGTCCATTTTCTAATTATTATCACTACATATTTAGCACTTTAGCTTTTTCATAGTTAAACGTGGCAATATCGAATGTTTTCGACCGCATTCCTTTCACAGCTTCAGTTATGTTTGCCAAACTATACTTGTCACCAAACATTCATTAACACCTAATACAGAACTAGAAGTACTGCATATTTGTGATAAGAAACAAGAACTAGATTTCCTTGAAGAATTAGAAATTAGAAGACACTTGAGAGACCCACAATATGAAGATGTCAATGAACAGATAAATCTAGGGAGCTCTTCACTATTAAATTGTCTTCTTAAGTAACAATTGTAAAGATCAGCAGATATAGTTTTCCTTGGTTCCCTATATCATTGCACAGATATACTGATCTTAAATTGGGAAAAAGATATCCAGGAAATCTCCATAGGGCTAATAATACCTAAGCTTTAATATATGTAATATCATATCTACTTTTTTCTATTCATATTATATTAAGTCAATCACAAGATCACTATTTGGTCTAGTCAAAAAATGTTAAACATCAGGTAGGCATCACATCAAATGTATATCTTCTGTAATTCTGACATTTCATAATTTTTTCATTAAATAGTGGAGTTAATTAGAAACAGTTAGTTTCATTTATAAGAGTAGTCTCGAATAGAATTAACATTAGAGAGAAAAAAATTCTTGAAGAAGTGGAAATTTCCAATATAAAAGTTCCAATTCCCGTATCTCTTTCTCCATTATTTATAATTTCAATTCCACGCTGAAAATAGGTCTCCGCGAGTCATTTTGGGTATGCGAGTGCCTCGTCAAAAGCAGACAGGTCACATTCAATAATATGTATTCTGGACACTTCAAAGAATTCATTGCCGTTTGAAAAATTAACTTCAAACTTGTTGAAAAATTAACATTAAGAATATTATTCAACAAGTTGAGCAATTGTTAATTTAATAAACAAAGTATTGACATTTTTCAAACTTTCATGAAGTGATCTTGTTAAGTATGTGTATAGGAAGGGCTTCACGGAGCAAAAAATTTTTACAACAATTATTTAAACATTTTTTAGTTTACAATAAAGAAGGAAATTCAAGAACATTTTGTTAATTAACAATTGCCTAGCTTGTTGAAAAATTAACTTTGAGAATTTTTTCCAACGTCAATGAGTTCTTTGAAGTGTTCGGAATATAATTACCATAATTTTTAATTTAATTTTTTTTAATTTTTAAATTTACAATGAATACCTTCCAAAAGTTTTTGAATGTGACCTGTTTACTTTTGACAAAGCACGCGCACACCCAAAATGAGTCACGGAGACCTTTTTTCAGCGTTGAATTAAAATTATAAATAATGGAGATAGATTTCCGGGAGCTTGGACTTTTTTATCGGAAATTCTCTTCAACAATCTTTTTTATTTAATTTCTTAAGTGTTAATACTTCTCCAGATATTGGCGAAAAACGAAATCTCACATATTTTTAGGAGCAGTATCTCTATTCGTCACCATTTTCAACTTGTTGATTAGACTATTTGGTAAGAGCCGGATCGTAATATCTGAATTACTTTTTAAGATAGGGGCACTTAAAATGGGCACAAAAACATTTTGCCTCCCGGTATTATAAGTGATCTATTTTATCTACCTTATTTTCTTTGGTATTCAGGAAGTTATATTCCTGGACTCGAAAATAGGGTGCAGTAGGGTCACTTCCCTGAATAAAATAGTTGTTAATACAATATTTTCATAAATTTGGCTAATTGTTTTGTTTAGAATAATAGAGATAAACAGTTTTACGTACTATTTTTTCACAGGAAAAACAACCCAACCGGTTGGGATTTGGGGAAAACGGTATTGCATAAGATTTTAAATTCATTTTTAATATGCCTGAAATAATTCTTGTCAAGAACAGTGGCGGAACTGCAATGCCGCTAAAGAGAGTACAGGTCCCCGTTTTTCATAAAATGCTTCGGCCGGTCTGGTCTAAATTAATAATTTTAATAAGTACCAGCAGGAAATTTCATAAGGTAATTCCTTATTAATTTAAAGTTCTAAAAAAATACAATTTTGAGCAATACCAGTGGAGGAGCAGCGAAAAAAAGGAACGAAAAAAAAACAGGACTTTTTGGGTGAGGTACCAAAATTAACGCATTTACTTAAACCAATAGAAATTCACGATGCTGTATAAGTTTATGCATTTTTTGCAATTCTAGAAACCATTTTATACATTTTTTAGCTGTAGCGTAAATAGATAGAACCTACTATAAAAATTTTCAGGCTAGTCACCGATTATATTTCAACAAAACTTTTTTTAATGGTGGGACATACTTAAATGTTATTTTGTGGAAGGGGGAAAAATTTGAATTTCCGCCACTGGTCAAGAAACTGTTTTAAATTTGCAAGGGATCGATCCCTTTACAATCGTTGGTAAAAGTGACCCCATTGGACCATATTTTCATGTTTTGACTAACCTTAACCAACTCCCTTTGATAATACAAGGTAAAATTTAAAAAAAACAGTTTAAATGAATAGTTTATTTATTAAATTGAAATAAAATTAATATTTTGGTGTTACCCTAGACGCTTTTTTGTCTATCCCAGTAGAAGAATCCTAACAAATTTAGTTAAATTTAAATTCTAGCTGCTAGTTTAAAAAACAATGTTATTATTAAAATGGAAACATACTAAAAATTTCAGTTGTCAAAATTAATCATGAATTTAAAGATTATTTATTATACGACTTTGAGGAAAAACGATATGTACAATAAAGTAGTTGAAACAATAATGAAATACTCGTAATATGATATGGAGTTTATCTAAAAAGTTGAAAAAAAGGTACCTACTAGTTTGTTCCGAAAGAGATAAGGAAATTTATCAGTTGAGTATTTCTGATTTTTATTTTGATAATAAATATTTCTTCACGCACTTTAGTGCGGCGTTGAACTACATGAATCACAACGGTGTTATTCAATTTTGTTGGAAGTCTGGCGAGACCACACCCTGCGTGCGAAACCGTTAAAGGTCGAAACACACTTATCAGCACCTCATAGGAACAGCGACTGATCATCACCAGCAGATTTGATTTCTGATGTGTATTTAAATGTAAGCGCGCATATCTAACAACATCAGCACAGCACCGACAAGGCACGTCAACGCCTCAACCACAGCACATTTCTCAGAGAGAATACTTTGCGGACGGCGTGCCAATACAATATCTCTGACCATATAAAGTGAAGCCTATAGTCGGGTATCGCGGCGGTGCTGATCCTGTGTCGATGTGTCAAGTGAGCCCATACACAACCGTCGAGTTGATCACTCGACGGTGATGCTTGTCAGGTGCTGTGCTGATAAGTGTGTTTCGACCTCAAGGCTGCAGTCAGACTAGCTCCGGTAACGACAGAATTTTCAACTCCTCCATACATGGCCGAAGTCAGCTAAATAACAAAATCGTTTTTTGTCATGGAGGTGGTCACAATATCACCGTGATACACTGCCCTATTAACAGTACATCGGACGAAAACAAGTAAATTTGTGTTTTCTGACAGTGCACGCCAGTTCATGGCTGCTATTTCGTATTTTATGTGTATATTAAGTCAATTTAGATGACTCCGATTAGTTAATTTCATTGGTTTTTGAAAGAAACGGGTTGTCGAGGGGATAGTATTAAATATAAACTAAAATATATCTGATTTCATTCTAAAAGATTAAAAAAACTTTACATGATGTTTCAACAACCAATGAAAAATAGTGTGAAATTCGTCATACCTATTGGTATTCTTTCTTCGTAAATGAGGACACATCCAGAAATCTCTTTCATTTTCTAATAATAACACGTTTAGTAGGGGACTAGTTTCCAGCATGTACTGCTTCGAATTGAAATTCATTGCTGACAGAATTGTAATATTTCTGTCAGTTTGTCGCGTTATCAATCGCAAACTGGTACACTGACCAGCGTATTCGGCGGAATACGGACTAGAAAATAGTCTGCCTTTACCGGAGCTACTCTGACCGTAGCCTACACATCAGCATCTTCTTGGCTTTGAACGACTTAGCATGCCAGACCAAAGATTAACTTTAGTGTCTCTAGCACTTTGTATAAAAAAAGAAAGACCATGAAACGAAAGTTCTCAGTGTATAGTCCAATGTCCTTGTGCTGATTGATTGATTTCAACAGTACACTCAACCAAGATTTCGAGACCTCGACACCTCATCAGTCTCTAGGCTTTTTGTGTTTTTGTTTATTGTACTGTTTATGAGAAAACACTAGAGTTCCCTATCAGGATTGACAGACTTTTCATAAGATCTTTCTTGGAGAAATCATCTCTTGGGTGCTCTAGTTCCAGGAGTTTACATGTCCAGCGAGTCAGTGCTTCGCATTCGAAGTTCATCCCAATGTATGTCCATAGTATGCATGTGCCTCCTTAGGATGAATAGTCGTCCAGTCATTTACTTTATTTGACCCCTACTTAGGTTTAATATTTTGTTGGTGAGCGACTCCGAGAGTTATTCGACCAGGAGTATGCTATATTCCTACTTAAGCACGGAGCTCCAGTACGTCTGACGTTTTGTTTTAATCCACCGAGGCGCAATCGGCATTACGTAGATTTCTATATTCATGTTCAGTCGAAATGGTTTTCTACATCACCAGCACTGTTGATATAGCATTTCGATATCGGAATCTGTCGCTTAGTGCACATGCACTTCAGGTTAACCTAAAAATTTTTAAAAATATATTTTTTTCTCCAACTTTTCTCATATCAAATCTAAAAAGACATATTTGTATTTAGGTATAGGGAGCATTACATGAAAAATATTCAGTATTTCTCAAGGATTTCAAAATGCAAAAAATATACATCCATTTGAAATCAAAGTTCATGATTATTCCGGAAAAAGGAAAGATCTGACAACAATGTAAATACCCCCATAATATCGGCCATATCACAAGGTCCTTGCACACGAAAATCTATAAAAATCGTGCGATCCGTTTCCGAGATAATGGAGGCGTTCCATACTTAAAATTCACTCTGTATAGTGTAACGAACTTCAAATTTGTGAAAATTTTTTCAATGTTTCCATTTTTCACATTTTTCAATACTGACTTCAGTTTTGTTTCACCAATACACAGCGCATCACACACACGTTTATATACAGGGCTATTCATTAGTGCGATAAAGTTCAATATATTGTAAATCCTCAAAGATATTTGAATAAAATTTTTACCGATTGTAATAGGCTCATATTTGAAATAACACTCTTCCCTAAAACGTTTATTATTGTGAATGAATTTTATGTAGCTGCTTCTTATTAATTTTTTTATTGAAAGTAGAATTTTTAATCATGAAATTGAAATATCACAAAAACTATTCAATTTGGGTATAGGGAATAATTAATCAAATTAAAAGTATAGTGAAGTAACTTTTATCTTCCGATATAAAATACAGGGTGATTTATTTAAAAAAATTATGAAACCGATGTATTCGAGTTTGGACTCGCCCTTTATACGGTTTCTTAGATATGGAAGCAGGGCTAGTGAATGATGACGACCATCACAGACGTTTGGCAGTGAAAAATTAATTTTAAATTTTGCAGTTTGAAGTAGGGGGGCATTGAACTTATTACGATTTTCAGGAACAAGTGGTCAAAACTTCTTAAATACACTGTATAACCTGTTACAACCTATATCATTGCAATAATGAAGTCAAGCAGAATTTAAATTTGAAGGAAAATGTATCCCATTCAAAAAAATTGCACCTTTGATCTGACACGGCGTTCTGGAACAAGCTGTACAATTGCGACTAATTTCAAAATATGAGTCTTTAGGCTGGCTAGAATCGGTCAAAATTTTATTTAAATATCATTGAGGATTTATAAGATAATGGACTTTATCGCACTAATGTCTAACCCTGTATAGATGAAACTGGTAGTAACGGGGCTCAATTGTCTTTATTAGCGGTAAAATAAGGTGTGTACATTATACATTAATGTATCTACATCTAAAGCAGGAATTTACTTTCGTACGTATGAAAGTATGCCCACTTAAATATTTATCATCCATAATCCGAAACAGGCATATATTCGTGAAATAACCTATACCTATTTTCAACGTTGTGTTATGAAAAATAGTACCTTTTTTTCAACAATAATTAAATTATTTAGAAAATACACTTCTTCAATTAATTTATCGGGTAACAAATATGGTGGCAGAACTGTCTACAAAGTGTTACTCGTCTAGAAATCTACAATTTCAGTGTTCTACCACCTGCTTAGATGGTGAAGGTCTTCAAAATTTCTTTCAACAGTATCTCCTGCTTATACAGGGAAAATATTTTTTATAATCGATAACTTTTTATGGTAAATATGTCTGAGTTTGGATACGACAAAAATCAATCTAGCAATTACGGTGCCAATTTGTATAAAAAATATTTTTCTTTCTTGTATTTACCTCCAAAAAAACACCTTTCTATTAAATCATCTTCACTTTACAACCTACGTTTTCTACTTATATTCTCACACTAATAAGGATTGTGCATGCAGCATCACTGAGAGATTGTTTGGTTTGAATCAAGATTCGTACAATGCTTATAGGTAAGGGTCTTTGACAATATCGTTCCTATCGTCGATTTTTTATAAGAATCCTGTGTTTATTTTGATTTTTTACAGTTACTTGGGAGAAAAAACAAATGAGAATCTAATCATTGCTGCCAAAAGGGGTGATGTACGGACGGTAAGATGTTTTGAAATAGCTAAATATTTATGCCTGATACAATTTAAATCCCTCTGCCAATCTGTTAAAATAATATGAGAATCTAGAAATTTTCACGTAAATTAAAGGTTCGCTCGCACTAGACTGGCCCGGTCGGCAACGGACCGCGCCGCAACAGAACGCGAATTTATTTTTACCTGGTACGTAACTGAAACCTCGCGTACGTATCGGCAAAGGGACGGCAACGACTCGGCCAGCCGTCGGCAGAACTATCGGGCGGGAATACTTTTCACGTTAGTTCGTTGCGTTTCGTCGCGGACTGAAGTAGTGGTCGCTTAGTGGTCGACGATTTGAGTCATAAAAATAAGTTTTTAACAACTTATTGAAAAAAGTTCTCCTAATGCGTTATTAAATCCGGAAATAATGTTGCGCATTCACTATCTGTCTTCCTTTTCCCGCAAATTTCGTGAACCCATTTTCGCTTTTTCTTAGCATTTTCTTGATTACGTTCCTCTTCATCGCAGAGCAAACTAACAACTATTACGTTTACATCCATCTCCAACAAAATTTTTGTTGTGACTGGCTGGTGGCTGGAGAGATTTTACCGACTAGTGGGCGTAGGAACTAAAATTCGCGTTCCGTTGCGGCGCGGTCCGTTGCCGGCCGGGCCGGTCTAGTGCGCGCGAACCTTTATCCAATATTTGTTAGATTTTTATACATTTTTTTAAGACGCCTTTAAACTTTGATTACTCTTCACAGCTTGTAAAATAGTACTCACAGTTAATATATTAAACTTACTACACATTTGCATATTTGCTCTTAAGCGAACTGTTTTTTTGATAACACACAGATAAAATAATCGAAAATTTAAAAGAACAAAACAATAATAACTGCAGAATCGCCAAAATTGCACCTGATAAACAATTTTTTTATTGGCCGTGAATTAAATCAGCAAACGAACAAACCAAGACAGACGGACAACTGAGCTGACGTCGCTATCCCGTATTCAAATACGAATTATGCACAATTCTTATATTAACGATAAAGTACAAATAAAATAACTCAGAGAAGTTGCTGGAAATCAAACCGGTCTTGTTCCGATCACCCTCGAATATTCGAGAAGCCACGCGCATATAAGAAAGTTGAGCCAAACGGCATGGGCAGATTTAGTTAATAACTGTTCTAGACTGCTGTACGCACCAATTCTAAAATATTTTTAAGTGACATTCCCCGTGAAATATTTCTTTGCCGAAAAGAAAAATAACGAATGAACCTCGAGTTTATTATGACCGTTGGGAATCAGACTATCTAATCACAAGCAAAAATAATAAACTTCAGTGCAATTTTTGTATGCAAGTACGTTCCCAAAGAATATAATATAAAACAACATGTCACTATTACACGAGAACACGTTTCAGGGATATACAGGGGAGTCAAGAAAGGCTATCATTACGGATTATAAGGAAAGACTGAAACAACAATCAACTTTTTTTAAATCGGAAACTGATAACAAGAACAGTATTCCCGCTTCTTACAAAGAAGCAGTGGAAATTGTCAAAGCGAAGAAGCCTTCTTGTGATGGAGTGCTTATTAAAAATTGCACAATCAAAATAGCAAAACAATTCAACGAAACAAAAATTGCCGAACAGTCTCAGTGTCGCATCGAACAATTGCAAGACAAGCGGACCGTATTAATCAATACCCATGTTGTCTGAAAAACTTGACAGGGTTGAAAAAATAGTTGTACATATTTTTTTGCTATACCTGTATGAAAGCACTGAATTGTCCGACATAAGCCAGTTTGTAATTATGATCCGAACTATTAAAATAACTTTAGTGTAACAGAGGAGATGCTTGACCTTATTCCTCTCCAATCCAGTACAATCACGGTAAAGTACGACCAAAAATATAAGAAGGTCATAAATCACCTGAGCCTGCCCCAGCCATTAAATTATTTTATGATGATGATATTGTGTTACGATAATTATTAAGAAAAATCGGTTGATTATAATTGAGAATTATTTATATGTATATAATACATGATATATAACACAAAAACATTTATAAACATCACGATAATGAATGCGATTATAGTTCAGAAAGTTTATAATATTTAAGTTGTTTAGAATTAAATTTAATAAACACACACTAGTGAAGTTGCTGTTTTTTTGCCTATAAGTATATGTATATAAATTAAATGTATTTATAAACAAAATTACACACGAAGATCAGTTTCACTTTTACTATCAGCTGCTATCAGGAATGTTTGCAGTTTCTGTTTGAATAAAAGCTACCACAGTTGAACTTAGGCTGGAGAAGTATTATTTCTTCGAACTGCAGACTTAAACTGATGCCATATGTGCTCAATTGGGTTAAACATACAGTGATAAGGAGGAAGTCTCAGCACCGCTTCAGTCAATGAATCACAAAAATATTTCTTTTATTTTCGGTTCCTGCGTGAATGGTCGTAATGCGTTCTTTTATTAGACGGCGCATTAGTTTGGCATAAGTCAGATGAGTCTACCCAACTTTTGTTTGGAATATCGTGTGTATCGGACCAAGTTTCATCCAAATACACTACTGTTCTACCATATTCTCTAAATTCGTTTAGTGCCAATAAATGTTCAAATCCCCACTTCTTAAGGCGCACAGATAACATTAAGTATGATTTTTCTGCAACTAGTGAGTTTTTTAAATTTAAATCCGTTTTGTAAAAGAGACTTCTTTAAAGTCTCTTTGCAACACTGCATACCGGTTTCATTATTTTTAAGCCTTTGCATTAAATGCCAAAGTATTTCATGAGATGTTTTAATCCGGACCTGGGAATCTTTTAAGGGACACACACTTTTATTGCTTATCTATATTTCGACAAATAGGTAATAATGAGGGACGTGAGGACGTGATTTACGACCTTCTTAGATCTCGACGAAATCATCTCGTACTTTACACTTATGTACCGTGAGCATAATAACAATCAGCAGGTTTGCAGGCTAACTCTAGTGATGGGAAACGCTTTACGCAGATTTGTTTGCGCCGGGTTAGAACGTCAAAACAACGACGGCATGGAAGTTGTAGAAATTAAATTTCTACAACTTTATTCTGTTGTATCCGACATAGGCGTACGGTTGATTTAGTGGTGTCCAATTTCATGTTAATTTTTTGTTTATTTTCAATTACATACATGTGTATTGTGATGCAACAGTAATTTGATTACCTAAGTATTTATGGATAAATGGATGAAATCTTAGTGAATAACGGACCTCGGGAAAGATGCCCTATCAAACTACTTATGATCATATATGTCCTTTAAAAAAACGATAAAATATGGGTGTCGGCCATTTTCCGCCCGGCCGTTTTGCGCTTCTACCTGAAATCGACCGTTTTGCGCTCCTATAATTTCTCTTGTAGAGTAAACCCTACCCTTTTACCTGAGGTCAGCTGGTTTGCGCCCCGATGAGCAGGTAAAGTAAGTAGCTACTAGATTAGTATATTTGTTATCGGCAAAGTCCGTTATGCAGTCATACCTAGATTTGCCTAGGCAAAGTCCACAGTGCCGGAAAACTAATGGTATATTCCTTTCCCCTTTTCGAAAAAATATCAAATAATTTGTATTCCACATGAAGTTTTTCAAAAAGGGGAAGGGAATTTACCAAAATATACCATTAGTTTTCCGGCAATGCGGTCTTTGCCTAGGCAAACCTAGGTATGACCGCATAACGGACTTTGCCGGTAACTAACTCTTCGTTTTCGTAAAGAGTATTTAAGCAGGTGGAAGAGAAAATAAATTTTAATTTATGATAAACAGTGTGGTGAATTGGTTATTGTCGGTAAACTTGTTTTTGCGTAATTTTTCACTATGGAAGACCGAAGAATACAAAATGATTGAAACAACAAAGGGAAAGCCGAGTATAAAGGTTACAGTTTTCGAATGAAAACTCTTTAAGATGGTTCCATGTCTTGGATATGCATTAAAAAAAAACTGAAAAATGTAGAAGTAGTATAATAACAAACAATTCAAAAATCATTACTGAGAGGGAATATATATACAAGCCTAGTATTGCAGCAATGGAAGTTACAGAATGTTTGTTCAATGTAAGGAAAAGAGCACGAGAAGATGTTGATTATTTACACATGTCAAAGGATGGAATCACTGTTTAAATCAATAAAACCAAATTCGAATACTTTTAATTTAGAAGAATAAAGACGAAAGAAGGCATACATTTTACTTGACGAACGAATTTCCAAAACCTTAGAAACCTTCGAAAATTTAAAGGACATAAGACAATGTCTTCAAACTTTGACATTCATTCACAAATTAGAGTAATGTAGAATAACAATATCATTTTTATTTTTCTGGTGACGTGTAGGTATTTTCTACCAAAATTATTCTTATTATTTACACACCAAAGTTTATCATTTATCAACAGAATTAGATTAGGCATCTATAATAGACTGGGCCAAAAAAAATCGAATGTTTTTGTTTTGAAAGCTATATCGAGAATATTATTTATGATGACATATATTTTTTTGTCATCTTAAATAATATTCTCGATATAGCTTTCAAAACAAAAAACATTCGATTTTTTTTGGTCCAATCTATTGTATAATCTTTGTCAGTCCTAAGTCTAGAAGTCTGGAGAAAGTGCGAAGGAAATATTGTTTTCCAATAATACTCGGAGTATCCTATTTCTACGAAAATATACTAATCTAGTAGCTACCTACTTATCGGGGCGCAAACCGGCCGATGTATGGTAAAAGGGTAGGGTTTACTTTACGAGGGAAATTATAGGAGCGCGAAACGGTCGATTTCAGGTAGGAGCGCAAAACGACCGGGTGCATATCTACAGGATTCAAAATATGCGCTATTCATTGCTTCCTTATTAATTTTTCTATTATGTGATTTGATTGGATTATCTATTTTGCAATAGAGTGAATGTTCAGATTAGGTAAATAAATTACAAATTTCAATGGACATATATTTTTTTCATATAGGAATATAAATATTAAGTAGAAATGTTTTTTGAATAAAAAGAGCAGCATTTCAGCTATTTTCTATTCAATAATTTTTAAATTTAAAAATTATAGTTTATTTCAAAAGGAATTCCTAAGCTAGGTATACCAAGAGAATCAATTAATAGGCATTCTTAAGAAGTCTTAGATTATATTTTCATCTATCGTTTATCAGGTATAAAATTCGAAGAATGATCTACTATGGATTTTTCCTCTTCATGACAAAATCCAGTGAATTTAAATCACAATTTGATAATACAATTAATAATCCCTGTATTTTTTGCAGTAGAAACAGTTGTTTATACCTGCGATTAGGGGCCATCCATAAATTACGTCACACGAATTTTAGGACTTTTTAACTCTCCTCTCCATCCTTGTCACATGTTGCCACATTTTGAGATGTGACGTCACACATTTTTCAATTTTATGCATGTATTTAAAAATAATCAAAAGAAAAAAGTTATTTTCATTTTTTTCTTACTTTTATCAAATAATCTTTAATACCATCAACATAAAGTCAAATATTTTAGATAACAGAGGAAACAAACGACTAGCTAGGACTAGCACAATAAGCGACTAATTATGTTAATTAAAGATACAAAACAAAAATTTTAACATGTGACGTCACGAAGCTTTTGACACCCCCTGCCAGTTGTCACACAATGTCACATTCCGGTGATACCCTCCTCCCCTGTTTAACGTGTGCCGTAATTTATGGATGACCTCTTATGTGAAAATATACCTAATAAATTATATACCTATAAAATACATGCTAAGCTGTTTAAATTGTTAATATTGACAATAGTATAGTTATCTTGCGATTTAAATATCCCGAAATGGGCCTATATGGATAAAAATGGTAACTGTTATGACTTATGATACAACCAAAAATTGCATTTTTTTACAATGGTGTAAAACTTTTCTGTATAAAAAAATGCACGTGTGCGAAACAAACTTCTACATACGTTAAGTAATAAAGAATTTTGAATATTATGAAATTTTTCACGTAATTTAAGCCACTTGTAAAACCGCTTTAAAATTTAAAATTGGACAATCGACGCATCCAGACACTTTGCAAATTATTGCAACAAAAAATTACAATTGCAATTGCGATAAAAGTAACCGTCGCCAGGCGCCTGCTCATCTCTTATATAAAGTGCATATGAAGAACTTCCTTTGTATCAAGTTTCAGCTCTAATTTTCTCGGTTCCTAATTATTCGATTAACTCGCTCGACCCCTCATTTTGTTCGTATTTTAATTCATGCATACCATTGAGATTGCTTCAGTACTTTTTACGTTATATGAAAAAAACTAAAAAAGGAAGGTTTTCTTCGTTTTAAATGTTTATAACAAATTACTGAAAAACATTTGCGTGTCCAAAACATCAAAATTATACTACGTAATGTCTTTTATATGATGGCACCATTCCTTTTCTTCTAGGATTTTTGTCAAAAATATTTACCTATTGCTTGGCCTAGTATTTCGCCGAGAGTTATTCTGCTGATTGTTATTATGCTGTGGTCCATAGTACAAACAAGGGTACAGATATTTTTGAAGATGTAAATAAAATGGTGTCCTACCACGAAAGATTCGATAAATAATATGCTTGTATTGCCACTGATGGAGCCAGAGGTTGAAACAAAACAATATCAACTGTCCTTTTCATGATAAGTTCGTCATTGTTAATTTACTGTTTAAAAATACAATTTGTACTCTATAGGTGTCCAATTCAAAGTCTAAATCAACTCTGACCCTTTAAGCACAGAATAAGCTAATCAGCATGATACTCTTGCTACTCACACAAAAGGGACGCGTTTTGACATTTCCATAAGAAATACATTGTTGCTAGAGTAAGCGATTTTGATGACAGTATCGACACGGCAAATTCAATTAACAATATTCAGATTTACTTATGCAGCAAGTGGCGTGGGTTGTCTACTTCTCACTGCAGCTATAAGCAATATATAAAAGTATGGGCACCTAATAATGGAGGTTATTTTTAACATGAACGAAGGTGCCACTTCTGTGCGAGTGGATTATTCTGTGATTTAAGGTATTTTTTTACATATTTTCCATGTAAGTTGGGAATTCTGGAACCGTTGGCGATAAGGCACGTTTTTTTGGTTGATTGACGTCAGTCTCCGCTGCACCTACATGTTAGAGTCACCAGTGGCACATAAAAAAACGCAGTTGTTCTTGTTTACATCATTCATCATTATATCTGACAACTGACAATCGATACCACTTGAAATTCCTTCAATTTCTGACGCTGTTAATAGTGCAATCAATACTTTATAATCACATTTTAAATTGATTTCTATTTATTCATCCATTTCTTCAATAATTCGCTATAACTGCTTCAAATCTTTACTTTTTTGAGTTTAAGCTGTCATTTTGTAATCTACCAAATTTATCCACCTCCTCAAAGCAGCGGTGGAATGGTTTGCAATTTTGGTTGACGCAACAGTAATAAATGAACGCGTCATTTCTTTAATCCTAAATCCACCAATGAATATAAAAACGCAGTTGGTGAATTGGTGGATCTACCGGTGAATAAAAACACATGTCTATGCTTGACACTGAACTAGTACCACTACACCAACACTTTACACTATCTTACGCGCGTTTCGATAACCAAGTTATCTTCTTCAGATACTGAAGGTAAACTAACACTATGGTGCTTCGTCATCCATATTACTAAATTTTTATCGTGCCAAACTGGTTCATCCACGGGAACAAACCATCCTGGCGCGAATTTTTTTTAATTCATTTAAACTATTATTACATAGAACTATTTCTATGCTTTCAAATGCATCCAACATTCTATTGTTAGATACATTTTTTAACAATTTTAGACTATGTAAACTTATTGAATGATTACAATCTAAAACATTTTCAGCAACACTCGACTTCTCTGTACGCCCATATTTTAAATGAGCCATCCGGTAATACAAACATTGCTTGAGAGAGCTTCGTTTAATCGGCTTGGGTTCGTTTTGGAAAACCCCAACAGTAGATAAAGATATACAGGAATTCGATGGTGTTGCATCGCTGAACTTATTCATTTTAATTTTTTTTTCAATGTGAATATTTTAAAGCTCTACCAGTTCACAGTATAAAACAACGAAAATATATATGTTACTTCTCCGTCTAATACCGTTTTTATAACAATAGATAAACGTAGTGAATTACTTTTTATAGATTAAACTGTTACACAACCAAGGCTACTCCTTACTGACAAAAGACTCAGCTGGGCAAACAATGCTTCATCATGCTGCTCGATACGGCCACAAGGATGCTGTTAAATATCTCACCAGATTTGCAGCATCAACCATCAACGAAAGAGATTCCAATTTGTAAGTATTCAAACTTCATTTCTAAATAAATAAAAATCTTAATATGTAATACAAATTACTTTTAACATGGTAAAAGATCTTTTTTGATACTTGATATTGCTGTTCAGTCCTCAGAAAGTTGAAAACGTTGTATATGTGGTTATACAAACAAATACGAAATTTAAGAATATATCTCATTAGTGGGGACGTTAATGATAATACATAATTTGCTAACCTTTTAAAGTGCTGAATTAGCTTTTACTTATTCTTCTTACATTCGAGAAGAGCTCGAAAGATGCTAACTATACTCTGTCCATCCAAGCAACGGAGTGTTCCAAAACAGTATCATGCATAGTGCACGTGATCTCTCCAACTCTGTATGGACAATGAATTCCGCCTGCCGATTGCAGTTAAATCCGATTGGCCAGCGCATGGAGGCATATTTATTTTAGCCAATAGATGCAAAGGCGCATGGTGATCACGCATCTATCGTTGTTTGGGTCGCTCTGTTTGTTCGATGGATACAGTATATATTCCTATTAAAGCTTTCAACATTTTATGAAGCTAATGAGCTAATGAGCATGTGCTCCGTTTACTTTAAGTTAGTCTCAGAATAAAATAATCTTCAAATGACTAATTAGCATTGTTCAACTTACTTTAATAAAGTAAAAGCGCTTGACCATCTTCATCCCGTAGGATGTCCTCAGGGAGGATTCCTATCTCCTCTGATATGGAACCTTGTAAAGGACGGACTGGGAGACTCAAAGAGGAACACAACACTTTCTTGGGATATGCGTCATAGCACAAGGCAAATTCAATACTACAATCAGAGAGCGCATGCAACAGGCTCTGAGCATAGAAACAAAATATACGGAAGAGGTGGGTTTGAATATAAGTCCTATTAACCCCCATTAACATGGGGGGTTAAGTCTGTGGATATACAGTGTAGTGGTTAAACCCATATACGTCTTTGGAATGGTGGACATAAGCGACATAAAACAATACAATGATGAGACTTCGCAATGTGTAAAGATTTGCTTGTCTCAGCACTAGAAGCCTTATTTGGCATTTCCCCACTATATACACCTCGTGATAATGGGAGAAGCGAGGATGGGGCTATTTACGCTGCGAAACGACTTAAGCAATAAAACAGCTAGAGCAGGACACATATCCATTAAGAACATCGTAGGTAAAGCCATTTTAAATATGAAAACAGACTACGAGTATATGACCACAATAACGAACTTCTGCCTTACATACGAGCAGTCGCGCCAATCTTCAACATCGCGCAATACAGGCGCGTTACAATACATATGATCCGCCTTTCTGCGACTTAATACTTCATCAAATTTCTCGAACTGTGTGAAATGAATAAAAATTTCATAAATAAACTAAGAATTATTCTCATTTTTCAGATCGCAAACTGCACTCCACAAGGCCGTCGCATACAAATGGCCGAATATTTGTTGTATTTTAATAGCTGGCGGAGCAGATTTGGAGATACAAGATCATCGCGGACTGACTCCCAAACTATTAGCATTACAAAATAACGATCACGAAATGGTTGCATATTTAGAAAGTGAGTATCTACATCGGAGATCTCCAAACTTTTCAGTTTTAGAACCACGTAAACATCATAATAATATTAATCTTGAAAGATCCATCATTATCCTACGCGAACATCAGCTACCGCCATCTAGTGGCTGCTTAGTTCTCACATGTATATCTAGAAGTTGCTACACGACGAAAATGGTGAACAATTATACTTTTCTTGCTTTTAGTGAAGAAATTGATAACAAAAAAGTCGTTTAATTATTAATAACAAAAATTATATCAAAATAAAAACCAATTTCAGTATATAAGTTTAAAAGAGATTTTTTTCTTTGATATTCACCACGATAATCCTCATATCGACGGCTTTAAGTAAATAGCGGCAATTAATTGAATTTCTAATGTTTGTTTTAGGTCAGCATCAGTTTCAACTTGCTTCTTCGGATTTAGAAACGATCGTGTAGAAGAGGGAAATACTCTCGTAACATTTCTTATGGCCCTTCAGGCATCAAAGCAATTTACTTTTTCCTAAAATGCCTTACTATATATGTTTAATTAGTAATTTAAAACGGATATACCGAAGCGATGATTATTATAATGATTAAATTGTTTGATTGAAAGATAATGTAATCATTATTTTAACTCAATTCGGACTTTTCTGTGGAAGTTCTTTGGTCGTCTTGAAAAATTCAAAATATTCAGTAAAAAAATGTTTTTGGCCTCAATTAAATTGTCTACCTAAAATATTGTTAGAACTTCATATAAAAAACGTTTTATTTAGCATTATTTTAAACATTTTGATATAAGTAAAAGAGGATTCAGATTTGTTGACTATATTTTGAATTTTTCTAATAAGACTTGTATATATTTAGGAAATATTGTCCATTTTATTCTTAGAACATGTGCTAGGCATCATGTATTTTTTACCTACTATATTTATTGAAAAAAAATTGTGATAATTCTATTTAAATGTTTACACTTAAAATGCCTATTATTCACTTCATACTATTCAGTAAAAGTGAAAAAAACGGAAAAGTGCAAGTTTTCTGTAATTTGTGGAGAAAGAACTATGTTCTGTACTTTTTTGAAAACTTTAAGCTGGTAGTTTGGGAGATAAGGATTGGAGCAGTCAGTTTTCATCTATTTTCTTCAATAACTTTGAAACTGTTCATTTTAAAATAAAAACAATATATTTGAGACTTTTTCATTTGATATGTCACAAGGTACAGTTTGGCAAGCTTTTTTTATTTTCCAATTCTCCATATCCAAAATACACTCATTTACGTTACTCGTCCGTGTTTGGTGGAATGTATTCGTGTGTGTGTGTGTGAAAAATTAACTCGGTAACATTTAACATCTTACAGATTAGCATAAACAAAAAACCGTAAGAAAAAACAACTCAAATTCCTGCATATTTATGGAAAAAAACAAGGGAAAAGCTTTAACGCCTTCTTCAGGCATTAGGAAACCCCCGCCTGTAATATCTTGTTTTTCGTTTCGTTTTCGTGGGGATTTAAAATCGGAATAAGTTTAACTTCAACGAAAATTTGTAGAGGTACTCTTCGACTTCTTTAAAAAATGTTAGTGCCAGGGAGCAGGGCTGAATTTTGAAATATAAACTAAAAGGGCTACAATATTTTTAATATCCTGCAAAGTAATAATTATTACACAATTTTATCATCACTAATCGAAAGAAAAAGAAATATAAAAAAATGTATAGATACATTTTTTTATAAATGCAATACTGAGCAAAATTAAAAATAAGTTTACATAAATTCGACAATCACGAATTGCGCGCGAAACGAATATTTTGAAATAAGATTCAAATTACAATTTAACAAAAATTTGCAAAAAAGGTGAGATGCATCAATTAGATGTTTGTGTTTTTAATGAAGATAGTAATAGCGTAATTAGTGTGAATAATAGACTGTTTCAAAAAAGTAGATTACTTTTTTTTCCTTAAATATACTGAAAATATTGTTGGACATGACGAAAATAAAATACTGTAAAAGTTTGAACTCTTAATATTTATATTAAGAGGTGCCGCATTGATCATTTCTATTTTCCATTTAAATAACTTGGAAACAAAATTGTCTTGTGCTTTGGAATTTTATAGCTCATGCACTACAAAAAAGGTCTCTCATAATTTTTTTATATTTTACTCCTCTCAAAGTTATTCAAGGTTGAAGTTAACTTAGTAATATATTTTGACATTTTTTCAATTTTTCGACGCTACATTCAAATTTGGAAAAATGTTGTAGGATATTTTTTGTAGAGCGTTTTATTGGCTATAATTTATCTTTTTAAAAAAATTTTATATCTCATGGGTCGTAAGTTATTCGCATTAAATTGAAAAAAAATTAAATAATCATAATTTTATTGTTTATAATTAATTGTATTAATTGAATAATTATATTTTCAATCTGAAAATTGTTTTTTAATTATATTTTAATAATTATTTTTATTATTATTTATTGTTGAACTAAAAGATTTTTATTACAATTAGGAAATTTCTTCCTGTATTGACTTATATTACTTAATGCGAATAACTTACGACTCATTAAAAATATAAGAAAATTTAAGAGAGATAAATTATAGCCAATTAAACGTTCTACAAAAAATATCCTATAAAATTTTTTCATAAACTTGATTGTAGCGTCGAAAAATTGAAAAAATATTAAAATGTATTACTAAATTAACTTTAACCTTGAATAACTTTGAAAGGAGTGAAAATATCAAAAGGAGACCTTTTTTGTAGACCATCAAATTTACCACAAGAATATATCTTAGTCATTTCGAAGTATTGCTCCCTATGTGAGCTACAAAATTCCAAAGCACAAGACAATTTTGTTTCCATGTTATTTAAATGATCAATGCGGCAACTCTTAATATAAATATTAAGAGTTCAAACTTTTACAGTATTTTATTCTCGTCATTTCCAACAATATTTTCAGTATATTTAAGAAAAAAAATCGATTTTCTTGAAACAGTCTTGTTAATAAAAATCACACCGATTTTAGAACCTAAAATATTGGTGACGAATAAGCTCAGTTTTTTTTATAGCAATTTCTGGAAGAGCTTATCAAATTTGTGGGTTATGCAAAATTTGATGATTTTCTGATCTTATTTTATCTCTTAGAAAAATTACGAAAGTTTAAACAATCTTAAAATCGAGTACACCGTTGTGACGTCACCGGCTCTCTCGATTGGCTGGGTTTTATAATATGTCCGTCGTGCCAACAGACAACTTATTCTTTGCGCTAAGATCGTTTTTTAAGAAACTTTTCGGAGTTTCGAGAAACTAGCTTCTTAAAATCAATAATATATCAAATATATTGTATAAAATTAAAGCTCAAGATCTGCAGTTTTTAATGAAATTATTTTTTTGATAAAAAAAATAAAATTGCAATATTTTTTTTTCCTTCAGATTTTTGATTACAGGAACTCTTCCACTCGCCTAACCTCACAATGAACAATTAATTAAGCTACAAAGAAAGATACTTGTTTTACTTGCAAGCAAAAATTTGCAATTACATATTTTTTAACGTTCGAGATCGCAAAATATAACAATAGCCTCACTTTGGATTTCCTTATACCATATTTTATGAAAAATTGAACAAGCGAAATGTAATGACATTAAAATTATATGAAATTTCCTCAGGAACTTAAGTAATTACCATTTACCCCTAGTTACTCTACTCCGGTTTATCCCATAAAATTACCAATAAAAAAAAATTGAATACATCAAGTATTTCCTAAGTGGTCGATATCGACCCCTTGGGGCCGAAATCTGTTTCCCAGGGGTCGACATAAACGAAAACTGATTTTAATGGTCGACGAGGTCTAAAAATCGAGACCTATTAATTAACACAAGTTCTTATTTGAAACTTGTGTACCAACTTGGTATAAGAAGAAGTTCAATCAAGGCTATCAGAAGTTCTGGCTGCAGCGCAACATTGAAACATGTATCCTGCATTGTGGAACATTGCTGGTAAATACCTACCTTATCGCTTTTCCATCACCATACCTAGTCAAAAAAGGCTTCAGTGTGGTTACAAACATTTTGACAAAACAAAGAAACCGTTTTAAAATCAACGAACGCTACAACTTACCAATATTGAACCAGATTCAGCTACATTGGTAGAAAGTCACCAGGTTCATCCATCACACTGAATTATTTAGTTTTTTTTTTATCTTCACTATGCGATTTTAATGTCTTTTTCAAAAAATAATTACCTACTGAAGTATTTTTACGTAACTTGATATTTACTGAATTTTATGACTATTTATGTCGTTAAATTTTGATGAGAAAGTGATGTCAAGTTTACTCACTTGACCATCCGGAAAGTTTTTAAATTGGTAAGTATTTTGTATCAATAGAATAGGAGAAAAACTAGAGATAGGATTTTTTAAGTAATTTGACTAGGGGGTCTGAGGTATCAGTTCATTTTGGAAAAGGTGTCTCTGGACCAAAATAGTTTGGAAATTCCTGGAATTCATCTAATTAATATTAGTAATTCAAACAAATATTAACAATTAAAAAAAACAATATTTTCTAGCTAAAAATATTTTTTAAATGTTTTATTGTTGACACTGAACTTTTTTTTCCTGAAAATTATTATTTTAATTTTATATATAAATAAAAAAACTGAGCAGAACTCGAAAAAAATATAAAATTATTATAAAACTTTACAGCTCACGCCGTACTTTTACTCACTCTATTCTTATTTCCGGCCGCTTTCAAGAAGACAACTTTTTTATTTTGTTATTTACGTTTGTGAGCAAATTTTCTCAAAAGTTAAACTTATTCTGATATTTCCACACTGTTTTATCTCCATCATATATACCGGGTGGGTAAATAAGAATAACCGTCGGCCATGTCTAGGATTAGGATTTAAACTACTGGTTCATCTTCTTCATCCAGATGCATCCAATACTTAAAATAAATACAGTTGTGGATATGTTGCTCGTTGAACATAAAACTACACATTGCATATGCTTTAACATAGAGTAAGTTTCACTTAATCGCTTATACAAATAATCTGTTGCTTAGTATTATAGCCTGCAGAGATTCTGGAGCCATCTCTATCTCATTTTACTAATTTTTGGATTTGTTCCACTTTGGTTGAAGAGCTTCTCATATACACTCGAGAAATATAACCCGTAGAAATGAATTAATATAACAAAATTTTCAGTCGATGAAGATTGACGTAACAACCTTAAATAGAGTTTAATTATTATGAAATGAATAGTGGGACATTTTTGTACCAAATTAAAAACTATAAAAAAACTTTCCACATTACACACCTACTGCACGGAATTTAACAAAATTTATAATTATGCTTAGCTATATTTTAGGAAGAAAAAAATCAGTCTACCACAACATGTCCACTTTTGGACATAACAAAGGGTCCAACAACTCTAAGTATATTGTTATGTACTTCATATTACCTTATCGTCAGTTAAGTCTTTTGATTATTTTTTTCAAAAAAGAAGCTTCTATGAAATAAAAATAATTTTAAGATGTTCATATAATAATTTTCGCTGTTCAAACTCATTTTTTGACTCCACATATTCCAATATTCAGAAAAGTGATAAATTAAAAAGAACTCTATAGCATTTTATTTCTCGCAAAAAATAAATTATAAATAATGAAAAATAAAAACAATTAGCTGTAATCATAATGCTAAAAATATTGAATCAAATAATAAAATGTTTAAACAGGGTATTTCAGGAGCAAGTAGCAAAAACTTGGGAGGGGCTAAAAATAATGATTGTACTTTTTATAAAATTTGTTCCTTTCTCCCTTCGTAAATGAACTGTAGGTTCTTAAGTTGAGAATTTAACATAAATTATTTATCAACATTCAACTACATCACTTATTGGAAATGAATCCAAATTTACCGTTTATAAACACCGTAAATACACACTAGTTGTCGTTACAAATAGATTATATTCATTGAGTTTACAGCCCCCTACTTAGAATAATGAATTTTTTTCATTAAAATGGTACGAAAACGACTTTTTCCCTTAATCGGCATATATGGGGAAGACCACTAAGAGATAAAATCCTTTCAAATATATTTCAATCAATGAATAATGATGTTGGTTCAGTGTGCAGACAATATAATGTGTCAAAATCGTATTAAATAGATTTCCTGGCCTTTTGAAATCAACATATTAAAAACTGAAAAATGTTCGAAAAAAGTGGGCGATACTATAACGTACGAACTCTTAACATTATCTGTCACTATCTGCTTCTATTATAATATCCTCTGAACACCATAGTGCAGTGTTTTCAAAGTTACTCATCATTGGCTTTTGTATATCTGAGCTGTTTTTTCCTACAATACAACGTCTCAACTAATGATAAAAATGTCATTTCACAACAAAATAATTTGTTGGAATGATTATATCTTGTTTGTATTCTTCTTTATCTCGAGAACAAGTTTGGCCATTTTAGTACAACAACACTATTGGTGATGGAATATGACATTTGACAGAAGCACTTTCAGCGTGATTGACGTTTTGTTCTGTGATCTGTTACCTCAGTCGTCTTTGGCTGTGTATCTTGTTTGCTTTGTCAGTTTGTCGTCTGTTTGTAAGGTTATTGTTGCCGTTTTTTGTTGTATTTTCGGTATTTTTCAAAAACATGAAAACAGCATACAAATACAATGAAGCATAACCTCAAATTTGATTGACTTTTGTTTTGTCATACACGGAACCACAGGAATACGGATTTACTATGATACTTATGTAATTGGTCTACTTAAGGTCGATAGTACGTCACACTGCATTACACCAATGGGAGCAGCCTTTACAAATGGCGCGTAAAATTGTATGTTTGAAATAAAAATTATGTAATTTATTGCATTATTCATATATTATAAAGCAAATGAAAATATATGTTTACTTCATATAGTAGTTTTTAGACATGAAGATCACGATTATACTGTTTTTGAAAATTAGTGGTCTTTCCCATTGATTTTGGACAAACTTCACTTATTTTTATGGGTTTTATTGTTATTTTCGTATTACTACTTTTTGTTCAGTTAATATGTATTAGTATGTATTTTTTATTACGTCACTATTATAAATAACACAACCAGTATAAAAAATGTAAATGTAGACTATTCGGTGTACACAGTTTGACATAAAATTGTCCATATCTTGAGATATCATGAGAGGATGACTTTTCTTTAAAAATATTTGAAAAATGTGGCATTTAGAACTGAAAAAAAAACATGAAAAATATTGCATTATTAACCATTGCATTCATGGTGTTTATAAATAGTTAAATATTTATTCATTTCCAATAAGTCCTTTAATAATTATAAATAAAAAATATTTAATTTCCAACTTTAGAGGCATATAGTGCGTTACCGAAGGGAGTAAGACACAAATTTAATATCAAGTACTATCACTATTTTTAACTATCATCTCCCGAGTATTAGAATATGGATATTGGGGTGACATTCGCTGAGACCTAGAAGATTTATTGTGCCCCCTTACCACTTCCTAGTTCCTGAGGAAAGTATGAGAGACTAGTAGATCCATTAAACCTATTTCCTGAAGAAATTTTAGGATATCCGCATGCTTTAGTTTAGTTCAGTGTCCCTCTTCTATCCAGAAGTATCCTACATGTTGTGTCCTAGGATTCTATATTGCTATGTAATCCGCAAGTATGGATGGAGGTTTCTTCTTCCATACACTGGCTTAGACATTTAATTGTTCTCACCTGGTTGTAGTATTTGGTCAAATTTTTCTTCCAATACTACATTCAAGCTGATACCGCCAAAGGGTTCCGGCCCCCCAAAAGGGTGTTTCAGCCCCTCTCTTTACCAGTTCATCTGCTATTTCATTTCATTCTATATATTCCAATGTGTCCTAGAATCCACATGATGAATCTGACATGATCATAATCCTTTACCTTTTAAATTTTTTATCAATATTGAACTGGGTACACTTTAGTATGGCGTGAATTTCTACTTGAAAGATACTTGGGGATTTTCCCCAAGCTTTCGGAGTTATCCTAGTCCCTTCTATTGCTTTTGAGCCGTTATGTTTTTTTTTAAATAGAACGCCCCATATTTTACTTTAAAACTGAAATCGGCTTCACTTCCCCATTACAAAAATTTTAGGTTGTAATCTGTTATACAGGGTATTTGAAAAGGTTTAACCAATTTTCCGTCAAAATCGTAACAAATTCAACGGCCTGTATAATTGGATAGGAGTAAAAGAATAATAATTTATTGTAGTCAAAGATTTTCATTTATTATCAAAAGTTACAAACACGAGTGATATTACAAATATTTATTGAATCAAATACATGGTGAGTAAAAGCTCAAGTACATTATTTTCTCAGTAATTTTAAATGGATCACCTTGTATTTTATATCATTTCCTAAAGTATTTAGTTTTTGAGATATTTTAATTTTTTTATGCAAAGTAGTAATTAGGTAAGTGATTGCATACAGATGTTAGATTGCAGTTAAATGTCCATAAATAACGACATTTATGGAGAAATAAGAAACAAAATGCGAAAAAAACACTATTTTTCTCAAAATAAAGTAGGTCCGGAGGTCCGGTCCTGGCAGTAGTTAGAACCACACAATTTATTTCGTGTCCTACGAAAATTTTGTATAATCTACGTTTAAAGTCGAATTAATAGTTTTAAAATGTACCCACAGTACCCATATTCTATCGAGAAGACATCTACGCAGAAAATTGTTGTGAGTACAGATACATTACAACTATTTTACAATAATTCCATAAACTATATGAGTATAACAAGACTGAAATTAAACCTTATCAGATCACGGACACCAGTTTTTATTAACTTTGGTCATTAGTCGACTAGATTTCCTGGCACAGAGCCGTACTTAGGAACAAGTCATGTTTAGGGAAAATATTTGATCATGGCCGATGATAACGTGATACACCGAACAACAAAATCCACCACTAACTCAAACATACTAAGTTAACAGCCTATCTATAATTTTCCAAAAAAAAAACAAGCAATCATTTTCCAGTCCATTGATGGAGTTAAAATCCACGACTACATCGTTGCAGTAGGCTCCCTTATTTAAGCAGAAAACGTTATTTTCTCATCTAGAGTCCACAATGGACGAGTATACATCTTCTTGGCCAATGAAGAACTAGTCGACATTTTTATAAATCAACACAAAAAAATAATACTGAACAACCAGGTTCTTGAAGCAAGAAGATTAATTACCCCTTTACAAAGACTTTTACTATCAAATGTGTCTGCTATTATTCCACATTTGGTAATTGAAAACCACTTAAACTCAATACATATTGCACCTGTATCTAGACTATCCTTTCTGCGGGTTGGCATGTCAGAGGATGAATATAAACATGTATTAAGCTTTAGAAGACGAATTTATATGTCCCCTCCCACTCAGACCACCCCAGAATCAATCCTTATAAACTTCGACAATACACCATATAGAATATTCCTATCATTGGACAATCTAAAGTGCCCGCATTGTAATCAAACGGGTCACAGTTCAGCTGAATGCTCTCTTGTACCCCAATCATCCGATAATATAGAAACAAAATGGAAACCACTGAAATTACTTCGAAACCCTCAGTCCAACCTACTACAAAGAATAGTATTTCTGGAAATATTTCAGGTGCAACAGAATCATTTGATGTCCTAAACAATCAAACATCCAACATTCCCGTAGATCATCACATCACAGACAAACCTAATCCTTCCTCTATTGCAATAGCTAAAAATTACACTGATGAGGTCGAAGGTCTAATAGCATTTCTTAACAAATTATATTCTTTCATTAAAGAAAAAACCCTTAAATCAAGAATAACTAAGTAAACAGCTACTTGAAGGTTATTCAGATGACAGTGACACTCAAACTGACGGCTACGATTCAACCCAACCACTTTCAGACAGCAACTCAAGTATATCCCAAACTTAAATGGCAACCAATAATTCCTTAAGTTAATTCTTCAATGGAATTTAAACGGGTACTTCACCCGATTGGATATGCTTAAAATACTTATCCAGGAGAACTCCCCATCTATAATTGCCCTCCATGAAACTCGTTTTAATCAATCCCAACATGCTCCTAGAAATTTCACTGGATATTTCCATAACAGACCTAACCAAACAATCGTAAAAAACAATTTAGAATCAAATCGAATACCACTAAATACAAACCTAGAAGCAATTGCAATCAGTGTGCTATATAAAACAAAAATCAATATATGTAATATTTTGTAATTTTACTGTTATTCTTTACTATGTAAATTCCTTTGTAACCACTGAACTGCCAATAACCCTAGTGGTTGCCGCAGATGTTAAATAAAAAAAAGTAGGTCCTAATTACATATCATCATGAAAACTATTAAATACCTAAATGATACTTTGCATAGAAAAATTAAAATATCTCAAAAACTAATGAATTAATAATGTACTTGAGTTTTAACTCACCATGTATTTGATGCAATGGATATTAGCAGAATCATTCGTGTTTATAAATTTTGATAATCATAAAAATTCTTTCGCTTCAATACATTATTATTCTTTTCCTCCTATGCAATTATAACTTCTTACGATTTTGACAGAAAATTGATTAAACCTTTTCAAATACCCTGTATAACAGATTACAACCTCATATTTTTGTAATAGGGAAGTGAAGCGGATTTCAGTTTTACAGTAAAATATAGGGTGTTCCATTTAAAAAACGATAAATTTGATCTGGCACCGAGTTATGAAACACCCTGTAACACTCTAACTAATTTTGAAATATTAGGCTTAAGCTGCCTACAATTTTTATAATACAACTTTTTTGGTATCTTTCAGGATAACAGACCCACTGTTCTTTACCCTGTATACAGTGTCTTGTTTTCAATATTTTTCCAATAAATCCCCATTTTAGTTCTCATACAATCATTTCATTTTTTTGTTGTAATTTTAATTATTCCATTTAAACGTAATATCATACGGGTCCTTTAAAGGTTAGGTTCTAGTTGTTTACTTGAGCTTTTCTTAAAAATAGACATTTTTCTTCGTATTCATATTGAGTTTCTCTGGATCGGAGCTTTGTGAATTTTTGAGTCTTCAACCATAAACACTAACGTAATCGCCCCTTTTTTTATGTTTGAACCTTGCCAAATGGTACGTACAAATTTTCGGATAGGTAAACTTAACTGTGAAAACTTCTTACACGTCATTTTATTATAAACCATTTGACAACGCTGATTGTATTGCCTGTTGCTTAAAGAAATGTTACATTTAATATAGAACAAGAACATACCAGAACACAAATTTTACGAACGTTAACAAAACGATCTACCCGCAAACGGTGCAGCTGAACAAAATTATATTTCATTTCGTCAGCGGATTTGGCGCTCATTGGAAGTCGTTAGAAGTGATTTAAAATAACGCGGAACTTTAAACTATGTTTACCAAATTATTTTTTGATTTTTTTAAATAATCCTTGGGATTAAATTTATTGACGTAACTTAATGATTTTATTGATTAAAAAAAATGGAAAATAACGCTTATCTCTTAGTTACGACCAAGTCGTATACGTTCGTATACAGTCTAAATGTGCACATATGAAAGTATGCGCCCATATACCGTTCGGTGTTTTAGACGCTTCGATCAAATTGTCGAAGCGGTGTCCGTCTGTACGGGCTGTTAGTATATGGCTATAGGTTCCATTCTCTCTGGGTGATTCTGCATGTTTCAGAAATCGAAAAGTTATTTTTATTTCATAGATTTTCAAAAACTATTTTCTATTTTAGAAAAATTGCAATATATCTACTTATATATCTTAATAAAAAATAAAAGAAAACTGTACGGATTGTTATTTTAACAAAAAAAATTGTATTTAAAAATTAAGCTTAGCCTAAACTGTTCTTATGATTTGGGAAAATAACAATCTGCGGGTATTTATATATTATATAGAAAAAATTGTACATACAACTATTTCCGGGTTTGGTGAACTATCCGCTACCACGGGATTATGAGAATCTTCTAAAAAATCAAGATTATTTGTCAAACAAATTGAGGTAAATCCAGCTTTTCCAAAGCAAAACGCAAAAAATGTACTTTTCCACTACTTACCATAATTTTACCCAATATTATATTAACAAAAAATGTATATGTGTCACAATGTAGAGAAATGTATTCAAAATGATATTTTCATTTGAGAAAAAATCCCAATACTCTCTATCTTATATCGTTCTAAATATCATATTCTCTTTTTGGAAATAAATTGCATGAAAAAATATTTCACGTCTACCTTACTGGAAAACCAATCATATATGAACACCGAAAATAGGAAGGAAAGGGCGGAATATTCTCAACGCCACGATTTTTTTATTCTACCATTGAAAAAGTATGCCCTGGATTTTACATTTGACCTTTGTGAATTGTACCTACTACCTATGTTAGAAGCTGGGACACATTTTAAGTTTTTTTTATTCAATAACTATACCTAAAGCAGAGATAAGTAACCGACCAAGATGTGCACGTCTAAGATTTGGAAATATAGTCACATGATTAATTTCTGCTTCATATGTAATGTAATAGATGGCGCACAATGCGTGATTATTTAGAATATTATGTTGTGAAGTTAGAGCGATTCATAGCAAAACAGCAAATTTATTGATTGATGGAAGATAATTAACCTTGACGGCTACTCAGCCAAATGGGCTTTAATATAATAACCCCAAACTACTTTTATCAAAGTTACAGAGAATTTCAATTTTTAATTAAACTAGTATAAGCAAAATAATTTATTATTTCATATCTTCCTATGCAAGGATTTCATCATATTCAGAATAACAGGAAGTTGTACCTGCATACTTAACCTCATCAGTAATTTGTATCACATCTGGTATATAAAATTGTACCATCTCTCGCAACACTGAACAAAATAAATATAATGAAAACAATAGATAACCTATAAAAAGCACATGAAGAAATATTATTCTTTTTTTACAGTTCCTAGTCTGCAGCTGATAAAGCTACAGTCTCTCTTGGAATCAACGGCACTAGTTCCATCTACTGGTTGATTCCAAAACCATATGGAATATATTTCCCAATTATTGCATAGACCTGCGCATCTTGTTTATTACTTATCTCCGCCTAAAGGTAGACGAAAAACACGCGGATTATAGTATATTGTTTCACAAGGGCAGAAAATGAGCTTTAGCAGCCCGAGACTATTAGATGCACGAGCGAGCGTAGCGAAGCGAGGGCAGCTGATAGTGTTAAGATGGTGAAAAACTTCAAAAATCGTGGCGTTATGAATCTTCCGCCCTTGGGCTGCCGAACAATACTTTGCGCCCTATTTTTGGTGTTCATATGATTGGTTTTCCGGTAAGGTAGGCGAAAAATGCATTAGGTAACACCCATTAGCAAATACAGCCGCGGGCTGTTAATGACTAGTAATGAGCGATATTTCACGGACTGCTAATTTCTCACTGATACGAATGAATCACAGTCAGTCACAGTTCCTATTAGCAAATCGAAAGCGTGACGTGATCACAGCCAGCGAAAGCGACAATATAGAGCGACAATGAGTTGAATGAATGAATTTAAATCGAACATAATAAAATCTCCTTGACCTTCATCTCTCTCATTCGACAACAAAATTGAATTTCGTCCATTACCGTGAGATTATAAAGAGAATTCGTGCTCTTTTTACCAGAAACGAGGGTATGGTGACTCGGATATCTATTTATGATACAGTGAAAAGGAAAGATATTATATTGATAATGCTTTTCGGCGACATTGATATTGATACCGCCAAAATAAAAGATATATCGACGCGAAATTGCTTGTTACTTTTTTTTATCATGTCTATACTTTTTGTGGATAGTGAGTGATGATGCTGTTGGTAACATGAAGGAGATTTTCCAGTAATTTGCAGGAAAAATGTTTTGAGGAAATCGGAAAGTAGAAAATGAGGGACAAGCATTTGAAAATGTTTGTTTTAGCTTAGTAGGGAAATTTGAGAATACAACAAAATGTGATATACTGATACCGATGAATATGGATACATTTTTCCCATCCTATATTCAACAGAATATCAAATGTCGTGATCACGTCACGTTTTAAAATAGCTGATATTAAAAAATCACGATATCATTTCACAACGTGATTGAAAAATCACGATTTCACTCATCACTACTAATGACCACTTTCCTTGTTACACAATATACTATTTCACTTTAACTTAACTCTAAAGATAGGCATTTTTTTCCAAATACGTGAAAAAATACCATTTTGAATAGGTTTCTGTGCTTTATATATGTTTTGAAATGTTTCAGTGGTAAAAAAGTGCCTTTTCGCATTTTTCTTTAGAAAATCTGAATTTTTTCGACAAATAATCGTATAAATAGGTTAGTAGAGAAATTAGTCAGAAACGCATGGTACCGGTGAGTTCACCGGATCTCTATTTCCTCTAGATGAAATTTTTACTCAGGTAAAAGTCAAATAAATTAATCTTAGAGAATGTATTTACTGCAAGTATAGTTACTACAAAAAATGAAAAGTTCACCAAAAATTAAAATCCTGAAAAAGTTACGTACCATCAAATCTCGTTTCGTTTAGTGTATCACCGAGGCCCAAAAGCATATTTTCTTAGTCCTAGTCCCTCAGATCTCAAATTACGCTACTAGATTCATAATAACATGTGATACATAGGTAGGTACTAGAATGCAAAAAAAAAATGTTTATGTATTTTTTTTCAACAACCCTGAGATCTATAACAAAATAAGTCTCGCTTTTCGAGAAAGATTTTGGTGGATTGTTGAATCAATCTTACCCTCCAACACGTACCTTTTTTTATCAATCTTAGGGCCGTTTCTACAAGTAAAAACCTGGTATTCGATATACGTAGGATAACGAGTCACTATTGCGTTCTACATTAGAGGTATTCCAAGTATAAACCAGAGTATAAGTTTTCTATTCCAGCTTGAGGGTATAACTGAGGGATAAACGTATTCTGCATTTCTATTGGTGGGTTTCGCGTAAAGATACCAACATTCTGTCGAGTCTTGCGTCAGAAGATAAGGAAATTGAAGAGATAAGATTATACCGATCCTAAGGTGTTTAAAGTTAGGTACAGTATAGCATAAGTTGAATGAGGCTTCTATGATGATGATGATGAACTGGAATTTCTAATGTGCTTTTGACTGCAGAAACAGACATGCTGTCTGCAGGCTTTATTTTTCCCTAGTATTAGTAACTGTGTCAGGTTTTTGCATTCCGAAATAAATTTAATGATATGAAAGTTGAATACCTACATCAAAAATTAATGTTTTCAACCTCTTCCATTCAGCTAAATAGCACATCCATTTCGTTAATGTGATAATGTTACTACGCTTTTTATCCATATTTTCGATACTAAAATTTAAAAAAAAACTAATATTCTTTATCCAGTGAATTCTCTTCCACTCGCTAATTTATCACAACAATCAAAGAAATTTGAGTTATGGTAGAATATGTCAGAAATTCCCGCTTTTCAAAGCGTCAAATTTCAAAACCTTGGTTGATTATTCTCGCAATAACTGTACCTGTCATAGAAATCCATTTTTGAAACGACAACCAGTTATTCTCGATGTAAATCTAGGTATAAAATATCTAAGGAATAACTATGACTTTTATACTGGCATTGTAGAATCGGCCTTTAGTGTATAAACAATATTATGACAAAATTTCAATAATTTTTGGTGAATTTCTTACAAAAATAATTCCCTATTTTGTATCTTTTCTCTCTTTATGAAACTCATGGGTTTTCCCTAATTAAATAGGTATCTAAGTACCTATGTGATATTAATGTAAATTTTGAAGCAATGAGATATTCAATTTTAATCGATTTTTAACTCGTGCATGTTTAAACTAATACACGATATATTTAATGAATATGTTCAGTGGTAATCCAATAGAGATACATTGAAGATGGATTTATAGCGTAAAAATCAAAGTATGAGACAAAACAAAACGAGAGATAGTATTTTCACTGAACACTGCTTACACTACCTCTACACCAACACTCACAATTTGTGTTACCTTCAGTCTCTGAAGAAGATAACTTGGTTATAGAAACGCGCGTAAGATACAGTATTGGTGTAGTGGTAGTGTAAACAGTGTCAAGTATGGCCAACGGTTCCAAAATTCACAATTTAAATAAATAAATAACTAAATGTAATATTAAACAAATAACGTAACGGGTTTCGAAAATACCTGATTTTTAATGTATAACCCCAAATACCAAAATCTAAAGGAGCCAACTGTCTTGAAAATAAGGTTCTCTAATAGATTTTCATTAGACCAAAAATGGGATTTATGTCGATTAAATAATCCATTTTTGCTAAATTTTGCTTCATCACACAGAATTCTACCTTTCGAGGAAAATCACCTAATTGTAATTGTTGCACCAAATCATATTAAAATGGTTTCGTTTATGTCACTCTCCACTAGTGGTTTATTTTTATTAATTTTTGTCTTAAATTGACCAAACTGACGGCAGTTTTTGAGCAATCTTCTTACAATATCACCACTTGCATTTGATTTGATTTGATTTGATTTGGATATCTTTCTGCAAAAACACGGCAAGTCCGTTCAACAATTCTATTACACTCGCCGTAAATGATAATAAGATTTAAAAAATCATCACTAGTAAATCCTACATTTGCCATTATTTACTATGAAATACAAACTGGTAAAGAACACTGTCAAAACAACATAAACAATTAACATTCTAACTATCAAATCTTTGACAGCCATGGCCTTCCTTTTACTAATGTTGAAATTTAAGTGTTGTTGTGTTTTAAGTAAGATAATGAATTATCTCAAAAGTGGTTGGGTATAGGGAATACCGATACCAAAGGCTTAAAAACATACAGCAGAACATGTAATAAAATACAGGGTGTTCTATTTAAAGTAAGCAACTTGTAAATTATTTAAATTGTGCATGTTGGAGGCTAAGTTTAAAACACCCTGTATGAAATATCAATGAGTTGGATATATGGAGTTAACGGGCAAGCGCTTGTTGTTTATTGGTTACAATTTCACGTCACAAGCTTCGTTATTGATGGAGATATCGTTATTAAATGTGGACTAGGATTTTTTCAAAATTTTGAAAAAAATCGAAATATCTCGAAAATACCCCATTTTTGGTATAAGACATTGTGCACAAATTTCATCTAAAATTTCATGTAGAATTCGAAAATAAAATAAAAAATATTTGGTTCTATTTAAAAGAAAAAAGTTTACGTCTATTTCCGGTATAACCGGAAGTGCCACATTCAGGACAACATTATATTTGAACTCAGCGTCATCCAAAACCTATAGCTTCGTAATTTCAGATTTTTAACATAACTGTATCCGCCATTACTTTTAATCAAAACTTTTCGCGCCACACCCTGTATATTAAGGAACCACAAATAAATTTAAATATTTTATTTCAGTCTCAAAATATGTTAATTTTTGTAAGTATGTAATTTGAAACGATTCAACAAAGGCAATTTTAATGTGTAAGTGTAAGTGGTGTTTACATATACAGATACATTCAAACACAAACGGGACATAGGGATTTAATGTATTGTCCGATCTAAACAGTCCACCAACAAAACATTTCTATAAGTTCACTTCAATGAATATCAAGTATTGATCTGGACAGCTGGATTCAGAACCAATGTTTGAAACCCCGCCCATTCTCCTTCCAAAATTTGTTAGTTATGTGCGAACTGCGATTTAGTATTAAATAATTATTTGATGGGGGTAGTAAACGTCGCTAGATATTGAAACAATATGCTTACGTTTTATGTTGTTAAAATTAATTGTTAAATTCTCTTTAACAATTAATGTTTGGAGTTAAGATTATATGTTTTGATTTCTTTTGGCAATAACGGCTTTAAAAATAAAAATAAATTCGTAAATAAAACAAAATAAGATTCTTTAAATTGTACTCTACCTACCGACTGCTGTTTACTGACTGTCTGACGCTAATTAAGGACCGCCCACAGTTGAGAATACGGAGTGGTGGGAACTGTACGATATGTTATAGGTGTCCAAATAAACGATTGTAATATTCGTGTTTTTAATCTGTTGAAGCTGGATGTTGGTCGACTAGTTCAAAAGCAGTTCTGATACAATGCTTAAAATCCCTATGTTCCGTTTGTGTTTGAATATATCTGTATATCGTTTCACAGGTAAACATGTTCTGAACAGTTATGAACTACGAGATGTTGGCTTCAGAACAAAGTGTCTAGTCTGTTTATTAAACCAAGATTTTGAGCTTGTTGCATAATATACTATTTTATTAAGCTTCCTTTTATTTATTGGATATCTTTATTGGATTATCAAGTGCATACTTTATGTAAAAATTTTGCACCAATATTTTTAAAATACTCTGAAAAATATAAAGTTTTCCGATGTTATAAACTCTAAAATTGCATCTTATAAACTATTATCAAAATGTACATTAACCACAAATTTCTTGAAAAATACTTAAATAATTCGATGTTGGGATATAGGTAAACGAAACAACGAACCGCAACCGCGACAGAAACGGAACACAGCATTTGTTTACCATCATAGAGTGTAAAAGCCAAACGGAATAAATTCATTATTTCGGTTACTGTACATATTTAAAAAAAATCCCGAAACACGTCAAATTTAAATTATAAATTGACATTTTTCAACGTGAAAATGCGATCCCTACCTTCAACCCACTTCGAATCACAGGTACCTACAACCCTCAATTTTTTAAATGGGAAGGGAAAGGGGAAAGATCTCATCATTCTCTATTCAAAAATGTTATCGTATTCCAGTTTATTGCAACAATTAAGATAGCATAATATAAAATCATGTGGTTACCGGCTTTGATTTGGACACCATCTTGCGCGGACCTAACTTCGCGGCGCTGGTCCACATTCTGCTTTGCAGTTTGACGAATCTACAGATGTTTCTGATTGTGCTCAGTTTGTAGCATTTATGCACTTTAAGGCAGATGACAAAATCACAGAATAAATTTTATTTTGCAAAGCACTTCCTGCAAACACTTCTGGCCAGTGTTTGTACGATATGTTTTTAGAAAGCACTTGCGACTACGACATTGATTGGAAAAAATGTATCGCTATTTGTAGCGATGGCGCTAAAGCTATGACTGTCAAAAATAGCGGACTCGTTGCGAAATTAAAATCAATAATGCCAAACGTAACATGGACACACTGTTTTCTTCATCGACAAGCTCTAGCAGCGAAGGTTTTACCTTTTAAATGACGTTCTTAAGGAGGTAATAAAATTGTGAATTCTATCAAAGGTAAAGCCTTGCAAACCCGGCTGTTCAGAATCGTTTGTGAAGATATGGGCTCACTTCATCACATTCTCCTTTATCACACAGAGGTCAGGTGGCTATCCAAAGGAAAGGTATTGACAAGAGTTCTAGAACTGAAAACTGAATTGTTAATGTTCTTACAAGATGCTAAATCTGAATATGCCAATCATTTTTCTGATCCTGTCTGGTCCGTGATATTAGCATTTCTGGCAGATCTTTTTAGCCACCTTAATAATTTAAACAAGAACCTCCAAGGTACAGAATAAAATATTTTAACAGTTAAAGATAAAGTCAAAGCATTTCATGCAAAACTTCATATGTCATTTGTCAACCTCTCTGCAAAACAATATATTTAAGTCTTTTCCATTTGTTCAGCAAACTGTTGAAAATAATGCAACAGACCAATCGCTTGTGGTAAGGGTCCACATTCCTTGCATGATACAGAGCTTGCATAACTTGCAGGAGAGACTATTAACATACTTTCGAGACTTACACTCTGAAGCTGACAATGGGCGTAGATGGATCTAAACCCTTTCTTGGATAAGTCAATAGAACTGGCTGATGTCATCACAAATATGAGAGATAGATTTAGCTGCTGACGGCATGCTTAAAATGGAATTTTAATCGCAAAGTGTTGACGTGTTTTGGATGAAAAGAAAACATGAATACCCAGAGCTGACAAGGGAAGCTCTAAAATTATTAGTGCCACTCACCACTTTATACCTATGTGAACTGGCGTTCTCTTCAATGGTTGACATTAAAAGTAAAAAGAGACATAGACTCCAATTAGAAAATGATTTAATTATTAACATTTCAAAAATAGCACCACAATTTGACAAACTTTTGAAAAATAAACAAGCCCATCCTTCTCAGTGAAGTTGTGTTTTTACTGTAGTGTAGAACCTTGCATTTTTCCTTTTGCCGGCGACCCCTCGAGTAAGGCTTCGCGACCCCCCTAATGGTCGCGACCCACAGATTGAAAAACACTGATATGTACAGTAATCGAAATAATGAATTTATTCCGTTTGGCTTTTACACACTGTATATATTACATGGAGACTATTATGTCAATTTCAATTAAAAAAAGCCAACTCAAATTCAAATCGCTCTTCTTTGTTTAAAAACAAGGTATATAAAGAATATACTTGTTGATAATATACAGGGTGATCCATTAGTGCGATAAAGTCCAATATCTTGTAAATCCTCGAAGGTATTCGAATAAAATTTCCACCGATTGTAGCCAGCCTAAGGGCCAATATTTTAAAATTAGTCGCAATTGTACAGCGTATTTCAGAACGCGGTGTCAGATCAAAGTTACATTTTTTTAAATGGGACTCACTGTTTTTTACTTCAAATTTAAATTCTGCTGGACTTCTCCAATGCAATGACATAGGGTTCCTGAAAATCGTAATGAGTTCAACACCCCGTATACTTTAAACTGCACAATTTGAAATTAATATGTTAGAGCCATACGGCTGTGATGGTCTTCTGGTATCATAATTCACTAGACCTGCTTCTATATCTAAGAAACCGTATACAGGGAGAGTCCAAACTCGAATACCTCGGTTTCACAATTTTTTTGGGTATTCTTTATACCCAAATTAAATAGTTTTTGTGATATTTCAATTTTATGATTAAAAAAATTCAACAATACAAAATGTATTCACATCAATTACAAATATACTAAAATTTATAATGAATCAACAATTCAGTTATACGATTTTCAGGAAAAAGTGGTCAAAACTTCTTAAATACACTGTATAACCTACGACAACCTTATATCATTGCAATGGAGAAGTCAAGCAGAATTCAAATTTGAAGTAAAATATAGGGCGTCCATTTAAAAAAATGTAACTTTGATCTGGTACGGCGTTCTAAAACACGCTGTCCAATTGCGACTGATTGTTCCTTTAGGCTGGCTACAACTAGTCAAAATTTTTCTCGAATATCGATGAGGATTTACAAGATATTGGACTTTATCGCACTAATGAATCTCCCTGTTTAATATATATACTTGTCAGATATAATTTTTAATAATTGTCAATATAAAAATTTCGTTTGAACATATTAATCTTCTAATAGTTTATTTCTTTGTTATTGGGTGCACTTCAACAATAAAAAGGAGATAGCATTTCGAAGAAAAAATGCGCGATCTTCCCGATAAGTGATGTATTATGTATTTGCATCCCAAGTGAGAAAATGGTGAAATTAATAAACTTATATCAACTAAAACAAACTTAAAAAGCATTTAAATCAATTACATAAATTAATTCATGCATGCTCAATAAAAGAAAATCCTTACGACGTATTCAACTTGGATATAGATATTCGTCACATTTTCAATTACTCAATTCTACAAATAAATTTCTATTTTTCAAGTCTCTTTAGTAACCAAAATAGCGCTCAACGATATAAAGGCACTATTAAAACACATGATCACTAGAAAACTGAGTACCTACCTAGGTAGGTACTTGAGCTATAGAAAAATTGATCAAATTTAATTTTTTTTGTAAGCAAAAATCATATTTCTAAAAAATATACATATTTTATTTATGGATTCGTTACTAAAATTTAACAGAACAGTTTATTCTATTAGAAAGAATCAAATGTCGTTTATATAGGCAACCAATAATACGTATAATTTTACATTTTGAATTTTATAATTTTCGCAATTGAAGAGTTTGAAACATGTATTTGACACACATCAAGATTTGTCTAAAAAATGATCGTATTAATTGTTCTTAACCGAAACCATTAGTTTTGCAACAGCTGTAATTAAAACTTAAATAATGGTAATAAATATATTTAACAGTACCTATATATTGTTTATTTGAAATTTCAACTTACCTCATTGTTAATTTCCCAAAATAATTAACAAAAAGAATAATGAATACACTACAAGGAACATGTCTTCATGTTGTGATGCCAATGCTGCTATCACAAAAGAGATCAATAAATACCAGTAGCATTAATTTTTAATGGAATTTTTATTTTACAGTTCCGGAAAGTATTGAAACAATCAACAATTTTGTACTAGGTAGCTCGAAACTTCGAAGAGTATAATTCGCTTTCCCGAAAGAGACATCGTAACTTTTTTCATATAAAAAGTATTTCTTTTCTTAATATTACTCACGACTCACGATATACAATGTTTATAGTGATTTTACTTACTTATACTTATAAAACAAAGATATTCAACCGACGTCATAAATGAACATGATCAAATTAAACATTAAATTGAATTTACGAGGTCACCTCACGGCAACCCCTTTCCAGAGAAAATGAATATAAAATTCGTTATAAAAAGCTATGTCAAACAAAAAACCCATGTGTTCATACTCCTCCAACCGAAATATATGTTTAACTGGCAATAGTAGCGTCATCTATACAAAAATAGGTTAATTAGACCCTGGTTCCGCAGAGTAGGATATCACGATCTACATTTTTGTATACAATACGTTTTCTTGATATTATTTGATTAATATAATTATGAATTTGCATCTTTCAATTTTAATTATAGAAGGTGAGTAAATAGTATATTGTGCAACAAGTGGGGAAAGTTCATCTTTTCTCGCAAACACACGAGTGAGAAAAGTACTTACCCCACATGTTGCACACTATACTTTTCTACAACTGCACAAATTTAAATAATACAAGTAAAGTAACTTAATATTTATTTTTATGGTTAGTAGAACAAAAATAACACTGTAACTAACATCTGTAAACTGTGGTGAAATTTGTACAATTTTGTATGGTCAAACCCGGAACGTCATTTCTTTTCAATAAATTCTCCGTTATACTAATTAATCTGACAGTTTTGTGACAACTAAGTAGTAAGTTCTCATAGTATGAGCAATATTTGGTTTTGAAATTAAGTAAGGTATGAGAAATACGTCACTTTTCATAGCAGGTGTAGAAAAATAGTTATTTGTTTAACTAGGCAGAGAAGTAACAGATTTACTGCCGCGGCTAGCAATGAAACTAGCCAAGGCGGTAAATCTGATTCTCTGCCGTGTGAAACATATAATTTTTTCTCCGATTGTTTGTACTGAAAACTTTTTTATGACGGATATAACACAATTTTTAATATTTTTTCTAATCGTATGTTACATTATAAGTAATAATTAAATCGTATTTTTCAATTTTTATTGTCGATTAGACCTTAAATTGTGAAATATAATAAATATAATGTTAAATATCGACAATAATAGTGTGCACAGAGAAGTTAGCCTATGAATGTGTGACGTGGAAGTGATTGTTTGATTCCATGGGCCTGCTTGAATCACATTATCATTGCCGTTGCCGAGTGAAGTCTGGGAGATTTCAAAAAAAGAAGAAAAAATCGATTTTACTGCCTAGGCAGTAAAAGTGTTACTTCTACGATCGATAAATGTCACTAAAACTGACTAATGTCAATCGGAGAAAAAAAACTTCATATACAGTATCCGCCAAAATAAACAGTACCGAAAATAAAAATTAATTTTTAATTTCTGTAATGTAAGTGTTCAAAATGTTCACCATTTCGACGCAAACAAGCTTCATATCGATTTTGTAAGTCAATAAACATATTTATAAAAAGTGGTTGATGTAACTGCCGAAAAATATTTTGTATTCTTTCCCGTAGTTCGGCAATATTCGCCGGCGGATTTTCCTAGTGAAATATTTTGTCCTTCATAATGCCCCAAATGTATGCGTCAGGTGGCGTCAGATCAGGTGAATGAGAAGGATATTCGAAGTCTGTTCCCCGAGAAATTATTCTATTTTCCGTATGAACGAAAATAATGCTCTACCAAAAACACTTTTTCTTCCGTTGTTAGAACCATTTTTAAATCAAATTTAACTGCAGCGTACTATTAATATATCAACCAATGACAATTAAGTCAAATATGACAAATCCATATTACATAAACAACTCCACAGCACTCTCTGTTTCGGTACTGTTTATTTTGGCGGATACCGTACTTACTAGAGCAAGCCGTCAATTCCAGAAAATAACGCTAGGCTCTAAAAAAAGGTGTTTCACAACTATTCAGACTGGTGTATGATTTCTGGTTAGAGATTAAAAATATGTAACCAAAGCTATAATAGTTATTGATGTATACCAAGGACGAAAAACTGTCTATTATAGACGAGCCTGCAAAGCAGGTGAGACAATAGTTTTTCGCCGAGGAGCATATTATATTTTTTTGTCGACCTCTACATACCCTTTTTCGTCGACCTTTACAAAAAACGACATTTTACATACTAATTTCCGAATGAAAAATCGAGTATTTTTGAAGGCAACTATTTTTCGTCTGCAGACACTTTTCGTCCGCAAACTCTTTTCGTCCGCTGTGGTCATAATCAAGATACGGCACGGTAAAATCTATGGAATAATTAATTTGATAACAGCAAAAGACACTTATTTTCACAAGCGCCTTTGCTTTTATCAAATCTTGAAAAATACTTGCCTTCAAAAATAGTCGATTTTTCATTGGGAAATTAGTACGTAAAATGTCATGTTTTGTAAAGGTCGACGAAAAATTAAGTTTAATCTATGCAAACGTTTATTCAAAGTGTCCGCTGGCGTAATTCAAAGATTAAAACAAAAATTTCCTGAAATGCAAATAAGACTACCGGACATAAACCTAAATAAATTTATCCTGCCACCCTGTATATGTTTCCATCACAATACTAATTTTACTTGCTTAAAAGTGTTTAAAATGAAAATATAATCTTAATAACTAAAACTTTTGAATAAAAACACACACTGGGTGTCTTCTTTGAAAAACCAAGGTTACAGCTGTATAATATGTTGCATAACTTTCCGTGTTTCTAAGAAGGTATTATATAAATGGTATATTAGTTTTATTTTTGCGAAAAAAGTAAAATCGTATCTTTCTGTGTAATTCACCTTCAATGTTTAGTTGTGTATAAATAGAAGTGGGTTTGTCCAAAGATTACCGTTCTATTCGCTAGTTTAATAACGTTATTGGTTAATGCGTTAATTACCTATATTATATTGGTATTGTATTATTTAAAAAAATCGTAATATGCATTAATGCACTTCATTTTTATTTTGTAATTACATACCTACTATAAAAAATAATATTTTGTGTTTGGATTTTTCATATGAGGTTGCCAAGACAACCCCTTTCAAGAAAAAGTGTATTTATGGAATACTAGTTGCAATGCACATAAAGTGCACTGAACAACTTACAACTTGTATCCTACAGTGACTTGACGAAAATACGTACGTTAATGCTAATATTTCGTTACTACCGCCATCTGTCAATGAAGATTTGTACTAAGCTGCCTAAATTTATTACAGTTTACTAAAAAGTATAAGTTTTTCACTAAATCCGCTAGATGGCGACGTCCTTTGTGAATAGTAGTTTCAAATGGTCAAGGAATACTCCGATAAAATTATACGATAATATTTTTTTGCCATTTTAACTCTTATCAAATACTTGCATAACAATAAAATGAATTATTTATAAATAATAAACTACTACTCAATTCAGTATTAATTATAATATCATACACAATATTTTTTTAATTAAAAGATAATCTTCCGAATTCTTGAACAATATAACGGTTTTTTCTCGCGAACCAATCACCACCATAGTATAATCTTTATTTTGATCTAACTCTTCGTAGATGGGTTTCGTACATTTTTGACATCGTATTTACTACAATAATCAATTTTACAGATTGAACTTTGTTACAGTAGAAACGGTAAAGCTTTTCCATCACGTGACTGTTACGTCAGCAATATTGTTCATATGAATTAAATCAAAACTTGTGTCAACTCAATAGGAATAATCGTTATGACTAATATTCCAAAGGTCGGCGTTTTACGAATTGGTAATTAAACAAGAAATTTAACTTTTTTAATTGTGTTTATTTTATTTATATGGTTAACATCGACATATTTATTAAAACTATCGATATACTGGGCGAATAAGTTACAAAATCCAAAATTAATATTAACCATGCTGGCTTATTAGTGGAGAGCTGATTTTTTGTAGGATATCTTGTATTTTATATAAGTACATACAATTTATGAAGTTCATGAAACTGACGTAATGTTTAGTCTACTGACAGGGTGTCCTCTAAAACTTTTAAAATAACACTTTCTAAACTGATTATATTAGAACAATTTTTTTTGGATGGGCTATAGATTGTAAATAGAATAAGATTCCCACACAGCTTGAAGGTGGACGTTTCGATAAATATATTACCATCATCAGGGTAACACATCAAATGGAAACCCTCATATTAAAAGTAAAAAACAGAAATATCCGCAAAAGACATCAAAAATAAAATGTAAACACATATAGGTACTAGAAACGAAAAAACACATCAAATATGACAAATATTGCTTTATAGTTCATCCATTTCGGAATCTGAGCTGTCTTCACCAGTATTTATTATCACTGGTTCAATATGTATGTTCACCAAATTTCGTTCTCGAGTAAACCAGTCTTCGATTATTTTTTCGGTATGCCTAACACAATTATCCCAAACATTTGCACTACAATTTTCCAATGCTTCTTTCCACATACTCAAGACCCTTTCATCGCCGTATCCGTCTCTGCCAATATACTTATTATCATATGTTTTGCAGTGGGCCCAAATAAGCTCAATGGCATTAAATTCGCAATGGTAGGGCGGTAGCCTTAATACTTCATGACCATGTTTTCGGAACAATTCATCAACAACATATACATTTTCTTTCCGGTTCATTTTAGCAATTTGTAATAGTTCAGGTCTTGAGAGGTTTTCATTAAAGTCAATATTGTTGGCTTTTAACCAAGTGATAATTTCATCTTTTTTTGACGAAGTGGAAGGTTGCTTTTCTGCTAGTATACTATGATAAGGCGCATTGTCCATTACCACTAACGACGGTTCTTCTAAATTCGGAATTAACTGTGTCGTAACCCACTTTGTAAATATTTCACCGTTCATTTCACCGTGGTAATCTGACGCGGCGGGCGTAATTTCGGCCGGTAATCCCTTGGCCTACCTGCATAAATCAAGGGGTACCATTTATGACAGGGGTAATTTCGGCCGGCGTTTCCCAACTCGTGCCCGTTATTACCTGGCCCCGAAAATCACTGACCAACTCGTGCCCGTTCAAAAACCAGGTAGAAAATTAATACACCAACTCGTGCCCGGGTGCATCGGAACTGCGGTTTTTAATTCTTATTTATTATAATTAAATATTCAAGACCTACATATACAGTTGTCATTTATTTGAAATAACGCAACCATTTTCCAATATCACTTGATTTCGTAATTCGGTCCGCTGTCGAATCTAACTGGGGTTGGGGTTAGGTTTTGTTAGGTTGGTTACCTAAGTTATAGAAATAAAATGATGTAATAATTTTATTGAAATAAAGAAATATTTTAATATGAAGCATTCTGTCTGACGACGATGATTTAGAGGAAAACACTAAGCTGGCATCTTCTACAAATCCTTTGGATGAACCAGCGTGAACAATAATAAAACGTTTACCGTCATAACCTCCTGGTTTACGTACACTTTTAACATTACTGTCCTGCCAAGAACTTAATTTAGTTCCTTTTGCATATATCCATGTTTCATCTAAAAATATAATTTGTCTTGAAAAAACACTATCACTATTTTCTCTATATTTTCGAAGGAAGCATGCTCTTTGGCTAGCAATATTTGTTCGTTCTATTAATGCTCTTCTGTTATCTTCCTTTTTATATTTAAATCCCAAATGTTTCAATAATACCAATAAAGAGGTATTTCCAACAGAAAGAATTTCCTTATTTTTTAGTTCATCATTTATGGTTTTAACAGTAACATGTTTCCCTGAAAAAATAAGAAAATTTAAATTATCATTATCTCAAACAAAAAAAAGATTTTTTTATATTTACTTCATACTAAACTTGAACACAAATTTTTGATATTCAGATTTTTTTATTATTTGTACCAAATAATGTATAGAACAGCTCCGTATGTGACATCAAAAAATTTGAATTAGAAAACTAAATTGTGAAACACAATCTACACTCAGAACATTCAAATTGGTAAACATTCATGGACAGTACTCAACTTAGAAATCAGCACATGTAGAAACACATTCAAATTAAAAATATGCAAAACTTTCTGTATTCTAAAGCTTCCATTACTCATAACTTCTATAATCGAACTTACATTAAATTACCTACTAGTTTTCTAAGATTTTCATATACCACACTATAAGCTGCTGGTGAAAAATCTCACTGTATGGATAATACTACATGCACTATGATGTGTAATCTTAATTATTAAGGTACTATGATTTCACTTCTCTTTTATTTAAAGTGTAAGCTGACTGTAATGTAAGGCTTAAGAACTCCCATGTTCTTGTATTATTGTTTCACATGTTTGTTTACTTACTTTGTTCATACATATTATATAAGGTATTCCGTACTGCCATTTGTTTTTAGTTTTAATCGAGGTGTTTGGCTGAGTGACGTTGGGAAAGTTGGAATATTTTCCTTACTTTTTTTAAGGGAACATACCGTTTTCACAGATATTTTCAATGCAGTTGCCACTCTCTGAAATATAATATTAAATAGAAATGTCCTTAAATAGATGTTAACTCTAGTATAATACCTCCTGAACAGATGAAATAGGTTGAAAGGATCCGCCGTTGTTTTTTTCCATCTCAAAATATTCAATCAAGTTCATAACAAACTCCTGTGCTCGTGAATTAAGCCACTTTCCAGGCATTTTCTGAAAATAACTGTTGGTTAATTTACCGTTACAAGTACAATCAGACACTTGATTCATGCAAATTTGAAAATTCTGCAGAGATTTACAAATTGTAGAGAATTATAAATACTATTTACCACCAATAAGTAGTAAAATAAGCATTGTAATATTCCCGTCTCACGGCATTTTAGGTGTTATGAAATGTCAAAAGTTTACAAGTTGTTAATGTAATAAATTAGTACTTACCAATGTTAAATGGAATAAAAAGTCAAATTAGTTCTTACAAGAACTGATTTTAACAATTGATACACTTTGAATCCAAAAAATCGCTGAAAACAAGTCAGTAAACTAACCTCAAATGCGGTAGTGTCAAATTCAAGTTTTAGTACGATCAGTTATTCACGTTACGTCAATTATATCGTTGTCTCTTTTTACGATTACTACGGCAAATTTATAGAAACTATTACGTATGTCTTGTAGTTGGTCTTGTGTAGAAGACAATCGATCGAACGTTGTTATGTTTGATTTATATTGATAGAAGAAGATAGAATGTAGAAAATATGTGTTGCATAAATCGTAGATTGGATCACGCGATGGAAAAGCTTCAGCGTTTCTACTTTATAAAGGCCAGAAAATTAGCTAAAACAGCCAATCGACGGAATAATTCCTAACAAATCTTTGCTTAATTATCTACAACTATTATATTCAGCTTCTTGAAGAAAAACATCACTGGGTTTCTATTTTGCGGTACGATCGTAACGGTCGACCAAAATTGACAATCTATTTTTCGATTAGTCGTAGAAATACGAGTCGATTCATTCGATAATTATAGACGAGTCGTTTTCGTTTACTTATTTTGAACCATTCCAACCTGCAAATTCTAATTTCTAAAAAAAAATAAATAAAAATGTTTCATGTGTTTCCTGCCGTTTTTTTGAAAATGTATAACATCAAGAGAAGTCATTTTTTTGCAATAAACTGTTATTCTTGTTACAATGTTGCCTATTGTTAGGGAGGGTCTTTTAATGGCAGAGCAAGCCCAAAGAAATTGACTCCTTTGTCGACAACGATAAAGACTTAGAATAGTGACCCCTTTGAAATACCTGACTTGCTATTCATAGAACTTTTAGATTAAATAAAAGGTAACTTCAGAGTAGTCATCTTAAAAATGTTGATATTATTACTATCAATAATCTATATCTTTTAAATCAACTAGAACCCTTATAGCGCAGATCAATAAATAAAAACCAGGCTTCTATAAGAACAATGACGTCAAGCGGTATAAATAAATGGAAATGGCTCCAGGAGGTTGATGAAATTTGGTACGATTATGATGAAATTGTTGAGAAAATTGAGGTGCCCTTAGGAGTCAACAACAGAAGTATTTTTAAAGTTCCGGAAATACAATGTAATTTTATTATAGTTTTATTTTTATCCAAAAATAAAATTTTGGTTTCAATCTTGCTTATTTTAAGTACCTGTTTTTCTGAAATTTAATATGTCGAAAATAGGTACCTGACTATTGAATTTATGTCAGAACATGGGAATTATATGTCGAATTTAGGTTCAGATGCAGTTCTAGATAAATACTCCACTTTTTATTTTATCTTCAAACTTGGGGAAATATGAAATAAATACATAATTTTTGAAAGTCCATTGAGCGTGTAAATGTTATTCAATTCAACAAAGCGTTCAACACAAATATAATACGATCCAATACTTCGTCAGAACTGCTAATACTGTCTGATTTAGGTACATTTACCTTACCTATTTAATGGCAAACAATAAAAACCAACAATGAATTAAAATACAACAAACTACTTATTGAAATTAATGGTTAAATTTGAATTATTATAAGCGTTTATAGAAATATTTAGGCCAGTACCAGTGCTGGCGTCTCCAACAGTTATCTCTTTGGTCGACAAATTACTTTGCTGTTGAATGACTAAGGTTTGTGAACTACTTGCAACAGCTTCAGAAGACATGGCACGTTGGGACAGCAAATTGGCAGTTTTAGTTTTATTCTCCATTGAGCTATCCACCTAACCTTCTGCCACAGTATTAGATTTCTATCCTCCCAGCCTTTTTAATTGGAGTACATTTGCACCACTGTTGGCAAGTAGCGTAGCGGCGGTTCTTCTAGAACGTGGCCTGTAAAGCCTTTCGAGTCCTCTAAATTCATAAAAGTAGCAATTTTTTTCATTTTCACTAATTCGTCCGTCCGACAAGATCCAGATACGCCTATTATTAATGCGACCTAAAACAATAAGAAAAATATAATACCATAATAACTGTGCACGTGTGAAGCTTTAAATACTTATTTAAAGATCACAAATATATTACCTTTATCGGTAGAAATTCATTTGGCGCTTTGTTTAAAAAATCCTCTATATTTTTTCTGGAAAAAACGTTCGATTTCTTGGGCCTTAAGCCCACATCTTGTGGTTTTAGGAAGGCCAACAGTTTCCCATGTTTCGAAATATCAGTTTTTTCTTCAATTTGTAGCATCGTTCGTATCATACTGTAGATTGCCCACAAAGTGGACGGCTTCTTTTGTCTGGTTTGTTCTCCAAAATATGCTAAGAGTACACTTTCGGAGCTGGTATTCTTCACCTTTTTTTGTCCGCACCACTTCCTATATAATTCAATAGCTTTTAGGTAGCGATGCTTACTTTTTTCTGGCGCCAACCCGTGACTTGCTGCGACAGCAGCCTGTCGTATTTCTGGAGGGGTACAATCCATCAATTCTTCATCGGAGGACATCTTTCTCAATTTATTATTCGCGAACTTAATATCCATCCGACTTTATCTGACATTTATTTATATTGGTGACAGTTGTTTACCACATAGCAACAGTAACAATATAGGTAAAGCCTGTTCATAGTTATAAGAAAGTAAATTAAGCGGATTATTGAAGGGTAGCTATTAACTAACAATGACATGAAATTTATTACCCGATTTTCGTAGTTTTAGAGCAGGTAGGCTATGGTCCGTACCCATTTAAAATCTTTATCCTATACTTTATCAAGGGGTATAGTAAATTTAATACCCATTTAGAATAAGACCATCCTTATTTATTATTAATAAATCGGTTGAAACAAAAAATTACCAACAAAAATGAACGTCGTAACTAATTTATTAGATGTCACGTTTTTGAAGTTACGTCAAATTTTGATTTCATGTTAATGTCATAACGCAAAATAAGATATAAAAATGCGATATTCTGATGAATCCAAAAAACTTATGCTTAATGTAGTAAACTATTTTCAAAACGATTTAGGATCTCGATTTAAGGCAATTCAAAAAGCGTCCGAAGCACTAAAAGTTCCAGAAAGCACATTATATAATCTTGAAAAACCAAACAGAGCTACAGATTTCGAATTTAGAAGAAATATTTCTGCAAGCGTTTCCCGGAGCAAAACCCGAATTACAAAAAATACCCTGCATTGTTTGAGGGAAGTAATTTATAAAATGTATGCGCGAAAGGATAAAATCACAGTAGAAACTATTTTACGGCAATTTATCGAAGAGTCTCCAGAAACTAAGATTTCCAAAGGTTCGTTATATTTGGGAATTAAAAAAATGGGTTTTCATTTCAAAAAACAGGATGGAAGAAAACATTTATTGGAAATGCCTGCAGTCAGATTAAAAAGAATATTATTTTTGAACAAATACCATGCTGCTAAAAGCGAAAAGCTCTTTACACCTGTTTTTCTGGATGAGACATGGGTTTTTAGTAAAAGCGGGGACAGAAGAATGTGGCAAGATGGTACTAAACACAGTGATTTAAAAATAACTGGAAGTGGGACACGATATGTAATTGTTCATGCCGGTAATAAAAAAGGTTTTGTGGCAAATGCATCGCTTATTTTTAAATGCAATAAAAAAACAGGCGATTACCATGATAACATGAACACCGAAAATTTTGAAAATTGGTTTAAACAGCAACTAATTGTAAACTTGGAAGAACCATCGTTAATTATAATGGATAACGCAACGTATCACAGTCGCCTGGATGAAGAAAGTTGGAGTAAAACACGCATGTTAGAATGGCTCAAAAAAAAGAATATTCCTTTTCCAGATCACATTTTAAAGGATGCTGTTTGGAATATAATTGAAAAGCAAGTTTTGCCAGAAAAAAATTATCATTTAGACAAATACGATGCCGAGCATGATCATTGTGTTCTCAGGCTACCACCCTATCATTGCCATTTTAATGCCATCGAAATGGTATGGTCAGAAACTAAAAGGCATTATGACCAAGCTATTACGAAAACTGCAAGGTCACCTACTGAAGTCTTAAAAGTATGGAATGACGTTGTAAAAAATGTACCGGAGCAACACTGGCAGAATTACATAAATCATACAGAAAAAATTATTTCTGAAGCATGGGAAGTAGAAAACAAACTGGACCTACTAAACATCGAACCTATGGTGATCTCTGTATCCAATGAATCCGATGATGAACTATCACTTTCCGAAAGTTATTCTGATTTAGAAACTAATTAAACTTTGCCTTGAAGATCACGTTGTCATTTTTTTAAAATCTAGAATTTGTACTTAATCGAATCGAATCTGAATTGCCATATTTTTTTAAGAAAACTATGTATCTAGTTAATAAAACAATGTTTTTAAAATTAGTGCGCTTCTTTTATATTCTTTTATTATGTCAACATCTTTAGAATTTTATGAATTTCATAAAATTAATTTGTATTATTACAAACCGCCACTGATAATATGAAATTTCAAGTCACTACGCCAATGCAATAAGAAATATGTCAAGCATTTGACATGACAAAGGTCATAACCTAATTTTTTTCATGCGGGTTCAGATGGTTCAAGAAGTCGCATACGTTAAGTTACTAAAACGGCTGGTACCTCTAAATAGGTATTAATTCTACTATAGGTACTTCCTAATAGGATTCAGTCAGTCACTTTCTTATATCTATGAACAGGCTTTACCTGCTTGATTATTCTGCGAAAAATGCCTGGTAATTTTTTGTTAAATGTAATATTTTAGGTCTGTTCACAACGAAACAAAGATTTATTAATTTTGATCGAAATATGAAGGTAGGAAGTTTCATTCCTGTCTCGAGATCTTAGCTAACCGAGACGCAATCTCTCGACAGTAATGAAATTCTTCCCACCTCGGTGATTAATATACTATTTCCTTGATACTATAGCCCGTTCAGTACAAAAACCGCTGCACGTCATCAAAGTGTCGAAAAAAAGACGTTCGTTTATATCATGTCATTCGATTGCTGCTGTCAATCCTCTGTCAATCACTATGTTAAGCCTCTCTAAACTCAATAAATATTGAAATTTGTAGGTCGCATTGTATTAAAGAATATAAATATATGTTTAAAGAAAGGTTTCGTAATTAATTTCATATCAAATACAGCTCGTAGGTTAATTAAATATTAAACGCAAACTAACGTCAGTCTTAAAAAAAACTTTTTATGTTGGCAAAAATGCGCGCTGTTGCCGCGATTATAATGGTTTATTTCAGGTTCAGTTGACGTCTCGACATTTTTGGGGTTATGTTGTGACAAAAACTGCAAAGAACTGTGAGAAATTCTTCTCAAGCAGTAATGAGTTATCAAAGTTAAAGTCACATCCAAAAAAATGTATAAATGAAACTTAATAATACTGCAATAGTTGATGCATTTACTCCTAATACTATTTTCAGCGTTTATGAAGTAAGTAGTGTAAGTTCCAATCAACTGTATTTATTATATTCTGTTACATTATTCTTAATACTTGGCAATTATACATGGACATTTTTTTATAGATAATCATGTCACTTTAGGAATGTTACTGCAGTAATTGGAGGAAGAACAATAAATAATTATTCAATGTAGAAGGTTCCTGAGTAGTTTACTAAAATATGATACACATTCACAAAGAGGACTTATGGAACTTTCAAGAAAAATAAACCACTGTATAAATATGTTTTTATTAATGAATCCTGAATTTTCCAAAATGGTGCTGTAGGCTGTGTTCATGTCAAAAGGTATGTTACAATGATAATGTAAAATTTTAGAATACAAAATTGTTTTTATTCTAGATATTTTGTATTACATGCTGAGAATGAAAATGGTTATATTGATGGAGCAGAAAGTATATTTTTATATGAATCTCAGTTGAGTTATTATCATGGGAAAATGAATGAAGAACATGTTTTTAAATGGTTTGAAAACCAATTACTTACTATTGAATCTTTCTGAACCTTTAATAAATTATGGACAATGCTTTTCGATAATATTAGGTTAATGACACAATATAGAATTCAATCAACAAATGTTGAAGCTGAGCTTATTTATATTACAGCCTAGTAAGTAGATACAAACTGTATTTGAGCAGTGATATAGCAAATTATATGTTAGAATTCAGAAGACTACACAACTAGTTTAATACATTCAAAATTCTTACTTCAAATTATACCTAATAGACAATAAATGCTGTTTTACTTTTATTTTTACAAAAATAATAATATAGGTACCTATATTTGAAAAGAAAAGAATTGGTTATTTGAATACTGCCCTTTCAATAAATGTTTTTTTCAGAAACAAACCCCCCAACAAAATACATTGTGGATATGATAGAACAGTATAGTCACAAAGTATTACCTACCATCTTTTTAAAAATCCTATCAAGTTAATACTGGCTACTGCCAAGCAAGCCGATAGATGCATTCCAGAAGTTGCGGGTTGGAATTGGTTTGACCGTGAACCTCTCAAATTTGAAAGATTTCTATTTGACAATTATTGTTCTACCTTATTTAAAAAAATAGTATTACAATCTTTTCGGTGTAGTAACTAATTTATAAATTTGCAATGTTTCTTTTTAATAAAACAATTCCATAAAAATTGGGGTGGCATTATTTATTATTTTATTTTAATCATGATATTCAAAATAAGTAATTCAGGCAACATTTTCTAAAGGTAAATGTGTATATCACAAAGTTTTATAAAAACTACCAAGAATTAATTTAATAGTTTTTATTGAATTGAAAGGTCTCATTTGATCAATCGTTTTATTGGCAATACTTTCAGCTGCGGTAGATGTTGGCGAGCTAAAACAAAATGGTAAATATAAATTTGATTGATTAGAAGATGATGGAGTGATAAATAAGTCACCAAGATACTGATAGTTATAATATGTATTGATTTCAGTGATACAATTTAGTCAATCATTCGCATATACCTTCATTCGGAGAATAGAATGGATTTGCTCTCCTTTTCCGAGCTGTGGTGGTGCTTGCTGCACAATTTTCTTTTGCTATGATCAATGATCATATATCTCAGGATGATTTTCCTTGTTGAGAATGACCTACAAACTAAAGCTTTACATCCCGGCTTTTCTAAAAAAAATTAAGATTTATTTCAACAAAATATAAAATAAAATTGCCTACCTTTAAAAAGGAGGTAGATCCAGGTTATCAGAACTTTTTTATTTATAATTTGTCTGTAAACCTTACATCAATCTTTCATATTGTAGTGACTATTCCACTAGAGTAAATTGATAACTGACAAAATTTGAAGGTTTTGAACTGGCAATTTTTTGTCTTGTCGCGGCAATTTTTTGACGTTTAATATATCAAATCTATGTGTATAAAATGCTATCACTCTGTGATAAAATTCAATATAAAATCTTTGTTAGTGGTTTCTAAGGAAACTAAGTTGTTTATTTATTTATTTAACAGTCTAAAAATTATTAAAACTGTTTCAAAAATTTAAATAAGTATTATTATCATGAATAATACAAGATTTGGAAATAATTCAATAAATGAAATAGAGAGTACAATTAAGCAAAGTATACCGCGAAATACAATGAAGACAAAAAAGTCTGCGTGGGAACAGTTTAGAATGTTTCTGGACGCACGTAATTATACGTTAGAAAAGGATACTTCTGAACAAGTTATAGCAAAAATTCTTGAAGATTATGATGCAAAACAATCCCCAAAATAATGCTACAACGTACAATTATAATAATTGTACTTTTTACATAAATAAGTAATTTTTTTTTCATAATGTTATTATTTTTTTGGCTTTGTATAATTGAAGTTTGCAATAAATAAAACGTTTAAACATATGATTTTTTAGTTTTTCTCTCGTGAAATAGTCATGTCGAATACCACTCAATTAAAAATTTTGTAAGGTAAAATTTTTCTCTTGTCGTATTCAAGTTTGTTGCTTTTAGGTAATTTTGCTCATGACATTTAATCCAAAACCACTCGCCTCACGGCTCGTGGTTTTGTTAAAAATGTCATTCGCAAAATTGCCAAGCAACAAACTTTCATGACAATCGAAAAATTTTGCCGACAAAATTTTCTCTCTCGTGGTATTATATATGACAACATTTTAGAAGCCAACATGTACTTAGGTAATTGTAACCTAAAAATTATATTAGATAATATTTTTTCCTTGATACTATATATACATGCATTTTAAATACTAGAATAGTTCCATAACTTCTAACTAATTAAGTGTGTGGTATAAACATACAAATAAAAGTGTTAACTATTCCATACATACCTTTTTAGTGCTAAAAATAATTCCATAGTTTTTAAAATAAGAATTTCTTAGTGCTGTACGGTTAACATACAATTTGAAGTTTTATATGTAACATCTCTGTATGTAACTGAAATAAGTCGCAGTTTCTTTGCACGCAATAACCATCAATAACTAAACCTAACCTAGAATATTTGATAAACTTCATTTGACATATACTAGATTCTCATATTATTTCAAGGGCTTGGCAACATAGTACAGTTATGACAGATGTGACGTGCAACGGTTTTAATACTGAACGGGCTATATATATACATGCATTTTAAATACTAGAATAGTTCCATAATTTCTAACTAATTAAGTGAGTGGTAAAAACATACAAATAAAAGTATTAACTATTCCATACATAACTTTTTAGTCCTAGAAAAAATTCAAGGATTTAAAATAAGAATTTTTTACTTAGTGCTGTCATACAAATAAAAGTTATATGTATATAATATGTAACTGAAATAAGTCGAAGTTTGTTTGCACACAATAACCATCAATAACTAAACATAACCTATAGCCAAATAAAAAGAAGTATATTTGATAAACTTCTTTTAACATATTTTACATTCTCATTCTATTTCAAGGGCTTGGCAACATAGCCCAATTATGACAGACATCATGCACAACGGTTTATAAACTGAACGGGCTATAATATATTGCTTCACGACACGATTTTCGTTAACCTAATGTCGGAAAAATGCCCATATTTCGACAAATCTCCCAATCTGGACACTCTGTCCTCGGGCAACCCGCTTAACTTGTCGCTCTAACCCAGTTTTAATCAGTGACCGAACTACATGCTGCATGTGTTGTTGTTAACGATGTCGAAAAAGAACTGACACAAGTAATGTGTAGTGACTGTTAATGCTATTACTTCGTTACTACCGCCATCTGTCGATGAAGGTTCGTACTAACTGCCTAAATTTATTACAGTTTACCAATGAGTATAAGTTTTTCAATAAATCTGCTAGATGGCGACGTCATTTATGAATAGTAGTTCCAAATGGTCTAAGATACTCCGATAAAATTATACGCTAATATTTTTTTGCCATTTTCGACTTTTATCAACTTGCATTACAATAAAATTAGTTATTTATAAATAATAAACTACTACTCAATTCAGTATTAACTATAATATCCTAAACAATATTTTTTTTTATTTAATAGATATTCTTCCGAATTCTTGAAAACTACACCGGTTTTTTCTCGCGAACTCCACTAAAACGTCAATATCGATTATTTTATTCTTTGAATCGGTAAATATTTTAAAACCACTTCCTCCGTCACCAATAACAGAAGTCACCACCATAGTATAATCTTTATTTTGATCTAAATCTTCGTAGATGGGTTTCGTACATTTTTGACATATGACATGTCATATGCCTTCTTTTTCTACCCTCTCCAGTTTCGCTTACTCTGTTAGGAATTTTTTTGTCAAAAAAAGGTTATTAGCTTGGACTATATCAGTACCTCGGAGGTAAACTGCACTATGTCGTTTTTATCAACTTTTCAGTAGAGGAATTTGATTTATTGTCGATTGCTTTCCTATATGTTTTATTATTATATTCGGCCAACAATGTATTCGGACCTAATTTTGTACATAGCGTAACAGCTATTGTTTAATTATCTAATGAAAAAACTTTCTATTTTTTAATTTTACAATAAAAAATGATAATTTTATGCGACATAGTGTAGTATACCTCCGACAATCCTAACACATTCTTTAAAAAAATGTTGACTAAAAATGCTCCAAATTAGAAAAAAACTTTAATAAAAGTATTAGACAAACATGAACATTATGAACAGTAATATGATTGGACTGAAACTTTATCTTCATCTTCGGGATAATCAGCTATATTGGTATTAGTATATGTTTTGATAAAGTGCATGGCACTCGCTTGGAACGAATTCCAAAAGGTCTATTAGATCTTTATATTTCTTTTCCGATATTGGTCTAGGAGATTCTCTGAGTGGATTCAATATAGCCGGATTACTTCCTGTTCTTCTTTTCAAACAAATTTGCTTGAAATTTGTATCTGTTTTTATGAATGAGTCTTTATAGTACAAAACCCTATTATTTTCTTGTCGGATTTGGAACTGGACGCATTGTGAAATTTGAAAGGCTTGCCTATCACTATCCAGTTTCCTGTTTATGAAAGGCGACCTGGAAGTGACTTAAACGATTCAAAATTATGCAACTCCATGTTATGGACGATGAATTTATTTGAGCGTTGTCTTACTAACTGCTGCCAATGAGTTGGTGTTAAAATAGTTAAGGTATTTTGAAGCAGACGTTTTTTCTTTTCTATTGCAGCATGAATGGTATCTGCCTCCATATGTGTGTTACCTTTCAACAAGAATTTGTGGTTTATTTCTTCAATTAGTGGCCACTTCGTCACGATCCAGAAATAGCAGCAGATCATAATCATAATATTCTTATTTTGGCCGTAACAGTTATCGGACCAAAAAGTGGTTTTTTCTGTTCGAGCTGGCTTCTGCCCAGGCTAGCAATGCAGAAGCAGTTTCTTCTCCCCCTCGACCGACTTTAGTTTCATCCCACATCATGCAGTGCGCTATCTTCTCTGATGAGTCGAAAGTCGAAAGTCCACAATTTCCTTTTATAGAACAATCCATATCGACATAGTGTTTTATACTTTTAAGCATGGTACAAACAAAATGGGAGGTAAAGCTCCTCATGTATACATGGAGCTTTTCACCTCTAAAATATAATGAACATAGTGTTATATTTTTGGGACTAATTTTGATATTCAGCTATTATTAACATAGTGTAATATACTTCTAGAAAGGTCTCGAAGAGCTGAGTCCGTTGGTGAAATTTTTGCGAAATAACACCAAGTCGACATAGTGCAGTTTACCTTCTAGTTACTGATATAATAATGATTTTGTCTACGTTTGGTTGCCTATTCCAAAATCATATTCAAGATTTTTGATGAAAAATTTCAAGTATCACTTATTACCGGAAACTTGTAGTAACTTTAAACTGACGTTTGGTGGAGCAACGGCAAATTCGAGTAATTTTCCAATAAATGTTCCTTGCATCACTCCAAAATAAGTTTTTTCGAATGGACAAGCAGTCACCCAATCGTTGTATGTTATATCTTAAATAAACACTCCATAAGTAATGAATGAAAAATACTAGACATGGAGACTAGACAATAAGGTGCACGAACTCAAACGGGATGATTGACAGAGTTTGCACACAAAATCGTGTATAGCGTCGCTAACATTCCTTTTGCACCGCTCTGAATATGACAACAGCAAATGACAGCTATTTTCACAAGCGCCTTTGTTTTTATGTGGATTTACAAAATGACGACTCTATCACCACTCTCGAACTACTTGCCTTTAAAATGTCATTTTTTGTAATGATCGGCGAAAAAGCAAACGTTTCTTCAAAGTGTCCGCTGGCATAATTCAACGATTAAAACAAAATCGGACATAAACCTAAAAATATTTATCTTGCCACCCTGTATCTGTTTCCATCACAATACTATATAATTTTACTTGCTTAAAAGTGTTTTAAATGAAAATTTACTCTTAATAACTAAAACTTTTGAATCAAAAAGGCGAGCGGTCGTCGGACCGCCGACAGAAGCTTGCTTCTTATGCACAATAGAATGACCATTTTTGACCATTTTTCGTAAATTTTTGACCATTTTTCAAAAATTTTGACAATTATTGACCATTTTTTCAAAAATTTTGACAATTTTTGACTATTTTTTCAAATTTCATTTTTGACCAATTTTGACAGTTTTGACCATTCTAGACCATTTTTCCAAATTTTAACAATTATTGACAATTTTTTAGCATTTTTGACAGGTTCTGTCAATTATTGACCATTTTTGACAATTTTTCAAAAATTTTGACCATTTTTCAAAAATTTTGACCGTTTTTCAAAAAATTTTACCATTTTTCAAAAATTTTGACCATTTTTAAAAATTATTGACTATTTTTCAAAAATTTTGACAATTATTGACCATTTTCGACAGTCTTTTATAATTATTGACCATTTTTTCAAAATTTTGACAGTTTTTGACAATTATTGACCATTTTTCGAAATTTTTGAAAATATTTGGCAATTATTAACCATTTTTTCGAAATTTTGACAGTTTTTGACAATTTTTCAAAAATTTCAACATATTTGGCAATTAGAGAGATACTCTCTCTCTGTGTCTCTCTTCCGACCGTTTGGGAATCCCTCGTACCGGCGTGTATGAGAGAGAGAGAGAGAGAGAGAGAGAGAAAGAGAGCGAGAGAGAGAGGCATGCCGCTGTATAGCCTACGAAAGACTATGAGTTCACTAGCCTTCCCAAAAGTCGTATGTCGTGCAATAAGAAGCAAGCTTCAAAAAAATAAAAGGGCCTATAATTTTACCATCTAAAATCCCACATCATACGTTAACTGACCAGCGACCCTGGTTAAAATCTTGTTGCGTGACGAACGCTTTTTCGTAACATTACACGTTTCACGAGTTCACTAGCCTTCCCAAAAGTCCTATGTCGTGCAATAAAAAGCAAGCTTCAAAAACAAAAGGGACTATAATTTTACCATCTAAAATCCCACACCATTGGTTAACTGACCAGCGACCCTGGTTAAAATCTTGTTGCGTGACGAACGCTTTTTCGTAACATTACACGTTTCACGAGTTCACTAGCCTTCCCAAAAGTCCTATGTCATGCAATAAGAAGTAAGCTTCAAAAACATACGCTGGGTGTCTTCTTTGAAAAACCAAGGTTACTGCTGTATAACATGTTGCATAACTTTCCGTATTTCTAAAAGGTATTATATAAATGGTATGTTAGTTATATTTTTGCCAAAAAAGTAAAATCATATCACTTTGTGTAATTCACCTTCAAAGTTTAGTTGTGTATAAATATAGTTTGGCAAACATAACTGAAGCTGTGAAAGGAATGCGGTCGAAAACATTCGATATTGCCACGTTCAACTATGAAAAAGCTAAAGTGCTAAGTATGTAGTGATAATAATTAGAAAATGGACTTTTTATTATTAACAATATGTCAATAATGATTAAACGTTAGTTCTTTAATGTGCTTGTTTCATTGGATTTTGTCTATTAACATTATTTTTCCAATTTCTGAATATTAAAAGATGAACACTTTTCCAAAGATGTTATGGCTTTCCTTCAAGCCGGCAACGTCGTGCGAAAATCATAATTACCACGCCCTCCTACTAACTCAATTGGTGAATATTTATCGAATCTCCGTTGCTAGGTAACCACCTGACTTCCAATTGGCAAGCGCGTGCGTGAGTTCTTCCCTCTCACTTCGACAATTGATTGACATTGATTATCCAGTGGCGTTTATAATGTCAGTATTGTCCTTCGTATTTTCAGTTTTACTTGGTATCTTATTATTTCGTATCCATATTGAATTCAAGTACGATTTTTAACAAATAGGTACCGTGTTTTGAAAAATACCTTACCTTTAAAGCAAAGCATAAATCAGTTTCTATATATAATTATTATATAATAATAATTATTATTTTTAATAGTTTTATATTATTGGTACCGTACGCCATTGGTACGTTTATGACAGATATCGGCCATGTTTTTTCGCCCCTTACCGATTCCCCGTAGCTTCAGATAGACTTGCCAAACTATAGAAGTGGTCTGACACAGATCACCGCTCTATTCGCTAGTACGTTATTGGTTAATACGTTAATTAACTATCTTGGTATTATTTTAAAAAATCATAAACTCGAACTGCTCATTTTTCTAATTATCTAAAAATAAAGTTTTGTGTTAGGACGACTTCATATGAGATAGTGATAACTATCGATAGTATAAACTATGGAAAACTATCGATATGATATTTACACTATCGATATTTTTCGATAGTGAGAAAAACACGAAAACCAGACTTGACAGGCCGTAGCCGTGTCTAGGAGCGGCTAAAGTTCCTATGAATACCAACGTTGCCAATACCTTCTTCAATTATTTTCCTTGCCCTTATCGATAAATTAACCAATGATCTGTTTTAAAACGTAATAATAATCCCATTAAACCCATGATAAAACAGATCATTGGTTAATTTATCGATAAGGGCAAGGAAAATAATTGAAGAAGGTATTGGCAACGTTGGTATTCACAGGAACTTTAGCCGCTCCTGCCGTGTCTGGGTGGGTTTGGGCTGTCCAAGATTGTCCAATCCGTCCAATCGTTAAAAACAAACTGAAAAAGATACGCCATTTATACTTTTGATCTCTTGTCCTTGAAAAACAACCGCTCCACATAATAGAAGAAAAAGAAGAAGATATAACCTTACAACTTACCACACTTAAAATATTTATGTTTGTTTTCTATTTTTACTTTCTAATTCTATTCTACTGAACATTTATATTTATTCTTCGGACTATCGATGACTATCGATAACTATCGATAGTGACGGTACCAACTATCGATAGTTTGTCAAGGAAAAACTAGTTTCAGTGCACATGAAGTGCACTGAACAATTAATCATGTGTTTCCTACAGTGACTTGACGAAACTAATTACGTTAATGCTATTACTTCGTTACTACCGTCCCCATCTGTCACCATCAAGATTCGTACTAACTGCCTAAATTTATTACACATTCTAATTTCTAAAAAAATAAATAAAAATGTTTCATGTGTTTTCCCTTATAGCGCAGATCAATAAATAGTACATTGTTCACCGAGTAGGAAAAGCCTAACATTCCTGGACGACTGTGAGCGACGACACAGAGCCCATGAATGTGGTTTTTCCTACGAGGTAATCATACTATTTTTCCGCAAATCGTTTTAAATTCGACAGATAGAAAAAATCGCTAATAATTTTATTCACAAATAAATGATGCTTTGAAATTCGTAATAAAATTACTTGGGTTACTATGGAAACGTATTAAGGTTGAATTGACAAATTTGACGCATATACATTTAATCGCTGGTGTACTGGTTCTGCTGGTTGATGCAGTGCATACTGCTTCGTTAGAATTATTGCCAAGTACGAAAATGCATGTTTCATGGACTATCGCAAGAGTAAAAACAAGAGTTCTCTCTGAAAATATTGTAATGGCATACTTTCTAGACCTTTGTTTAAAGATGAAATATTCAACATTATGGGCCAATTATTCTATGTTGAAGTCAACCCTTGCAATTAAACACAATGTAAATATATAGATCTACATATTGAAAACTTCATTCTTTATTGAAACGGCAAGCTCAAGGATATAGGGCAAAGAAATCTAAGATTTTTAAGAGATTGAAAAATTTATCCAGGCAGCTTTAGATAAAGAAAATTTAATGATTAAGATAATATACAAGGTTTTAATTTCTATTTAGATTACACATTTATTTATTTCTTAGGTGGCCTTAATATTTGGTATTTGTGAGGCCAGTAAAATGAATGAGTTAGTCCGAATGACTCTACACGATGTAGAAGACCTAGAATCCAAGCTTTTAATTAACATACCTGATTCGAAGACCAACAAACCAAGATCATTTGTAATTAATCAGATGTACTTGAATGTTTATCGAAAGTATGTTTCGTTAAGACCAAAAAATATGAACAGTGGTCGATTTTTCTTTAAATATAAAAGCGGAAAGGGCTGTAGACAAGTGGTAGGAATTCATCAATTTAGAAAAATGCCTAAAATAGTTACTACTTATTTGAACTTGGTAAATCCGATAGAATATACTGGTCACTGCTTACGTCGGTCTTCTGCAACAATATTGATTGACTCTGGTGCCGACATAACTAGTTTAAAGAGGCATGGCGAATGGAAGTCATCAAACGTTGCTGGAGGATATATCGAAGAATCTCTTAACAATAAGATTGAGGTGGCAAATAAAATTTTCACAGTACAAAATATTCAACAAAATAACCCTGTTGTCCAAAATGTTTCTAATTCATATATTCGGGTTGTGCTCATCAGCATCTGAACTGAATCTTTGTACCATTTCCCATGTTATCTATTTCCATTACAGAAGCTTCGTGTCTTCTATAAAGGTCACTATTTTGACTGGAGGGAACCAGATGATTTGTACTAACTGTCAAATAACGGTAAATATAACAAATTAATTTTAAAATGTAGGTATTCTGTAATGTATTGATGTTTTCAAAATATAAATTAATTCCTTATAAACAATGTGTTTTCAATCATTTATGTAGAACACTAGCACAGGCGCCCGATTCTCGAATCTGTAGGATTTAGATCCTATAGGAATATGATCCCATGCTTTTATTTCCCATAGGAAACTCTATTTTGGCATGTCACCAATTCTTGAATCCGATGAAATAGTTTTTCCCAGACTATTGATGGAATAGGGTTTGTCGTTGATGGTTTCTTGTGTTTTAACGAATACACCAATGAAAAAGGTGCAAATTATATTGGTAATAACCATAGAGAAATGAAATTTATCTCTATCAGTTTCCAATAATGAGGATATGATCACAATTTTTTGGAAATAAATATTTATGTGCAAGAATTTAAACAAAAAAATGGGCAGAAATAATGAAAGAAAAATTCAAAGAGGAGGCAGTATAAGTAGAGAGCAAAAAAAACTGTTGATAGAGATAATGGAGGTCTCCGAGGACTTAAGAAAGGGAAAATTCCATCAACTTTTCTCCTACAAAGATTCCCAACAACAATGGAAAACTATTGAGGAAAGGTTAAATGAAATTCCGGGAGCAAAAACGGATTGGATTCATTGGCGAAGGGTAGGTAAAAAACATTTTATTAATCTAATCTCATCATATATCTTGATTTCATGTAGACTTGGCAATATCTCAAGAAAAATGTCAAGAAAAAAAATACTGATCCAAAAAAGCATATGAAATTAGATTCTAGATGTCACTGCCCTAGAAGGTGATGACAATGTTGCAGAATCTGAAGTTTGAATTCAGTCATTATTATATCAAGTTTTGATATTTTAGTTTTCTGAATTATGATATGTTTTCAGTTACAGGCAGAACACAATTATGCAGAAGAGATCAGAAATAATGAAGAGGAATCGTTGGTGTTCGAAGAATCTGAACAAGCTGAAGGGAGCAAAACGAAAATGAGAACGAGCCAAAAAAAAAGAATAAAAAGGAAGAATATAGCAACATTCCCAAAATGCATGTGACGAAATTAGCAGAATTGCTGAAAAGAAAGTAGAAATAAAAAAAGTACTACAACAAAAAATAGAAATACTGAGAGAGAATCTTTCAATTGGCAACAGGATTGCCTCTGCACTAGAGCACATGGTGGCTTAATCCTCAAGATTGACAATAATAATTTGACCATTTTTCTTAAGATCTCTTAATGATGAAAATTACCTTTTTGTACTTATACTTTTTACTGTTATATTTAGGATTGCAAGGTTTTTTTGGGTCTCTATAGTTTTTAATCATTTTATGTTTTTTGACTGACTTGTGATGTTGTTTTTTTTGGTTTATAATATTTTTTACTGACTTCTGTGATGTTATTTTTGGTTGTTTTTTATTATTTACTTGTTTTTATTTATTAATATATTTATATTTTGTATAATAGTTTAGTTTTACTATAATAATATACATTGTATTTTTTCTATTTATTTTGGTTCTACAATATGTGAATATAAATTTCAGGATAATAATAGGCAAAATAATTATGAGATGCAGTAACAATAGGATTTATTCAAAGTGTAACCTTTATACATACATGCACAAATTCAGTGGAAATAATTTCTAATAATGTTCTGTTGTATTTTCCTACCCCTAATAATTATCTATGTGTTGCATTGGTCCATAAATACCTAAATCTGCTATTTCATTATCCATACCATCTAGATTTGGAATATTATTTTCCAAACAACTACACAGCCATTAATTATTTTGGAACATACTGTAACGTTTATTCTAATTTATATTTACAATTAATTTATATTTACAGATTTATATGTAATTCAGTCCTTATTTAATAATTTATCTAATACACTAAACACACTAATTATAATTATTTATATGAGAGTCACTTAATAAACACTTTATCGAGGCGCGATTACTTTCCTTCGGTATCAACACTGACTGATTGACTAATTGCCTGCAGCGATGCTCGTGGCCTATTTATACTCGCGCGTCGTATTTCTAGAATTCGCTCGACGTTCTGGCGGATGCACTGGATGCGGTGGGTATTCTCGATGTTTCTCGAAAATTGGGCGGAGGAGCCATAGTCGTCTCATATGGGGATTTCACTGGGGGCACTAAGTGAGCATATTAATGCAGTAGCTCGCGTATCATTGCCCCCTCCTTAAGAGACAGTTCCTCCTGGAACTAGCTAGGAAACTGGAACGAGATGACTGTATCGGCAACTGGTCCCCTTGTTGCATTTTCCAGTTGTATGGAAGTAACATGCGACCGTCTTCTCTGTTGGCTGTGTCTCCCGAGCATGGCCGCAAACCAGTACCTGCACTTCGGTATTTCGGAAGATTACTTCTACCATGTTACGGATTATTCGCCAATCTAAATGCCTACACTCAATCTTGGGCATGGCTATCCTATACACGTTCAATTCAAGCACATGCTCCCTCAGGCTTCGTAATGCTTCCCAGACATCCTCGTACGTTGGTCTTTCGTCGAAGGTGTTCCTCGTCACTAGGTGGAAATTGTAGCGGGAGCCATTTTGCAGCTTCAAAGCTTTACCTGGTACTGGTAACTGGTTTACCAAAGGTCGTGCGCCACTCTTCTTTATAAACAGAGATGCCAGTCCGCGCGCATCGGTTACGCTGGCAGGGATGTTTATTGCCAGTGAGTATTCCTCCGGAACGGTAAGCAGGTCTTGTCGTCTCTCAGTGGTGACGCCGAATCTTGCTTTTCCGGTACCACCATAGGCACCCATGAACTCTACAAAAGCAGGATCGGCTACTTGCTGAAGCTGGTTTACTTCCTCATCGTGGTCACCCTCGAATGGCGCTAATCGGTTACGTTGTACCACCTTTGGCTTTCCATTTGGGATCTTGCTGATACGATAAATGACATCGTTGATTCTTTTCTTTACGAGGTACGGGCCGTCCCAAGCTTTCTGCAACTTTGGAGAAAAACCCTTTTGTCTTCTTGGGTTATGCAGCCATACTTTGTTTCCTTCGTGGAAACCTCCTTCCGTAGCTTGCGTATCGTACCTTTTCTTCATCCTATCGCTAGCGATCTGAAGATTCGATCGAACCAGCTCGTGTACGTCGTCCATTCTTTTTCTCAGCTGGGTCACGTAATCTTCACCAGCTATGTCTTCTCCGGGTCGGCATCCAAATTCAAGGTCGCAGGGTAATCTCATTTCGCGTCCGAACAGAACTCTTGCTGGTGTTTGGCCGGTAGATTCGTTGATGGCGGATCTGTAGGCCATCGCGAATAGCGAGAGATATTGGTCCCAATCTCGCTGATGGTTAGATACTACTTTAGACAGGTATTTGCCAAGGGTTCTTTTATTCGCTCTACCATCCCGTCCGACTGTGGGTGCAAAGCCGTAGTTCTCGTTTTCTTCATGCCGAGCTTTTCACAAACTTCCTGGAACAGCTGGCTTTCGAAGTTTCTGCCCTGGTCGCTGTGTATTTCCAGGGGCACTCCATATCGGCAAATGAACTCATTCACAAGCACGTCGGCAACCGTTGCGGCTTCTTGGTTTGGAATGGCTTGGTTTCATCGTTGGCGAGTACCTTGAAATCTCTTGCCAAGTAGGTCGACAGTTCTCCTTTTTCCAATGTCGGATTTTCTTCAAGTCGGGATCGTTCTCTTGTTCCTCTTCCAACTTTTCTGGTGTCCATTCGTCGGTGGTCACCGTGGTTCTTCGAATCGCAGCTTCCTTAGCTTCTGTTTTGCTGCAGTGAGAGCACTCTGCAGGGCATGGCTAGAGAGGGAGTCTGCATTTCTGTGGCTTATTTCGGCTCTATGCTCAATAGTGAAATTATATTCTTGGAGCCGCTCGATCCATCTAGCGATTTGACCTTTAGGGTTCTTGAATTGCATAAGCCACTTAAGTGCTGCATGATCGGTTCTGATCACAAATTTCTTTCCATACAGATACTGATAGAAGTGCTTCACTACTGCTAGGAGCTCTCTTCTTGTGACGCAGTAGTTTTGTTCTGGTTTGGAAAGGACTTTACTAAAATATCCCAGAACTTTCTCTTGTCCTCCTTGAACCTGTGATAGCACTCCTCCAATTCCAACATTGCTAACATCAGTATCTAGTATGAATTCTCCCTCTGGTAGTGGATAGCCGAGTATAGGTGCAGTAGTCAAGTGCTTCTTCAAGGTTTCGAACGAAGTTTGGCAATCTTCGTCCCAGCGAAACTCCCTTGCTTCCTCTGTAAGTCGTGTCAAGGGCTTAGCGATATCTGCAAACTTCTTTATAAATCGCCTGTAGTATGTACAGAGTCCAAGGAAGCTTCTAACTTGGTGCTTGTCGGTGGGTCTTGGCCACTTTCGTACGGCAGCAGCTTTTTCTTCGTCTACAGCTACACCATCCTTGCTGACTACATGGCCTAGGTAATTGACTTTGTTTTGAAATAGTTGACATTTCTTGGGGTTGAGCATCAGTTGGGCAGCTTGCAACCTTTTGAAGACACCTTCCAAATTCTCTCGATGTTCTTCGAATGTCCTTCCCAAGACTATGATGTCATCAAGGTACACTAAGCATGTCTTCCAGGACAACCCTCGCAATACGTTTTCCATCAGTCTTTCGAACGTTGCGGGGGCATTGCACAGCCCAAATGGCATAACAGTGAAATGCCATAGTCCAGATCCGGTGGTAAACGCTGTCTTTTCTTTATCGGCTGGATCCATTTCTACCTGCCAATATCCAGACTTCAGGTCCAAGGTAGAAAACAATTTGCTACCGGCCAGCGTATCCAGAGTGTCGTCGATTCTCGGCAGGGGATAGCTATCTTTCTTTGTAACATTGTTCAACTGCCGGTAGTCCACGCAAAACCTCGTGGTTCCATCCTTCTTCTTTACCAGAACTACCGGAGAGACCCAAGGGCTGGTAGAAGGTTCTATTACCTTGTCCTTTTCCATCTCGCGAACAATTCTCTCCGCTTCCTCTCTTTTGGCCTGTGGTAGCCGTCGAGCCGATTGTCTTATCGGTTTAGCGTCGCCGGTGTCAATTTTGTGTTTGACAGCAGATGTTCTTCCTGACTTTCCTCCTTTTGGTACAAAAAGAGATCGGTATTGTAGCAAGAGTTCTCTGATCTTTTTCTTCTCTTGCAGGCTAAGGGATTGTCCAGCCACTGCTATCATTTGCTCAAATTTATTGTTGGCATCATTGGAGGTTGTTGTTTGATGAATTATTGACGCCACTGGTACGCAAGTTCCAATTTTGGTATCCTTCTTCATAGTTATTGGATGGTCATTTACATTTATAATGCGTACAGGTATTTCTTCGGCAGTCATGACTAACCCTTTTCCAACCAGGATTCCTCGACCAACCTCTTCATCGTGATTCCACGGTTCCATCATGACCGGTGTTCCTTCTTCGACGGTTCCTTGTAGCCTTGCCACAGTGAAAAATTCACTCCTTGCGGGTACAACTGTATCCTCCTGTACGGCTACCTGAACAGTCTTATCCTCGTGTGGGTGAAGGAATACCTCCTCAGAACCTACTCTAATCACTCGGTTCTTGAAATCTAGCTGGAAGCCATGTAGGTTCATAACGTCCATTCCGAGTATTATGTCCTCTTCGATATCAGCGACAATGACAGTGTGGGTGAACTTCTCTGCGCCAATTTCCAATTGCACCGGTAGTTCTCCATGGACATTGGCGCTTTCACCTGTGGCAGTCCTGAGTCGCAGTCTCGTCGGTAAAAGTCTTTTCCGGGTGTTGACAGTCTCGGGGCGAATAATAGTCCTCGTTGCTCCAGTGTCCACCAATAGTGTATACTACCTTCCATTAACTTCACCATCCACGTATACACTATCATCGCGACATTTCAGAGAGGCTATTAGGATGAGAGGGTCTTTGGAAGGTATTCGGGTCGAAGCTGCCCTCTGAAGGTCGACCCTTCCTAGTTTTCCATTTGAGATGCTTTTCATCATGTTGAAAATCTGGTCGAGCTTGTTCTCAACTTCTTCGTCTGCTACAGCCCTCACCTTGCCGTATACTCCGGAAGCCTGTGTAGCTGCTTCGTACTCCAAGGCTGCAGAGAGTACGTCGACCAGTGTCTTATGCCGAGCCAAGCGTAGAGTTCTCTGCATTTCATGGTCACGAACTCCGTCGATGAATGTCTGTACCCCTAAACATTCCATGACATTCTCCGGTGCCGATGGATAGGCAAACCGCACCAACCTCGCAATGTCTGCTTCGAATTCTTGCAGAGTTTCGTCGCGTTTTTGTTTGCGGTTTTTCAGCTGCGACTGGTACAGATGCTCCAGGTGTTCCAGGCCATATCTCATATTCAATCGCTTTTTGAGTTGTTCAAAATCTTCGGCCTCTTCCACTGGAATGGTCTGGAGGATATCCATAGCGTCTCCTCTAAGGGCAAGAGTTAAATTTAACGATTTTTCCTTCTCACTCCAGTTGTTTGCCTTTGATGCCGCCTCGAATTGCTTGAGATAGTTCGGCCATGACGTTTTACCATCGAATGTTGGCAGTTTCACTCGGCTGTTAATATCGTTTTCCATTTTCGGTTTCAACTCTACTTTCTCTGCCAGTTCGTCGTTATTCGGGGCTTGCCTAGTTGTAATATCCGGTTTATTACTAGTCTTCCTTTCGATTTCTTTGATTTTTTGTTTCATTTCTTGCTCCATTCTTTTAATCTTTTCTTCCACGGCAGAAATATCAGTCTTCATGGATGTCATTTCATTCTTCATGTCCGTCGAAATTTTGTTTTCCATGTCCGACATTTTGTTTTCCATGTCCGCCGAAAGTTAACTTTCCATGGATGAAATTTCGTTTTTTATATCCGTCGAAATTTTATTTTCCATGTCCGACATTTTGTTTTCCATGTCTGCCGAAAGTTTACTTTCCATGGATGAAATTTCGTTTTTTATATCCGTCGAGATTTTATTTTCCATGGATGAAATTTTGTTTTTTATATCCGTCGAAATTTTATTTTCTATGTCCGACATTTTGTTTTCCATGGATGAAATTATAGAGGCGGACGCTTCGTCGGTGAATTCAAACGTTTACGGGTCCAATCCATTGTTAATCATAGCTTTTTTTAGTCGTTCCACTAACACTGACTTGACCCCACTTGTGTCCAGTTCGTAATCCTCCAACTCTCTTCGAAGCTCTGAAACTTTTAATTCACAAAGTTTCTTCGCCATCTTCCTGTATATTTATTTATTTTTTTTAATCCTACACCTGACACCAATGTAACGTTTATTTTAATTTATATTTACAATTAATTTATATTTACAGATTTATATGTAATTCAGTCCTTATTTAATAATTTATCTAATACACTAAACACACTAATTATAATTTATATGAGAGTCACTTAATAAACACTTTATCGAGGCGCGATTACTTTCCTTCGGTATCAACACTGACTGATTGACTAATTGCCTGCAGCGATGCTCGTGGCCTATTTATACTCGCGCGTCGTATTTCTAGAACTCGCTCGACGTTCTGGCGGATGCACTGGATGCGGTGGGTATTCTCGATGTTTCTCGAAAATTGGGCGGAGGAGCCATAGTCGTCTCATATGGGGATTTCACTGGGGGCACTAAGTGAGCATATTAATGCAGTAGCTCGCGTAACAATACATTTGGAGCATAATGTAAAACCCTATGTTTCAGCAAGCATCTGAAACGCATTTTAAGTAGACCATTATTATTGCATCTCTCGATTGTACATCTGGCTTTTTTGAATGCTTTGTTATAATTAAATTCTGGTGTATCTGGCAAGGGATCTTGAAGTGGAGTTAACAACCATGGCCTTAGGGGATATCCAGAGTCTCCTTTATAGAACAAATATATTAATAATGGATATTCACAACTAAATCATCTTAAATGAGGAAGAAGTCTGGCTGAGCATTACTCAAATGTATGACAGCAACCGGAACCCTCGAGTTATTCCAAATATGACAGTCATGGCTACTTCCTGGATAGTTTGCATTAACATTGGTAATTTTCATTTTAGCATCACATATCTTGAAAAAATGTACTTATAGCACAAAAAATAATCTAGAATGTAATAATATTCCCATCTATATAGACACATACCAGCTGAACATTAATGGAATGGTAATTTTTCCTATTAACATACAGATACATTCAAACACAAACGGAACATAGGGATTGTAAGCATTGTATAAGAACTGCTTTTGAACTAGTCGACCAACATCCAGCTTCAACAGATTAAAAACACGATTATTACAATCGTTTATTTGGAGACCTATAACATATCGTACAATTCCCACCACTCCCTATTCTCAACTGTGGGCGGTCCTTAATTAGCGTCAGACAGTCAGTAAACTTTGTTTCAATTTAAAGAATCCTATTTTGTTTTATTTACGATTTATTTTTATTTTGAAAGCCGTTATGGTCAAAAGAAATCAAAACATATTATCTTAACTCATTAATTGTTAAAGAGAATTTAACAATTAATTTTCGATTTTAACAACATAAAACGTAAGCATATTGTTTCAATATGTAGCGACGTTATGTATATGTATATGTGTTCAGGATACAATGCATCATCTCTTGGTGGAGGGTAAATTGCCACATGGGTACAATCAATGCTTCCTATTATACCTGGGAATCCAAATGAATTATAGAAACTGTAAGTGGATAATTACTGATTTAGAATGTGTATATAAGAGTATGAAATTAATCATCATCAATATTAGTAAGAAAATACTAACTCATGTCTAATATTTTGCAATTCAAGAAGAGTTCGTGGAAATTTTACCCACTGATTAAAAATTGGACCTTCATTAAGAGCGTTTGTCACTTCCCTTATACGCCGACTTGCAGAAGATTGGCTTATGCCAAAATATAAATTCTGACCAACTGAAGTTTGGTAACTTCCACTTGCATAGAAATTCAGAGCAACCAGGACCTGAAATATAAACATTCAATATTGCTCACTCAATTTTGTAAACAAAACAACTGAAACCTTAATTTGTTTACTCAGCCCTGAATTTCTCGAAGGTGCTTCCAGGAATGGATTCTGCATATCAATCAACTCTCTAGTGACGTACGTCTTTGGACAAACGAAAAACTTTAATGAAGAGATTTTCTGACAAACACTCAAATGGGTCTCTTCTAGACAAAATTTCCTAGCGATTTGCGGAAAAGGATGGTTATCCCCCAAATCCCAATGAATTCAGTTTGAAGGCTAGTTCAGCCCATATTTTTTTCTTTTTATCCCTTCCTGAGGCCCCAATCAACCTACCATTTGCAAAATCTCTATTTTTCTCCATAAATTGGGGAAGAATTACCAAGTGGCAATCTTGAATGACATTAATATAGTATTTTAGCAAATATTAAAATCAAAAGTTCAATCATGTAAAAAGAGTTATTTAATCTGCCAAATATCAAATGAATTCTGTCGACAATGTCAAAAAACATCGACTAACTTCACTGAAAGATATGGAGGGTAGAAGGAAGGAGAACCGTCTTGTATGGGGGACAAGTTGAAAAAGTAAACAGCAAATTATAATTCGAAGATTCACCGAAATGGCGCTCGTGTAGCTAATGGAAATGATGTGAATTTAGCATGTGAATGTGAATTTAGAATTTTATTTCATATGTATGTTTGTCTATGATATAATAATTTAAAAATACGCGCTGTAATAAACCGAAAGTATTTCTTTCCTTTTTTAATTTTGTATCTTACTCTAATAATTCATGGCGCTGTTTTTAAAATATTTCCACTTGCTACTATGGCGCCACCTTAATTTGCTCCCTTTCGATGGACACTTTTTAATACATTCAGATGGTTCTCCTTCCTTCTACCCTCCAAACTGAAAGACTCGTATCAAAATTGCTGTCCAAATCAGCGAACACCCGATTTCAATTCGATGGTAAAATAGAATGAGATGATCCGATACGATCGAATCGAAGATCGTATTCGACATCGAACGACTCGATAAAATCATGTCGTGAAATGGAATCCCACCATTTTTACCCCTTTCTCCATGCATTCAGAAGCTGAATTTTTTTCCTTGCATTAGGTATGCCTACTTCTCCTACCCTCTCCAGTTTCGCTTACCCTTTTAGGAATTTTTCTGTCAAAAAAATGTAAGTAATTAGCTTGGCCTACATAATATTTATTTAACCCAACAAGTGTATTAAGGCGATTAGCGATCGAGATAACGTCTAGTTTGTTAATCGCCCTCATTGATACACTTGTTAGTTACAAAACTTTTCCATAGACTGTAGGGAGTAACAGACTAAAAATTAACTCCTTCTTTTATATGTCTGATCATACAAACATGGAGTTGTAGTGTAAGTTTGGTTAACAATACCAAAATCCTTTATGATTAGAAAATCATTCATAAATAGAGGTCATTAATGAATGATTTTTTGTATGTTTGGTTGTCTATACCAAAATCGTATTCAAGATTTTCGATGAACAATTTCAAATATCACTTATTACTAAGTTCTTACCGGAAACTTGTGGTAACTTTAAACTGACGTTTGGTTTGTCCGTGGTATAAGGAGCAACGGTAAATTCGAGTAATTCTTTAACCAATTTTCCTTGCATCACTCTAAAATCCAAAGTGTTTTCGAATGGACAAGCAGTAACCAAATCGTTGTAGGTTATATCTTAAATAAACACACAATAAGTCATGAATAAAAAATACTAGACATGGTGACTAGACAAAAATAAGGTGCACGAACTCAAACGGGATGATTTATAGAGTTTGCACACAAAATCGTGTATAGCGTCGCTTACATTCCTTTTGTACAGTTTTGAATATGACAACAGTAAATGACAGTTATTTTCACAAGCGCCTTTGTTTTTATCAAATCGTGGATTTACAAAATGACTCAATCACCACTCTCGCACCGTGCCGTATCATAGTGACCTCAGCGGACGAAAAATACTTGCCTTCAAAAATAGTCGATTTTTCATTCGGAAATTAGTAGTACGTAAAATGTTATTTTTTGTAATGGTCGACGAAAAATTAAGTTTAATCTATGCCCAAGCAAACGTTTCTTCAGTTCAACGAATAAAACAAAAATTATTGAAAAGTCAAATAAGGCTATCGGACATAAACCTAAAAATATTTATCTTGCCACCCTGTATATGTTTCCATCACAATACTATATATAATAGTTTTACTTGCTTAAAAGTGTTTTAAATGATTATTTCCTTCCTATTAATTTGGACCAATCGCTATCAAGACTTGGTATGTCAAATATAAATTTTAAGTGGAAAAATTACTTAACAACTGTCAACTTAGCTGTCAGCAGTTTTTCCGGAAAAAAAATCGAAAAAATTTCATGCAAGTTTGACATTTCCTAGCTTGAAAGTTATACTGTTCTTATTATTTTAATTAAAAAAAATGTTGAATAGATGAGGCTTTTACTTGATGAAGATCCATACTACTGATGAAATAAAACAAATTAATTTGTTTAAATCTTCATTATTTATTTTGAACTGACGTTCAAATTAATTTATTTTATTTCATCAAAAAAAATGTTGTATTAAAATAAAATGTTTATTTAACTCAGGAAATAATCTTACCAAATATCCCTCATGCATCTATTTGTTCCTGTGGAAAAATTGGATTACTCGTTTCTAAGTAATCTGTTTTTTTTAACAAATAGCATTCGCGAAATTGGAAAAATCCTCGTCTTCGACTCGGGTTTTTAAAACCACTCTCGCTCATGCTATTTGTTAAAACAAATTACTTAGAAACTCGTTTTTCCGAATTTTTCCGGAAAAATTAAATGCACTAGGAATATTACCCCCGAAAATAACTAAAACTTTTGAAAAAAAACATACGCTGGATGTCTTCCTTAAAAAACCAAGTTTACTGCTGTATAATAATATGTTGCAAACCGTATCTTTTTGTGTAATCCACCTTCAAAGTTTAGTTGTGTATATAGAAGTGGGTGTGGTCTGCCCAAAGAGTATCGCTATATTCGCTAGTTTAATAACGTTATTAATGCGTTAATTACCTATATTGATATTTTTTTTTAAATCGGATGAGCGGATTCGAGCTGCTCACTTTATTTTTCTCTTCTAATCACCTACTACTAAAAAATAATATTTTGAGTTTGGATTTTTCATATTAGGTTGTCAAAACAACCCCTTACAAGAAAAAGTGTATTTATGGAATACTAGTTGCAATGCACATAAAGTGCACTGAACAACCAATAACTTGTATCCTACAGTGACTTGACGAAAATACGTACGTTAATGCTAATACTTCGTTACTACCGCCATCTGTCAATGAAGATTCGTACTAAACTGCCTAAATTTACTACAGTTTACCAATAAGTATAAGTTTTTCACTGAATCCGCTAGATGGCGACGTCATTTATGAATAGTAGTTTCAAATGGTTAAGGAATACTCCGATAAAATTATACGCTAATATTTTTTTGTAATTTTCGACTCTTATCAAATACTTTCATTACAATAAAATTAATTATTTATAAATGATAAACTATTACTCAATTCAGTATTTACTATAATATCATACACAATATTTTTTTAACAATAGAATTCAGAAGACTACACAACTAGTTTAATACATTTAAAATTCTTACTTCAAATTATACCTAATAGTCAATAAATGTTGTTTTACTTTTATTTTTACAAAAATAATAATATAGGTATATTTGAAAAGAAATGGTGTTATTTGAATACTACCCTTTCAATAAATGGTTTTTCAGGAACAAACCCCCAACAAAATACATACTTGTGGATTTGATAGAACAGAATCGTCACAAAGTATTCTTCCTACGATCACTACTCAAAGTAGGCTTTTGCACACTCAAATCTAACCGCAAAGTTGATGTTTTCCGCGAGCTGTCATAATTTGACATTATTGGCGCTCTTAAGCAGAAAGTGACTTTGGCGCACGCTTAATTTTATTTATAGATAAAAGAGAGCTAGTAGTTATTTTAATATAAACTGTAGAATAAATAAATATTTTAGTTGATTTTCTAATATGTTAAAGCATCCAACAGTATTTTCCGTAATAATATAATGAGAAATAGGGAAATCTAAATAATATCTGACATTAATGTAATAAATATCTGACATTAATGTAATAAGTGTTGCCTACGTACATAGGTACACGAAACTGCAATCTGGAAACTGCTAAGTACAAACAATGGCAATAGGTAGGCAACACAACATACTTGCAATCACCAGAAAGATTTGACATTTTCTAACCTTTCAGAGACATCTACCTCAGGCATAAACATAAAAAATTGCCAAAATGGTATCTTTAATTTTAATTTAGTTAATAAGTAATAGGTATGTTTGTTTATTATCGTTCTGTATTCCGTTCAAATAAAATTTAAAAAAGTTGTAATTTATTTAATGAACTATAATATTCATACAACCATAAAATCATAAATCTTTAAATCATAAAGTCTATTGTCATAAGTAGGCAACACAACATACACAATTAATCTTTTGTCTTCGAATAGTAGGCTTAATATGTCAAATAAACTTCCAATATTGTGATGAAAGTAACACGTTTTTAATAAAAAATTAATTTTATTTTGGTGTGATCGTAGAAAAAATCTTGTGTGTATTTCGAGCAGAAAGTTCTTTGGTAGTCTCGACAGATTGCCGCGCTCCGCTGACGCGTCGCGCGGCAACTTTCTGTCTCGACTGCCAAAGTACTACTTTCTGCTCTTGATACACAAATAGCTATTCTACCATCTTTTTAAACATCCAAGCAAGCTGATAGATGCATTCCAGAAGTTGCGGGTTAGAATTGGTTTGTCTGTGATCTTTAGAATTTTGAAAGATTTCTATTTGACCATTATTGTTCTACCTTATTTAAAAAAATAGTATTACAATCTTTCCAGTGTAACTAATTTATAAATTTGCAATGTTTCTTTTTAATAAAACAATTCCATAAGAATTGGGGTGGCATTATTTATTATTTTATTTTAATCATGATATTCAAAATAAGTAATTCAGGCAGCATTTTCTTATGGTAAATGTGTATATCACAAAGTTTTATAAAAACAACAAAGAATGAATTTAATAGTTTTTATTGAATTGAAAGGTCTCATTTGATCAATCGTTTTATTAGCAATACTTTAAGTTACGGTAGATGTTGGCGAGCTAAAAAAAATGGTAAATAAAAATTTGGATTGATTATAGTAGATGATGGAGTGATACATAAGTCACCAATATACTGATAATTATAATATGTATTGATTTCAGTGCTACGATTTAGTCAATCATTTGCATTATACCTTCATTCGGAGAATAAAATGTATTTGCTCTCCTTTTCTGAGCTGTGGTGGTGCTTGCTGCACAATTTTCTTTTGCTATGATCAATGATCATATATCTCAGGATGATTTTTCTTGTTGAAAATCTTTAGTGTGTAGTAAAGCTTCACATCCCGGCTCTTCTAAAAAATTTTTAAGATTTATTTCACCAATATAAAACAAAATTGACTACCTTAAAAAAGAGATCCAGGTTATCAGAACTTTTTTATTTATAGGATGTCTGTAAACCTTACATCAATCTTTCATATTGTAGTGACAACATTCTAGAAGCCAACATGTAGATAATTGCTATTGTAACCTAAAAATTATATTAGATATTTTTTCCTTGATACTATATATACCTACATGCATTTTAAATACTTTATAGTTCCATAATTTCTAACTAATCAAGTGTAACTATTCCATACATACCTTTTTAACGCTAGAAATAATTCCATAGTTTTTAAAATAAGAATGTCTTACTTAGTGCTGTTCTGTTAACATACAAATAATAGTAGTTTGTGCAACTAGTGTGGATATGATGGCCATATCGCACGAGGACGAAGTTTCAGCACGACGCCGTAGGCGGAGTGCTCAATCGTCCGAGTGCGATATGGACAATCCACACGAGTCGAACAGTATATTTTTTCTACGACCCACTTAAGAAAAAATCTAGAAAATAAACATTTTATTGAACTATAATATAACTTCAAATTAAAAATTTTTAATAATTTTATTATTATTATTATTTTATTATTATTTACAAATAAAATAATTTCCCCACGGGGAAGCGAACTCTGGTCTACTGCGTGCGATGATGGGATACTTACCACTGGACTACTGATAAATATAATAATTAACAATCTATACCGTCAAATGTATTACATAATTTTTTTTAAAGTGACGTTTGTTAGGATTTCCCTTAAATATTCATTTTATTCTGTTTTTATACGTTATACGTCTCCTTTGCGGCTAAGCGAATATCTGGTGGAATATTATTTATTGATTCATCACTGGAATCACTCATTTTTACTAATATTTTTCTTAAAAACTATAGAAATATTTTGACGTTTCTATGAAATTGAAAAAAGATTAGTTGGCGGGTACTAAACGCAAATGCTGATTGGTGGTTTTCATATACGTTCTAGGATGTATATGAAATCATATCCGATCAGTTAACCGGAATGGCCTACATTTACATTCTGTAAATTGTGCAGAAAATGGATAATATACATGTGGGTGTAGAAAAAAGTTTTATATGTAACTGAAATAAGTCGAAGTTTGTTTGCACACAGTAACCTTCAGTAACTAAACCTAACCTAGAATATTAGATAAACTTCACTTGACATATACTAGAGTCTTATACTATTTCAAGGGCTTGGCAACATAGTCCAGTTATGATAGATGTGACGTGCAACGGTTTTAATACTGAAATGAAATTTGTAGGTCGCATTTATAAAAAAATATAAATATATGCTCGAAAAAAGGTTTCGTAATTAATTTCATACCAAATATAACTCGTGGGTTAATTAAATATTAAACTCAAACTAACGTCAGTCGTACTAAAAAGTTTATATGTTGGCAAAAATGCGCGCTGTTGCCGTGATTAAAATGGTTTATTTGGTTCAGTTGACTTGACATTTTTGGGGTTATTTTGTGACAATTTCATATTGCTCATTTAATTTTTCGATTCTTTTATCTGCGTGTTATTAAAAAATAAACTCCAAAGAACTGTGAGTAATTTTTCACAAGCAGTGATGAGTTATCAACGTTAAAGTCACATCCTAAAAAAACGTATAAATGAAACTTGATAATACTGCAATAGTTGATGCATTTACTCATGATACTATTTACATCGTGTATGAAGCAAGTATACTTGACGTAAAAGATATTGTGCGAACTTAAAGTTGTCGGCTTTTTGTTTGACTCTAATACGAGGATATCGTCATAGTCCAGTCAATATTATAATTTAAAATGCTTAGTTGACGATAAATTCATTTAATATTATACTTTCAACTAATAATAGTTAAAATGTATTTAATAATTTTTAATTATTAAATAAATTTATCGACTGTCTAACGATTATTTTTAACCCGCAATTATGGAGCGCCATCCTACTTTTTAAGATACTTAGCGATAATGTATAGAACAAAATACATTTTTTAATAAATCTTTACCTAAACGATGACTCGAGCTTTCTTTTGATGTATTCATGGTTTCTTTCAATCTAAAATCTATTTGTTCTTTCCTCTGCTATTTATAACCCGAATATCAAACATTGATTTAAACAATATTAACATATTTATATTTAAAAACATCTTAAACACAATACCAGACTATTAACACTACCTTATATCTCGTTTTATTAAGAAGAAGTAGAAATATAAATTTCAAATAATTTATTATTTTTTACATCTTTGACTGAACTATAACTACTTATCTTTGAAAGGGGTTGATTTTTAGGATCACCACACGTGTTGACTGATTAGTTGGTAGTCTAACATCAAGAAAGAGTGTAGTGTTTTTCTGAGGAAATTGTAAGTATACCTGCATATTTATATGTATATATATGTATATATATATAAAGGGCTCAGTTCACGTCTGGTATCCCGTTTAAACCGAACGTACTTTCAACAATTAGGTACGTAACATCAAATACAATATAGAATTATGTTTGGTAAGTAGACAAAAATAATATTAATACCTTTCAGAGTTTAGCTCCGCAACATAACTTAAATGGGATATCCGATTAGGGGCAGCTGCACTAAAAGTTTTACGTCAACTATAAGTATAAGACCTTAATATTATACCCAATCAACTGTATTTATTATATATTCTGTTACATTCTTATATCTGTTATATTCTTAATACTTGACAATTGTACATGGACATTTATTTACAGATAATCATGTCACTTTAGGAATGTTACTGCAACAATTAAAGGAAGAAAAATTATTCAATGTAGAATGTTCCTGAGTAGTTTACTAATCTGTAACAAGGTTAGAATGGAAATTCGATGCGAGTGGAAAGTTCCGAGCGCGAGCCGAAGGCGAGCGTGAGGAACCACGAGCATACAAATTTTCATTCTAACCGAGTAGCAGACTATACTTTCTCCACGATCAAAGATTTTAAATATATATTTTAAATGGAAATGAACAAAAGATAATTTATTTTACAGAACTCAATCACAATTATATTCGGTAAACACTCAATAATTCAAGAAACATTCTAATTTGTATTAATTGTTATATTTGTAGTTCTCGAAATGAAAAACTGGTGCCATTATTGAATGCATTTTCAACAATTGCGTGGTTAGATTAGGTTACGGTTACGTGACAGCAATAATTTTGACACTTACTCAAGTCTTGCCACTACGACGACAATCAACTGCGTCAAGGCTAATGTTATGATTGCTAACCAGTGTGAGAATATTATTCTATCACAAGAGAGAGAAGGTAAATTCATTTAAATTGCATGGGGGCAGAGGTGTTGCAGAATATTTCTGACATTCTGACATCAAATTTGATTTCAGAATTGGCAAATTCTGTGATTATCGTGGAGAAAATATGATACACATCCAGACAAAGGTCTTAAGGAACTTTCAACAAAAATAAACCACTGTATAAATTTGTTTTTATTAATGAATCCTGAATTATCCAAAATGGTGCTGTATGCTGTTTACGTCAAAAGGTATGTTACAATAATGTATGTAAAATTTTAGAATGCAAAATTGGTTTTATTCCAGATATTTTGTATTTCATGCTGAGAATGAAGATGGTTGTATTGATGGTGCAGAATAGTATATTATTCAACGAGTGTAGAATGATGGCTATTATTCACGCGGATGAAGTTTCCAAAACGAACGAGCGCAGCGAGTGAGTTTTGGAATTATCCAAGTGAATTATCCAAGTAAAAGACTATACTTTCTCCACGACTACGCATTAAAAAAAATTCTACCATTGGGAATCGAATCTCTACCACTGAGCTATCGACCATATTTATTTATGAAATTGTAAAGAACATTTCGGAAAGTTTTGTAAAATATGCTAGGAGAACGTTTCCCGAAAAGCAACTTACTTTATTAGAATCTCTCCATTCCATAAATGTTTCATACATCTTATTATAGTCTTGCTTTGATCTCTCCGGTAGCAAATTCATTGTGGATGATTGAGCAATTTGTTTATTTCGGGATGCGTACATATTAAACCTTCACTATCGCTACTGTTGTCCATTATGTTCTCTACGTAAAATTATGATTATATGATTATTTTGAAGTTTTAAAAGAGACGATTTGATTTATTCATTTTAGCGTGATTTCATTTTCATTCTTCACTGGTGTGAAGATTTTATGTCATTATTCAGCTAAATATGTAAAAATAATTTGTGCATTATTATATAGTCGTGGAGAAAGTATATTTTCCTATGAATCTAAGTTGAGGGATTCTCATGGGGAAATGAATGGAGAAACCAATTATTATTTAATGTTTCTGAACCTTCAACAAAATATGGACAATGCTTTTCGATAATATTAGGTTAATAACACAATATAGAATTCAATCAACAAATGTTGAAGCTGAGCTTATTCATATTGTAGCCTAGTAAGTAGACTGTATTTGAACAGTGATATAGCAAATTGTATGTTAGAATTCAGAATACAACACAACTATTTCAATACATTTAAAATTCTTACTTCAAATTATACCTAATATGTAATCAATCAATAAATGTTGTTTCACTTCTATTTTTACAAAAATAATAATATGAAAAGAAATGAATGTATAATTTAAATACTGCCCTTTCAATAAATGTTTTTTTCGGATACAAACCCCCAACAAAATACATTGTGGATTTGATAGAAGAGTATAGTCACAAAGTATTACCTATTTCTCACCCAGTGTAAGTTGGCACTTGAGAAACAGCAAGCGCCAAACGTGATGGCGAGCCCGCCCCCATGCGCACAAACTCATTTTCAATGTTACCTCCCACTACAGCTCTTGCAAGACATATAAATGTTCTGTACAGAGGCGTATCATTAGTCAATCGTAGTAGACGACTGGCATTGAATTCCGACAGTGTCAAAAACAGCGAATCTCGAAAAACCTACCAAAGTGAACATTCAAAGAAGTCGTGGATGATTCTACCACTTCTCCCAGAGACGAGAAGACAAAAACAAAACCAAAAGTGTTTTTCAACACTGCTAATGAACAAACTTAATTTTCAGCAGACCAAGTCAAAACAGTCGGACGGAAGACTGAACGATCTTCAAAAAATCAATAATTTGACGCACACTCAAACGAGCAGATAAATAGTTTTAGACGCTCTTAAACATTCAAGCGTCCACTACTATTAAACATATGATCGGATTGTTAATTTATTAACAATCGACAACACGAGAACTAACCGATTTTCTGTTTTAGATAACCTGCCGGAGGACAGGCAACAAGAAACGATGGAAGACACGAGAAAACACTCCGTGGAAAGAAAAAAGAAGAAAGCCCAAGCCCTAGAGGAAGAAGAGGCAAAGAAATACCAAGCCATGGAGGAGGAAAATGCAAAGCTAAAACGACAAGTGACCAAGCTAGGAGAGCAGCTGGAAGCAGCAAACAAGACACTAGAAAAAAGCAGCCAAGAACTAGCAGAATGCCGCCAAGAACTAGCAGGATGCCGCCAGGAAATGAAGAAAAACCACGAAGAACTGATGAGGGCACTAATAGCCGTCCAAAAAGAAGACCAAACAAGAGCAGCAAGGAAGAAAAACCGATCCAGAAGCCCCATAGAGTCATCCAAAGAAAGGAAAAAAGGACCAAACAAAGAAAAGCAACGACAAGAAGTCCAGGATGCCCAAGAAGCCACTCCAGAGCAAACCAACGCCGCCATGGAAGTTCCAGAAGACGACTTCACCCTACTAATGAGGGAAATCCAAAAACAACAGAAGAAAGAGAGGAAAGACGAACAAAAACGAAGAGAAGAAGAAGCCCAGGACAAACCAGAAGACCACCAACCAACCACCAAAGAGAGAAGACCACCACCAATCATCATCAAGACGACCAAGGACTTCCCAAGGATCAGAAAAGAAGCCGCAACAAGAGGAATCTCCATGAGGTACACCTACAGCGACAGACTAGGAGTGAAGATGCTCCTAGAAACACCAGAAGACTACCGGAAGATGTCCAGGTACTTAGAAGAACTACAAGGCCAAGGCGTAAACTGGTACACCTTCACCGACCAGTCCGAGAAGACCAGGAAGACAGTCATCAAGGGACTGACACCGGACGAAGACATAGACGACATCAGAGAGGACATCCAAAGACAAGGAGTACGAGTCCAGAGGATCACCCAGCTCCACTCCAGATACGGACAGAAGAAGAAGCTTTCCATCTACATGGTAGACCACCACAAAGACGACAGCGAGAAAATGAAGAGCATCAACTACATCCTATCAGCGAGGATCAAGCAAGAAGCAGCCAGGAAGAGCAGCGGACCCACCCAATGCTACAATTGCCAGGGCTTCCACCACGGACAGTCCACATGCCATATGGAGACCAAATGTGTGAGATGTGGAGGCTCACACAGATCAGGAACCTGCGAGAGACCCGCCGACAAACCAGCCACATGCGCCAACTGCGGAGGAGAACACCCTGCCAACTACAGGGGATGCCCAGAAGTACCAAAGAAGACAACGGAGCCACCAAAGAGGACAACAGGACCAACAGCAGCCACACAGAAGACGACACCAGGGATCAGCTACGCCAACGCAGCAAAGAAGACCGCCGTGCCACCAAAAGAGCAGCAGGACATCTTCGAGATGATGAAGCTCTTCTCTACTCACATGGAGGAGATGAAGAACTTTTTCCAGAACTTCACCAGGAACAACTAGGACACAGAGAAGTCAAACAAAAACTGTAAGTAAAATGTAAGTAAAAGGTAAACAGAACGAGAACACTTACTCAGAGTTCCTGCGGGTCCATAAAAAGACAGGCAGGAAAGCTAGTAAGGACAGCTTTAGCAAGTGGATCCACTCTTTAAGGGTGTCTTTAGTCGTAATAAGTCGGCTAAGGATAGACCTTCTAGAGGCAGCGACACACACACACCCCGCGAGCGACGAAAAACAAGAAGACCACGAGAGAAAAGTGTATATCACTAACCTCGAACAAAAACAAGACAGCCAGAACTTTTCTCTAAACCAAGAAAAGAAGATGGACTAGCCCAGCAGATCGGACTGAGGCCTCATCGGAAGAGATGAGGGGTGGAGGAATGTTCTCCCCGGGATGCACTGCTCTTCAAGGAGTGCATCCTGGGAGGGACGGGTTTGATAGAGGTGTGTGTGTGTGTGTATCATTAGTTGTCCTCCAATTCTGTTGGCGTTTGGCATTGTCTGAATAATTTTTGTGTTGTTTCTGAAAAAATGTCATCGCCTAACAAAAAACCAGTTATCAAGAGTCAGGCGCGTGAAATAATTTTTAAAGTGTTCAATTATTTTCAAAGTGTCAAATGTGAGTCGGATACGTTATCAAATGTGAAAAATAAAACATCTCTCGCTACAGGTAACATTAAATAAATTTCAAAAATAACTATTTCAACACAAATCTTTATTTTGTATTAGGTATTTCGATAAGAACCATTGAAAGAGTGGTTAAAGAAAGGGAGCAATTAATTTCTGCAAATAACGTGCAAGTAAAATTTTCCACCCCAAGAAAGAAGCGGCCTAGAAGAGCACTAATAACTGATATTCCCGAGTATGAGTATTCCAATATTAGACGGATTATTTACGACTTTCATAAGACGGAAGAGTGTCTTATTACGGTAAAAAAGTTACAACACAAAATTAATGACGATTTGGGAATTGTGGCTTCCGGAATATCTCTTCGTAGAATTTTAAAGAAAATAGGTTTCAAATGGAGAAGGACTGAAAATAATAGAAAAATTTTAATAGAGAAAATGGACATCAGAGCATTGAGGATCAAGTATTTACAAAAAATCAATTATTTTCGTAGCCAACAGCGACCAATTGTGTTTCTTGATGAAACATACCTTCATAGTGGACATACATCTTCTAAGAACTGGACGGATGAATCAACCAAAGGGTTATTTAAAAATATTTGGAAGGGACCAAGACTCATTACTCATTATTGTCCATGCAGGAGGTGACATGGGCTTTATACCTAATTGTCGGCTTATATTTAAATCAGGCACAAAATCAGGGGATTGTCATTCAGAAATGAATTCTGAAAATTATGGTAAATGGTTACAAGAAAAGTTGATCCCAAATTTACCTGTGAATTCGATAGTCGTGACCGATAATGCTCCATACCATAATATTCAAATTAATCCAGCCCCCAACACAAATTCTAGGAAGGCTGACATGGTGAAGTGGCTGCACGAAAAAAACATTTTGTTCACCCCTGACATGCTCAAACCCGAATTATACGAGTAGATCAAGTGAAATAAAAAGCATCATATTAGATACAAATTTGATGAGGTTATGCTTGAACACGGACATAACCTTTTGCGACTTCCACCCTACCATCCCGATTTGAATCCCATTGAACTCATTTGGGCTACTGTCAAAAACAATGTGTCCCAAAAGAATGTAACTTTCAAGTTGGAAGATGTGAGGAAACTGGCGGAGTACGAGTTTGATCAAATCACTTCCGATGAATGGCAAAAGCGTTGCCGACATGTAGTAGATATAGAGCGGAAATATTGGGAAAATGAAACATTCACAGATGTTCAAACAGAGGTAAATCCAGTGATTATAAATTTAAATGACGATAGCAGCACAAGCAGCAGTGAAGATGAAGAAAATTTGTATTCAGATAGTGATTGATTAAAGTTTATTTTTTAATAATTGTATCATTATATAACATTTTAATGAACTGTATACTACCTATAAAACTGAAGAAAATATGAAAAGAAATGACAAAGAAATCATGTTCCATTTGCTACCCTAATTAAACTAATTATAGGTGCGACACTGACCGGCAAGGGGCTTCTCGTAATCCAATGGTAATTTAGTTGGGAGAGTCTATACCTGCGCGATCGCTCGCCATCACGTTTGGCGCTAGCAGTATGCGCGAACAAAAAGTAACAGACACTGCTTGAATAAAGATAGATATATTGAGCGTACGACCCTCGCACTTTGCTTCAACGTAGTCGTAGGTACATGCCGGCTGCTGGGGTCTCAAAAAATACTTTTTAATTTTATTACTGAAAAGTGTTAATACTGTAACTGCAAGGCATCTATTTTTAGCTATGAGAAATATTTATAATAATATTTAATTCTTTGTTATAATTATTGGTATATTACCTGAATTGTGGGTTCATAAATAATCTTTACAAATATTTATTTATCTTAATAGCACAGATTACTACTTGTAGGTAATCTGTGTTAATAGGAGATTACAAAGTTAGGATCTTATACATATTTCCGGACGGACTTTACTTAAATATTTTTAAATACAGACATTGATGCTTACAATAAATTACTAAATAAAATGAAAATTAAAAATCCCTAAAAGATAAAAAAGAAAGATTATTCACTAAGTTCCTTCGATGTCTTCAAAATTTAAAATTCTGGTTAAACTACCATCTTCAGCATGTCTGTCTTCAAAAAAATCAAAATCAGAGTCACCATCCTCACTAGAATCATCTTCTATGTCGATGATAAACTCATCTATGACTTGATCTAGTATCTAGTAGAGTTTCCTTTTCCATGTATTCCTTTTCAAATTTGTGTGCATGGTCACACCTTGATTTCCACATTCCCACTGAAAAATTCTTGAAGAATTCGTCGCAATAGCCAACAACTTTGTTAAAATTGAAACCTACGTTTTTTTCAGCAACATAGAGTTTCATTACACTCCAGACTAATTCGATAGGATTTAATTCGGGGTGATATGGAGGCAATCGTAGAACATCAAACCCATGCGACATTATTAATTCATCGATACAATAACGTTTGTATTTGGGTTTATATGTTTTGATAATTGCATATAATTGTGGTTTTAGCAAATTGTCGTCAAATGAAATATTTCTTTCCCTCAACCACTGTTGCATTTCTAGTTTCTTTGTTGAAGATGTTGACATATTTTCCGCAAGTTTGTTGTGGTAAGATGCATTATCCAGTACAACAACACTTCTCATGGACAAATTTGGTAATAGGTGTTCTTTTAGCCATTTTTGGAAATTTTCAAAGTTCATCTTGTCATGATAGTCTCCAGACTTAGTAGTCGATTTCCAACGGACATATGCATCTGGAACAAAGCTTTTTTCACTGCCTGCGTTTATTATTATCATACGAAGTCCTTTGCTCGTAGGTTTCATGAGCCCTAAAGTGCTACTGTCGCTCCATGCTTGGCCATGAGTATGACTAGAATGAATATAAGTTTCATGCGTATATACAATTGTTCTTCCGTTTTCCCTAAATTGTTTAATTTTTCTTAAAAATCCAAGTCTTAAATGTCGAGTTGTATGGTGCTTTATTATTTAACGGTGATAAACGGTTATCTATACCTGTAGAGCTGCACGGTACAACAGAAGATGAATATTGATAATTGGTAATCGCTTGCGATATTCGTAAAGCGTTGTCATTTATATTTTTATTAGAGTGATTCACATAGCCTTCTGCCACTGTAGAAGATACTTAACAGTAACGGTTGTTTATCTGTTGAGAATTCATTGTAAAATTTTTATAGCTAAAAATTTTTTTTCCTGCTTTGACAGCATAAATGACATGACGTTTATTTCCATATCATCCTTAGAAAACGCGACTTATTTTTTGAGAAATTGTATAATGTGTTGCCGACATTTAGGGGCATTACTCTTTTAATCTAAAATGTATTTCACTAATGCTAAAAGCTTTTATGTTTTCCAATTGACTAAATTTATGTAAATAGTCCAAATAGTAATCCAAATAGTAGTACGTAGATCAAAATTTGATTGCAATTTGTTTAAACAAAGAAATTTAAGTTTTCTTATATAAACGCACGTGTATGTTATGAGATATCATTACGTGCATGTTATTGTTAAATGTCACTTACAAGGAATGTCGACAGTGCGATTTTTTACATTTATGGACATGGGCGTAGAATAGTATATTGTTCAACGAGTGACGAAAGTTACATTTTTTTAAGCGAGAGAACAGTTATAATGTTGATAATGTTCTCGAGTCTAAAAAAATGCTTTCGACGAGTTCAACACTATACTTTTGCTATGACCTCATAACAAAATTTAAATGATGCAAAAAATCTTTATTGAATTTTACAACACAAATGTATAAATACTTATATTTATTGAGAATGTAGTTCTTAACATCGGATATATAGACCATAAAGTCGATGCATTCAAAGTTTCCGACAATTTTGCAAAATATGCAAGCATCACAGTTTCCGATAACGAATGTACTTGGTTATCAGCTCTCCATTCCATGAATTTATTATAAATTTATGTATACCTTTTTTTTATTTTTCGGGTAACAAGTCCGCAGAGGTTTGCTCCGCTTGATTACTTATCTCTGGTGGAGTATTTGGAACATCCAAGTCACTTTCTGAATCAGAATACATAGCGAAATCACGACAAACACAAACTGAGGTGATTCAATCAATACTGACACTGGTCACACTGGTACAGTGACAGCAGATAACTAGACATTAGTGAAATAATTTTCGTCTCCATGGACGAAAGTTAACGTTTAACGTCATGGGATTTTTTAGAATTCGTTACGAAAATCAAATTTTCTTTCTACAAAGGGTCATAGAAAAAAAGGTTTTCATACTGAACGGGCTATAATTTTCGTTTATATATGTCTGAAAAAGTTCCCATATGTCGACAATTCTTCCAATCTGACCACACTGGTCTCGGGCAAACCGCTTAAGGCTTGCACACATTGACGCGAATTAATCAGAGATAAGGATGGAATTAATACGCCGCGATAACGAAGCGAATATTTCGCGACATAGGCGGTATCAAAATTCGTCTCTCCTATCACATTTGTGCGAATACTCGCGACATAGCCAGTAACAAAATTCGTCTTTCTCCTATAACATTTTCGAGAAAATTTCATAAGATATTTTTTTTTGATATCTGAAAAAATGGATTCTTCAAGTTCTGAAGAAGAAGCAAAACTATTATTGGCCGCCTTAGAGGATGAGGAAGTTGAAAGGTAAGGGATTTTAATAATTTTTTGTTGAATATAACACGGGTTGAGAACCAGAAGGTTCTAAGTGGCATTTTAAATTTTTTTGATGTTCTAACTCTATTTAACTGCTTAATTATGCTCTGAAATAAAAATTACTAATTTGATGATAATTACTAATATACCTATTCACCCATAATAAAGCACTACCTAGAATAAATTAAAGTTTCTCGTTTCGATTTTATTACCTATCAAATTTTCTTTTTGACTTTCTGTAAAATTTGGTGATTGTCACAGAACCATCTGGTTCTCAGCCCTGGTTCTTAATTATTAATTTCATGAACTTGAGGTGGGGATCATATTAAATTCCGTAGCGCCTAACAGTTTCAGGACAGGATATTTTTCAATGTTTTCGTATGAAAAAAAAATGAATATTGAAAAAAATCGTCTATCAACTAATAAAAAGTTACATTTTGTGCTGAAGTTGGTGTTTTGTTTTTATTTTTTAGAAAAAGGCTCCTGGACACATGATATAAATATGGAAAGAGAAAAAAAAGGCGAATTCCATACACTAATGCCACAACTGCGACTAGATGAAAAGCGTGTTTATAAATATTTCAGAATGGACATTGCTTGTTTCGATGAACTATTAAACCTAATTAAAGAAGATATCGAAAAACAATATACCAATTTACTAGAACCTATTTCAGCAGAAGAAAGACTAGCTAACCATTACTTTGAGGTAAGTTGTATATTTTTGTTTTAAAAAAATCTACAAGTTTTGGTAACAGGGATTACAGCGGCCGAATTTTCCTCAGTTTGATGGTTTTCGTCACCAGAGTTTGGAGAAATAAGTGGACTACTGACATACGAGTTGAAATTAGAGTTGCAACTGTTGGAAGTTGACGGTCTGGACACATCCACGTACGGTTTTAATACTTGTTGCTGTGACTGTTCTTCATAATGCATTATTTCTTGTTGGGCAATAATTTGCGCAATTTGTAATTTTGTCTCGGCCTGACGTCTACCTGAAAATTTCTTTATGGTACGTGCATATGATAAAAACAATAAATCGAGATCATCCTTTGTTCCAGATGTTTTTTTATTTTCAAAATAGGTAATTATTGATTCCACTGAAGATGTTGGTTTCGTAGTCGATGAGTTTGTGGTCTTTTGTTTTTTAATGTTCTACTAGAGGGTGTTGTGTTATCATCACTCCTATCAGCATGTGTAACATCAATATTTTCCTGGGTTTCAGAAAAATCGCAAGTTTCCGTTACTTGATTTATGTTTGTATCCTGTGTATTATCATTCACATTATCCAGTTCTTCTGTAGACTCTGTTTCATTTATGTATTCAGGAACGTTCGAAGAAGTTTTTGCAAAAGTCAGAAATGGTCGAAAAGCCTCCATGTGATCTGACCATTGCCATTTTTTGCTTTGTTTTGCAGCTTGTCCCGTTTTTGTTTTGTTTATCCTTATAAATCTGACATAAGTATCACGCAAATTTTTCCACCTTTTCTTTGCTTCTTCACCTAAAACATTTTTTTTTAGATTTTTAGCAACTGGAGACAGCTTCAGTACAATAGGGCACAGCTATCGTGTTGGGTTTTCGACAGTTGGTCTGATTGTGAAGGAAGTGTGTAAAGCTATATGTAAAAGAATGGAGCCTCTTTATCTTCCAGCTCCGACCAAAGAAATATGGAAAAGTTCTGTTGAACAATATTCAAGATTTTGGCAATTTCCAAACTGTATTGGTAGTATTGATGGCAAATATGTCACAATAAAATGCCCAAGAAAAACTGGATCAAATCATTTTTGCTATTTAAAAAAATTCTCTATAGTACTGATGGCGATCGTTAGTGCTGACTATAAATTTATTTGTGTGGACATAGGGGGTTATGGCAAAAATAGTGATGGGGGCATATTTGACAATTCTAATATGTGACAGAGATTTGAAGCTAATTTAATGAATGTTCCAGAAGATAAAAATCTTCCTGGGCAAAACGAACCTTGTCCCCCCCATGTTTTGGTTGGGGATGAGGCGTTTGCGTTGAAGCCTTATCTAATGAGACCTTTTCCATATAAGCAATCCAGAACAGACAGACGTAATGAACATTTTAATACTCGTTTATGCAGAGCTAGAAGAGTGGTCGAGAATGCCTTCGGCATTTTGGCCCAAAAATTCCGAATATTTTTAAGGCCAATTGAAACCAAAGTTGAAACCACAATTTTGATTGTAAAGACGGCGTGCATTTTGCATAATTTTTTACGAACTCGAGGAAATGACCAAGTAGATTTCGATTTGCAATCAACAGAGTTTGAGGAAAACATAGGAAGGGCATTTAACAATATACAAAGTGACCCAAGACGCGCAACAAATATTGCATTCGCTACTCGAGAAAAATTTGTTAATTACTTTAATTCAAATAATCAATGATATTATTATCACCCTGTACAATAAAAAAACGTATATCTTTTTTTAATGTTTCAAAATTAAATACCTACCTGTAATATGTATCTCTTGCCCAATTTCATCCCATAACTTATCTTTCTTTCTTATATTTTTGTAATCTTCATGGGCTAAATCGTATAAAATCGGATATTTCTTCACAAACTCTATTAATATTTCAGTGGCAGACATCTTTGCTTCGCAACGAAAACGATAGAAAAAGCGGCTGGTCGCGAAATAAATAAAATTCGCTGCAGTTTCGTTGTCGTCAAGCGAAATTTTCGCGCCGGTCTGTTGCTCCTCGTATACGCCGAAGACCTCGAGTCGACGAATATTTCGCGAGGCGAAAATTTCGCCGTCGCGACGCCACTATCGATATTTATCGATAGTTGGTACCGTCACTATCGATAGTCCGAAGAATCAATATAAATGTTCAGAATTTCGATACATTTTAAGACTCAAATAAATAAAATAAAATATTTATTGTTGTGAATTTCAGATTTTATTTTTAAAATGAAAATAATATAATACGACTATCACCATCACAATTCACAGAAGAATAGAATTAGAAAGTAAAAATAGAAAACAAACATAAATATTGTAAGTGTTGTAAGTTGTAAGGTTATATCTTCTTCTTATTCTTCTATTATGTGGAGCGGTTGTTTTTCAAGGACAAGAGTAGGGAGGGTAGAAGGAAGGAGCACCATCTTGTATGGGTGACAAGTTGAAAAAGTGTCCACCTGTAAACAGCAAATTATAATTTGAAGATTCACCGAAATGGCGCTCGTGTAGCTAATGGAAATAATGTGAATTTAGGGTTATAAACCGAGTGAAGTGTGCTGGGTTGAAAAATTTAGTATTTTTCGTGACTTGTGTAATTGAGAAATATACAGTATTTAAAATCTCAATTATTTACGTAGTATTTCCTTTTTTAATTTTGTATCTTACTCTAATAATTCATGGCGCTGTTTTTAAAATCTTTCCACTTGCTACTATCGCGCCACCTTAATTTGCTTCCTTTCGATGGACACTTTTCATTACATTCAGATGGTGGTGCTCCTTCCTTCTACCCTCCATAGAAAAGAGATCAAAGTATAAATGGCGTAACTTTTTCAGTTTATTTTTAACGATTGGACGGATTGGACAATCTTGGACAGCCCAAACCCACCCAGACACGGCTATGGCCTGTCAAGAGTGTCAAGTCTGGTTTTCGTGTTTTTCTCACTATCGAAAAATATCGATGGTGTAAATATCATATCGATAGTTCTACTATCGATGTGCTATCGATAATTTGTCACCTCTAGTTAGAAACAACCTCTCGCAAGACAGGATATTTTGGATAAATTTAGTTGCTGTGCACATTGGCACACCTTACTACTATCCACATCCCCAAGGAATGAAATGATAAACGTTGGGGAAGTTTCCTCAGTATGGCACTGAACAACTAATTATCTGTTTCCTGCAGTGTCTTGACGAAAGTAATTACGTTAATGCTATTACTACGTTACTACCGCCATCTATCAATGGGATTCGTACTAAACTTGCTAAATTTATTACAGTGTACCAATAAGTATAAATTTTTCACTAAATCCTCTAGATGGCGATGTCATTTATATATAGTAGTTTCAAATGGTCAAAGGATACTCCGATAAAATTATACGATATTTTTTTGTCATTTTCGACTCTTATCAAATACTTGCATTACAATAAAATTAATTATTTATAAATAATAAACTACTACTCAATTCAGTATTAACTATAATATCATACTCATACACAATATTTTTTTAATTAAAAGATATTCTTCTTGAAAAATAAAACGGGTTTTTGTCGCGAACTCCACTAAAACGTCAATACGTCAATACTCTACATAACTAAAACATGAATAAAAACAAACGCTGGGTGTCCTCCTTGAAAAACCAAGGTATTATATAAATGGTATATTAGTTATATTTTTTCCAAAAAAGTAAAATAGTATCGTAATTCACGTTCAAAGTTAGGTAGTAGTGTATAAATAGAAGTGGTCTGACACAGATCACCACTCCATTCGCTAGTTTAATTACGTTATTGGTTAATGCGTTAATTAACTATCTTGGTATTATATTGAAAAATCGTAAACTCGAGCTGCTCATTTTTCTTATTATCTAAAAATAAAAAGTAAAGTTTTGTGTTAATTGAACCACCAATCATGTGTTTCCTACAGTGACTTGACGAAAATAATTACGTTAATGCTATTACTTCGTTACTACCGCCATCTGTCAACGAAGATTCGTACTAACTGCCTAAATTTATTACATATTCCAATTTCTAAAAAAAAATGTTTCATGTGTTTTCTGCCTTTTTTTGAAAATGTATAATATCAAGAGAAGTCGTTTTTATGCAATAAACTGTTATTCTAGGTATAATACAATGTTGCCTATTGTGAGGGAGGGTCTTTTATTAATGGCAGAGCAATCCCAAAGAAATTTACTCCTTTGTCGACAACGATAAAAACTAATAGTGACCCCTTTGAAATAGTTGCGATTCATAGAACTTTAGATATAGATTAGATAAAGGAAAAGCCTAACATTCCTGGACGACTGTGAAGATTCACAGTGTCCATGAATGTGGCTTTTCCTACGAGGTAAACATACTATTTTTCCGCAAATCGCTTGAAATTCGACAGATAGTAAGTAATTAATAAAATCGCGAATAATTTTATTCACAAATACCTAAATGATGCTTTGAAATTCGTAATAAAATTACTTGGGTTATTATGGAAACGTATTAAGGTTGAATTGACAAATTTGACGCATATACATTTAATCGCTGGTGTACTGGTTCTGCTGGTTGCGGAAGTGCATACTGCTTCATTAGAATTATTGCCAAATAAATCAAGAGAAAAGTACGAAAATGCATGTTTTATGGACTATCGCAAGAGTAAAGACGAGTTCTCTCTCTGAAAATATTGTAATCGCATACTTCCTAGACCTTTGTGTAAAGATGAAATCTTCAACATTATGGGCCAATTATTCAATGTTGCAATTAAACACAGTGTAAATATTATATAGATCTACATATTCAAAACTTCATTCTTTATTAAAACGGCAAGCTCAAGGTTATAGGGCAAAGAAATCTAATATTTTAACAAAGGAAGAAATTGAAAAATTTATCCAGGAAGCTTCAGATAAAGAAAATTTAATGATTAAGACAATTTACTATGTTTTAATTTCTATTTAGATTACACATTTATTTATTTTTTAGGTGGCTTTAATATTTGGTATTTCTGAGGCGCGGCCAGTAGAATGGATGAGTTAGTCCGAATGACTCTACACGATGTAGAAGACCTAGAATCTAAGCTTTTAATCAACATACCTGATTCGAAGACCAACAAACCAAGATCATTTTAATCAGATGTACTTGAATGTTTATCGAAAGTATGTTTCGTTAAGACCAGAAAATATGAACAGTGACCGATTTTTCTTTAAATGTCAAAGCGGAAAGGGTTGTAGACAAGTGGTAGGAATTCATCAATTTAGAAAAATGCCTAAACTAGTTACTACTTATTTGAACTTGGTAAATCCGATAGAATATACTGGTCACTGCTTTCGTCGGTCTTCTGCAACAATATTGATTGACTCTGGTGCCGACATAACTAGTTTAAAGAGGCATGGCGGATGGAAGTCATCAGACGTTGCTGGAGGTTATATCGAAGAATCTCTTAACAATAAGGTTGAGGTGGCAAATAAAACTTTCACAGTACAAAATATTCAACAAAATAACCCTGTTGTCCAAAATGTTTCTCATTCATATATTTGGGTTGTGCTCATCAGCCCAGACACTTGAACTGAATCTTTGTACCATTTCCCATGTTATCTACTTCCATTCCAGAAGCTTCGTGTCTTCAATAAAGGCCACTAGTTTGACTGGGGGGATTTTCAGTAGTTGTGATGGTTGAATTAATTCCTCTCCAAAGTGCTTCCGTCTAAGTTCTCGCAGAAGCAGAGTATGTGAGTAGGTGTTTCATTATCAAGTTCACGTTTTCTGCACATAGGTTCCCTAACTTTGCCCATTTTGTACAGATGCTTCCTAAAGGTGCAGTGTCCAGTCTCCAGGTCGGTAATTGTCTTCAAATGTCTCTTACCCAGTTTCAGTAGCCTGGTTGAGAGTTCCTTGTCTACCTTGTTCAGTAAACTTTTTGTATGAAGGTACCCTTGTGTCACCCTCCATTTGAATTGGTGTTCCCTATCTAGCCAGTTCCCGATTTCCCCTCTTATGCTATCTTTTGTGATTCCACAAAACGGTTCCGGATCTTTGAAGTCTTCTTTAGAGCCTTCTTTAGCTAACTGGTCTGCCATTTCATTACCTGCAATCCCCTCATGTGCCGGCAACCATATTAGAGACACTTTGTTGTCTCTTGCTAGCCTGTTGAGGGATTCTTTGCAGTTTTTCACCGGTCGAGACCTAGTTGTTCGATTACTGATAGCTTTAAGCAGAGCCTGGGTGTCAGTGAATATTTTAATTTTTTGTCCGGTATATCCTCTTCTCATGTTTTCATCAATACAGGCAATAGCGGCAATCGTCTCTGCTTGAAACACAGTCGTATGTCGACCAAGGCTAAAGAACATTCTCTTTCTAGGTCCTTTTATACCAGCCCCAGTGCCATGGTTTGTTTTGGAGCCATCGGTGAACCAGATGATTTCTCCAGAATTACCCGGGTGCATCACCTGTTCAAATGTTTCTGATAGTTCTAATAATGCTCCTCCATTGTTCAATACTTGTACTAACTGTCAAATAACTGTAAATATAACAAATTAATTTTAAAATGTAGGTATTCTGTAATGTATTGATGTTTTCAAAATATAAATTAATTCCTTATAAACAATGTGTTTTCAATCATTTATGTAGAACACTAAAATGAAATGATATTTCCTCACAGGCGCCCGATTCTCGAATCTGTAGGATTTAGATCCTATAGGAATATGATCCCATGCTTTTATTTCCCATAGGAAACTCTATTTTGGCATGTCACCAATTCTTGAATCCGATGAAATAGTTTTTCCCAGACTATTGATGGAATAGGGTTTGTCGTTGATGGTTTCTTGTGTTTTAACGAATACACCAATGCAAAAGGTGCAAATTATATTGGTAATAACCATAGAGAAATGAAATTTATCTCTATCAGTTTCCAATAATGAGGATATGATCACAATTTTTTAGAAATAAATGTTTATGTGCAAGAATTTAAACAAAAAAATGGACAGAAATAATGATAGAAAAATTCAAAGAGAGCAAAAAAACTGGTGATAGAGATAATGGAGGTCTCCGAGGACTTAAGAAAGGAAAAATTCCATCAACTTTTCTCCTACAAAGATTCCCAACAACAATGGAAAAATATTGAGGAGAGGTTAAATAAAATTCCGGGAGCAAAAAAAGGTTGGATTCATTGGCGAAGGGTAGGTAAAAAACATTTGGAAGGATCTCAAGATAAATGTCAAGAAAAAAATACTGTTACAAAAAAGCATATGAAATGTACAGGAGGAGGACCACCCATAGATGTCATTTTAACAGAAGAAGATATAAATATCCTTCAGATTCTAGATGTCACTGCCCTAGAAGGTGATGACAATTTTGCAGAATCTGAAGTGGTTTTTGTAAGTTATAATTTATATCAAGTTTTTATATTTTAGTTTTCTGAATTATGATATGTTTTCAGTTACAGCCAGAACACAATTATGCTGAAGAAATCAGAAATAATGAAGAGGAATCGTTGGTGTTCAAAGAATCTGATCAAGCCTTGGAACAAGCTGAAGTGAGCAAACACAGTCGCAAAACGAAAATGAGAACGAGCCAAAAAAAAAAGAATAAAAAGGAAGAATATAACAACACAGCGCTTGGTACATTCCCAAAATGCATGTGACGAAATGAGCAGAATTGCTGACCATTTTTTTTAGGTCTCTTGATGATTACCTTTTTATACTTCCAATAATTTTTATTGTTATAATATTTAGGATATATTTTGGGTTTCTATAGTTTTTAATCATTTTATGTTTTTTGACTGACTTGTGATGTTGGTTTTTTTTGGTTTATAATATTTTTTACTGACTTCTGTGATGTTATTTTTGGTTGTTTTTTATTATTTACTTGTTTTTATTTATTAATATATTTATATTTTGTATAATAGTTTAGTTTTACTATAATAATATACATTGTATTTTTTCTATTTATTTTGGTTCTACAATATGTGAATATAAATTTCAGGATAATAATAGGCAAAATAATTATGAGATGCAGTAACAATAGGATTTATTCAAAGTGTAACCTTTATACATACATGCACAAATTCAGTGGAAATAATTTCTAATAATGTTCTGTTGTATTTTCCTACCCCTAATAATTATCTATGTGTTGCATTGGTCCATAAATACCTAAATCTGCTATTTCATTATCCATACCATCTAGATTTGGAATATTATTTTCCAAACAACTACACAGCCATTAATTATTTTGGAACATACTGTAACGTTTATTCTAATTTATATTTACAATTAATTTATATTTACAGATTTATATGTAATTCAGTCCTTATTTAATAATTTATCTAATACACTAAACACACTAATTATAATTATTTATATGAGAGTTGTTGTTGTTGTTGTTGTATTCTCCTACCCCTAATAAGATCAGCATTTTGTCTGTTATTGACATTATTATAATTATCTATGTGCTGCATTGGTCCATAAATACCTAAATCTGCTATTTCATTATCCATACCATCTAGATTTGGGATATTATTTTCCAAACAAATATTGTGTTGAACTACACAGGCATTAATTATTTTGGAACATACATTTGGAGCATAATGTAAAACCCTATGTTTCAGCAAGCATATGAAATGCATCTTAAGTAGACCATTGCATCTCTCGATTATCATCCTGAACCCTCGAGTTATTCCAAATATGACAGTCATGGCTACTTCCTGGATATTTTGCATTAACATTGGTAATTTTCATTTTAGCATCACATATCTTGAAAAAATGTACTTATAGCACAAAAAATAATCTAGAATGTAATATATTCCCAACAATATAGATACATACCAGCTGAGTATTAATGGAATGGTAATTTTTCCTATAAACATATATGTGTTTAGGATATAATGCATCATGTCTTGGTGGAGGGTAAATTGCCACATGGGTACAATCAATGCATCCTATTATACCTGGGAATCCAAATGAATTATAGAAACTGTAAGTGGAAAATTACTTAATTAGAATGTGTATATAGGAGTATGAAATTGATGATCAGCAATATTAGTAAGAAAATACTGACTCATGTCTAATATTTTGCAATTCAAGAAGAGTTCATGGAAATTTTACCCGCTGATTAAAAATTGGACCTTCATTAAGAGCGTTTGTCACTTCCCTTATATACCGACTTGCAGAAGATTGACTTATGCCAAAATATAAATTCTGACCAACTGAAGTCTGGTAACTTCCACTTGCATAGAAATTCAGAGCAACCAGGACCTGAAAAATAAAACATTCAATATTGCTCACTCAATTTTGTAAACAAAACAACAATAATTCTATCGACAATGTCAATAAACATCGACTAACTTCACTGAAAGAATATGGAGGGTAGAAGGAAGGAGAACCGTCTTGTATGGGGGACAAGTTGAAAAAGTGTCCACCTGTAAACAGCAAATTATAATTCGAAGATTCACCGAAATGGAGCTCGTGTTAGCTAATGGAAATGATGTGAATTTAGCATGTGAATGTGAATTTAGAATTATATTTCATATGTACACAGAAATAAATTTTGTACGTAAAATTAATGAACACCGATCGTCAATATTTTGAACATTATTACTATGAATCGGTGATTGTTACAATGATTTCTGATCATGGATTGATGTTCTAGTACACTGAAACAACGAATGACCTAACATTAAGCAATAAACGAAAAACATCAAAAATTAATTATTTTTTCCATTGATACAATGAAAAAGTTCATTGAATCAACGTTTGACAATTATTAAATTAATGTTGTTCGTCTTTAGAACAATAAATTTTTGTTATGGATATATGAACAGCATACATAGAAACACCATAAACGGTATTCATTGTTTCAATGTTTGCTAAACGTTAATATTACGGACTTAAACATTAACTTCCAATAAGGCGCTAAAATCAATGATACGTGTTCATAGATCCATAACTATAAACATTAATATTACGAACAGCTCACATGGACTCAGTATAACGCGCGAAAGTTAATGTAAACCGTTCAATAGATCCATAATCGTAATCGATAATATTACGTAAAGGCCTACATAGAAAACAAAATACGTGACTATCTCCGCGCCTATTATTTCAGTCTTTTTGTTTTTCGGAAGGGTTAACTCTTCTTTTTCTCTGGGGATAACCACGTTCTTGTTGTGCTCCGTTGTGAAACTTGTGAATTTTGTGTGATTTAAGTTTTTTAGTAGGTAAAATTGTGCCATTTTATTGAGGATAGATTATTTATAATTTTTTCAAGGAATAGACAATATAATCTGCATATTGAATTGGTGAGTACTCTTTTAGTTTTCTTCATTAAATGAGTTGTTAAAGGAGTGGGGGTTTGAAGAGTTAGTAACTTATTTCAGCGGTAAGTTATTTAAAAATAGAATATTCTTTTTTTAATCTTTGCTTTGAATATTAAGATAATGTGTAATTTTGTTTCTATGTTTATAACAAATATTTTTAGGCCAAAGAATAACCGTAGAGGTACTTAAAATTATCAAAAGACACCATATTGAGAAATTGTTTACAGACATCCCAATAGGCATACAACTAATGTTTGAGCATCATTGAAAAAATTGGAGGAAAGCTACAGGAAACCCCCTAGACAACACCCTTCAAAATGAGTTCGATATTATAAATGTTGCCATGCGGCCATTCTCACCAGCTACATCCACTGCATCTTCGACATCACATCCGTACTTAAAGACAAGAAACACCAGTTGCGGGGGCAAAAATAAATTTGGACGATATAATAAATACGGTAAAGGATCAGATGATTTGTAAGTTCTACGACAATAATAAGAAATTCGAAGAAGAGCAAAGAACAACTTCAATTAACCACACATGCCAATGTTTCGATGAAAAACAAATTCCATTGTCGTTAGGGACTAGTTATAGGATGGAAAAAGAAATATTGACTCGCTTCCAGAATGAAAAATTGGTAAGTTTTGATGACAATTTTAGATAATAACCTGTCATTGGGCGTAGGCCCTTTTCGAAATAGGATTTTACCTAATGTACCCGTAACCTAGACTAACGTGCAACAAATTAAAAACTTTTTTTTCACTTATAATTTAATTTCAGGAATATCATCGGACCAAAAAAAGGGGAAAGATTTATAATAAATGCAGTAATCAAAAAAAAGTCATCGTGGATAAATCCCTTAAAACGAACATTTATAAAGTCATGTATTTCATAAGTATTTTTGATAATATTGTTAATTTAACTAATAAAGAATGTTACGCGTTACTTTATGAGCACACACAAAACTATTGTATTTTTGTCCACCCTGTACCAATTGGAATCAACATGTGATACATTTTTGGAATCAGCTCAGCTAGAGTAATCCGAAAATTGAGACAAAATGGGGGTGTTCCATTTAAAAAAAATGACGGTGACGTCATTACTCGAAAGTAATTCACCCTGTATATAAGATTATTATTTTAAAATACGGTAAATTAAAATCAAAAATCGACGTGTTTCAGGATTATTTCTTAAAATGGTCTGTTTAGCTAAAAATGAATTTGTTTCATACTTTACGGACACAGTGTATAATCCGTGATATCCTCTGACTTCTGTGTAGAAATATTTTGTTAGGAAATATCCATTCCGATTTTTAATTTCAAATTCCAACGGCGATATGATTGTAAACAGTCATGGTTCCCCACTGTCACGAAGAAGAAGAAGTAGCGCGCAGGTCGAACTAACCAAGAGAGGTGGAGAGCCGTCTGAATCGAGGAAGGCTGGAGCGGCGAGTCGACAAGGAGTTCACTGCTGGCTGGCGAAGATATGAGTCGCTAGCATTGAACGCTCCGTCCGCCGAATTTTTTTCAATTTGTAGTCCGTTTGTTTTGGTTTTTTTTATATAGTAAATTTTGATTTTTATTTTTAAGTTGAAACCGTTGCTGTGAAGGTAAGAATTGATTGGAAACTATTTACATTTAAAATAGGTGGTCTTTTAAATCACTAATAAATAAAGTTTATTCCATTGTATTAGAATTATATTTTACAGTAAGAGTGAGTATTTCCGTTTCATAGCAAATACTTCCGAATTCAAGTATAATTTCCTCTTGAAAATCCTTTAATATTTATTCCCGATTTCCATTTCCCGTCCCGATTGAAATATTGAGGAGTGCCAGGCGTCTTAGCCAGGGCTCTTTGATAGTTTAATTCGTAAAACCGCTCTAGATTAAAATCTTGAGGAGTGCCAGGCGTCTAAGCCAGGGCTCTTTGATATTCTAATCCGGGGACTACCCTTGTTTTTTTTTATATATTCCTTCCCGATTCCGATTTCCCGTCGCGATTGAAATATTGAGGAGTGCCAGGCATCTTAGCCAGGGCTCTTTGATAATTTAATTCGTAAAGCCGTTCTAGATTAAAATCTCGAGGAGTGCCAGGCGTCTAAGCCAGGGCTCTTGGATATTCTAATCCGGGGACTACCCTTGGTTTTTTATATATTCCTTCCCGATTCCGATTTCCCGTCCCGATTGAAATATTGAGGAGTGCCAGGCGTCTTAGCCAGGGCTCTTTGATAGTTTAATTCGTAAAGCCGCTCTAGAATAAAATCTTGAGGAGTGCCAGGCGTCTAAGCCAGGGCTCTTTGATATTCTAATCCGGGGACTACCCTTGTTTTTTTATATATTCCTTCCCGATTCCGATTTCCCGTCCCGATTGAAATATTGAGGAGTGCCAGGCATCTTAGCCAGGGCTCTTTGATAATTTAATTCGTAAAGCCGTTCTAGATTAAAATCTCGAGGAGTGCCAGGCGTCTAAGCCAGGGCTCTTGGATATTCTAATCCGGGGACTACCCTTGGTTTTTTATATATTCCTTCCCGATTCCGATTTCCCGTCCCGATTGAAATATTGAGGAGTGCCAGGCGTCTTAGCCAGGGCTCTTTGATAGTTTAATTCGTAAAGCCGCTCTAGAATAAAATCTTGAGGAGTGCCAGGCGTCTAAGCCAGGGGTCTTTGGTATTTTAATCCGGGGACTACCCCCTTTTATATTCATTCCCGATTCCGATTTCACGTCCCGATTGAAATATTGGGGAGTGCCAGGCGTCTTAGCCAGGGCTCTTTGATAATTTAATTTGTAAAACTGTTCTCGATCAAAATATTGAGGAGTGCCAGGCGTCTAAGCCAGGGCTCTTTGGTATTTTAGTTCTGGGACCACACCCTTTCACCTCTTCTTTTCCGAATTGATTAAAAGTTTTGTTGGAAGTAATGTTTGATTTGTTTCCATTCTAAGTAACCGAATTAGTGAAAAGACACCTGAAACCTAATTTTGCTTTGTGTTTTTACCGCTTCTTTTTCATACAAAACATTTGAGTGTGCTTATAAACCTTTTTCGCTTATGTCCTGCCCGCTTCGACTCTATCATGGCTATTAACGCATGTTTAATGTACATATAACTCATAGATCACCGTATAGTAATGATATTTTTGTGTTTTTTTTGGATACCAGGGTATTGTTTCATTTTGTAAATTATTATTGTAACATATATACCTACTATTGAAGGTGACTGTAGTAATAAAAACTTAACTGAACCTGTGTGTTTTTCTGACGTACTGTAGAGTGTAGAGTTTCCCTATAGTAGAGTAGTTGCTTAGCTGCACGAATTTAGCTTCACCGCATTGTGGGCCAGGAGTGTGAACGTTTGTTTCAGGAACAACAAGGACCACTACCCCGGCCGGTTTGGATATAACTAGACCCCTGGAAATTACCGTACCTCCATCTGAGGCTACCTGGAACTCTTGACGATTGAAGTCAAGGGGCCGTGGAGTTAACCACGTAAAAAATGTGGCGCCCGAGAAAGTGTAAGGTTTCGAAGGTGTCAAAAGTGGCGTGCCCTGTTGGTAAAATCCAAAGGGTAGGTAAAGCGCGTCACATTACTATCTAATGTGAATAGTAAAGGACCTACAGCTACTGGAAAATCACATTTTTCCAAATTCAGGTGACTGTAGTAGTCAAACAGTTGAAAATCAAGAAAAAGGGCTCACATATCCCTATCCAACTTTTCAAGTTCTATTCAGTGCCATGAAAAATTTTTTGATACAGGGTGATCAAAAATCGGATGTTTGTGATCTTTGATAAAACTGTATCAAATAATTTTTCATTTCACTAGATAGAACTTGAAAAATAATTACAGGGATATGTATGCCGTTTTTCTTGAATTTCAGCTCTCAGGCTACTACAGCTACCTGGATTTGAATAAATGTGATTTCAGTAGCTGTAGATAAATTATTTCGAAATATTTCTTATTATTTTTTGCAAAAATAAAAACTTTTTTTTGTTTATTGGTTTTAGATTTAAGTACTCATCTTTTTATTTTTTCATAGATGGAAAAAATGCTTCAATTTCATGGGCAATCCATGCATATTTGGTGCCTACAGGCAAACAATGTACCAAAAGTACAATTGGGGGGAAAACCACTCACACAAAACACAATCAAAGATTCCCAGGAGTCGTTTTTGTTTTGTGCGAAGACTCAACAAGAAGTAGAGGAGCATATTGCAAACCTGAATGCTCGAAAAATGTCTATTCAGCCATTTATATTGTGTACTGGTGAAGAAAATTTGGTGAACACAATTTCAAATATATGCGTCTACTTTGACGACATTAGAGAGTTTTTTCATATTCTTAAGGCAGTAGACATATGTTTCAAAAGTATTTGTTTATTTAACTTGGACTTTCTCTTGGAAAGCAAAATGATTTGGAACTTTGTAGAAGTCATTTTTTAGACATGATGTTCCACTAGAAAGAACAAAAGTTCATATAATGTGTAAATTTGTAATAAATGAATAAAAATTTGTCAGAAAAGTAGTAAATATTTTTACTCTGGATATACTATATTTTTTATGCAGCGGAAATACATTAAAAATACAAAAATTGCTTGTCAATAAAACATGTTACACCTAATTTACCATTTCAAAGTAGTAACTTTTGTTTAAAGACAGGATTTAAGAAGCAAATTATCACGAACCCCTCTTGGGGGAAAATAATTGTTACATAATTGAAAGTGTAACACTAAAGCTATTTTTGGGACTGTTTTATTTTAAATTTCTATTCTTATTTGCAGATACTGGTACATCAAATCAATGGACATACAAGATAATTTTCATGACTAATTTGATTTTTATTTTGCTGAGGTAAATATCAATAAATTATGTTCGTAATATTAATAACCGATGAACATAGATCAATGTTTATTGTACATTGATTTAACGTACAACAATCATAAACTCACGACCGGTGGTCATGGATCCATGTTTTTCGTTTATTGTATTAATGTATGTGGTTCGTAACATTAATAACTGGAAGTCATAGATCCATGCTCACTGTTTATTGATTTGAGGGACAGAAATCATAAACTAATGTATACGGTTCGTAATATTAATAAGCGACAAACATAGATCCATGCTCACTGTTGATTGATTTAACGTACAGCAATCAACTTAATGTAAACCGTTCGTAATATTAATAACCGTCAAACATAGATCCATGTCACTTATTCATTGATTCAATGTACATAAAACATAACTTAATAAATGAAAAAGTTTACGTACGAACGTGCATTGTATTAACGATACAGCTCATCGGCAGAAAATTAATGTTGATGTTCATTGATTTGATGTACTTTTTTATTAATATAACGTACCTTTTTCGTTCAGTGTATGTTTGTCTTTGATATAATAATTCAAAAATACGCGCTGTAATAAACCGGAAGTATTTCTTTCCTTTTTTAATTTTGTATCTTACTCTAATAATTCATGGCGCTGTTTTTAAAATCTTTCCACTTGCTACTATGGCGCCACCTTAATTTGCTTCCTTTCGATGGACACTTTTTAATACATTCAGATGGTTCTCCTTCCTTCTACCCTCCATAATGAAAGACTCGTATCCAAATGGATGTCCAAATCCGTGAACACCCGATTTCAATTCGATGATAAAATAGAATGAGATGATCCGATACGATCGAATCGAAGATCGTATTCGACATCGAACGACTCGATAAAATCGACGTGAAATAGAATCCCACTGCAGTATTTGCGCCGCAAATCGTGGAAAACCATTTCTCACCTCTTTCTCCATGCATTCAGAAGCTGAATTGTTTTCCTTGCATTAGGTATGCCTTCTTTTCCTACCCTCTCCAGTTTTGAGTACCCTTTTAGGAATTTTTCTGTCAAAAAAAGGTAATTAGCTTGTCCTACATAATATTTATTTAACCCAACAAGTGTATTAAGGCGATTAGCGATCGAGATAATGTCTAGTTTGTTAATCGCCCTCATTAATACACTTGTTAGTTACAAAACTTTTCCGTAGACTGTAGGGAGAAATAGACTAAAAATTAACTCATTCTTTTATACGTCTGATCATACAAACATGGAGTTTTAGTGTAAGTTTGGTTACCAGTACCAAAACCCTTTATGATTAGAAAATCATTCATAAATAGAGGTCATTAATGAATGATTTTTTGTACGTTTGGTTGCCTATACCAAAATCGTATTCAAGATTTTCGATGAACAATTTCAAATATCACTTATTACTTAAAACGCCCCACACACTATGCAATATGTCGTACGACAAGTTGTACTGCAGATTGGGCAAACAATCTGTGCATTGTCCACAGACACGAACGATTTGAACATCAATCAGTCGTTGCAACTGGCAGTTGGGGAACCAATTCCATTCGTATATAGTTTGTGTCATGGCAAAGACTATTTCGAAGAAGATTATAGCGGCAGTAGTGGTCATTCTGTTGGATGATAATGGAGAAGTAATAAATGAGAAAAAAGGAAATGGTGCAAAACTTGGTTATTACAGCGACGTATATACACGCATATGAATTTGCTACGAGAATTATATCGAAGTGAACCAGCAGATTTTAAAAATTACCTGAGAATGGATAGCGACGCATTTAACATATTAATGAAGTTAGTTCGACCCGAAATAACAAAACAAAATTCACAAATGAGAGAAGCAATTACTCCTGAACTGTCACGCTAAGATATTTGGCAACTGGAAATTCTTACGAAGACCTTAAGTTCAGTACTGCGATATCCCCTCAGTCCATCGGTCAAATAATTCCTGAGACATGCTGTGCCATTTACGAAGTCTTAAAAGAAGAATATTTAAAAGTAAGTAAAAATCACATTTGTATGTATTGAAATTTATTATACAAGAACAAAACTTGAATATACCATTCTCGCACATAAAAACACAAAAATGTAACAGTATATTCTAAAGCGGTTGATATGTTTGGAAAAACTAGCCAGTTGTTAAAGTGCTTGCGATGTTTTGAGTTTGTGGATTGTCCAACAGCAAAAAGCTGTTTGTTGTTCCTTGAGGTCATGGGTAGGATGCATAACCATGTGCTTGCGTGCAGTTTCTCGGAAAAGTGTTGATAGGGTGGGATCCAGAAAATATATTGTCATGGTATGAATAGTTACTGAATAATAAATTTAAATATTTAATAATCATATAATTTAATTGATATTTGTACAACCAACTCTATCATTTGATATTCAGAATCATTTATTTTCCATAGTAGAAGAATATAAAATATATTGAATAAGTCCTTAACAAGCCTAAAATAAACATATAAAAAAAACATTTAGAAAGAAAAAGAATAATATGTAAAATTAGTTTTGATACTGAATAATTAAAGTCATACAATGACAAACAGTAAAACAGGAACACAAACCTTAAAATAAAAGATTAACAGAGTACCAACTTAAAAAGTGATGATTGTAACATTGAAATATAAATAAAATGACCACCACCATATAGAAAATAATAAGCTAAAATTGAACTATAGATAAAATAAAAATAATCATATAACTTAACATAAATAAACTATCAATATAATCAAAAATAGCAATAATAATTTAGTAACTAAATTTTTCAAAGACCGTCATTGGTAGAAATAATTTTAAAATAAAATCTAAGAGCGTTTGTTGAAAAAACAAAGGAAAAAATCAACAACGGGTTTGAGATTTTGAGAAGGAAGGAGGAGGTTGTTCGAAGTAAGAAATTAAAATTAAAATTTATGCAGAAATATTCAAAAAGAAATAAAAAGTTGTAAATATAAAGTTAACTAAACTAATATAAAGTGATTGTAACAATATATAAGTAAGTGAAAGGTAATACTTACCATAAAATATTTGTTGATAAGTGAACACTGGTATAAGCCATATAATATTCCTATATCCAAGGCATATATTTCAATAAATCAAAAATGAAAAGCAGAAAAATATTGAAATCGTTTATCCAGCACAGAAAAAACTTTCCAAGTGGCCCAGAATTTTGATCCACGGCCACCGAACATTGAACTTCAGTGTGACCTTCAAGAGAAGAAAAGAAATGAATACTTTAATTGCGAAAGACAATCAGGTATCATTTATCTATGTAATTTAATATTGAATTTATTGATGTATAAAATTTAAATTGTTCAAATTTAAAAAGTATTAAATAAGATTATACTTACTGACAAAAATTTTCAAAAGAATCAATAAGAGCCGTATTACACAGCAAAGAATTATGCCGAAAATTACTCTGAAATTTACCATGAAAATTTTCGTCAATAAAATATGCTGTATGACACGACCAAAAATTCTTGCGAAAATTTTCGGAGTAAAAATATAAAACATGTTTTATATTCTCCAGACAAAATTTTAGAAAGTGCGCGAGAATCGGCGTAGAACCACATAATTGGTTTGTTTGACATTGCACTCATTAATTGCCTTTTAGATAATTTATAAACGAACCAACAACAAATTTCTGCAGCATCTAACATTTCAAGTACTTTCTTCTTCACTATTTTTGAGAAGAAAATAAATCTTATTATTGAAAATAAATAATATTAGGTTAATGAAAGTATGTTTGTTTACTGTTTGCATACATCAGCTGTAACTAAATAACCCGACTCCGCATGCGTATCGTATGAATTACTCCGAAAATTTTTGGAAGATTTATTGCCTGTGTAATACAGATTTTAAGAAAATGTTATAAAATTTTAGGTAAAATGGTAATGGTAAATTTCAGAGTAATTTTCGGCACAATTCTTTGCTGTGTAATACATCTCTAAGGCATTGACCATCATTGAGTCCATTTTATTCTAGAACATTGTCAAATGTCATTTCTTCACGTATATAAAGTAATCTTCTTCTCTGTGGTTTTAAAACCATAGAAATATAAAACCATAGACTCTGATAAGTATAATCTTAATTTTGTTGTGAATGAGAGAGTGAATAAATTAGATAAGAAATAAATAGTGTTCATGATTTTTGAAGTTAATTAAGCCGTTAAGCAGAGTTAAACAATAAATCGAACGTTTCATTTGTTGAACATTTATTTAAATTGAATGTGTTTGTTTCTTTATATCTATGCTATATTTTACAATAAACACAGATTATCAACGTTGGAACTTTTTGAAGGTCAAAGGACAGAGTTGGCCTCACAAAAATTTGTACTCACAAACAAAATATAATTTCCATGAGGTAGTTTAAATAAATTTACAAAATAATATTCAAATAATATAATAGAGTCTCATAACAATCATAATAAAAAAAAAATAATAAAATAAATATTTTGATAATTTTCGACTGAGCTATATTGATATAAACAAAGATAAGTATTAAAACTAAAATAATAAATAAATAAAATTTAATTTATAAAAAGGTATGGAATTGATTTAGACAATTATTATTCAAACCATATCAATATGTATACTACTATCTTCCGTAAGTTTACCCATTTTTGCATAGAAAATCACGTCAGATATCAATTTTTCAGCAATTATTCTCTGATGTTCTTCGATGCCTCTTAATTGGTATCCTAGTCGCTTACCGGTAACCTGGTTTCGTCTTCAGTTTCATTATTATTCCTTGATAAAGCTGTATGAGCTAAATCTAATAACGCTTGTCTCTTATGTGCGGTGGCATTATTATCAGTCTTCTGTCTAACATTTCTTTGTTGAAATAGCTATTTGTATGCTTAGGCCGCGAAATACCTTTTTAACGTACCGAAAAAACAGTTATCGCCGAGGCCGCTTGCGGCCGAGGCAAGATAATCTTGAGGTCGTTAAAAAGTTTCGAGGCCATGGCATACACACTATTTTTCGTGCAATCGTTAAAATTATTAAACTACTTAGATAATTGTAAATAAATATATTATTGCTCTAAAATCAACAGCAGTTCAATTTATTTAACAATGTCACCGTGTCCTATGGAAATGATATGTTTCAATATATACAAAATATTTTGACAGTTCTTGACAAAACGCAAAATGTCTGATACTGATAGCGATATTTCAGTACCTTCCACTCCTCCTGAACTCAAAAGCGTTGTAAATTCGGCGCTTTCCGTTTTAATACCTGAAAAATCTAAACGGCAGTACGAAAAATGTTTCAATATATACAAAATATTTTGACAGTTCTTGACAAAACGCAAAATGTCTGATACTGATAGCGATATTTCAGTACCTTCCACTCCTCCTGAACTCAAAAGCGTTGTAAATTCGGCGCTTTCCGTTTTAATACCTGAAAAATCTAAACGGCAGTACGAAAAATGTTTCAATCTATACAAAATATTTTGACAGTTCTTGACAAAACGCAAAATGTCTGATACTGATAGCGATATTTCAGTACCTTCCACTCCTCCTGAACTCAAAAGCGTTGTAAATTCGGCGCTTTCCGTTTTAATACCTGAAAAATCTAAACGGCAGTACGAAAAATGTTACGGCGAGTTTAAAGATTGGTGTGACAAACAGAATGTTAAGACGATGTCTGAAATAGTTATTTTTCTCCGATCGTGGGAAAAGTTACACTATTTTGACCTGTTTTCTATGCGCAAAGCTCAACATTCCAGAATAGTGGGCAGTTGCTAAGCAATTAGACAATAACAGTGCGGTTATATTGTTACCGCACTGCTGTAGCGTGCGGTAATGTTACAAATGAATTATTACAATAAAATGAAACAAAGTATGGTTTTAATTTTTACAAATAATCGAATCAAACAAAACCGGCTTGAAAATTATTTTACTTTTGTCATAACAAAGTAATGGTTACCACTTCTATATTTCAATATGAACATAGAGAAACTTATCTAAACTTACTTGATTACATCTTGAATGAAATATTTTTTAATTAATTTTTTAAATGTAAATCAACGATCGAAGAAAAAATAGTATGTATAATTCGTGGGAAAAGCATATTCCCACTAATTATACAATATACTATTTCCTAACAAGTGCGGAAAGTGATACTTTCCCGCACGCCACTGCAGTTGACCCGAACGACGCGGAGCGGTCGTGGCGGGAAAGACACTTTACGCATGAGTTAGGAACATTATTTTTTCTACGACCGCATCTACAAAAAAGTATACCAACCCATTTTTCAAAAATTATTTTATTTCAACATACATACACTGTGTCCGTAAAGTATGGAACAAATTCATTTTTAGCTAAACAGACCATTTTAAGAAATAATCCTGAAACACGTCGATTTTTGATTTTAATTTACCGTATTTTATAATAATAATCTTATATACAGGGTGAATTACTTTCGAGTAATGACGTCACCGTTATTTTTTTTAAATGGAACACCCCCATTTTGTCTCAATTTTCGGATTACTCTAGCTGAGCTGATTCCAAAAATGTATCACATGTTGATTCCAATTGGTACAGGGTGGACAAAAATACAATAGTTTTGTGTGTGCTCATAAAGTAACGCGTAACATTCTTTATTAGTTAAATTGACAATATTATCAAAAATACTTACTGTCTAGCGGCAATTGGTTTAAATGTAACACCCTGTAGTTTGTTACATTTTTAGATTAATAAAAATGAGCTGTTTCCAAACATGTTTGGTACTTGTGGTCTAGCAGACAGAATATGAAAGAAATTATTTCTTATCAATTTAAAAAAAACATAGTCGTCTAATTTTTTGTGAAATGTCATTATTTGTTTAGTAATTTATTGATGTTCAGTGACAGTTAAGTACTACAATATTTTTGGTATTCGTGAATGTTTCAATTATTGCTTAGATTTAATTAGAAGTAGAAATGGAGTTAAGTGTAAAACAAAAAATTGAAATACTTATGATGATTGGGTATGGAGACAGATCGCGAACTCAGATGGAAGTGTGCAATTTGTTTAATGGTAAATATCCAGAAAGACCTATAACGCGTTCAACAGTCAGTAAGATTGGAAAGAAATTTCGAGAAACTGGTACGGTTGAAAATGTACGCAAATCAGGTCGTCCCTCTGCAAATGCTGATACAGCATTAGAAGTTTTACTTAGTTTTGAAGAAGATGCACACACTTCTGTGCGTAAAGTTAGTCGCGATATCGGTGTTAGCAAAACAACGGTACACAAACTATTAAAGCTTGAAAAATGGCATCCTTATAAAATCAAACTTGTGCAGGTATTAAACGAAGATGATCCCGATAGAAGAATCCAATTTTGAGAAAAAATGATGGATAAATGTCACCGAGACCCTCTCTTGATACAAAACATTATTTTTTCTGATGAGGCCACTTTCACGTTAAATGGCGAGGTTAACCGTCAGAATTGTAGATACTGGGCAAAAGAAAACCTCCAATGGATGCGTGAGCATCATAGACAATACCCGCAAAAGGTAAATGTATGGGCTGGAATTGTAAGAAATCGAATCATCGGACCCTACTTTATCGAAGGTAATTTAAACGGGGCAACGTACCTTGAGTTTTTAAGGGGGTATTCGTACCTACTTTACGTAATTTGTAGCAGACGTAATCCTGGAGGTTTTGATGAAAGTTTATGGTTTCAACAGGATGGTGCACCTCCACATTATGCTGTAGATGTTAGAAGGTACCTAGATGAAATTTTTCCGAACAGGTGGATTGGTAGACGTGGACCTATTGAATGGCCAGCGAGGTCACCAGATTTCAATCCTTTGGATTATTTTATGTGGGGCCATCTGAAGAATGTTGTGTATCAAACGAAACCAGCAAATATTCAAGAATTAAAAGAGAGAATTCGGACAGCAATAAACAATATTTCTCAAGACACAATAAACAAGGTTCAACAAGAATTTGTACACCGTTTGGGTTACTGTCAAATACAGCAAGGGCTGCAGTTCGAACATTTATAAAGTCATGTATTTCATAAGTATTTTTGATAATATTGTTAATTTAACTAATAAAGAATGTTACGCGTTACTTTATGAGCACACACAAAACTATTGTATTTTTGTTCACCCTGTACCAATTGGAATCAACATGTGATATATTTTTGGAATCAGCTCAGCTAGAGTAATCCGAAAATTGAAACAAAATGGGGGTGTTCCATTTAAAAAAAATGACGGTGACATCATTACTCGAAAGTAATTCACCCTGTATATTAGATCATTATTTTAAAATACGGTAAATTAAAATCAAAAATCGACGTGTTTCAGGATTATTTCTTAAAATGGTCTGTTTAGCTAAAAATGAATTTGTTCCATACTTTACGGACACAGATACAAAAATTCAACTAAAAACTACTAATTATTATAAATATTAATATTAAAAACACAATTTGTTGCATTCTGTAAATTACTTAAAATTGCCGGTCCAGTGGAGTTATTTGGTGTTAACTGGTAAGTAGATGACGTCGATGAGGATGGCATCGGTTGCAGGTCGCATAAAGATGACGATGATGACGATGACGGCAACGGTTTTAAGTCATTTGTAGATGAAAGAAGTTTACTTGATATATTTTTCTTCTGATTCCTTTAAAGAATGTACAGGGTTATATAAAAATATCTTCATTATTTTATATTTTCAAAAAATTAAAAATGCAACAAAAAGCTAGAAAAGATGTAGATTTTATTTGATGGACTATTTCGTAAATATTTAATTACCTGTTGTAACAATAGTTATAACTTCCGAAGTAAAAAAAACTATCTAATAAGGTCAAAATTTGACACTTTCAAAACTAAAATGCGTGCGGGAAAATGGGTTAAAACGCACGGTCATAGAAAAACATTTTATTGGCTTATTTAATGCAGAAATCAAATGTTGTAAAAAGTTCAACTTTGTGGAGCATTTATTCCATGCTGAACATACTAGACAATATCGACAAGCAGTTTTCAAAATTAGTACCATTTCTGAAAAGAAAAGCAGTAGGTTATCGAGCAAAAAAGTCTAAAGTTTTTACGCGTGAGCAAATTGATACATTCCTGAAAGAAGCTAATGATGAAAAATACTTATTTTTGAAGGTAAGTGTTGAGAGATGTCATTTACAATTGTTTTATTTATTGTACTGATTTTTGTAGGTAGTTTTGATAATGGGAATATCTGGTGCCTTGCGACGAGATGAGTTAGTAAAAATGGCCATTGAAGATATTCAGGAAGAGAATGTTGTATTAATAGTAACCGTTCCTGATACCAGGACGGATAAGAAGCGTGTTTTCACTGTTACTAATATTGATTTCATAAAAATTTATCGTAAATATGCAGCTCTTCGACCAAAACATATTGTTAATAATCGTCGTATATTCTTGAGATACGTAAACGGAAAGTGCACACCATTGGGAAAATGCCTAGTATGATTGCCAAGTATCTTAGATTACCAAATCCTGAAACATACACGGGTCACTGTTTTCGGAGAAGTTCTGCCACTCTGCTTGCCAATACTGGGGCTGATATGTCAATTCTTAAACGTCACGGTGGATGGAAGTCCACGACAGTAGCGGAAGGATATTATAGAAGACTCTTTCGAAAATAAGAAGCAAATTTCCAACTCAATTTATGGCGATATAGTATCTGGTTTGAATGTAGGCAATAACCATTATTCAGAAACACTAGATGTAGTTGCTTCAACTTCTGGAGTAAATATAAGTAATAATACAAACTGTACAATTAATATTAATATTCATCCTAAATAATATAAGTAGGTACTTATGTACTTGTTGGTATTCAATAAAAAATAATCCTTGTCTTTGTAGTATTTTAGAAATGTCAAGTTTGGAAGTGATATTCAAATTTGGAAGTGACGTTTGGTTTCGCAGCCGTTGCTATGGGTAACGGCCGCGAAATTAAATTTCGCGGACTGTGCTGAGAACGCGAAATATTGACTTCGCGTGCAATTGCAAGAAAACGGCTTTTATTAGAAGATGATGCTGTAGACGTCTGTGGAGTTGCTGCTGTAGTCTGCTCATGTGTGTTTAAATTGATGGGTACTTCTGAGTCACTCATAGAAGAGAATGGTGTTAGAGGTGATTCATCATATGCTTCTGTTTCTACATTATCGTTCGTCTCAACAAATGTTTCTACCTGAAAAAAAAACAACGACGTTAAACACGTTTAACACGATTTTAAAAATACAAAGTGACATCTGATATTTGAAGACATAATATTATTTTTATTTTCAGTGTCCGTCAACAGTTAACCAGTGGCAAAAAGTGGTGCATAATTTCAAAACCATGTGGCAGTTCAATAACTGCCTGGGGGCTATGGACGGGAAACATATTCTTATCAAAAAACCACCAAAGTCTGGATAATTTTACTACAATTATAAAGGAACCTTCAGCGTGGTCCTATTTGCAATTGTAAATGCAAATTATGAATTTCTCTATGTTCATACTGGTACCAATGGGCGTGTATCAGATGGGGGAATCTGACAGAAGACAGGGATTTGTAAGCGCTTGAAAGCAAACAAACTGAATATACCAAATCCAAGTAACTTTCCCGATACAGAAGATGTAGTGCCTTACGTATTTATTGGTGATGAGGCATTTCCACTAATGGACAATCTACTGAAGCCATATGCGCAAAAGGGAATCACCCATGATGAAAAAATTTTTAACTGCCGGCTATGCCGGGCACGCCGAGTACTCGAAAATGTTTTCGGTATTTTGGCATCACGGTTTAGGGTATTTCTGCAGCCTATTGCTCTTGATATTGCAAGAATCGATGCTGTTGTTCTCGCATGTTGTGCACTACATAATTTCTTACGAAAGAGATCCAAAAGGGAATACATAACAGAAACTTCTGTAGATTACGAAGAGACAGATAATGGTAAGGTTATACCAGGAGAATGGAGACAAACTGGTAATCTGCGCAGACTGCAATTGCGCGCAGCGGTCAGTGTTCTCAGGCAGCTGACCAAATCCCATCATGCAATTGCGCGCACGTCTTTAAAAAGGTATGCTGGTGTGCTATTTTTTTGTAAATATAAGCTATTCAATAGCACATAAGTTCCTACTTGAACATTTTTTAATTCATTTAAAAATACAAATTTAAAAATATTCTGTATTTTCCTTCCAATGAATCTCAACCTGACAAAGGCTCCACAAAACCATATATGGTAACGTTCATAGTTATTCTTGGAGAAGATGTTATTCTGGTTTTTATATCTCTCGGATACACTGCAAGCGCCAAACGTGACGGCGAGCGATCGCGCAGGTATAGACTCTCCCAACTAAATTACTATTGGATTACGATAAGCCCCTTGCCGGTCAGTGTCGTACCTATAATTAGTTTAATTAGGGTAGCAAATGGAACATGATTTCTTTGTAATTTCTTTTCATATTTTATTCAGTATTTTAGGTAGTAGTACAGTTCATTAAAATGTTATATAGTGATACACTTATTAAAAAATAAACTTTAATCAGTCACTATCTGAATACAAATTTTCTTCATCTTCACTGCTTCTTGTGCTGCTATCGTCATTTAAATTTATAATCACTGGATTTACCTCTGTTTGAACATCTGTGAATGTTTCATTTTCCCAATATTTCCGCTCTATATCTACTACATGTCGGCAACGCTTTTGCCATTCCTCGGAAGTGATTTGATCAAACTCGTGCTCCGCCAGTTTCCTCACACCTTCCAACTTGAAAGTTACATTCTTTTGGGACACATTGTTTTTGACAGTAGCCCAAATGAGTTCAATGGGATTCAAATCCGGATGGTAGGGCATAACCTCATCAAATTTGTATCTAATATGATGCTTTTTATTTCTCTTGATCAACTCGTATAATTCGGGTTTGAGCATGTCAGGGGTGAACAAAATGTTTTTTTCGTGCAGCCACTTCACCTTGTCAGCCTTCCTAGAATTTGTGTTGGGGGCTGGATTAATTTGAATATTATGGTATGGAGCATTATCGGTCACGACTATCGAAATCACAGGTAAATTTGGGATCAACTTTTCATGTAACCATTTACCATAATTTTCAGAATTCATTTCTGAATGATAATCCCCTGATTTAAATATAAGCCGACAATTAGGTATAAAGCCCATGTCACCTCCTGCATGGACAATAATGAGTATTGAGTCTTGGTCCCTTCGAAATATTTTTAAATAACCCTATGGTTGATTCATCCGTCCAGTTCTTAGAAGATGTATGTCCACTATGAAGGTATGTTTCATCAAGAAACACAATTGGTCGCTGTTGGATACGAAAATAATTAATTTTTTGTAAATACTTGATCCTCAATGCTCTGATGTCCATTTTCTCTATTAAAATTTTTCTATTATTTTCAGTCCTCCATTTGAAACCTATCTTCTTTAAAATTCTACGAGGAGATGTTCCAGAAGCCACAATACCCAAAACGTCATTAATTTTGTGTTGTAACTTTTTTACCGTAATACGACACCCTTCCGTCTTATGAAAGTCGTAAATAATCCGTCTAATATTGGAATACTCATACTCGGGAATATCAGTTATTGGTGCTCTTCTAGGCCGCTTCTTTCTTGGGGTGGAAAATTTTACTTACACGTTATTTGCAGAAATTAATTGCTCCCATTCTTTAACCACTCTTTCAATGGTTCTTATCGAAATACCTAATACAAAATAAAGATTTGTGTTGAAATAGTTATTTTTGAAATTTATTTAATGTTACCTGTAGCGAGAGATGCTTTATTTTTCACATTTGATAACGTATCCGACTCACATTTGACACTTTGGAAATAATTGAACACTTTAAAAATTATGTCACGTGCCTGACTCTTGATAACTGGTTTTTTGTTAGGCGATGACATTTTTTCAGAAACAACACAAAAATTATTCAAACAATGCCAAACGCCAACAGAATTGGAGGACAACTAATGATACGCCTCTGTACAGATCATTTATATGTCTTGCAAGAGCTGTAGTGGGAGGTAACATTGAAAATGAGTTTGTGCGCATGGGAGCGGGCTCGCCATCACGTTTGGCGCTTGCTGTATCTCAAGTGCCAACTTACACAGGGTGTGTAATAGGTAATACTTTGTGACTATACTGTTCTATCAAATCCACAATGTATTTTGTTGGGGGTTTGTTTCTGAAAAAAACATTTATTGAAAGGGCAGTATTCAAATTATACATTCATTTCTTTTCAAATATACCTATATTATTATTATTGTAAAAATAGAAGTAAAACAACATTCATTGATTGCATATTAGATATAATTTGAAGTGAGAATTTTAAATGTATTGAAATAGTTGTGTTGTATTCTGAATTCTAACATACAATTTGCTATATCACTGTTCAAATACAGTTTGTATCTACTTACTAGGCTACAATATGAATAAGCTCAGCTTCAACATTTGTTGATTGAATTCTATATTTTGTCATTAACCTAATATTATCGAAAAGCATTGTCCATATTTTGTTGAAGGTTCAGAAACATTCAATAATAATTGGTTTCTCCATTCATTTCCCCATGATAATCCCTCAACTTAGATTCATATGAAAATATACTTTCTCCACGACTATATAATAATGCACAAATTATTTTTACATATTTAGCTGAATAATGATATAAAATCTTCACACAAGAATGAAAATGAAATCACGCTAAAATGAATAAATCAAATCGTCTCTTTTAAAACAAAATAATCATATAATCATAATTTTACGTAGAGAACATAATGGACAACAGTAGCGATAGTGAAGGCGCAAGGATGTATGCATCCCGAAATAAACAAATTGCTCAATCATCCACAATGAATTTGCTACCGGAGAGATCAAAGCAAGACTATAATAAGATGTATGAAACATTTATGGAATGGAGAGATTCTAATAAAGTAAGTTCCTTTTCGGGAAACGTTCTCCTAGCATATTTTACAAAACTTTCCGAAATGTTCTTTACAATTTCATAAATAAATATGGTCGATAGCTCAGTGGTAGAGATTCGATTCCCAATGGTAGAATTTTTTTAATGCATAGTCGTGGAGAAAGTATAGTCTTTTACTTGTGTAGAATGGCTATTATTCACTTGGATAATTCCAAAACTCACTAGCTGCGTTCGCTCGTTTTGGAAACTTCATCCGCGTGAATAATAGCCGTCATTCTACACTCGTTGAAGAATATACTATTCTCCGCGACTATATAATCACACCAGTGAAGAATGAAAGGAATTCACTCTCGTTAGCCAATCACATTCTATGATTATCAGAAATCACGCTAAAATTAACCAATCAAATCGTCTCTTTCAAAACGTCAAATACCTAACTACGCAAAATAAGCAATTGTAATAACTTTACCATAAATTTTGAATGAATCTATATACTACCTAAGTAATCCCTACACAATATTTCGATATTGACACTTCAGGCCAGAAAACATACTTTTCCTAATTCTCTTACGCAATTACTTGAAATTTTAATATTACAAACAATACTATTTCAAGACCTACGCCTATGGCCGACACCGAAATTGAGCCGAACTGGACGAAATTCCCCATTTTATTACTCTATACCTTTCTGAAATAGACTATAAATTAAGTATCTATATTTATGGTATCTCTATTATTATTCCTATAATAATGTTATAATTCTCTTCATGTGCTCATTAATTACAATTAATTCGCTGCCACGTTCACTCTACATAAACTCCATTTTCGAAATACTATACATTTAATATTTGATTTCTGTATTTATACTGTCTTCAACCAATAAGAATTTACAAAATGTCATTGAGAAAACAGATATTGGAATCGTATCATTCTAAGAATTTATTTATATACCCTAATGTTAGATAAGTTTTCTAAAAATTTTTGTCCACCTGCTTTAATCGCATTAATCCTTCCGTTGCGCGAAATCACAACATCTGTCTTAAGGGAAAATTTCAGTACCCCAGTAGGTATTTGACCGCTGCGCGCAATCACAATATACCGGGTAATCTACTAGGTTTGGCTAGAAGTAATACAAACAAAAATGCAAGTACTTTCTGCGAAGCTCGTTAGAAATGCATATAAACACTACTTTAACACCATCGGTAAAACTCAGTTTCAAGAACTAATGATAGCATAAACATCTATGTTTGTTATTATATGTATGCATATCATTACATGACGCAGTTTGCTATGATTATTATACCGACCTACTGTATTGTTTTTCAAATTGTTTTCTACTTCGTCTGTGGATTTGCTTTTCCTACCGGGTCCTGACTGTGCGGTGAATAAAAGCAAATCGTAGTACCATAATGTTGTTTCATACGTGTCGCCACCTCTTCCCGTGCGTTTCGAAGCTCGTTTCACATAAGAAGAAGCCACTTGAAGTTGCAGTCGACTGCGCGAACTTGTTGGAGATCTGTGGTCAAAACCAGCGCCATATTGTAAAATTTTAAAACAGTAGCGTAACGTTTTCAAATTTTTTAGGTTAACACAAAATTGAAATATTAAAAATGTATTTTTCTACGAACGTCAGTAAAAGTATAATTTTTAACGCATGCCGTCAGTGTCTAAAATGCCATTTTATGACACTGGTGTTAAAAGGAAAATACTTTTAGCACTAGTGCTAAAAGTGACATTTTACTTAGCGTTTTGTCATCATGACAAACGTAAACATTCAAATCGACGCCATTTTTAGTCCATTTAGACTCATGGAATTGAAGCATTCGCCTGCGGCTCATGCGTCAGCTTTTCCACTCGTGAAAAAAAGCACCACTTTATGCACTAGTTGCACAAATATCTATTATCATATATGTATAGTTTAAATAAAACATATTTGGGAATTCTTTGAAGCTTTTCGAGATATTTTCACATACAATAGACACTGGAATATGAAAATACTTGGTATCGTTGAAATATTTATACTTTCAATTAACGATTGGCGATGTTCGATGAAATCGGCCAAAAATTAAGACTCAATTACGTTCTTATATTATTAAAGAAGGGAAAGAAAAACACAGAATAGGAACTTGAAAAAATTTTTATTTATGAAAAATAGTGGTGAATCTTGGTTATATGGTTGACTCAAATAACTATACTGTATTATACTGTCATTGCTTCGTACAGTTGCAAACATCATTGAAGTGCTGAAACTCGTATATAAACTTATATTTAAATAAATATGAAGTAATATGCTATCCAAATAAAAAAATATAAAATATTAGTAAATTTAAATACACCCATTTCCACACCACCCAAGAGGTAGAGTTAGCAGCCCGCTTTTTTTATAGTGGTTTCCCCAAGAGGCCTAATCCACTTAAGTAATCCTGAATTAAATAGCAGTACGAACAGTAGACTCTAAATTAATAAAGACAGTTCTTTATTTCGCCTATTTTCATGAAAGGGTTCTAACAGGAAACCGCTGGGTAGTGGCAGCACAAACACTAGTCTCTAAATTAATGAAGACGGTTCATTATTTCGCCTACTTTCGTTAAACAGTTCTAACATGAAACTGCTGGATAGTGGCAGCACGAACACTGGTCTCTAAATTAATAAAGACGGTTCATTATTTCACCATAAATAGAAAATGTACTCCACTTTTGATCCTATACATCTAGTTTTTGGGCAAACAGGTTTCACTTGTTGGGATTTGGCTCAAATGACTGATTTTTAAATTGATATATAACTAAAGGGAGTGAACCATCAAATTAGAAATGTCCACATAATATTCTTTTATTAACTAGCAACTAACATTTAGAATGTTTTGTGTTTTAAATACAAATAGTATTTTTATAATTTTTGAAAAGCACAGTAATGAAATAAAAATCAAATCAATCAAAACTATCTAAAAACTTGACCAAACCTGTAGTATATAATAGTCAACCGAATGAGAAATATATTTTAATCCAATTTGTAGATAAACACATTGATGGGATTTTGAATGTTAGTTAATAATTACTGATAAAAAAGTATATCATGTGGAAATTTAAGATTTTTCAACATGGACTTTAGGATATATATCAATTTCAAAATCAGCAATTTGAACCATCTCACAATATTTGAAATATTTTTACCTAGAATCTATGTGTGCTGAAAAAAAATTGAGGTAATTTCTTCTAGCAGACTTGTGCTATTAATTGCTTTCGGAGTCACTACTCCTACTGTTGCCACTGCTATAGTCGTCCTCTGAAGTAGATTCATCGGACGATCCTGTATTCACATTAAACTTGAGAGAATCTACAACATCATCAAAAATGTGTTCTTTTTTAATCCATTCTGATTCGCATTTCTTTACATGTTCGCAAATGGAACACCATTCTTGAACAGATACCTCAGAAAATTTCTTGCTGGCTAAATTCTCCACATCATCCAGTTTGAATGTGGTATTATGCACTGCCACCCAGTTCTTAACCAGTGGCCAGATTTTTTCTATTGGATTGAATTCCAGATGATAAGGTGGCAACCGTAAAACTTTATGCCCAGGAATACCTCAGCGAAATGTTTTTATTGCTTCATATAAAACGGGTTTTGTTTTACTGGCATCATGTACAACATTGTGGGCCCTAAGCCATTCTAACATTTCTGTTTTGCTAGATGCTGTTGTAATATTTTTTTCAGCTTTCACATTATGGTAAGAAGCATTATCCACAACCAGAACTGATTTCTGAGGCATATTGGGTAATAGTTGTTCCTGAACCCACCTCATAAAGTTTGAATGGTTCATGTCATCATGGTAATCTCCACTTTTAGAACCTAAAAAAAATAATAAATTTCATCGAGGCTTACATTAACAATATGTCCTATGAGAAATAGTTAATTGTGTTTGTCTTATTTGACTGTTGGAATTATCTTTTGTTAGATATTGTTTCAAAACCCAATGATACACTACTTGTTTGTAAGTGACAATAGTATTAATTTTCTTTTATAGAATTAAGATCACCACGTTCAAATATTATATTTCTCTAAATTAAGTTGAAACAGGTTATATCTGATATAAGTGAAGTATTTACAAATATATGGGACAACAGTTACTTACAAAATATCACTTTTCGATAAGTATATATAATTAATACAAACCTGAACGAAAAATTAATAGGGCATTAGGGATAAATCCCTTTTCTCCACCTGCATGCACAATTACAAGTCTCCTTCTTTTTGAGATTGGCTTTTTCAAACCTTTCTCTGATATATCGTACCATACCTTGGATTGCACATGGGAGCTGTGAATGTATGTTTCATCGGTATACACAATATTCCATCCTTCGGTTCTATATTTAATAATATTTTCTAAGAAAGTAATTCTCTTATGGCGAATATCATGCGATTCCATAATCACCTTCCTGTTATCTTTTGTACATCTACAACAGATACAATATTTTCAAATAAATAGTTATGCATGTTACCTTTTAATATTTTCAATTTTACAATGCCTCTTGTAGCTTTATTTTAATTTTTGTTCTGAATTTGTTCTACCCATTTCACAATTTTCCTCATCCTCAACATTATTTTCCCTTCAAACACTCCAATAACTAATAAAAACTACTTACCTAAAGCCCATACTTTTTAACAGCCGCCACAAAGAAGTTTTACTTGTAGTGAACTCAAGTAAAACAATATGAACTTTCTGCAGAATGCCTAGAAAAAATAAATATGTATATTTTAATAAAAAATTATTTATCTATTAAACTATTAAAAGTAATTCTAGCCCTAGCGTAAAAACTCATACTAAAAGTGAACTGACAAAAGTTTCTTGTAATTAATTTCAGTACCTTTATTATACTTTAATCAAACTTACATGTTAAAGTAGGAGCTCTTTTCTCCAGGATGTAAAAATTATAAATGATATCCCGAATCCTTTGCAATTCTCCAAAATTTAGTGCTTCCAGTACCTTTTTTTCCTAGATCTATTTATTCGAGGAGATCTAAGAGATGTAGATGCTCCACTTTCAATAGCTGAGGATTCATTTTTAATTCTGGTGTAAGTACTTCTACTCACCTCAGTAGCTTTTAAAGTTCGCTCTCTGCAATTTAAAAATATAATTATTATTAAAAATCAGCAATAGGTACATATTTTCACTGTAAAACTAAATGTATTTATTTGGCTTTTCCAACAAATGAAATCCAGATCAAGATATATATTTTACAAATCAAAGAAATGTATACTGTATAAAATTTAGTCGTGCTGTAAATATACAAAGACATATTGTTTTTCTGTGTATGAGATAATTATTTATTAATAGGCATTAGTATTAGAACCATATAAATCACTGTTAAGTGCAGCAGACCCATATAAATTACTTAGCAGAATACATTTATTTTTGAAGTAATGTATACTTTTTATACATTTTATAAAAATCTGAATGCCAGGAGTAATATATTAGATTATTATACTTTTTTATTTTACTTACCGATGATTTTTTAAAGGCATTTGAATTCCATGTTCGGCTTCGGACTCCATAAAAGTTGCAACGCTTTTAAGAATCTGTCGGCCTTGACTGTGGATAATTTTTCCTTTAACACCAACAACTTTTTTAGGAGGCATGGTTTTAGATCAAATAAAACACACAACACTCACAGATAAACTAGCTAAACGTCTTAAAATATTCAAAAATCAAAAATATTCGACAGTAAATGATTGCTTCAAACACAACCTCAAATGTCAATAATAAAATGGTTGTCGGCATGAAAATCGTTGGAAACGCCTATGGCATGAAACGGTTGTGACAAGGTTTCAAGGCCGATTTTGATTCCTGCGCAACAGGAAATGCGAACTTCAAGTGGCTTCTTCTTATGTGAAACGGAGTCTAACTACATATTATAAGTAATAAATAAGTGCTAAAATTATGTTATAATTCTAATTGTCTTCACATTCCGTTTATGTTTGTTTGAATAGTCATTCGATCACAAACCATGTGGTTTGTGCATTCGATTTTACATCCCACAAACATGTTTGTTCACTATTTTTACTTAATTACAGTTACCTGTAAATAATTGTCATATTAGTAAAGCGTGATCTATAGACGTCAAAAAATAATAGTTCAATACTATTAAACGCTTTATAAAATTAGAAAAATAAATTTCCAAAGAGCAGACCGTCCACTAAGAAGCAACAACTATAGTTTGGCAACTCTATATGAAGCTACGGGGCATAGGTAAGAGGCGAGGAAACATGGCCGATATCTGTCATAAACGTACCAATAGCGTACGGTACCTATTTTATAAAAGTATTAAAAATAATAATAATTATTATATAATAATTATATATAGAAACTGATTTATGCTTTGCTTTAAAGGTAAGGTATTTTTCAAAACATGGTACCTATTTGTTAAAAACAAATAATGTTAAAAATCCGTAAGAATTCGTGAGATACCAACCCCGTTTACTTTAGAAGTGTAATTAAATGTCTGTCAGGGCATATAGCCCGAGAAGTAGTTGTTGCTTGTTAGTGAACGGTCTGTTTTTTTGAAATTTATTTTTCTAATTTTGTAAAGCGTTTAATAGTATTGAACTATTATTTTTTGACGTCTATAGATCACGCTTTACTAATATGACAATTATTTACAGGTGACTGTAATTAAGTAAATACCTAAAAAACCGAGATGGTTTTTTGTCGATATAGAATTTTGGTTTGTGATCAAATGTGGATATGTCGCTGATATCGCACTCTTAGCATTTCCTTTACTGAGGCTAATGTATTGGTGTGGTATCAACGTAGTCTCTCAGTCGCAAATTTTGAACGAGCAAATCCACGTCGCTTTGGTATACGGTCCCTGGTACACACCGTGTCAAATAAAGCATATACGAGGGTGCTCCAAAAAATTTCAGAAAAAACTTTTCAAAAATTAAAATTAAATTCAGTGAGGTAAGTTAAAGCACCCATTTACTGGCCAAAGCCACCTTAGGCTGTCAACCGGGGAGTGAGGCTGCTCCTCGGCAGTAACAGGAGACATTTACGAGACAAATATAAAAAAAAACACCTTTCTTTTTAAAACTTAACTCATCCACAACCAATTATGCGATCTACCAGATCGAAAACGGCTTCCAAAGCCAATTCCGAACCCGGCTCTTCTTCAGAGACGGACTTTCCACCTTTGAGACCAACTCAAAACAAATCTACTACCAACCAACTACCTCCATTCTCTTCAGCTTCTAGCTCTCCTCAATCCAGCTCAGCTAATCAATCTGAAACCACTCAAATGATGGAAGTTTCATGCCGACAATTCCAAGATTTGCACAAAGTCATCAACGACCTCAAAAATGAGGTCAAATCTCTTAAAGAAGCCAATTCAAAACCTTCCGAAACTCCTCTACCCGAGGCAATTTCATACGCACGGGTAGCAGCAACACCTCCTGCCTCTCCACCAGCTTCAGTTCGAAGCATTCCAGCCAACAGGCAACATATATCGCCCTCCAGCGTGAGCTCTAAATCCTCCGGACGTCAGTCCACCCACCAACCTACCACTACACCAACACAAACCAAACCATCCTTCCAAACCTTAAACTTACGCAACCTACCCACCAAATACTGCTCTCAAAAAGAGCTTTTCAACCTACTCAATACCAACGAGATCCTACGAGGTCACATCCATTATCTAAAGGTCAATCCCAATTGTACGGCCCTCCTTAAAATTCCTACATCTTTCGAGGTTAAAACTCTCGAAAAGAAAATTCAAAATGCCATCGGTGACAACCGTGTGGCATGTCTTCCACTCAACCACACTACCACATCCACCAAATACAATCAGCCTTCACGGCAAAAAACTCCAAACTTCTCCATCGTCGTCTCCTACGTCGACAAGTCCATCTCCGACTCTGAAATGGCTGAACTCCTCTAATCAATAAACTTCAACTTTACCAGATGCTGGAGAATCATCTCCAAAGCCACCAACAAACCCACCATCCTCCTCAGAGTCGTCACCGACTCTGAATCCGCTTATCATCAGGCCCTTTCCAAAGCAATTTTCCTTTATGGCCTCAACCACAGGTGCGAACCTTCTATCCAAAATCCACTACCTCCAGTGGCCAAATACTGTACACGATGTACAGATATTGGCCACCTTGCAACAGAGTGCAAGTCCAAATTGCGGCGGTCATAACCATAAAGCAGAAGCCTGCGAAAAGGTTGCAAAACCTTGGTGCAGGAACTGCAGTGGTGACCACGCAACTTTCGATCCCAAATGCCCCAAACGGCAAACCCTACCCTCAAAACTCGAGGAAATAGCACATATTACCCTCCCCAAACCCTCCATACCCTTTGACTTCTCCACAGAAGTTCAAAAAGTTCTTGAAGTGATAGCAGTCACTATAATGAATGCCGTTCCTACCTCCCGAAAACTGGTTATAGAAACTCTCAAACACTTAATTCCCACTTACTATAACCATAATTGCTCTGTCCTTGGACAGGGAAATAAGGCATTTTTCAGCTTCACGCCGATAAGGTCGTAAATCTCTACTCTCTCCTTCATAAAGGCTTTTGATGGACTTTTTATTAGGTACGTTGAATTGCCAAGGTCTCTCCAGGAAGAGACACTTGCTGAAGCACCTCCTTAATACCCAAAACATTCAAATTCTATCTATTACTGACACTCTGGCAAAAAATCCTCCTCACTTTTCAGGATACCAAACCCTCCACTATGACAAATGCCAATACTCTCGAGGTAACGGCTTTCTTGTCATAAATGGAATTTCAGTCACAATTCACAGTTTTCCTGTGCAAATCACTTCTCAGAATTTAGATTACTTCGCTATTGACGTTACCTTTAATAGGTCTACCATCACCTTTATTTCCTTCTATAACCATCCTCGCCAAACCATAAGTGAAGAGCTCTTTGAATATTTTTCAAACATTCCAAAAGCAGTAATTCTCGGAGATTTTAACTCCCGACATATACAATTCGGTGATACTTCCACCAACCCCTCAGGTAGAATCTTTTCCGATTTACTTCTCGACCTACCTATTTTCCGAATTTTAAACAGAAATCCCACCTTCATAGGCCACCAGGGAGCCTCAATCTCAGACCATGTGGTATCTACCAAAGAATAGCTACTCTGTTCGACGACGAATGCTACCAGGGTGACTCAATAACTTCCGACCATCTTCCACTTCTAGTACGAACAAAGCTAGCTAACCCAAAACCTCCTATATCGCAAATTTTCACCTTTTTAGACTACAAAAAGGCAAACTGGGAAAAATTCCAAAACCATATATCTTCCCACATTCCTAACGAACCCGAAAGAATCACTATTGATTCAATAAATTCTCACGACGAAACACTTCAATCTCTTATTATAGATGCCACTGACCAATCTGTACCACTTACCACCATCGATACTTCATTTCATACTCTACCTCAACACATCCTTAATTTAATCAAACTCAAAAGACGTCTTTATCGCACTTTTGTACGTACTAGAGATCCAGCCGTCAAGAACGAATGGAATCGCCTAAATGCCATTGTCAGATTTGAGACGAACGCCCACAAACAGCGGGAATGGAAACGTCTCACGGCTGACCTGGACTTTAGACGAGGAAGTGAGTTCTGGAACAGATTCAAAACTCTCACCGGTCAACGGAAGAGAGTAGAATCAGGTCTCAAAGTACAAAACCAAATAGTGCACACCGACGAAAAAGCCGAGGTTTTCAAAACACATCTTCAAAATGTTTTAATTTCTCCAGAAAACCCACTTTTTCTTCCCGATTTTTTCAGAGAAACCACTCTACTTACCTCGAATATTACGAGAAGCCCCCATACTATCACCCCTCTAGATCCCAATAACCCTCTTTTAAAACCTTTCTCTCTCGAAGAGATCAAAACCGCCTGTCTAAGAGGCAAAAACACCGCCCCTGGTCCCGATCAAATCTCTAGAAGAGCTCTGAAAAACCCTCCTCCCTGCATCGTTCCTCAAATCCAGAACCTAGCAAACGCCTGCCTCTCTCTCTCTTACTTCCCAAACGTATGGAAAACTTCACATACAATCCTCATACCGAAACCAGGTAAAGATATTAAAAATCCTGAAAATTATAGGCCCATTTCACTTATCAGTGTTCTCGGAAAGCTCTTTGAATTCCCGGTAAAAGAACGACTTTGGCAACACTGCAATGGCCAAAATATAATTCCCGATTACCAACATGGCTTTCGACCTGAATGTGACCTGAACATACTTCACAAGCTTCTAGCTTTTCACACCACCATCACCCGTGCTATAAATGCCCGAGAAGTTTCTTCAGCCGTACTTCTGGACGTTCATAAATCCTTCGATCAAGTCTGGCATGCTGGACTTGTGAGAAAACTCATGAGCATAAATCTTCCTGTTCACTTCGTAAAACTAATCTATTCATATCTCACTGAACGTACCATCAAAGTAAAAGTCGGCTACTCAATCTCAGAGCCTTTCACCCCATTAGCAGGCGTACCGCAGTGTTCTATCCTCGCTCCTCTCCTTTACCTCATCTACACTTACGATACACCCACACCACTATATCAACATCAACATCAACACAAAACGTAGTCCAGTCCAGGATTATGCTCTCAGAGCTTCTGGACGAATAGCATCTACCTTGTGCTGATGAGGCGCAAATACACCGAAACCGGTCTACAAGTGATGTTATTCCTTCTAATCTCAAACCAGAATGGTTGGTTCTATCTTAACAGATATACCAACCCTGTTTACTTTAGAAGTGTAATTCAATGTCTGTCGGGGCATACAGCCCGAGAAGAAGTTGTTGTTCCTTAGTGGACGGTATGCTCTTTGGAAATTTATTTTTCTAATTTTGTAAAGCGTTTAATAGTATTGAACTATTATTTTTTGACGTCTATGTTTGTTCACGGTATATTTCAATAAATTCAGTCCAAAATGGATGATTCCTATCCATTTTCACTTTTTATAGAAGTATATGATACAGCAACCACCGAATATTAATTAAACAGCAACTAAACAACAGAGCTTCACGTGATTCTGGAATCGTTTCAACGTGTCGATACGAGTAACGACCGGCCCACACACTTTGCAATCTGTAGTAAATAAGACGCGGTCGTACAACAAATTTTTAACCCGCCAAACTTCCATACGATCCAACCGTGTCGTTCGATTTGTTGAACGACAACCCCACACACTATGTAATTATCGTTTCGACGGTCGGAAATACTTGGGTTGTACAGCTTGTCGTACGACAGATTGCATATTGTGTGGGGCCTTTAAAACGGCCCACAGACGGTGCAATTTGTTGTACTACCGATCGTACAATGGGTTGCACTTTAAATCGTACAGACAGATCGTTGATAGTTTTGCCCACAGACGTGAAATATTCCAAGCGATCGGTTGTACAATTAGTTTAGTATATTGTTCACCATGGCTCCGACTGTTTCCAAAAAGGCAATAGTTGCTGTAGTAGTAGCGTTGTTCTCGGATGAGAGCAGTAATAAAATGGAAAAGAAGAAAAAAATGTGGTGTAAAAAATGGTTGCTCCACAGACATATGTATTCCCATATGAATTTACTTAACGAACTACGCAACACAGAACCAATAGATTTTAAGAATTACCTACGAATGGACGAAGATTCCTTCAAAATATTATTAGAGTTAGTACGACCCACAATTACGACACAAAATACAGTCATGAGAGATGCAATTAGTGCGGAAGAAAGATTAACCGTTACTTTAAGATATTTGGCTACTGGAAATTCCTTTGAAGACCTCAAATTCATGTAACGGCTGCTCAGGTTAGAGAGCACCTCAGGTGTAGATTCTGAGACCAAACTAGTATAAATTCAGAGAGTAGTCTTACCGGTTCGCGGGTAATTCTACTTGAAATTCAATTAAGGTGAAATAAAGATAAACTATGTAAATTAGGAAAGGTAAGTGGGCGCCACTCTGAATAATACTAGTTTATTTGTTATTCACCTCTGCATTATAGCGACAAATCCTGGAAGATTGGAAGGAAAAAAACTATATGAACAACGTTATTAAATTTACAAGTTGTATATTTTCAAACAAAATTAAATATCAAAAAAAAATGAATAGTCGACATATGTTGTTGTATGTTGTGTTGGAGAGCAAGAACTATTGTACTTTCCTGTTGTAGTGTCTCAGGTAAGGGTCCCGGTAAAGTTTCGGGTCCTGGTAAAGTTTCAGGTCCTGGTAAAGTTTAGTCCCAGGTAAAGTTTCAGGTAACGTGTCTCAGGTAAGTGTCCCAGGTAAAGTTTAGTCCCAGGTAAAGTTTAGTCCCAGGTAAAGTGCTAGGGAACAGATATAATATCAGGAACAATTTTCACAAATTCAACAAAATCCAGGATGTCTGAAGTATGATATTACAAGTATGATATTACGATATTAAAGAAAATTATTTGACAACGTGGTTCATACATCCTGTATTTTTAGATCAAAAGAAAGCAAATAAAAAAACGATAAAATAGAATAACCGATTCTGCACCGTTAAATACATACATTTGTTTAAATACGTATATATTTTTAAATAGATATTTTTAAATAGATAATATAAAAAAACTGAAAGAAAAACAAATTCATATCGATATATATTATTCCTGGCACTGGAATGATATTGCTACATAATAAAGATAGGAAGGTAGAAGCTATTAAGAAAGGAGAGTTAGTTATACATTTAAGCGAAATGACTTACCACTCAAATGAATGCACTTCTAAGATAAGATAATATAAGCCATAAGGCTTCAATAGCACATGTATGCAGGAAAGAAAGAACGAAACCCCTTTGCCACTTGTTTAAATACACTAAATCATGTGAACGACAACCGACTTACGTCTCATGTTCGTGTCACGCTCATACGATTTGACCAGGAAAGGAATTTACCTTTCAGTAGTGAATTCTTGATTCATATTTGATTTATAATTGGTAGAAGAAGAAGAGACACGAAATCGAAGTGGGAATTTCAAGATGGGCGTGACTATTTTCCGACAGACGGGCCTCGATCATCGCGCATAGAAACGTTGATTTCGACTCTCGTCGACAGTAAATATATTCAGCCTTGAAACATTTCTCGGCGTTGGGCATGAGAAAGGACTGGCTATTCGCCGCCCATACGATAATTTATTAATTCAATCGAGGGAAGTAAAGTGAACGAAATTAACGTTACACACCCTTACAACCCGAAAAAAAAAATTTTTTCAAAAAAAAATTTTTTATAAGTGAAAATCATTGAGCTATTACGAGACTGAAATAAAGAAGATATTAAGAAGATATTGAACGATAGGAAGACTAAGAAGAAAGGAACGAGTCACTGCGATACTGAAGGAAAAGAATTTGAGGATTCTTCCGAATAATTAATTTAGAGAAAAATAAAGATAAAAAAAAAATGAAAGAAAGGGAACGGTCCAAAGTCTTCACCGGTACGCCAGGTGATTTTCTTTCTTCCTTCCTAGGCTCTTACCAGGGAGGTTGCCAGTTAGCGTCCACAGTAGCCATTGGTCATCGCGCAAGCAGAACACTAGGAAAAAAAAATCATCTCACAAACACAGCAGAAACCTTGAACGGTAAATTCTGAGAAAAGCGGAACCAGTACCAGGTATCTACATACCAATAATTTTAGAAATTTAATAGTAAGATAAATCGCTGCATCAGTGGGTTCCCAAAGATAATGACTAAAGATAAGATAAGATAAGGGAAGAAATGAGACTCCCATCAGATACATTGATTATCCCTCAGTTAGATAAAAAAAGATATGGATGAGTTATTATTTATGAAATGTTTCTTTATTTAATTACTACTATCATATGAATAGAAAAAAAATATTTTTTGGAACAAATCCAAGGAAGTTTGTATTACTCCCTAACAGAATGTAGCTCCTGTCAAGCTAAAATGTTTTGGAACAATGCCAAGGAAGTTTGTATTACTCCCTAACAGAATGTAGCTCCTGTCAAGCTAAAATGTTTTGGAACAATGCCAAGGAAGTTTGTATTACTCCCTAACAGAATGTAGCTCCTGTCAAGCTGAAATTTGGGGAAAAGAGAAATTGACAACGGCATCCCACAACAGTACTGTTGGAAAATCCCCAGAGCGATATGTGAGCCACGTTGGCACAAACGCAGTAGCTAACCCCCCAAGTAGATTTAACTAAATGACAGCAGACCTTAGCCACCTCTGCCTCCCAGGCTGATTAACCCCCCGACGCTGAACCCTGAAACACATTCCAGACCGCTCTGAGCTCCCTCAACACCCACTGCTGAGAAATCCAACAAAAAATATATCAAAAAGGGAAAATGTGATGCAATAAAATATAGACAGATTGAATCCATGTCTATAAGTGAAATATCTAGATCAATCTTTCGGAATGATCATAGATAGAGGTATGTAATGAGCAAAATAGAAAAATTTTAAGTATCAAGATATTAGGTAAGATATTGATTGAAGATAGGCAAAAAGAATTTCTGTAATGTAAGTTGACATCTCGAACATATTAACAAATAGATAATAGAAAAAATTTAAAACACTTGAGATACTAAACATTTTCAACATGAAGGTAATGAAAATTTTTAAGATAATTAAGATAAAGGAAATTTTAAAACAGTTAAGATATTAAAATTTCAAGATAGTTAAGATAATAGAAATTTTAGATAACTGAAGTAATGAAACTTTAGAGCTAAGATAATAACTTCGATATCCCCTGATATGTCAGCAACTATGTAAGTTAATTGCAAAGTCAAATTGTCAATGGTCTAAAAAAAATTTAATATACCCTTTCGGTATATAAATACAGACAAGACACTTTGTCTGTAACGATAAGATAAGATAAGTACTATAAAACATATAGTACAGTAGACAAAGTTACTACCCTTGTCCACTTAGATAAGATAAGGTAAGATAAGGTAAGATAAGGTAAGATATTTATCGTAAACTACGATAATTAAGATAAGATAAGTTACTGAAGATATAATATCCACCCCTAAAACATTTAAGGTATATCCGATATTTCTCCAAATCAATTAGACCCAATTCATTAACCTCTATGCATGTACGCAACAGGTTTATTACTCAATTTGATTTGACTGTGCAAAAAAACTTTTTCAAAATTATAATAAATTTGAATATTTTAAAAATTCGAAAAATTCTCAACAGATTTTATATTATAATTCTTAGATTAGAATTCCATCCGGCTAGGAAAATATTTATTACACTACTCATTTATCCCAGAACACGAATGTTAATTTGCTAATCAGTAGTAGGGAAAGAAAGTCATTATCGTTTACTAGTCAGAGAAAAGGAAAATCTCTATGATAAAAAGATACAAAAAAAATATTCGAGACACCAACATACAACACAAATAGAATGAAAAATTAGGAAAGATATATTTATCTGATTACGTTAGGGCTGCTTCGGAATCATCGATATCAGAACACTCATCATCAGACAAGATACCAGCTTTAAGGTCTTTCATGTGCCATCGACCAATATTTTTTCCCGTTTCATCTTTTAATTCATACACTAAGGGAGAGATAACACGATATACGGTACATTGTGTATATTTCGGTAAAAATTTTGCGGAAATATATCTGGCTTTGTCCGATTTTGGGTAGTTCTTTTTCCAAACCCGATCACCTACATAAAACCTATGATCACGTTTGCGCAAATTATAACGTTGACTACTTTGTCGATATGCTGTTTGCAAGTTCTTTCTCACCACTTCGAAAAATTTAGGCATTTCTTGTGTATCCTGAATTCGGTGAACTTTGTCAGAAATGGTAACCTGATTATTTGCATTTTCTGCAATTTTACCATAAAAATTTCCCGAGACAGGTACATTTCGAGCAAAGGTAAGGAAGGAAGGGGTGAAGTCGGTAACCTCATGTTTCGACAGCCGAATTGCTTGAGCAATTTTATATATTTCTTCATCCCATGTTCTATGATCTTCATAACTATAAGATCGTATAGCTGTGACAATGGATTTGTTTACGCGCTCAGTATGATTAATTTGCGGATGAAAGTTAGCATTATACCATATCTTTTGTACTGAATATTTTTCCATGAGATTTTTGAAAAGATGACTCGTGAACTGTTTACCATTATCACACGAAACGATTTGAGGTATTCCAAAAATGAGGAAAACATGATTTTCTAAGAAATCAACTATAGAACGAGCGGTAGCCTGACGTAAGGGATGAACCAATACGAATTTAGTGAACCAGTCAACTACAACAAGTGCGAACTGATTACCTTTGCGAGATCGGGGATATGGCCCTAAAAGATCACACGATATTAATTGAAAAGGGAAGTTAATATTACGATATTGTCCCATTAATCCTGCTTGGGGTAAGTTAGAGGGTTTGCACGATGCACATATTTTACAACGAGTGACATATTTATAAACCGATTTTCTAAGATTTGGCCAATAATAAATTTCAGAAATTCTCTCTAATGTTTTAAAAACACCGAAGTGAGAAGAAGTTGGACTATCATGAAAATGATGTAGAATTTCATTTCGATTTTTAGTAGGAACGACAATTTTCCAATCGGAAATATTACTAATTGGTCCAAATTTATTAAAGACATGTTTATATAATATGTTATTCTCAACTCGAAAACTTGGGTATTTTTCCGGAAAATCCTGAACATGAGAAATCATGTCATTATACCATTTATCAGGATGCAAGGTAGATAAGTCTAAAATACTAACTTCAGGTATACGAGATAAAGCATCCGCAACTACAGTTCCGGTAGATCTACGGTGTACGATAGAAAAGTTGTATTGCGACAATTGCAATATCCATCTAGCTAAGCGAGGAGAAGGTTTTTTCATGTTATTCAACCAAACCAGAGAAGAATGATCGGTAATTACGGTGAAATGACGACCGATAAGATAATACCTAAAATGATCGATCCCTAACAAAACTGCTAACAGTTCCTTTTCGGTAGTACTGAACTTCTTTTGACCCTTTGTGAGTTTCTTACTCATATAAGCTATGGGATGTTCGAGTCCATCTTCCAGTTGAAAAAGAACACTTCCTACCCCAACATCACTAGCATCTGTCATAAGGAAGAAAGGTTTGGTGAAATCGGGACTACTTAAGATAGGAGCGGTAGTTAAGACAGTTTTCACCTTTTCGAAAGCTTGATCTGCTTGGGGTGTCCAAGTAATGGGTTGGTGTTTCTTTCGCTCACTTAGAAGATCAGAAATTGGAGCAGATAAGGAAGAAAAATCTTTAAGAAACCGTCGATAATACGAAACCATTCCCAAGAATCTACGCACCTGAGTGGCAGTTTTCGGAACAGGATACTCACAAATAGCAGAAACCCTTTCAGGATCGGTACGAAGACCATTTTCATCCACTACATAACCTAGATATCTAAGGGAAGAACGACAAAACTGACATTTATCTAAATTCACCGTCAAGCCGGCATCTCGTAATCTCTCAAAAACACTCTGGAGAATTTCCATGTGTTTGTCAAAATCAGGAGTACAAATGATGATGTCATCCAGGTAGTAAAAACAATACGGTTCTAAGGAAGGACCAATGACCAAATCGATCAAACGACACATACTAGCAGGAGCAGAGACTAAACCGAAAGGGGTAGTGACATACTCGAATAAACCTTTACCCTTAACTGCAAAAGCTGTTTTTTCCCGAGATGATTTCTCCAACGGAATTTGATAAAATGCTTGCTTCAGATCGATACTAGATATATAACGAGTATCTCGAAGTTGACTCAGTATAACTTCGATTGAAGGTAAGGGATAAGCATCTTTATTTAAAGTTACACTATTTAATTTACGTCCATCAAAACACATTCTGTATTTACCATCTCCCTTTTGAACTAACCAGATAGGGCTACAATATGAAGATTTACTTTCCTGAATTACACCTAATTCAAGCAAAGTATCTACTTCCTTTTCCAGGTAAGCTTGCATTGCCTGAGGTAAGGGATATTGGGTTTGTTTAAAGGGAGGGGAATTTCCGGTATCAATGAAATGCTCTATCAAATGAGTTTTGCCGATTTTATCTGAAGGACTAATAGTCTTGAATAGATCAATAGTTTGATTTAATTTACCTGTTTGATTAGGAGTTAAATGAGATACATCCCGAATTGTATTGACTACAGCCAACGAGAGAGAATTTACAGTTAAAGATAATTTAGAGAAATTTATTTTTACATTAAAAATCTTAAGAAAGTCCATACCGAGAATAATGTCATGTTTAACAGAAGGTATTAGATAAAATTTCATAAGCCTAGATATCTTGTCTGTGATGACATATGTTTCGATATAACCAAGAACGTCCTGCAACTTGCCATCTGCAGTAGATATTTTTAAGTTATCATCGTCTAAGATAGGTATCGATAAGTTATGAATAAAATCTAGTGCACGAGAACCAATCAATGAGATATTTGAACCAGTATCAACAAGGCAAGAAATTGTTTTATCAAAAATTATGATATCGACATAAGGTCGATTATCATTTTCCATGTTATACAACAGTGACCCTACATTTGCTAAAGACTTATGCTTCGAATTTGAAACTATTGAACTTGATCTTGAATTTAGTTTATAGAAATTTTTGACAAATAAAAGCCATGAATTCCAGTCGGAGCGACTTACAGTAGGAACCTTTTTTAAGAAAGAAAGAGAAATTTTCCTTGCAGAACTGGAATTTACAGGATTTATTTGAGATAACCTCAATTTTTGTCTTTTGTAGGTTTTTCCTGAGGTTTTGGTTTTACTTTGGTGCTGGATTTTCCTGATGTTCCCGGTTTCTGAGCGACTGTGGTTGAGTGGGAAGTTCGACCACCGCTTTGTTCGTTTTTTGAACACTTTGGACATTTCGTTTTTACTGTATCAGGATGTCCACAACCAAAACAAAACAGTTTCCTAGGAACTTGACAGTTATAATACATATGACCTGCTTGTTTGCAATTCCAGCAAGTCCAGGTAGAAGATACTACAGATAGATTTTTTCGTGTTTGTTTAAAACAAGAATTATCCTTAAAAGAGGTACTAGGTATGCTCAAATCTGGTTCAAGTAAATATTGACTGCTTTTATGATTAGCTGTGAACTGTTGGTCCCAAGTTAATGTTTCCTCTAGTCGTTTACATTTTTCAGTCAAAATATCAACAGTATCAATATCAATTAAAGCTAATGGTTGTGCATAATGAGGTAAAAGATTTCTACGAATAATACGAATGATGGCACTTTCACTTGGTTTGTCATCAAGACGGTTGAACAAACCACACATGGCGTTAATATACAAGGTAACTCGTTCATGTTGACCTTGTTTTCTAGCTTTGATTTCCTCTAGTAAATCATCTTGGTAGTTATACGGTAAGAAATCGGATTTTAATTTGGTCACTAATTGTTCCCAATTCTGAACTTTGCATCTGTTAATAAGATACCAATTAAAAGCCTGATCACTAAATAAATCAGCTGAGCTAGAAAACAATTCAGCATCTGTGATACCTCTCGAAAGTTTGAGGCAATTTACGCGTTCTAAAAATCCAAGTACAGATTCTTTGGAATCTATTCCTGAGAATCTTATTCCCCATTTATGTACAGGTACAGGTTTAGAAAAAGAAAAGCTTTGACTTGTATTTACTGGAGTGGATTGTCTGTCTGAATCGATAACATTGATTTTGCTATCTAATTCACCTTCTAAACAAAATATTTCTGTTGTTAAATGTCTCTTTACTTGTTCTTGTTCGTCCTCCTCGCAAGTTACACGAGAAGTACGTTGAGTGAGGTGAGTTAGACGGCAAGTCAATCTTCTGTACTCGACATCCGAAGAAGTTCCAACAAAATCTTGAACCTTCTTCTTCAAGTCGGCAAAAGACATCTTAATACCTGTAATTTCGGTAATAAAAGGAAGTTCAACATATGAAATCGAACTCCTCATAGATACTTCCTGTGTTAGAACACCGCGTAATAATTTCCTCTTCTCTGTAACCAGTGAAGGGATTTCCAAGCCACGATAAGAAAGTTCGTAATCCAATTCATGAGATAAAAGATAATCAACATTTAATTTGAAAATTCGAGCCATGTTATTATACGTTAATTGACGGTATTAAAAATATAAGATAAAAGAGAAAAAACGAGTACTGTTGATATTGACGAAAAAGAAAATTTTATAGGTACGATACGTGAAGATATACGATAAAAATATAAAGATATGTTAGATAAACGATAATAAAAATAGATATTACCAACTCAACATATGAACGATATGATAAGTAAAAGATAGAAAGATAAATAATACGATAAGTGAAAGAAAAGATATTGCTTCTGACTTCAACTACTGTCCAAACTTCCAAGTTTCAAGATTTATTGATATAAAGCAGATGTGTAAAACAAGGCCCCACGTTGGGCGCCAATTTGTAACGGCTGCTCAGGTTAGAGAGCACCTCAGGTGTAGATTCTGAGACCAAACTAGTATAAATTCAGAGAGTAGTCTTACCGGTTCGCGGGTAATTCTACTTGAAATTCAATTAAGGTGAAATAAAGATAAACTATGTAAATTAGGAAAGGTAAGTGGGCGCCACTCTGAATAATACTAGTTTATTTGTTATTCACCTCTGCATTATAGCGACAAATCCTGGAAGATTGGAAGGAAAAAAACTATATGAACAACGTTATTAAATTTACAAGTTGTATATTTTCAAACAAAATTAAATATCAAAAAAAAATGAATAGTCGACATATGTTGTTGTATGTTGTGTTGGAGAGCAAGAACTATTGTACTTTCCTGTTGTAGTGTCTCAGGTAAGGGTCCCGGTAAAGTTTCGGGTCCTGGTAAAGTTTCAGGTCCTGGTAAAGTTTAGTCCCAGGTAAAGTTTCAGGTAACGTGTCTCAGGTAAGTGTCCCAGGTAAAGTTTAGTCCCAGGTAAAGTTTAGTCCCAGGTAAAGTGCTAGGGAACAGATATAATATCAGGAACAATTTTCACAAATTCAACAAAATCCAGGATGTCTGAAGTATGATATTACAAGTATGATATTACGATATTAAAGAAAATTATTTGACAACGTGGTTCATACATCCTGTATTTTTAGATAAAAAGAAAGCAAATAAAAAAACGATAAAATAGAATAACCGATTCTGCACCGTTAAATACATACATTTGTTTAAATACGTATATATTTTTAAATAGATATTTTTAAATAGATAATATAAAAAAACTGAAAGAAAAACAAATTCATATCGATATATATTATTCCTGGCACTGGAATGATATTGCTACATAATAAAGATAGGAAGGTAGAAGCTATTAAGAAAGGAGAGTTAGTTATACATTTAAGCGAAATGACTTACCACTCAAATGAATGCACTTCTAAGATAAGATAATATAAGCCATAAGGCTTCAATAGCACATGTATGCAGGAAAGAAAGAACGAAACCCCTTTGCCACTTGTTTAAATACACTAAATCATGTGAACGACAACCGACTTACGTCTCATGTTCGTGTCACGCTCATACGATTTGACCAGGAAAGGAATTTACCTTTCAGTAGTGAATTCTTGATTCATATTTGATTTATAATTGGTAGAAGAAGAAGAGACACGAAATCGAAGTGGGAATTTCAAGATGGGCGTGACTATTTTCCGACAGACGGGCCTCGATCATCGCGCATAGAAACGTTGATTTCGACTCTCGTCGACAGTAAATATATTCAGCCTTGAAACATTTCTCGGCGTTGGGCATGAGAAAGGACTGGCTATTCGCCGCCCATACGATAATTTATTAATTCAATCGAGGGAAGTAAAGTGAACGAAATTAACGTTACATTCAGTACAGCTATATCGCCTCAGTCCATAGGCCAAATCGTTCGTGAAACCTGCCGAGCCATTTATGAAGCACTGAAGAAAGAATATTTAACATGAAAAAAAAACTTTGTAATCTTTTGCTGCTGAAACCCAAATTTACATGAATCAAAAAAATTATATGTGGAATTGAATTAATCTTCATTCATTTAACTCATTGGGTTGGTAATTATTATTATAGTTTTGGATCTCTGACGTATTAGAATGTTTGTTAAATGTATGGTTTTGGACCTGAAGTGTGTGGTAGGTGTTTTCCTGTGGCGTTGTAGTAGTGCTTTGCGAATGTTGGACTGTGTTTGGACCTGTGTTTGTATTGTTAAGTTTTGATGAAGAATATGAAGGATATAGAAATGTTACACACACGAAAATGTTACTTTTAAAAAAAGCTTTAATTTCAGAAAAAATAACTAATAGCGAATGTAATAATAGAATTTTTCTAATGTTTATTGTTATAATGTTACAAACGTAATCACAGAGATAAAACAACAAGAGACACATGTTTTTAAAAGTATTTATATAAGAATAATGTCTATGTAGCACTTTCTTCGTGTGAACGTTCACATTTCTCCTCCCTCCTTTGGATCAGGGGCTTTTTCAAGAAGTTCTTGTAAAATTTGGACTTGTGCAGGTGGTAATTTCGGTCCAAAAAGGATTTTGGAAATTCTATTTCTTTTCTTCATGAAAATGGTTACAAAAAAGGCTAAAACAAATATTATTATTAAAAGTGCAGTAATGCTGAGGCCGGTTGGAATAGGCGGCAATACTTCTGTTTCTTCTATCGGTTGTAGTTGACCATGGGTTTCGGAGATTTTCAATTTTTCGGTGTCCAATCTATGGTCGGGCATCAATTTAATGGGAACAATATTTGGTAACGATATTTCGTGAATAGTCTTCTTGCCGTAAGTAATTCCTTCTATTGTTATTGGCTCGTCTGACATTAGGAGACTGCTAACTTTAATTTCTTGCTCTTGAATTTTTGTTGGGTGAACGATACCTAACAAAATTGCTCTGCTAGCTTCTCTATAAAAGTTTTCAGTTACAATGGTTTTTGTGCAATTTCGAATATTGGGTATTTGACATCTGGATTTGACAAATTTCGTACAGACTATGTATTCTGCTTCTCCTCTACATTCTTCGTACCATTTGTTATTGGCGTAGAAAGATGTGGGTGGAATAATCATAACGTGTTCATTATTAGGAATGGGGTAAATTCTATGGGTAAGAAAGGTATTGGTGTGGAAAATTGGGATTTTTATTATTATGAGCATTGTGTTTAGAGTTACGCAGATCAATGTTTTCGAGGATTCTATTAGTTCGTAGGGGTGTTCGTCATTAATAAGGAGGGCGTTTCTAGAATAGATTTTAATAAGTTCATTTTTTAGAGTTTCAAGTTCATTTAGAGTAAATAGTTCAATATTTGAAAGATTTAAATGAGGTAAAGTAATGGTTCGAATAAGTTTCATTAAGAATTCGTTACTATTATCAAGATTTATGATTTCATTATGAAGAATGACATATCCATCGAAATCAGCTGATAATTCATTAATAGCATCTGAGATCACAAGATTATTATTATTAATTTTGTCTAATAAGTTATTGAATCTCGTATCAAGAGATTGACCGAAAGATATTTGATTATTAAATTTTTTTATTATTTCGTTTTGTTTCAATTCTATAGCGGTTATATGTGTTTTAAGTAGGTCTAGGTCAGTGTCGCCTGGATTACCGGATCGTATTTTATTGAAGTACCTAGAAAGTTGAATAAACCTTTTTTCTGTTTACGTGTGATTTTATGCAAATTATCTCTTGCTTCTCCAAGTAAATGAGAATATTGGGAAATTTATGTTGAAAGAGGGATATTTTTTAGGGGAATTTTCAAAAAAGTTTCAGGATTTACGGTTAATATTTCTTCTAATTTATCTAAGTCAATGTGTAAAATGTGTCGGTGATAGATATTTCTCTCGAAATTCCGATTTCTTCAGCATAGTAACCGTTATTCGCGATCTTGTGGATTTTGAGAGGATGTCCCAGGGATAGGATTGTCCTCCTGTAAAGAATTATTTCCTTGAGAATTTTTATTCGTTATTTTACATAATCGTTTCACGTATTTTAAATGAGTACTAGTTTGGTTTTGTTTGTTTGTTTTACCTATAATTTATGTTTTGTTTCGTTTTTTCTTTGTAACGTATATGGTTTGTGTAGGATTAATTTCGGGTATAGGTTTGGCGTTTTGATTTTGTTTGTCTAATATTTCTTGCCTTTTTTCTTTTTGTTTTTGGTATAAACTAGCTAAAAAGGGTTGCAATTCGTCTTTATGTTTTTGATTATACGTTTCATAAAGGGGAAGATCGAAATCGAAATGTATCTCTTCGGCATAGGGTCCATAAAGGATTGAAAATGGTGAGAAATTTGTAGAACTATTAATTGATTGGTTATAGATTAATATAGCAAGCATGAAAATATCGTCAATGGGGTCTTGAGGATTTTGTTCTTGTAGAGTTCTGAGTTTTTCTATCAGTCTTGAATGGAATCTTTCAATGGGCGAGTTAGATGAGGAATTGTTAACTGTTGTGAAGTGAATTTCTGTTTTGTGAAGTTTTAAAAATTCTTTTATTACTGCAGAGTTAAATTCTGTTCCGCTATCACAAACAATTTTTCGGGGGTAATTATGGTGAGAAAAGTAATGCTTCAATTTACTTAAAATTGAAATGGATGTTTTGTCTGGAACTTTGTAACACTGAGCGTATTTAGAAAAGGAATCGATAATTGTAAGATAAATATTTTTGTTGCAATGAAACAAATCTAAGAGTTTTGACCAAGAAGGGGTCCTAATTGGGGTAATTTATAAGGGTGTCTTTCATATTTATTTTTTAAACAGATTTCGCATTGATTAATGAAGTTGGAAATGGTAGTTTGCATAGATGGCCAATAAAGTTGTGATTTTAGATGTTTATAGGTTTCTACAATTCCATTGTGATTGTCGGTGTGATATTTCTTAACACATTCTATTTGTTTTTCCTTTTCTTCAATATAAGATAAAATTTTATTACAAAATATAGCTTTGACAGTTGAATCAATATTTTCCCTAAAAAAATTGCAAATAAAAGGTCTAAAATCATGAGGTAATTTTATTGCGAATTTTTGGCTTGGTTTTAAAATTTGTTTGAAGGCATCTGTAATTTCCGATTTCCAATTATCTGTAACTGTTATAACGTACCTATGTTTATTAAATATTTTTTTGTAATTTATTTCATAAATTTGAGATTGTGGTGTTATAATAATTTGATTATTGGATAAATTAATTGGTTCTTCTGAAATTTGAATTCCGGTAATTGGGTGTTCAATGTCAGAATGTTGTGTATTATCAGTAGTTGTTATATTGTCAAATTCGTCTAAAAATTTGTCTACGTCAAAATCAGTTTCATCTGGGGGTTCTGCTTGGTTTGAACTGATTGTGGCTATGGCGTTAATTTGTATGCGAGAAAGGGCGTCAGCTACTTGATTCTCTTTACCTTTTCTGTATTTTACTTCAAAGTTATAATCTTCAAGTTTTAGCCTCCAGCGTGCTAAGCGAGAAGTTGGATCCTTGATTTTATAAATCCACACTAGGGGGTTGTGGTCAGTTTCTATTATAAATTTTTGGGAATATAAGTAAGGGCGAAAATGCTTACATGAATCAATTATGGCTAATAATTCTTTTTCGACTGTTGAATAATTTTGTTCAGCGGAATTCAAAGTGCGTGAGTAATACGCGATAGGGTGATTGTTTTGTGACAAAACAGAACCAATAGCAGTGTTTGATGCATCGGTAGTAAGGCTAAATGTTTTTGAGAAATCGGGGTATTGAAGGACTGGGGCGTTGCTTAATAATTGTTTACACTTTTCAAAACATTCTAAGTATTGAGGGTTATTAATATCGATTACAGCTCCTTTGCGGGTACATCTGGAAAACGGGGATGTAATTTTTGCAAAGTTTGGGATAAATCGGCGATGATAGCCAATAAGTCCTAAAAATGATTTGATTTCTTTAATAGTTTTTGGAAGCGGAAACTTTTGAACAGCTTCTATTTTGACAGGGTTCGGTTTTATTCCTTGAGGAGTGACGATATGACCAAGAAAGGCAACTTCTTTAGTAAGAAATTCGGATTTATTCAATTGTATTTTGAGATTTGTTTTTCGGAATACTTCAAAAATTTGGGCAATATGTACGAGGTGCTCATGTAGTGATTTGGAAAAAATAATAACGTCATCCATGTAAACAAAACAGGATTTATAAAGGTAGGGTCGGAGGATATTATCCATCAATTTTTCGAAAGTGGAGGGACCATCCAAATGGCATTCTTAAAAATTCAAAATGACCGTGAGGAACGGAAAAAAGCTGTTTTTTTCTATAGAATAGGGGTAGACTTCAATTTGATGAAATCCCTGAGCGAGATCGAGGGTTGTAAAGTAAGTAGCTTTACCTAAATTGTCAAGAATTTCGTCAATTTTTGGAAGGGGATACTTGTCATCTATTGCGTTTTCATTGAGTTTACGATAATAGATTACCATGCGAAATTTCTTTTCTCCGGATGCGTCCGCTTTTTTTGGTACTATCCAAACTGGGGCAGAGTAAGGAGATATGGAGGGTCTAATTATTTTGTTTTCTAATAGTTTATTTATTTGTTTCGTAATTTCTTCCTGCATCGTTTTGGGGTGTCTGAAACTTCTAACGTATATTGGATGTTCGTCTCGAGTTCTAATTTCATGCTTGATGGGAGAAGTAAAACTCAAGTCCGATTTTTCATCATAAAAAATGTTAAATTTTTTACAGAGATTTAAAATTTCGTGTTTTTCTTCAAAATTTAAATGTTGAGTTCTTATTAATGTCGAGTCAAAGTTCGTGCGACCGTTGGAAATTTCATAATTATTAAGATTTTCAACATGTACAGTGTCAAGTTGCAATGGACTTGGTAGTTAATATGATTTCGTCTACGTAGCCGTCAGTGACTGTGTGAATAGATTCAGGAATTTTTATGTTATTTATTTTAATTTCCGTTAATATTATGTCACCGTGTGAAATATCTACTGGAATTTTATTGTATAAAGTAGAAAAAGGAATTGTAATATCGAATTTTCTCAATGTCAGCGTTTTATTTTCATAGTCAATTAAGGCATTCAAACGTTCTAAGTCAAAATTTCCGAGTAAAATATCGAAATCTTTACTCCAATCGGCTATTCGAGCATCTATTGGTTCGTTAATGCCGAATTCTTCGAATAATGCTGTTTTGATATTGAAAAAATATTTACGAGTTAATTTCATAGCAGTCAGTAAAAATGCTTTTTCATATTTATGTGATGGGTTAAAATAAGTAGAAGCTTTTGGTGAAATAATACTGTCTGATCCTCCAGAATCAATAAGTACTTTTAAACCACTTTTTGGCATAATAAAATAGGGTAATTGGGGGCAATTTTTAATATTATTTAAACTTATAGAGGAGGTGGATCGTTGGTTGAACCTATCTGGAAATCCAGACAATCTATCTCTTCTTCATTATCAAAATTATTTATAGGAAATTCGGGTTGTTGTTCAGTGGTAGTATTTACATTAAAATGGTGAGTCCTTCTGGTAGAAGTACTCATAGGTTCATTTCTAGAATTAATTGTTTGTACACCACTCATCGGAGAATGGTACGAGTTAATTTGGGGATTCGTGGAGTTTCTATGAAGTGGAGAGCGAATAAAAGATTGAAAATCATTATTTCTAAAATTATTAGGTTGAAAATTATTTCTAGGAACATTTGTATTGTTTCTAGGAAGATTTGCGTTATTTCTAGGAAAATTTGTATTATTTGAAGGAGCGTTTCGGAATGAATTGAAATTCGGTTGAGGCTGCCTGTTGAAATTTTGTTGAGTATTATTGCGTGAATAGTTAGGTCTTAAATTTGGTGGTGGAGCATAATTATTAGGCTTGTTTGTCGGCTAAAAATGTTTTTTATTTTGTTGACCTTTTAAAAAGTTCATGTACTGCTGTTGATTTTTGTGGTTATCGTAAGCAATACATTTTTGAAGTGCTTCTTCTAAGGAAGCTATTTGGAAGTGCGATAGATATTCACAATATGGTTCATTAATTCCTGTACAAAAGGTTTTCAATGCAATATTTTTGAAATAAGGGGTTTTAAAATTAACAGTCGGTTCATTGTCATTTAATGTAATGTGTTGTAATAAATCATTTAAATTATTGGATACTCTTTGGTGATATTGGTCATAGTTTTCATTAGTTTTTTGAACAGTCGTAGACAGTTGTGTCACTAGTATGTCTTCAGATCGTCTGTCACCGTATTTAGAAAGTAAAGCGGGTCTTATGTCAGTCCAAGTAGTTTTATTCGAGTAGTTTAGGAAATTTCTGGGTTCACCTTTGATACGAGAAACAACGTTTGCATTTAAAATGAATTCTTGGGGAGCAGTTAAAGTTTGATTAATGAAAAACGCGATTAAATTATCAACAGATTTAATGAATGTGGAAATATTATCGTCTTCTTTGGAAAATTCTAGGAGAGTTGCACAAAGGCTAGCAATATCACTATTAGTTCCAGGCATTTCTTAACAATTAATGTTTCGAGATTCTTCAGACAATGATTCTTCGGTTAATTTTTGAGAAAATCGAGAACGATTTGTATTTTTAGAAGTGTCAATACTGTTTAAACTAATATCAGCTAATGATAAATGTAAATTTTCGTCAGTAATGTCGTTAAAAATGCTCATGAATAAAAGGAAAACTTAGGATAAGTACTTACAATAGGATGAACACGAATGTTGCCCTCTGCATGCCACTTTTCACTGAGTTCGACGAATCTTCGTTAAATAACTGAAGTTGACCAGGAAACGTAGGGGTTTCTGTACGAAAATCCTGTTCGCAGCGCCAGAAATGTTACACACACGAAAATGTTACTTTTAAAAAAAGCTTTAATTTCTGAAAAAATAACTAGTAGCGAATGTAATAATAGAATTTTTATAATGTTTATTGTTACAATGTTACAAACGTAATCACAGAGATAAAAGAACAAGAGACGCATGTTTTTAAAAGTATTTATATAAGAATAATGTCTATGTAGCACTTTCTTCGTGTGAACGTTCACATTTCTATATTGATAAAAGGATGAAGTATTGCTAGTTTTTTGGGCAGATGGGTTACCGCCATATACAGTAGCGTCTTCTGTGAGTTTTCCCATCCTCGCATAAAACATCAGATCGGATATTAGTTTTTCGCCAATAATTCTTTGACGTTCTTCCACTCCTTGTAATTGGTAACCTATTCGTTTTCCCGCAATTGCATACTCATTCTCTTTTTCATTATTTGCATCACCAGTCAAGACGTTATGCGCTAAATCCAATACACGCCTTTTTTTCTCAGTTTCACTGATTTGATTTTTAGGAACTCTTTTTTTTAGATTTGCTAGTGATTGTGGAAGATGAAGTTGGAGTAGATAGTGGTGTTGAGGTTCCTCTACCGAAATTTCCTGACTCTCCAAATCAGGAAGAGAGTATAAAGGCGACTGTGCTGTAAATCTTTTTTCATATTCACTATCATCATCGGCATCCATCTAAAAAAAATATATATAATAAATATATGTATATACAGATGTAACTGTTTCAGGTCCCATCGAATGAACAAGAGTGGCAACAAGTTGCAAATGATTTTAAAAATATGTGGCAATTTGACAACTGTTTGGGAGCAACGGACGGAAAGCATGTTATTTAAAACCAGCAAATAGTGGCTCATTTTATTATAACTATAAAGGTACTTTCAGTGGTGTATTGTTTGCAATAATCAATGCAAATTACGACTTTATATATGTTAACACTGGTACCAATGGACGGGTATCAGATGGAGGAATATGGAACCAAACAGGAATTTACAAACGTTTGATGACAAACAAGCTAAATATACCGAAAGAAACTAAACTTCCTGGCAGTAATATCTTAGTTCCTTATGTTTTTATTGGAGATGAGGCGTTTCCTCTAATGGAGAATTTAATGAAGCCATACCCTCAGAGAGGAATAACTCATGATAAAAAAATTTTCAACTATCGGCTTTGCAGAGCTCGTCGACTTATCGAAAACGTGTTTGGCATCCTAGAGTCTCGATTTAGAATTTTTTTACAACCTATTACTACAAATGTAGAAACAGTAGATGACATCGTTCTTGCGTGCTGTGTACTTCATAACTTTTTAAGAAGAGTATCGAAGAAAAGTTATATAACTGAAGCTTCTGTAGATTTGGAAGACACAAACAGTGGTGTTGTTGTACTGGGGGAATGGAGACAAACTACTAATTTACTGAATCTCGAGAAAACTCCAGCATAAAATTCAAGTAATGCCGCAAAAACAGTAAGAGATTGTTATAAAAATTATTTAAATAGATACTATTGGAAGAACTACATTCCAAGAAAAAATGATTTCGTAGGTAACTTGATAATTGTAATTATTTCTATGAATATGCTTATCCTAAAATAAACTAAAGTTTGAATCTACTTACTGTGTCATTAGTTTCCAATACAACATATTCGCCTGTGATGTAAACAGCAGCAAATCGTAGTACCAGAGCGTCGGTTCATATAAATAATCTGTTCCTATGCCAGTTCCTTTAGAATATTGTACCTTGAATATTAATATATAAATATTTTATGTAGAATAGGGCGGTGAAGTGCACTTTATTGTAAAACGGAACATTAGCGCCTTCGAGCGATTTAATTTAATAACTTACCTTCTCTTCGGAAAGCCGTTCTCATATTATTAATTTTCTTTTTTACAAGCTCTATCGCTGCTAATGGGTAAATTTCTTTTATTTTTTCCAGTAGAATTTCGTAACTTGTATTACGTTTATGATTATTTAAATACTCCTTAGATGTAACATTCCATAAACAAGACTGCTCTCTATAAATTTCAATAAATGCTGACCAAAAACGTTTATTGTCGTCCATTTTAGCAGAACTCATCTCACTTCACAATAATTTTTTAAATGAAATCGTATCAACAAGTCTCCGACTACATCACAAACGTTCAAACTTGTCGTATATCCACCGAGTTGTACGACAGATTTTTAAACATGCTGAACTGCCGTACGACTCGACCGCGTCGTACGATTGGTTGAACGACAACGCCACACACGTTGCAATTATCGGTCAAACGGTTGGATCAACCAAAGTTGTACAACTTATTGTACTACAAATTGCAGCGTCTGTGGGCCGTTTAAGTTCTTACCGGAAACTTGTAGTAACTTCAAACTGACGTTTGGTTTGTCCATGGTATAAGGAGCAACGGTAAATTCGAGTAATTCTTTAATAAATTTTCCTTGCGTCACTCCAAAATCTAAAGTGTTTTCGAATGGACAAGCAGTAACCAAATCGTTGTAGGTTATATCTTGAATACACACAATAAGACATGAATAAAAAATACTAGACGTGGAGACTAGACAAAAATAAGGTGCACGAACTCAAACGCGATGATTTATAGAGTTTGCACACAAAATCGTGTATAGCGTCGCTTACATTCCTTTTGTACAGTTCTGAATATGACAACAGTAAATGACAGTTATTTTCACAAGCGCCTTTGTTTTTATCAAATCGTGGATTTACAAAATGACTCAATCACCACTCTCGCACCGTGCCGTATCATAGTGACCTCAGCGGACGAAAAATGATGGCCTTCAAAAATAGTCGATTTTTCATTCGGAAATTAGTACGTAAAATGTTTTGTAATGGTCGACGAAAAATTAAGTTTAATCTATGCCCAAGCAAACGTTTCTTCAATTCATCGAATAAAACAAAAATTCTTGAAAAGTAAATAAAGCTATCGGACATAAATCTAAATATATTTTATGTCTTGCCACCCTGTATGTTTCCATTACATTACATTTCCATAACTCCATTACATTTCCGTAACTGGAAGATTTGTATAGCTGGTGATTATAGAGATATAGTCAGTCCGGGATTAATTCTCGGACGATAACAAATACCTTGTACTGATGAGGCGCAAATACGCCGAAACCGGTCTACAAGTTATGTTGTCCCTTCTAATAGGGTGTTCAACTTCAAATTTTGACCACATGTTTTATTAGGTAATATTAATAAGTGGCAAATGGGAGATTTAAAAATATAATTATTTTAAATTTAGTCTTTAGATTAAAAGAAAAAAATGAAAACAAAAATTCACTGAAATTATGCAACTTATAATGCAGATACGTCACTAGTTTAAATGTGAAGTTGTCTATAGTCTTCCTTTCCTGTTCCATATTTCAGCTTCTTCTTTCTCATTCAGTTGGGAAGTTTGAGTGTGACAGGACAAAAATGTTGACATCTGACCTGACATCTATCACTCTGTTTACCTTGTTCAATTTTAATAGGAAGCATTATTTACAAATTCATTACTGTACCGAAAACAGATGAGAGAAGAAAGAGTTGGTTTGCAGCTACAGGAAGGTCTTTTGTGTACAAACTTCAACAAATTATTTTTGTTGTAAAGACCATTTCAGTGTAGGTGAAATACGTAATTACAGAAAATAATTAATAAATCTATTTATAATCATTTCAAATATTTATCAATTTATATCTTTTTTAGTTATGAGTTCAAAGATGACTTGGAATTTGCTTTAATATACACTGTAATTTTATTAATAAAAGGAAGCCTAAACACGAACTAATCAAAAATGATGAAGATGAAGATGAAACCACATGCGAATGCAAACAACAAAACAACTCACTGTCACTCTAACCTATACTTCTTCTTTTCTTCTTTTGGGTGACTACACTCTCTCCTGATTATTTTGTTCCATGTCAAAATATGTGACTAACTTCAATTTAAACTAGTGACGTCAAAATCTAAAAGGCGGGTTTTAAGAAATTTTCAAAATATAATTTTTTAAATGGGGATAAAAACAAAACAGCACCATTAAATTTGATAAAATACAGTGCGACGTAAGTTGTTCCCTTAGAATTAACGATCTGCTAATCATTAACAAGAATCTATTTTTAGTTGAACACCCTATTGCAAATCAGAATGGTTGGTTAAATCTTGTAGATATACCAGCCCCGTTTGACTTAGAAGTGCAATTCAATGTATGTCGGGGCATATAGCCCGGGAAGTAGTTGTTTCTTCTTAGTTAAACGGTCACTGTTTTTGAAAAATATTTTTCAAAACTTAGTTGTAAAGCGTTGAATACTATATATTTATTCTTCGATATCTGTTGGTAACGCGCTTTACTAAATACGACAATTTTACAGGAAACTGTAATAATTCTTTACTTGTTTTACTTGCTTAAAAGTGTTTTAAATGAAAATACTCTCCATAACTAAAACTTTTGAATAAAAACATACGCTGGATGTCTTCCTTGAAAAACCAAGTTTACTGCTGTATAATATGTTGCAAACCGTGTAACAAGGTATTATATAATGGTATATTTATTATTTATATTTTTTCCAAGAAAGTGAAATCGTATCTTCAAAGTTCAGTTGTGGATAAATAGAAGTGGGTCTGTCCAAAGATTATCGCTCTATGCGCAAGTTTAATAACGTTATTGGTTAATGCGATAATTACCTATATTGATTTTTTTTTAAATTGGAGCGAATAGCGAACTCGAGATGCTCACTTACTTTTCTTGTCTAATTACCTACTAACTGTAAAAAATAATATTTTTCTACAACTGCTATGAAAAGTGACGTATTTCTCATACCTTACTTAATTTCAAAACCAAATATTGCTCATACTGTGAGAATAGTAGTTTGTGCAACTAGTGTGGATATGATGGCTATATCGCACGAGGACGAAGTTTGAGCACGACGCCGTAGGCGGAGTGCTCAATCGTCCGAGAGCGATATGAACAATCCACACGAGTCGAACAGTATATTTTTTCTACGACCCACTTAAGAAAAAATCTAGAAAATAAACATTTTATTAAACTATAATATAACTTCAAATTAAAAATTTTTAATAATTTTACTATTATTATTATTTTATTATTATTTAGAAATAAAATTAAAATTTAAAAAAAATTTCCCAACGGGGAATCGAACTCTGATCTACCGCGTGAGAGGCTGGGATACTTACCACTGGACTACCGATGAATATACTAATCATCTATCTATAACGTCAAATGTTTTACATAAAAACTGACGTTTGTCAGGAGTATATATTAAATATTCAATTTATTCTGTTTCTATACGTCATACGTCTCCTTTGCGGCTAAGCGAATATCTGGTGGAAAATTATTTATTGATTCATCACTGGAATCACTCATTTTTACTAATATTTTTCTTAAAAACTATAGAAATATTTTGACAAGTTATTTTGACGTTTCTATGAAATTGAAAAAAGATTAGTTGGCGGGTACTAAACGCAAATGCTGATTGGTGGATTTCATATACGTTCTAGGATGTATATGAAATCATATCCGTTCAGTTAACCGGAATGGCCTACATTTACATTCTGTAAATTGTGCAGAAAATGGATAATATACATGTGGGTGTAGAAAAATATTATTTCTCACGGCACTTTGCCCACGCCACATACATTTATATGGAGAATCAAATAAAATCGACAAAAACTTAGTAGGCTACTGTCATCTTTAAATTCTAAAATGACGTTCCGGGTTTGACCATATAAATTTGTACAAATTTCATCATCAACTATAATTTTAAATAAAATTATTTAACAGTTTAGAGATAGGATACTTTAGTGTTATTTTTGTTTTACTAACCATAAAAATAGTAATTATGCGCCAAGGTCAAATGGATTGAGATTTAGTTATAATCAAGTAGGCTCTGTATTTTTCTTCCTTGGTTAATAATGAACAACTTTACTACCTCAACAAAAGTCAATAAAGTTAGGTTTAGAGGCTAGTAGTGAAAAATAAATATTACGTTACTTTACTTGTATTCTTTAGATTTGTGCAGTTGTAGAAAAAGTATAGTGTTCAACATGTGGGGAAAGTACTTTCCTCACTTGTTTCACAATATATATATATATATATAGCCCGTTCCGTACAAAAACCGTTGCACGTCATCAAAGTGTCGAAAAAGAGACGTTCGTTTATATCATGTCATTCGATTGCTGCTGTCAATCCTCTGTCAATCACTATGTTAAGCATCTCTAAACTCAATAAATATTGAAATTTGTAGGTCGCATTATATTAAAGAATATAAATATATGTTTAAAGAAAGGTTTCGTAATTAATTTCATATCAAATACAGCTCGTAGGTTAATTAAATATTAAACTCAAACTAACGTCAGTCTTAATAAAAACTTTTTATGTTGGCAAAAATGCGCGCTGTTGCCGCGATTAAATAGGTTTATTTCAGGTTCAGTTGACGTCTTGACATTTTTGGGGTTATGTTGTGACAAAAACTGCAAAGAACTGTGAGTAATTTTTCACAAGCAGTAATGAGTTATCAAAGTTAAAGTCACATCCAAAAAAACGTATAAATGAATCTTAATAATACTGCAATAGTTGATGCATTTACTCCTGATACTATTTACAGCGTTTATGAAGCAAGTATGTATAAGTTCAATATTATACCCAATCAACTGTATTTATTATATTCTGTTACATTATTCTTAATACTTGGCAATTATATATGGACATTTTTTTATAGATAATCATGTCACTTCAGGAATGTTACCGCAGTAATTGGAGGAAGAACAATAATTATTAAATGTAGAATGTTCCTGAAAATATGATACATCCACAAAGAGAACTTATGGACAAAAATAAAACACTGTATACATTTGTTTTTATTAATGAATCCTGAATTTTCCAAAATGGTCCTGTAGGCTGTTCATGTCAAAAGGTATGTTACAATGATAATGTAAAATTTTAGAATTCAAAATTGTTTTTATTCTAGATATTTTGTATTACATGCTGAGAATGAAAATGGTTATATTGATGGAGCAGAAAGTATATTTTTATATGAATCTCAGTTGAGTTATTATCATGGGAAAATGAATGAACAACATGTTTTGAAATGGTTTGAAAACCAATTACTTACTATTGAATCTTTCTGAACCTATAATAAATTATGGACAATGCTTTTCGATAATATTAGGTTAATGACACAATATAGAATTCAATCAACAAATGTTGAAGCTGAGCTTATTTATATTACAGCCTAGTAAGTAGATACAAACCGTATTTGAACAGTGATATAGCAAATTATATGTTAGAATTCAGATGACTACACAACTAGTTTAATACATTCAAATTATACCTAATAGACAATAAATTACTGTTTTACTTTTATTTTTACAAAAATAATAATATAGGTACCTATATTTGAAAAGAAAAGAATTGGTTATTTGAATACTGCCCTTTCAATAAATGTTTTTTTCAGAAACAAACCCCCCAACAAAATACATTGTGGATATGGTAGAACAGTATAGTCACAAAGTATTACCTACCATCTTTTTAAAAATCCTATTGAGTTAATACTGGCTACTGCCAAGCAAGCCGATAGATGCATTCCAGAAGTTGCGGGTTGGAATTGGTTTGTCCGTGAACCTCTCAAATTTGAAAGATTTCTATTTGACAATTATTGTCCTACCTTATTTAAAAAAATAGTATTACAAACTTTTCGGTGTAGTAACTAATTTATAAATTTGCAATGTTTCTTTTTAATAAAACAATTCCATAAAAATTGGGGTGGCATTATTTATTATTTTATTTTAATCATGATATTCAAAATAAGTAATTCAGGCAGTATTTTCTAAAGGTACATGTGTATATCACAAAGTTTTATAAAAACTACAAAGAATTAATTTAATAGTTTTTATTGAATTGAAAGGTCTCATTCGATCAATCATTTATTAGCAATACCTTCAGTTGCGGTAGATGCTGGAGAGCTAAAACAACATGGTAAATATAAATTTGGATTGATTAGAAGATGATGGAGTGATAAATAATTCACCAATATAATGACAATTATAATATGTATTGATTTCAGTGCTACGATTTAGTCAATCATTTGCATATACCTTCACTCGGAGAATAGAATGGATTTGCTCTCCTTTTCTGAGCTGTGGTGGTGCTTGCTGCACAATTTTCTTTTGCTATGATCAATGATCATATATCTCAGGATGATTTTCCTTGTTGAGAATGACCTACACACTAAAGCTTCACATCCCGGCTTTTCTAAAAAAAATTTAAGATTTATTTCAACAAAATATAAAATAAAATTGCCTACCTTTAAAAAGGAGGTAGATCCAGGTTATCAGAACTTTTTTATTTATAATTTGTCTGTAAACCTTACATCAATCTTTCATATTGTAGTGACAACATTTTAGAAGCCAACATGTACTTAGGTAATTGTAACCTAAAAATTATATTAGATAATATTTTTTCCTTGATACTATATATACATGCATTTTAAATACTAGAATAGTTCCATAACTTCTAACTAATTAAGTGTGTGGTATAAACATACAAATAAAAGTGTTAACTATTCCATACATACCTTTTTAGTGCTAAAAATAATTCCATAGTTTTTAAAATAAGAATTTCTTAGTGCTGTACGGTTAACATACAAATTGAAGTTTTATATGTAACATCTCTGTATGTAACTGAAATAAGTCGAAGTTTCTTTGCACGCAATAACCATCAATAACTAAACCTAACCTAGAATATTTGATAAACTTCATTTGACATATACTAGATTCTCATATTATTTCAAGGGCTTGGCAACATAGTACAGTTATGACAGATGTGACGTGCAACGATTTTAATACTGAACGGGCTATACTATTGTGTTTGGATTTTTCATATGAGGTTGTCAAAACAACCTCTTACAAGAAAAAATGTATTTATGGAATTCTAGTTGCAATGCACATAAAGTGCACTGAACAACCAACAAATTGCATCCTACAGTGACTTGACGAAAATAAGTACGTTATTGCTAATACTTCGTTACTACCTCCATCTGTCAATGAAGATTCGTACTAAACTGTCTAAATTTATGACAGTTTACCAATAAGTATACGTTTTTCACTAAATCCGCTAGGTGGCGACGTCATTTATAAATAGTAGTTTCAAATGGTCAAAGGATACTCCGAATTTTTTTGTCATTTTCGACTCATCAAATACTTGCATTACAATAAAATTAATTATTTATAAATAATAAACTACTACTCAATTCAGTATTAACTATAATATCATACTCATACACAATATTTTTTTAATTAAAAGATATTCTTCTGAATTCTTCTTGAAAAATAAAACGGGTTTTTGTCGCGAACTCCACTAAAACATCAATACGTCAATACTAAAAATGTATAGCCTCCATGACTAAAAAGGTAATTAGCTAGGCCTATATAATAATGATTTTGTGTACGTTTGGTTGCCTATACCAAAATCGTATTCAAGATTTTTGATGAACAATTTCAAGTATCACTTAGGTATTACTTAAGTTCTTACCGGAAACTTGTAGTAATTTTAAACTGACGTTTGGTGTGTCCTTGGTATAAGGAGCAACGGTATAGTATATTCTGTAACAAAGTTAGAATGAAAATTCGATGCGAGTGGAAAGTTCCGAGCGCGGGCCGAAGGCGAGCGTATACAAGAGCATCACGAATTTTCATTCTATCCGAGTAGCAGACTATACCTTCTCCACGATCAAAGATTTTAAATACATATTTTTAAATGGAAATGAACAGTAGATAATTTATATTACAGAACTCAATCAAAATTTTGACACTTACTCAAGTTTTGCCACTAAGATGACAATCAACTGCGTCAAGGCTAATGTTATTATTGCTAACCAGTGTGGGAATATTATTCTATCACTAGAGAGAGAATGTAAATACATTTAAATTGCATGGGAGCAGAGATGGTGCAGAATATTTCTTCAATCTCAAGAGAGAGAATTCCAGCATTCTGTAATCAAATTTGATTTCAGAATTGGCAAATTCTGTGATGATCGTGGAGAAAAGTTATGCCGAACTCACTGCATTAATAAAGGACCAAGTGAGTTAGGTACCTTGTGCATATTATATGCATAAGACTTACATGAATTATTACTCTAGCATAAATTTACTGTTAACATTTAACGTTTATATGTAGTTGTAGAAATGGACTACTTTCATAAACTTGAACTGGAAGTGATATATTATGTCAAAAGAAACTTAACTGATGTCCCTGGGATCTTTCTAGAGGGGAGTTTCCCCAAAACTTCACCACTTGGGGCTGGTAGTCATAACGATATCTAGCATTCAAGTTGATTCAGGCAATTCAACCTTGAGGTAGCAGCCAATGAAGCTATCAAACCAAAGTGACGATCAATCAAGTATTTATTTAGTTTTCCATCTAAACTTGGAAGAAAAGTTCCAACTATAATTTAAGCTATTTCTTAAGGATATTGTTAAGATATTTATAAATATTTTTATGAAGATGTTCATGAAGATTCTTAGGAAGGCTTTTATGAAGGCCTAAAACAATAAGTTTTGTTAAAGTGTTTATCTAATACAAGAGATATGTAGGATTACAGATGGTAACTCACCTAGATTGGCATGTGGCATTTACTGTGGTTTCTAACACGAAGGATATTATAAATGAAGTTCTTTGAACTACAAAAATAAGTAATATGTTCACTTAGTAAGTGATTCTGTACCTCAGACTTGAACTCTATTTAATATTTCCCAAAGATTTCAGATTTCAAATCCGCCAAACGCGAAGCACGTTCTTCTTGGACAAAATTGCTTTCTACCCACAAAAAAAAACCTTTTTTTTATGACCTCTGACCTGATGCCAGTGGTTAACCTTGAAGAGAGTTTCCCATGACTTTATTTACTAGGATCAAGGTTGTTAAGGAAATAAAAGAAGATATTTCTGACAGCTGATTGATTGCTGACACTTTTTGGTTGTGTTTACATTTTGTGTTTACATAAAAATTAAAATAAGGTGATTTATAAGGAAATTAAAAAAATGTTTTGATCAATTAAGAACTCTATTTTTATTTTCAGGTGGTGAAGCTTGGGGAAAGCATAGAGGATTTAAAAAAAAACAAATAATGACAAAAGTTATGGAAAGTTATTGATAATAAACGTATTAGCTTTTTCTTGGTTGATTTCATAGTATTCGCAAATAATTTAATCCTGAACCTCAACCTCAATCCTATTTAATACTTGTTGAGGTAAGTTGTAAAATAAACCCGTAACAAATGGTCGACGAAAAATTAAGTTTAATCTATGCCCAAGCAAACGTTTCTTCCGCTGGCATAATTAACGAATTAAACGAATAAAATGAAAATACTCAACATAACCAAAAAAAAAAATAAAAACAAACGCTGGGTATTATATAAATGGTATATTAGTTATATTTTTTCCAAAAAAGTAAAATCGTATCGTAATTCACCTTCAAAGTTTAGTTGTGTATAAATAGAAGTGGGTTTGTCCAAAGATTTCCGATCTATTCGCTAGTTTAATTACGTTATTGGTTAATAATGTATTGTATTATTTTGAAATAGCATATTTCATTACGAGTCCAGAAAATAGGCTTTTCCCGTGTGCGCGCGACGTGCGGGAAGTCGTGCAAGCACGGGAAAAGCATTTATGGATGTGTAATGAACGATACTTTTCATTATACCTTTCTGAACACAAAAACTAGTTACCTTCAAATAGGGATGGCGATCTGAAATCGATTAATCGAAGAATCGATTCCTCGGGCCAAATATATCGATTTTTTAAATCGATATGTTGTACTGAATCGATTCAATGGATCGATATTTCACCCTTTAAAATCGACATTCGATTTTTTCTGGTTTGGTTTTGGGAACTATAAGCTATATTATCTATTTTCTTAACTTTTTAATGTAAAAAATACATTTAGAAAATAAATGTTTTCTTTTATATTTGATCTGATTCTTTGATATGGTAATAAAAATAATTCTTATTATCGAATTCCCTGAACTAAAAAATCCCTGATTTTACTGGTAAGAGATCCCAGAGATTGCTTATTATGGTATCTTTCTTGTTTTTCATAAAATGGATTTATATTTACATTGTAAATACAAACTTGAAAAAAATCGATTTTTTAGACTTCGATTTTTTTTATGAATCGATTCATCAGGTTACGATTCGAATCGATTCAAAAATCGATCTTTTTTGGAAAGAATCGCCAACCCTTTCAAATAAAGTTTTGAGTTTGGACAATTTCACATGAGGTTGTTTATAACAACCTCTTACAAGACAAATTAAACACTATATTTGTATTTATCGAATATTAGTTGCAATGCACATAAAGTGCACTGAACAACCGGTAATGTGTTTCCTACAGTGACTTGACGAAAATAAATACGTTAATGCTATTACTTCGTTACTACCGCCATCCGTCGATGAAGGTTCGTACTAAACTGCCTAAATTTATTACAGTTTACCAATAAGTATAAGTTTTTCAATAAATCCGCTAGATGGCGACGTCATTTATAAATAGTAGTTTGAGATGGTCAAAGAATACTCCCATAAAATTATACGCAAATATCATTGTTTAAGTAGACCTAGTTAGTTAGTTCTTATGGGTAATACATTTGAAGTATTACTAAAACAGCAACTAACTAATACTACTTAAACAACAACGAACTAAACAAATAAAATAATATGAAAAATGTCGAAAACAGATGATACACGCAGTGATATAATATATGCTACAACAGGAAAAGAACTATTGCGATTACCCCTATAGAATAACAGAGACGGAACAATCTATGACGTCTGCCATCTATTAGGTAATAGTAAAAACAGCACTTCAATTCAAAATTGATAATCTGTGACCAAGTCTTTACCGACATCTAGTGGTGGTCCCAAATTGTATAAAACAAATTAAAGCATTGGATTGACCTACTAGGTCTACTTATACAATGCTAATATTTTTTTGTCATTGTCGCGAGCCGAAGGTGAGCGTGAGGAACCACGAGCATCACGAATTTTCATTCTAACCGAGTAGCAGACCATACTTTCTCCACGATCAAAGATTTTAAATGGAAATGAACAAAAGATAATTTATATTACAGAACTCAATCACAATTATATTAGGTAAACACTCAATGTGACAGCAATAATTTTGACACTTTCTCAAGTTTTGCCACTACGATGACAATCAACTGCGTCAAGTCTAATGTTATTATTGCTAACCAGTGTGAGAATATTATTCTATCACAAGAGAGATAATGTAAATACATTTAAATTGCATGGGAACAGAGATGGTGCAGAATATTTCTTCAATCTCAAGAGAGAGAATTCCAGCATTCTGTAATAAAATTTGATTTCAGAATTGGCAAATTCTGTGATGATCGTGGAGAAAATTAGTTATTTATAAATAATAAACTACTACTCAATTCAGTATTAACTATAATATCGCACCCCCAGATCAAAACAGTTTCAACTCAAAAAATGCGGCTATCGAGATAACCCCATTTTTTTATCTCCGATTCGATAACCTATGCGGCAAGAAAACCGTAGTAACTATGTCTAGTCTAGCGTCCCATAGATGGCACTAAAAGTCGGTTTAGCCACCATACACCAACTAACGTTAGTTACTGTACAGTGGTTTAGCTGGATGGCCGCGTGTCGCGCTTCACCCTCGAAACCGCACCAACTTCAGTTGTGTCTCGAACAGTAATAAGCAGAAGATACGTTTCAAAAGGTATCACTTTGAGTTGAAACAGTTGAGGTGGGTAAATCTTGGAATATTACAAGTATTATTTTGAGTTGATGCAGTTTTGGTGGTGGATGCTGTTGATCTTCATTCAACAATTTTGTGATACGACAGTTTTTGTGGTCAAGTTTAGTATTATTTTTGTATTAATTCATTTTAGTACAGTTTTGATGAGACAATTTTCAAATTTAGAGTTAGGTACGACGGTTTTGATGGTGGATTTGTATATTTAGTTAAAGCACGCGGTTCTTTGAAATATACAATTGCTTTCAGGACCACCAAGTTATAGTTGTCTATTTCAAGATAATATGCGATTATTTAATCAATTGATCAATGACAGATTCAGTAGAACTTTTTTTTTAAGTTGATACACTATTTGATGAGCAGATTAAATTATAGTTTTTATTTCAGGAAAATGGCGAGTCGTGGACGTACTTCTGGATATGGTGATTAAAAATAACAAAGAATCTCATGATAATTTTATAAAACCAACCATTCCACTAAATGACTCCTCCAACTTATTTATTCCATCAACTGTTGAAAGCCTTACTCCATCTACGTCTATGCCTACAAAGATTTCTTCCATCGATGGCAAAATCAACAACGATACCGATTTACCTGCCCCTAGTGCTTCAACATCTGGTGAACAAATTAAAATAAATTATTATGTTTCCCCCATACACAGTGATGAGAGTGACATAGACGATTCTCATATTGATCCAAACTTTGATGTTGCTGCCAAAGACGTTTCGTCTTTGTCTAGCAACAGCAGCTCTTCTGATGCAAGATCTACTAGTTCATCGTCCTCCAGTTCCGACAGTTATCATCTGAATCGGGTCTTCCATTATGTAAAAATGAGGCTGTAGCAACCCAAAATCAAGAAGAAAAAACAAAAAGCAAAAAGAGAACAAGGCGGCCTGAAAATTGGAAAGCAAATGTCGTGAAAAAACTTTAAAATTCTGGTAAGCCCTATGTATCCATGTCGAAACTGAAGAAACAAAAGCCAGGAAAACAAGTTCGACCACCTTGCGGAGACAAATGTCGTCTCAAATGCAGTACCAAAATAAGTGAAGAGGCTAGGCAGTTCATTTTTGATAATTATTGGTCTCTTGCAAATCTAGAGAGACAACGAGAATTCATTGTACGACAGACACAAGATATCAAGCCAAAATATAGGTACTTGAGAACACAAAACTTTCGAAAACTTAACACAGCGTTTTATTTTAATGTAGATGGTTTACAAGTTAGAGTTTGCAAAACATTTTTCAAAGCAACACTTGATTTAAACGATAGACCAATCAAAACAGCTTTATCTAAAAAATCTGACAGTGGCTTTTTGGAAGGAGAATAGAGGGGGAAACATGGCAAGCATCGAACAATTAGCCATGATATTAGGAATAGTGTTGCAAATTTTATCAACAGTATATAGTTTGGCAAGTCTATCTGAAGCTACGCGGCATCGGTAAAGGGTGAGGAAACATGGCCGATATCTGTCATAAACGTAACAATGGCGTACGGTACCTATTTTATAAAAGTATTAAAAATAATTATTATTATTATATAATAATTATATATAGAAACTGATTTATGCTTTGCTTTAAAGGTAAGGTATTTTTCAAAACACGGTACCTATTTGTTAAAAACAAATAATGTTAAAAATCGTACTTGAATTCAATATGGTTACGAAATAATAAGATACCAAGTAAAACTGAAAATACGAAGGTAAATACTGACATTATAAACGCCACTGGATAATCAATGTCAGTCAATTGTCGAAGTGACAGGGGAGAACACACGCACGCGCTTGCCAATAGGAAGCTAGGAGGTTACTTAACAAAGGAATTTCGATAAATATTCACCAATTGAGTTTGCAGGAGGGCGTGGTAATTATGATTTTCGCACGACGTTGCCGGCTTGAAGGAAACCCATAACATATATGGAAAAGTGTTCATCTTTTAATATTCAGAAATTGAAAAAATAATGATAATAGACAAAATCCAATGAAACAAGCACATTAAAAAACTAACGTTCAATCATTATTGACATATTGTTAATAATAAAAAGTCAATTTTCTAATTATTATCACGACATACTTAGCACTTTAGCTTTTTCATAGTTAAACGTGGCAATATCGAATGTTTTCGACCGCATTCCTTTCACAGCTTCAGTTATGTTTGCCAAACTATACCTCGGATTGAATCGCATTATCTCAGAGCTCAAACGTCACGTGAGTATATCCAAAGTGATAAATCTCTAGCCGATTTGTATAGAGATGTTTGTGAAAGGGACAAGGTACCATTTGCTACGGAGTCAACATTTTATCGTATATTTTATTTAATACAGAATTTAATATCTCATTTTTCGTACCAAAAAAAGACCTATGCGATCTATGTGAAAGTTTCAAAAATGCAAATAAAGATGGTAAACAGAAACTACAGCAAAGCTATGAACATCTCAAAGAAAAAGAATTAGCCAGTATAGAGACGGGTACTGATAAAGAAAGGACTGATGTTAAAGTAGCGGTGTATGATTTGCAGGCTGTGATGCAAGTGCCTAAAGGACAAATATCTTTATTTTTCTCTAAGTCAAGAATAAACTGCTTCAATTTCACAATCAGTGACCTGAAGGCCAAAAATGTTGAGTTTTATTTTTGGGATGAGACAGAAGGGAAACGAGGAGCTGTGGAAATCGGAAGCTGTGTAATTACTTATATTCAACATTTAATAGCCGAAAATCCAGATAAAGACAACGATCTAATATTTTTTTCGGATAACTGCTGTGGACAGCAAAAAAATAAATATTTGGTGTCTGCGTATGCTTATGATGTTTTTAAAATGGGAATGAAATCAATCACACATAAATTTTCAATACGTGGCCACTCCCAAAATGAAGGCGATAACGTTCATAGTGTAATAGAAAAACAAATTAAAAGGCACGTTAAATCAGGCCCAATTTATACCCCATACCAATATTCTAGATTAATTCGAACTGCAAAAAAAACTGGCAAACCTTTTAAGGTTAAAGAATGACTCATCAGAATTTCTATGATCTTCAACTTCTTCAGGAAGTATGCGATACAAATTGTACATTAGATGAAGACAAACATCAGGTTAAATGGCATGATATGAAAATGATACGTGTAGAAAAAAAAGTCCTGGTGTATTTTTTTATAAAACATCCTATGCTGACGTGGACTTTGGAAGCGTACTAGTACAAAGGAAAAGGACTAGACAAAATCAAGAGGATTTTTCACAGGGGCTGCGACAAGCCTATGCAGCTAAAATTCCATTAAGTGAAGCTAAAAAAAAAGATATGAAAGAACTGGTTAACAAAAACGTGATTCCGAAAATTTATTACGATTGCTACTGTAAGGATATTTTGAACGACTATAATGGAATTTAAAGGAGACATTCTTATTGTTAATTAATATTTTTAAGTCCTAGTCTGATTAATAAGTTTGATTGTAACTATTTATCCAAGTCACCACTGAAGCATGTTTGTTATGTCTGATATAAAATGCGTGTTCAAAGTAAATATGATTACCTGACTTATGTTATTATTAGATGTTCGAGCAATATTTTGTTTATCATTTTGTTTTTAGAAGAAAATATTATCTATTACGTTTTGTTTTTCGTTTTTTTGAATGTATAACATTTGAGTCTTAAATAAACATATATTTTTGAGCAAAAAATGTCTTAATTAATCTTTTAATTGAACTCTGATCATTGTATATAAATTAAGCTGCAGTTTATTTGATTCATCTTGTCATTATTTTTGTATTCTTGAAGTGTCGTAACTCAAAATTTGTCTACAAAACTGAGCTTATTCAAAATAAGTCAATTTTTTTTTCATGTTGAACAGCATAAAACTGTCGTAAGTATGAAACTCAAAATTACTAATCGCTTTAGGCAAAGTAATGCATTTAATCTATGTAAGAATATTTCAAAACATCCCATCTTAAATATTCTTTTTTTAGAAATTCGATACATTGAGCAAATTCTCGATTATCAGTTTTTTTTGAATTGTGGAAAAAGTGGTTATTTGAGTTGCAACAGTTTAGATCTAGGGGTGCGATATCTGTTGTTTTTATTATCAAAATGAGATTTAATACATTGTGCGCTATCTGTTATACCCTAGATGAAATGCCAAACAAACTATGCAGCTTTCTTTACTATAATTAAACATGTAACTTCTTTGTTCATTTCACAAATAAAAGTCAGTCTGTTTCACAGTTCTGTAATCTGTGGTCTGTTTCAGCCCCTGGGTGCCTATTCACTAACTCGAGAGAGCTGTCGTCTGAGAGTTTACTCCTATGAGATCACTCTCTCCGTCGCTACGTTGATGTACCATGCGCATGTCCACTCCACGCTCTCTTGAGCTTACCCAGTAGAATAGGCGCATAGGAGTATGTGAGCTCTCTCTCTTGGGTTTAGTGATTACGGTGATTGCAATTTTGAGAGAGGGCACCTGCGCATTTGATGTGAGTTTACTCAGGAGCTCTCACTTCTTAGTGAATAGACACCCTGGGCAAAGATTACAGAATAAATAGATAGTTCACTTCGAGGCGGTCTGATTCTTCTTAGTGTTTTAAACGATCGCCGCACTCATAAATCATATTTACGGCTCCCTTTTGTCGTAAATACCGACACCGCTAGGTACCAGGGAATTAGAAGAGTATATTTTATTCCAAGCTATACAGGGGTAACTTGAGAAATATATATTCAAAGTAATGGGATGATTTATTAAAGGTTTTTTTTATATAATTTTTTTAAATGTTAATTATTTCGAAAAATGTTCAGGATATTAATTTGAAAAGGAAAGTTTAGGTATAAGTAAAAAAATACATTAAAATTTTTAAAATGAATCAATTGACAGATTTTATTCAACATTTTAGTAATTTTGTGATGCTTATTGATGATCTAGCGGTTATTTATACAGAATATCACAAATTAAATTATACATACTTATTGGCCACCAGAATAATAGGACCACTAAAACAATTTTGATCTTTAAATTAGACACTCCGTATTTTTTAGATTCACAAGGTTAAAACAGTAAAAACATATTATGCAGCTGCAGGATATATTTATTAATAAATTAGATATGTAAATTTTCAAATTTCTATGAATACCCAGTACCTATAAGTACTAAATAGCTAACTAATTTTTTATTATCAAATATCTTTGTTACAATAGTTTTGAAAAAGTTGAATTCCGTATTTGATAATAACTAATTTAATACCCACCTCTCAACGTCTTTGGGACAACGATAAAAGGATATTTCTGGTTTTCCCACCTTGCTGGAACAACCGATCACTGCACAACACACGGGCATTTTAAAACCACAATTATAATATTGTTAATGTTACTTTTGGAAGACAGGAGTTAAAATAATGCGAACAAGAAATTTTACTTCCGGAACGTTTCCCGAAAAACTAAATGAAATACTTCTACAAAGTTTCTAGAGATTGTAGGCACATTTCTGGCCCTTAATTACTTCTCTATATTTTTATCATTGTTTACATTATAAGTACTTAAAATCAAGACTGCATTCAGAATTCGTGGGAAAGTGATAAACTACCATTTATTATGTATACAACTAAGACTATTAACAAATATCACAAAATATTTATTTTATAAGTTTTGCTATTGATGAGGAATATATGAATATTATTTTTTCCCTATTGCAATAATTAATGAATAAATTTAAAATATCTATAAAACATAAACACGAACAACGAATTCTAAAATACCAGCGCTCGATAGGCGACAACCCGTATAATATGCAAAATTAAATGCAAGTAAGGATTTAGCGACATACTGTAGCATAGCGCCAACCCGTAAGTGTGCCGTAAGTCACCAGACAGTAACCAGCGGTATGAACCCTTTGATCGATAGAATTCGTACGAGTGAAGTATCTTATATATTCTGTAATCTTTGCCCTGGGCACTCGGGTGGGCGAAATTATTTCAAAAATTGCTACGATTTTCACTGACATCTATATTCGGAGGCGGAACTAAATGTTAAAGATTTCAAATAGAGTTGGTAGATGGAGCCTAAGATGAAATTAAGTTTCTTGAGTCTAAAATTATTAGGTTCAGCTACCCTCCATAGGTTCAGCAATCATCACATCATTGTTTTATACAATGATCACATGCATGGAGCTAGCAGCCATATTGTTTATTATTATTCTTCGCAAATATAGGGGGTGTCAGTTCGTTTTTTCGTCGTTGTTTGTGCTTTTATTTTTTCATTTATATTCTTAAAGTATTTAAAGATGAGTTCCTATGTGAGAATTTGCTGTGTTCCTGGATGCATTGAGAAGTAGTACTAATTAACATGTTAATTTCTACCTTTATATTAACAGTTAAAGAAAAATTTCTAAATTTCCGTTAGCAACCAATAATTAACAGGATTTCAGTGATGAGGACGTATAGAGAATTATTTAATATATTATAGTATAGGTACTAGTTAAACTTTCAAAACATTCCATAAACATTTTTTTATAAAATGAATTCAAATAATAGTTAAGATAGTTAGACTTATATAATATTTGGAATTGCTAGCTGTATTAATTGAGGTTTATACCAGTTTATACTAAGTCAACGATTTCCTTGAAATAAAAATGAAAAGTATTATAATTGAGTATTATCTATTTTTTTATAGGCATAGCATACCTTCTAACTGAGAGGTTAATGCCGTTTGGAATGAGAGAATTACTAATTCTAAGTTGGCTTTTGAGTCTTACAATATCTTATAAAATTTGTAACATTCATTCTGAAGATTGTGGCAGATTGAAGAAATTTTCTCTACCCTCACTACATTTGCCTGGTAAGAACTTATCTCATCTATATGTGAATAATACTGCACTGTTAGAAATAGTAGTTATTAGCACTGCAATAAACAGTTGATTGTAACTATACAAATTATTATTAGTGATGTATAAATATATGTTGAATTAGCATAAATGTTTTTTAGGATACAAGAAAAGTGAAGGTGATAATTTGTGGGTACCAGAGCAACAACAATCATTTTCAACCCCCGAGAAGCTAAAAGGTATCTATAAACATTTTGCAATATTTTTTTATATCAAGTATTAAATTATTTGTAACTGTCTAATGCCTAGTCTTTCGAGAGCAACAACTTATGTTTTATTGATATTATCTCTGGTCCGTTTTCAATCCTTCAACCAACCACATGTTTTATTTTCCTAATCCAACAGGTTATGTGCCCAGTATAAACAGTAGTAAAGAAAAAAGTTTTTTTTTGAGTTAATTGTTTGTGTTGGTGAAGTGAATAAGTATTGAAATGGCTGTTAATTATATGTCCAGTGTGCCGAAACTCTTAGGAAGAGAAAATTATAACGACTCGTCCTTCGCTGTTGAAAAGTCTTGGAAGGGTTGTCGAAGTGTATTGACGGCTCAGAGACAAATGCGGACAAAATTGCAAAAGCCAAAACAAAGTTAGTGTTAAAGCTAGATTATTTGTTCACGTAAAAAAAGCAAAGACGGCCAAAGAGTTATGAGATTTACGCGAAAAATGTATCTGTTGCGGGCGTTAATATCTTTGAAACTTGACAATTGTGATTCCATGAGTTCATACGTGACTCAAGTGATTGAAACGGCTCAAAAATTGAGAACGGATTTTTCAATTGACGATAATTGGGTGGGGTCGCTACTTTTGGCGGGATTGCCAGAAAAGTATGCTCCCATGATCATGGCGATTGAACCACTCTGGTATCGCCATCACCAGTGATTCGAATGATTCGATCAAAACAAAACTACTGGATATGTAATATGCAGAGTGATTTCAGTGGCAGTAGCGGAAAATCGGGTAGCGCGTTCGCGGTCAAGCAAAAGTTTTATAATTATCGCCGAGATGGCATCACAAATTCTAAAACTGCCAAAAACAAAATTTCAACTGCAAAACTTTCAAATGCAAACAAATCGGTCACTATATGAACAAGTGCCCTAATTATAATGTTTTATCGGGTACTATAAATAAAAAGGAAACAATTGATGTAAATAAACAAAGTAATCATAATACTAATGCTTTTAGTGCTGTGTTTATTAATGGACAGTTTAATCCAAGTGACTGGTATGTTGATTCAGGAGCTAGTTTTCATATTACTGCAAGAAAAGACTGGTTGAATGTTTTTCAAGAAATTAGACAAGGTGTGAAGGACATTACGCATTGCTGACAAAACAAAAATACCGATATTGGGTTCAGGAAACATTGATATAAAAACCATTGTAGATGATCAAATGCATAAGATAGGAATAAAAGAAGTTTTATTTGTCCCTGATATAACAACCAATTTGTTATTAGTCAGCCAGTTAATAAAAAATGGTAATAGAGTACAATTTCATGACAATTGCTGTAAGATTTTTAATCGAAACAATGAATTGGTTGCTGTGGCAGAAGCAGTTGATAATGTATATAGGCAGGTTTACAAAAAGGAGTCACATATACTAGCAGCTAGTTCAGTAACAACAGATGTCTGGCACCGTAGATTTGCTCACATCATTTATAATGATGTACGGTCAATGCAAAATGGTTTAGTAGAAGGTATGACCACTAACGGCAGATCGAGTAATCCTGAGACATGTGAAGTTTGCTGTGAGGGTAAACAATCTAGGTTACCATTTAAATCAAATTGTAACAGAGCTACTTCCTGTCTGGAAGTTATCCATGCTGATCTGTGTGGGCACATGCAGTGCCGTTCCTGGCGGGTAGGTATGCAGCGAATGCCCCGCACGCAGGCGCCAAATTTTAGGGGCGCCAACTGCTCTTGCAAAAACGCACTTCTAATTGGAAGAAAAATCAAAAATCGGCTCAAGAGGAATTAGAAATCAAATTATTAATTTTACCATGAATACATAGTACCTAACTACACTACTACACTCGAATTTTCATGCAAAAAAACTGTTGTCGGCAGTCGGCTTACGGGCGGCGGCGTCTCTCCAAAGCCGCTCGCCGCGACTCGCATTTGGCGGCTCATTCGACAAATAAAATACATTGACTGTTTTTTATGCATTTATCGGCGGCGTGTGCCTCAAAGAGATTCTTTTCTGGAGAGTTCTCCGAAATAAGTTTTTTCGGCTCCAGAATTATCCATCAGATTTTAGCGGTGATATAAAACAGGAGAAGGTGGCTTGTTTCAGTTCAGTCATCGAGTTTTCCTCGGTGATTTTTGACGACTAATAATTTCGTTTGAACATAATATTACGTGTGGCTGTTTGCTGTTTTTAAATCTTAAGGTAAGAAAAGATTAAAGAAAACGTGTTATTAAATCAAACAATATTTCCAGAGTTTTTTTATTATAATTTGGCTCGGGCCACTGGCCAGCTTTCTGATTAATTTTTTTTATCTCTTCAGATCTTCACAAATGAGCGATGGCAGTAAAAAAAATTGTCTGGAGCCCAAAATAGAAAACGTCGATTGAAATTAGAGGCAGAGCGGGATAAACTCAGCGGTTCGATGAACAAATTCCTTCAACCCAGCCGTTCTTTGGCGAATCCACTTCTGTCAAAGAAAAGAACAGATTGTCGCAGAATCGATGATTATTATAGAAGATCAGCAGCCATCCACGTCTGGAACGCATGTTTCACCTGATCCGACTCCTGAACTGGGTGATCCGGTAAGCGAGAATGAAGAAAGATCTGAGCACATTGCCATTGCTGATATTGATATTGCTGATCCATCTACATGGCCAAATAATTTAAGTCATCATCTAATCCAGTCAATCGTGACAAAGGGCGCTGTTCAAATAACAGAAAATTTTGCTGTTGATGTGACTGGTAGAAAATTCTCAGCAACGCAATATCTTAGGAAGTTGCCAAGCGGCGAAAAAGTTAATAGGGATTGGTTGGTGCATTCTAAAAAAATTAATTGCGTATTTTGCATTTTTTGTAAAGTTTTTAGCGCTTTGTCTCATCAAATGACCACTGGGAACTCTAATTTGAGGCACATTTCAGTTAATATTTCCCGACATGAAAATAGTGTGGAACATATGAAAGGGGCTCAAAAATGGCACGAATTAAAATTGTTTTTGAGCAAAGATTGCACAATTGATAAAGAGCAACAACATCATTACGAAAATGAAAAAAGACGATGGCGTGCAATTATCAAAAGAATGATTTGTATTGTGCAATATTTGGCCAGTCAGAATTTAGCATTCAGGGGTGACAGCTCTAATCTTTACGAAAACTGGTCGAAACGATTACCAAATTCGATCAGATTATGTTGGAGCACCTGAGCAATATTCAAAAGTCTAAAGAGTTGAAAAAAAAACATGCCTCATTATTTAGGCAATCACTATCAAAATGAATTAATTCATCTATTATCAAAAAATATTCGCAGAGAAATTTTGAACTGCCTCAAGAAAGCAAAATATTATTCAATAATTTTGGATGAAACTCCAGATGCTAGTCATGTTGAGCATGAGCAATTTAAAAAAGTTAACCCGAGAGCTATTCTTTTGCCTTGTTGTGCTCATACCTTAAATTTGACAGTTAATGATGCAGCTAAAATTTCAGACGAGACTGTAGGTTTTTTTTCAATTATTCAGGAGCTGTTCAATTTTTTGTCTGCTTCACCCTACAGGTGGAATATTTTAAAGGGAAATTTGCCAAATCTATGTTTAAAATCAGTAAGTAAAACTCGATGGGAAAGCAGAGTCAGAGCCGTTCAACCTCTTAGATTTCAACTTCTCGAGATTTGTAAGAGTTTACTTGATTTGGTGGAGGATAATTCAAGAGACATGGATACCAAACATTCAGCGAAGGTACTTTTAAAAAAAATTGAAACGTTTAAATTTATTTGTTCTATCATTATTTGGTACGATGTATTGTCAAAGGTCAATATGGTGAATAAAATGATGCAGAATCCAAATACAGTTGTTAATGAATGCCATAGAGAAATAAAAAGTCTCATCAACTACTTCACTGAAAAAAGGTCAGACGAAAATTTTGATGTTTTTGTGAATGAGGCTAAAGCCGAAGCTGTAAAAAATAATGTAGAGCAAACATTTCCTTCAATTAGGAAACGAAAGAGAAAGCGTCAATTTTCTTATGAAAGTACAGATGATCCAGTTCTGGCGAAAATTTAAGATAAGTTTTTATTTTCAAATTTTGAATCTCTACAAAGTCGTTTCGAGATATTGAAGCAATGCCATGATTTATTTGGATTTTTGAGAGATTTTGAAAACCTAGATTCTGATGTGATTAAACGATCGTCCATAGATTTGGATTTGGCTTTGCAAATTCATCATGAAGGAAAGGTTTGCAAGGATATTGATGGTCTTGATTTGTACAATGAGATTTCATCATACAAAATCCTTAACCCTGTCAAAGACTCTAGCAATACCTCAGACTCGCCCATAGATATTTTGAATTATATAACCAAGAAAAATTTGCAGTCTTTGTTTCCAAATCTTTCCATAGCCTTAAGGATATTTTTGACCCTGCCGATTTCTGTTGCATCTGGCGAAAGGAGTTTTTCAAAGCTAAAACTTGTAAAATCTTATTTGAGAACTTCGATGTGCCAGGAAAGGCTTTCAGATTTAGCTGTTATTTCAATCGAAAATAAACTATGTGAAGCCATAGATCACAATGAAATGATCAATGAGCTTGCATCTTCAAAAGCAAGACGTGTTATGTTTTAATACTACCTTGTTATTTGATAATTACTTATTAGATAGATCTTGCACATTTTCAAGTTAATGGTTTTGTTTGCGTTGAGTACCGTTGAGAGTTTTAACTCAATTTACTCAATTCTACTTTTATAGTCTTTCTTTTATTTGATTTGAAAATAAATTTTTTTGTTATATTTTGTTGTTGTTTTATTTCATTGGGCCCATTTTCATAATCAAACACTTACACTAAAGTGACTTTAGTCTATAAGAAAACTATTCAGTTTAAACTTCAAACCAAAGTTGATTATGAAAATGGGCCTTATCACCAAAAATTGAGCATAGTATATAGGGGCGCACAAAATTATTCTTGCACGCAGGCGTTCGCCACCCTAGGAACGGCACTGGGTCCATGGAAGAAAAATCAATCGGTGGCTCAAGATATTTCTTACTGCTAGAAGATGACTTCAGTCGGTTGTCTTTTGTTTATTTCTTAACAACCAAAGATCAAACATTGGATTTTTTTAAGGAATTTAAAAATTTCACAGAAAATCATCTAGGTAGCAAAATTAAAACTCTGAGAACTGATAATGGGGGGGAATTTTGTAGTGATTCATTTAAAAAATGTCTTAAAAATCATGGTATTGTACACCAAAAAACCAATCCTTTTTCACCACAAGAGAATGGCATGTGCGAACGAATGAATCGTACTATTGTGGAGAAAGCTCAATGCTTATTGTTTGAGGCTAATTTGGAAAAACGCTTTTGGGCAGAAGCAGTGAACACTGCTGTCAATTTAAGGAACCGTTGTATTGCCAAAGGCAGTGTCGCTAACATTCCTTTTGCACTGTTCTGAATATGACAACAGCAAATGACAGTTATTTTCACAAGCGCCTTTATTTTTATTAAATCGTGGATTTACAAAATGGCGACTCAATCACCACTCTCGAACCGTGCCGTATCATAGTGACCTCAACGGACGAAAAGTGTCTGCGGACGAAAAATACTTGCCTTCAAAAGGTCAAATAAGACTATCGGACATAAATCTAAAAATATTTATATTGCCACCCTGTATATGTTTCCATCACAATACTAATTTTACTTGCTTAAAAGTGTTTTAAATGAAAATATACTCTTAATAACTAAAATTTTTGAATAAAAATATACGCTGGGTGACTTCTTTGAAAAACCAAAGGTTACTGCTGTATAATATTGTAATGTTTTTGTTATTTATTTAAATAGTTTTTAAATGTGGGCTAAATTTATACACACTATGGCTAATTACTATCTATTTATTTAAAGAAACACACACTGTATTAAACTTAATTTATATACACACTTTACTTAATGTCTACTAATTTATGTATACTCGGTATAATAGTTCTAATTTATTCTTACCACTTGAATATTACACTATTTATATTCACTATTTCATTCACTGTCTGATTACTAAGAACTTCTGTGAACTAACTCTTTACTGTCCGTATCACTAATTCTGAACTATGTATGTATGTAAGTCGGGGTTACATTCACTGAGTAGTGTGTAATTCACCTTGAAAGTTTAGTTGTGTATAAATAGAAGTGGTCTGACACAGATCACCGCTCTATTCGCTAGTATAATTACATTATTGGTTAATGCGTTAATTAACTATTTTGGTATTATTTCCTTCCTATTAATTTTGACCAATCGCTATCAAGAATTGGTATGTCAAATATAAATTTTAAATGGAAAAATTACTTAACAACTGTCAACTTAGCTGTCAGCAGTTTTTCCGGAAAAAAAATCGAAAAAATTTCATGCGTTACCAAATATGGCTAACAATACTCCTGTTATATTAATTGTAATATAAAATGAGTTTGAAGTAATTACCTTTCCTAGCTTGAAAGTTATTGTAACGTTTATTCTAATTTATATTTACAATTAATTTATATTTACAGATTTATATGTAATTCAGTCCTTATTTAATAATTTATCTAATACACTAAACACACTAATTATAATTTATATGAGAGTCACTTAATAAACACTTTATCGAGGCGCGATTACTTTCCTTCGGTATCAACACTGACTGATTGACTAATTGCCTGCAGTGATGCTGGTGGCCTATTTATACTCGCGCGCCGTAATTCTCGAAATTTCTCGACGTTCTGGCGGATGCACCGGGTGTTCTCGATGTTTCGTATTTTGGATGCTTCTCGAAAATTGGGCGGAGGAGCCATAGTCGTCTCATACGGGGATTTCACTGGGGGCACTAAGTGAGCATATTAATGCAGTAGCTCGCGTAACATTGCCCCCTCCTTAAGAGACAATTCCTCCTGGAACTAACTAGGAAACTGGAACGAGATGACTGTATCGGCAACTGGTCCCCTTGTTGCATTTTCCAGTTGTATGGAAGTAACATGCGACCGTCTTCTCTGTTGGCTGTGTCTCCCGAGCATGGCCGCAAACCAGTACCTGCACTTCGGTGTCTCGGAAGATTACTTCTACCATGTTACGGATTATTCGCCAATCTAAATGCCTACATTCAATCTTGGGCATGGCTAGCCTATGCACGTTCACTTCAAGCACATGCTCCCTCAGGCTTCGTAATGCTTCCCAGACATCCTCGTACGTTGGTCTTTCGTCGAAGGTGTTCCTCGTCACTAGGTGGAAATTGTAGCGGGAGCCATTTGGCAGCTTCAAAGCTTTACCTGGTAATGGTAACTGGTTTACCAAAAGTCGTGCGCCACTCTTCTTTATAAACAGAGATGCCAGTCCACGCGCATCGGTTACGCTGGCAGGGATGTTTATTGCCAGTGAGTATTCCTCCGGAACGGTAAGCAGGTCTTGTCGTCTCTCAGTGGTGACGCCGAATCTTGCTTTTCCGGTACCACCATAGGCACCCATGAACTCTACAAAAGCAGGATCAGCTACTTGCTGAAGCTGGTTTACTTCCTCATCGTGGTCACCCTCGAATGGCGCTAATCGGTTACGGTGTACCACCTTTGGCTTTCCATTTGGGATCTTGCTGATACGATAGATGACATCGTTGATTCTTTTCTTTACGAGGTACGGGCCGTCCCAAGCTTTCTGCAACTTTGGAGAAAAACCCTTTTGTCTTCTTGGGTTATGCAGCCAGACTTTGTCTCCTTCGTGGAAACCTTCTTCCGTAGCTTGCGTATCGTACCTTTTCTTCATCCTATCGCTAGCGATCTGAAGATTCGATCGATCCAGCTCGTGTACGTCGTCCATTCTTTTTCTCAGCTGGGTCACGTAATCTTCACCAGCTATGTCTTCTCCGGGTCGGCATCCAAATTCAAGGTCGCAGGGTAATCTCATTTCGCGTCCGAGCAGAACTCTTGCTGGTGTTTGGCCGGTAGACTCATTGATGGCGGATCTGTAGGCCATCGCGAATAGCGAGAGATATTGGTCCCAATCTCGCTGATGGTTAGATACTACTTTAGACAGGTATTTGCCAAGGGTTCTGTTCATTCGCTCTACCATTCCGTCCGACTGTGGGTGCAAAGCCGTAGTTCTCGTTTTCTTCATGCCGAGCTTTTCACAAACTTCCTGGAACAGCTGGCTTTCGAAGTTTCTGCCCTGGTCGCTGTGTATTTCCAGGGGCACTCCATATCGGCGAATGAACTCATTCACAAGCACGTCGGCAACCGTTGCGGCTTCTTGGTTTGGAATGGCATACGCTTCTACCCATTTTGTGAAGTAGTCCATCACCACCAAAATGTACCTGCTGCCATTTGCTGTCGGTGGAATCGGTCCGGCAATGTCCAGGGCAATGCGTTCAAAAGGGCTTCCGACATTGTACTGCTTCATAGGAGCCTTTCTTCTCCCGTGCGGTCCATTGGTCGTAGCACAGGTAGTGCACTTCTTACACCAGTCCTTCACATCTTCGGAACTGTGCATCCAATAAAACCGTTCTCGCACTTTCTGGAAGGTCTTATTCACACCTAGATGTCCTCCTGACGGACTGTCGTGTAATTTCCGCAGTACTGCTGCTATCCTTGTTCTTGGAATCACCAACTGTCTTCTACTTTCGGAACCCTCATCGTTCTCGATTACTCGCTGTTGCAAACCGTTTTCCAAAACCAGCGAGTCCCACTGGGCCCAATACGATTTCATCGTTGGCGAGTACCTTGAAATCTCCTGCCAAGTAGGTCGAGAGTTCTCCTTTTTCCAATGTCGGATTTTCTTCAAGTCGGGATCGTTCTCTTGTTCCTCTTCCAACTTTTCTGGTGTCCATTCGTCGGTGGTCACCATGGTTCTTCGAATCGCAGCTTCCTTAGCTTCTGTTTTGCTGCAGTGAGAGCACTCTGCAGGGCATGGTCTTCTAGAGAGGGAGTCTGCATTTCTGTGGCTTATTCCGGCTCTATGCTCAATAGTGAAATTATATTCTTGGAGCCGCTCGATCCATCTAGCGATTTGACCTTCAGGGTTCTTGAATTGCATAAGCCACTTAAGTGCTGCATGATCGGTTCTGATCACAAATTTCTTCCCATACAGATACTGATAGAAGTGCTCCACGGACTTCACTACTGCTAGGAGCTCTCTTCTTGTGACACAGTAGTTTTGTTCTGGTTTGGAAAGGACTTTACTAAAATATCCCAGAACTTTCTCTTGTCCTACTTGAACCTGTGATAGCACTCCTCCAATTCCAACATTGCTAGCATCAGTATCTAGTATGAATTCTCCCTCTGGTAGTGGATAGCCGAGTATAGGTGCAGTAGTCAAGTGCTTCTTCAAGGTTTCGAACGAAGTTTGGCAATCTTCGTCCCAGCGAAACTCCCTTGCTTCCTCTGTAAGTCGTGTCAAGGGCTTAGCGATATCTGCAAACTTCTTTATAAATCGCCTGTAGTATGTACAGAGTCTAAGGAAGCTTCTAACTTGGTGCTTGTCGGTGGGTCTTGGCCACTTTCGTACGGCAGCAGCTTTTTCTTCGTCTACAGCTACACCATCCTTGCTGACTACATGGCCTAGGTAATTGACTTTGTTTTGAAATAGTTGACATTTCTTGGGGTTGAGCATCAGTTGGGCAGCTTGCAACCTTTTGAAGACACCTTCCAAATTCTCTCGATGTTCTTCGAATGTCCTTCCCAAGACTATGATGTCATCAAGGTACACTAAGCATGTCTTCCAGGACAACCCTCGCAATACGTTTTCCATCAGTCTTTCGAACGTTGCGGGGGCATTGCACAGCCCAAATGGCATAACGGTGAAATGCCATAGTCCAGATCCGGTGGTGAACGCTGTCTTTTCTCTATCGGCTGGATCCATTTCTACCTGCCAATATCCAGACTTCAGGTTCAAGGTAGAAAACAATTTGCTACCGGCCAGCGTATCCAGAGTGTCGTCGATTCTCGGCAGAGGGTAGCTATCTTTCTTTGTAACATTGTTCAACTGCCGGTAGTCCACGCAAAACCTCGTGGTTCCATCCTTTTTCTTTACCAGAACTTCCGGAGAGATCCAAGGGCTGGTAGAAGGTTCTATTACCTTGTCCTTTTCCATCTCGCGAACAATTCTCTCCGCTTCCTCTCTTTTGGCCTGTGGTAGCCGTCGAGCCGATTGTCTTATCGGCTTAGCGTCGCCGGTGTCAATTTTGTGTTTGACAGCAGATGTTCTTCCTGTCTTTCCTCCTTTTGGTACAAAAATAGATCGGTATTGTAGCAAGAGTTCTCTGATCTTTTTCTTCTCTTGCAGGCTAAGGGATTGTCCAGCCACTGCTATCATTTGTTCAAATTTATTGTTGGCATCATTGGAGGTTGTTGTTTGATGAATTATTGACGCCACTGGTACGCAAGTTCCAATTTTGGTATCCTTCTTCATAGTTATTGGATGGTCATTTACATTTATAATGCGTACAGGTATTTCTTCGGCAGCCATGACTAACCCTTTTCCAACCAGGATTCCTCGACCAACCTCTTCATCGTGATTCCATCATGACCGGTGTTCCTTCTTCGACGGTTCCTTGTAGCCTTGCCACAGTGAAAAATTCACTCCTTGCGGGTACAACTGTATCCTCCTGTACGGCTACCTGAACAGTCTTATCCTCGTGTGGGTGAAGGAATACCTCCTCAGAACCTACTCTAATCACTCGGTTCTTGAAATCTAGCTGGAAGCCATGTAGGTTCATAACGTCCATTTCGAGTATTATGTCCTCTTCGATATCAGCGACAACGACAGTGTGGGTGAACTTCTCTGCGCCAATTCCCAATTGCGCAGAAGGAGGTTATAGGCAGATTGTTCACAGGGGGAGAAGGAGTTGGAGGCAGGATTCGAGAAGTCCAGGATACTAGGGGGGTAGGAAAAATGAGGGGGATAAGGCCGGTGGAGAAGTGGGAAGTACAAGAGAGGGGAAGGAACATTAAAGTAAGGAAAGCCCCGGGGATAGATGGCCTGAGGGGTGATATGTTGAAGAGGATGTTGGATGACAATGGGGAGTACTTCTGCGAGCTTTTCAACAGGGTGCTAAGGGAGGAAGAGTTTCCAGAAGGATGGAAGGTGGCTAGGGTGATATTACTTAAGAAGGCGGGTAGAGAGGGGAAGAGGGCGGGGGACTACAGGCCCATCAGTCTGCTGTGTGGTATGGGTAAATTGATGGAGGGGATAATAAAGGATAGGATTGAAGAGGAAGTTGGTAGGAATGGGGGTTTTAGGGAAAACCAGCACGGGTTTGCGAAGGGAAAATCATGCATCTCGGCGCTGGGCAGGGTGATGGGCTTGGTTGAAAGGGCTAGGGAGGGCAGCTGGAGGAACAAGAAATTGGCCCTACTCTTGTTCTTCGACGTCGGAAACGCGTTCAACAGTGTCAGCAAACGGGCAGTGTTGAGCGCGTTGCTGAGGCTAAGAGTGGGGGAGGGTTTGGTTAACCTAGTGGAAGACTACCTGACGGGACGTGTGATAGTAGACACTAGAGGGAGGAGGTATGATACGGAGGCTGGAGTGCCCCAGGGCTCGGTTCTTGAACCGACGCTATGGAAGTGTGTGTTTGATGAGGTTTGTGGGATAGTATGTGAAGAGGGATGTGAGATTACGGTGTATGCGGACGATGTGTGTCTGGTATGTACGGCAAAAGGAGAGGCGGAGATAGAAAGAAAGGCGGAGAGAATGTGTAGGAAGATTGTGGAGAAGATAGAGCGGTGCGGACTAGAAGTGGCGGAAGATAAGAAGGTGGGGTTGCTAGTGAAGGGACGGAGCAAGACAAGGGAAGTGGGGGTGTTGGTGAAGGGAAGGAGAATTCGCATGGAGGAGTGTGTGAAATACCTAGGGGTGTGGTTGGATAGTCAGTTATCCTTCCGAACACACATGTTGAAGGCGGCAGAGAAGGGGAAAGTGAGGGCAGCATGGCTGGGGAGATTGATGAGTAATGTGAAGGGGCCGGGAGAGTGGAAGAGGAGGATCATTGGTAGGACGGTAGAGCAGAGTTTGCTGTACGGTGCGGAGGTGTGGGGTGAAAGAGCGGGAGTGAATGCGAGGGTTAGGCCACTCCTGCGGGTGCAGAGAGGTATATTGCTAAGGGTAGTGCAGGGGTACAGGACAGTGGGTGGACTGGCAGCAGCGGTGCTGGCAAGGAGCTACCCATTGGACGTGATGGCTAGAGCCAGGAATAAACGCTGGAGGGGTGCGACAAGAGAGGAAGTAAAAGAATGGATGGAGGAGGAAATGGAGAGAAGGTGGGAGGAGTATGAGGGCGCGCTAAAAGGAGCGATTGGGAATAGGAGAGATTGGATGGATCGGAAATTCGGGGAGGTGAACTACTTCTTGACACAGGTGTTCACTGGACATGGGTCGAGAGTAGGGTACCTCCACAAGATTGGAAAAAGAGAGACTGGAGTGTGCGAGAGGTGTGGAGTGGAGGATGATGTGGGGCATGTGTTCAGATGCTGGAGGAACGAGGAAGTGCTGAAGAAGTTGGAGACGAAACTAGGGGAGGCGGTGTATTGGGAGAATATGGTGGAGATAATGTTGAGGGGGGAGGAGGAATGGATGGAGGTAAGTGGCGTAGTAGAGAGCATGGTCAGGGGGAGAGAACGACTCGATATGGCATGAGAGGTAGGAGTGGAAGTTAGGGAGAAGACGACGATGTGAGCGGAGAGTGTGCGAGGGACCGCCGCCCGTCTCGAAGTATGCTAGGGTAGTGATTCCGAGGCGGGGGTAACGGCGAGTTTGAGGTGGGTTTGGTTGGTAGGCATCTCCTTGGGGATGAGTCCAACACTGTTTGGGTCCTGGACCCATTCGAACAGTTCTCCATGGACATTGGCGCTTTCACCTGTGGCAGTCCTGAGTCGCAGTCTCGTCGGTAAAAGTCTTTTCCGGGTGTTGACAGTCTCGGGGCGAATAATAGTCCTCGTTGCTCCAGTGTCCACCAATAGTGTATACTTCCTTCCATTAACTTCACCATCCACGTATACACTATCGTCGCGACATTTCAGAGAGGCTATTAGGATGAGAGGGTCTTTGGAAGGTCTTCGGGTCGAAGCTGCCCTCTGAAGGTCGACCCTTCCTAGTTTTCCTGCGGGGCGTCTTCGTTTGTAGCAGTTCTCGGTCGCTTGCACGAACTGCGTACATGTCCCATTTCTCCACAATTCCAGCATCTCACAGCTTTCAGTTTTCCATTTGAGATGCTTTTCATCATGTTGACAATCTGGTCGAGCTTGTTCTCAACTTCTTCGTCTGCTACAGCCCTCACCTTGCCGTATACTCCGGAAGCCTGTGTAGCTGCTTCGTACTCCAAGGCTGCAGAGAGTACGTCGACCAGTGTCTTATGCCGAGCCAAGCGTAGAGTTCTCTGCATTTCATGGTCACGAACTCCGTCGATGAATGTCTGTACCCCTAAACATTCCATGACATTCTCCGGTGCCGATGGATAGGCAAACCGCACCAACCTCGCAATGTCTGCTTCGAATTCTTGCAGAGTTTCGTCGCGTTTTTGTTTGCGGTTTTTCAGCTGCGACTGGTACAGATGCTCCAGGTGTTCCAGGCCATATCTCATATTCAATCGCTTTTTGAGTTGTTCAAAATCTTCGGCCTCTTCCACTGGAATGGCCTGGAGGATATCCATAGCGTCTCCTCTAAGGGCAAGAGTTAAATTTAACGCTTTTTCCTTCTCACTCCAGTTGTTTGCCTTTGATGCCGCCTCGAATTGCTTAAGATAGTTCGGCCATGACGTTTTACCATCGAATGTTGGCAGTTTCACTCGGCTGTTAATATCGTTTTCCATTTTCGGTTTCAACTCTACTTTCTCTGCCAGTTCGTCGTTATTCGGGTCTTGCCTAGTTGTAAAATCCGGTTTATTACTAGTCTTCCTTTCGATTTCTTTGATTTTTTGTTTCATTTCTTGCTCCATACTTTTAATCTTTTCTTCCACGGCAGAAATATCAGTCTTCATGGATGTCATTTCATTTTTCATGTCCGTCGAAATTTTATTTTCCATGTCCGACATTTTGTTTTCCATGTCCGCCGAAAGTTTACTTTCCATTGATGAAATTTCGTTTTTTATATCCGTCGAAATTTTATTTTCCATGTCCGACATTTTGTTTTCCATGTCCGACATTTTGTTTTCCATGGATGAAATTTCGTTTTTTATATCCGTCGAAAATTTATTTTCCATGTCCGACATTTTGTTTTCCATGGATGAAATTTCGTTTTTTATATCCGTCGAAATTTTATTTTCCATGTCCGACATTTTGTTTACCATGTCAGACATTTTGTTTTCCATCGAAGACAATTCGTTTTTTATGGAAGAGGTTATAGAGGCGGACGCTTCGTCGGTGAATTCAAACGTTTCCGGGTCCAGTCCATTGTTGATCATAGCTTTTTTTAGTCGTTCCACTAACACTGACTTGACCCCACTTGTGTCCAGTTCGTAATCCTCCAACTCTCTTCGAAGCTCTGAAACTTTTAATTCACAAAGTTTCTTCGCCATCTTCCTGTATATTTATTTATTTATTTTTTTTAATCCTACACCTGACACCAATGTAACGTTTATTCTAATTTATATTTACAATTAATTTATATTTACAGATTTATATGTAATTCAGACCTTATTTAATAATTTATCTAATACACTAATTATAATTTATATGAGAGTCACTTAATAAACACTTTATCGAGGCGCGATTACTTTCCTTCGGTATCAACACTGACTGATTGACTAATTGCCTGCAGTGTTGCTGGTGGCCTATTTATACTCGCGCGCCGTAATTCTCGAAATTTCTCAACGTTCTGGCGGATGCACCGGGTGCTCTCGATGTTTCGAATTTTGGATGCTTCTCGAAAATTAGGCGGAGGAGCCATAGTCGTCTCATACGGGGATTTCACTGGGGGCACTAAGTGAGCATATTAATGCAGTAGCTCGCGTAACATTATATTGTTGTTCTTATTATTTTAATTAAAAAAATGTTGTATTAAAATAAAATGTTTATTTAACTCAGGAAATAATCTTACGAAATATCCCTCATGCATGAACACTCGTTTCTAAGTAATCTGTTTTAACAAATTACTTAGAAACTCGTTTTTCCAAATTTTTCCGGAAAAATTATATGCACTAGGGATATTACCCCCGAAAAGTCGTAAACTCGAGCTGCTCATTTTTCTAATTATCTCAATAAAAAAAATCAAGTTTTGTGTTTAGACAACTTCATATGAGGTTGTTAGTAACAAAGCAAGACAAAATATTTTGGATAAATTATAATTGCTGTGCAAGTGTGCACAATGGCACACCTTACTACTATCCACAACCCCAAAGATCCAAGGAATGAATGAAATGATAAACGTTGGAGAAGTCTCCTCAGTATGGAGGGCCACATTCGAAAGTAAAGTGCACTGAAATGGCACTGAACAACTAATTATGTGTTTCCTACAGTGACTTGACGAAAATAATTACGTTAATGCTATTACTTCGTTACTACCGCCATCTATCAATGAGATTCGTACTAAACTTCCTAAATTTATTACAGTGTACCAATAAGTATAAATTTTTCACTAAATCCTCTAGATGGCGACGTCATTTATAAATAGTAGTTTCAAATGGTCAAAGGATACTCCGATAAAATTATACGATAATATTTTTTTTGTCATTTTCGACTCTTATCAAATACTTGCATTACAATAAAATTAATTATTTATAAATAATAAACTACTACTCAATTCAGTATTAACTATAATATCATACACAATATTTTTTTAATTAAAAGATATTCTTCCGAATTCTTCTTGAAAAATAAAACGGGTTTTTGTCGCGAACTCCACTAAAACGTCAATATCAATTGGACCGATTCTTTTATTCTTTAAATTATCGGTAAATATTTTAAAACCACTTCCTCCGTCACCAATAAAAGAATTCACCACCATAGTATAATCTTTATTTTGATCTAAATCTTCGTAGATGGGTTTCGTACATTTTTGACATCGGATTTTAGCAGATACCACTCTATCACCAATTGGTCTAGTAAGATCATATCCTATTTGAATCCCTAAAATAACAACAATAATCAATTTCACAGATTGAACTTTTTTTATAAAGGTCAGCAAATTAGCTCAAACAGCCAAACGACGGACTAATTTCTAACAAATCATTTTCTATAAAAAAAATAACGAAAAAAACGGTTTTTTGCATACTACTAACGTTAAAAACTTATTCAAAGAAAAGTTTTTGATTTCTTAATTATCTACAACTATTATACAGGGTGTCAATTTTAAAAGTTACAATGGGCTGTAACTCGTGAACGAAAAGAGAATTCAAAAAAATTTTAAAATCATTTCTAGGGTAGAGAGGGGGAACCAAAATGACATGAGAGAGAACGCTCCCCCATCAACCCCCTATGCCCCACCTACAAAAATTTAAATGGCAACCTTCTACTTGTTATACGTCGTTAGAAAGCCCGTAGAAAATGCTTTCTAACAGTCCAAGTCATAATTATATAGGGTGTAACAATAAAGCAGAAAAATTTATTTGACAACAAAAATAACAATTAATTGTGGAACGATACTTCGCTTTGAAAGTGCAAGTACGGTCCCTATTTAAGTGTTAAATGTTCTATTAGCTTTGTTCGCGGGTCACAATCCGAACCAGTTCAGGGACTATTCGCATGCGCATTCTGAAATGTGGCGTTCGCGGTTAATATAATTCTGAATTTGTAGTGATAGTTCGGTGTTCGCGGGTCATATCGGATTGGTTCGTTATCGGTTCGGAATCAGTCCTAGCGGTTCTCTGATTTTGGTAAGGACTGAAAGTTCGGTTCGGCTGCTCATGCGCATATGATCATTATGTCAGTTGTTTTCTTATTTTAGTTATCTGTTGTTTCACTTGTTTATTGTTTGCTTTGTTGTGTTTTAACGTTGTAAACAAATATCAAACTCTAACTTAGCTGCCTACTCCAAGTGTAGTATAAGGTAAATTTAAATTATTTCAAGTTCTGAAAGGTGATATGTGGTTCTAAGACCGTTCGCGGTATAATTAAAATTATTTACTGGTTCGGAACTAGGCATGCGCTCTAGACAATTCAAAGTTAATTCCAGACTGGTTCGGAATCAGTTCGGATTGTGACCCGCGAACATAGCTATTAATTATATTTCAAAAAAAACTTATTGAACTTTGCAGTTTTTAAACAACACATTTTGTTATTCTGTTTTGCATTTCCTTTCTGTACTCAAATTATTGGTTTATTTGATACTTACCTTAATGTCATTGTCATTTGTGATAGATTAGAATTATTTGTACGTTTGGTCCGAAAATATTTTGGTACGTTTTGTACATTAATTTAACTACAATAATCACGATGGTTTACAGTATACCAGAACGTGTGGAGATAATTTTAATATAATGCCGCAAGAGTACCTACTCGATGAAGCAACTCAAATTGAAGTCCTTGGACATTTTGGAATAGATCCTATTTTATCAACTCGTCACGTCTCTGCAATAACAGGACTATCACATGAGTCGGTACGGAAAGTTTTGAAGCTTCATAAATTTCGCTCCTATAAAATGCAATGTCTTCAAGAATTGTCCGATGACAATCCAGACCGAAGAATTCAGTTTTGTGAAATTATGACTGAAAGAATTAAGACTGAACCTAGACTTTTAAAAAATATTTGTTTTAGTGATGAGTGCAGATTTTATCTAAATGGTAATGTAAATAAACAAAACTCTCCTTATTGGAATGATGAAAATCCACATCTGTTCGGAAACAACCACACTCAGTATCCGTTCTCTCTCATGTCATTTTAGTTCCCCCTCTTTACCCTAGAAACGGTTTTGAAATCAGCCCATTGTAAGTTTTAAAATTGACACCCTGTATTCAACTTTTGGACGAAAAACAATATTTACTCCGCAAATCGTGGAAAACCATTTCTCACCCCTTTCTCCATGCATTCAGATGCTGAATTTTTTTCCTTGCAGAAGATATCCATTCTTTTCCTACCCTCTCCAGTTTCGCTTACCCCGTTAGGCAACGTATTCAAGATTTTAGATGAACAATTTCAAATTTTCACTTATTACTTCAAAAGTTCTTACCGGAAACTTGTAGTAACTTTAAACTGACGTTTGGTTTATCCTTGGTATAAGGAGCAACGGTAAATTCGAGTAATTCTTTAATAAATTTTCCTTGCATCACTCCAAAATCCAAAGTGTTTTCGAATGGACAAGCGGTCACCAAATCGTTGTAGGTTATATCTTAAATAAACACATAATAAGTCATGAATAAAAAATACTAGACAAATAAGGTGCACGAACTCAAACGGGATGATTGACTGAGTTTGCACAAAAAATCGTGTAGGTATAGCGTTGCTAACATTCCTTCTGTACTGTTTTGAATATAATAACGTTTAGATAAGTTACTCACCCCCAACTTCAATATCTGTCCTTAATCCTCCTGGATTAGTGAAAGCGATAGCTGCGTTTGTCCATGCATCGTTTGATACATTTTTCGTATACTAAAATGGTTAAATACATTTTTCAACCGACCAAATAGTCTGTAAACCGTCACAAAACTAAAACAAGAAGTTGTAAAACTTACCGCATAAACCATAGCATCAGCTACGAAGTTACCCAAAGTACATTCACTTTTGTGACAATTCGACGATCCCAATTTGACCAAACTTGAACTCACAACTTTATTTCCTTGACCATCAAAAAGAAGCTTCCATGGTTCCAAAGCGGCATTTATTCCGTCATCTTAAATGTGATAAAATGTCTATAAAATACACTTGATAATATCCGATTGGGTTCAGTTTTGTTCAAAATCTTATAAGCTCAATTCTGCTTTGTTGAGTCCTTTAATCTGAGGTTGAGTCTATACGGTTTTCTTTAGTTAATTGAGAGCCTAGTGGGGAAAATCGGTACATTTTTAAAAATAATTTAGTTCAAAGAAATATTTAGTTTAAGGAGAGTACAAATAATACTGGACATCAATAAAAACATGGTTAGAGACCTTTTATTTGTACCTACCTTTTAAAAATTGTGAGTCCAAAAATATAGGTGCCCCAGAATAATCCAAAATTTCACCAGCTTCGTCTAGATATATGGTAATATTACCTAAATATCTACAATACGCCGAAGCTTGAGTGATAAGAATTCTATGACCATGTTTACTTGTTACTATTGTCGGATAAGGACCTTCAACATCAGCCGGACCTGGAGGATCATCTGAAATTTTATTTTGGTTTGAGGAAAATTATCTACGTGCAAATAATTTGAGGATACAAAAACTTGGAAGATGATAGAGGCGCTGAAAGTAATGATAGTAAAGTAAATCCAGAAATCTGAGGAGGTCGTAAATCAATATTAGCCGACGACCCTCATTATTACCTATTTTTCGAAATATAGATAAGTAATAAAAGCCCTTAAAAGATTCCCAGGTCCGCATTAAAATATCTTATGAAATAGTTTGGCATTTTAATAATAGAGGGCTCTCTATTATTTTTTGCTTTTGTTGGCAGTTTTGTATTTAAATTTATTTGATAATAAAAAATCTCCTAAGGTTGATTTAGAGCCCTTGGTAAGGATATGTTTATGTGCGTAAATAATAGTCACCAGGCCAGACTTTCAGCACTAATGGGCTATTAACGAGGTTATAGAGATAATGGTCTATTTACGGTTACAAAATAAATTACCTAAATAGATTTGGAAAACAAGACTGTTTTTAGCACTGACCGCTTTCCAATTCCAGAAATAAAAGGGGGAAAGTAAAGCAACATTTATTCATTACCTACCTAATATTCCGTTGTGTCAGTTGTGTCTATTTTTGAGTATCTATTCGATTTTTGTGACATGAAAAATGTGGCATCCAAGGACTCATTCTGAAGCTAGTACTTCAACTGGTGGTCGTAGTACCACTAATCAACAAATTTTACACTATCATATGGGAAACAAATTGTATTAAATGTTTATACTTCCCTTCTGGAACATGGAATGTCCAAGAAAGTGCTACTTTAACAAAAACACCGTATTTCACAGCATCATATCAACATTAGCCAGGGCCCCAATTCTTGACCGTTCGCAACACTCAAGGTCACTCGCTTCCTAACGAATTCGTTTAAATACTATTCTTGAGCGCTCTCTGCTTTGCGCATTCTCTTGATATAGTCCAAGCGGCGACCGTCGTGAAAGGGTGTTTAACCAGAATAAATACAAAAATATACTCTATTGATTTTTGGATATGAATAATAAACCATTGGTCTGGTAGTCTTTGGTGTGTCCAAATTTTTTTTCAATTTTTAATTTATTTTTTCGTAAAATTGTACTACATAACTTAAGCATAATTTTTCAGTTTACGATGGCGTTTTGACTAGATAAATACAGAAATTCAAGTCTGACGTTCTTATTCTTGACGCAACTGTGTCAGACCGCCTCCAACAAATTTTTTATCTACAAGGTATAGGAATAGTATATTTCATTACGAGTCTAGAAAATAGGCTTTTCCCGTGTGCGCGCCACGGGTTCCCGTGTGAGGCGTAGCCGGGAAGTCGTGCAAGCACGGGAAAAGCATTTATGGATGTGTAATGAACGATACTTTTCATTATACCTTTCTTAATACAAAACTATCAAGTATTTACTATACTAGACTATAATTCAAAACACTGACATCTGCTGTCATAGTACAATTATTATAATTCAAAACACTGACATCGGCTGTCATAATACAATTGTGGTTTAGTGTTGCTACAAGGGTGTAAGGGAACAATGTTCAGTTCCCTTACATGTTATGTTAGTGCACAGGAAAACTTTTTCCCGTGCGGGCGCACGGCAAAAGGTCATTTTCGGTACTCTTAATAGGCATGTTAAGATAGGGTTTTCAGTAAGGTATAATGAAAAAGAAATTTTTAAAAATGTTGGAGAAGCTGGGAGCAAAAAATATTACGCACAGTTTTCATCAATTCTATATGGCAAAATGCTACAGATCCTAAGTGTATTCGACTTGATCCTTTGGAATGTGGTTGACAATTAAATGATACTGACAACGCATATCGATGGATTTTTGACAAAATATCGTAAGCGATATATTTCTCGAAAACGAGGTTTTTACATCTAACGGTCACTTACGATAAACCACACATAATTAGCACTTGAAATTCTAGCCTGTATTCATCTCAAAGCAGTAAAATCAAGGTTCAAATTATCGTATCCACCAGTTTATTTGTGAAGTTGTTTGAAAAATGCGTGTTTTTATCGTATGCATCAATATGTTCCCGTCAAAAGATCGTATGCGCCATGTACTTAAGGTGGTTACGATCTATCCTTCTGTCGCTTGCGATAATTTTTTACCACCACTTGGTACCGGCAAAGACAAGTCAAGTAGGTGGCATTATTCTGATTACAGTTTGCTTGTTGATTCTGCGAAGTGCATGCGTTTTTTCGTGCCTTGGAAATAAAGTACCAACAATAATATTGAAATTATTTTCCGATTTGTATCAAAAGTCAGTGAGAACCACTAACGTCTGGTAAGTTTATGCATTCAAGTTTTTGAAGGTTAGTGTTGTTTTTCTCTTGCCTAGATGGCTCATTCAAGAGGTTACCGTATAGCACTAATGGCTCGAGATGGAGCTGATTTTAGCGCTGATGGTGCTAATCAAAATGAATACGTAAGTCATACCACGTATAACATGCACAATGAATATCCTGTTCTGGATTCTGGAACCGATACAATATTATGATAACCACACTGAGAAAGAGATAGTACTTAATCCTAATAGTAGTATGGTAACTGTACACTGTAACTCGGACTATTCTTTTCATGAAGAAAAGGATTCTGACTTTGGCTTTTCTGGATCAGATATTGATAAACCACTTGATATTACAACAGACATTGTCGGGAACTTAGGGTTTAGGAAAACTAAAACTGAATCAAGAAAAAGAACAAAAAAAATCGGAAAAGCATTAGGGGTAGGAAAATCAGTTCAAGAAAATACTTGCAAAACAAAAAGATGTCAAAATGGGTGTGCGGGAAAATTGACAGAACAAGAACGACATGACATTTTCGAGTATTACTGGGGTTTGGGCAGTCATTCTAAACAGAGAGATTGGCTTTTGTCATGTATAAAGGAAAAAGAAGTAAAACGAAGACGAACAAATGTAAACCTGAGCAGAAGAACTAGAAGCTTTAGCTACGTTATAAACTGGAATGAACAAGAAATTAACGTGTGTCAGCAATTTCTATTGAAAACACTTTGCATCTCACAGATTTCTTTACGATATACTAAGAATAACGCAGGTCCTAGTATGTTATTTGCCAAAGCTGATCAAAGCTCATAAAACTACAACTGAAGACAAAAACCGAGTTCACGAATTTATCAAAAAACTACCAGCAGTTGGCTCACATTATTGCAGATCGAGCACAATCAAAAAATACCTACCCAGCGAATTGAGAAATGTATCTCTCTTATACAGGATTTTTGCAAAGGAGCAACTAAAAATTCACAAAACCAAAACTAAAGTATCCCTTAGGGTGTTCAGACAAATCTTCAACAAAGACTTCAATATTGGCTTGCACCTCCCCAAAAAGGATAAATGTAGTCTCTGAGAATCTAGAAAAAACGATGACAATAAATTCAGTGATGCAGATGATCTTCAATATCAAAGTCACATCAAAGATAAAAACGAGTGCAAACGACAGTTTCTTGCCGACCAAAAGATTGCAAAAGAAGATGATAGTTTTGTGTGTGCAAGTTTCGACCTTCAAAAAGTTCTAAATACCCCACACGGTGACAACATGCTTTTATACTACTCAAGAAAATATGCTTTCTACAATGAAACTGTGTATGAAAGTGGAACCAGAAATGGTTATTATTATTTATGGGGTGAAACAGGTGGGAACCTAGGCACCAATGAGATTTGTACAGTTCTTCATAAATATCTGCTTGAAGTTGATGATCGGAAAAATGTAAAAACTGTTGCTTTGTATTGTGATAGCTGCACTGGTCAAAATAAAAACAAAGCCATCCTAACGATGCTACATTGCTTCCTTAAAAATGCCATTAAACATCTGTCATATTAAAATAACTTTCCTTCTGCCTGGACATACCTATATGCCAGTAGATGCAGTCCATTCCACAATCGAAAGATTCATTCGTATAGACGCATTGTTTGGGCACCGTCTGAGTGGCCTACACTGATAGCTAATGCTAGGATTCATCCTAAACCTCTCAAGGTTATGAGCTTGAAGTGTTCTGATTTTTTATCGTGGAAAGCAGTGAGCGAAAACTTTTTTTCAATTAAAATCAACAAGTTTGAAGATGGATCTAGATTTCAAATAAGCCAAGCTAGAACTGTTCTATTGGAAAAGGGAGAGGACACTATGAAAATTAAATATTCATATTCCGACACAGCTAAGATTCACACCTTGCCCATTTCTTGTGGAGTTTCAAGAGGTTTGTTAACGTTTTTGATTATTGAACTGTATAAAACATTGTTTTTATAATTTCAGGTAGAAGATCAAAAACTTCAAACAAAAACCTGGAATCAGTTTACAAACATCCATTACAACTTTCCCTTGTGAAGTTCCAGAACCTTATGGAACTGTGTAACAAACATGCTATAACAAAAAAATTATTCAATGAGTATAAACAATTCGAAGGCAAGGCCGAAGTTCCAGATGTTTTGGCCGAAACAGATGAGGAAGACGAAGACAATTTCTAACAAGAATGAAATTTAACATATGATTTCAAATATTTACATTCCTGAATAAAAAGTTTCAGTTTATTAAAAGTGATTTTTTTAAAATTAGTTCCACAAAAGATCGTAAGTCTATCTTAAGCGACAAATGAATATGTAACTTATTTCTAAAAAGTATTGACAAAACATCGTAAGCTTCAAAATTGAGTGAATAATGACGGAATTTATTAAAATGAAAAGTCTAAACTAAACAATAATGATTCAATAATGTTCGTAGAAAAATTCACATACTTTTAATCAAAAACATGAAAATTAGAAGAAAAAAACGTCTACTGTAAAATTTGACTCAAGTCGCTTACGATGTTTTGTCAAAAATCCATCCATATTATGAACTAAAGGCGATGCAATGCCACTGACGATCGAACAAATTTTGCAGCATGATAAAGACGAAACTATGCCAGATGATGAAGATTTGTCATTCAGTAATCGTGGTAATTATTCAGAAGATGATATTGATAATTAATTTAAAATAAAAGTTATATTTATTATCAATAAAGAATTTGAAATTTAACATTTTTTTTGTTACTTGCTCTGCTGTATTTTCATTTATTTTAATAAAATTAATTACGTTGATAACTTGTTCACTCTTTCGTAAAGGAGGTGAAAAAAGTATATTTTTTCATTCTTGCTTTGAAAGTTTAAATTTCGAGCGCTCCGCGCCGTCTTGGACGTCAATATTACCATTGTATACAATGATATTACGCCCGTTTTCGTAAATTCCCGCAACTAGCCTTATTAAGCGCATATCAAAACATCGACATTGTCAGATATTTACTATTCTAAATCATACAAAATCCTGTGGTGTGTGGTGGCGAAAAGGTGGAGAACGTGCTTTAAGTTAATTTAAGTTTAATTTAGTTTGGTTAGGACAGGTGGAAAAAACAGTTCCCTTCTTTTTCTCTTGTAAATTTAATGTTTTGGGGATTTTTGGAAATTGGGTACAAGTGTGGCTGTATGAATCCCGACCATCGGCCATTTGGCTATCAGAGTTTTGAAAAAACTAGGATAGGTTACAGGGAAACCACAGAAAAACCTGTAACACCGATGGGGTTGTACGTGATAACCATAGATAATTTTTATATTTATACTGAAAGTGATAGCGAGCGTATAGTTAATGGAAAATTTAGAGTTGGCGGGAATAGGTCAAAATTTTCGGGCTCCGCGCAATCCTTCGAATCCGTTCACGACAATGAATGATTTTCTCCGCCTGGAATAGGGCATGTCTACCAACTGACAAGTTGACACTAATGACAGTCGCCCTGAGGATAAACAATTATTTGGATAGATTTTAGATTTGTAATTTTGTTTTGTATTGATTTAATGATCCTTTTTATTATAAACAGTCAGATATAGCTTTTAAAATACTCAAGCAATTAAAACAATGTCGAAGAAAGCACAAAATCAAAATTAAATGAACTCAAACACGATCAAAATAACTATAAGAACCATGTGTTGTGCCGAGAACGCTTGTTCATCATTAGATTCATCAGGGCGTGACGTCACGTGGACTTGAGTTGCAGTCGTATGCTCGAACTTGTTGTCAAAACCAGCGCCATATTGTAAAATTGACATTCGACTTCAAATCAGTAGCGTAAAGTTTTCACATTTTCGGACTCGATAAAAGTTGCCACGTGATAATTTTCCCTCTAACACCAACAAATTTTTTAGGAGGCATGGTTTTAGATCAAATAAAACACACAACACTCACACAGATAAACTGTTTAAACGTCTTAAAATATTCGAAAATCAAAAATATTCGACAGTAAATGATTGCTTCAAACACAACCTCTAATGTCAATAATAAAATGGCTGTCGGCATGAAACATCGTTTGTAACGCCAACGGCATGAAACGGTCGTTACGAGGCGACAAAGATAATCAAGACCGATTTTGGTTTCTGCGCAAGTCAGTTGGCAAACTTCAAGTGGCTTCTTATAATGTGAAACGGAGTCTACTATTTAAAATATTTGCTAGTTTAGTCCACTTTTTCACGGAATCTTCGAAGTTATTTGTGAAGTTACCACCTACTATTTGATCCTTTCCTTTAAAATATTCCAACTTCATTTTTTTGCTTTTCCGAAACTTTTCCTCCGCGTCCGCGTAATTCATTATTAATAATGTTTCGATCCATTTCTTACATACATACATACATAAAACATAACCATAAAATTGGAATAATTTGACAGCGTCAAGAAGAAAGAACGCTTTATTTACTGTATTACCAAATATCTCGTTTCGCTTAAGGACGCCCCCAAGAAGTAAAGTCTTCGCTAACTACTGCTCGTTATGCTGCGAATTCGCACGATAGCGAGTAATTTCAAGAATTGGGCTCCAGTACCTACCTATGCCAAATTGCGAGCATTTTTGAAAAGGCAGAATGCTGGATATAAACCTAAAAATCCAATGTTCTCTCAATATCAGTACCTTCTTAAATAAGGCTCCAGGGGAATATCTTGTTCAAAAGATAATATTTTTACTATTCAATTCATATCAATTATGTGTTTTATGGTATATTTTACTTTGAGGTTTCTTTAATGATTGGCATATCTCTGGCGCCTGCAGATGCGATGAACTCCTAAATATGAAAATGGGTGATCTGGAAATTTTAGAAAAGAGCATAATGATAGTTATTCCTGTAACAAAAACCTACACTTCCCGAACATTTGCAATTACAAAATCGGAATGGTTAAAAATAATAAAGCAATAAGGGGAGGATGGGGCAAACCGGTGATGTTAACATATAATGTATTGTATTTTCTGATGCAATTAATAATTTTGGTAATTAGTGATACTACAAACAATGTTGCCATTTAGTAAACGAAATAATCTGCGTTCGTTTTAAAATATGTCTCTATGTCGAAAAAAAAAAGTTCAGAACCATAATGTCCCTTTTCCCCGTTTTACCCCATGTGTAGGGGAAAATTGGGATCAAAGTAAAAATGCAGAATGACCCACCCATTTCCTCATTCGCTAAAGCGTTTATGGCAGCCTTCATGTTTTCATATGACCACCTTGTCGCTGTGTTTTCCGTACATATTTACGAACCATAGTTAGCACTGAAATAACATTAAAATAGGATTTCAGAACCTAGTGTAGTTACAATGAAATAGTAAAAGTATTGGGGCATAACGGGGAGGTCGTCATTTTGCCCCGTTCGAAGCTCACCGTTTTGCCTCATTTGCGTACAGAAATGTTTAATTATGATATCACGTGTCTAACCTTACAATATCAGTCTAGCGTTTATAGTCAGTAAATAATATGCTTATGTTACTTTCTAAGATAGGCAACAACAATGCAAAGTTTTAAATTAGTCAATTAATGAAGGGTACTTACCATTTATATTGTTACGAAGTCACCAACTCAAAGCCGGCCCTGTCTCTCGACTATAAATTTTGGCGAATGCGCTTTCTAGAATATTCTGGTGACTGCAGATTTTACGCATATGGTAGATTCAAGAATTTTCGAGAATTGATAAAGACTATATATACGCGAGTTTTTGAGTTAGTAAACAGAGTCAGTTAACAGTTAATAAAAAGATAGTTAACAATACAGTACAGTGTTAGTTCACAGAAAGACAGTGAATGAAAGAGTGAAGATAAATAGTGTAATATTCAAGTGGTAAAATGAATTAGAACTATTATACCGGGTGTAGATAAATTAGTAGACATTAAGTAAAGTGTGTATATAAATTAAGTTTAATACAGTGTGTACGTGTTTCGATAAGTAAATCAAGAGTAATTAGCCATAGTAGTGTGTATAATTTTATCCCACCCGTAAAAAGTATTTAAATAAATAGGAAAAACATTACAATATTTTTAATCAACTGCACAATGACAAATTTCTCCACTGCGATGAAATTTTTGTAGCAACGTGGTTGCCGGTGGAACTAAGTGCCGTAGCAATTAAAGGAGATGTTGCCACATGTATCGCTTAAATATGCCAGATCCCCATTTTACCTCGCGTTCCCATGTTGCCCCTACTATGATCTTCACAAGACCATTGGTTCTGATAAATATGGTATCCCATACAGAAAATCCGAGAACGTCGGCCTCTTTGTCAATTTCCGAAACCCGATACAATGTTAAGCAGCAACATGGACTTACATTAACGGTTCACAGTAATGAGAATTCAAATTAATATTTACAATAGTTCAAATTAATTTTGGGTCTTAGTATTTTTCTTTATGTTATAATTTAATAAAATAAATACCAGCTGTTTGTATTAACATATTTTTTTATAGCTCAACATGATATTGCTATACTTCGGAAAAGTGACACATACTTCTAGCCTGAAAAGTAATTTTCCGGCTAGCGTGGAAGTGAAAGTAAGTAATGAGTCACTTCCCTACCCTTTTAAAGGTAAGAATTACTAGTCCCATGGTTACCTATGGAGCCTTAGTTTGGTGGCCAAAAACAGATCAGAGGAAAGCCTAACTGGAGCTATCAAAACTTCAGAGGCTTGCCTGTCTGTACATAACGGTTGCGATGAGAAGCAGCCCGACTGAGGCAATGGAAGCCATTCTCAATCTTCCGCCTCTTGCTCTGCATGTTAAAGCGAAAGCGAGAATGGCTGCATAAAGGCTGGAATGCAATGGGAATTGGCACGAAGGAACCAACACCCATAGTCATTCCAGAATCATAGATGTTATAACAAACTCGCTTCTTTAAATGAGAAGTGAAAACATGTTGGCCTCAATTAACGACAACCAACCATACCATATCCAGCTAAGCTGGGATGGGTTGGAAGCATACAGTCAGGAAGGAACGTTGGTGTGGTACAACGATTATATACTAGGAAGGATAGTCTACTTTGACAAATTTGTTTGTGTGCGATGTTGCAGCTATGACGACACCACAGGACCTCGCGTATATTTAAATACATTGGTTTATACTTACTGAAAATGTGTTTCTATTGATTTTAATTAAAAATAAAGGTTGTTCGGCTTTAAAACTAATTACCTTCACCATATTAGAACACTATATTTGCTTTAAAAAAGAAAACACATTTTTTTTTAGTTTTATTTTATTAATAATTATTGTATATCCTTACAAAAGAATAGGAATATCGAAACAGTTTATATCTACAAAAGGAATTCATATAGTAATGTAGCTAGAAAATATTTACAGAATTTAATAAAAAAAACACTTTTTATACAGGGTGTTTAATAAAGTTCTTATTTGGGATTATGTAATTATGAGAACAGCTAATTTTCAGATATTTGGCTAGAAGTAGTACCTACCTATAGTAATTAACACAGTATTTAACTTTTAAAAGTTACCTATTGTCAATTTTACGAATGTTCCAGAACTTAATCAAAGAACATTTTAAAATGTGTTTTTTATTTTTCAGTTAAGATAAGCTTAAAAATATACATTTTGGTCTTTATAAATAAAATAAATAGTTTTTGATTGATATAAAATGTACAAAATTATTACAGATAAAGATTTTCATTATTGTACAGATTTTTTTTTTATTAGATAGGTACTAATAATTTTTACTTCACATCAATAAATTGTAGTTGCACATCAATATTTTGTTTTAAAAATAAATATTGCTACTACATGGTGCAGTTTCCAGTATAGCAACACCTGTTCTCAAAAAATGTTAAACTTTAATGTAATAAAATTTTTAGTAGAAAAAATAAAATTACTAATCAGTTTATAATTTTTTTAAATTTCTTGCTGTTGGCTCTACGATTGTCCTCATTAGCTTTTCTCTTTAAAGTTTTATCAGATTCCATTTTATAATTATTATATTTCATTCTTATTATTGTTCTTAATTTTCAAAAATCAAAAATTAATTTATATGGGATGTCCTCTTTATTTTTATTTATTTTATTTGCCAATTTTTTAACAATTTGAGTACCTGGACGAAAAGAATTTCCATGATGAATTTCAAAAAACTTATTCCATTTTTTTACCTTTTCTAACCATTGCTGACTGGGTTTAATAAGGCCTCCAAATGACAATTGTTGTACCCAAGAGGGAATATGATAATCACGTTCATTTATGAATTTATAGGTGAAATCTCCTAAATGGGGCACTTCTTTCTTATATTTCTTTGCAAGCCATCCTGCTATATATTCTAGTGCATCTTCAGTCGTTTCTAGCGAGATTTCTTCAAACAAAGATGTACTACCAGTACTACCAGATTGATCAGGAGTGCTTACTGAAGAAAATGAACTACTAGAATTTGACCCAAATGTATCTTCAAAAGGTTTTGGGTCCGTCAATTGAAGTTTTGCTTTTTCTAAAACTTAAGGAGTTATAAATTCTTCATTAACTTCTTCTTTTGTGTTAGTTCTTGCATCTAATATCCCAGCATTTTTTCCCAATAATAGCATCCTAATTCGATAAATGGCTGCCAGTGGAGAAGGGTGCTCATTTGGTCCTCTGCATCGAATTTGTGAAAAAAAATTCTCAAGTGCATCCTGGTTTAACTTATGGGTGCATATATAATGTATGTCAAATCTTGTTTTCATATCTTGAAATAATAATTTTAAAGATTTGATAGATATTATCATTCCCAATGGAAAATCTGTAGAGTTTCCTTTCCAATTGGTCTCATTTCAGATATTTGACAAAGCATTTTATCTAAATGTTCGTTTTGCAAATTGAGATATTTACCCCCATAAGCACTTTTGATAGGTACTGATCCATGTTCGACATAGCTGTTAAAAATATCGAACCATTTGTTAATATCACCAACAAATTCTCCTAAATCAACAGCAAGTTTTTTATCATTTCCTGGTTTATATCTCAAAAGAGCTGTAGATACTGAATGAGACATAAGTTGAGCAGCTAACTTAACTTCCTGTCTCTGATTTTTTTCACAATCAAGGTGCTTTTGAGAGATTTTCCAACAGGGATTAATTTCCTTATTATTTAAATTGATTAAACTCTGAAGAGGCTCTTTAGTAATTTTTTTATTTCCATATAATATAAATCCTTTATCTAGCAACCAATTCCGAACAAGTTTTAACAAATGTGGTGCATCAGCAAATACATAAATATTGTTACCTGTATTTGGGTGACTAAAAAATGGTTTTTCTATATCAACCTGCATTTGAGACCATAAACCAATATTTCCTCCTCCACAGTCACTCACACAAGCTACCACATTATATGATATATTATGCAGTTCATTTATAATATTCGATAATATGTCCTTTGTAATCTTTTGATCGAAAGCAATATATACAGGCTGTTTCCATTTTTTGAATAGACCTCGAGCTTGTACTACTTGCATTTGTCCATAGGGCCCCAGCACTTGGTCCTTGGCAGCATCGTATTCTTGCACAGATTTCACTTTAACTTCATCAAACTGTAAGATAACAGTTCTTTCACAATCAGTGAAATTCTCTCCAGCCAGTTTCATCAACAATAACACATCTTTTAGTATTCCTGTACTAACATCCAATTGAGATGCCCACCGCCTTAAACTTGATAAAGAAGGTAAAGGGTAATTTAACTGGTTTCTTAAATATAAATAACAACTTTTGCTATGGTATCTTAATGTAAAGGCCACAGATATCTCTTCTCGAGTCCAGTGAACAATTTTTTTTCGACCAGACAGCAGATCTATTTGATTTTGTGTTAGGACCATTTTTAATATTTTTTGGGCAGTCTGGATTCTTTTACTTACTGTTACTGAGCGTCCATAACATTTATTTTTGTAATATTTTAGCAATGTGTTAACACTGTTGACCTTTTTGCCTGATTTTTCCTTCAGATTTTTGTATTTTAGTAACAGCTCTTCATATTTTATTTTATAATCTATTGGTTCAGTTTTAGGTATTGGAATCTTGATTGGAGTAGGTTTTTGAATATTTATGTCATTTAAATTTTCTATATTGGAGCTAGTAGAACCAATTATTTCTTCAACAATGTTTCTATTAGTTTTTTTTTAGCTCTTTTTGCCCGAAGTGTCTCTTCACTGTCTTCAGAAGATTCAAGGGCTCTTTTTACTTTAACAGTGGGGACAGCTGTCTTCTTCAAAATCTTGCGTAAAGGTAACTCTGAAAATAATGTAGGAATGAGTCTTAAGAAAAATTATTTATTTTTAATTAAATTATAATTAAAGAAAGCTCCAGATTTATAATTGTTTTGAAATAAACCATAGAATACACTAAAAAATTGTATAGTACTTACTTAACAACTCATTCTGTAAGTCTCTTCCATAATCATTTGGTGTAAAGTGTTCAGAACAAATTGTAGACGTATCTACATTAAAATTATCTGCCCTTCTACAACGCCTAACCCATTCTTTGCGAATAGTGGAAGACACTAAATCGTTCCCTTTTGGGAAATAATGAAATATAATAGGAATGCCTTTCTTTTTACAAATAATTTGGTTGTTTTTGCACGTAGCAATAGCACATATTCTACCAGGCATGCCTAGACTAAAATAGAAAAAACAACCTTAAAATAATATTTCTACCAAGTCATAAATCAATTTTACCTTGAATATAATAGTACAAAAACCAAGTTTTCAAAATAAAATAAAACGAATTATGATTAAAAATCACTAAAACTTTACCAGAAACAGAAAAATTCTGACAATATAATAAATGTAAACGTAAACCACTATGTAGACAAACTGACTGTCTGCTATTTAGGTCCTACTGTGACGTAATAACGCATGCGCAATTGCGATCTTGTTTTCAAAATGCTTGAGAATAGGAACTAGTCCATCCTTAGTTAGTATATAATCGTTGGGTGTGGTACACAGGCGGATCTAAAACTGACATAGGAACAGGAGCTGGAGTTCATGGTGCTAGATTCAGGTGCAATGTCCACGCATCGTTGGGGAAGTTTGCATTTGTATTCCAGGCAGAAATCTACGCTATCGACACGTGTTTGCAAATGTACATCGAAAAGAGGGTATAGAGGCCAAAATATCCTCATACACTCAGATAGTCAGGCAGCACTGAAATCTTTAGTATGTCCTCAGATGAGATCTAGACTGGTCTAGGACTGCCTACAAAACTTTTAACCCTGGCAAACCATAATAGAGTAACTCTTAAGTGGGTCCCGGGGCACAAGGGTATTGTAGGCAATGAAAAGGTAGACACCCTAGCAAAGCTAGGGTCTGAAACTGCGTCCTGAACCAGTATTTGGAATATCAAAATCTGCTGCAAGTGGTTGTACATCTCGGTGGATACAAACTAATCAGACGTACTGGAGACACGTTCCAAAACAAAAACACAGCAAACTCCTAGCCAAAAAAACCATAGGAGTCGCTGACTAACGAAATATTAAACCTCAGCAGGGGGCCAGATAGGGAAAATGACGGGATTACTCACCGGTCACTGTACCCTAAGGAAGCACATGCATTCAATTGGCATATATAGGGAGGAACCTATCTGTCGGTTGCGCATGGAAGAGGAGGAAACAGCCTCTCACATTATCTTCTAATGTGCAGCACTGTCTCATTGGAGATATATACTCCTAGGACTAGAGTATCCAAGGGAGGATTTCTCCAAGAAGGACCTAGTGAAAAGACTGTTCAGCCTGATAAGGTCTACTGGTCTCTTCACATAAACAGTATAACCAAGAGCACAAAAAGCCTAAAGGCTGAGGTGCCGATGTCTCTAAGTATCTGACTGGTGCGTGCCGAACCAGTGAATTCAATCAATCGATTGTGAATAAAAAATTATTACCTCCTGTAAAAAGAAATGTGTGTGAATGTGCTCCAACTATTAGACTGATTTTTTCCGAAGCGTTCGCAGCTAACTGTTGGTCAACCTCATATCCACAATGAGATAATATAATATTGGTGAATACTCCTTCTTCATTAACAAGTCTTTCGGCTTCTTTGTTTATACTTTCAGATTCGTCGTAAAATTTCAATTTTTCTGTGCTGGTTAAAGTCTGAAAATAGAAAAATTTTATTTAGAACGTTATCCGGCAAGAATTAAGTATCGTTAGGAAACATATTGTAATGTTTTTCGTTATTTATTTAAACAGTTTTTACCGGTGGGATAAAATTATACACACTATGGCTAATTACTATCTATTTATTTAAAGAAACACACACACTATATTAAACTTAATTTATATACACACTATACTCAATGTCTACTAATTTATTTACACTCGGTATATTAGCTCTAATTTATTTTCACCACTTGGATATTACCCTATTTATCTGCACTATTTAATTCACTAATTCTTCCGAACTAACTGTACTGTTTCACTAACTGTTTCGAACTAGCTAACTAACTGTTTACGCACTCAATAACCCGCGTATATATAGTCCTTATCGGTTCTGGAATACTCTAGTGCCTTCGGCGCTCGGGCTACGCGCGAACGAAACGAATGTTCGAGTACATTCTAACGCAAGGGGAGCGAAGCCACCAAAATTTAAACTCGTGGAACAGGGCCGGCTTTGAGTTGGTGACCTCGCAACATTGCCCCCTCCTTAATAGGAAGTTCCTCCTGGGACTTCTGTGTAGCCGGGACTGGGTGTTTAAATCGGCAACTGGACCCATTTCTACACTTTCCGGTCGTATGGAAATAACAGGGCACTGACTTCATTGTACACTAATAACCGGGGGTATAGATGCAAATTAATATGTGGACACCGGTATCTTCGAAGATTACTTCCATCATATTCCTGATGACTCGCCAATCCAACTGGTTGCTCTCTATCTTAGGCATAGCTAGTTTCTTCACGTTGGATTCCAGCACATGGTCTCGAAGGCTACGTAGTGCTTCCCACACATTCCGGTAGGTGGATCGATCTTGAAATTCATTTTTTGTTACCAGGTAGAAGATGTACCGTAATTTGTGTTTGAGTCTCAGTGTCTTGCCAGGGGATGGGATCTGTTCTTCAAGTTTTTCTAGTTGCCCAAACTTCTTTCGGAAGACGGTTGCCAGGCCTCGTGCCTTTTTGATACTGGCTGGGATGTTGTGTGCCAGTGAATAGTCTTCCGGGAGCGTGAACAAGTCTTGTCGTTGCTCTGTAGTGACTCCAAATCTAGCCTTACCGGTACCTCCATATGCGCCCATAAACTCTTCGAAGGCAGGGTCAGAATCTTCCTGGTCATGGTTCACTCCTTCCTTTCTGTCATGGTCTCCTTCGAATGGCGCTAGTCGATTTTGGTGAACTACTTTCGGTTTTCCATTGGGGATCTTGCTTATGCGATAGATGACGTCATTGATCCTCTTCTTGATTAAGTACGGACCCTCCCAAGATTTTTGTAATTTTGGAGAAAAGCCTTTTCTGCTCGTCGGGTTGTGTAACCATACTTTGTCCCCTTCTTTGAAACTGCCTTCTGTGGCCTGCGTGCCGTACCGTTTTTTCATTCTGTCGCTGGCAACTTGAAGATTCGTTCGGACCAATTCGTGTACATCGTCCATCCTTTTTCTCAACTGGATCACGTAATCTTCTCCAGCTAGATCTTCTCCAGGTCGACAACCAAATTTCAGGTCACAAGGAATAAGCCTCATTTCGCGTCCAAATAGGATTTTCGCAGGTGTTTGACCTGTGGACTCATTAATGGCGGATCGATAAGCCAATGCAAACAGGGAAAGATATTGGACCCAATCTCTCTGGTGGCTGGAGACTTCTTTGGACAGGTATTTTCCAATAGTCCTGTTCATTCTCTCGACCATTCCGTCTGACTGCGGATGCAACGCCGTTGTCCTGGTCTTCTTCATTCCCAGCTTGTCACAAATTTCCTGGAATACACGGCTTTCGAAATTCCTTCCTTGATCGCTGTGAACTTTCAAGGGCACTCCATATCGGCAGATGAATTCCTTCACCAATACATCCGCGACAGTTGTGGCTTCTTGATTCGGGATCGCGTAGACTTCTACCCACTTTGTGAAATAATCCATCACAACCAGGATGTATTTACCACCATTTTCTGTCGTCGGAAATGGTCCAGCGATGTCTAAAGCAATCCTTTCGAATGTGCTCCCAACATTATACTGCTTCATGGGTGCCTTTCTCTTGCGATGTGGTCCATTACTCGTAGCACAAGTCTTACACTTCTTGCACCAGGCCTTCACATCGTTGGAGCTATTCATCCAATAAAACCTTTCACGGACTTGTTTAAGGGTTTCCTTCACTCCCAGATGACCTCCTGATGGACTGTCGTGTAGCTTCCTCAGTACCTCAGCTACTCTCGTTCTCGGGATGACTAACTGTCTTCTGTTTTCGGAACCATCATCGTTTTCAAGGATTCGTTTCAAAAGGCCTTCTTCCAGGACAAGGGAGTCCCACTGAGCCCAATATGTCTCGAGTGTCGGTGAAAATCTTGACACTTCTTGCCAGGTAGGTCGCCGATTTTCTTCCTTCCATTGCCGGATCAGATCAGATGAGGATCATTCTCCTGATCTTCTCTGATCCTGACGGGTGACCATTCCTCATTGACTACTGTAGTTCTTGAAACAGTAGCTTCCTTGGATTCCGCCTTGTTGCAGTGGCAACAGTCTGCTGGGCACGGTCGTCTAAACAGAGAGTCGGCATTCCGGTGGCTCACACCAGCCCGATGTTTGATGTTGAAGTCGTACTCTTGAAGTCTTTCAATCCATCTAGCGATCTGGCCTTCGGGATTCTTGAACTGCATCAACCACTTGAGTGCTGCATGATCAGTCCGTATCAAGAATTTCCTTCCATACAGATACTGATAAAAGTGTTCCACAACCTAACCGCCATGAGTTCTCTTCTCGTGACGCAGTGGTTTCGTTCTGGTTTGGAGAGGACTTTCCTGAAATATCCCAGCACTCTTTCCTGTCCTCCTTGGATCTGTGAGAGCACACCTCCAATCCCTATGTTACTTGCATCCGTGTGAAGTCTCCCTCTGGATATCCTAGTATCGGCGCCGAGGTTAATCGTCTCTTCAGGGTTTCAAAAGCAGTTTGACATTCTTCATCCCAGCGAAAAGTGCTGGCTTCTTCTGTGAGTCGAGTTAGTGGCTTGGCAATATCCCCAAACTTCCTTATGAACCTTCGGTAGTATGTGCAAAGTCCAAGGAAGCTCCTAACTTGATGTTTGTCGGCAGGTTGCGGCCATTGCTTGATGGAAGCAATTTTATCTGAATCCACCACCACTCCTTCATTGCTCACAATATGCCCCAGATAGTTGACTCGGTTTTGGAATAACTGATATTTCTTCGGGTTTAACATGAGCTGGGCAGCTTGAAGTCGTTTGAATACGTCTTCCAAGTTCTTCAGGTGCTCCTCGAATGTCTTCCCCAATACTACGATGTCGTCCAAATAGACCAGGCATGTTTTCCAAAATAACCCTCTCAAGACATTTTCCATGAGTCTTTCAAATGTCGCGGGCGCATTACATAGCCCGAATGGCATGACGTGGAACTGCCATAATCCAGATCCAGTGGTAAAAGCAGTTTTCTCTTTGTCTTCTGGGTCCATTTCTACTTGCCAATAACCGGACTGGTCCAAGGTGGAAAACAGTTTGCTGCCGGCCAAAGTGTCTAGCGTATCGTCGATTCGAGGCAGAGGATAGCTGACTTTCTTCGTCACGTTATTTAGCTGACGATAGTCTACGCAGAATCTGGTAGTTCCATCCTTTTTCTTGACGAGCACTACTGGAGATACCCAAGGACTAGTGGATGGTTCTATTACTTTCTCTTCCTTCATCTCTTCAATAATTCTTTCAGCTTCCTCTCTCTTCGCTCGTGGTAGTCTTCGAGCTGATTGCCTAATTGGCTTGGCATCACCAGTATCGATTTTGTGTTTGACGGCTGATGTCCTACCAGTCTTCCCTCCTTTTGGTACGAAAAGGTCTCGATACTGCAAGAGAAATTCTCTCATTTTCCTTTTCTCAGCTCGATTCAAGGATTGGCTAGCTATTGACAACATCTGTTCAAATCTGTCATTAGAATTGTCAGTTGTCGTTGTTTGACGAACTATGGATGTCACTGGTACACAGGGTCCAATTCTGGTTGACTTCTTGATGGTAATTGGGTAATCGTTCACTTTTATGACACGTACTGGGATCTCCTTCGCAGACGTAACCAATCCTTTTCCAATCAGTACTCCTCTACCAACCTCTTCGTCGTGGTTCCATGGCTCCATCATAACCGGTGTACCTTCCTCCATGATTCCCTGTAGCCGCGCTACTATCGTGGTTTCGCTTCGTGCAGGTAGAACAGTATCTTCCTGTACAGCTGCCAACACCGTGCTGTCTTCAAATGGATGGAGGAATACCTCTTCGGAACCCACTTTAATGGTTCTGTTTCTAAAGTCTAAGTGGAAACCATGTAAATTCATTACGTCCATTCCCAGAATCACGTCTTCTTCGATGTCAGCTACGATTACCGTATGCGTGAACTTTTCTCCGCCAATTCCCAATTGGATTTGTGTCTCTCCGTGAACATTGGCACTGTCGCCTGTTGTGGTCCTAGTTGCTCCAGTGTCTACCAGCAGAGTATATTTCTTGCCATTCACTTCGCCATCCACATAGACACTATCGTTACGGCATCTGAGAGAGGCTATCAGTATGAGAGGGTCTTTGGAACGATCCTGGGTCGGTGCTGCCCCCTCATGGCCGACCCGTTCTAGTTTTCCTGGTTCTGGGGTTCTTGGTTTGCTGGAGCCCTAGGGCGCTTACACAAACTGCGTACATGCGCTAGCTCGCCACAATTCCAGCATCTAATCTTCTTCGGCCTTTTGTCTACCATGCTTTTTATCAAGTTGACGATCTGGTCGAGTCTATCTTCTTCACCTCCTTCTTGAATGGTCCTGACTTTGTTGTACCCCGAAGCCTTCGTGGCTGCTTCATATTCCAGGGCAGCAGTTAATGCATCGACCAATGTTTTGGGGTGCGCCAAGCGAAGCGTCCTCTGCATATCAGGGTCACGCAAACCATCAATAAAGGCCTGGATGCCCAGACATTCCATCATGTTCTCCGGAGCTGATGGATAAGCAAATCGAACTAGTCGGGCGATATCCACTTCATACTCTTGAAGAGTCTCGTCCCGTTTCTGCCTTCGGTTCTTCATCTGAGATTGGTACAAGTGTTCTAGATGTTCGTGACCATATCGCATATCCAACCTCTTTTTCAGCTGCTCGAAGTCATCCGTTTCTTCAAGAGGTATCGTCTGAAGCACATCTAAGGCATCTCCCCGAAGCGCGATGGTTAAGTTAACTGCCTTCTCTTTATCGGACCAATTATTCGCTCTAGCGGCTACTTCAAACTGTTTAACATAATTGGTCCACGACATCTTTCCATCGAACGTTGGGGCCTTGACTCGGGCAAAACTGCCAATATCTTCTGTCTTGGGGTGTGCTTCTGGCTTGCATGGTTTTATCTGTTTGATCTTTTTTTCTTCTGTTGGCAAGTCTCGTGTTCTTAAATCTGCCATTTTTCTCTCTAACCTAACTCCTGGATTTTCTTGTCTATTGTTGTTATCGTATTCTCCATTTTTTCGTCCTTGGTCGTTATCTTATTCTCAATCTTCTCGTCCATTGTTGTTATCTTATTCTCCATTTTCTCAATATCTGCTTTTAGAGGCGAAATTTTATTTTCGACATCAGCGGCAATGCCGTTTTTCAGTGATAAGATATCGGCAGAAATATCGTTCTTCATAGTAGAAATCTTCTCGTCCATATTAGCAGAAATATCGTTCTTCATAGTAGAAATCTCGTCCTTCATGGTAGAAATCTTCTCGTCCATATTAGCAGAAATATCGTCCTTCATGGTAGAGATCTTCTCGTCCATATTAGCAGAAATATCGTCCTTCATGGTAGAGATCTTCTCGTCCATAGCGGAAATGTTAGCGAAAATTTACGAGATTAGGGTGGAAGCCTCGTCGTTGAATAAAAATGTTTCCGGATCCAGTCCGTCATCTTCCAGCGCTATTTTCAACCTTTCAACTAATTCGCACTTCTTTCCGGACGTTTCCAACTCGCGATTTTCCAATTCTGCTTTTAGTTCAGTCACTTTCAGGTCACTTAGTCTCTTAGCCATTTTTACGTAGTTATTTATTTATATTATCCCACTTCTGACACCAATGTAATGTTTTTCGTTATTTATTTAAACAGTTTTTACCGGTGGGATAAAATTATACACACTATGGCTAATTACTATCTATTTGTTTAAAGAAGCACACACTCTTAATTTATATACACACTATACTCAATGTCTACTTATTTATTTACACTCGGTATATTAGCTCTAATTTATTTTCACCACTTGGATATTACCCTATTTATCTGCACTATTTAATTCACTAATTCTTCCGAACTAACTGTACTGTACTCGTTTCACTAACTGTTTCGAACTAGCTAACTAACTGTTTACGCACTCAATAACCCGCGTATATATAGTCCTTATCGGTTCGGGAACACTTTAGTGCCTTCGGCGCTCGGGCTACGCGCGAACGAAACGAATGTTCGAGTACATTCTAACGCAAGGGGAGCGCAGCCACCAAAATTTAAACTCGTGGAACGGGGCCGGCTTTGAGTTGGTGACCTCGCAAGAATATTATTTTCTACATAATTTATCTTGCATTTAGACGCAAGACCTTTAAAACGGTATCTTAAACAACAAAATCTGTCCAGTTACAACGATTTGAAAATTTCATGTTTTCTCTCCATCTATCGAGGATATTATAGCACTAAAAATTTGTTCCGACATTTATTTTAGGAACGTATACTTTTCCGCAGGCTAAATACTACTTTACCCCACGCAATGTATTAACTATTGCATTTTATTGAAATTTTGTTGAATACTGCGTTATTAACTATTTCCGTCGACCTTGCGTTTTAGAGCTTACTCAAAATCATTAATTTATTACCCCACTTGCGTCTAACCTCACCGTTTAATTGTGTAGCCCGCATGCACGCAGGCGCATTTCATTATCAGTTTGCCTCGTCTTGTCTTTTTGAATTTTTAGGTTAGAATAATTACTAATACTTGTTTTTGTTTCTAATAAGTTTCATAATTTTTGAAGTAGGGGAAGGAAAAACAACCATTCAATTCACACTTTCCCTTCTGTATAGCTTTTTCAATGATTTTCCTTGCCCTTCTCGATAAATTAGGAGGCAAACTGATCATGAAATGCGCATGCGAGCATGCGGGCTACAAAATTAAACGGTGAGGCTAGACGCATGTTAATTACCGCTATTAATGAACGATTTTCTGTTAATAAACGATTGACCATACAATAATATTTAAAAAATACCTAAAACTGACTTCGAGTATAGAATACTTCTAGTTGTCGACTTACCCATCGTTTTTATTATATTATTCTACAAAACTATAATAGTCGATCCGGCTGCAAAATCAGTACGTCCATCATGTGGTTAATTAAACTCAATTTTTTACATATTTTTATGAATAGGGGAATACACTTTTAACAAGGTGCCAATTAAAAAGTGCCCGCAAATAATTGTAATTAAAATAATGCTAATTAATATTCGAAAAAATGTTCATTCACTTATTTGTTAAATAAAATATCACTTCACAGCAATGTATGTAAAGTCTTTAAAACGTCATGGGTGCTGTTGCCCGTTCGGCCGCAATCTCTTCGCAGCCAGGTGTAAACAGGTATTACTTTGTTATATTTATACGTTCATGACGTACATTGATCTTTTTAATATCGAATTAAAGCTTATTTTTTTCTGAGCAGGGTGTTATAAAGCTGCCTATGAAAAAGTGACCGAGCGTCATTCGGACAACTGCGGTCGCGTGCGGAAAAGTATCACTTTCCGCACTAGTTAGGAAAATAAATATTCATAGATAACTTTATATTTGATTTTTTCATTCAAAAAAATAATGTGTATCGTATTTTTGTATTTGTATTCTGTATTTCGAAAATGATTTTATACTTACCGGATATTCTTTATTAACTACTCCAATGATTCCTATTTTTCTGCCAAGTCTTTCAATAATAACACTTTTCTGGTAAATATCTTGTAATTCCGGCTCTTCTGAATCGTCTATGTTAGAAACGATAATAGGATATTGAAGAGCTTTAATATAAGGCACAATTCCAGCAATACCATTATCAAACTCGTGATTACCAAGTGTCTAAAAAATCAAAAGATGAGAAAGAACTTTATTTAAACAATCCAAATTATTTATCCAATTAGAAGTAGGTATACCTACTTAGGAATTTGCAAATTTGAATAGTAGCTCTATCTATTAGTTGATTCAGAAACCACAATAAATATTTTTATAATTTACAAATTTATAGACCATTTCAGAACACATGATTTTGACAGGTCGGCCATATTGTTCTGGAGGACAACCGATCAGTATGGCATGAGCTGTAAGTCAGTTGGTTGACAGACAGACTTTGTAGAACCATGTCAATGTAATATATATTTTATTTAAATAACAAATAGCGCATGGCGCAGACAGTAAACTATCTCTGAATTGAAATAAATAATAATTAAAATGTCAGACGACCAAAAAAGCAATCAACAGAAGTGTTATGTGATTCCAACAAAAGTCAAGGGCAACAGATTCAGGTGCAAACCCTTATTTTTAAAACCTCTATTGCAACTCCAATTTTGGTCAAAAATGAGATTTTGGTGCCATCTTTGAGAGAAAAAAAAACTACTTATGATGGAGAAAACCATTTAACTCCACATTACTTTATTTTAATAATATGGAAAGAAGAGAAAACCTCTTAACTCTGCCCTAGAATACCTCGCAACTCCATGATCTCCAACCTAAAAATTTTAAAAGACAAAATTTATTATATTTGGTTTGATAGAAGCTTCAATAGTGTATTAATTGTGCTTTACGTTAAATAATAAAAAAAGAGAGGTAAGTCACTGGTATTACTTTTGTTCAATAGCGTTAACAAATCGTAAATAAACTTTCAGAATGTCTCGCGCTCAAAAAATTTTGGAAATGGCACTCCAACATGAATTAATTTTTGAAGATTCTGTTACTGGGACCAGTGCTGTAAATACTGATGGTGACATACCGTTATATACCATTGTAAAAAATGATTCCCTTCCTACTGAAAATGCACTCTCTGATTCCGACACTGCGCCTTTGTTAAATAATGTACAACGCCCTGATGCAACAATAGAGAGTGAAGATCCAAATCATGAAAATGTATCGACCAACGTTGAAAACAAAAGTGAAACTGAAGAGGGACCTTTAAGAAAAAAGAAGAAAAAGAAGACATGTGAAACAGAGTACTTGGAAAAGACAGGAAAATAAAAAAAATCATGAATCCGGAAAGGAGTATAATGGAAAAAAACTGGTAGACACTGGATGGAAGTACGATATTTCAAAAGAAAAGCGAAATATGAAAATAAGATGTTGTTCTAAAAATTCTGAAAAAATAACGGGAAAAACAAAAAATGCATGTAAAGGTGTCCAGTACTAAAAGACAAAGAGATAGAAAAAATGAAAACAAATCAAGGAGAAACAACTCATTTATCTATTATTTACGAAAAGATAATGAGATGATCAAGGTGTGTAAAAAAATGTTTTTGAACACAATGGATATAGGGGAATGGACGGTACGCTCATGGAAACTCATTGAAAAAGAAAAGGCTGCTCATGAAGAAGAGCACGTTACTGAACAGGAAGATAAAGGAGCAAGGCAGAAAAATAAAAGGACTTCAAGAGAAGAGAGATCAGCTATTTTGAAAGAGTTTTTGCTGAAATTGCCAAAAATGGAATCACACTAGTGTCGCTCAACAACAACGAAATTGTATTTAGAACCTGTTTGGAATTCAAAACAACAATTGTATCTAAAGAATGATGTCAAGAAAAACAAACAAATCCGCTTTCAAACACCTATTTTTTTAATGTGTTTGATGATTTAAATTTGAGCTTATTTTCTCGTAAAAAAGATGAATGTGACGTATGTGTTGCACGAAAAACAAATACCATAGCTCAGGAAGAATACGACGTTCATCTAGAAAAGAAAAAAGAAGCTAGGATAGAAAAAGACAATGATAAAAAAAAGTGATAAAAACAAAGTATACTCGATGGACTTGCAAGCCGTACTTTTAAGCCCGAAATCAAATGTTTCTTCTTCATATTATAAAACCAAACTCGCCGTACATAACTTCACGGTTTGCGACATTAAAACTCACGATGCTTACTGCTTTATTTGGAATGAATCACAAGGTACGTTTGGAGCAAACGAATTTTCAACAATAATTTGTCATTTTCTTGAAAGTCAATTAGAAACATTGGGACCAAATGAAGACTTGATATTATTTAGTGATGGGTGTACCGGACAAAATCGGAACGCAACGTCGCAACACTTGCAAGTGCTTTACAAAATTTTTCCGTCAAAAATAAAGTTTGTGTAATTCAAAAGTACTTAGAAAAAGGGCACACCCAAATGGAGGCTGATTCAATGCACTCATGTATTGAAAGGCAGTTGAGAAATCAAAATATAAACGTTCCTGCCGAATACGTTAAAATTTGTACAAACGCAAGAAAAACTCCCAAACCATACGTGGTGAAGAACCTGAATCATACTTTTTTTAAAAACTCAGTAAAGTTCAAACAATAAATTCTATTAGACCAGGTAAGAAGGTGGGAGATCCAGTAGTAACAGATATTCGTGCGTTGAAGTATAATCCAAGTGGTACCATTGATTTTAAACTAAGGCATTCTGAAGAATGGAAGGAGCTTCCGATACGAATAAATAGAAAAACTACTACTACGAGTGAGATCATTCCACCATTATATGATTCTAGGTTGAAAATTGAAACCGAAAAATATAACCATTTGCAACAACTAAAAAAAAGTCTTGACACTGATTACCACGGGTTTTACGATTCCTCACGAGTAATTTTGCAATATTTTTTTTGTAAATCTATAAAAATTGCGTTTAATTTTTCGTAATAACTTAACCACTGAACTAGCTTGAAAAATAAAACCTTGTATCTCCTATATTTATTTAGATTTAATTTCAGAAAAACTCGTATCTCCCGAAAAATTCATAAAATTAAATATAATAATATAAAATTACTTACTTTTATAGTAATTAATGTACTTTAAAAAACAACAACAAAATTCAAATGATAGCGACTTATCTGAATTTTTTGGAATGTTTTTTGTGTTTCCTGTAAATTTTGTGATTTTGGAGTTACGAGGTTTGATAATTAGGGTGACGATATATTGAAGCTCCAGAGCAATATGGCCGACTTGTCAGTGATATCATTCTGGAATGGTCTATAGCTTTGACATTGACATAATATTGACAATCACTTTGAAATATAATTAGGTATAAAACCTTGTTTAGAATACCTCTGCATCAATGGGTAATTTATTCATAAACTCTTGTGTAACGTTCCACCTTCCTATCGAGTACCAAAACGTTCCTTGAAAATCATCACCTGCGTTTAGCAGGACAGCATTCGGACTTTCTTGTAACATGGTCATTATTTGTTTGTATAAACGTGAAAATCCACCAATACATTGTCCAGATTGTTTGCAGATCCCACCAGTGAGGCTGGTTTCTTCGAATCTCAAAATAAATAAAATATTTCTAAATGACCTTTTGTCAGTTTAAATAATGTATCCCAACTATACATCTACATAATGATTGCCATTGATTTAATTTGCTGAAAATGCTTACCTGGCGTGAAAATCATTAAAATGAATTATCGATAATTCAAAAGGATTACTGAAATTTTGAGAAAAAACGCTTGGAATGGTAATCCAAATAATCACTTTTAACGAGTACATTAATATCATTGTGAAATGTAGGTACGAATATTTAAAGAGTAGCACAAAAGTAGTAATTTATTATAATAAATTTATTAAAATTACTGCAAATTAGATACAATTCTAGCTTTAGATAACAGAATCATAGCTGTTTATTTAAACAAAAAACACTTTTTATTACATTGTTTGAAGAAGGGTATTAATGTGTACCTACCTCGTGACTATTTTATTATTTAAAAAAACATTATAATTATCATTTCGTCACCATAGATTATCACTAACCTATATAGGGTTATTAGTCTAGTCAACGAGTGCCTTTCAGGTCAAAACTTTGTAGAGTTCTCCGAAAATTATGATTGAGGTGTCATTCTATTCGGAATGGCATGTAGATGTTGTTTGAGAAAATTCTAGGGCCAGTCGCAAAAATTGCAAAAGTTATAAACAAGTAAAAAAAATGAAGCTTTATAATTTTTAACCTAAGTAAATTGTTAATAAAAAAGCGAAAATTAACATTTTTTTAATTTTTCCAACGGGAATCTATTCTAAGGCCTTTGAAAAATAGCTCCACCAAAGGAAATAGATTAATAGTTTAACAATTATCGCACTTGCAATGTTAATGTTCGTGCTACAAAAAATTGTTAATTAACTAATGGATAACTAATTGAAAAATCGCGATAAAAATTTTTGGACCGCGGATTATTCTTCATTGATCTATCCTGTAGGCGCCTGAATGTTTTCAGTTCTTAATTTTTATATTTAATAAGTTTAAATAATATTTATTCATTAAAGGTGCGAAGCGGGCGTGGCTTGCGCAAGCCGGAGTACCCGCTTTCGGGCGTATTTTCAACACCCTGGGAAAATTATAAATACCTATTGGTCCTACAGTTCCGGGAGTTGGGACTTTCTTTATGAAATTTCCTCCTCTTTTTGAAACTTTTTTCAAGAAAAATCTCAAACAGTTTTTGAGATATTTGCAAAGAACCAAACCCCCTTTTTTCACTTAATTGCTTATAACTTTTGCAATTTTTGCGAGCGGCCCTTGAATTTTCCCAAAAACACATCTACATGCCATTCCGAATCGAATGACACCTCAATCATAATTATCGAAGAACTAAAAGGCACTTGTTGACTAGACTACCTATATGCCCGATTTTACCAACCATCTCCTAAAGTTAGGTAATACCCTTGATTATATCTATACTCAAGGGTAATACCTTAATCCATCGTTTCTCAATCATTTTTATGTCGGCGCAATCCACGAAAAAGCCAAAAATTTAAGTAAAAAGTATTGTGACCCCGTCACTATTTTGTTGGAAATACCTAGATTAATTTTTTTTGTATAAAAATACATAGTTTTTTGACGTCATAGATTTATTTCATTATCCTTTCCTTAAATTTGTATAGCATAAAATAAATCTACTGAATTTTTGACAAAGTATTTCCTGATGAAATAAAAATCGAACTGGCAACCCTGGCGAGGCCGACCTTCATTGTTATTTACATTTTTAGGGAAGTACAATTATCTCTGGGGAAGTATGTATAGGCCATCAGTATACCCAAGTATACCACAACTATCTTATCTCACTCACACTAAAATTCATTCCTTTAAGGCTCCGTTATTAGCCACTACGGTAAAATAATCAACTTGAAATGGGGAGAGGATGTGGTTTTATCAATTTGTTGACAAAATTTGGATCAGATATCCTCGAAACTGGTGATTTAGTTGACCAAATAAGTGGTCGATGGTTGATTACTATTATCATCTTGAATAAGTACCTGTATACCCGTATACCGGACAAATATTCACGTGTCGGCTCCCACTTCCAGGCCAGTTTGTATCATTCGATACAATACCGAGTGATAATACCGAGTAATATGTATTTAGGTAGGAACTTATACTTACTTGTTTTTTATTCAGGGCGATTGAATATTACGAGAAAAGGTTACCAAATCTTGAAAGTTTTTACTTTGATAAGGTCCTCTCACTGAAATAGTACTTAGAAGAATTCCCAAGGGATTAGAAGCTGTTGAATAAAAATTGATGGCAGTATTTTTTTAGAACTATTTGTTTTTGACTTTTAATTTATAAATATAGATTAAATTTGTGTATATTTTTATAGTTTGAAAAGTCTTTATTTGTTAGAGTGTAATAATATTAATTTGTTTCTGTATATTTCCAAAATTATAAATACATCCAATACAAAACAATGAAATAAAACAATTTAATTTGTTTAAGTCTCCATTTTATTTTGAACTGATGTTCAATTTAAAATTAGTTTGATAAAGCTACTGTGTAGCGAAACGCGTCACTAATTTTAAATTGAACAAAATAAAATGGAGATTTAAACAAATTAAATTGTTTTATTTCATCGTTTAGTATGGATCTTCATCAAGTAAAAGCCTCATCTATTCAACATCCAATAAAATTAAATGTCTTTATATTTATTAACTTAGGACATAACACAAAACACAGATATGGACAAGTTTACAATAAATGATAAACATATCCAAAATTATAAAAATATGCAAAAATATTAAGTTTTACATAACATTACATTGTACTAGTCCTTCTGCATTAAAAATAGGAAATTTATTGGTATTATACAATAATCTATTTACAATGTAATTCAGAATATTTCGACATCAGGAATATTATCAGACTTTGCCTTTATAAATCTTTATAATCACACACAGCTAATCGGAATTATAGCAGTAAATTTTCAATATTAGAGACCATTCCAGAACACCTGACTTTGACAAGTCGGCCATATTGGCCATATTGGCCATATTGGCCTGGGTCCCCCTGGAGTTGAAGTTTGTGTGTTTTGGCATGTGGTTTAAGTCAGTTGGTTGTCAGACAAACTTTTGCACACTTATAAACACTACAATACGATGGCATTTTAGATAATTTTAAGAACTTACTACTAATTAAAGTCAAACTAACATCTGTTATTTACCAGAAAACAATAAAAACTAAATAGAATATGACAGTAGATAACCTACATAACCTACATGAGAACCTACAGCAGTATAGCTTTAACATTATGACGTCACAACTATGGTGAGCAATCGTGGCGCGTTCATAGTCACGTGATTTCTTTTCAAATTTTATCGATTTTAAAGAAAAATCTTTTTTTTTAAATTCCCAATTATTTTCCAGACTTTTGAAAACGACTAAATATCTTGAGTAGAAGACCAAGGTTTGAATTTGAAAAAAGCCTTTCCTATTTTCCAATAAATCTCTCGCTTATCGACTAATCAGGTATATGAACATCGCTTCCCGACCAACTGACACAGATCCACAGATTATAAAAGCACATATCAAAGTGTAAAAATGTCTATAACAATACCAGAAAATAAGTGTCATAAAACGAATCTGTATAGGTATTATGTAGTTTTCAACAGACTGCGACCCCCTTTAAAAACAAACTCGAAACGATGCGGGCTTAATCGGCTAAATTTTCTAAATGCAATTTATGTTTCACCACGTGCTAAAAGTAATACCTAAGAATGATAATATTATTAGGTACCTATATCCTATCACTCTCAGGTATTACTTAGCGCGTGGTGAACCGTAAATTGCATTTAGGAATTCTTAAATCAGATTTAGATATAGGTATTACCTAACTTTAGGAAATCGTTGGTGAAAACGGGCATTAGTGTCTGTGTCAGAGATAAGATACACAGGGTCTGTGTGAAAGAATAATTTTATTGGACTATGAAATATTTTTAAAATAATGCATGGGAGTGCCATCTATAGGCGATAATTTAAGAATCCAGTCAGTCTACATTACCGACATAGTTTGTAATGACATTTCTATTCTATGGTGGGTATATTATCTGTGGTCAACCTTTTGACTGTCAACTGTCATTTAAGTAGTAATTTCATTACAAAATGAAGTAAGTTATCCTTAAATATTTTTTGAATCCCTTAATAAATTGATATATTTTGAATAAAAAATGATTTGGATATGTATTAAAAATATAACTAATTAAATATTTCCTTTTTTTAGGATTGGACTTTGTGCGTACAGTGGGTACAAAATTTACCCCGGCCATGGTAAAACAATGGTCAAAGTTGATGGAAAGGTAAAGCTTTAAACAATTTAATTACATAGAAGAGCAATATATGCATTATAAAATAACATTTTGTCATTAATCTGAATACAATAACAAAATTATAACTTTGTTTCTAGACATTCACTTTCCTCAATTCAAAATGTGAAAGAGCACATTTAATGAAAAGGAATCCACGTAAAGTAACATGGACTGTCTTATACAGACGTAAACATAAAAAAGGCCAGGAAGAAGAAGCTACCAAAAAAAGAACCAGAAGGACACAAAAGTTCCAAAGAGCTATTGTTGGAGCTTCATTAAACGATATCATGGCTAAGAGGAATCAAAGGCCTGAAGTTAGAAAGGCTCAAAGAGAACAAGCTATTCGGTATGTAACTATAACAAAACTAGTTTTTTTGATAATATCAAGATAATCTGCACACTTTGAAATGTTGGTTAGTATATGAATGATAATATTTTTGTCAGTTCATAAATAGGTACAAGATATATATATATATATAGTGGTGCTTTTAGTTTAACAAAAATATAGAACTTGTTCATAGTTTGTGGGAACACTTGCTCATATATTTTTCTTAATTTCTTTAATTTCAATACTCTTAATCATTGGATCGTAATAATATTAATATTTGTGGATTTGGGTACCTGTGGACTTTTTTTTCTCTGAAATATCGTCACCCTAATTATCAAACCTCGTAACTCCAATTTTGGTCAAAAATGAGATTTTGGTGCCATCTGTGAGAGAAAAAAAACTACCTATGATGGAGAAAACCATTTAACTCCACATTACTTTATTTTAATAATATGGAAAGAGAAAACCTCTTAACTCCATATACATCCGCGTGCCCTATAGAATACCTCGCAACTTATCTGAATTTTTTGGAATGTTTTTTGTGTTTCCTGTAAATTTTGTGATTTTGGAGTTACGAGGTTTGATAATTAGGGTGACGATATCTTATTTTTTCCTTTTGGTTTTACTTTAAACTTTCCTAAATGTGCCCAATTTTTTGTTGTACATTCCCCAAAATATGTATACAAGTAGCATATTAAATAACATGATATAAAAATAGGTATAATATCTTAAACACTCGACACATATTGTACTTTCAATACATATTCCACTTGTATTCTCTTAGATTTAACTTCTGCTCTAAACAATAATCATGTTTTCTTCTATATTTATAGTGCTGCAAAAGAACAGAAGAAAGGCACCAAAGTAGGTAAAAAGGCAGCAGCACCTGCTAAAGCTAAACCCGCACCAAAACAAAAAGTCAGCAAAAACCTTCCCAAAGCTGCACCAAGAGTGGGAGGAAAACGTTAAGTGTTGTAAACAATAAGAAATAAAACATTTTTCACACTAGGTTTTTTATTTCACTTTTAAATTTGAAATATTTTTGTCAAATGTCAAAAATGGAAAGAGTTTGTCAATTTACTGTTGTGCACATAAGATTTAAATTAGTGATTGGGGATCGAATACTTTTTTTTTGGAATCGATCCTTCATTACTTGGATACCTTCATGAATCAAGTACTACGACTTATATTTTAAGTTTTAACTTGGAACCCACAAGAAGGTGATGCTGTTCTTGCCTAATTCATCGAGTTTTCCAATGCATTCCTATACCACTTAAATAGCTGCCTGACTATTCAACATGATGTAGTCCTTTGCCTTCAATATCGAACAGCACAATTTCCTAGAGCGCCAATTTCTGCTTAAAATATATTTGGGGTTTTTCTCAAGCTTTCGGATTATTTGGTAACTGAATTTCTTTGAAAAGTTATACTTTTTCATTATACCATCTTGTGTCATGTCCCAAGATTTCTAAAATTTCCTCTACTATGTATCCTTTCTGCAGCACTTTCCACTGCCATATAGTAGTGGCCTGAAGTTGAAAACAATTTCCATGGTCGCCGTAGGGCATGTTTTCATGGCTCCTGTAATGCTAACAGGTTAGTCTTTGAATTTTGGAAAGGTTCTCTGTCGTCAAATAGACTAGCCCTACTCCACGTAATGGCTCTATAAGTTATGATGACTGGTCTCACTATGGCTGTGTAAAGATAAAACCAAGTTACTAAAAGCCACTAGCGTCATCGTTTCGTAGAGTTCTGTCTCGCTTCAATAGACATAATTGTCAATCTCTATGACGCTAGTGGCTTTTAGTAACTTGGTTTTATCTCTACATCCAGCTCAGGATCCTTGGGTTACAACCACAATTTTTCCCTGCCAGGTTCCTGCAAACACACAGAGCCATTTTTGCTTTGTATATTTAATCTCCTTTTCGTGTTAGTTCCATTCAACCAACCTCGCTTCCATTAAGTTTAACGGTTTTGAAGTTGAGGTTTCTTTTGTTAGTGAAGGCTATTTAGATGGTTTTGGGGGGGGTTGATGTTTAGGTGATCTGGCTGTCATAATACAATTGTTGTTTAGGGCCGGTTGTACAATCCTAATTTGAACCTAGCTTAGGGGATATTCTGTTGTACAAAATAAAGCTTATCCTTTGTATATATTTAGCGAAATTTTTTTGGTGGAAATGGAAATCTTAAGCGACGACGAAGACTTTATAGAAATGATTGATATTTTATTAGGTGGAAGACGACTCCCTCAAAATTATAGAGAAAGGCCTAACCATTTCGAGATTTGGAATGATAATGAGTTTCTAAAAAGATTTAGATTTACAAAACAATTAAGGAGCAAGATTTATAATAAATTTGATTAGAGATCAAATAACATCTCCTACTGAACAGTAAGTTGTAATGTGGATAATTATTTTAAGCCTTTATTTATAAAGGTAATCCTCTATACAAACAATATTACATTAAATATACATTTAAGTTTAAACTATTAAAGTAAATGTTTTTTCAATTATAGAAACCATGCTGTAACAGCAGAACAGAAAGTGCTCCTAACATTAAGATTCTAAGCAACAGGTAGTGGGTGATTTTATTGGCTTAGATAAAGGCACTACAAGCCGGATTGTATGGGAAGTTACAAGAACCATTGCAGGCCTCTACAACCAATTTATAAAAATGCCCTCATCAGAAAAAGAAATGAGAACTATTTCACAAGGGTTCTACAAGATTTCCTAAATGTATAGGTGCTGTGGATTTCTCCCACATTAAAATAGTTTTTCCTGGTGGTTATAATGCAGAAATTTATAGAAACCGTAAAGGTTTTTTCTCTTACAACGTACAAGCCATATGTGACTCAGACTGCATGTTCCAAGATGTTGTTTGTCGTTGGCCAGGTTCCACACATGATTCGACAATATTTGCCAATTCAAATATACGAGCACGCTTTGAAAATGGAGCATTTGGAGATTATCTTTTAGTAGGTGATAGTGGCTATGGCATAAAAAAATATTTGTTAACTCCTTTGGTACGACCTCAAACAAGAGGCGAACAAAATTTTTCCAATTCCCAAATACGTACAAGAAATTGTATTGAGAGAAAGTTTGGAATCTGGAAAAGAAGATTTCCTATACTTTCTTTTGGTATCAGGTTGAAACGTGAAAAAGTGGAAGGTGTGGTTATTGCCACTGCAGTACTAGACAATATTGCAAATCTTTTAAAGGAGCCAAATCCTGTCATAGACGAGGAATTAGAGGCTGCAGTCAATTTTGTAAATGATGTGAACGTGCAACCATATATGAATATTTACAACATAACAAATATAAACAATGTAGTGAGACATCAATTGATAAACAATTATTTTGAGTTACTAAGGAATTAAAAAAATTGAGTACCATATTTGTTTGTTTTAAGAAAAACAAGTGGTAATGATTCCAAAGTTAAAAATAATATACTGTTAAAATGTGATCAATAATATCTGGTTGGAAATAAACAAGTTTTTTATTGGACTTACAGTAAAATACAATATAAACTTATATAACTTAAACTAAGAAAATATTTGAGAAAAATTATTTTAAATTAGAAATTTCTCTCCAAAATTTTTGCTTTTCAAGCAAAAGAATGTCTTTTTTCAGTTTATTCTGTTCTCTTATAGCTTCTAATTGGGCCTGCATTTCACTCTCAATTTTTTTGACTGCTGCAACTGACTCCCTATTCGATGCTGCAATTTCATTCTCATTTTTTTCTTGCATCAGTTTTATTTTTACTGCATGCTGTTCCTTAATTATTTTAATTTTTCAGCTTCCATTGCTGATTTAGTGCTAGTCCATTGAGACACTTTGTTAAATAAGTTATTGTATTCAGAATCCCTACTTCTTTTACGTTTTCCTTAAAAATAATTGTAATAATGCTAATAATTGTGAATCTTTATTTTAGGTTTTTATTAAAATAATCATTTTGTAATATGACAACTTTATATATTTTCAATTACAAATATTAAGAAAGTTTAATCGTATAATGTATAATTTAGCAGTAATAAATGAAAATATACCTGGTGTATGAGATGATGTTATTGTATTTGATATGTGACATTCATCCTTTTTCTCATCCAGATGTGGCACTTCAGCATTAGAATTAATATTAGCGATGAAATTGCTATCATCCCTCTGACTTGAGTAGCTGCAATTAGGTTCATCATTTATTTCAATCAAAATATCTGGGGAGCCATGTTCAGGAACAGGAAGAGCACTAATCTCTTCATCTGACTGTTTACTCATTTATGTAATCATTTCTAAAATGGATATAATTATTATTAATAAAATAGGTATCATTTTTGTGTTTATTTACCTAGTTATCACAAAAATCTTATTTGTTTGCTAATAAAACTATTATCGACATTTTTTTAAATATTGCTAATAGGACAGAAAACATTACATACTAACCTTCTTGATGAGAATCTCCACCCCACACAGTAATATGTCCATGAGCCCTTTCTCCCAAAATTTCTTCTGTCTCTCTATCCACCTCCGTAAACACTTCATCCTTAGGTGGCCCTCCACCTGTGCCTCTATTGTACCATTTTTTGTCGGCAATTTTTTTTTCGTATTTTTTTTTATATTTCCATACTTCTTTTTTAAAGTGTTTGCCTCTCTACGGTTGTCACCACTTGCAGTGTTGAACTCTACTTCAATTTTTCTCCATATATCACTTTTTAGTTTATTCATGTTTGTATCAGTCTTTTTGTTTTCTATTATTTTAACATATTTTTTAACAAAATGCATTAATAAGTTTTCTTCCTTGGGACTAAAATTGGCACTTCTTTTTTTTTCTGACATTGTTAATACCTATATATTTTCATCAGTAACTGAATTCCTTTTTCTTGTGCTAGTGCTTAAACCTTCAGATTACTAAAAATATAATATGGTGGGAAAAACCATCCTTTCAGATATTTGAACATTTGTTATGGATTGATATTATTTACCTGAATTTATTTCTATTATGTGTTTACGATCGTAATACATTTCTAGATAGATTTTTATTACTCTTGATTGGGATTAGACGTTAGACCGGCTAGTTTAACGGTTTACGGGAAAACCCAGAGCTGTTAATGATCAAATCTTAACTATCTTGAAATATGAAGGGTGACGATAATATTTATAAAAAATTAGTGACTTCCAGACTTTCAACATATTAACTGAAAATAGGTTATGTATTTGTTGATGTTGATCGTAACACTCACTTTGTCTCAATTGTAAGGTAATGCGCATGATTACAGACTACCAACCTAACAATTTTTCTCTAAGCCGAGCTTTGTTGAGCTCTCCTAAAATCTGACATGTACAACTGTCAACGTTTATTAAGCTCAGTTTAGAGTTAAGGGTGGCTTATCTAAGCCTGTACTTAAGCTTTGATAGTGTTGCTAACGGAACTGAACAACCCCGTATATAGTATTTATCTATGCTGAACAATAATAACGCATGTTAGCGCACAGGAAAACTTGTCCTTCTCCATACTTCTGGTAGGATATAACTCGCCGTTTGATGTATGTTAGAATATTAATTTAAAAAGATTTAGATAGTGATAAGTCTAATACTTTATTTATCAGTACTTATGTCGGACATATAACTCACAGGGCAAAAACTGAATCATTTTGCCCCAATCGTAAAGAAAAGGAATGTCTGGTAACTGGTTTTTTTATATGGATAAGATATATTTATTAAATCCAAATTATTTATAATTTTATGGATCTAACACGTAGGTTATCTCTGTGATAAGCACAAAAATTAATAAATTATGTGGCGATAAGAAGGATAGCTACCCAAATTACCTTGATAGCTATACCAAACCCATCTCTAGTCTTTTTGTCAATGTCAAATTAATCGATACTCGAAACATAACCTCACCGTATCACCCGCTTGCTTGGTTGGATTTGTTTTCTGACGTGGAAATTAATTCCATCTGTAACCGAATTTAACTATTTTAAAAAATAAAAATGGATGTAGCTAACTTGTTTGATGATGTTAAACGAATGAATAAACGACAGGTGAGCTTTAATATAAGTTATTATTACTGATGAAATAAAACAAATTAATTTGTTTAAATCTTCATTATTTATTTTGAACTGACGTTCAAATTAAATAATGAAGATTTAAACAAATTAATTTGTTTTATTTCATCAGTAGTATGGATCTTCATCAAGTAAAAGCCTCATCTATTTAACTTATTATTGGTTAAAGTTAATTCATGTTTATTTCTAGTTTATCTATCAAGTGCTCAGTTTTGGTATGATAGTTTCTTCTGCTTTAATGATATGGAAAGGTCTTATGGTAGTTACTGGAAGCGAAAGTCCCATTGTTGTAGTTTTATCTGGTAGTATGGAACCAGCATTTCACAGGGGAGACTTGCTTTTTTTAACAAACTATCCAGAAGAACCTGTAAGAGTAGGAGAAATTGTTGTATTTAAGGTAGAAGGAAGAGACATTCCAATTGTCCATAGAGTGTTAAAACTTCATGAAAAGTAATTACATTAATTAACAATTTTTATGTAGCTTAAATACTAAGTGTTAGATACAGAAAAATATCAATCATAGGTCGTTATGATCAGTAGTTTTCAAAGTTCTGTTAATTTAAGAAATATTATGTATAAACTGTGGTTACCATTAGTTCAAATTTAATTTATTGGTTATATCTTAAGACTCGCTTTCACATGACATAAAGTTGTAACAAGCTTATGTCACGGGAAGACTATTCCTAAGACTTGACTAAGTAATTGGTTAAATCTGATCTAATGGTGTAGCCACAGTTTATACAAGTGGTATTTAGTTGTTACAATGAACCTAATCTAGGGATGGCTTTAAATTAAAAAAATTTAGTATATTTACATTGTTTGGTTCTTTAAATGTATTATTTTAGAATTATAATGTTTTAGTGTTTTAGACTTACCTCACACATTATATCTTTTAATAATTCACTATAATATTTAGGAAAAACGGTACAGTAAAGTTTTTGACCAAAGGAGACAACAATAGTGTTGATGACAGAGGGTTGTATGCACCAGGACAACTATGGTTAACCAAAGATGATGTAGTGGGTCGAGCGAGAGGTTTCTTACCCTATGTAGGCATGGTTACTATTCTAATGAATGAATATCCTAAGTTTAAGGTAAGATTAAAAATAAATTTTTTATTACCTAATGATTTTTCTAAGACAGATATTTTGATGTCTTAAGACCATTATTTTTATACTTTAAAAATAACAGAACATCTTGAATGAAAGTAGCGTATTATAATTTCTAAGTAACTATTTTTATCACTTACCCTAAGGGGCCTCTAAACAGGTAATATGTGGCTGCAATATTGGCAATATAGCTCAGCCATTATGCCATTTTAAATGAAGCATATCACTTGGAACTATTGTCTGCTAGTTTGCCAATTGTAAAAAATAATTTGTTCCATAAATAAGCTACATAAATTGGACAAGCATTGCCGACAAAGAAGATATAATTCACTTCGCAGTGGCTTATATTGTTTTATAAGAAAAGTGAAGATTGTGGCGTGAAACTTATCAAGAATGTCAAAGGGTGACTTTGAATTTCCTTTAAATACTCAGGTTGTAGATGTAGGTACTTAATAAAGTCAATAATCCTCTCATTATACCAAGTGTTAGTCATTTTAAAAACCACAACAAAAACATCCAAACACACTACATGGTCAGGAGATTTTAAAATTAGTATCCTATATTGCATACTCTGACTGTTATTGCTGACAAAGTTGCCAGCCACATATTTCAGTACAAATAATTATTGCCAGTGTAGAACCCCATTTACAAATATTCATTTTATGCTTCTCCCATACATAACTTAATAAAAATTATTTATATTTACTTGTATAAATATATATATATATAATCGGGACCCTATTTACGAAATAATTGGTGTCAGGGTATGAGCCTTTTGCTAAATTCTTATAAAGCTTTTCCAATTTTTTCGGCTTTTTGCCATTTTCTTTGCGTCCTGCCATATTTTCCCTTTATTCTTTAATATTTCTGAAATAGTTTTATTCCATGTTTGTCTTGGTCTTCCTTTCCTTTTATTTTTTAATATTTTTGCTTCCCATATTCTTTTAGTGTGTCTTGTATTTTCCATTCTTTGTAAATGTCCCCACCATCCCAATTGTCTGTATTCTATAAATTCTAGGATTGATTCTATTTTTAGATGACTTCTTATATCTGTCTTCCTAATTTTGTCTTTTTTTGTAATGCCCTGGACTCTTCTTAAGTCTTTCATTTCAACTGCCTGTATTTTGCTCTTCTGCGTTTGATTTAGCACCCACGTTTCACATCCATAAGTTAATATTGGCCTATATATTGCTTTAAATATTTTTATCTTGGGCAATATTTTTACTACAATTATGTGTCTGCAAATAAAGTGGTAGGCAATATTGTCAGCAATAATAAAATAATAGTACTTCTTTATTTCAAATTACAGTTACAAGTAAACAAGCAACAAATAAAATGAAATGACAAAAAAAAATCAACATGATTTTTTTTTTAAGGACACACTAAGAAATCTTTTAATGTATATGGTTCAATATCGATTAAGAGTTTTTAATAGTTTTTCTCCATATACTAATACTACTTATCCATTTATATGAAGTTTATAACGTATTATATAATTTTATACACATGTAATAGGGACTACTTTCAGTTAGGTATAGTTAAACAATGCGCCGAATATAGAAGATTCAGTGTCCTTGTATTATAACTATGATCCCTTAAATCCTGAAACTTCTCTTTGTTCTTATACACAAAGATTAAACATTCATAGATATACAACCCAGACACTCATTATACCTAATTCTCTACAGGTTTTTAAATATTTCAATTTCTTCATAGATCTTATAATTCTTTTTTGCAACACAGACACTCCTTGTACTTCAGAATTACACCCCCAGAATATTATTCCATACCATAAAACAGATTCAAAATTTGTGATTCCTAAAAACTTTGTTTCTGTTTCTCTTTTCATGTTAGTTACATTGATTGATATGTATTCAGGTACATCTAAATTATTTTGCTTGGTCCTAAAAGTGATAACGTCTGTTTTGTTTTCATTTAAGATCAATTTGTTTTTGTTGAACCAATTATTAATATCGGTGAACGCCACTTCGTTTTTATAACTTATTTCCTCAAAAGTGGTATCTGGAATTATTAGGTTTGTGTCATCTGCATAGTTAACTATGGAAGTGTTGTTGCCACTTACATTAATATCACTTATATAAATTACAAAAAGAATGGGTCCCAAAATACTGCCCTGTGGTATTCCTATATTATTTTCTATTACACTAGATATAATATTTAGTTTTTTTATCCTGGATTACTACTTGTTGATGTCTATTTGAGAGAGATAATTTCACCCATGCATAAGCATTCCCTGTGACTCCATATAAGTCTTAATTTATGCAGAAGTAGGTCTCTGTCTAAACAGTCGTATGATTTGCTAAGATATAAAAACATACCTAATGCTAAATTTTTGTTTTCAAGATGTTCTAAAATGTCTTGAGAGCTAGACCATAGATCATCTACAGAAGACTATGTAATATAGATAATATTTTTAGTATGTTCTGGCTATATAGCCACATATATGTGCCTATCATAATTTGTTCCCGTGGAATTATGTGGTTAATAGTAGGAATGTTATTATTGACTTTATCCTTGCTCCTGAAGAACTTGTTATTTCTAAAGCAAATGATGTTTTAATTTCACCTGACTCTCATCATCCTCCTTTGGTAACTACCATAAAACTAAACATTGATAAAAAGTCAGTTTTTGGTGAATAATTTTATTACAACTTCAATAATGCAATCATATCATTTACTTGGTTATTGAACAGTTTGTTCCAGTATCACGCATTATAGATACGAAATTTCCCTGTTGGTACTCCTCAGACCCCAAACAATGAGTACAGGGCAAAATTAGAGCTCACAGAATTTATAAAACTGTTAAGATTCATTCGTTTTATGCAGAATTTTGTCGACTAAGAACAGAATGTAAACAACCGACAAAGTATTGCTAGGATGATTACATTCGTTTCACTGACATTTCAATCAAAAATAATGCAAAGTCTTTTTGTAAATTTGTAGCTAGCAAACGTGAAAATAACACTATACCTGACTTAATGACTTTTAATACCTTGGTAGGTACTTGTGAAACTGACATTGCCAACTTATTTGAAAATCACTTTTCATGTGTTTTTGTAGGTAGTTCTACTATAAAAAAAATTTCATGTTCACTTTTCAATATGGAATTGCGCTTGTCCGTAAAATAAATAAAATAAATATTGGGTATTGCCGCTAGCATTTATGTGTTGCAGACAATAGGCAAACTGCTCCAAAATGTTTGCACACATAAACTTTATCCAAAATGTTATAAAGGAGAAATTCACTTATTTAAAACATAAATTAAATTTCGCGACAAAACTTTACAATATTAAAGGCGTTGTGCCATAGTCATGAATTCTAATGTGTATCGATGGTGTGCGGTCTCACAATGTAAGAATACATCGATAAAAATCCGAACATGATATGTTCCAATGAAAAAAAAAGTTAGAAATGTATGGCTAAAACTTGCAAGGAGAGACCCAGCACTTTAACCCAACGCTTCAACATTTCGAGAAATTCAACAAGAGATGAAAAAAATACTTCCAGTATAAACAAGTGAATTCTTGACAAATTTGAACTATTTGCCTTGATAAAGACTTGTTCCATAGCTAACATTTATTAGTTGTACTTTTTTTAATATAAAACTGATATTCTTAATATTCTATATTTATAACAAGTAAATATCACATAAATGATGCAAAACCAGCAAATGCAATGGAAAGATATACAAAATGTTAAAATGAATTTTCAAATGGTTGACGGCACGTATTTCTGGTCGGTGTTTCAGCTAAGATGACGGATTGTAATTTTTTTATTTATATTTCTACTAAAATAAATATAATCACAAAAATAAGTGATTTCTTTAGAATCTCTATATTCTATATAATTATTACAAATCATTATTTCATTTATTCTTAGTGACAGTCATAATGCGTATTGCCGGACGATCACTTGCAGAGCGAAAATATTCTGCAATTAGTTTGTTTTGGTTTTTTTGTTGTTGTTATGAAAATTTTGGAGATTAAAATAACTAATACTTGGTCTAGTGAAAGGAAAATTGACTTTACTTAATTACAGTTACCTGTAAATAATTGTCATATTAGTAAAGCGTGATCTATAGACGTCAAAAAATAATAGTTGTAAAGTGTTTAATAGTATTGAACTATTAAAATTGACTTTAATTGCGAAGTACATTTACACCCTGAGTATTTAGAAGAAAGTCACTCCTTGACATTCTTCAAAAGTTTTTAAATAACCTTATTTCTAGAATTATGTTATCTAAAGTTTCACACCTATTGAGATAAAGTCGAATCCGCAATCTTTTCTTTTTTCCTTTAACTTTTCTTTCAAAACAATATGCCTGCTGTGACGTGAATTATTTCATCTTAATCAACTATTATTGCCCGATTTATGTTATCCGTCTTAGAATCAGATTATTTCTTATAATAGGCCGTATTGTTGCAGACAATATTACCAAAATATTTATTTTTATTTTTATGGCTGTGCTATTTACAGTAAAAATATTGCCTTGATGGCTGTGCTATTTACAGTAAAAATATTGCCCGTTTAGAAGCCTCTTCAGGAATTAAGATAATATTTTCACTACAATTAATGTTCTAAATTTTCCTCAGATCAGCAATATTTTTATTGGTAATATCAGACCCTAATGTGTGAATCATGAATTATATTATTGGGAATGTAAATTTTGCATGAATTAGTTTCTGCTCCCAGTATTTATTAGCTTTATGAGAATAATAATTGATTTTGTGAGCTGTACATTTTTATTAAAAATTCTATTAATAAGTTTTTTTTGTTGTAGTATGCTGTCTTAGCCTGTCTGGGACTTTACGTATTGGTACATCGGGAGTGAAACTAAAAATACTTATTACTTTTCTAATTTAATTTTTGTTACTTAAAATAAACAACAATTTTGAAAATGGTTTTTGTTGTTACCTTTAAATTTGGCAATGGGAAAGACCGCTAATTTTCAAAAACAGTATAATCGTGATCTCCATTTCTAAAAACTGCTGTATGAAGTAATTATATATTTTTTCTATAGTCGCGCATAAAGAACTAATTACTATGTTCAAATGAAATCGTAAAGTCGATAAATGCCGAGGATTGTTACTTTATGCTCTAGAGCAAAAAATCTTTTTTCGCTCGCTTATTTCATCAAATTTTGTGGGATTATCCATGACGACGAAAAACAATGAATGAACGTCAAGTTACCAGATAATACTACACTACCTACTTTATCAACCATTTTAATCGGCTTTATTGATTTCTCACAACATTATAATAATTTTTATAACAATTTATATAATAATTTAAAAGGTGAATTTCATGTCATTGTTATTGTTGATATCTCGGGCACGCCTGTACCTCGGGCGACGGCGAATCAAATGTCGACAGGGGAGGGAGGTGTAAGCGCTCTGCAGATTCTGACAAGTCTGAACAATTCAGTAGATCTTTTTAACGCCATAAAGAGAAAGCATTCAAATATTCAAATTGAAATAGGTACTTAAATCGAAATTTTTTTGCTCTAGTAGAAATCCAATGAAATCATCAGTTAATTTGAGGCCATTTGATTGAACACAACCAATCAGAACAACATTATACTGAAAACAGATCCCATAGGCTGTTTTCACTCTATTACGTTGCCATGGATACATTTTGATTTATTTCGATTTTGACGTTTCAAAATATTTAATTTTTCAAAATTTCACGATTTGGTCATAATACTGACGAGAATATTAATGAAATTATAGAAGCAAATTTATCAAAAAATACTGTTTACGGTAAAAAGTTTGTGTGGAAACCATTTATGCACCTTTAAATAAATTCTTTTTGCTCTGTATTTTTTTCTATAATTAGCAAAAAATTTTCTATTCGAATAACCCTCGAACATTGATAAATGCTCAAAAATTATTATTCAACAACTTTCTCATGCTTGTTCCTTATAGGCAAGTCGGTCTGTTTTCAACCAACAAGCTTTCGAAATCTGTTATAATTTTTTTTCCAACAATTATCAATGTCCTTGGGTTATTACTACTGATAATAAACCAGAAAAACACTAAAAGGTTATTACACGTTTTTTATATCATTAGTGAATTTCATTTTCAATCTTCAGTAATGGAAGAAATTTCTTCTGAATCAAAAATTGCAATAAATAATTGTAACAATTGTACTTTCATATTTAACATTAATAAATAATATGACAACTAAAATGTCAGAGTACTATCTTAAATCATAATCCACTCCTATTATAACCTAAGATAATATAAAAAACTGTTTTAATTATTAAAAGGGCGACTGTAGAAAAAATTATTTGTGTTTATCGAGCGTTAAGTAAAATTGCCGCTTTCAAAAGATCGCCGCCGCCGCGTTCCGCTCCGCGTCGCGCGGCAACATTCTTTCTCAAGCGCCAATCTGTTACTTTACGCTCTAAATACACAAATAACTATTATTTGTTTTATAAAAAATATTGAAAATTCAACACAAAAACGGCAACAATAACCTTACAAGCAGACGACAAACGGACAAAACAAACAAGATGCACATGCACAGCCAAAGACGACTAAGGTCACAGATCACAGAACAAAACGTCAATCTCGCCGAGAGTGCTTCTGTGAACAAATGTCATATTCCATCACCAACAGTGTTGCCGCACTAAAATGGTCAAACTTGTTCTCGAGATAAAAGAAGAATACAAACAAAATATAATCATTCCAACAAATTACTTTGTTTTCAAATGATATTTTTATCATTAGTTATTACGTTATTGCTCAGATATACATTTGACAACACTGCTCTACGGTGTCCAAAGGATATATAATAGAATAAGATAGAGACAGATAATGTTAGGGTTTAGTACGTCATAGCACCGCCCACTTGTTTCGGACATTTTTCAGTTTTGAATTAATGTGTTGATTTAAAAACGCCAGGAAATCTATTTAATACTATTTTGACATATGATATTGTCTGCACACTGAACCAACATCATTATTCATTGATTGAAATATATTTGAAAGGATTTGATTTTTTAGTGGTCTTCCCCATTACAACTTCCTAACATTTATATTCCCCAAAATAATATTTAATTATTAATTTCCTTAAACATTAAAATTGTTAAAAGTTATCGCAGAGAGAGAAGTAGACATTGCTCTACCTACATATTTAATAATGATATTAAAGTAGGAATTGTAGAATAGATCCTTTTTACACTACTTCTTCAAAGTTAGTAGCGGATGGATAAATAAACGAGGTAAGCGGCTGTATCTCGGAAACTGCTTTAATTACTACCTTTCAGTAAAAATGATTGTGATGAAAGTTGCCAAAAGCAATTGCTGGAAATTATTTTCAAGTTTGTAAAATGTCTGCTAGGGGGCGCCAGATGACGTTTTTTTAAATCATAAATTTTATTATTTTCAACAGAAAACTTAAATACAATGATATATGTGATATGCATATTATAACACAGCTATATAGAATATTAAAGACTTGAAATAACGGTGCAAACCGCAAATCTATATTTTTTGCCGGAAATATTAATCGAAAACTATCAACGAGAGAGTGCACCATAATGATTTTTAAAATGAACGGGAAAAATCCGTAGAAATTAAACTATTGTGCCCGTCGAAAAATTTTTTCCGATGCAACTTTTGATGTAGATTAAGGTCCCGTAACTAATATTTCACATTGTAAAATATAAGTAGGCTTTGGAAACAAAAACCTGTTTGTAAACTGAGTTGAAACATCAAAATCAAATCGTTCATCTTGCATTTTGATTGTAATTTGACTTGATTCAAAATGCCTAATGATGCTATTGCTTTATTAGATGTTTATTTTGAACGTTTTCAAAATGCATCAATAGCCGAAAGAAAGTATGCAATGCGCTATCCAAATCGCAGTCATTACTGGATGTCCCAGAAGTTTCTGACCCATTTTAACTGCAAAAATCTTGAAACTCAGAAACGATATATAGGGAGGTGCAGTTTTCGATGAACAATTTCCTTTTATATAAAGTTTTTGCAGTATAAATATTTAATTAGTGAAATCTTATATAGGGTGTTTTAAAAAAATGGTATTTTTAAATGCAAATATCGTCTATTTTTTTAATTAAGCACCGTATATATTTTTATTCTATCTGAAAGCTGAACTCTTCCCATTTCAGAAAATGTATAGTTTGTTGAAGTTTAGATGAAAAATGAATAAGTTATTTGATTTTTAATGATAGGCTGTTATGTAGGCATCTAGAGGCGTAGGCTTTGACTTGACGATTCCAGACTTTTTTATATGGTTTTTGATCAAAGATAGATGTTATAATCCTATTCCAAAGACTCTGGAACAACTGCGAGGCAACATTGTCCGAACATTTCAAGAAATTAACCCGGAAATGTTACGCGATTCTTTTGATCGCTTTTTGTTCCGGTTGCAAAATGGACAATACTTGGAACATCTTAAATATTTTTATTAAATTAGATAATTTATAATGTTAATTTTCATTAAAATTTGATTCACCTTTGAAGTTTGTTTAGTTGTTTTAGTTATTTCTAATGTTAAGTCATGCTTCTTTCAAAAACATTCAGTATATTTTTTTTAAATGTAGGTATTAGCAAAGATTACAATTTTTGTGTAATCTTTGGTATTAGCTAGCAGGCAAATTTTGTAATTGTTTTTTATTTAAAACGTATATGTCAGACACCTTTATCTTATAAACAATAATCATTAGAAACCAAATAACTTACTCATTTCAGTCATTTCTCATCTAAACTTCAACAAATTATACATTTTCGGAAAGGGGAAGATTTCAGCTTTCAGATAGAATAAAAATATAATGGGTGTTTCATTAAAAAATAGACGATATTTGCATTTAAAAAATACCATTTTTTTAAAACACCCTATATAAGATTTCACTTTATATAAAAAGAAACTGTTCATCGAAAACCGCACCTCCCCATCGTTTCTGAGTTCCGAGATTTTTGCAGTTAAAATGGGTCAGAAACTCCTGGGACACCCAGTATTAGCCCAAACAATAGAGCATCAAAATAATGAGTTTTTAACAAAAATCCTAGTAGAAAACGGACTATGCCATCATATAAAAGACATAACTTAGTATGAACCTGATATATTTTCGACTCGCAAATGTTGCTCACGAAACTGTTATAAACATTTAAAACGAAAAAAACGTCCTTTTTTAGTTTTTTTGTTAATAACACGAAAGCTTATTAAGTAATGGTAATGATGTCAAAAGACGAATTGTAGATAATAAAAATAAGAATACAACGCATTTTTCAGCGAAGTGATTGGATAAATTTCGTCGTTTTTCAAGTTATAGCGTTGATACTTCGTAGAAAACAAGTCCTTTGTATGCACTTTATGACGTTCCGGGTTTGACCATACAAAATTGTACAAATTTCACAATCAACTATAATTTTAGATAAAATTATTTAACAGTATAGAGTTGGGATACTTTGGTATTATTTTTGTTTTACTAACCATAAAAATAAATATTAAGTTACTTTACTTTTATTCTTTAAATTTGTGCAGTTGTAGAAAAAGTATAGTGTGCAACATGTGGGGAAAGTACTTTTCTCACTCGTGTGTTTGCGGAACTCGCCTTTCGGGCTCGTGCCGCAATCTTCAACACTCGTGAGAAAAGTTGAACCTTCCCCACTTGTTGCACAATATACTGTTTTCTACAACTGCTATGAAAAGTGACGTATTTCTCATACCTTACTTGATTTCAAAACCAAATATTGCTCATACTGTGAGAAATAATATTTCTCACGGCACTTTGCCCACGCCACATACATTTATATGGAGAATCAAATAAAATCGACAAAAACTTAGTAGGCTACTGTCATCTTTAAATACTTGACTTTAAGTGAACACAGTAATGGATACCGGCTTGACAATGGAAACAAAATTGTATGAGTTTCCAGTTTTAATAGAAGAAACGAATGAGATAATAACCTTATTTTTAAATGAAAACGATATGGAAAGATCAAACCATGGTAATATTAATATATTATTTTCCTTTCATTTATTTGATGCTTAGGCTACATTCGTAATCAATTCGCTGGCCAAGTGGCACTTTGGCACGAAAGCTAAGCAAATCTATTTCAGTGTGATCGTTCACAACGCAATTTGGCGTCAGAGTTGAAGTTGTCGAAATTTCTTGCAAGCTGCAAACTTTCACTTCGACTTGCACTTCGTGCCGGCTATGGGACATGCGCATTAATTTTTGTTATTTGTTTTTTGATATATCTGACATCTGTCTGATAGTCCATCACTACTAAACTCAAGTATATACTGCTATAAAAAATAAATCCAAATTATATATTAGGGGAGAGTGGTCGAATATCAACCGCTGTCCAATATCGACCAATTACCCCTACCCAATTCTTGAAACTTTTAAACTTCTTAATAGAGCGGGACAGCACGCGCTGGGATGGTATTTACTGGGTATACAGTCACGTAGGCCCTTAGTCGATTTTTGATCGTAGTAAGTGCTTGATGTTAAATTTTGTCTTATTCCTTATAATATTTTCTACACCGATACGAAAGTAAGTAATGATTTAATTTGATTGTAGCTTTAATTTTTGTGCAGTATGGTATTTAGATATGTATGTGCTTATGTTGTGTGACGAATTATCGTTAAGTTTTAAGGGATTTTTTTTTTAATTCGTATTTTTTGTATAACACGTGCAGTCGGCTAATGTCAACCAGGGTGATCGATATATATTTTCCTACTGACGTGATCGATATTGTACCAATGGCGTTTACTCTTTTACAGATGCCTCGACAAAAGTATACACGCAAAACTTCTCGCGCCTAATGGTCTGAAAAGGATATGGAACGTGCGCTTAAGACAATAAATGACAAAGTTGCTTCCATACGAAAAACTGCACAATTATTTAATATTCCATATGGAACATTACAAGACCGTTTAAAAGGTCGCTTCGCTACAAAAAAGTACAAACTGGGCAGAAAATCTGTTTTTACTGTTCAGCAAGAAGAAGACCTCGCAAAACATGTAATAAAGCTCTCTCACCTTTTTTATGGACTAACAGCTACGTCCATAAGACAACTTGCATTTGAATTTGCACAAACGAATAAAATAAAAAACACTTTTAATAAAGAGAAGAAAATGTGCGGAAAAGATTGGTTCTATGCCTTTATGCGGCGCAACCCGACATTGAGCTGCCGTAAACCGGAAGCCACAAGTCTGAGCCGTGTGTTGGCATTCAATAAAGAGGAAGTTACGATATTTTATGATAATTTAGATAAGCTCTACTCTGAGCACACGTTTGAAGCTCATCGCATCTTCAATGTAGACGAAACAGGGATCAGTAACGTTCATGTGCCAAGCCGCATTATTGCTCAGAGAGGTCAAAAACAGGTAGGAGCTATCACAAGCGGAGAAAGGGGCCAACTTATAACTGTTGTTGTATCGATGAGTGCTGCAGGTTCGTTTGTTCCGCCAATGTTTATTTTTAAACGAGAAAGAATGAAGGAAGCTCTAGAAAGAAACGGGCCAACTGGTGCTGTATATAGGTGCTCTAAGTCTGGATGGATCACTGAGGAGATTTTCACAGACTGGATTCAACATTTTGCAAAATTTACAAAAGCTAGTAAAGATGATCCGATCCTGTTATTAATGGATAACCACTCAACTAATTCAACTTTAAGGACATATCATTATTGCAGAGATAAAGGTATTAAAGTTGTTTCAATTCCGCCCCACACTTCACACCGGTTGCAGCCGCTCGATGTGGGTTTCTTTGGACCACTAAAGAGTGCATACAATCAAGAATGCGATAGATATATCAAAGCTAAAAACCACGAGAAGATTCTGCAAACGGATATCGCGGAGTTATTTAAATCTGCTTTTAATAGAGCGGCAGCTGTAGAGAAAGGGGTCAAGGCTTTTGAAACTACTGGCATTTATCCATTTAACCGATTCGTGTTCAGTGATGAAGAGTTCAGCACCTTACTGGTCGATCCAGCACCAACTGCTGAGCAGAATCAAAAACCGAGTATTGTTGAAACCAATACAATAACACGGTTGGAGAAAACACCATCTCCTATACCTGGACCATCTACATCCACTGTTCAACAACCATCTCTATTAAAAGCACCGTCGCCTATCGCTGGACCATCTAAGACAAAACGTCACCGCATACCTTCCTTTAGTAGTGAATCTTCAGAATTAGAGCTTGAAGAAATTGTAGACGATGAATTGACTGACGATGATGATCCGACAGTTCACCTACCCGTGGAAAATAAAAGCTTTGCAGAACTTCTACCCTTGCCAACAGTGACAACTAGAAACAAATCACGAAAAGCCAAGCATTCCCAGATACTGACCTCAACGCCATTGAAAGATGAATTGGAAAAAAAAGAAGAGAAGAAGCAACAAAAACTGAATAAGCTAGAGAAACAAAAAGATGTTAAACAGGAGGAGCTGACAAAAGCTTCACGGCGTATCGTTTCCGAAAAGAAGGATAATTCTACAAATGCTGACATATGTTCTGTTTGTCAAGATTTCGGAAAATCCAATGAAGTATGGTGGAGATGCCGTTCATGTGCTGTGTGGACGCATGCAGATTGTACAATAATTGAAAATTCTAAAGATTATGTTTGTAGTAAATGTTAAATAGTTTGTTGTAACCTTACTTTTGGAATAAACAACATTTAAAAAATTTGGTTGATATTACCCGATATGGTTGACATTGCCCGACTTTATAGTTGATATTAGCCGACTGGTCGATATTATCCAGAAAAGTACCTGTATGAGTTTCATACATAAGAAATGTTCAAAACCTAATTGTTCCGTTATCTATTTTCTCCATAACGTTGCTAACAGTTTTTGAGGTACTTTCGTATACAAAGCATCTTTATACATATATTACATATACACTTATGACCACTTTTGCTTAAGTGGTCGATATTTGACCACTTTCCCCTATAACCTCAGACTGAAGTAAGTACAGACAGAATCATGCTTCGACCACATGTTGAAGGAATCCTGACAATTATTTAGGTACGAACGCGCTTGCGTTAAAGTCGACTTTGAAGTTATTGTGAATGGCAAATTTCGTGCCGACTTGCGTGCCAAAGTGCCACTTGGCCAGCGAATTGATTACGAATGTAGCCTTAGGTTAAAGGTGGATTCATGCAACATCAACTAAACTATAACTAATTTAAGATTAAGATTAAATTTAAACTAAGAATAGTCAGCTGTTCATGCAACATAAATTAATGAATCAACTGGACATGCGCAGTTTCTTCAATGATTTGTCAAAACTTCCAATAGTAATCGAGCTGTCAGATAGCTGAAGATAAAATTAAACGTAAACCAACTTTTTTACAAATAACATTGTTGTAAACTGTAAAAATATTTCCACACATGTAATATAACCTCATGTAAACAATAAATTCTCACAAATCACCAGTAGGTAATCTGTGGCCAGGGCTTGACGCATGCGTTGTGTCGAATTCATGGAAGAAATTAATTTCTTAGTTGAAAGTTGGACATCTTTCTTAGTTTTAATTTAAATCTTAATTTCTTAGTTTCTTGCATGAACATCTACATTACATTACATGGTTTTATCTTCTTAGTTTTAGTTTTAAATTAGTTTTAGTTTTAATTTTTTCTTGCATGAATCCACCTTAAGTGTTGGTCGTGTTGCTTTCATTAGTGATATTTTCCACAGACGCAGTATTTTTGCAAAACCTTGTTGCAAGAGAACAAGCTGCACCTGCACATGATAATAGTAGTGAATTAATAGATGACAACCCTTGGGTTATCTATGAACCCTATGACAGAATGCGCATACAACCGTTCCGAATAACTATAGCGCTTCATGCACATTAATAAAACGGAACGATTTCGAAGCGCCATGCAACAGTAATGCAGCCTATGCGTTTCATGCGTAATTCGGAACGCACTCTATATAGTATGCCTCTCCTCGATCCCCGCTACCCTTCTATTTCCTTACTTTCCGGCGGTCGGTCATTTTCGACCGTATTCCCGAGCGATTTTGACCTACTTCGCAGCATTTAATCACAAATCGAAAATATATGTTTTGTTGCTCTATATCTGTATTTTTCAAATTCAAAATCGGACTATCGATAACGCATCCAGACCTACTGCAAAATATTGCATTAAAAAATTGCAATTGTAATCGCAACAAAAGTAATTATCCCATGGTACCCGCTCTTCGCGCAGATAAAGTGCATACAATGGACTTTTTTTCTACGAAGTTTCAACGCTACAACTTGAAAAACGACGAAGATATGAATTTTTGAAAAAAATGACGAATTTTCCAGTTTTTCTGAATTTTCTTCGCTTCTAATAAGATTAACCAATCACTTTGCTAAAAATGAGTTGTATTCGTATTTTTATTATCTACAATTCATCTTTTGAGACCATTACGATTACTTAATAAGCTTTCGTGTTATCGTTGAGTGATTATCACTCAATGGTGTTATTAACAAAAAACTAAAAAAGGACGTTTTCTCCTTATATATGTTTTTAACCATTTCGTGAACTTCATTTGAGAGAACCTGCGTGACCTTGATAATTAGACACTAGCGTCCATGGTGGCGAACATTAGTATCTACTGTGTTAGATAAATTAAATATTATATTAGTTACTATACGAAATATAGATAATTGTTCGCGAATGTAATTCCGAACCAGTTCAGGGACTATTCGATTCGGAATTAGTCCTAGCAGTTCTCTGATTTTGGTAAGGACTGAAAGTTAGGTTCGGCTGCTCATGCGCAATTGGGAAATTTGAAAAAAAATTATTGATTTTTTTTATGTATTTTAAAACTTTATTATTAATAATATCTATATTTAATGCGAAACAAAAAAAAATTCTCAATTGATTATAAACAATTAAAAATTGATAAAATTTAAAAAGAAAACACGTGACTATGAACGCGCCATGATTGCTAACCATAGTTGTGACGTCATAATGTTATAGCTATTTAATAACAGTACAGCGTTTACGGCTATTACACGTGAATTGACAATAATATTGAAAATGTACTGCTAAAAAACGATTTGTTATTTAATTCCGATTTGCTATGTGTGATAAAGGATTGATAAAGGCAAATACTGATAATATTCCTGATGTTGATATATTTATGATAACCATTTTTTTTTAAATGACGTTTAATACTATGATTTTAAAGGTTATGATTTGAAGTCCAGTTGAAAAAATTCATTGATAGAACTACTTATTTGATTTGTATACTTAGATAAATAATAATTAATAACAATGGTGTCATGAAATACTTACATCGAAATGATCTTCACAACAAATAAATTCGATTTTGTTTTGGGATTATCACGGTGCTTGAAACCATTTATTTCGACGTTTTTCATCTTCGGGAACATTTAAAAACATTTTGTCAGGAGTTCTTTTTGTGGTATTCGTAAATATTGGTACAAAACAAGAACGATAACTTTTGAGGTTCGACATTTTCAATATAAATTTGAGTATTTAACAATGACAACAGACTTATCACTTCTGTCAAAGAATACACCACCACTTGGTGTATGCTGTGCTCCTGTATAAACTGCAATTAGTGAAAACTAACATTATGACGTCACACGCGCTCGGGTTTGTTTGGGAGCTGTCGGCGTGTCTTCAGTACTGGATTCAAACATTTTTATTCTGATATAACTTTTGAATTATTGCGAAAAAAAAATAAAAAATAGTTTTGTTATAAAACATATAAATATGATCTTCCCATTTATCACAAAATATTTTTTTTTCAAAAACCCAAATGTTTCACTTGTTTCTTGTTTGGTAAGTAACATTGTAAGCAAATATCAAACTCGAACTTAGCTGGTCCACTCCAAGTGTAGTGTAAGGTAAATTTAAATTATCTATTCAATCTATTTTGGTTTTTAATTTATGTTTTCGTTCAGGTTCTGAGAGGTGATCGTAACTAGGCGTGCGCTTTAGACAATTCAGAGTAAATTCCGAACTGGTTCGGACTGTAACCCGCGAACATAGCTAATATTAAATTAAAAAAAATGTTGTAATAGTTGAAAGCGGATTCCAAAAAATTAATGTCTCGGTCTTACGATTGTCATCTAGCAAGAAAGGTGAACATTTATTTAAGAGTAGCCGGAAATCAGATAGGACAAAAAAGCTCGAGTAGAAATATTTAAATAATTGTCTTAAAAATGTTTCGCGTCGCGGAGCCCTTCCTATATACATATGTACTCTATACTATCACGTCATAGAAGTTTAAAAAAATTTCATTATACTTTATAATACTTTTCTCAATTTAACAATAAATGACTGATTTGTCATTTTTTTATATTACTTATTATAAGCAAAGTAATACAAAGTATTGGAGTTTTTTAAACTTCTATGACGTGAGATCTTGTTAAGTATGTATATAGGAAACATTTTTAAGACAATTATTTAAACATTTTTTTAGTGTACAATAAACAAGGAAGTTCAAGAACATTTTGTTACGTTGAATTAAAATTATAAATAATAGAGATATAGTTCCGGGAGTCGAAAAAATTTCCTCCTCTTTGAGGATCTTTTTTCAAAATTCCTTAAATATTAATAGTTTTTGAGTTATTAACAATTATTTTCATCTTAATTCGTTAATAACATTTGCAATTTTGTATGTGATAATACCTACTTATTTTTCTAGACGTCATTCCGAATCGAATGAGCCATCGCTCATATTTTTATGAGCTTTATCAAGAATTAACACGTTTTTGAACTTGTTGATTAGACTATTAAGTATGCATTTACTATTAGCACATACAGATTGCGAAAGTCCCTTTCTACGCTGCGACTTATACAAGTACGACAAAGAAAATATGAGCAAAACTACGTGAAAGAGAGAGAAGACTTGTTAGCCCAACGATCATTCGTCCCCCTACAAAAACAGTTGGGCGTATATTCAGTCCCCTCCTATTTATTTTAACTGTTGTGTTGCCAAATGTACTTATCTGTAAAAATTATTCCTAATTTTTGTCTATCGTTGTTTTAAAATTTTCAGCGGCATTTCAAGCGGCAACAATGTTAAATACCAATAATTATTAAATCGAAAGCAGTGTACGGATTTTATTTATTGCAGATTGTAATTTGTCCAAATTTTTTCTTGAACTCCATTATTTTATTCTTATTTGTGTTGATCTCACTTATTTTTCAAAAGTCAATATTACCAATCTCGATTTTCTCCCACTAAATACACCGTTATCCGGTGTTAAAAGTCAAATGCAAAATAATTTATTTATTACTTAGAAAGTACCAAACATTCTAAACTGGCAACGCTGCAGCAGAGACTGACTCCCCACTCTGTGAGTACGTTCACTCTGGTTCAGTAGTTTCCCAACATGGAAGGAGTGAGGTTGTAAAAGAAATACAAAAAATACACTCGTTATTACGTAACCTGTACATCTTAAAATTCGTTTTTGTCAACTTGATCGTTTCTGACCAAGCTGACAATTAATTTCTAACTACAATAGGATATTATTTTAGCCATTGTAACTTGAAAATAAAACATTTATTCTTGAGATAAAAATAATAAAGTAATTGGGTATAAAAAACTAAAGATCGATTCCATTAATAAATTGAATTGAAAAAAAAATAAGTAGATACTTATTCTAAACATAAAATATGAACTTCTTGAAAAAATTAAACTAAAAATCCGTTCTAAAGGTAAACATAATTTTAATGAATTAAGTGCGCAAATAAACCACCTTGCTGTGCCAGGAAATAACCAAATCTGTCATAAAGATTTGATCTCATATCTCTAAGATTATTTGGCGTAATGCTGGCACAAACGTGCTGTATTTTCACCCTCAATTCATTTAAATTATTAGCTCTTTCAAATTCATGTTGATAAATGCTACTTTTCAAAAATCCCCAAAGAAAAAAATCATTTGGAGCTAGTTCAGGTGATCTTGGAGGCCATTTAATTGTACCATTAGTACTAATAACTCTGTCGGGGAATGTAAACCTTAAAAATTCCATGACTATCCTTGAATTATGGACTGGACAACCATCTTGTTGAAACCAAATTCTGTTGAGATCAACATCGGGTATAAGGAGAACTGCAGGAATTGCATGATTTTGTAATAACTCTGAATATTCGGCGGAATTTAATTTCCCCTCAATAAAAAAAGGACCAATAATGTGGTGACCTAAAATACCCGTCCAAACATTTAACTACTGCGGATACTGTGTTCGGATTGGAATGCTTAGATGTTTATTTTCCCGAAACCAATATCTTGTGACGGATGGATTGTGTTTTTGATGTAATGAAAAGGTTTACTCATCCGTAAATAAAATATTTTTTAAAAAGTTCTCGTTAGCATTTTGACGTTCCATCATTTCTTCACAGAAATCCATTCGTCTGATATTGTCCTCGGGAAAAATTTCCTGCGTTGCCTGAACCTTGTAACAATGGTACCCGTTCCGTTTTAAAATATTCTGTACAGTTCTCTTGTTGATGTTGACCTCTTCAGCAACTTGTCTTGAAGAAAATGGTTGTCCTGTTTCAACCGCTAAACAAACATTCAATTCTCTAGTTTGCCTTTCGTCGTTTATCGGACGTTCGATTGGATCTTCCGGCGCTTGGCATTTTCTACAGTATTAAACTCATCCATATTTCTCTAAATTATTAATTATGTTCAAAATTGTTGTTCGTGAAAGAATTGGGCGATTTTCAAATGCCACAATAAACAAATTAACTATTGCATCAGCCGAATGACCTCCAAAATACCATTTTATAATTTGCACTTTTTCGCAGGTTTTGTATTTTAATGTGGGCATTGCAAAATGTTTTATTTTCAAATACAACTGCTTGCGCTAACCAAGGTCTGTAGCGAAAAGATCACATACATTATGTGAGTTCTCTATGTAAAGGACACTGTTGCCGGATGAAGGTGTTTAATTTTACCTAATAGTGTATCAGCTCGAAAAAAAGTTGACGATAACGTGACAAAAATATCATTTTTACATTTTAATCTGAGCTTCTGGCAACTGCGGTTGAACTAGTATGGCGATGAATACACGCCCAACTGTTTTGGTAGAGGGGACTGATCGCTGGGCTAACAAGTCTTCTCTCTCTTTCACGTAGTTTTGCTCATATTTTCCTTGTCGTAGGTACTTGTATAAGTCGCAGCGTAAGAAAGGGACTTTCGCAATCTGTATAAACTTACTTGATCCGATTTATTACTAGTATCCATTTCTGTCGACGTTCCAATAAATGTGGTTTTGATGGAAAAGAATAAAATTTTATATTTTTATCCGTTTTTACTATAAGTATTGTGACACAATACAACACAACAACCCGTGTTTCCACATCTTGACATCTTGATTGACTTACTTCAATATAGGTATATAAATTAAATTTGCACAAATTAAAAGAAATAATTAATAAAAAATTAAACAAGTAAGTACTAGTGAATTCATATAAGTATGTTATTATGTGTGTAAACAACTCGATCTCCCGTATGAACTTACAAAATTACCAGAAGAGGCGCCACTAGTCTTTTCGCAGGTTCTCTATAGTAATATCTTTTACATGATGGCACAGATCGTTTTCTACTAGGATTTTTGTCATAAAAATTTACCTATTGCTTGGCCTATATGGCAGACACGTTTTCCCGCGCTTAGTGTACAATCCACAATTCTTTGCTTGGTGGAGCTACATTTCAGATATACCAACTTTACATTCAACCATATAGGCAAAGATCTCATTACTATTAAGTCCTGGTCTGACTCGAACGGACTTTGTTTTAACACTGAGAAAACTTTAGTTTTTTATCTTACAAAGAAGTTTTGCAACCACTCAAACTTAACAATAACTTGATAAGATCTTCAAATTCGATTAAGTTTCTTGGTCTCCTTAATGGTCTGTGCATGTAAACACTTTAGCTTGTTTTGCCATTAAATCTGTGTCAGTTGATTCTTCTACTGCTTTAACAACTTACTACTCTCTGTTCGAATCGCACCTTCGCTATGGTTTGCCTTTCTGGGGGTCTTGTAGTTTGCACCTTTTCGAATATATCTTCAAACTACAAAAAAGAGCTATTCGTTACATTTATGGTTTAAGTAGTAGGGCGTATTGCGAATTCTATTCTAATTCACGCGCTAAGTAATACCTTTTAGTGATAGGAAATACCTAATATCTTCACTCTTAGGTGATACTTATCGCGTGGTGAAACGTAAATTGCATTTAGGAATTCCTTAATCCGATTTAGGTATTACCTAACTTTAGGAAATAGTTGGTGAAATCAGGCATGAGTTTTAACAGGGATCCTAACGGGACATTTTCGCCTGAATGGGCACCTGAAAAATCTCAAAATAGTGGAGGAAGAAGAATGTAGATTCTGTGCTATGGAAGAAGAAACCTCCATCCACATACTCTCAGAATCCTAGGGCACAACACCTAGGAGACTACTGGATAGAAGAGGAACACTTACCTAAGCTTAAACCTGCAGATATCCCATAATTCCTCCGGAAAATAGGTCTAAAGGAACTACTAGTCTCCCTCACCCCAATATACATACATCCCTATTTATATCATTGATCACAAACAAAATGTTGACAAAACACCAAATGGTTCGTTATGTTAGTTCATGGAACTATCGTACGAAAATAGGCGTCACAGTAAATACAGAAAGTATCCCAGATTCTATAGATTCACGAATTTATAGAAATTTTACGACCGAACTCCATTAATTGTCTTATCTATTTATTTTTCTTGCAATTATTTAGCATTGTTTTGTTGTTAAATGTAAAAGACAATCTGGTATAATTTTTAAGGATTTAAAATAGTTGTTCATGTTTTCTATTTTGATATTGTAAGATATACATGTGGATTTGTTTTATTCTATTTATATATATTTGTTATTAACTAATCGTTAATAGGTACATTTCTGACGAATTACAAATATTTTATTTATTTAATGTAGTCAAAGCTACGCTAATTCTAGTATATTTATTATAATTTTTGGTTCCCAATTAAATACTAGAACGTACCGTACATAGCAAAACAACATCGTTTTTTGAAATAGTAACAACGTACATTTTTAGCAGCCCCGTACCAAACACTCGATCTGAAGTCAACAAGCTATGAAAGTAGTAAATCGCGCGATCCCTGTATACATCCCTGTATACACGCTAATTCTAGTATATTTATTATAATTTTTGGTTCCCAATTAAATACTAGAACGTACCGTACATAGCAAAACAACATCGTTTTTTGAAATAGTAACAACGTACATTTTTAGCAGCCCCGTACCAAACACTCGATCTGAAGTCAACAAGCTATGAAAGTAGTAAATCGCGCAATCCCTGTATACACGGTGCATGTGTTTTTCAGCGACCGTTTTTCGTCATGTCTTTATAAGCGCGACATGAAAGCGCCTACGACGAGTGAACTACTATTAATTGCTTATGTACGGCGTCTCCCTCAAGAGTGGGAGTTGGTTATCTGTGGTCTGAGAGTCGGAGTCAAGCAGTCAAGAACGTTTCAAAAATTTGTCATCTCCGCACGTTATGTTCTCTTGGTATACTTGTACTCCCACCAAATATACTTGTTTATTTCAAACACATTGTCGCTTTTAGGATACATGTTAACTTTAAGTGACCTTGCTAGTACTGCATACAAGGCGAAATCACCGAACATAGACAAAAACAAGAAGGGTCACTTCGTGTTGGTACTTTGATATTGGGTCTACAAAAGCGAGCCATCGGCGCCTTATTCCGACTAAACCAGTCGTCGCATGTGTCTAGTCTAGTATTTTAACTGAGTGTCTGTGAGTGTTTACACTAATTTTAAGTACCCAATATCAATATAAACGTGAAAAAGAAATAAGGCAAACATACAAATATTTTAAGATACATAAATTATACAAAGGTTAAAGAAAAAAGCATGGAAAAAGTATCTAGCGAACAGAACAAGAGAAAACTATGAAAATTACAAAACAGAAAGAAAACAAAAGAATTAATATCAGCCTCTAAAAATGATCAATGGGAAACATTCGGGGGAAAAAAGATTGCACAGGAAACCAAAAATTATTTTACCGAAAGCTAAAGTAGTTAAGAACAGAAAAAAAAACAAAATATACAATTTATAAAAAACAAAAATGGGGAAATACTAACAGAAGAAAGAGAAATTATGGAAAGATAGAGAGAGTATTACCAGGATCTTCTCAACGGACCTCAAGAACTGGAGGAACACATAGGGGATAATGACGGAGTTGAAGCCGACATTAACAAAACAATAGATAAAGAAGAATTAGATCAACGAGCTAAAAATGGAAAATCACCCGGTTCCGACAAAATTACAGCAGAAATGATGAAAATCATGGGTCAGAAAGGAAGAGATACGACATTGTTGCATATTTACAACAGAGTATGGGAAGAAGAAACCTTGCCAATGGATTGGGAGAAAGCATTAATAGTACCCATCTTCAAAAAAGGAGACCACAATGACTGCAATAACTACCGAGGCATCACATTACTAAATACCAGCCATGAAAATACTGGGAAAGATCATAGAAAAAAGAATCAGACTGAAGATCGAGAGAACCCTGGAAGAAACACAAAGCGGATTCAGAAACTGCAGAAGTACACAGGACCATATATTCACAATAAAACAGATAACTGAAAAAGCAATTAAAGAAAATAGGAAAATTATTATGGCATTTTTGGACCTAAAGAAAGCTTTTGATGATGTTCCAACACATAAATTTTAGAAAATACGGTATCCGCCAAAATAAACAGTACCGAAACAGAAAGTGCTGTGGAGTTGTTTATGTAATATGGATTTGTCATATTAGACTTAATTGTCATTAGTTGATATATCAATAGTACGCTGCAGTTAAATTTGATTTAAAAATGGTTCTAACAACGGAAGAAAAAGTGTTTTTGGTAGAGCATTATTTTCGTTCATACGGTAAATAGAATAATTTCTCGGGGAACAGACTTCGAATATCCTTCTCATTCACCTGATCTGACGCCACTTGACGCATACATTTGGGGCATAATGAAGGACAAAATATTTCACTCGGAAAATCCGCCGGCGAATATTGCCGAACTACGGGAAAGAATACAAAATATTTTTCGGCAGTTACATCAACCACTTTTTATAAATATGTTTATTGACTTACAAAATCGATATGAAGCTTGTTTGCGTCGAAATGGTGAACATTTTGAACACTTACATTACAGAAATTAAAAATTAATTTTTATTTTTATTTTCGGTACTGTTTATTTTGGCGGATACTGTACTTATGGATAGGAATAAATGGTAAAATTATAAGATTAACACAGAAAATATATAAGAACAATGGAAACGCAATTATAAAACTCAATATGATATCACAAACATTCACTACAAATACAGGGCTACGACAAGGAGGCAGCTTGAGCCCGCTACTGTTTATAACATTCATGGACGAAATAATAAAGAAATGTAAGCCACTAACAAAAAATTATTGTGTAGGACACTTACAATTACAAAAAGTAAATATAACTGAAGGAGCATTCGCAGATGATGTCGTATTTCTGGCTGAAAGTGAAAAAGACTTGCAAATAAACATAACTGTATGGAACACAGTAATGAAGGAAAATGGCATGAAGATAAACAAGAATAAAACAAAGGTAATGATAATAGGAGAGGACAGAGAAAACTTAACCACTTACATCGATGGAGAAAAAATAGAACAAGTAAATTATTTCCAATATTTAGGAGTAACATTGGATGAAAGAGGGACACAAGACGCCGATATTAACAATATAATTCATAAAACGAATAAACTTTACTATGCAATGAACACAAAATTTATAAATAAAAGAGAAATTTCAAAACAGACAAAAATAAAGGTTTTCAAAACGCTATATCGACCATTACTAACATTTGGATGTGAATCTTGGGTCTCAACAGAACAACATAAAAGTAAGATACAAGCAACTGAAATGGAATATCCTAGAAGAACTATAGGAGTCTCCAAGAGAGAGAGACTGGGGAATATAGATATAAGAAAATATCTAGAGGTACAATCCACATTAGAATTTATAGAAGGGAGACAGCTAGATTGGTGGGGGTGGGGACATTTGCAGCGAATGAACGAAAAAAGACCAGTAAAAAGAGTTTGGAAAGCGAAAATACAAAATAACAAAAAAAAGGGGCAGACCAAGAAAAACTTGGGACAAAGTAATAGAAGATATACTAAATAAAAGATATATAAGCAGGAAACAAGCAGCGGAATTGTTACAAACCAGAACAGAATGGAAGAAATTCGTACATAAATAATTGAACCATACCCTAAACCATCGTTCCTCAACCGGGGGATCGAGTTTGTTTTTAAAGGGTGTCGCAGTCTGTTGAAAACTACATATAGGTACAAAAGATTCGTTTATTAAAGGAATGAATTTTAGTGTAGTGTTATAAAACTAAATAATAAGATGTAATAAATAACATGAAAAAATAAACTTATAGCTTACTTTATTTCAATAAAATGATTAATCCTGAACATTAATTAATTAATGCGATAATTGGCATTGCTTCTCACTTAAAAGTTTTTCTATACGTGGATCATCTTTGTAAACACTCATAAGTAAATTATTTTCGAGTTATAACAGTAAATACCTTGTCAAAAATTCAGTAGATTTCAGTAGATTTATTTTATGCTATACAAATTTCAGGAAAGTATAAATCTATGACGTCAAAAAATATGTATTTTTATAAAAAAAATTAAACTATTTCCAACAAAATAGTGACGGGGTCGCAAGACTTTTTACTTAACTTTTTGGCTTTTTCGTGGGTCGCGACATAAAAATGGTTGAGAAACGATTCCCTACACCCTACACCCGGCGTTTCCCAACTCGTGCCCGTTATTACCTGGCCCCGAAAATCACTGACCAACTCGTGCCCGTTCAAAAACCAGGTAGAAAATTAATACACCAACTCGTGCCCGGGTGCATCGGAACTGCGGTTTTTAATTCTTATTTATTATAATTAAATATTCAAGACCTACATATACAGTTGTCATTTATTTGAAATAACGCAACCATTTTCCAATATCACTTGATTTCGTAATTCGGTCCGCTGTCGAATCTAACTGGGGTTGGGGTTAGGTTTTGTTAGGTTGGTCAAATTAAACAAATAGTAGGTATATGGGACCCAATTCCGAAATCGCACTCCGAATTTTTCGTAATTCGGTCCGCCGTCGAATCTAACTGGGGTTGGGGTTAGGTTTTGTTAGGTTGGTCAAAGTTCTCATCTTGTAAAGTGCGTGTATTGATATTGTTTAAAACTTCAAACACCTCTTCGGCATTTGATGGAAGTTTTGGAAACTTTTTACGTTTTTCATAATAAATTGTGTACTTCAGGAAAACCCAATTTAACAATAATACCTGTTCCTATAGATGGGATGGTAATTTGAACAGGTAAATTTTTCAATCGAGCACGAGTTAGGTATACAGATTATTGAGACCTTTACTCTTGTACCTTTTAAGGGATTAGTGGGCACGAGTTGGGATGCGCCCCCTACACCACAATGGTAGAAGGGTTTACTGATTATTATATGGATATATAAATACATTTACTGTAAATTCTGTAAAATTGTTAATTTTATACTTATTTGGCTCTATTTTTATCTTTTATTCGTTCTTTAATGTCACGATTAACAAATTTTAACGTAAAATATATTCGCATTCTATATACAGGGTGATTGATTAGTGCGGTAAAGTCCAGTATCTCCTATGTCCTTCGAGATATTAGAATAAAAATTGGATGGATCATAGTCACCATTAAGCGCTACATTTTAAAATTAGTTTCAATCTTACAGGGTGTTTCATAACGTCGTTCCCGACCAAAGTTATAATATATAATTTTTTTTTAAATGGAACACCCTGTATTTTATTTTGAATTTCAAATCTGTTCCACTTTCCCATTACAACAATATAAGGTTGTAATGTGTTATAGTTATACCTACATGGTATTTAAAAAGTTATAACTACTTTTTTATAAAAATAATATAAGTTCTTGGTGCAATTGTATGTGGTAAGGATGCATTTTGTTGTTATTAAGAATTATACACACCGTTGTAAGTGATTTGCTGATCTTTGGAAATACTTCTTATACTAGTATATGGGTTTTCTGTAGCTGCCAACATCATATTCATTTCGTTTTCCTCTGTTAATGTTGTCTTTGCTCGTTCAACCTTTTTGTAGTTTACTGAACCAGTCGATGTAAAACGACAAATTAATTTTTCTAAGCTTTTTTTTGTTGGTTGTCACCTCTCAGGAAAACGTGAATTATAAACTCACTGAAAGCAATGCGTTTTTATTGCATTCTTCCAATATCCAAATCATATCTATCATTTCCTCTCGCGAAAAATTTATTTCTGTCTTAGTTAAAATTTTTAAAAATAGAAAACAGGATACAACTTCACTGAAACAGACAATAATAGCAAACTGTCAGATTTTGACAAATAAGTCATGGCCAACTTATTGGTTAACATTTAGATACTTATTCAAGACTTTGAATATAAAAATCAAAATATCTCAAAAAGTAATAAATTTGGGTATAGGGAGTGCTGAACAAAAATTAAAGTATAATATTAGTTATTTTCGATAGTGATATAAAATACAGGGTGATCCATTTGAAAAAAGAGAAAGAGAAAATAATGGATGATTCATGAATATTGAGAAAATCAATATTTTTTATAATTTTTGACAATAATTAAAAAGTAACTGCTGCAATTGATAATTGTTCTTAAGCTCCTTTTAAATTATCCATTGTAAGACAATTTTTTTTTCTCACCCTGTTATTCTTAAAATAGTTTTCGTTCCAAGTAAAATGAATTAAATCATGGGTATACCCTAATATTTCAGAAATGCATTTCTCGACCAAACAACCAATTGTCTGAAACAGATAAGTAAAGTATCAAAATGTCACGTAGTCTTCGAGGCCACGAAAAGGGAAAGAAAATTTTAAGAACGATTTGAGATTTAGTTTCTAGAAAATAACTAAAGTGTTCACTTGAGCCAAATAAATCTATTAAAATATAGTGTGTATTGTGGTGCATATCAGGAGTTAAATAGGTGAGTCTACCTCACAGAGTAATTCAGTTTTGCCTGTTATTTGATATTTGATTTTAAAAGATATTTTATCACATAGAGTATAGTATATTTGCTAATTATTTTTAATAATTACTTTGTTTAAAGTTCTTTAATATTCAACGTTATTAAGAACATTAATTTGTTGTTGCATTTCCTATTCATCCAATCCTACTGCACTGTGGAGAGTTTGTGCCACTTGCAATTTAACTCACATACCTATACTGTATTGTGGAGAGTTTGCGCCACTTGCGGTTTGTCCATTCCTGATACTGGGTGACTTCTCACGTCACCCATATCTCCTTCCACCCCCCTTGTATTGTGGAGAGTTTGTGCCACTTGCAGTGTATTATTATTTAGCTGTACTGTGGAGAGTTTGTGCCACTTGCAGTTTAACTCACATACCTATACTGTATTGTGGAGAGTTTGCGCCACTTGCGGTTTGTCCATTCCTGATACTGGGTGACTTCTCACGTCACCCATATCTCCTTCCACCCCCCTGTATTGTGGAGAGCTTGAGCCACTTGCAGTGTAACCTTATTTAGCTGTACTGTGGAGAGTTTGTGCCACTTGCAGTTTAACTCACATACCTATACTGTATTGTGGAGAGTTTGCGCCACTTGCGGTTTGTCCATTCCTGATACAGGGTGACTTCTCACGTCACCCATATCTCCTTCCACCCCCCTGTATTGTGGAGAGCTTGAGCCACTTGCAGTGTAACCTTATTTTGCTGTACTGTGGAGAGCTTGTGCCACTTGCAGTGTATTATTATTTTGCTGCACTGTGGAGAGTTTGTGCCACTTGCAGTGTATTATTATTTTGCTGTACTGTGGAGAGTTTGTGCCACTTGCAGTGTATTATTATTTTGCTGCACTGTGGAGAGTTTGTGCCACTTGCAGTGTATTATTATTTTGCTTTACTGTGGAGAGTTTGTGCCACTTGCAGTGTATTATTATTTTGCTGTACTGTGGAGAGTTTGTGCCACTTGCAGTAGTTATAATATTGTTTGTGGAGAGTTTGTGCCACATATTCCTTACATGCACTGGGGAGAGTTTTCGCCCCTTGCACTTTTCCTAATAACCCTAAATATTTACTATTAGGCATTTATTTTTGATCAAGTGAAGTTTTAACTTTACTTTAGTACTGATATGCATAATCACAGTTCAAACACATAAGATGCACCTTGTATATTTTTAATACTTTTATTAATTTTGGGGATTTCAACTATACTAATCGTTAGTTAAATAATTAATCATTATTTATGGCAAATTGAATACTCAGAGTGTTTTTCTATCTAATTCCAGGTACGTCATCTCGGTTGTTCAACCTACTTGGACCATGTCCACATGGACTGTTCAATTAAACCCAGGCATCACGTCCAGTGTCTTGTAAATAGTTATTTTCAACATTTAGATTTGTTTTATTATCTATATTATAAACAATATAATGTAAGTACACAGTAAGTAATTAAAAGTTAAATTCTAATTAAATATATTAATCTTTACAAATCACTCATTCTCCTCAAGTCAAGTTTTTCCCTCCTTACAATTTATCAGAAGTGGGATAGAGATAACCTGGATTTATTAATTCAATGACATAAAATTACAATGCCGAGATGACACTATTTTTTTAAATGTTATTCTAGCTTTGTGTTTTTTTATTTTATTAAATATTTATTTACCGTATTTCTACCATAAATCACAAAAGTAATAATAAAATCAACTGAAATGGGTCCCCAACGTCGCAATAAAATACCGCTACCAATTGAAACCCCAGAGGCTTCGGGTTCGAGTGAATCTGTTACCCCAAGAAGAAACCGTATTGATTATTTGACACCGAATGACTGTTGAACGATTGACCACTGTAATGACCACTTTTCTCGAAAATACTGCCGAACGAGAACGGCCTATCAAGACGGTCCGAGGGGATGTGGTACTGTACCTGTATTTGACCTCGAGGATAGGGTGCAATCGATTTCGGTTTGGCTTCAAAAGGTCGATGAACTTCGTGATATTTTTCGATGTTTAAGGGAAGCCACTATCTATTACGCCTCCTTACACCATTGATTGTGATTAACAGTGTTTTAATCGATCCCTCATATAACGTTAATAATACGGTATAAAACAAAGTTAATTTTTGGAAAAACAGTTTCGTGAATGCATGTGCACAGTACATAAGGACAATCTCAAGGTATCTATAACCTGAAATTTCAATTCTTTCTTCTTGTTTATGTTACAATCAACATAAACTGAAGTAAATTACCAAATAGTCTTGATAAAGAAAGGGTTGTCTATCAACCTTTTCTGGGCATGCAGGACCGGCTTCAGAGACGTATGAAACACCGAATAAATTAAAATACAAACAAGAATGGATTGTGCGAATGCAGGGAATCCTGTCTATAAGGATTCTACCACTAGCCAACGTCCTATACAAACTAACACTTACTCAGCAGCACTTAGCCAAAAGACAACTGTAGAAAATACTTAACTATTTAATCTACACTAACTCACATTCTAGTTGTTAAGGATTATTGTTTTGTTGTTTATATAACGATATATTTATAGAATGTAAAAAACGTCAATAATTAAATATACTTGTCAGAGTTCAATAAAATTAAAGATATAGAAAATACAATATATTGTGCGTCTAATCACAACAGGTTATGGGCCATTGATAAATAAAATGACGCACATTTCCACGAGTTTCCGAATTGAAGCTCTAAATAGCAACAATTATGATACATGGAGGTTACAAGCTCAAGCCGTACTAACAAGAGCAAGCCTCTGGGAATAAGCTTCAGGTAAAGCAGCTAGACCTGCAGATAATGCGGCAGAAGAAATAAAACAATATTGGGAAAAACAAGATTTAAATGCTAAATCAGAATTAATATTGATGATTTCCCCGAATGAATTGAAACAAATCAGAAATTGTTGTACTTCTAAAGAAATATGGGATAAATTAAGCAGTATTTATGAAAGTAAAGGACCTGCACGTAAGGCAACCCTTTTAAAAAGTCTACTTACCCATAAAATGAAAGATAACAGCATACGAGAGAATCTTAATACATTTTCCGAAAATATAGATAAATTAGCAGACATGGACATACAAATAAATAATGATTTACTCAGTATAATGATGTTGTACTCCCTCCCATCATCATTTGAGAACTTTCGTATAGCCATCGAATCAAGAGATGAGCTTCCATCACCAGAGAATTTGAAAATTAAAATATTAGAAGAGGATGAAGCTCGTACTAAAAATAACCCAAGTACATCTGAATCAGCATTTGCCGGAAAATATAAACAAAATAATTACTTTAAACATCATTATCAAGATAAAAAACGAGGTGAAACCAGTCAAAACCATCAATCAAATAATAATTCGAGAAGCATCAGATGTAACAGATGTTCAAAATTTGGTCATTTAACGAGAAATTGCCGATCTAAAAATTTTAATAGAAATTTTCCGTCAAAAGAAGCTACATTTAAAGCAGAAGATGTATGTTTTTCCTCCATAACACGAGACGGTGTAAACAAAGAGTCCTGGTGTTTAGACAGTGGCTGTACCTCTCATCTTTGTTCTTCAATAAATAAATTTGTTGAAATTCATGATAATTCAGAAAATGGAATCTTGAAACTAGCAGCAGAAGACAAAAGTACACCATTGAAAGGAATCGGAAAAGTAAAAATTACAACATCAACTGAAAATACAATAAACTTACCAAATACCCTTTATGTTCCAAATCTAAGTACGAATTTGCTATCAGTAGCCAAAATAACAGACAAAGGTTATAAAGTAATGTTTTACAAAGAATATGCTGTTATCCTTGATAACAATGAAAATGCTGTAATTAAAGCTGAAAGGAGGAATGGTCTTTATTATCTTGAAACAAAAGAAAATCAACAAGAAATCTCATACTTCTCATCAAATAACATAATAACTTGGCATAGAAAATTTGGTCATCTAAATGAAAATGATCTAAAAACCGCTTTAAAGAAAGAAGCAATTATTGGATTAGACTTCAACATTTCTGATCATATAGGAGATTGTGAAGTTTGTATTAAAGGAAAATTTCATAGACAACCATTTCCAAATAAAGAAAACTACAAAAACAGTAGAACTTCTTGAAATTGTTCATTCCGATGTCTGGGGACCATTTAGTATTCAATCACCAGGAGGAGCTAAATATTATGTAACATTTATTGACGAACTTTAAAAATATTGCAAAGTTTATTTTCTAAAACACAAAAATGAAGTTTTTGATATATTTAAAACATACAAAGCTGAAGTGGAAAACTTAACAAACAAGAAAATTAAATATTTACAAACCGATAACGAGAGATCCGAATATTGTCACAAGTTTGATAACTATTTAAAACAATGCGGAATAAAAAGAAGACTTTCAGTACCTTATACACCGCAACAAAATGGCTTAGCAGAAAGAAAAAACAGATCTTTAATGGACAAAGCTAGGTGTTTATTAATTAAAGCCAACTTACCTTTAATGTTTTGGGCTGAAGCTATAAATACAGCTAACTATCTCTTAAATCGATGTCCATCGCGAACAATAAATGGCAAAACACCATTTGAATTATGGATTGGTCGTGCTCCACATGCTAAGCATTTACGAGTTTTTGGATCAAAAACATTTGTTTTAAATAAAAATCCTAGAAGACCAAAATTTGAAATTCGGGCTCAAGAAGGAATTTTTGTGGGATATTCTGAAATATCAAAAGCTTACAGAATATGGATACCACAATATCAAAAAATTGTTATTGCAAGGGACGTAAAAGTTTTAGATAAATTTCAAGACAATTATAAAGAGCAAACTGAATACAATTTGTTAGAAAATGATGAAAAAATTGATAAAGTCAAATCTCATGAAAATATAAAAATAGAAGTTACAAATCCTAATCAAAATTACATGGAACCTCAAGAAAATTCAAACGAAATAAGCCAATCAGAAAATATAGTTGAAGATGAACTTATAGGGAACCAATGTAAGGGAAATTTATATGAAGAATTGCAACAAGAAAGAAGCCAGATAGAAAACAATGATGTAAGACCTAAACGAGAACACAAAATACCAAAATGGACTGAAGATTTTGAGATGTCTAATTTATGCGACAAATATAATGATTGCGACAAAGAATGGAATGAAGCAATTAAAAATGAAATAAAAGCACACATAAAAAATGACACATGGAAATTAATTGAAAAAAAATTATAAGAAAAATATATTAGGTTGTAAAATGATTTTAAAAGAAAAATTGAAATCGGATGGAACTTTAGAAAGACGAAAAGCTCGCCTTGTGGCTCGCGGATTTGCTCAACAGCCTGGTATTGATTTTATGGAAACATTTGCACCTGTAACAAAGTTGAGCACAATCAGGTTTTTATTAGGAATAGCTGTACATAGATCACTGAAATCCACAGAAATAAAATTAGCATCAAATTTTGAGATAAACATTATTCAGGTGCAAACTTACTGTAGATCTGAGCAATATTATAAACCAAATTCCCAAGCCCAGAATTATAGTAGGAGACTTCAACAGTCACAATGTACTATGGGGATGCAAGTCTACTAATCCGAAAGTAATTGAGGTCGAACATTTTATTGATAATAATAACCTTTTCTTACTAAATGATGGTAGCCACACACACTATAATTCTCGTGTAGCTGTTAGTAGTGCCATAGATCTAAGTATGTGTGATAGTTCTCTAAGTACAGACCTTTCCTTCGAAACTGAGGAGGATCTATTTGGAAGTGATCATAACCCAATTGTTATTCAAAACAATAAAAACGAAAAGAATCGAAATTTCACCCCAAATTGGAAAATAAAAAGCGCTAACTGGGACCATTATTCTACATACATCGAAAATCACATAGACGACTGCAGTTCAGAAGATAATATCGATAAAATTGTAAAATCCTTTACTGACCTAGTCATAACTGCTGCTAACATCGCCGTTGGTAAAACATCCCCACCAAAAAAATCATCAGTTCCATGGTAATACATTGTGGGACAGAATAAGAAGAATTAAAAGTTCCGGTTCCTCCAACAACCAAATAAACCATCTCGTACACGATAACAAAACAGTAACTAGATCTAATGAAATGGCAAATGTACTGGCATCTGTATATGAAGAAAACTCGAGTAATGTTAACTACCCAGATGATTTCAAATCCTATAAAGAAGAACTAGTAAACGAAATCATTTCCTTCCAAACGTATATAGATTGTAACTTCTTAAACGACTCCTTAAAGATGGAAGAATTCGAAGATGCTCTGAAGAGCTGTAGAAATTCGACCCCTGGGCCAGATGAAGTCCCCTTCGTTTTTATTAAGTATTTGCCAGAAAGGGCAAAGTATCACCTATTACAAATATATAATAAGATTTACCTTCATAACTGTTTTCCACAGTCCTGGTCAAAAGAAACTATCATTCCAATATTCAAAAACAAAAAACCCAAAGCTGATCCAAACTCCTATCGCCCTATTGCTTTAACTTGCACAATGTGCAAATTATTGGAAAAAATAATTAATAACAGATTAATGTGGTTCCTCGAACAAAATAAATGCCTTTCCAATATTCAGAACGGTTTCAGAAAAAATAGATCAACACACGACAACCTTATCCAACTGGAATCATATGTACACGAAAGTCTTGCTAATAAACAAATATGTGTAGCAACATTCTTTGATATAAGCAAAGCATACGATATGGTTTGGAGATATAGTATCCTTAAATGGTTTGCAGAAAAGGGACTAAGTGGAAATATATTCAACTTTATTTCAATCTTCCTAAAGAACTGACATTTCAATGTAAACGGGGTATTTTCGAGAGAATGTACTCAGATCAACGGAACCCCTCAAGGATCCATCCTAAGTGTCACTTTATTTTTAGGAGCCATCAATGACATAGCACTAGAAATAAAATCTCCTGTACACACCAGTATGTATGCTGATGACCTTGTTATATACATGAGAGGTAAGAGTCTAAAAACAATTGAACGTAATCTCCAAGAGGCTATATCCACAGTATTCAACGATCTGTCAAACCGTGGATGGCGATTATCGCCCCAAAAAACCAAATGCATAGTATTCAGACGTCGACACAAAATACCTCTACAACCAAATCTATTTATCGATAATCAAAAAATCGAAGTCTGTAAAGAAATAAAATATTTAGTGATGACATTTGACAACCAACTAACCTGGAACCCCCATATTGAAAGCTTAAAAAAATCCTGTTTATCTGGGATTAACCTGCTTAAAATGCTATCAAATATCAACTGGGGATGTGACCAAAAGGCAGTACTACTCATATATAACAGTTTCGTGAGATCCCGCATAGACTATGGATCCATTGTGTATGTATCCGCTAGAAATCGTACTTTGAAAAAACTAGACGTCATTCAACTTACAGCGCTACGCTTAGCAACAGGCATATCGCACAAGTCCAAGGGAAAGCGTTATTGTCAACACTGGAGAAATGCACTTAAGTCTAAGGAGAGAGATGTTAAGCTTATTATATGCTGCAAATGTAATTTCGAGTGGAGACCAACCGTCCAAAAAATATGTTATATCAGATAGATTCAATTCTCTTTAATAACCACCCCCATCTCCCAGTACCTTTCTACGAACGAATAAACAGAATCTGCCAAAAGCTCCATTTCTCTCTTCCAACAAAATTCTTTCCTGCTTCTAATGATGTTCCCCCATGGCTATCTGTTGCACCTAATATCGATACCCGACTTACAAAGTTTAACAAACACGAAGTACCCACACAAGTTATCACAAACAGCTTCAAAGATGTTATTTCGCAATATCACGACTATAACATAATCTACACAGATGGATCAAAGATGAAAAATGGCACTCCGAGAAAATTGGACTAAGACTACCAGAAGCATTCAGCATATATTCTGCAGAACTATATGCAATTTACAAGGCATTACATATATGCAGAGATCAGCCAACTGGAAATTTTCTTTTGGTCACAGACTCACTCAGTGCAGCAGTTAGTATAGGAAAACTGTATCACACCAATGAACTCCTTGTCCAGATCAACAAACAGATAGCTGAACTTAATAGTAGTCACAAAACGGTATCTGTCCTTTGGGTCCCATCACATACAGGAATATGCGGTAGTAGATACACTAGGCGGGTTCTGGACCACAGGTTTGTGCATTACCCGAACATGATTCGTAATCTGCATGGCGCTAGTGTCTCGGGTTTGTGCATTAACCCAACGTAACTCGAATGTTGCATGGCGCTAGTGGTGGGGGGTTTGCGTGTTAACCTCTCGAAAAGTGAGCTAACCCCACGAAGATTGGCTGCTCGAAAAACGTATGCTAGATGGCAGGTTTGACCGCTCGAAAATCGTTCAACAGTAACGTATGATAGATGGCGCTAGTAGTGATTTTGACCTCTCGAAAATCGTTCTGAAAAAAAAACTAACTTACGTGCGGCGCGAACCATTGTCGCCACAACTGCCATGTAGCATACCCTGACACTCTTAGCGCTAGGCCATCAAACCTTACGGAGAACGGATTCATATATGGTATAGTTGCTACAGATTTGCTTAAAAGACACACGATTTGTACAGTAGGATCGTAAAGTTGGCATGTGTCACACGATTTGCGGATGTACGAGGTTATGTCACAAAGTAGGACCGTTGACATGTGACACATCAAACTATTTGCGGATATACAGAGATATGTCACAAAGTAGAATGTCAAAAGGGCCGTTGTACATATGACACACGATTTGTGGATGGGTATCTCACAAAAATGTCAAAAGAACCGTGACGTTTTGCGGATGTACAGGGGTATGTCACAAAGTAGGATGTTAAAAGGACCGACATGTGACGATTTGTGTATGTACAGGGATATGTCACAAAGTCAAGAGGCGTACCTAACATGTGACACATCAAACGATTTGCGGATGTACGAGGCTATGTCACAAAGTAGGTGTTAAAAGGACCGACATGTGACGATTTGTGTATGTACAGGGATATGTCACAAAGTCAAGAGGCGTACCTAACATGTGACACATGATTTGCGGATGTACGAGGTTATGTCACAAAGTAGGGTGTCAAAATATCCGTTAACATGTGGCACACGATTTGTGGATGTACGAGGTTATGTCACAAAGTAGGATGTCAAAAGATCCGTTGACATATGACACACGATTTGTGTATGCACAGGGGTATGTCACAAAGTAAAGAGGCCTGACACTCTTAGCGCCAGTTTAAAAAAAACAATATCATGTTTGATATATTTATTCTGAAAGATACATTAAGAAAAATGTTCTCTAATTTAAACTTTTAACAATCTCCCTCAGAGGGTAATATTCCATTATACAATCGTGAATTAAGATGCAATATACTTTTGTATTTTTTGGAAATCATCGGTTTGCTTCAATATCGAGTTTAACGTCGACTGTTGATGCTTTCATGCCTTCCTCCTGCTTACTACAATAAACAAGGCATGTTTCTTGAATGCGTCATAGTCCAGCAAAGGTTGCTTTTGCGAGCAATGCATGTAACTCGGATAAAATTCAGCATAATTGAAGTGAGCTTCATTGTAATCTGTTTTTCCGAAATTCAACTGCATGCGTTCATTTGGCCAATATTCACCATTTAAGGATAGTCTGATACTTTGAATATCGACGTCATCAAATTGTGTAGGATCTGCATTGGTATTATTGCGTTTCCCAGTTTGAAAGCAAACAATAACATATCTAGGACGTTCGGCCATCGTACATCAACTAACGACAAGTAGATTCACTTGCGTCGGAACGTTTGAAATTTTTGGCACATCGTCTCTCTGGCGCCATACTCGCCCGTTATCATAATACAACAATTACGAGGGACATACGTGTGGTTAAATACGTGTATGTACTGATTTGCAGTGACCATTATAATACAGGAATATTAAAATAAAATTTAAAAACTTTTAAATCAAACTACGGTGTAATCGAACAAGCTTCTAATGAATATTATTGATTAAATTGTTATGTTTAGCATAGTAATTATTACAAATGTTTAAGTATACTTAGTTTGGGGTGTTGTTTCTGTAATTTTTCTGTTTTAATGTTACGATTAGCAAATTTTAATGTATAATAAATACGTAATCTTGTATACAATGAATAAAAATAATCAACTGGGAAATTTGTACAAGGATGCCACATTTTAACATTCTTAAAGCTATTTTTAAGCTTCATACCGACACCATATTCAGAGGCTATTTTATTAAATTTATTTATAAATATGTTTTCCAATTCTATAACGAGTTCCACAAAATTTTTGGGAGGCACAACCAAATTACAAATGTTGGATGAAACACTATAATCTTTATATTTCATAAAAACGGTAGCGTCTCCTTCTAGATTATCTATCTTAATAAATTCTAAGCAAGTGTTACACGAATGCTGCAATAAACACTTTTTAAGTAGGTATCCAGTGCATTTCCATCGACACTTTTTATATTTCTATAATCAGTCGTAAACACTTTTAGAGGAGTATAGATATTATTTGTAGTCGTAGAACTAACTGTACTTTTAAGCAATTCAGATTTTGTATTAAGCAAAATTTCATTTAAATCTTGCATGCAGTTTGCTCCTTAGGAGTAATCTAAATATTTAAGAGAAGTAATTTTTTTAAACGCTCTGCAGAATTGGATTGGCGTAGGGTTTCTTGCATTACCACAACAATTTCTGATTTGCCCAAAAAAATTTTCCAGACAATCCTGGTTAAGGTTTCTCGTTAATAAGAAAGTGTAATTTTTTGTTTGGTGTAACATTTCCCACAAAATAAAAATAGCTTTAATTGTCAACTTCCACCCAAATATAAATTTAAGTTGTTTAGTAACATTTTTTCCGTTAGAACTGGAAACTTGAAGGCTGCTAAACATTGTGAGCATATCTCTAAGAAAAGTGTTTTGCTTTTCAGTGCCCATAAAGGCATTGAAATTATTTAAATGACACGAGTTTAGAATGTCAAAGAGATCGTTCATATTTTGTATGAAAGTAACTGTAGTTCTGGCTGATGCTGGTAGAATTTTAAAGTCAATATAAGTACTCAATGCCACGGCTACAGAGTGACTAAAAACTTGGGAAGCAAGTTTTACCTTCATCTTTTTAAAACTGCTGGGGTAGATATGTTCATTAGTAAGTCTGGGTGCCAATCTGAATTCTTTTTGTTTCTCGTAATTATACATCGTATCTAAATAGGCTTTGTTGGTTTCACCATTTTTAACTATGAAATTGTATTTAAAGAAATTGTTCCTTGTCGATTTCAAAAGATGGGGTACGTCAAATAAATAAACAATTTTTATACTATCCACAAAAAATACCGGATTGTCCTCAGTTAACTTTAACGAACTTTTCACCAGTTTTTGAAAATTAGATCCTTGATCAGATATTACTCCCAAAACATTTAATCCTGCATTGGATATTTTTCTGACACTTTCAAATAATATGTCTCTTAGATCATCGGCGGATGCCGAATTTTTATAAAAAAAAATAAGCAACAGGCTGTTTCCAGCTAGTTGCTATACCTAGCCATCACTACCAGTACACTAGATGCGATGTCCATACTATTTTGGTTAGTTTCTTTAAACCCAACAATTTTGTAAATAGAAATATTATAAAATAAATTGGATTTGATTGACATTTCATCTAGACACAAAACACAATCTCTTTCCTTTTCACCTAACAGCTCGGATCTTGATTTCATTAAATTAAAAATTGAATCATTAAATCCCGGTTTTAAAATCCAGCGTCTAAGAAAACGATGAAGTGTTGATATTGAAGGCATTGTACAAACTGTTGACATTTTTCTGTAAGCTTTCGGACCTAAGAAGTAAACACTCAAAGCAAATTGCTTAAATTCGTCAGTATATCTTGCTCCTTTTGGAGCTTTATTCAGTAGCTGAAACTGACATTCTAGAAAGTTGTATGATTTTTTGGAATAGTTTTTTTTAAGAATTGCAAAACGTCTTCAAAATTAATGTTCGTTTCTAGAGACTTTTTGGAATTAGATAATCTGGCAGAGGTTCTCTTGAGATTCCTAATTTTTTTTCTATATATCTTTTTCCTTGGTGTAGAAGCTGAAAGCTTTGGGCACGTCTGAACTCCAATATCTATAAAGTAAGTTTATTCATTTTGTTAAGGTCTTTTAAAAATATATTTAACCATACCTATTTGAGCACTAGTTGTTTGAATAGAAACGTCACTGCAGACTTTAATAGGAACGTCACTGCAGGCTTTAATAGGAACATCAATATATTCGTCGTTATCTAAAACAAAAGTTTCACTTTCATCGTTTATGTTCAGATTTTAATAGAACCAATTCAATCAATAATTAATTAGTTCAACTTGTAACTAAAATTAAAGCAATAAACACATAGAGAAAATTTCTCACCTTCAGTTCTTTGTAATAATAAAGAAGGAATTGCGAGGCAGTTAATTCGATTCTTCAATTCATTTGTGAAACTATTGTCAGTAAAATGCAAATTACAAATTTTTATCCTATTATAACATTGTTCCACCGTTATATTGGCATATCGGTGGTTTCCTTTAAAACCCAAAACATTTTTCCAAGCTTCACATCTGCAATATAAAATAGAAAATACAAAAAGTTTACTTGTATACTACTAAATTACCTCTTCTCTTACCTAATTTTGTCTTTTGGGCATCTAAAAACCGATCTCTCTTTCACTTTACTTCGACAACCATCAACAGAACAATACACCACTCCAGGCATTTTGTAATGAAATAAGTCACTATAATATTTATACTAAATACAAAATTATAATAAAAATATGTATAAATATTTTAATATTCACGCAAAAACCATGATCTGCTCACAAAAACGAAAACAAAAAGCTTTAATTATATTTCCGAAGTTCCGATCAGCATCACATTAACACTGCGCGCTACCCCTGTATTCAACACTTTCTCGATTTAAACTCGCCAGAACTCAGCAGACGATAGAAGGGGTAAGGAAATTTTAGGTAACCACTGAATCGACGAAGTGAATTTACTTGTTGTTAGTTGATGTACGATGGTTCGGCTGATGTACTCGTTTTAACTGCCCACACTTCTCGCGTTGCACCCGTTGTAATTGCGGGCAGTTCATGCATTTCCCACTTCCTGAAAGCCATTACGATCGGCTGATCTTTTTGAATTGATTTTATCAATTCCAATTTAATGTCATCATTGGGATAGATGTGTTTTATTTTCAACTCTATGCTCGTAATTCCAATGGTGGCAGTTGTAACAGTCGATGATCCATCGGCAAGTACATTTTCTCGAATAATTACACAATCATTATCGTTTCTGGCTCGTACAAGACGAATTGTTTGTCGACCGCAAGTTATCAAGGGATAGTCATTAAATATATTAAATATGTGCTTAAGCGGTATTTGCAAATTGAAAGATTTATCAGCAGCATTCATAATTGGACTGTTGGGATAATTCCAGCCTGCAAGCCATATGGTTTGAATCTTGCACATTGTAACATGTCAATGCACGAACGGCACTAACAATACCAGGGTCTCGAACGGTTTCTATCTCTCTTGCACTTTCGCTGTAACTACATGAATCGAAAAGAAATGCTCCAACATTATTAACTAATTTAACATCTCCAGCTCCTTGTACGGTGATATTTCCTTTAATGCATAGCAATGTTTCATTCATAGCAAAAAATGAATCCACTTGATTTATGCTAAATTCTACAACGTCATTACAATTGAAAGACTTAATGAACGGTGCATAGGTACGATATTCTGCTCTTCGAATTGATTCGTCTATTACTGGTTTACGGTAAATATCAAACATTGACAGCATGCTTGTTGCCGATTGCAAACGCTGTTTTTTCGCATAAGTAGTAGTCATTTTAGTGGTTGACAATACGAAATCCCAACGATCGTAGAAACAATTTGTTTGCAGGTGTAAGATGTTTTTGTCGCTGTTGACGTCTGGATGATAGATTGAATAATGATGACGAATGTATTGTTTGTGTGTTTTTATTATCTATTACTAGTCCCATTTGCTTCTCGATCTCAATTCCAATACCAATGTACTGAGTTCTCCACGAAAATTGATTGCTCTTCCGTTTTGAACTAATGCCAATACTGATATGCAGCTGATTTCACGTTGCGGCGTAACTGATAGATATAGTAAATTGTGTGGTATTTCGTCAATAGCATACCCTGGATCAACTTGAATAACAAATTCATAAAAAGCATGTGAAGGTGTATCACCATCGAAGGCACCTGTGGTAATGTTACATTCAAATCGAATACTAGATACTTTTATAATTTTTACAGGCAAATTTGAAGAATGTTTCTCATTAGCATCCAATATTTGTCTGATTCCATAAAAGAGATTCGATATTTGCTTAATATCTCACACTGTATAGTATTATTGTTTGATTTTAATGAAAATTCCGCTTCTGTGTTATGTCCCAATTTGCTGCGTATGAAACATTCAATGTCGGCTATTTCATAACATCCAGTAGGGATATCAAACGTGTGCAATTCATCATTAATGTAGTAGTAGAATTTTTTATTTTCAACATTGGGTATTGTGTGATAAGAGTGGAAAGATCTCAATGCCAATTCGTAATCCAAATTCGGATCCAATGCGATAGGCATAGCAGGTTGAAATGTAAACATATGATTTGTGCTGTTGACGCGTAACAACATCTTGTTATAAACTGATAGAATTTGTGGAATATGGATGCTTAAATAACACAAACTAATTCAAAAAAAAATTTATTACTAAAACATTATTTGCTTACATTTTTATTACAAATATAACAGTCAGCTTGCGAAGTGGGAGGACCATCCCAATGCGTGTCCCATTCGGGACGATTATAATGCACAAAACAAGGCATACGTATTTGTAAATCAAAATTTGTTTTGTAATTATAGGAGAGCTTATTCCAAATTTCAACAAGTTCTAATGGTTTTACAAATTTTATTAAATGTTGAATAGGAACTTGCTCAAGTTCATCCTCTGTATAACTACACAGTGATTTCTTTTGATAAATATTGGACAATTGATCATTCATTGTTGCTGCTGTTGATAGAGAAACTTTAAACACAAATGGCCACAATTAACTTGATCATATGTTTGAAATTGTTTGTTATTGTAAAAAATTTTGATATTCTTTGATGAAATGCCAGGCAACAATCACATTCTTTCTACGACTCTGCGTAAGAAAAAAGTTAATGAATTAGCTCGTACAATTCGCAAAAAATATCTCGCATTAAAGTTGGGAAAAACAGAATACGATGAGTCTCTAAATAAATCATTTAAACCGATTTCAAAACCACTCAAAAAAATTGTTGAATCATCTTCTAAAAGAAGATGAACTGAAAACAGAACCAAAAGACGAGCCTTCGATCGATGATGACGTCACCCACGATTCGGAAAAAACTGAGAACAGCAGCACATCAGAGGATGAATTATATGATAGTGCAGAAGAAGCAACATCATCAGACACGCTATGTGAAGAAGATTTATCGGATTATCCCCAAATTAGTCGAAAATATATTGAAGAATATATTCGCAAAGATAGTAAAATTGATCATAACTATGGACCTAGTCACGTGGATGGCATCGGGTAGATGTTGGGTCAAAGGAGAATAGATTTTGACAACGAAAGTGGTGGAGATATTCACATACTTGCTGAAGCCAATCATGAAGAAAATCGAATAAAACGTAGTGTAGGTCTATATCAGCTGATTTTTTACGCTAACCCTTTCCGTTATTCTGCAAAAGATTTGAAAAATTACAAAACTCTATTGACTCACACTGGCGTTCATCTCAACTCTCGTAATCGCTTAAAGTCTTTTTCTACCAACAAATATGCAATAATCAAACCACTTTTTAAAGATCTACGCACTCCTCTAGAAAAGACAATAACCACAAGATCGCAAGCATTCACAGGTAAAGGGCTCAACGTAGACCGTTTAACTTACACCGATAAACCAATGGAATATATTTATTGGGATGATGTTAATGAATTGATTGACCGCTTAAAATTACTGATCGCATCAAAAGATGCTGGCAACACCTCAGCATTTATCAACAATGAAATTATAGCAATCATTAATGAGCTTAGAGAGGCTAATATAATTGAATAACAATTATTTTATCGCATTAGTCGTACAATGACAATTGATAAATTCGGTCATAGACAGTCGTATAGAAATGCATACTATTCCTCTAACCCATATGTTAGAGCAGAGTTTCCACACACTGATGAAGGAGTGAAGGAGTGAAGGAAATATGTGGATAATACATTACTTCAAATGGAGGAGGAAACAGTTAAAAAATTCCAAAACAATCTAATTGAAAACAAAAAACTCACAGATGTAGCATTATTGAAAGCAAAGGAGGATCTAGAAGCGCTCATTGGAAACAATGTAACTGCACTTTATGAAGAAATGAATAAAAGGTTCATGTCATATAATCATATATCTATTCCTCCGCACGGAAATATACTTGGTAGAAAAGGTAATTAAAAGAAACAAGGAAAATAAATTCCTTCAGTTTATACGTTAGTATGCTACGCATGTCGCTCAAATAAACTTTCACTTGCATACTGAGTACAACAATGTCCAAGGAAAAAATACAGCTCGTTAATGAACTTCATAAACCTCTGAGAAAAAAATTTCCTCGAAGGCGAACAATAATTAAGGGCCTTAATGAATCCTGGCAAGCAGATCTCGGAGAGTTCAGATTATTTTCCGACTCTAATCAAAGCTATAAATTAATTTTGGTGGTTATCGACACATTTTCAAAGTTTATGTGGACTCGACCGTTGAAAACAAAAACCGCTCTTGAAGTTACGGAAGCGTTCGCTGATATAATTGCTCACAGTAAACATGGTCCGAAAAATTTACAAACTGATCAGGGCACTGAATTTTTTAACAAGAAATTTCAAAGTTTAATGAAACAACATGGAATAAACCACTATAATACGTTTAGCATAATGAAAGCAAACATTGCAGAACGCGCAATTCGTACACTGAAAATGAAATTGTACAAAAATACTTCAGCTTACATGGTACATATAAATGGATAGACATTTTACCTGAAATTACTCGAGAGTACAATAATTCATTTCATCGTACGATCTCCATGAAACCCATACAAGTTAATAAGAAGAACGAGATGGCAATTTTACAACAAGTTTATTCGATACCATCGACAAAGAGACGTGCAGCGAAATTTCAAGCTGGAGATCACGTTCGTATCAGCAAGTTGAAACATGTTATTACAACATTTAGTTATTTATTTATTTTAACAACAAAGGTAACCTAATTTTCTCACCCTCTTCAGCAGTACTTCTTTTAAAATTAAATGTGATTATTGAAGGGTTACATGAAGAGGGCCTATGGGTTCGTTACTTCACACAATTTCGACCAAAATTAAGAAGGAAAACGTGGTAGTAAATAGTTTATTTGCTGTTTGATACTATTGGTACAAATTTGTATGTAAAAGTATTTTAAAGTAATAAGCAAACCAAAGATATGGTGTTATCAACAATTACGAAGTCCCCTTTTAGTACTAGAAGGTGTACACAATTCAAATAAAGTAAGTATAACTTAGATTATAATATACTATGGGTACGATACCTTAAATACGTGAATTACTACCAAGATTTAGTGAGTCTATTATAGGTATTTTTCTTTATGAGTTTCTCTAATCTGATAAATCTGATATAAATATATCCCTATAAACTGTAATTATTATCTATATTTTAGGTGGATATGATACTACAACTCTATGATGATCTCTTGATGATGTTCTTTGTCTGCGATAAGTACTTATCTAAGGAAAAAAAAAAGAACACTCTTACTTGTTACTGGAAAATGACGATTTTCTGTTGGCAAGCCATGCAATGAAGTAAGGAAAGCAACTGTTTTCAGCTAAAGGGTAGGTAACTTTCTACTTGATAAGCCAGGTCTATGAAGCAAGAAAAGCAAAGCAAGTTCAACTGATGACTACGGTGAGTGTGACACTATTCAATACTTGTGATTCTAATGGTTGCATGCGGTGGCGAATAAAAGTCAAGTAGGAATAATCATCAGTCAGGTAGTAGTAAGTAAAAGCCTAAAAGAATTATAGAATTTAAAACTACAAGCATCTTATTTATAATAAGAAATAATGAAAAGCAACTCTGTCAACTTACCAAAGGTGGTGGGTGGCTTTTATGTGGAATAAATTAAACCATTAAATATCCCCGTTAGGGCTTCTTCCCAAATCCTTTGAAGAAGAGTATACAAATAAGTTTAACTTACTGTTTGTTTCTTTTGTATTTCAGGCTATTTTAAATCCGAAATTGCTTCGACAAATTCGAACCCATGTGGTTCAAAAGGCAGCCATTTAAAAAAAGAAAAAAAAATGACAAGGTACAAGTCAAAGTATGCAGTCTGAACATTCGAACCATTAGGCCATTAAAAACTAATTAACCAATAACGATAATTGATCAGTGAGCTATTTTACTTAATAAACCAAGACCAACAATTAAATCAATGAAGAAGAAGAAATTCAGATTGTAAACAATAAAGATTATCCCTTACTTTAAAACAAACACACGGTATTATTTATAATTCTGTTCTACTAAGTTTGAATAAATATGGAACCATTAGAAGTTATATATTTTTTTCCTTCTTTAAGGTAAGCTTTTGGTTATTTATCGTTAATATTTTTAATAACTGATTCCAAACCGTAACACACCCCTCTTTCCCAGGTAAAAGTTTTTTTTTCCCATAAAAATAAACTTGACTACAAGCTTTCGCGGATATGGAAATGTATCAATATTAATTCAGTAAAGTACAACCATATAAACTAATCTACCAAAAAAAATTAAATCTACCGAGAATCTGGTGGATGAGATGTTAAATCCTTCGCATGCCAGATTCCACTATTTTTACCCCCTTCGTCCTCCAACTCGTAGGTCCATGGGGAGACTATTCGTTTGACTTTAAACGGTCCCACAAATTTATTTGCGAACTTAGAAGTAAAACCTACAGACGCATCGGATATAACGAAATTTTTCTTCCAAACCCTTTGACCTATACTGAACCTTTCATCTCTATGACGAAGATTATAATGTTTGCTACTTTGTTCATAGGCTTTGGTTAACCGTCTGTTAACCTCATGATATATGTCTACAATATTATCTAGACGTGTCAAGTCATCCGTCTTACGTTCAACCCAAATAATATCCCCAACAGGTAACTGTGACTTCCCAGATATATTGACTTCTCGTCCAAACATAAGGTAATTTGGCGTATATCCGGTCACTTCATGTCGTGCAGACCGAATAGCCCAAGAGATCTTGGCTAAGACACTATCCCATTTTTTATGGTGATCCGAAACATATGCTGTTAACATAGATTTAATAACACGATGAACGCGTTCTACAGGGTTACTTTGAGGATGATAGTTGGCGGTATAAGTTATTTCAATATCATATTCTCTCATGAGTTTTTTAAATCGATCACTGTGGAACTGAGTGCCATTATCAGTTATGACCTTTCGAGGTGCACCATAAATTAGGATAACTTGTTCTTCGAATATTTTCGACATAAGTTCAGCGGTGGCTGATCTTAAAGGAAATAATAGCACATACTTAGAAAAACAATCGGATACCGAAAAGATGTAGGTATAACCAGCGCTTGTTCTGGGTAACGGTCCAACAAAATCGATGCTAAGTAGTTGAAAGGGCCTAGAAACCATCGGAGTTCTGCTTAACATTAAACCAGGTGAAGGTTTCTGTTCAGGTTTAGTTTGTATACAAACCGTGCAATTTCTAATATATCTAGCCACGTCGTCCCTTAATTTTGGCCAGTAATACTTTTGAACAATCCGACCAACTGTTTTATATACTCCTAAGTGTCCACAGGTGGGTGGATCGTGATGAATCCTAATAATTTCTTTTCTACTTTCTTTAGGAACCACCTCTAACCACTGCTCTCCACCGTTGAGGTAGGTATTAAAAGTATTCCTTTCCTTTTTAAAAATTTTTGGTCCTTCTATTCTCCACAAAGAATATTTAGATGGGAACTTCTGAACCAAATCCCACATTTTCGAAAACCATTTATCGGTCGTAACCGGATGATCTAGAATAACAGAACAATCGATTTCGTCCAGTACAGGAACAGATCGAGACAATGTATCTGGAACAATGTGGTCCTCACCCTTTCGATGAATTACATCAAAGTCATACTGTTGTAATCGGATGACCCATCTAGCAATTCTTCCAACCGGATCTTTGATTTGATGAATCCACTTCAGAGAGTAATGATCTGTGATAAGGGTGAAATGGGAGCCTTCAAGATAAGGACGAAGCTTTTCAATTGCGAACAGTACAGCCAAGCATTCTTTTTCAGTCGTGCTGAATTTTCTCTCGTTTTTTGTCAGAGATCGAGAAAGGTAACAGATAACGTTTTCTTCCCCATTCTGAACCTGGCATAAAACTGCTCCTAATCCATAGTCTGATGCATCTGTTTGCAATATGAAAGGTAAGTCAAAGTTAGGCCAGGATAGAACTGGTGCCGATACCAGGTGTTCCTTGATGGTATTAAGCGCTACATTGCACATTTCATCCCAAACAAATTTAGTATTCTTCCTTAGTAAATTTGACATCGGGGCAATGGTGGTAGAAAAATTTGGGACAAACCGTCTGTACCAAGATGCTAACCCCATAATTCTCCGAGTCTCAGAGACATTCTTGGGAGGCGGAATACGTAAAATTGCCTCTACCTTCTCGGGATCCACAATCAATCCTGAGCTATTAACTACATAACCAAGGTATTTCAATTCGGCTTTACAAAACTTACATTTATCTTTATTTAATGTCAATCCCGCATCCTTTATTCGTTTTATAACCTCCCGAAGGACTTCTAGATGTTTACTAAAGGTTGGAGTGCAGATCACAATATCATCCAAATAGACCAAAACATAATTTTCAAGATCGACTCCAATGACTCGATCAATGAACCTTTGCCAAGTGGCAGGAGCATTATGCAAACCGAAGGGCATTCGTCGAAATTGGAAGAGACCTCTAGTTGGGACCACAAATGCTGTAAGAGGTCTAGAATCTTTAGCAACCGGGATCTGCCAATATGCCGATTTGATGTCGAGTGTTGTTAAGTATTTAGCATCTCGAAGTTTATCTAAGGTGGCACTTATAAACGGTAAAGGATAAGCATCTTTTTTACTGACTTCATTCAATCGTTTATAGTTTACACAGAAACGATAGCTTCCATCCGGCTTTTTCACCATCACTATTGGAGATGCCCACGGCGAATTTGAAGGTTCTACTATTCCATCTCTTAACATTTTATCCAACTCTTCATTGACACATTTCTGTAGGGTTGGTGATAGAGGATAATGGCGTTGTTTTATGGCTGGACTGTCGGTTGTTATTGTATGTTCCACCATTGACGTACATCCTGGAGTCGTTGGCATATTCTTAAAAGTTTCATCTACTAGTGTTTCTAAGGCAGAGCGTTGTTCGGCATTAAGATGATCCAAAGGTTTCACAGCACAAATATAATCAGAAGTACTAGGTTCGTCAGAACGAAAACACCAGTTATCCGAATATAAATTAGGAATTATTTCCATCCGAGTCCAGAAATCTACTCCCAAAATTAGACTGTGAGGAATGGACGGTACAACTAAGACTTTAAAAATTTTTATTTGTGATTCTAACTCAATTGGCAAACTAACACTTCCCCACACCGGGCACAAGTTTCCATTCGCCACTGTACACTCTTTTTGAGAGCTAGCTTCTAGAGTGCAGATATTCTTTAATATATTCCAACCCTGCTCTCCGATTACGGTCACACTACAACCACTGTCTAGTAACCCTATAAATTTATGACCATAAATATTAACTTTAAGATAAGGACGGGTATCCTTCTTTGCATGCGACAACACATACTCTAGAACCGCCATAGTCCATGGTTCGGTGGTCGGGGTTTGGTAAGAAGAGGTTGGCGACCGACCTACTGCTGACCTCTCTTCGCGTTTTTTTGTATACACTTTGAACAAGAGCTTAAGACAATTCCTTCTTGACCACATCCGAAACAAAATTTATTTCGTGGCTTAGGACATTTACGAAATCGATGACCTGCTTCCTTACAGTTCCAACATAGAACTTGATTTGACGTTATGGCAAAAGTATTGGTTATGGAAGAAATATTTGTGTCGACTCTATCATTGGTTACGTTTCCTTCTGCAACCGATACAGAATAAGTTGGAGTTGTTTTACTAGTACTATTCTTTTTGTAAGCTAGTTCAGGTTCAAGAAGTTCTCTTAAATTGGTAGGAGGAGGGCAAAATCGCATTGTTCTAATAGAAGTCTCTTCTATCATCCTACATTTCAAAGTCAGTTCCTGGATCGTTTCAATTACTTGAAGAGCAAGTTGGGATTGGATATAAGGTAAGAGATTCCTACGGATCATTTTTACGCGAACAGACTCTTCTGGCTTTGATGATCCTAGTTTGATAAAAAGATTTTCCATGATGCAGATATATGTTATCACTTTTTCTTTTGCTCCCTGTGTCCTTCTTCGGATCTCTTCCCAGAGATCAATTTCGTAGTCATATGGTAGGAAGTCATGTCGAAGCCGATGGGTTAATTCCTCCCAAGACTGAAACGACTGAGTTCTAAACCAAGCTAGTGCATCTTTTTTAAATAACTCATATGCTGATCTTAATAACAAATGTTTTGAAATACCCCGAGAAATCCTCATTTCCTCAATTCTCTCTAAGAAATTGGTAACACTACCCTCTCCATCAAAAAATATTTTCCAACAACTTACATCAAAGAATGGTTTAGAAGACTCCACGATAGATGTAGAATTTAAAGTTGATAACTCGATATTTCTAAGTCTTTGTTCAAAATCACTCGAAGAGTTAATTGTAGGATCTGTACGGCTTTGATTTGAAAAACCTCTCGGTATGTGCATTTGCTTCTGCACAGGTGGCACAAATTGTTGATAAGAAACTGAAGCTTCTGTTTGTGAGGTCGTAGGTCTGAGCAAACATGAAGGATAATTAGCTCCTGAGATCCATTCCGAATTTCCAAAACAATTATTCGGCCTCTGATTTACAGATGCAACATCAGAGAATCTCACAGAATGAGACCTAGACTGAGTAGGATAGAGTAAGTCCAAAACCGGATCTTTCCTTTTTAGTGTGGTAGATGAATAGATTCCAGTAGTTCGATTGTCTTCTTTGGGAGTTTCTGTTGAAATCTTCTCAGTATTGAAGGTTGAATGATTCTCTCCTGCTTGATGTTGAGATGAGCTGGCAACATCTATCCCAACATGGTTTCGTTCGGATTCTCTTTCTGAATATCCCTCTATTTTCTCGTCTCGTCTGATTCTATTTATCAGTGTTGGACGGATACTATCATTAGACTGAACCAATTCTGGCACCAGAGGGTTTGGTTCATCTAATATAGATCCTTCATACACTATATTTTCATCCAACAAGTTGGAAAAAGTAGTCTGATATTCTTCTTCGCGACAGGTATCCCTTATACGTCCTAATTCATCTGTATACCGTAAACATTTAGAAACTAAGTTGGATCTAGCTTCTTCCAAGTCCGTATCACTAAGGATTAGACGTTGCAATCGAGAATAGACATGTGATAATCTTGAAGATATCCTTTTATATTCGTTATCTCGGTTGGCATAATTAAAATTAATAATACCTTTCCATAAATCTTCCAGTTTTTGTATACAGATGTTAATTTCCTCTGTTGGGATAAATTTATCAAGTGTTAATTCTTCAGATCCCAATCCCGCTTTTTCCATCTGCATAGCTACTCTCAATGCAGCCCGATTTTCTTGAACAGTATTATACACAGGTATGTTTCTTAATAACAACTCATAGACAAGTTCATCTCCTAGAAGTCGATTCACTTCAAACATTTTGAAAATATAAAACTAATATGTATAGGTACCTCTTAAGTTAATCGTTAGTAAACTTCAACTATTTAAGTAAGTATATGCACTGAACTTTGTGAACGTTACTTAATTTTACCTACAACTTCAGCACAAATATTTCCCTAACTCTTTCTCGCAAATTCAAGTGAATTAAAATGGTAAAATTATAGTTTATATGTGTATAAGAATCTAAATTTACTACACACTCAACAAATAAATTTGTTTTAAATATAACACCAAATTACTGCTTTTAGTACACCGCTTAGAATTTAAATTCAAACCAATAAAACAATTTTGTATTAATTAGTAGTATCAAATTATAGCGTAATTGTACTTCGTATTGCGTTTAGAATTAAATTCAATTTAAAGAAAAACAAATCAAAAGAGTATTACGTAGTAATATCAAATTACTCCCCACCCCTTCCTAAAAAAACCAAAAACAACCAAAGGCCTACCTTGAAAATCTTAAATCAGTGAACAGCAAAATCGAAAATCGATTCTTCCCAAACAATCGTACAGCGACCGAATAAATAAGTCGAATTTGCTTGTCAAATGTCAATGTCAACCTGTAAACTTTTCGTCACCCAAAATAAAATAAAATAAAATAATTAAAAAATATAATGCACATATAGGTACATTTAAAACTAAATATGGAAATAAGTCAGAATAAAACCTTTCCTATCAAGAACCTGATCCTAATATTTGGTTTAAAATAAATCAAAGCGAAAACCAGCGCTGGCCAAATACTGTCTAGGTGGAGGCCAAAATAGAGAAGAAGAAGAAGAAAGTTTGTTGTCTATTATTTTTTTGTAGAAAAAAATATAAAATATCCACCTAAGTGCAAAAACTAAGAAAAACTACCTCCTAACTGATTATACACGTTGGTGCGCCATTTTTATTACAACATTTAGTTATTTATTTATTTTAACAACAAAGGTAACCTAATTTTCTCACCCTCTTCAGCAGTACTTCTTTTAAAATTAAATGTGATTATTGAAGGGTTACATGAAGAGGGCCTATGGGTTCGTTACTTCACACAATTTCGACCAAAATTAAGAAGGAAAACGTGGTAGTAAATAGTTTATTTGCTGTTTGATACTATTGGTACAAATTTGTATGTAAAAGTATTTTAAAGTAATAAGCAAACCAAAGATATGGTGTTATCAACAATTACGAAGTCCCCTTTTAGTACTAGAAGGTGTACACAATTCAAATAAAGTAAGTATAACTTAGATTATAATATACTATGGGTACGATACCTTAAATACGTGAATTACTACCAAGATTTAGTGAGTCTATTATAGGTATTTTTCTTTATGAGTTTCTCTAATCTGATAAATCTGATATAAATATATCCCTATAAACTGTAATTATTATCTATATTTTAGGTGGATATGATACTACAACTCTATGATGATCTCTTGATGATGTTCTTTGTCTGCGATAAGTACTTATCTAAGGAAAAAAAAAAGAACACTCTTACTTGTTACTGGAAAATGACGATTTTCTGTTGGCAAGCCATGCAATGAAGTAAGGAAAGCAACTGTTTTCAGCTAAAGGGTAGGTAACTTTCTACTTGATAAGCCAGGTCTATGAAGCAAGAAAAGCAAAGCAAGTTCAACTGATGACTACGGTGAGTGTGACACTATTCAATACTTGTGATTCTAATGGTTGCATGCGGTGGCGAATAAAAGTCAAGTAGGAATAATCATCAGTCAGGTAGTAGTAAGTAAAAGCCTAAAAGAATTATAGAATTTAAAACTACAAGCATCTTATTTATAATAAGAAATAATGAAAAGCAACTCTGTCAACTTACCAAAGGTGGTGGGTGGCTTTTATGTGGAATAAATTAAACCATTAAATATCCCCGTTAGGGCTTCTTCCCAAATCCTTTGAAGAAGAGTATACAAATAAGTTTAACTTACTGTTTGTTTCTTTTGTATTTCAGGCTATTTTAAATCCGAAATTGCTTCGACAAATTCGAACCCATGTGGTTCAAAAGGCAGCCATTTAAAAAAAGAAAAAAAAATGACAAGGTACAAGTCAAAGTATGCAGTCTGAACATTCGAACCATTAGGCCATTAAAAACTAATTAACCAATAACGATAATTGATCAGTGAGCTATTTTACTTAATAAACCAAGACCAACAATTAAATCAATGAAGAAGAAGAAATTCAGATTGTAAACAATAAAGATTATCCCTTACTTTAAAACAAACACACGGTATTATTTATAATTCTGTTCTACTAAGTTTGAATAAATATGGAAACATTAGAAGTTATATATTTTTTTCCTTCTTTAAGGTAAGCTTTTGGTTATTTATCGTTAATATTTTTAATAACTGATTCCAAACCGTAACAATGTATTTGAAAAAAGTTACTATCCTAATTACACAACAGAAAATTTTATCATTTCCAAGGTTAAATTAACAACTCCTACTACATATTTACTTCACGATTTATCGGGCACACCAATCAGCGGTGCTTTTTACGAAGCAGAAATTCAAAAAGTAATAAATCCAAACATTTACTTGATAGAAAAGGTTATTAAAAGAAAAGGTAGCAAGATTGTTGTGAAATGTTTGGGATTTCCTGAAAAAGACAATATTTTATCAACATATGTGGCAACATTCATTTGCACAAAATTGTATATAAAACTTTGTGAATTGACGTCGCAGTCAGTCTTTGTATTTTGTTAAAGTGAAATAAATGTCTTTTAGTAGTACAGACAGCTGTTTTGAATCAGATTTTTCGAGTGAGCCGAATTACTCCAGTGAATTGGATAGAATTTTGGAAAATTATGAGATGGCTGCCACATCTGAAACACAATACTTGTTATGCACATAGTATTCTACACAAGTTTTCAATATAGGATGCGGAATAAGTGTAGCGAGAACATTCACTCCTGCCATTATTTTATCTTGTTGGGAGAAACCCAACACCGCCATATCATTCACTGCATATGAGTGGTCGGTATTAATAGACTTGATTAGAAGTAACAAGTACATCCATCCAGAACTAAACAGTGGTGAAGAGCAAGAGCTACCTCCACAAATTCAGTGTGGTGACTATTGTAGCATAAACTCAGTTGTTTGAGATTCCGAGAGATTTCTAGATTTACGCAAACATGGAACTAATTTTTTACTGTCACAGCAAGATGTTGAAAACATTATTCATATTGACCGCTGTTTAATCTCGCATCGTGTTCTGCAGCTGGAATACCTAAATTTTCATGCATATTATAAAAATGTAGTGGATATTATTAAAACATTTTCGCAAAATTACAAGACAATAAGTGATCTTTGTAAATTCGAACTTTTGTACGCCTTCTGTGAGAGTTCGCCGCCTGAAAGTCTTTTTTCTTATGCACTTCGTGAATTTATTTATTTTTTCAAACATAAAGTTATAAATGATTTAGAGGATCTTTAGTGAAAATTTATGTTATATGTATTTTAGCTTAATAAAAAAATGTTAAAAAATTGCAGTTTAATTTTCCAATCGCCTCCCAATGAAAACCACGAGGAAAAATTTTTTTAAAACTCGCTTTATTTGTGAAACAAAGTGTAAGAAGTTTAAAAAACCCTAATACTCAATACAAAAGATGAAAACATTTAGCAAAATACTTTATATTAGATGATTGTGTGAAAAAGAGTGGAAAATATCATTAACGTGTAAAAAAAATTACTATATACAAAATAACTTTCAGCGAAATTCCTAATACTATATATACAATACTATGGTGATTACATTTTTTAACAAAATTTCTAATACTTTATGTGGTTGTGTGAAAAAGAGTTGAAAAGCACCATTAACATATAAAAACCTATTACTATATATAAAAAATAACATTCAACGAAATTCCTAATACTATATATATACAAGACTACAGGTGTATAGCACAAAAATTGAGTAAGTGATTCTTCCGAGAGCTTCGCTATTTTCGCTGCATAAATTGTTTGGGGAACTCGTAAGCTCCTGCAAAAAAAAGGAAATTTTGAAGACAATGAAACTTTTTGAAATAATAAATCGTTCACAAAACATTAAACAATAACTTACTTTTAATTTTTATTGTAGCACTTGCAAACACAAAAACTTTTCAGGAAAGTCAAATGGTAGGTATTTTAGTTGTTATTAAACATTTTTCCTTTCCATCTCACTCAATCTGATCCTCTCCTTTATTCTCCAATTTCTCTTCTCCGCCTTACTCAGTTTTGGCGGGACCATTCTTATTATATTTTTATTCGATGTATGAGGGATGTATGTTGGAGAGTCCTCGTCCCAATTTTCTTCGCAATGAACAATCTGTCTATTATTTTCCATAATTTTTTCGGACTTCTGCGGGTACTGAATATATAAATAAAGCGACTGATACTGAACTAACGCTTTTGATCACAGTTTTTATACAGGGTGGAAACCACTTATGGAATAAAATTCTTTATGTCATTATTTTAGAAAATTATAAAAAATGCCGAGACACGTCAACTTTTGAATTGAGTTGTGCGTTATGTAAACATAAATTTAAATGTACAGGGTGATTCATGCAAGTATGCCATAGTCGGTGTTATTTTTTTTAATGAAACACCCTGTATATTTGCATATTTTTGAAATCCCCTTAATGAACCGATTTCAACAAACTGAATAATGTATGGTCAATTATGAATTATACAGGGTGAAATTTTTATTTTTACAGTTATTAAACACATACATAAAATACCTGATGTATTTGATTTTAATACATTAAAATAAATGCTCAAAATGTTCTCCACCTAGTTGTTGGCAATAGCACAGTCTCCTATAGAACTCCTCCTTAACTTTGTTTAAAGTTTGAGGTGAAATATTCCGTATTTCTGTAGTTATCCTGTCTTTGAGGTCTACAATGCTAGTTGGTTGTGTTGCATATACTTTGTTCTTGAGATAACCCCACAGAAAAAAATCTAACGGCGTAAGGTCTGGCGATCTAGCTGGCCACTCAATAGTACCTCTTCGTCCAATCCATTTATTGGGGAAGATTTCATCTAAATAAGTTCTTACTATTAAAGCATAATGGGGTGTTGCCCCGTCTTGCTGGAACCAAACAATTTTCATTCGGTAAGCTAGGATCTATTGCGTTGGGATATAAGTTTGCCAACGCAGGAATAACTTCTTTTCTAAGCATATTTAAATATTTTTCAGCTGTCAAATTTCCATCTATAAATATAGGACCAATAATATGGTCGCCTATGATACCGGCCCAAACGTTCACCTTTTGAGGGTACTGAGTATGTGTCTCACGCATCCAATTAGGATTCTCTGCTGGCCAATATCTACAGTTCTGTCGGTTTACCTCTCCATTCAATGTGAATGTTGATTCGTCAGAAAAAAGAATGGTACCAAGAGCTATCTCATTTCTGTTCAGCTTATTCATCAATCTTTCGCAGAAATCCATTCTACGATCTGGATCGTCTTCTGTTAACTCCTGCACAAAAGTTAATTTGTAGGGATGAAGTTTTTCTTTATGAAGACATCTTAGAACAGTTGTATGACATTATTTTCACGGGCAATTTGACGTGTACTTGAAGTTGGATTCTCTTCGACACTTAACAAAATATCCACTTTCACATCATCTTCAACGAAGTGTGGTTTTCTTTTCAATGGTTTGACATGTCCAAGTTCTCTGAATTGTGAATGAATTTTAGACACAGTACTTTGTGAAATATTAGGCAATTCGGGATACCTGTGATTAAATAAGTTTGCCACTTCAACTTGACTTCTGCAGTTATCCCCGTACCCGATCATCATTAAAATCTCAATTCGGTGAGTCTCAGTTAAATATTTCATTGTTATGTCGACAAGGAAAGAGTGTTTGACAAAGATTTTACTTTTTCAGTATAAACTGTCAACACATCAACAACTGACAGAATAGAAAACAATCCACATTATTTACCGATTTTGTCTAATTATTGGCGTTTTTAGGCAATTTTTAGGTATTTATGATAAAATTCATGGGCGTAGCAGGTTTTGTTTAATATACAAATACGTCTAATAATTAGTTAGTTTAGATTTTTGATAAATCCATATTTAGCTAATTTAAAAAATTAGCAATATTTCAAGTGTAATAAATTATTAATTTTCAAATTTCACCCTGTATAATTCATAATTGACCATACATTATTCAGTTTGTTGGAATCGGTTCATTAAGAGGATTTCAAAAATATGCAAATATACAGGGTGTTTCATTAAAAAAAACAACACCAACTATGGCATACTTGCATGAATCACCCTGTACATTTAAATTTATGTTTACATAACGCACAACTCAATTCAAAAGTTGACGGGTCTCGGCATTTTTTATAATTTTCTAAAATAATGACATAAAGAATTTTATTCCAAAGTGGTTTCCACACTGTATATTTCTTGTAATGACAAGTTACTTAACATGTTTTCTAATTTAGCTTTTCCATCCTAAAAGTTGATTTCTATGTCATTTCGTTAATGATTTACAAAAAATTCCCTTCTAAAGATCTCGATATTACTGGTCATTAAATATAACTATTAAGTAGCAAAATTACTTTCTAATATTTTAAATGTTTTCTTGACTATTATGTTTTCTGCTGCTTAATTTTTCAAAATTATATAGCACGATTATGAAATATTACTTAACATGTTTTCTAATTTAACGTTTCCGTCATAAAAGTTTCTGTTTAATTTCGTTAATGCTTTTTGAAAAAATTTCCTTCTAGTAAGATCTTGATACTACTGGTCATTCAATATAACTAATGAGTAGCAAAATTACTTTCTAATATTTTAAATGTTTTCTTGACTATTATGTTTTCTGCTAGTTAATTTATCAAAAGTATATTGCATGGTTATGGAATATTTCGCTCTGACGGAGATTGTAGAGATTGTATAGATAAAACACCTTGTATAAAAACGATTATCATCTTCACTGTTCTCAACATCAATTTTAATGCTATAATTCGAAATGAATAACGATTTTACAATTTTCAATATAGCTTTCACAATAAAAATAAGTATTTTTGTTGAGATAACATTGTTGTAACCTGGTAGATTTAAACAATATTACTATCGATTTATTTCATAATTACAATATTATTATTACTGTATTATTTTGTTTTCGTTTCATTTATCTTTTTCAATTCTTGGTATTAAATCTTAACAAAGGAAAGTACACTATACAAACATAAAACCTTCCCTTATCATTTTATAAAAGCTTTTTAAGTCACGATTTGAATTTTAATATTACTTGTAATAATATATTAAGTCTCCTTTTTGTCACATACTATTTAATTCGCAGAATGCAGTTTCAGTATGTATTTTATAGAAACAAGTTTTGATTTAAGTTTTAAAAGTGCATTTAGTATTATTGTGGAAACACACAATAATTGTAGACTTTTATTCTATACTTATTTCTTTTAATAAATACAACTTTAGATATACCTCCTGGATTGAAAAAGAGAGGATTCTCTAACAAGAGCTGAAAGCGGTAACATTGTACCTAATATTAGAAATGTATTAAGTTCCAAATTTACAATAAACTGACGGACTATTGAACTACTGCCTTTTTATTCTAACACCTACTATTTGTGTGAGTTTACAACAACATATGACAAATAAGCTACATATTCATTTTTTTTCTACATCTGTATTGCAGATCAGAACTATTGTTTTCGATTCTGAACATAAATACGTCCTGTTGGTGTCGATTCCTTTATTTTTCGTTGACCAATTACATAATCTAAAACGTTTGAAAAATCTTCTTTTACGTTGATCTCATTGGGTAACCAGTTTATTTTGAGATTCTTCCAAGTATGGTTAAATTGCGATTTACCGTTCTCAATATTGTTGAGACTTAGATTGCTCAACTCTACTATAAGTTTACTTTTGTCTTCATAAAACACCAGTCGAACGTCCTCGATATGTTATTGTTTGCTTTCAAACTGAGAAAATGTAATAATACCAATGCAGATCCTCCACGATTTGATGATGTCGATATTCAAAGTATCAGACTATCCTTAAATGACGAATATTGGCCAAATTTGAAGCCGCGGGACGTTAAGGTCTTTTCAACGGTATGTCACTTGTCATGATTTATTAATTTTTCTTTGCACTTTAATTTTTGATACACTCTGTATATGTTAAGAGAATTTTTTATACGTTTCGTATTCTGGAGGTTAAGATCTTTTCGATATGTCACATGTTATAATTTACCTATATATGTATATAGAATATCGATTTTACAATTTTCAATATAACTTTTACAATAAAAATAAATATTGTTGTTATAAGATATTTATATCATTTTTTTTTCTACATTCCTATTATCGATGAAATTGGAACTATTGTTTTCGATACTGAACATAGCGTAATACGTCTTGTTGGTACCGCTTCCCGTATTTTTCCTTAACCAATTACGTAATCTAAAACGTTTGAAAAATCCTCTTCTACGTTGATCTCTAAAGTGTATTGCATCTTAATTCACGATTGTATAATGGAATATTTCCCTCTGACGGGAATAGTTGAAAGTTTAAAATAGAAGTCTTTTTTAACGTATCTTTCATAATAAATATATGTTTTTTCTCCTCCTAACTCGAATAAACCCAGGTCTGCCATAAAGTGTCACATATCAACAGTCGTTCCTTTTGCCATACCCCATGCACAAATCGTTTGATGTGTCATATGTCAACTTTACGGACCTTTTGACATCCTACTTTGTGATATATCCTCGTACATCCAGCGCATACAGTTGAATATAAATAAAACACCTTGTTTAAAAACTAATGACTGTCATCTTCACTGTCATCAGCATCAACTTTAATGCTACTATTCGAAATAAATCTTGATTTTACAATTTTCAATATAAATTTCACAATAAAAATAAATATTGTTGCTAAGATAATACATAACATGGCAAATAAGCTATTTATATAATTTTCTGTTTTCTACATTTCTATTGACGATGACATCAGAACTGCTGTTTTCGATACTGAACATAGCGAATAGGTCTTGTTGGTGCCGAAACCCAGTTTATTTTGAGATTCTTCCAAGTATGGATGATTTGCGATTCTCCGTTCTCAATATTGTTAAGGCTTAGATTGCTCAACTGTACTATAAGTTTACTTTTGTCTTCATAAAACATTTTTTTTACTGGGTTCAATTTTACGACAAATTCCTTTAATCTATGTCTATTCTCCAATAAAGCCATTGTTCATCTGTCGTAAACTAATTAATGCCAGAATATTTATTTCAATCTGTCTATGGCGCATTCAAGAAACATGCCTTGTTTATTGCTGAATGTAGTAAGCAGGAGGAAGGCATGAAAACAGTCGACGATAAACTCGATATTGAATGATGTGTCTCATGTCTACGGTCCCTTTGACAACCTACTTTGTGACATAACCTCGTACATCAGCAAATCGTTTGATGTGTCACATGTCAACTTTACGGTTCTTTTGACATCATTATTTGTGACATATCCCTGTACATCCACAAATCGTGTGTCACATGTCAATGGTCCTTTTGACACCCCACTTTGTGACATAACCTCGTACATCCGCAAATAGTTTGATGTGTCACATGTCGACTTAAAGATCCTTTTGACACCCTACTTTGTGACATAACCTCGTACATACGCAAATCGTATGTGTCACATGTCAACGGTCCTTTTGACACCCTATTTTGTGACATAACCTCGTACATCCGCAAATCGTGTGCCACATGTCAACGGATATTTTGACACCCTACTTTGTGACATAACCTCGTACATCCGCAAATAGTTTGATGTATCACATGTCGACTTTATGGTCCTTTTGACACCCTACTTTGTGACATAGCCTCGTACATCCGCAAATCGTTTGATGTGTCACATGTTAGGTACGCCTCTTGACTTTGTGACATATCCCTGTACATACACAAATCGTCACATGTCGGTCCTTTTAACATCCTACTTTGTGACATACCCCTGTACATCCGCAAAACGTCACGGTTCTTTTGACATTTTTGTGAGATATCCATCCACAAATCGTGTGTCATATGTACAACGGCCCTTTTGACATTCTACTTTGTGACATATCTCTGTATATCCGCAAATAGTTTGATGTGTCACATGTCAACGCTCCTACTTTGTGACGTAACCTCGTACATCTGCAAATCGTGTGTCACATGTCAACGGTCCTTTTGACACCTTTGTGACATAACCTCGTACATCCGCAAATCGTGTGACACATGCCAACTTTACGATCCTACTGTACAAATCGTGTGTCTTTTAAGCAAATCTGTAGCAACTATACCATATCTGAATGGCTGGCCTAGCGCTAAGAGTGTCAGGGTATGTTACATGGCAGTTGTAGCGATGATGGTTCGCGCCGCACGTAAGTTTTTTTTTCAGAACGATTTTCAAGAGGTCAAAATCACTACTAGCGCCATCTATCATACGTTACTGTTGAACGATTTTCGAGCGGTCAAACCTGCCATCTAGCATACGTTTTTCGAGCAGCCAATCTTCGTGGGGTTAGCTCACTTTTCGAGAGGTTAACACGCAAACCCCCACCACTAGCGCCATGCAACATTCGAATTACGTTATGCACAAACCCGAGACACTAGCGCCATGCAGATTACGAATCATGTTCGGGTAATGCACAAACCTGTGGTCTGATACCCGCCTAGTGTATCTACTTGCGGTATCGAAAGCGCTGATAAGGTTGCCAAGCAAACATCAGGAAATTTATCCCTCCCATTTGCAGAGAACAGAATCACCAAATCAGATTTGAAGTGCCTCATTAAGGAAAAAGTGCATCTACATTGGCATAATATGTGGTTAAGTTCAAGTAGCAAACTGAGAAAAGTCAAGCGGAGTATAACACCTTGGAGAACCTTGTCCACCAAAAGAAGAACACAAACCGTTTTGACACGACTACGTCTGGGTCATACACGTTTCACTCACGAGTATCTCCTTAAAAGGGAAGATCCACCTATGTGCATGACATGTGATGTACAAATAAGTGTTGAACATGTATTAGTGCAGTGTCCGGTTTTTGAAATAAATCGTAAAATGTGTAATTTTCCGTGCTCCATAGACTCGTTATTGAATGATCACTGTAACGTGGATAATCTTATAAAATTTCTGAAGGACATTGACATTTACAAGAAAATATAAATAATATGTTATGTAGATAATTATTGAACAAACCATACTGTACCACTGCTAATAACCCAAGGTGGTTGATGCAGTTTATTTCTAAATAAAAAAAAATTATCCATTGCGTTGAACTTCTTACGATTTTTATAAAAAAGTGGTTATAACTTTTTAAATATCATGTATTACACATTATAAACTTATATTGTTGTAATGGGGAAGTGGAACAGATTTCAAACATAAAATAAAATACAGGTGTTCCGTTTAAAAAATATAATATATAAGTTTGGTCTGGAACGACGTTATGAAACACTCTGTAAGATTGAAACTAATTTTAAAATATAACGCTTAATGGTGAATATGGTCTATCCAATTTTTATTCTAATATCTAGAAGGACATAGGAGTTACTGGACTTATCGCACTAATCAATCACCGTGTATAGATATGAAATATTCATAGGGAAAATATTTACATTGATGTGTAAAATTTATATTTTAAACAAATATCTGAATTTTATTTCAATTTGATTTTTACATGCTATTTCTTTGAAAATAAAAAAAAGTTCTCCAAATTTATTATAAAGTCTAGAATTTTTAGAGGAGGCACATTTAGACCGCAAAGTTTTTAAAAGCCAGAATACGCTTTCGACTGAAAGGATACTGTCGCTTCATTTGGTAAATGATGTTTTTCGTTATAGTTTAAGCACTCGTGACACGAATGTTGCAACAAACTTTTTTTAAGCAAATAGCCAGTAACATAAACCAACGCATTTCCGTCGGTGCTAGAAATATTTCTATCAGTTTTAAGAGCAACATTCCGGTATTATTGTATTACAGTTTTCTAACAGCTCAGGTGTTATGTTCAATAAAACTTCATTAACGTTAATATAACTGTGATTTTTAAAGCACAACATCCAGCATATCCCATCTACGCATCAAGTGGGAGCTGAAATCTGCTGAGGAAGAGTAGTATCATAGAGGAAGCGAGAAAGACTACATTGGGGGAGGAGCTTAGAGTGACCGTTCTTGTCTTTGTCTATGTTCGGTGGCGAAATTTAGCACTCGAATACCGCCTACTACTGAGATGCAAAAAGAAGTGGAATGATGTTTATTCCAAAATCAAAAATGTCATCAAAGAAAAAAAATTCCGAGTAAGCACCACAAAATTATTGATATTAATTTTAAGTTACTTGTACTTTGGTCACCAGGAATTTTTACCTTGAAACTTGAAAGAGATTTTTTTTCTTCGATAAATTATGCCAGAAGTTCGAAGTTTTTAGCAGCTGGCGTTATATACAAAGAAAATATCTCGTTAATGTTAAATTTTGATAACTGGAAAATTTGGTGTACCAGCTCACATAGTGGTACAACAATGCCGAATACAAAAGCCAAAATAATTCTATTATAAAGTTGTGCAGAAATTATTCACGAGAAAATATCGATTATGATTGTATAACGCAAAAGTCAAGAAATATTTTACAGCACTGACGTGTGAAAATTGGGGAAAATGCAGACATAATATACCTGTTTGGGTGTTTTTCTTTCTCTTTTTGAACGAGAAAATCGATCGAGTTGCGGTTCCTTTTCATTGAACAAACTTTCCAAGTCAGGTGCTATGGAAACTGAAATAATTTTAAACGCTTAATAATTTCCAATTTCACGCTTTTATTAGAGATTGCGATCTACGTTTCAATTTTTACGATCGCATGTCTTTAGTATTTGACACTTTTAAAGCAAATCTTTCAATATTTTTTGTTTTTTTATCACCATAAATTTGAAAATAGCTATAAGTGTTAAAAGTAATTTCACAAACAATAGCTATTTATGATATTAGTGTTAAAAGTAACATTTTATTTTGTGAGTCCTATTTTGATAATAAAATAAAAGTATTTCAAGAAAATCACATTTTGACGTCTATTGTCAGTAAATTATTTTTTTACGTTTTAACAATAATTCTCATAATGATTATGTCTCTTTTAACACTAGTGTTAAAAGTATTTTACTTTTAACACGCTACTTTGTAAACGTCTTCTTTTAACACGTTTGACAGGCATTTAAAATGTCACTTTTAATGGCAATTGTACAAAAAATCAATATTTTTCAACACAAATATTATATACAATAACGTATACTATAATACAGTATCCGCCAAAATAAACAGTACCGAAAATAAAAATAAAAATTAATTTTTAATTTCTGTAATGTAAGTGTTCAAAATGTTCACCATTTCGACGCAAACAAGCTTCATATCGATTTTGTAAGTCAATAAACATATTTATAAAAAGTGGTTGTAACTGCCGAAAAATATTTTGTATTCTTTCCCGTAGTTCGGCAATATTCGCCGGCGGATTTTCCGAGTGAAATATTTTGTCCTTCATTATGCCCCAAATGTATGCGTCTTGTGGCGTCAGATCAGGTGAATGAGAAGGATATTCGAAGTCTGTTCCCCGAGAAATTATTCTATTTTCCGTATGAACGAAAATAATGCTCTACCAAAAACACTTTTTCTTCCGTTGTTAGAACCATTTTTAAATAAAATTCAACTGCAGCGTACTATTAATATATCAACTAATGACAATTAAGTCAAATATGACAAATCCATATTACATAAACAACTCCACAGCACTCTCTGTTTCGGTACTGTTTATTTTGGCGGATACCGTATTTATAGGATCATACCAGGGTGCTGGAGTTTTAGATTATCAAAAAGTTGAATTAATGAGGAACTTCAACATTTTTTTAAATGAAGAATTTTTATAGATTGACCCTTACAAAGTAAATTAGCGCTAAAATTAGAAAGATTCGATAATTTATAAATAAGAAAATTAATCTTCAATTTTATACTTCGTCCTGCCCCCATAAATGAAATGTTAAGTAGGAAGCCTCGCTAAAACTAAAAATTTGCGTAGTAGAGGTCACAGATCACCTACCTAGTAGAGGTGGTCACTTTTACAATAATACTGAACGTAACGAAACAGGGTAACATAATAGTCGTCCATACTTTGACGTCATGCAGTTGGAATTTCTTGATTTTTAAAATCTTTTATAAATTACGATAATGGAAAAAATTATTCGTCTCCAGTTTAGGACCCAAATAATCTACTTCTAAGCTATATAAATGGTCAATATTTATTTTGTACACATTCCCCATTGTTGTAGAATACCTTCTTCACAGACTAGTCTTTGAAAAAAACTTGTCACAAAATTTACAAAACTGTCCTGATATATATACAAATTATTGAACATAGTTGAGAATTTTGGAACCATTAGTGATACTCGATACTGAACACAGTTTACACTAAGACTTTACAATATCTTAGGCGAGTTTCGATAACCAAGTTATCTTCTTCAGAGACAGAGTTTACTTTCAGTAAGATAGTATAAAGTGTTAGTGTGCGATGGTAGTGTAAACTATGTTCAGTGCAGAATGTTTATTAGCTGTAAAATAACAATATCATCTAAATCATGGAGACTAGATAAGGAGATCGAAATTATAGAGAAAAATTGACAAAACCTGCCATCAAAATCGTATATCTAAGCAGTTTGTTTTTTTACCGCGGCGTCGCCATTGCAAATCCAATACTATATAACATTTGAAGTCGAGGACAAAAACGGATTTCTTACTCACAATATTTTTCATTTCTGTTTACTAACCTCACTTACCTCAAATACTGTCAAAAGAGCTTGAACTCAAGGTGTATGCAAAGCTTATGATTGGATGTTATTGTTCTGCAGTCAGATGTGTTTGGTATTGGATTTAAGAAGGCGCCCTCTGCTATGACCAGAAATTGGTATACATGGAGTCCGATCTCCTTATATAGAATCCATGATCTAAATTTACATTGGAATTAGCAAACTCTTCTCAAATTAACAAATACCGTTTTATTTTGCAGCGATATTTGCGGTTTGGGGTGTCGAGAGCAACGGATCCACCAATACTAACGTAAAACCTCTCTCGCTAGAGCTGTTGTTAGGTGGGGATATTCTTTGACGAGACGTAAATGAAATTGGACAGAGTATAAATTTTTTTCTATACTATGATGATATTAGACTGTTAAATTTCAGGTAGGGCTAGTCGGAGCATCTCAGTCCAACGGTGCCAGTTGTATTCGAGTTCAAATCTAACCTGAATTTTGTATATAGGGAGTGCCCAATAAAATGCATCTTCAATATTTTATAATATTTTTTTATAATTTTGAGTAGCCCTGCATTTCCTGATTACAAATATATAACATTGTGTAGCATTAGTTTTGTTCTATAATGGCGTAATGCAACTGACAATTCAAAATGAAACAATTATTAATTCATTATAAGCTGTCAGTCCTTATACCAAAATGGGTTATACTGCAGATGAAAAAGTATGATATGGCAGCAGGATGGAGCACCGCCACTTAATGTCGTAGTCGTTCAAGAACATTTAAGTAAACAATTTCATGTGTGGATCGGCAATAAGGGTACCATTGAATGGCCTCCAAATAGTCCCGACTTAACACCATGTGATAGCTTTTTATGGGGGTTTTTAAAAGAAAAAGTGTATTTTGATTCAAATACAAATATTAACACTATCACGGCAAAAGTTCGCGTGGAACTTGAAAATTTAAATGGTCATAATAACATAATATCTGACGCGTTAGAAAATTTGAAACGTAGATATTACTTGTGCATTGATAACAATGGAGGGCACTTTGAGCATCTATTGTAATCTTAAATGTAGTATTGTATCTTAAGTCAATAATTTTGTTTACTTTATAAATATATAAGTTGTTTTTGAACTATATGTGAATATATTTCTTATCTTAAAGTAGTACCATACGCCATTATAGAACAAAACTAATGCTACACAATGATATATATTTGTAATCAGGAAATGCAGGGCTACTCAAAATTATAAAAAAATACAGGGTGTCCCATTTAAAATATTGAAGATGCATTTTATTGGGCACTCCCTATATACAAAATTCAGTCTGTTGCTACATTTTTGGTCGGTACAGATAAAATAATACAACTTTTATTTGAAACTTTTTTTTGTATTCCCAAAATTAATGAAAATAAGTGGGGGTCAAAATATAATGAGAAACCCTGTACCTGTCGCATGTAGACATTGTATGAAATTTTTTTCGTGCCAAATAATACCCATTAATGGCCAAAGTTGCGTAAACGCAACCTTTTAAAAAACATTTTTTACTTGGAAAACAAGGCAGTATCTAGCAAATCTAAATTTACAGTATTGTAAACTGAGAGTTTATACATAAGAAATAAATTTATGTAACTTAAAATATTAATTTATCTGAATATAATAAATTTCTGAATATGCTCAATTGTAGTTATTTATGTACCTCTCTATAAAAAAATTTTTTTTGGGTAGCAATTTTACCATAACTGAAATTTGTTTGGGCTACACATAAATGAAAAACATTCAAGATATCTACTAAATATTTATATTCACTTATGTTTTCAAAATAACCTGGCTGAATTTGCAGAAATGTGACGAATGCGTTTACGCACCTTTGGCTAAAAGCGGTAACAGCGGTAACCGAGATTCATTGGATTGAAAAGTTTATTTATAGTGATTTTATTTTTCTTTAGCATATTATGAGGTGAGGTATACTATTTTTATCCTAGGTAATTAGAAGTTCTAGTTCGATTTTTATTATTACAATCGATTTTCGAAGTGGGCAAGTAAAAGGGCACTAACCACTGCAGAAATGCTTGCTCTAAGTGATCTTGTTTATGTGCTACAGATAAAATTACCGACGAGGAATACATTGACGAAAATACAGTCGGGGGGGTAAATGGTGCAATAGATATTGCGGGCACTCATGAAATACAGCCAAATATGAAAGATAATATAGAAAGCGATAATTCTAATGATGATCTACCTCTTAGCGAACGAACCAAATGCGTCAGAGTAGATCCTCAAAAAGCTGCTGTTCTACCCAAGTGGGTAAAAACAGATACACCTACTTATTCTAGTACCCCTCCACAAAGTTCCAATCGTTGTATTGAAGACATAAAAGCACAGCATGGCGGCAAGTCACCTTATGAAATTTTTTTTATAAGGAAGTAATTGATTACGTTTACTAATGTTCATGCGTCCCAAAACAATCGCCATGATTTTCAAATCAACGAAGTACTTCTGAAAAACTTTATTGGTATTCTTGTTTTATCAGGATATCACACTCTACCACAGACTGATATGTACTGGTCTAAAGATATATAATATATATATGCTACTTTCGGCCAAAGGTGCGTATACGCACCTATGTTTTTTTTTGTTAAAAATAATTTGATATTTTTGTTTTTGCTAAATTAGTCTTAATTGATGCTTTTTATGTGTCTTTCAATAAAAACATTTCAAGATTTAATCATTTTCAATGCTTTGGCCGTTAATGGGTTAAGCGCCACCCTAGGTTAGCTTAGGACAAGTCCACGTTACGACATCTGACAGTCGCCCTGAGATAAACAAGCCTTTTCTGCACAAGACGTGATTCTTAATAATTATTCGATTTTGATTTGGTGCTTTCTTCGACATTTTTTTAATTGCTTAGGTATTTTAATAATATACCTATATCTGACTGTTTATAATAAAAAGGATCATTAAATCAATACAAAACAACCAAAATACAAATCCAAAATCTATCCAAATGATTGTTTATCATCAAGACGACTGTCATTAGTGTCACTTCACAACTTGTCAGTTGGTGGACATGCTCTATTGTGGCTCACACCTATTCATATTCCACCAAACAAATTCAGCTTCTTAACAAAGCCGATTGGTTTATTTGGTGAATGATATTTCAGGTCTGAGTGCGAGAGAGAGACTGTTTCATCATTTTCCCGACAAAGATGGCACGTCGGATCTTCCGACAGTCCAAGTCTTACCGTATGATGATTCAGACGACAGTGGCCTGTCAAAAGGTCTGTTAGACAAGGTAGATCATACCTGCTATAGTCCAACACTAGTTTAAAGACATTCTTCAAAGGATGTATGAAAGCCTTTGAATGAATCAATCACGGTAGATTATTATTATTCTAGCTGTTTGTTTAGCAAAACTTATTGAGATGCCAATGACGTGTTAAACTTAACAAAAATTTGATGTTTCCGCAATGTTAATAGTTAGTGGTGGACAAAATCATAATGGGGAATCCATTATTTTTAATATTTTTATTCGCACAAGGTTTTTATGTAGATTTGAAAATTCAACTTTTGGAAGATTTAAATAGTTCGCCATTTATGCTGTGACGAACATGACCTTACAAGAAGTTGTAGGTATACATAAGGGTTGACATATAGGACCACAATTCTGTCGTCTTCTTTTTTAAAATCGTATGAAGTATAGGTTAAACTTATGTTATATTGCTTTTATATTGAATTATTTAGGAGTTACAAACTGTTTACGAGGCGTTGTAACTGTTGTGTTCGTGCAGTATGATACAAAACAAGATTTATATGATTATATATTATATGCGCATGACTGTCGTACTGTGAACACCACGTTAAGTGAGCTCTCCAAGTTTTTTAATAAAATTAAGTGGTAAATTTCATGTTTTGGAAAGTGATTCAGACATAAAATAACAACTAGAGTGTCATAGAACTGATTACGAGTAAAATTTTGTGCATCAGAAATCAGGAAAAGATGTATTTGATTTTAATTTGATCATAAAACAATTAACACCGTTGCCAAACTGTTTATCAAACAAAAATGAGTAAAAATACTAGAAGGAATATTACATCAAGTCAATTAGATGATACAACAATTGACGCTTTAATCACTAAAATATCGTCGAAAATAATGAATAAACTTGATGAAAAGTTTAACAAAATGGCTAAGCAGTTTGATGACATGGATGCATGTTTAAGGAATGTGATTTCCAAACTAACACATTTAGAAAATCTAGAACAAACAAACATGAAACAAATGGTATCTTTCAACACGAAACTAGATGAGTTGGATCAAAAATCGCGAACTGTATAAGGCTAATTGGTCTAAAAGAAGATTCTAACGAAAATCCGATAAGTAAAGTACTGAATATTGTCAATGATGCTATGAAAATTAAATGTAGTGCATTTGAGTTGAATCGAGTATTTAGAATAGGAAAAATTAGAAAGGATGAAGTCAAGCCCAAACCTATTATTATAGATTTTGTTACCAATTTTAAACGCAATGAAGTATTCAAAGCTAGATCACACCTAAAAGGCACCGGCATCTTTCTTTATAGCGTTTTCTGCTTCACCAGTGCAAGTGCGCACTGAGTGCAACATGTGACGTCATGCACTTTTACGGGTTATCCGAGGAATTTACATTTTGTCAAATGAAGCTGAAAACGAAAGCTCTACTCAGTGCACTTTAACCAGAGACCTCCGACGGCTACATTTCACACACGATAACCCTAACCTACAAAAGTAGTAAATAGAAATAGTAAATACAAAATTTCAATAATTAATAAAAATTCGAATTAATGATGGAAACCAAAACCACCTTGAATTTTTAATAAATGAAGTGATGCTAAAGCTTTCGATAGATACTCTTCGACTTTTTCTTTGGTCAAAAATTGTATTTCTTCATCACTAGAACATGAAGAGGATTCTAAAAACTCTTCACAAAAAGTAACTAAACATCTTGTTTTGTGGCTGTTTTCAGCCATATTTGCACTGGAACTGATGCACCGACTCCCGGAGCTAGTGTCGAAAAAGTTGCCCTAGGTGCGCACTGAGAGCAATGTAGGCGTAAGCAGAAAACGCCAACAATGAAAAAGTTCGCACCAAAAAGGTAAGCGGAAAACGATACACCCAAACGGTGCAGCACTAGTGTGCACCTGTGCAACAAGCGGAAAACGCTATTAATGAAGATCTGACAAACAATCGTTACAAACTTTTGCAACTTTTAGAACAATATCACCTAGCGATTATGATCTAGCAGTAAAAAGCTAAAACCAAAAAAAGCTTCGGGTGTGGATGGTATTCCACCCTATGTTTTAAAAGGGTGTAGCGAATGGCTAAAAATTCCACTTTTACATATCTTTAATAGAATAGTAGAGTCCAAGGTTTTTCCAGAAATTTGGAAAACTGCAATTACTATACCGATTTTTAAATCCGGCGATAGTAGAAACGTAGAAAATTATAGACCCATATCATTATAATGTGTGCTCCTGCCAAATTATTTGAAAATATATACAATAAATTATACACAAACATTGAAAAATACATGTGTAGTGTCTCAACAGCACGGTTTTATTTCGAATAAATCTACAAACTTATTTATATTTGGCAATCATGTTTTTGAGACATTTGGCGAACAATCACAATTAGATGTAGTTTTTTCTGATTTTAGTAAGGCATTTTGATCGTGTTAATCACGATGTCCTGTTGAAAAAGATACATATAAGATGGGTTTTGGGAAGGATCTTATAGAATTAATTGCAAGTTATTTAGAAAACAGGAAATTCATTGTTAGATGTAATGGAAATGCCTCTGGGAAATTTCATGCGAACTCGGGAGTACCTCAGGATTCAAATGTAGGACCGCTTCTATTTCTTTTATTTATTAACGACCTACCTTCAGTACTTAAACATTGTGAATGTCTCTTATTTGCAGATGATCTTAAATTATATAGGATAGTGCACACAGTGCGAGATTGTAGCTCACTGCTGAGAGACATACACAATGTATATGAATGGAGTTTAGTAAACAAATTACACTTCAATCTTAAAAAGTGCAATGTTATGAGTCTGTTTTGGGCAAAAGATGCAATTATTTTTGATTATGAAATGGGGGGAGAAGTATTAATAAGATGTACAGAAGTTAAAGACCTTGGTGTTACTTACAACAACACTTTTTCATTTGTAAAACATATTAGAAACTTGGTTTCCCTAGCAAACAGTTTTAGGTTTTGTTATTAGGCAGACAAAGGCTTTTAATAATATTGATATAATAAAATTGTTATATTTTACTCTAGTTAGACCAAAATTAGAATTTGCCAACACAATTTGGTTCTCTGAAGGTATAACTATACTAAAAGAAGTAGAAAAGGTCCAAAATAAATTTCTTAGGTATTTGTACTTCAAAAAATATAATAACTAGCCTGATTACAATACCGTGAGATCAAAAGATCTTAGAGCGCAATTTAAAATACTCTCGACTGAGCAAAGACGTAATTTATCAGTTACTATGTTTTTGTGCGAAGTTATTAATAATAAGATAAACTGTCCTGAGATACTCTTACTTATCCCTTTTAATATTCCTATCCGACGCAAACATGTTCGCTTTTAATGTTTAGAATACCAAAAACTACATTAACAACAAGAGCTCCTCTTCCAGGAATTTTGACACTTGTAAATAATTTCAATATGCTAATTGATATAGATTGGTCATTATCTGAAACTAAGTTTTATAATCTGATTTTAAACCATGTTATTAACACTTCATGTAGTAACTTGAAAAGACTGCTATTTGAACCTCTACATATCTGGGGTGTGTTTTTTTTATATTCGGGTCATGCCATTCATGTATTTATTTGTATATCTGCGTTTGTTAAAATTAAACCTTGTAATAAGGCATCAAGCCTGTTGGGTTTATAAATAAATAAATAAATGATTTTGACATCATTCCAACAAAAAATATACCTAACTAGTAAACATTAAAATTACATGTTTCACAACGTCTTTTTGTAATTCCACAGAGTAAGGTTTAAAACTAACTAAACTAAAAAAATATTAACACAATGCTTTTATTTTATCTTAATATTGAATCGTCAAGCTCGTATACACTAAACAAAAACAAAACAGTCATATATATATTATAGACCTTGACAGTTCTTCAAACTTCAAGTTTGAATGGCCTTTTTTTAACTGGCTAAAGATGGTCAAGGTGACCACCCTCTACATCGAGGATCGAGGTAGGCTTAAATACGGTCTTCAAAAGCTCCTTTTGTATAACCTGCCTTATTCTTTCTTTCATATCGTCTAGTGTAGTGATAGAATTACAATGGTGATAGGTACTTTGTACACCTATGATCTTTAACATAACCTCAAAAGAAAAAATGGACTTCATTTAACTCTGGTGATCTAGGTGCCCAGAAAACTGGCACTGCTTGTTCAATCCAGCTTTCAGGAAACATATTCAATTGATCGTTAATGAGCGCATTATGATGAGCAAGAAGGAGCTCCGTCATTTGACCACATTTGTTGACAAAGGAATTAGCAAAATGTTAATGTTTGTTGATATTTCAGAATCTACTTACTACCTACCTAATTACTAAGAACGCTAATGATGATGTGGTTCTAATTTAACTATTTAGAAAAACTACATGAAAAATGTTACCCTCATAGAGTTGTGGTACTACTACCGACCTTTGAAAACATTATTCAAAATATAGCTATTTGTATTACTAGGGAGGAAAGTGCCACTTTTCCTCCCACAGGATATAGTTTACTGCCCAACGCGAAGCGGAGGGCAGTAATCATTCAAGGGAGGAATAGGCACTTTACTCCTGTGTAATGCATATAATTTTTCCTCCTACCCACTTATTAAACCTTTTTCTGAATTATTATTTATTTCTGACTTCAGCCCATTGCTTATATTGTATAATATAATATATTATATTGTTTCTAATACCTGTCTTTTATGTTGGCTTGTTCCGTAATATTAAGTGGCGTATTTGTTAATTAAAAATCACTCGAATCGCTCTCCATTTCTCAAAAAGTCAATAAAGTGTAATAGAGTTGCAATGTTTACTGTCAGTGAGCCACAGCATACTGTGTTAGTTTTATTCGTAAGTCAAAATACGTATCTAACAATCCCGAAGTTGAAATTTTTATTTGTAAACCTAACGTTAATAAGTAAGTGTTTAGTTTCCTCCCTTGGGTGGAAAGTATGAGTTTCCTTTCTGATATGAGGGAGAAAAGTCTTTCTATAGGGGTAAGAGGAAAACAAATTTTCCGAAGACGTAGGCATGATGACTGATTTTGAAAAACTGCTCAACGATGTTTTTTGAAAAAATAAGTGTTTTAAAGGAGAAATTCACGTTTTTAATATACAATTCGAATTTCGCACCAAAACGTTAGAATAGTGTAATGGCGTCTCTAGTCATGAATTATACACTGTGTTCATTTGAAAAGGACCACCCTTAATATTTAAAAAATGGGACATATTAGAAGGAAATGCCGAAACACGTCAACTTTTAACTTGAGGGGGGCACTTTTTGGCGCTAATGTCATAAACGTCAGATTCACCCCCTCCCTACTGGAGACACCCCTTACATTTTTTCAAATGGCATTAGGTATCAAGTCACACCTCATTTAAAAGGTCTGGTAAATCTCTATTCAATCATTTTGTTTTGCCTTTGATACCAGCCTTCCATTGTTATTTAATCGTTGTTTAAAATTGGCTCTTTTTCAACTTTTATTGCCTGAATGTTAACGGTGGTCACTTTGAACACATGTTTAAATAGCAGTTTTTACTTGTTAACAGTTGTCTTTTTACTGTTTGTAATTTTTTTAATTTTTAAAGAGTCTTTCTATCATAACACAATATGGGGGCATACGAAAAATACAAATACAATCATAATTGTAATGTAAAAATAAGTGAGTGCTTTACAATCTTTGTAATCTATACAATGATTTCAAATAATTATTTCAGTTATTTTTAGTGACTGTCATCATCCCTAAATAAATTTTATTGATTTTTCATTGGAGATAAAATTTTTAATCATAAAATTGAAATATCACAAAAACTATTCAGTTGGGGTAAAGGGAATACTCAATCAAATTGAAAGTATAGTACAGTAACTTTCATTTCCCGATATAAAATTCAGGGTAATCCATTTAAAAAATTGAGAAACCGATGTATTCGAGTTTGGGCTCACCCTGTAAACGGTTTCTTAGATATGGAAGCAGAGGCATGATGTCAGTCACTAAGAATAACTGAAATAAATATAATCGATTAAAGAGATTCTAAAGCCACTTATTTTAACATTACAATTGTGATTATATTTATGTTAGTAAAAATATTAATACAAAATATGACAATCCGCTATCTTAGCTCAAACATCAGAATCGCGTGACGTCAACCTTTTGTATATCGTTCGAACTATTATTTTATTATATTATATTATATTTTATTTTCTGGTTTTGCATCGTTTAAATGATATTTACTCGTTAGATAATTCATAACCATCGCACAAAATAATTCAAATTATTAATAAAAATAAGTATTTACAGATGTGTGATGTCATAGACAGACGCCATTACTATTCGAATGTTTTGCGAAATTTGAATTGTATTTTAAAAACGTAAATTTCTCCTTTAAAAACCTTTATTTTTTCAAGAAATAACATTTTTTTATGAGGCTTATGCGTGCAAACATCGTGGAGCAGTTTTTAAAAATCAGTCATCATGCAGACGTATGGCTGTAAAAGATTAATTTTAAATTGTGCAGTTTAAAGTATACGGGGAGATGAACTCATTACGATTTTTAGAAACAAGTGGTCAGAACTTTTTAAATACACTGTATAATCTATTACAACCTTACACCAGTACAATAGCGAAGTCGAGCAGAATTCAAATTTTAAATAAAATACAGGGTGTCAAGTCAAGCTACAATCGATTGAAATTTTATTTAAATATCTTTCGAGGATTTACAAGGTATTGGACTTCCTCGCACGAATAAATCACCCTATATGTATGTATATTGTAGAGACATTCACTGAGACCTAAAAGATCTATTGTGCCCCCTTACTTCTACTTAGTTCCTGAGGGAAGTCTCAGAGACTAGTAGCTCCTTTAATCCTATTTCCCGGAGGAATTTTAGGATATCTGCAGGCTTTAACTTAGGTAAATGTCACTCTTCTATCCAGTACTCTCCTAGGTGTTGTGCCCTAGGATTCTGAATTGCTGTGCAATTCGCAAGTATGTGGATGGATATTTCTTCTTCCATGCTATGCACATAATCTACATTCTTCTTCCTCCGCTATTTTGAGCTTTTTCAGTTCCCATTAGGCGACAATGTCCCGTTAGGATCCCCGTTTAAACTCTTAGTGAAGTTTTACTTTGACTTACCTATGCATTCATTAGATCTCAACAGGTTGTAGTCACCCAGAAGAATCTTTGATTGTCCAAGTCTTACTAGATCTTACGAATGGTCAGATCCTCTCTTTTTTCGGCTTTGCCTATTTCTTTGCTAGTTCATCTGCTATTTCATATCCTTCTATTCCAGTGTGCCCTGGCACCCACAGTAAGGTGACTATATTGTTCTCGCCCAGTTTATTGAGTTTGCCTAGGCATTCCCACACCATTTTGGAACTGATTACACAAGAGCAGTGCTTTAATGGCTGCTTGACTATCCGACATTATGATAATCCTTTGCTTTCTATATTCTTTAGCAATATTGAACTGGGCACACTTTCTTATGGCGTGAATTTCCGCTTGAAAGATACTTGGGGTTTTTCACAAGCTTTCATAGTGTTCGGTTCCTGGCTCATACATATACCTATCCCAGTTCCTTCTATTCCTTTTGAACCGTCTTTGTACCATTCAATGGCATTGTTTCCAAGTCTGGTAATTTGGATCCCATTCCTTCTTGTTGCTTAATTCCGTAACGAATTTCTTTGAAAAGTTATACTTTTTCATCATACCATCTTGTGGCATGTTTTCTGATTTCTAAGAAGCGAGGAGGTGTTTTTTTTTATGATTCCCTTCTACTTAGTCCGTATCTTGTTCATTATGCAACACTTTCCACCACCATATGTAGTGGTGTGAGGTTGAGAATCAGTTCCATGGCTGCCGTTGAGCATGTTCTCATTGTTCCTGTAATGCACATACAGGCTAGTCTTTGAATGTTGGAGAGGTTTTTTCTCGTCGTCAATTGGCTAGTTCTACTACTCCTACTCATCGCAATGGCTCCATAAGTGATAATTGGTCTGGCTATGGCAGTGTACATCCAGCTCTGGATTTTTGGGTTACAACCCCAATTTCTCCCTGCCAGATTCCTGCACACCATTAGAGCCATTTTTGCTTTGTATATAATGTCCTTTTCGTGTTTGTTCCACAAGAGTTTACTGTCTAGAGTCAAACCTAGACACTTAACTTCTTGTCTCCATTCAACCTCGCTCTCATAAAGTTCAATGGTTTTGAGGTTGAGTTTTATTTTCTTAGTGAAGGCTATTAAGATGGTTTTGGTGAGGTTGATGTTAAGTTCCACTTGCCTACACCAGCTATTTGTTTAGTTCGGACCCTTTTGTACGATGTCACAAAGGGTATTCTCGAATTTTCCCCTGACTGTTATGACAATGTCATCGGAAAATCCTTAGCAGGATATTCCGGGGTCAGTCAAACCACACAGGAGTTCGTCAACCGTCAGGCTCCACATTAATGGGGATGCTACACCTCCCCGTGGACATCCTCTGGTTGTACAGATGGAGACAATATCTGCTCGTCCTCGTCTCTACTACTCTAGTGGTGAGCAGTTCCGATCCTGTATGTAGTAGTTACAAAAAAGAAAAGGCTGGTTTTTATCAAGTATTCCAAGAAAATTATTTTGCAATAAATTAGTGTGTCTTTGTAAATGAAATTACAGATTGAATCTGATTAAAAGTACCTGGGAATTGAAGGAAATGTCGAAATGAGGAAGTTGAACTTAGATGTGGACAAAAAAAACGCGAAGCAGTAGTTATAGGAACGGGAAATTAATCAATTGCAGTCTCACGGGGAGAAACTATTCTAATAAATAAAATATCATTTTTAACAATATTTAAACTTTAATATAAGTATATGTACCTATACAATTTTTAGTATTAATTATATTTAACAATAAAAAAGTGCAAAAAGTATAAGGACAAACTGTAATAACAAAGATAATCATTTAAACAATACGATTAAATGTTACAATCCGGCCGAATCTGGTTGCCAAATTTTTATTTACAATTTATAGATAGGAAACCGTGTCAATGTCGAATTTTTCTGTTTTTATTGCTGCTGTCTTAGCGATTGAATCCACTTTCAACTGAGATTATACTAATAATTTAAATGAATACAATATTTTCATAATCTCACAAGCTTAACTAGCTCTACTTGACTTTATGAGATTCAAATAATTATATAAACACAATATTTTAAAACACAAAAGCCACAAAAAATGATTGTATAAAAAACAATTTAGGTTACTTGTGCTATATTCATTATTTTGTTTGTTATTTATGTTAGCGTAAATTAACTCTTAATCTTTTTTATATTTTTATTTCAACGTTTCGGCAGCATTCCAGCTGCCGTTGTCCATATCCGACATTTAGAAAAAATTCGTTAAATAGACAGTCAATGAACATATTTTGAGTTTAAGTTTAAGACTGCAAAAATGTGTCCAATTTTCTTAAGCTCTTTGATAAAAATTATAGTGAATAAAGAAATATTTTGTGTAATAAAAGTTTTATAGTATTATAGATACTAGGAATGAGAACTATTGAATTGTACATTCCAGGAACGGTTTTTTTAGGAATAGCGGTTTTTTGCTTATTTTAAGCATGTTAACAAAACGCTTTTTTCTGAGGTATGAATACTTTTGTTTCAAAATAATGTATTATCAGTTTTGTATATTTAAGTGTGTATCGGTTATCAACAATTCCAACTATAAGTCAAGAAGACCTGGATACAAACTTATCCTGATAACGATGGTAAGCAAATTTAACTACATTCTGCCGAAATGTTAACTACACATGTCTCTGCATTTAGTCGTATCGAATCACTTTCTTTATCTTTTCGTTTTTACTATTGGGTTCTTTTAATATTATGTTCGCTGAATCCCATTGAAGCTGATTCCCCTCTTCCAAAGCAAGTTTGCAATACCTGACTTAGAACTACATATCTTGAATTATTGTAAGAGTCAGATTGGGACAAACAGAAAAACCATAACAATTCTTGGTAACGGCAGCTGCTCTGTTACGCTACTGAAATGTTGAAATAAAAGTAAGAAAAAGGTTGTGGTTTAAATTTCCATAAATAACAAACAATATTAAACAATTTATATTATACACATCAATATTTACAAGTTGAAAGCTTCTTCGACCTTCACAGAATCGAGATTTTTAGACGACTACACAAAAATTAATATACTGATATCCACTCAATGACTCTTCGACAATATTTTCGTGCATATATAAAACATTAGAAGGTTCACAAAGATAAACAATAAACACTTAGTAAACGCAAACCTTTCCACTCAATATTTTACTTTTATAAATTAAAAATTACCGGTAAATTAAAATAATTGTTTGAGAAACTTATTTGGATAATTGTCATTTAGTCCAGGGAAGTTAGGACACAAACATCAAATGTTTCCGATGTTTCTTTCAGTTTTAATCGCACAAAAAAATTGAAGTTTATTTATTTCAAGTTATTTCTCCGATTTCCCACGGAAGTAGGTATTGTAAATATACTTTTTAAATGATAAAGGATCGCTAGCATAGCTAATTATTTATAGCTATCAAAAGCAGAATGTACGATAATGGTTGTATGGGATTTGTAGTAGATTCCACCGGATTGTTAGTATAACTTTCTAGAAAACAAAATTTCAACTCTTTGGAATGGCTAAAGTCATATTTTTGTATACGATCACATAAAAAGTATTAAAACTTTATAAATAACAGCTAAGTTTTACATTTTTTAATATTAAATCTTTCAAATATTTAATTATATTGTACATTTTTTAGATACATTTATCCAAAAAGGCTGGCGTTATTTCAAATGAAACGAAATAAATGTGTCCTTCTTAAAATTCATTTTCAAAATTTATCAAACCAGTCAAAATATATTTAAAAATAATTATTATCAAGTCAATTTTTATGGCGGAGGTAAACTGGACGAGAGACGTTGTAAAACTAATCTCAGCGTAAGCCGTAATGTATGTAAATTTTTCATTGAGTTATTTCAAATATATTAAAAATTAAATGAATTAGAAAATGAAACTACGAACATAAAAACATGTAATAATGTAATGTAGGGGATCATGCAAGAAACTAACCAATTAAAAATGAAAAAGATTGCTAACATTTTAGGTGGATTCATGCAACATCAACTAAACTAAAACTAATTTAAGATTAAATTTAAACTAAGAATATTCAGCTGTTCGTGCAACATAAATTAAAAAATTAATAAACCAACCGGACATGCGCACTCTTTTTAATAATTTGTTAAAACTTCCAATAGTAATCGAGATGTCAGATAACTGAAGATAAATATTAAACGTAAACCAACTTGTTTACGAAAAATAAAGTGGTAAATTATAAACATTTTTAAACATGCAACACAAGCTCATGTAAACAATAACGTAACGTAACTGGCTGTTCGGCAAGTTCAAAACCAGTAGGTAATCTGTGGTCAGAACTTCACGCATGCGTTGTTTCGAATTCATGGAAGAAATTAATTTCTTAGTTGAAAGTTGGTCATCTTTCTTAGTTTTAATTTAAATCTTAATTTCTTAATTTGTTGCATGAGCAGTACTTGTTTGAAACTCGTCCCCTACTAAAAGTATTAGCAATCGAAAACGAAAAAGATTTCTGGATTAATCCCCATTTTCGAAGAAAGAATACCAATAAGGCGAATTTCTCACTATTTTTCATCGGTTGTTTGAATGAAGTTGGATACATTTTGGGTGGGTCGTGGTCGAGTTGTCTCCCGAACCGGACGTTATTACCTGTTTTCGAAAAGGGTCATGTCCGAGATGTATCCCATTCAATTCAGTTATACTTTCTTCAATTCCAACATTTTTTAAGAGGGCGTCGACCCAGCACTGTAGTGGAACGCCTCTCATGCGATAATTACGGTGAAGCAGTGTCGAACGCGGTTAGTACTTGGATGGGTTACCACTTGGGAAACGCCGTCGTAGAGCTCGTACAGCCTGCAGCGAAACACCTTTTCCTACTAGGGTGAGTAGCATATCACAGCTCGCAGGCATTATATAAATGAACACCAGGTATAATGTAGATATGCCGTCTTTCGGATGAGACGTAAAACCGAGGTCCCGAGTCCATGGATGTTGGACTCGATAAATATCCCTACTACTGGTTGGAACACTAGTGGGTTCGGTAAAATTTTCGATTAGGGTTAGTGTGCTCCCGGCGTCAGTGATTAGCATCAGTTGCAGAAATAGACCGACGTTAATTAACCGAATAAAAGAAAAATTTTAATCCAAAAATTAATGAAAAATATATTTTATTTGAACAAGACAAAAACTTGAAAACACTTTTCAATAACAAGTTAATAATTAATTGTGAGGGCAAGTAATCTTCCTCAAATAAAATGTAAATAACGGGGGACAACTCGACCCTAATAAAAATATACCTGCCGGTCTTCGGAGACAACTCAACCCTACCGTTTTGGTGCACACTGACCACAAGAGACGGGCGAGCGTATTCGACAGTACACTGCCGATACCGGACCTACTCTGCCCACTGCCTAACCCACCGAAAATATAACAAGCAACATAACACAATATAATTCGGATGGCTAAAATCCACATCATATATAGGACCTTCATGAAAACAGTTATAAACGGTAATTGAAAATGGAGATCCCACACCTTACAAACAATTTTCAGAAAACAGGTACATTATTTTACCAGTTCACTTTAACTTACGCCGGTCATTTTTTGTTTACTTTACTCCGTCCAATTCACATATAGGATTAAAGGACCTTTTTGAAAATTCAGGTACCTACTTATGATATTTTGCTGCCCGGTTCACCACCGCCGAATTTTGAGACAGCCTCAATCTAGAGCTAAATTGTTTACATTATTCAATCTCAACGTCCTGTCGGTTAAATTTAGAGTGAACATTGTAAAAGAAAGATAATATATCTAACGATAAAAGAAGATTCAGGTAAACTATATTCTAGAAGTCAAGGCAACTCAAGAATCATTATTGACTACTGCTAGTACACGGGGAAGTTTGCATCTGTATTCTGGGCGGAAATCTACGCTATCGACACGTGTTTGCAAATGAACAGAGGCCAAAAGAGTGATAATATTAGGCATTTCCTGTCACAAGTTTACTTAGCGCGTGGTGAAACGTAAATTGCATTTAGAAATTCCTTAATATGATTAGGTATTACCTAACTTTAGGAAACGGTTGGTGAAATCGGGTAATAGACTCCTAGGACTAGAGCACCCAAGAGAGGATTTCGCCAAGAAAGACCTAATGAAAAAAATGTTGAGCCTGATAAGAGCTACTGGTCTCTTCACATAAACGGTACCACCAAGAGCACAAAAAGCATAAAAACTGAGGTGCCGAGGACTCGAAGCCTCTGACTGGTGGTGCCGAACCAATAAATCAATAATCAATCAACTGCTATTACATGTTTTGAGAAGAAATATGTAACAGCGGAGTTCATAAACTATAGTTTATTTCAGAAAGGTATAGTGTAATAAAACCTCATTAGGTATGCAAAGGAAGCACAGAGTGACCCAACGAATATTTAAGCCACTTTCATAGTTTGGCATTTATTTCATTGTAAAATTCTTTCTTTTTATCAAGTGCAGGTAGTACCACCCAGGTTGGGGTCAATATATGGGTTTAGCCTATTGTTATCCATTCACAAACACTGCAAATAGTGTGCCAAAGGCGTGCCGGTAGGATACTCGTAAAAAGGAAAGAATTTTATTTTAACAGAATAAAAATTAGGCATTATGTACATAGTATTAGGTACACTTATTTTTTATTGAACATTATACAAAAAATACATTATACAGAAATTAAATTATAAAAAATCATAATATTCTTCGTCATCTGAAATTTTAATATTACAAACAATACTATTTCAAGACCTACGCCTATGGCCGACACCGAAATTGAGCCGAACTGGACGGAATTCCCCATTTTATTACTCTATACCTTTCTGAAATAGGACTATAGCTTGAAGGTGTTCGAGTTAATCCCTAATCAGCATATGTCAAAAATGTAGAAAACTACTTAGAGAATATAGAGAGGCCACACATTACTCAAAAGTAATGGATTACTTACAATAGATCGAAGTGCAGGCAAATTAGCTTAAATTAGCCATACGACGGAATAATTCCTGAAAGGGTAAACGAAGTTGTAGAGGGTAGAAAAAGTCATAACTAATGCAGGGAAACTAATTCAGGTTCTGAAAGCATGCAAATGAGGAGAGTGGAGGTTGAAAGGAGTGAGAAATGGTTTTTCTCGATTTGTGAAAAAAGTTAAACAAAAAAGTTGTAGATAATTAAAAAATCTACAACTTTTTTTGGTAGAAAATGATCACCAAACATGGTAGGATTGTAAGTTTTTTAATGCCAAATAAATAGAAATGTAGTTTTTGAGAAACTCACATTTTTCAGGAAGTCCCTGAAATTGCTTTTTTTAGAGAGAGAGAGAGAGTTCTGACAGTCCTATTTTTTGTGACGATTTCAACTTTTATATGAACACAAATAACTACTTCAATAGGAAAATGAAAATATAAATCGAATTCTGCCCAAATTCATTTTCTCACTACATAGCTTCTACTTTTTTGTTATATTTCTCCATTTTATTGGATCTCTTGCAATCCTATTCCAGTCCTCTATTCCTATCTGTTTCAAGTCTTCTTTAACAGCATCCATCCATTTCTTCCTAGTTCGTCCCCTTTTTTTCTTACCACCTTTTCCTCCAAGAAGAATCTTCTTCACACACCTTTCGTCATCCATCCTACCCACATGGCTCAACAATCGAAGTAGTTGTGCTTGAATTTTACTTGTAATGCATGGTGCCTTATGTATTTCTTTCTTTGTTTGTTTGTTCTTATTTTCCACTGTCCCCCAGACCTCCAGTTTACTTTTATTCTTTTTATTTAATATCCAACCTTCACTTCCGTATAACAGGGTAGGTTGTATGATTGTTTTGTAAAGTATTAAACATCTTATTTTTGAATTTTTAAAAATACTGTTCATCTAACTTGCATGAAATAGGGCGTCGGCCCAGCTTCGTAGTGGAACGCTTCTGATGCGATAATGACAACCAGCAAGGTCGAGCGAGGTTAGTACTTGGATGGGTGACCACTGGGGAAACACCGTCGAAGAGCCCGTACAGCCTGCAGCGAAACACTTTAGATTACTAGGGTCAGTAGCATATCACAGCTCGCAGGCATCATACCAATGAGCACGAGATATAATGTAGATATGCCGTCTTTCGGATGAGACGTAAGACCGAGGTCCCGAGTCCATGGATGTTGGACTCGAAAAAGATCCCTACCACTGGTTGGAATACTAGTGGATTCGGCAAAATTTCCGGTTAGGGGTAGAGTGCTCCCGGCGTCGGTGATTAGCCTAAGTTGCGCAGAAATAGACCGACGTTAAATAACCGAATAAAAAAAAACTTGCATGAAATGATCAGTTAATTATAAAGAACGAATACAAATGATGATAGAATGGGCTGCGATTATTAATTATTTTTAACATGGATATTATGAGATTATTAGGAATCAGGATAATGAATATAGGTAATAATGATTTTCGCAATTCAATTTTTTTAAAGGTAAAAAAAATTTCGGTTTCGCTTAAATCGCTTTAAAAGGTCATTATAATTTTTTCTGTTCAACTAACTAACATATTCTCCCTCTTCATCTTCTCGTACAGATTCTAATCAGCTGTCATTACCTCGCCCTACTGGTTCAGATTCGATTTCTTCAAAAGATGGTTTTTCGGCATTAGTGCAATTTTCCAACCCATGACAATAAATTTGAACACTGCAAACCATCTCAGAAAAAGAGCTTCTATTGAATCACTACTAGCTATAAAACAATTCACTAATCTGGCAGATATTTTTTATAATTAATTTGCTGATAAAGAAATGCTGGCAAAAAATGGCAGTGAATTACAACTAATTTTTCGATAATCCAGTTTTTTGCACTTTACACAATATTTTTCTATTGACGTTTTATATATATTTTTTTTATGAAAGTTGATGACTTTACAAAAAAAAATTTAGGACTGTCAGAACTTAAAAAAAAAAGCTTTTTCAGTGATTTAAAAAGACATTCAGAACCTGACTTTTTTCTCTGCATTAATTATGCCTATTCCTACCCTTTCCAATTAACTTTGCCATGCTAGAAATTTTTATGTCAATAAGTAGTTAGCTTGGTCTAACTGATCACCAAGAAGCCTTGACTTATATGCAATCAAGCATCTGTGAAATGATCTTTCATCAACCTCCATAGATCGCAATAGACTGATCTTTTAGAAAGTGAAAATATTCCTTAAAAATTCATTTAAAATTATATACTTAGTTTTTAAGTAATTAGGTATCAGTTCACTAAATAATTAGATTAAAATTAATGCCACAGGAATTAAACAATTTTGCAAACATTGTGCGTTAATTTTGAACATTTTAGTTTAAGTAGAACTGTAAAATTATTCCTTCACAGAAACATTTATTGAATTTAAGTCAAAATTACCTCAGCATTTGAGGTGGTAAGTGACTCAGTGGATTTTAGAAGGATATGAGTCTGATTCATTATAAATAAACTATCAACTTATAAAACATTATTCCATACCAATAAAAATGTATTTTTTATACAAAGAAAACTTGTTTTCTTCCATAGTTGAAAAACTCCAGCTTGCTCCTACTGAACTGTTTGTTATGATAATCATAACTTTGATTCTGGACAAAAATCTTTTTTTTTATCATAAATCCAAACAATATTTTTTTAAACTAAATGATGCATAAATTTTGATTTTATCTTCAAAGTAGACTTTCAAACCTGTTATTATTCATATTTAACCATTATTATATCAATGAATATTTAACAAACTAGTTATTTATCAAAATAACTAGTTTTCAATTTCCTTAATGTCAATATAAATTTTAGTTGCACAAAATGTTATTGTGGTGCTAACCCAACATCTTTTAGCACCAAACAATGTTTTTTATAATATGTTGATTTTGTAAAAATGGACACAATTTCAATTTGTGTTCAAAAAATTTTTACCTTCTATAATATTGCTACATTCCTTCTATCATACCTACATATTTTAATATATTGACCAAAATAAAAAAGCTCAATACCTAGGTACATCAAATCCACTTAAACTTTATAAATCAAAATATTTGAAATGCTCTACCATAGCTCTCTTTCTATTTTAAATATACTTTTAATAATTTGGTATAAATTTTTAATAGCTGCTTTTTTACTTTTATCTAAATATTAAAAATCTTGTGACTAAATCATTGAACAATTTGTACTTAAAGTTACATTTTGTACTTTTTCACACCACTAATAATATAACAAATTGGAATGAAAAAGCAAATCAGGCATATCAGGATAGTTCACCAATTGGAGCATTATCTAACCACAACTTATGTAAAAAATGATACAAACTGTCACTCACTGAAACTTTGTAAGGTGTTGGATTTAAGCTTCTTTTAATATCAGGTCTTAAAATCTTTAAGGATCTGTTGACATTTTCTTTGATTTCTTGAAGAGTTGGTAAGGGTCGTAATATTCTTCCATCTATCCATTGCAATATTAACAAATTTTCCACTTTTGAAGGTACTACGTAAGCTCTTTTTGATTCTTCAAATGGATGTCTACATAAAACTTTTTGTTCTGTTGTTGGGGGACTCTCGTTTGCTCTCTGTAAAAGATCTATCAGGGAGAAAGTGTTTCCATAAAGTCTGTAGACATCTTTCTTTCCTGGAATGGTTACTTTAGCTACATCATGACTAAGTTTAATTCTTGGTTCCCCATTCAATTCAACCAATTTATATACACACCCTAATGCAGGTTGCTTCTGACAAGTAACCAGATGAGTCCCTATACCTAGAGAATCTATACAATGTCCTTGCTCATTCAAACTTATTATAGTTTCCTCATTTATATCATTTGAAGCCATGATATTTAATTTACTGAAGTATGGTATATTGTACTCTGATGAAATTTTTTGAAAATATTCTCTAGCCACACTTGATAAGTATGCTAAATCTCCACTATCCAATCTTACACCTATTGCTTCATAGCCAAAATCATGTAAAGCTAATGCCACTGCACAGAAATTTATCAAGCCACTTCTTTTGACATCATAGGTGTCTACAAGTGCCATAAAACCATTAGGCAATGCCAAAGCAAACGATACAAAAGCAGCTAGTTCTCCATCACTTACTTCAGATAACAAAACATTAAAAATGGTAGCAATAGAGGTTCTCCAACTTAGAACACTTTCTAAAAAGTCAACAGCATTTCCTCCATTTTTTGGAGTTAGGAGTGTAGTATTTAAATTATCCAAACTATTAAATGAAGTTATATAAGAATGTGCATGTGTACCTTTAACTGGAATATTAAATAATTTTCCGGCTAAAACATTACTTGTTCCATCAAAACCACCAATATATGCATATTTAGATGCTGATAGACCACCATCGGGCCCCTGAGCTCTTCTTAGACCAAACTCATATAATTTTAGTTTTCCTGCTGCCAGTCGATAGCGTGCTGCATTTGTAGCCATCAAACTTGCATAATTTACTAAATTTAACAATGTAGTCTCTAAAAGTTGCGCTATAACAAGAGGACCTTCTATTCTTATTAGAGGCACTCTTGGAAAAACAACAGTTCCTTCTTTAACTGAATAAAATTGTATCTGCTCTGCTGTAATTTTTCGTAAGTAGTCATAAAATTCTTCTTCTATTGATTTTGGTAAAATATGTTTGATATACTCAATATCACTGTCTGAGTACCTGAATTTTTCTAGAAATTTCAAGCACTCCTCAAGACCTGCAAATATTGTGAATTCTCCTTGGAATGGATTTTTCCTAAAATATAAATCAAAAACTGCGCGATCATTAATTTTTCCAGTTTTCCAGTAAGCATAAGCCATAGTTATTTGATATAAATCAGTTAACAAAGGTTGGACAATACTGTTTTGCCCAATTTTTTTATTATTCGTATCCGTCATTTTGTTAATAAATGAATATTAATGAAACCAGCAGTTACACTTGTTGACACTAATTGATTAGATAATAACAATCTTTGCGCTTGGTTGATAATATTTAAACACTTTTCTATATATCACTCTCTTCTACAATCTACATACATAACCATGTCAACATTTTTGAACTCTGGCATTTTATATTTGTTCAAGAATGTTGCTATCTCTTTTTTATGTAATATCTGCGCAGATGTAAATGGCTAAATTTATCCCTACGTTACTCGGCAACTTACAACACACAAACTGTATAACTGGTTGTATAAGTGGATATTATGGGTGGATATATAGAAAATAAAAAAATGTCGTTTTTTCAAGTGATCATTTATTAATTTCACAGCAATTGGAATAATTACATCTAAGCAATATTTCAGATATGTGAAAAATGAGATTATGATACATCAACATGAAATATAACATTTTCAGGTTATCAAAACTGATTTATTTGACGTTTGTCTTGTCTCAACTCAAGTCATGGGTCATGTCATGTCTCATGTCATATGTCATGTCTCATGTCAGTCTTGTCAATATGTTTTGTTGGTTGTGAATTGTGAATTTCAGCTTCAGCATTTTATTAGTTTTCAATTTTACTAATTAGAATTGCAAATATGCTTGTTTTCTAATATTATCCGTATTGTAATTTTTATTTCATAAGAATGCCTCCGACAATCCAGCAAAATAATCAAAACGCCACCAACGGCGTTGAAAAGAGACCAGTAAAAACTGTCGAAAAAAGGTAAATTAACTGCAAATATGTTCAACATTTATAGTAACAAATATTTTTATTATTTAGGTCTGATTTGATTTGCAAAGTCAAATATTGCAATACACTACCAGATATTCCATTTGATCTAAAATTCATTGCCTATCCCTTTGAGTCGATACGGTAAGATTTGTTGAATGTAATTGTATAAACAATATTGATAATATTCACGCCTGTAGGTTTATCCAGTACAATCCCACATCTCTAGAACGTAATTATAAGTATGAAGTGTTGACTGAACATGACTTAGGGGTCAGTATAGATCTCATAAATAAAGATATATATGCTATAGAACCTGGAGCTATTTTGGATCCTGCAGATGAAAAACTTTTGGAAGAAGACATATTGACTCCTCAAGATTCTAAAAGATCTCGACATCATGCTAAATCAGTATCTTGGTTACGAAGAACAGAATATATATCAACAGAACAGACTAGATTTCAACCTCAAACTATGGACAAAGTTGAGGCTAAAGTTGGATATAGTATTAAAAAATCCCTTAACAATGAAACATTATACATGGACAGAGATTCTCAAATAAAAGCTATTGAAAAAACATTTGATGATACAAAAATAGCAATTGAGAAACATTATAGTAAACCCAATGTTGTACCAGTAGATATTCTGCCTGTATATCCAGATTTTAGCCTTTGGAAGTATCCTTGTGCCCAAGTTATTTTTGATTCTGATCCTGCTCCAGTTGGTAAACAAGTACCTGCTCAAATTGAGGAAATGTCCCAAGCAATGATACGGTAAGAATTTTATATTTTTAAGTGTATTAGCATTTATTTAATATTTTATCTTCCAGAGGTGTGATGGATGAAAGTGGAGAACAGTTTGTAGCTTACTTCTTACCAACAGAAGACACTCTTCAGAAGCGACGAGAAGATTTCATTAATCAAGTTCCATACCAGGATGATGAAGAATATGAATATAAGATGGCTAGAGAGTACAATTGGAATGTTAAGAGTAAAGCCAGCAAAGGTTATGAAGAAAACTATTTCTTTGTAGTACGCCAAGATGGTATTTATTATAATGAACTAGAAACTCGAGTCCGATTAAGCAAAAGACGACAAAAAACTGGTGCTCCTCCCAGTAACACTAGACTTATTGTCAAACATAGGCCTATGGATGCAAATGAATTTAGAATGCAAAGATACAGAGAGAAACAACTTGAACCTCCAGGTAAAACATTTTATATGGAATGGGTATTAAATTTATAAATTAACCTCGCCATTTACTAATTAATTTTTATTTTAATCTTTTCAAGGTGAAGATGATGAAGAAATGGAAGTCGATGAACCACAGGAAGAAGAGGATGCACCTCAAGAAGATCAAGGTAATGAAAGCCAAGCTGAATCTGATCAAGAAAAAGAAAAGGCAGGAAGTGACGACGAGGTTCAAGAAAAAAGAGCTTCCAGAGCTTCATCCAGGTCTTCTAAACGATCAGGATCGGCATCGAGATCTCGATCTAGATCCGAATCATCTGCTAGAAGTAGATCTAAGTCTAATTCATCAGCTGGAAGCCGTTCAAGATCAAATTCACGATCTAAATCGAAATCAAAATCAATAGCAAGAAGCAGATCTAGATCAAATTCTTCGGCTAGAAGCCGATCACGATCGAAGTCACGTTCTAAGTCAAAATCGAGATCTCGATCTAAGTCAAAATCACAATCTAGATCGCCTTCTAGATCGAGATCTAGATCAAAGTCAAAATCTCGTTCTAGATCTGCATCTAAGTCTAGATCAAGATCTCGTTCAAAATCGGCATCTAAAAGTCCTTCGCGTAGTAGGTCAGCTTCTAGATCTAAATCAGGATCAGGTTCAGAGTCAGAATCTGGATCAGATAGTGAATAAACTGATTTTTATTATATTTTTTTTGCATAACTTACTAATAAAATTATAATTATGATCAATGTACTTATTTGTCTTACTTTCAAAGTTTATCACATGATACACCAAATTCAATACTTACAATGTGTTTCTGCTACACTCTTAGCATATACAAATGAAACAATACTAAAATTTTTGCAATTGTAATTGTAACTGAGGACTCACAACAATGAATTAGGACCACAACTTCAACATGTTTGCTAATTGTCCACGTTATCCCATTTTCTGCGCTAAATAAGCATCATATTCCAAATTTTTTATAAATGCGCTGTTTCTCCCTATAGTTTGGGCCATCGCAAAAAAACTGATTTTTAAAAATAACCCCCTAAATACATATTTGAATTTTCTGCCTTTCACGATTAGGAATTTAATTTAAAAAAACGATAATTAAATTGTATTTTGAAAAGTTGCTTCAATAATTAAAATGATTATTGCACAATAACTTGCTAATTTAAAATAGAGGTAATAAAAAAAAATATGATAATTTTAACACCATCAAATTGACGCCAAAAGTCCAAGAAATCAAATTTAAAATTATCAGCTGTAAAGTGTCAGAAGAGAAATATTATTCTACTTTTTTTTAAAGAAATTTGAAACCTAAGACATTCTATCAGCCACATAAAAGGTCATATTTTTATGTATGTGTGCTAGATGCATTTAACAGATTCAACCGCTGGCAAATAGTTTTTTGTAAGTATAAATCACATTCTGATAAAGTAACTGTGCATAAATAATTGAAATTCACTCGCAAATTTTTGGACTCTACACATACAAGACCATCAAGTCACATAATGATGAATATGAAAATATGGCAAAAGTTGACAGGTGACAAACTTACTTCCTTTTCCGGATAAGATTTACGCAAGCGCAATAATCATTTCTGTCTTCTCTGTGGTTTGAGTTATTGTTAGAGTGAATGTGATTATGGCTACTAATAATTATTTTGGATTTACACACGGAGGAACACAATATGGGTTAGTAAAACTAGTCGAAAATGTTACTTGTTCATCATTTATTCAAAATATATTATTAATTTAGACTTTAGTTGAATGGTAGTTTAAAAAAACGTAAACTTGATTTGAAACCGGCGTCCTTGATTACCAAACTACTCCGTCATTGTATTCGATCAATATTTGCCTCCATCTTGCAAATATTTTTCTTGGCTATTAATTAAACTCGCTTTTTCGCCAAAGAGAATGTTACTTATAATACTTGCAGTTTCATTTTTTTAAATTATCTTATTCAATTCAGCGTCTTTTATAACTGGAATTAATCTCAGCGTCTTTTATAACTGGAATTGATCTTTTAGCGCAACCACTGGTGCTTATCAGGCTGGTCAAGCTGGTTATGCCGTAGCTACCCCAGCCACAGCTGCTGCAGCTACTTACGGTACACAGAGAGCTACAGGTTATGACACAGCCTACCAAGCTGCTGCAGCTGCTTCTCAAGGGACTTATGCTGCTGTGGGAACTGGTGCAGCACCAGCATATGAATATGGATATGGTAAGTTATGTTATCAATCTAACACAATGTTATAGTCATCTTAATTGAATTTAGTAAGATTTGTGTTCAATGTTTGTTTACAAACATCATTTTGGGAGTACCCCAGGCGACTCACTTGGGTCCATTACATTTTAATCTCTATCTACTATTAAGTTATATATTAATTATTCAACTGCTTTAGAGCAATTAAAAGTATCTGGAAACAAACAGCGTGAGTTATAATAAATCACTTCTATAACTCATTATAATAAATCGTAAAAGATTCCTGGAATTATTTACTAACCAAATAATAATTTTGACTTTTTCAAATTTAGTTAATATCTAATTATTGTGAATTTTGTGCTGAAAAAGATGAATTTAGTTAGTGAAGATGAGTTATTATGTACACCTCCAGAAATAAGAAATTTATTGCCCGAAAAATCCCAAAACAATATAAAGATGTATACAAAAATTTTCAAGATTGGTGTAGCAGTTTTGTAAAAAGAACAACTCGTGAATTTACCAACATAAATTCTATATAAGCTCTTTACTTTTTGTTAGTTAGGTCACATCTCGATTATTGCTCATCTGTTTGGTCTCCTCACTACTTAACTCACATAAAGTAGATTGAATAAGTTCAAAATGTTTTTTTTTTCCACTATATAGCATTTAAGTTTAATGCTTATTGAGATTACAATATATGGCAATTGGGCATCTCCTCTCTCAAGAGCTGCAGAAAACAAAAATACCTTATATTGTTATTTAACATCTTGAATGGTATTTGTAACTGTTCCCAGCTTCTTGATCAGATCTGTCTGTCCTTACCACCTCACTTAACTAGGCAGGTGAGAACATTTAATGTGCCTTTCCATTGATACAATTATGCTTTCCACTTGTTCCTGCCTAGAGCCATGAGACTAGCAAATTCTCATAATCATTTACAGATTTTTAGTTACTCCATTAATCAATTTAAGAACCACCTGACTCAACTAAACATTTGAATGTAACGGATGTAATTGTCATGGTTTTGTACTATATATTAGTAGTGTTTATGATATGCATGTACATTTTTTTGTTTTGCCGTTTTCATTAAATTGTCTTTTTATTATTGTATTAATTGTTACCACTGTATTGTATTTTATAATGTGAATGTATACTGTATTTGTAGGTACAGTCTGTTTCAAATAGAATGTGTAATAAAACCTAATTTAACATGGAAAACCCTTACCGGGTTGGCAACTAAAACTCCAGAATTTCAAAACAATTTACATTATAATTCAAATCTTTATTCTTTTATTTGCCTTCTCAGCCCTGTACAACAAAGGTATACAATAGAAATCCCATCTTTGGGTCGCTTGTTATTACAGACATAGCCCTACCTTTAGGTAGGGCTGTCAGTAGGTATGATATTATTACATGAAAAACATGATTGTGTCAAATACTAGCCATATAATACAATATCAATTAATAATAATACTTGAATTGAATAGATGAGGCTTTTACTTGATGAAGATCCATACTAATGATGAAATAAAACAATTTAATTTGCATGTAGAACCCAAATCCTTTAAATTAAATCTTTTAGAAGCCCTCAAGATTAACAAAGACAAATATTCAGGTAATCTGCTTAACCACCAAATAGATATCAATCATTCTCCCTTATTAAACCTTTCTACCTAGAAGATGTGATGGTTGTGGATAAATTTTCCTATATAAATTGAAAGTTTTTCATTGTATCTTCACTAGTTTGAAAAAGCTACTGTGTAGCGAAACGCGTCACTAATTTTAATTTGAACATTAGTTCAAAATAAAAATGAAGATTTAAACAAATTAAATTGTTTTATTTCATCATTAATAATAATACATTCATTACAGAGTCAATTATAATAATATTTATAACAATTAATTATTTGTATATTATGATTTACAAGAATTATAGAACAACATGGCATTATTAATATTATTCGAACACAAAATATTAGTTACCTGAAAGTGAAAAATCCGATGAATTTTCATCAGGTCCGAACTTTATAACTATTGGCTCTATGGTTTGTTCCATTAAATTGTCTAATTTCCACATTGCTGCTCTTCTTTGACTAGATTTTCTATGCATTTTCACCATCTCTCTGCATTAACTTGTTCCAGAGCTTCTTCAAAATGTGCATGGACATCTTTCATTTTATATGTGGTATTTTTCCTTATCACCAATCCTTTCACCTGAGCCCAAATTAACTCTATAGGGTTTAGCTCGCAATGGCAAGGAGGAAGTCAAAGTATTATAATATTCCGGTTTTTTGCCATTTCGTCAATAGTATAGCTTGGGAAACTATGTTTATGTATATTTACAATTGCCAGCAGTTATTTTTTTAACATTTATCCTCTTTAAATGTAATTTCTCTATCTAAAAGCCACTGAATGATTTCCGCTATTTTCCAAGCGTTGGTAGGGAATTTTTCACATCTCCTTGAATGATTAGGAGCGTTGTCCAAAACAATTACGAGTTGGGCGGAATTAGAGTTATCATTTGTGAAAAATAGTCCTCAAAACATCAGCATTCATATCTTCGTGATAGTCTCCGGTGTGAATTGACTCAAATGCTAACAAACCATCTTTCAAAAACCCATATGTACTTCCAATGTGCGTAATTATCAGTCATTTTCCATTTTCATTGAGAAAATCCCTTATTGATCGCAAATAATTCCATCTCCAACATACAATTTCATTTTTTTCGATTAAAAGCGACTTTCTGTTTACTTTTTCCCATCTAAAATTCATCTCGCAGAATTTTTCACAATTAATCTTCTCTAATTTCATAAATAATGGTGAAACCCAAATAATTATTGAGTCAGAACCATTTATCGTGAAAAGAACTTTGCATGATTTTAGGATATTGCTTAAATATAAAATTCACAATTATTCAGATTTTTTGAATCACGAGCAGGCACACCCTTGGAATGGTCATTTTACAAGGGTTTATTGCTCTCTGCCTTTTTCACATAGAGTATAGTTCTACTATAAGATTTTTTTTCATGTTCAATTTTTTATATATGGAATTGGGCTTGCCCATAAAATAAATGAATAAAAAATGCTTTGAAACTTTTTCAACGACAACCTAATGAATACCAAGTTGAAAGTGTATATTTTAATCATTTTTATGTTAAAGTATTAATTTACATACATTAAATATCTTTTTCCTTGACCTTTTATTAATTTCGATATTAATGAATTATTTAATTTAAAAAAGGATGCGCTAATGGACGTCATTAACGCACTCTTTTTTGGTGATTTTGACGTTTTGATGACATTTTGATATAGACAATATACCAATATCATTATTACATTCTACGTCATTGGTATGGAGTTGACATTATTATCTCCTGATAGTCTTTGTGGAAAAGTGAATTTTGTCACAAAAAAAGAGTTTACGGTCAACGAAAAAATATTGTAATCAACTCATTTGTTAATGGGCGATTAATAAACTCAACTCGCTATCGCTCGTTCGTGCTTTAAACAGTTTCGCTTATTAATCGCCTTCATTAACAAACTAGTTTATTAAATAACTATTAATTGATGAATAATTTCACACCACTTAATTCATTTTAGGACAAACTGCAGCAACAGGTTATGCAAGTGGATATGACCAAACTGCTGCAGCTGCTGCTGCGGCAGCTGCTGTAGTCAAACCTGCAACCTATGCTACTACATACACTCAAAGAGCTACTACACAACAGGCACAGCAAGTGGCGGTGAGTTGTATTTGTTTTAGTTAAGCTGTTGAATCTTCAATCTAATTTCTTTACCAAAGAAAAAAGAAAATAGTTGATGAAATTTTGGTAAAAACAAATAACAAAATAGCTGTCTAAACCTGAAGCCTAAATTGATAACATTTGGTCATTTTTCAGTAAAACTTTCTACAAATTATAGATGTAAATGTAGTAATTTTTGGTTTTGTAATAGAAATATGAACTATGAAAAATATAATTGAACTGTCAATTCAATAGTAACAAATAACATGTACCGGGTGTCTTATTAAGAGAGGTAACCCGCTGTATCTCAGAAACTATTTATCGCACTGCTTAGAGAAAAAAATCTGTGTTATACTTTCGCATACGAGAAACTGCTGGAAATCATTTTCAAGTTTTCTACTCAACCGCTAGAGGGCTTAGTTCACAATAATTACAAAAAAACATCATTTTTCTATAATAAATGTACCGTTATAATACCACAAAATTTAAATATTCGTAATCATTAGATTATTTTACGTAAGTTTGCTCCAGTACTTTTTCCTCTATCTTGTAAAATAACTGAGTAGGGGTAAGTGGGAAAGCTGACTCAATAAAAACTGTTATTTTACTTCTGCTTTATGGATTTTGACAAACTTAGTATCATTTGAAAGGGAATTCAGTGCCCAATAAAATATATCATCGTTTCATTTAAGTGGTTTTAACGGTCGCTAGAAGACGGTGATTGAACAATTGTTTTGTTTTCAACTTTTTTTGGGAATCTTCAAATGCGATGCTATATTTTTTAATCATTTACTTGATAGAGGATGGAATAAAAAAAAGTGATAAAAACCGCATCTCAATACCCATTTTCTAAGCGAAGATAAGAGAAAAAACAGGTATACATAAAAATAGGATTTTGACAAGTTCAGTATCATTGTAACAATAACCAACAATTAATTACGAAACAAAAACAGCAAAAATAAACTACATTGACTAGGTAAAGTAACCTAAATATACTGCTCGAAATAATTTCCATCTTTTTCAATACAGATATTTTATCTTTGTGTGGTAACAAAGGAAGCTTCTATTTCATCCCTGGGAATACTGTCAATCAGTTCTTGTCTGAAATACTAAATCTTTAATTTGACCCCATAGATAAAAATCTAACATAGTAAGGTCGGGAGATCTTGGCGGCCACGGGAATATGCTATCTCTTCCTATCCTGTAACGAGTTATTTTTTTTTCGTAATATATTTTATTTTACCACTAGGTTGTATATAACTCGTTACTTACTTTACAACCCTTTCTATTACCGCATCAGTTTTTTTGTTATTACCGTTATAATATATTTTAGTATAAGTCCGAGGTACACAAATCCAAATTCTACCATACACAATTTATTCATTTCCGATATTTAAATTTTTCAACTGAAGGGACGCCCGGTATATACACCATTTTAATTAAAACCGAAGCCGTCCGGTATATGTAAAACTTTTTGTTGTAAGTAGATAAATTTCACGTTTAATTCCCTTACCACTACTAAGGCCAAAAAGTGTAGGTAGGATTTTGGATATAAATTAGTGAACAATTGATAGAAGAGGATTCTTGCTCTATTATTTCCGTGAATCTGATCTCGACTCTCTGCATAAAACTGGAAAAGTATTGTGATTTAGTGAATTAAGATTGTGTATTCCGGTGTGGAAGCTGTAAATCATTTTTACAAATAAACTGTGTATTCGAAACTTTCCGTACCGCCGCTAAATACTAAATTGTTAAATGTATGGTTTTGAAAAATTTTCCGATTGGCTATTTTTTTCTTTTGTTGTTGAATTGAAATTTTTTTTAATTTGTTTCTTTTATATGGAAATAAAGATTTGTGAACTGTAATTTGATTTCGAATTTTATTCACAGCGTTTAATACATATATATTAATTAACTGATATAAATTATTAGTGGATTCTCGAGTGATTTTATGCTTTTGGTTCTCAGTAGTTTTATTTTTAATTGATATCCAAGTGGATTATAATATTTTAATTTTATGCTAGTCCTAATATTTTTACTCTTTGTGTCGATAGCTAGGTACCGTTTAACTCGTGGAACAATTCTTTTTATTTTTTTCGGAATAATAGTTGCCGGCCTTATTTAGATTTAAGGGTTAATCAGACTTGGAAGAGGCTTAGCCACAATTTGTTTGATTGCCCGGCAGATCTAATTCGTTCTTGAATTTTTTTTTTTTAATAATAGTTACCGAGTTAAATTAGATTCAAGGGTTAATCAGACTTGGAAGAGGCTTAGCTACAATTAATTTGATTACCCGGCAGATCTAAATCGTTCTTTCCCCGTCTCGTAGAATAATTTTTTTTTTACTATTTTTTTTTTCTGTTGGGGTAATAGTTACCGGTTTTTATTTAGATTCAAGGGTTAATCAGACTTGGAAGAGGCTTAGCCACAATTTGTTTGATTGCCCGGCAGATTTAAATCGTGTTTAATTTATTTTATTTTCTGTCGGAATAATAGTTACCGGCTTTATTTAGATTTAAGGGTTAATCAGACTTTGGAAGAGACTTAGCCACAATTTGTTTGATTTCCCGGCAGATCTAAATCGTGCATTAGGGACCCCGTTAAACTCGGTAGATTTGAACCGTAGTTGATAACCTGACCGTTACGTCCGTCAAAGTACCAAGTATATGGTATAGATAGCTTATTTTATTTTCCCCGTTATTTTGATTGTCAATATAGAATTATCCGTAAAATAGACCACAGAGTATTAATGGACTAAAGGTTTCTTTTTGATTATTTTGTGATATACCGACCTATTGGGTGATCATAGGGATACACTAAACCGTAGGTAGTATACAACTCTGCTGAATCCCTGTTTCCTTCATTAACCCGTAACTTATAAATTGGAGAATCCATACTTGGTTGTAAGTAGGCAAATAAAGTGAATTCAACAAGACCCCTGGAATTTTCCGTAACCTCCATCTGAGGCTATCTGGAACTCTTGACGCTAAGGGTCAAGGGGCCGTGGAGCAAACCACGTTAATAATCTGGCGCCGAGATTTTGCATCAAGGGTGTCCTTAGTGACGTGTTAGTGTGGCAGGAGCCACGTGAAGAAGGAAAGCACGTTACAATCCACATATACTTATATTGTTGGTTTAAAAAATGCTCACTTCATTTGTAAAGTGAGCTGGACAGCCATCTTGTTGTAGCCACATATTGTGCTGTCCTGCTAAAGGAACATCTTCTAATAATATAGGCAATTCATCTCTTAAGAATCTTGAGTAATGCTCGCCATTTAAATGTTCATCAAAAACAAAAGTGCCTCTAATTTTACCATCTAAAATCCCACACCATACGTTAATTGACCAACGACCCTGGTTAAAATCTTGTTGCATCCAGTGTTGATTGTGATCAGACCGACAGTGTGTATTATGTCTATTTATAGATCCATTACTGGAAGATGTAGCTTCATCGGACCACATTATATTTGATAAAAATTTGGATTTTCATTCAGCATATCCTTAAACCAATTACAATGATCCAGTCTTTTATCATAATCCGTAGCTTTTAATCCTTGTTGAAGAGATACACTATATGGATGGAAACGATTTCTTTTTAAAATAGAGTGAACACAATACCTAAAAATTCGTAACTCGCAAGCTAGTTTTCTTACACTAACTTGTGGATCTACATCAATGTATCCTAAAACATTTATCTCAACTATTTCTGTATTGTTTCTTCGCCGTTGTGTAGAATTTCTTTTAGGTTGAACAGATCCGGTTTTTTTAAACATTTAACCAAATTTTTAAATGCTCTTCTGCAAAAATATTATCGCAAGGGAAATCTTAATGCATATTCTCTTGCCGCAATCGGAGCATTCTCAAAACATTCAAAATATACTTTTTTCGTAATCCCATACTGTTATTTTGATTTAACGGTATTCAGATGACTATTGAAAAGTTAATGTTAACAGCCTCCGTCCGTTAAGAAATCACTTCTGCACATGATTCTCCCAATATTTCTAAAGAAATTTGATTTTGTTCCTCAATTTCATCCATGGTCGGTGTTAAAGCGAACTCGCGAACATAAAAAACTGACGTTGTTTATAATATTGTTAAGCTGACACGATGTTGGGATTTTTCTGTAGAATTACGAGGTACCTACGTGGTTTGTTCTTTCCTCGGAATCAAAATGTAATCTTTCAGTGAGATTACGAAAAGTCTTGAACGACACACGGCCGATACGCAAATAACGGATTCGAATGTCATAATCCTCGGCTGCGCCTCGGATTCCAATATTCAACCTCATCCGTTATTTGCTACATATCGGCATTGTAACGTTAATAACTATAACATCATAAGCTTCGCTATTTGTGTAAGGCATTACGTATTTTTAAATTACTAACTGTTACAGGTTCATAAATTCACTCTACATTAATTTTATGTTTAAAATTTTCAATTTACTTGAGTATAAAACTCGATCCCCTAGTATACCTATTTTTTCTCGTATATTTGCTTAGAAAATTGTTGTGACCTTTATTAGACTTGTTGATATTAATCATAAAATAAGTAATGTCATCGAGTTCTGTCAAAGTTTATATTGAATAAAAAATGTCTATTTCTAAAAGATGGAAATAATTCAGTTTCAATTATTAGTTTAGACCCTTCTCAGAATTATAATAATTGGCGACGAGTGAAAAAAAAATCATCCAATTCTCAAGAAACAGAGGAAATTTCAATAATTTTTTTCAAATGGATGCAGAACAATTTAAACAACTTATGTCTGTAATGCGTGAGCAGCAGCAAAGTCTCATTAACGAGATTAAGAATCAATTACGTCCGGAACAACAACAGCCCTCAGCAACTTTTCCTGTGAAATTTTCAAGTATAGCACCGTTTGAAAATTTTGATGCCCACAAAGAAAAATTTTCCTGTTATCTTGAACGTTTTGAAAACTATTATAACATGAAAGGAATCAATGATGAATCGAAAATTGCTCAGTTGCTCTGTGTTTCAATAGGTTCCACACATTATAATAGTTTGGCAGCATTTCTTGGTCCCGACAAAGCAGTAAAACTTTTGAACTACAAAGATTTAGTGCAGGTTTTGAAACAAATGCCAATACCAAAGAAAAGTGTCATTGTTTCTCAACATTATTTTCTAAACGTTTACCAAAAAGAACGTCAGACAATTGCCGAATATGTTGCAGCACTTCAACGCGATCTTGCAGCACTTCAACGCGATCTTGCAGATTGTGAGTTTTCAACTACATGTGAATGTACCAGGTCTGTTTCTATTGCAGACATTTTCCTCAGAGCTCAGTTTATTCGTGGGTTGCGTGATGATTGGTTAAGAAAACAAATTTTACAGTCAAACGTTACATCTTTCGAAGAAATATTAAAAAAGGCATCTGCTCTCGAAGCCTCGAAAATAGAGAGTAAACAATTATCTCAGCACTCCAGTTCGAATCACTCGAATTTCAATACAAGTGATATCAAAGCAATTTCAAATTCTACAAGACATAATAGGAATCGTTCCAGTTTGCAATCAAATTCTCGATTACAGAGTCCAAATCACCAGAATTTGCGATACCGCCACAGTCAACCAGATTACAAGGCACTTGGTATCGAAAATCTTTGTATTCGATGTGGCAGAAACAATCATAAAATTGGAGATTGTCGATTGTCGATAGAAACAAAGTTTCCTGTCAATCCTGCAAGAAAATTGGACACGTTGCAAAAGTTTGTATTACAACATTGTTAAATGCCAATCGCAAAAGATCCGGTATAACAAACACAAGTTCCACATCAGTGCATGTTGTTTCTGACGATCAAACAAGTTCTGATTATGAGTATGGCGTTAACCAGATGGACACATTATATAATCATTTTGAAGTGGTTGATTTATTCAAAATACGTCCTGATTCTGATAAATATTATATTATGCTGTACCTAAATGGGAAATCTCAACGTTTCGAAGTCGATTCAGGTGCAAAGTTTTCTTTACTAAATGAGAACGATTTCAATAATTTAAATTTGAATGTACCCATGAAAAAATCAAACATAGCTTTCAGATCCTATTCAGACAATGCAATTCAATCCAAGGGAAAAGTCTCTGTTAATGTTGAATACCGTGGGAAGGTGATTGAAGATGAACTACACATTGTTTCAGCGGGACATGATGCTCTACTTGGGCGACAATGGATTCGAGGACTAGGTATTGAACTTCATCAAATTGACACCGACATGAAAATCTCAGCTCCAGTATATACCATGCAGCACGTCAACTCAATCGAAAGTATATTCAATCATTTTTCACCAATATTCCAAGCAAAAGTTGGATGTGTTCCAGGACTGAAAGTTACACTTCAACTAAGAAAAGGCGTTAAGCCCTCGTTTACAAGAGAAAGAAGTGTACCATATGCACTCCGGGAGCTTGTAAACAAAGAACTGGATTCCCTAGAAGCAGATGGTATTATATCATTAGTTCCTACAAGCGACTGGGGTTTACCTTTAGTCGTAATTCCGAAAGCAGATGTAGGTGTTCAATTATGTGTCGTATACAAATGTGGGGTTAACGAAAAACTAGTTCAAGCAAATCACCCAATACGTCGCATAGACGATGTCTTGAACAGCCTTCGAAATTCTAAATACTTCTGTAAGCTTGATCTCTATAAAGCTTAACTACATCTACAAGTAAATGAAGAAAGCAGTGCCATTCAAACAATTTCAACCCACCGTGGCACTTATCGCATTAATCGTCTCAGTTTTGGAATAAAGACAGCTCCATCCGAATTTAATTGCATTCTTTCTCGAGCTCCTTAAGGGTCTTACAAAAACAGAATCGTATTTTGATGATATAATTGAACATGGATTGACCATTGAAGAATGCACTGAAAATTTAAAATCATGCTTGCAAAAACTCATGGATTATGATCTTCATCTTAACAAAAATAAATGTTCATTCTTTAAAGAACGAATTGAATATCTGGGACATATTGTAGAATTCAATAAAATTTCAAAATCTCCAGTCAAGATACGTGCAATTCAAGATATGCCACGTCCATCTAATGTAAATGATAAAAGATTCCTAGGTCTAGTCACCTATTATTCCAGATTTGTTCCCGATTTTTCAACTATTTCGTACCCTCTTCTATGTTTGCTTAGAAAAAATAAACGATGGTCATGGACAGCACTGTGCGAATCAGCGTTCATAAAATTAAAGGCTGAGCTTTGTAGCAATCGTGTTATTATACCCTTCGATCCCTGTTTACCACTTGTTTTAACCACAGATGCAAGTCCCACTGGAATAGCCGCAGTACTCAGCCATACTATAGACGGAGTTGAAAGACCAGAGGCATATGCTTCGCGTTCGCTTACAGCCTCTGAAAGCAATTATAGTCAACTTGACAGAGAAGCTCTTGCAATCATTTTTGGTGTTAATCACTTTTATAATTATTTATTTGGAAAGCATTTCTTACTTATTACCGACAATGAGCCAATTTCAAGAATTTTTCATCATCATAAAGCACTTCCACAAATGACGTCTTCGCGTTTACTTCGTTATGCATCATTTCTCTCAGGTTTCAATTATTCCGGTGATGAAGTGAATCAAATATATGATCAAGTAATTTTTCAAATCTCAAGCGAAAAAGTTACATCTACGATAATTAAAAATGAAACGAAAAACGACCCAGATCTCAGCAAAATTGTTCAGATGTTGAAAAATCAATCAATGGACTCTGAATACACATTGATTGACGATATACTTTTTAGGATGGATAGAATTGTAATTCCAGGAAGTTTAAGATCCAGTATACTTGAGGAACTACATGAAACACATCTGGGAATTACAAAAATGAAGCAATTGGCACGCCGCTATGTGTATTGGCCTAGCATTTACCGGGACATCGAAAAACTGGTCAAAAGTTGTAAAAACTGTGCACTAACAAGATCAAATCCACCTAAGGTACCTGTTCATCCATGGGATTTACCTACAAGTAATTGGGAGAGAATCCACGCTGATTATGCAGGTCCTTTTGAGTCATGCTATTTCTTAGTATGCATCGATGCGAAATCAAAATGGGCAGAAGTTAAAATATTAAAGGATGCACCAAATAGTTTAACGACGATTAGATTATTGGAAAATATTTTTGCAGTACATGGGTATCCATTGGAAATAGTTTCGGACAATGCAACCATTTTCAAAAGTGAAGAATTTCAAAAATATTGCGAATTCAATGGAATATTCCAAAAATTTATAGCTCCAGGACATCCGGCGACAAATAGACTCGCAGAAAGAAACGTGCAGACTTTGAAGCATAGATTGAAAAGTATGCATGACAGTACGCCTATTCAAGACAAAGTTCAAAACATTTTGTTTCGGTATCGCGCGACACCACTAGCTTGTGGAGAATCTCCTGCAGAGTTGTATTTACACCGGAAGATGCGAATCCGTTTGGATGTAATTTTTCTTTATCGACCCCAAGTCTCACAGACTCCATACAAACCGGTACGTTCATTTCAAGTGGGGGAGAGGATCCAGGCTAGAGTTTTCATAAATAACAAACATATATGGCAGCTCGGAAATGTCGAGAAGAAACTTGGGAATCTTCATTATCTGGTAGTTTTAGACACAGGAAGAACATTAAAAAGACATGTTAACCAATTGAAATCAACGCTAGTCCGGAAAAAGTCAGTAACGTTTGAACCCAGTCAGTCATTCGATGTTCCAATGCTTCCAGCAGTACCTCAAATTAATCCAGATTTATTGAATCATCGTCATTTAGTTGAACCAACACCTGATGTATCATTATTACGACCTCAAAGAGAAAGACGTCCACCTGCTTGGTCCAAAGACTACGTAATGGCATAAAATACGAATTCAGGAGTATGTTATATATGTATATAGGAATGTTAAATATTTATATGTTTTAAAATTTGTCTATTTATATTGTGAAATAGTTTCGTAATAAGGAGGGGAGAATTGTTGTGACCTTTATTAGACTTGTTGATATTAATAATAAAATAAGTAATGTCATAGAGTACTGTCAAAGTTTATATTGAATAAAAAATGTCTATTTCTAGATGGAAATAATTCAGTTTCAATCATTAGTTTAGACCCTTCTCAGAATTATAAATATTGAGATGCGGTTTTTACCATTTTTTTAAAATTCTATGCTCTTTCAAGTAAGTGATTGAAAAATATAGCATCGCATTTGAAGATTTCCAAAAAAAACGTGAAAACAAAACAATTGTTCAATCACTGTCACCCAGCGACCGTTAAAACCACTGGAATAAAACGATGATATAATATTTTATTAGGCATTGATTCCCCTTTCAAATGATACATAAAGCGGAATAAAAGTTATAACAGTTTTATTGAGACAGCTTTGCCACTCACCCCTACCAGTTATTTTACAAGATGGAGGAAAAAGTACTGGAGCCAACTTACGTAAAATGATCTAATGATTACGAATATTTAAATTTTGTGGTACTATAATGGTACATTCATTATAGAAACATGTTGTTTTTGTTATATTGTTGTGAACTAGCGGTGGAGTAGGAAACTTGAATAGTTATTTGTATGCCAAGGACTGAAAGTGCTACTTTGTTGGACGAGTCTGAAAATTGCGAGGCGAGCAATAGACGACTCCAACAAAGTAGTATTTCAGCCGCGGCGTACACAACATTTTTTAGACGACGCATAAGATCCAAAACTTTTTCAATTACACTGAGGAAAGAAAATAAATAATAGAGAATTTGCTTTCTTCGGTGAGATGAGGTGGCGTGGATTCGAGTAACCCTTCATCGCTGATGTTTTCTTTTTAATCATCATTCATTGTTATTCATTAATTTAGACAAAACAGAAAATTGAAAATTTAAGGTTATGCAAAATCGTCGAAGTGAAACTGTCAACATTGAAGTGGCTAGAGTCACATTTAAGGAAGTTAAAGTTGTCTACTCCAGAGCGTCCCGAAAGTGTGTTGCAGTACGGAACTGTCACTTTCACTACATGGAACACTCAACACGCAACTTTCGGTATGTAAATGAATACAGAACGAGCAACTTTCAGATGGCGTCGTCTATAAAATAATTTCCAGCAGTTTCTCGTATGGGAGTTTGTAATGCAGATTTTTTTCTTTACGCTGTACGATAAATAGTTTCTGTCACTCACCCGGTACATCAACATTAGTTAAATATGTTATGACTTCATAAGTATAACAGCAAAGGATGGTTAAACATACTCTACTTGGTTAAAAAATACAAAATTTACTACATTTATTTCTATAATGTGCTGTACACATTTGTTACATTTTGAATTAATATTGTATAACATTGGAAAAAAATGATGTTATAGTGTTATACTGATAAAAATTTCAATTATTGTAAATGAATGGGTAATGCTCGTAAATAAATAAACAATGTCAAAATTTTGGTATTTTGCAAAATGTATTTTGCATAGGTATAATTCAAAACCATAATTTTCTTATTGTCTGTCCTTTCAGCAGACACAAAGTATGCAGATGATTTATTGTAATTAAACTTCTGCAAAATCTAAGAAATTTAATTTAGTAATCCTTAATTAATTACAGACAGCAGCTGTGGCAGCTGCAGCTGCTGCTAAACAACCTGCCCAATATACAGCCACATACCAACCTAGCGTGACAGCGTATCAAACTACTTATGCTCAACCAGCTGCCCAAACCACTATAGCAGCCCAACCTACAACACAGGCTAAACAACGTAAGTACTTATCAGAAATAAACCACCTTCCATTGACCATTTTTCCACCTTTTGTAGTCATTAAACATTTAAAACTCCATTTTTCAAATACTAATTTGAATGACCACGCATTTTTTATAGAAAATTTAAACGAATACGTCGTGGTCATGGGAATTTAGGTTTTTTATAAACTTCCTAGGCACTTTTCAAAAAGCCGAAAGACAATGCATTTTTTGTTATGACTGACCAATTCAGGCAAATTGTTAAAAGGTCGGCAAACCAAGAACAGAAGAATGTATATCATGTTGTGGCTGATTATTTTTAGGCATTTTACAATTTGACAAAAGCAGTGCTGTCAAAACCTGAAAAAAAAGTCAAAAATACTTCTAAGTATAATAATACAGTTATATATTCTTTTGTTTTTCCCGCATTTTATCAATTCAACTGAATAACAAAAAATGTCTAGGTATTTTATACGAGTATATATATATATATATATATATATATATATATTATATAATCTTATACCCTTGTACATATAGGTGTCCATCTCTTGTTAATGTTTTCGCTTCTTCCCAGGATTTGTCTCTCTCATATTTTACCCACCATTTTGCTCCATGTCTGTCTTGGTCTCCCTCTTATTTTCTTCATTTATGTTCTTGCCTCATATATATCCGTCTTACTTTATGAAAATCCTAAATTTAGCATTGTGCCTATGATATATAAAACAAAAATTTGAAAAAAATGCTTGTTCCTTCATTAAACCATTGTTCCAATCCTCAACAATGTTGATCTGCCTTAGAGGCTAATTCTACAACGACATATTCAGGATATGATGCCGCACTTTATTCAGCCGCCACCATGTACGTTGCCCAACAATCTGGTGGTGCTCAACAGAAAACTGGAGGCTGGCAAAATTACAAAAAAGCCGGAATTGGAGCCAAAAGTATTCGTCCCAAGGCGCCTCCTAAACCACAACAGTTACATTATTGTGACGTTTGTAAAATAAGGTAAGAAATTTGTTTTTAATATCGTTAAATTTTACTATTTAATTGCATAAAGTTGAATGTTGGAGAGTAGCAACTTATAATAGTTGCAATAAAAATCTCTATAATTGTCTGAAAAAGCATTAAATTTCCTTTAAAATTAGTATTTTTTGACCCAATAAGAACCAAGGTGTACAGTCTGTCAAATTTCTCAAAATGAAAAAAATGCAGGTTTTGGGATAATAGAATTTTATTTTCGCACATATCTATCTTGGTTGGTTCATAGATTGGTCCGTCGTATTTGGACCATAAATTGTCTGTTTCAAGGTTGGTTAACCGAAACTTGAACCGTGCATTCGCGTTTTTTGGAAATGATGACGGATCTTCAAGTGCAGTGGGCTTCGAAAGTAATGAAATAGAATATTTCATTACGAGTCCAGAAAATAGGCTTTTCCCGTGTACGCACGACGGGTTCTCGTAAGTCGTGCAAGCACGGGAAAAGCATTTGTGGATGTGTAATGAACGATACTTTTCATTATACTTTTCTGAAAACAAAAACTAGTAAGTATTTACTATACTTTAATTCAAAACACTGACATGTGCTGTAATAATACAATTGTTGTTAAGTGTTGCTAAGGGAAATAAACAATAACGCATTTTAGCGCACATGATAACTTTTTCCTGTGCGATCGCACAGAAAAAGGTCATTTTTGGTACCCTAAATAGGCATGTTAAGATAGGGTTTCCAGTAAGGTATAATGAAAAACGAATTCATTTTATGGGTGATGAAGCAACTACTAATAAGAGGGCTGAAACTGCTTTGCGTTTTAGCATTTTATGAAAATTTGGCTTCCACTTTATTCAAAAACAAACTGAATTAAACTTGTAAACAAATTGTTGCGAAATGACGTACGTCAATTTTTACTTGACAGACGCTTAACCAACCATTTCGTTTACGAAGAATTCGAATGGGCCGGAACTAACCGAGGGTCTGGCGTCATCGTTTATGAACCGGCCGGTTAACCTGTATAGCCTCCATTAACTAACCAAGAAAGCCATTCGAAATCGCCATATGTATTATTACACATATTCTGCATTTTTCACAATAGACATCTTGTATTAGTAAGGGATTAGTTTAATTTTATAGCATTTTGTTATTTTTAATATATTCTATTGTTTGTTCTGGTATTCCATTTCCACTATATTTAAAATGCACAATAGGCTATTTACAATATACATTTATTAGCAGTTTCTTTATACATCATATTCATACAATTATATACAGGAGGTTAAAACTTAACTAACTTCATTCTTATATCTTGTCTACTTCTTTTTTTAGAAAAGACATTACCATAAAACTATAATATGTCAACAGTGTTGCCATATTCAACACCCTCTCTTAATGGCTTTCTAATCTAAATAAACAACACAAAAATATATTACAATAACGATAATAATGTAAGCAACATATTAGTGATTCTTGTAGTACATATGTGTCAAACAAACAACTTAACTTAACCTGACCTAACTATAATAAAACAAGACATTTCATTTATCATATTCTAAACCAATATTAATGCAGTTGGAATAAAATTGTGCCCTGTAAAGACCTTTTGTTAGAAAATCTGCAAGTTGGTACTTTTTATTTATATATTCAAGAATTAAGATGTTATTATTCAAATGTTCATAAACGAAATTGTATTTTAAATCAATGTGTTTGACTCGTTTGTTATTTGGAATAAAATTGTGCCCCGTAAAGACCTTTTGTTAGAAAATCTGCAAGTTGGTACTTTGTATTTATATATTCAAGAATTAAGATGTTATTATTCAAATGTTCATAAACGAAATTGTATTTTAAATCAATGTGTTTGACTCGTTTGTTATTTTCAGGAGTTTTTATTAATGAAATACATCCTTGATTGTCCTCAAATACCTTAAAATGCTTAACTTCTATTTCCATATCCGTCAATAGTTTCCTAAACCATAAACATTCCTGCACAGCACTACACAATGCTACAAGTTCGGCTTCGGCGCTTGATAAAGCAATGCAGCCCTGTTTACGTGTTATCCAAGCAATACTATGCCCAAAAACTTTTACTAAATATCCAGACGTTGACTTCCTGTCGCTAACATCTGTTCCCCAGTCAGAGTCTACATAACAAACTAAGGGTAGATCAGTTTCACCTCTATTATATTTTAAATATACATTCACAGATCCTTTTAAGTATCTTAATATCCTCTTCAAATGCATCCATACTTCATCTGAATTTTTATCCTGGAATCTTGAAAAGTAATTCATGGCATAGCTTAAGTCTGGTCTCGATCCTAACATCAAACATCCTATCAACTGCCTAATTGGTTTCTTTTCTTCTTTATTTATGTTGTTTAAATTTAGTTTCAATTTTGGGTCAATCGGTGTTGCACAAGCATTGCAGTTTTCAAAATTGAATCTCTTAAGTATTCCCATCGCATATCTGCTTTGACTTATCTTCAAAACTCCTTCCTCTTTATTATAATCAATTTCAAGACCTAAAAAATTCTTCAAATTCCCTTTATCTTTAATGTCAAATTCTTCCATCAATTTTGTTTTACACTCGATAATTATTTCCATATCCTTTCCTGCTATAATAAAATCATCCACATAAATTAAAATGTATATAATATCCTCTCCTGACCTTCTTTTGTATAAGCAATAATCCGTTTCACATCTTTTAAAACCCAAAACTTTTGTTAAAAAATCGTTAATTGTATTGTTCCAACACTTCACCGCTTGCTTCAAACCATATAATGATTTTTCCAACTTGAAAACTTTATCCTTCTTACATGTAACCCTCTCTGGCGGAAAAATGTAAATATCCTCTTTTAACTTACCGTTAAGAAAAGCAGTTCGTACATCCAACTGAATAAAGTTATACATTCTTTGATTACCTACTGACAGAAGTGTTTCGTATCGTACTTAGTTTCGCTACTGGTGAATATAATTCTTCATAGTTAAAACTATCCTTTTGTGCAAACCCCCTTACAGCAAGTCTAGCCTTATATCTTTCTTCAACATTTTCCTCATGCGGCTTTTTCGAAAATACCCATTTTGTACTTAATATTTCAGCTTCAGCTGGCTTTGTCACTTCTTTCCATGTTTTGTTATTTTCTATTGACTGTATTTCTCTTGACATTGCTTTCAACCATAAGTCCTTGTCTTCTCTGCCTTCAATTTCTTCTATACATTCGGGTGTATTTTCAACATATGATAAACAATCAAAAGCCATATACATTTCATAGTCATTAAATCTCTCTGGTAATTTTCTCGTTCTTCCTTTCTCTTCTCCTATAACGGATATTTCTTCATTTTCTTTCATTTCTTCAACTTTATTTTCTGTCTCAATTTCTCCTTCATTGGTTTCTTCAATGTGTTCCGATTCAATTGATATGTTTTTGCTTTTATATAAATATTCCTTTTCATTAAATATGACATCTCTTGATACTATAATCTTGTGACTTTCAATATCCCATAGTCTATATCCGGTTTGTGAATATCCCATCATTATACACTTCCTCGATTTCTGATCAAACTTTCTTCTCAATTGTTTTGGTACATGTGAGTATGCAGTTGTTCCAAATACTCTCAGATTGCTCACATTTGGCTTTTTGTCATTCCATACTTCAGCAGGTATTTTCATATCTAAATTGCTACTTGGACTCCTATTTAAAATATTTGCAGCTACCCTAACAGCCTCATTCCAGAAATACTTAGGCACATTAGATTCTTCTATCATAGCTCTTCCTTTATCAACTAATGACCGGTTATATCTTTCTGCTTTTCCATTTAATTCTGGAGTATAGGGTGTAGTGTAGTCTATTGTTGTCCCATTTTCTCTACAGAATTGTTTCATCTCATTGCTTATATACTCCCTGCCATTGTCACACCTTAATTTACTCACTTTAGTACCAAATTTTGCCTGTACCATATTAATATATTCTTTAAAGTAGCTAAACACATCTCTTTTATTTTTAATAACATGTAAAATTATAAAATTTGAAAAATTATCTATAGATGACAAAAAATATTTACCACCGTCATGGCTAATTGGTGTAATTGGCCCGGCTAGATCTGAATGTACAATTTCTAATAATCTTTTTGCCTTAGTGCGTGTACCAAATTTCTCTCTAGTCATCTTACCATTTATGCAGGCCTCACAGAAATCTATTTTACTCAAACTAACATTTTCAATACCCTGTAACATGTTATTCTTTATTACTTTTTCTAAATTAGACTGACACATGTGACCCAACCTTTTGTGCCATAACATTAAATTTTCTCGGTTTGTTTCAACATTTAAACATTCAGTTTCCTTAACATAAAATATAATTTCATACAAACTGTTTCGCTTACCTAGACCTACTAAATTTGCATTATCATATAAAAATACTTGACCATTTTCAAAAATTACTTTCAAATTTGCCATTTCCAATCTCTTAACTGATAAAATGTTTTTACGAAAATTGGGTACATAAAAACAATTTTTTATAGTACATTGTATGTCTTTACCATAAACTTTACTAGTTACTCTAATATTGCCTACTGCTATTGCTCATATGAAATTATTATTTTTTGCGATTGCTATATTAATAGGATTGTCTAAATAAACCAAATCTGTAAAATATTTGTCACTGTTAACCAAATGGTCAGTACAACCAGAATCTATGTAGAAAACAATATCATTATTTTTTGTTACAAGATTACAATCATTATTTTCAGATAAAAAACAAATATCCTGACCTATTTCCTCTTGGTTTTCAGTGTAGTTTCCACTTTTATCTGAATTTACTCCTTGACTATTATTACCTCTGTACCCTCTTCTATAGCCTCTGAACCCTCGGTTACCTCTATGATTTCCAGAATGACTGTTCCACCTGCTATGTCCTCTTCTAAATCCACCTCTAGTATGACTTCCTCTTTCATATCGTTCATTATTTATTCTCTGAACACAATCATATTTATAGTGGCCTTTTTCTCCACATTTGTAGCGAACAATAAGTGGGTTGGAGTGAAATGCAGCCGCAGTTCTATCTTGAGTGCCACTTCTAGATTTCAGATTACTAGTAGTGGTAGCTTTTCTTCTCTTAACTTCGGCTCTCAATTTTGACTTTGCAACTTCCAATGTAAGCTTGTCAGTTGGCATATTTTCTAAAATTGATATTACCGTGTTAAAGGAACTTGGCATTGCCAACAACAAGTTGCAAACGATATCTTGTTCTTTTATTTCAGCTCCTGTACTCTTCAGCTGTCTTAGGGTTTCATCAAACTCTAGTAAAAATGTTTCCAAATTATTAATGTCCGTCAACTTCATTTGCATCAACTTCCTTCTTAGTATTAACTGGCCCGGTATACCTCTTTTCTCATATCTGTCCTCAAGACTCTTCCACATATCATATGCTGTTTGTTTGTCTCTTACTAACTCTATCTGGCTGTCTTCTAAACTTTGAACTATATATGATTTACACCGATTATCTTTTTTCTTTGCTTCAGTTAATTTCTTTTCATCGGGGTAATCCTCTATCTTGAACTTACTTTTAATGAAATCAAGTTCCTCTTTCTCTTCTAGCAAGACATGCATTCGAAATTTCCAAGTATGAAAATTTTCATTGTTTAATAGATCCACGTTATAAATGTTTTTCCCGCTCATGTTACTTACAGTCGCCATTTTTTGTTACCGGCCTTCTAGTTATAAATACTATTTCATTTAATTCTTGCTCTCAATGCGCCCATAACCTGTTATGTTTAATAGATTCTATTGTTTGTTCTGGTATTCCATTTCCACTATATTTAAAATGCACAATGGGCTATATACAATATACATTTATTAGCAGTTTCTTTATACATCATATTCATACAATTATATAGAGGAGGTTAAAACTTAACTAACTTTAATTCATTCTTATATCTTGTCTCCTTCTTCTTTTAGAAAAGACATTACCATAAAACTATAATATGTCAACAGTGTTGCCATATTCAACACATTTTAAATACCTTTTATCATACAATCACCCCTATGCTGTAACTTCATTGAATTGATTTCAAGTTGAAATCTTGACGTAAAAATGACATTTGACATACATTTCAATAAAAATGGGAGACTGGTATGCTGTAAAAAAAATTACAATCAATCTTGCTTCAAAACTTGAAATTAAGTCAAGCAACTTCAAGAATTTCAATAATTGCTATGCTATATAAAATTGCAAGTCAAGGTTGAAAAATATCAAGATTTTAACGCACGTAGAAACCCTGGGGTCCTTAATCTTGGAATTAATCGTAAACAAGTTTTATAACCTAGAAATTTGGATAATTTTGTATTTATATATAAGTTTTTAACATGGATATAATTATGTTTGCAGAATTATTAGAAATTGAAATACAAAGGCAAGTACCTGCATTGAAAATTGTATATATGTATAATTTAAATTTATTGGTGTTCATTATTCAAGTTTCAATTTAAAAATTTATTTTATATTTCTGACCTTTTTAGGCGTAATTTAAATTAAAATAGAAGACTTCTGAGGGATAGAAGTGACATTTTTCCACCCTTCTCCATTTTGCTGGGCACCCCCAAAAGAAGTTAGGACTTGGGAAACTTGTTCCCAAGCCTCCCTTTTTATATTAGGTGTGCCTTTGCCCCACCTAATAACATCTGATTTTTTTATTAAATTAATTAATTCTTTGTATTGGCCAGCTGTAGCTTTTTTTGGAGGCATCTATAAATTTAAAATAGAAATCAGCTTACAAACCTATGCAATACAAAATATTATGCTAAATGTAATAAACTGCTCCCTTTTTTGGCTACCGGCGAGTTGCATCCCAAAAAGTAAAATTTTACCTGAACGAAAAAGGCAACCGTCGAATTGCATCAGTAATCCAAAAAGGTCTGTTCATGAATAATCGCCTATCATGTTCAAAGGCTGGTCAAATTTTACAGCAATGTTGCCGATACCTATCCTAACCTACATAATTGAATAATGTTTAAATTAAATTAATATATTATTCACTATATTGTTATAAAACTGTTTTAGACGCAGTTTCGGAAATAAAATTTAGTATCAATTACGATATCGGAATAAACAAGACAACAATGCCCGCTTTTATTTAATTATCTACCACTTTTAGACACAATATTAAATTTGTTGACGGTATGCAACTCAGCGGTTGGACGGATGCAAGTCATCGGTCAAAAGTTTGGCCTGCTCAAATGGGATGCAACTCACCGGTCCCGCTTTTTTTATAGGTATTTTAGTACCTACCCAAGTTTTTTTGGAAACTATTTGTTAAGATTACTTACTTTTATGGACAAAACTTCTAACGGACCCGAACACAAAAATGAAAATGAAAACACAAATTAAATACAGCGTTTTTACTGGAACTAGAAAAGGTTAACCCAAAAAGAAATCGCAGACTGATTGCATCAGAATCCATAATTCAAACACAAAGTTTGAATTTATTTACGTTATTGGCTAAAATTAGGTAAAGTTTCGCTTAATTTTCTCTTCTTTTTTTCGATAAAACGTTAAAAATCCAATGTTGCCAGCAATAAACTTGAAATGAATTTCAATCAATTTTATTTACAATCAATTGTGGTTACTGCATACCATTTGATTTCAATATTGACGCGATGTCAATATTTAATTGAAACGGTTTCAAGATTGACATCAAATCAAGCGTAGTTAGAGCATAGGGCTGAATATCGAATGCCAATCTTTTTTTGAAAATATTAATCCGGAACGTCTAAAAGGTGAGTTGAAGTAGCGAACGTGGGGGTGTGTCCAATAACGCGTTTTTATTGGCGTGACGTCACGGAACAGCAGACGACATCGGTGTTGAGGGAATAGGTATACGCTACGTGCAGAATTTACAACTCAATCACTTAAAAACGGATTGCCAGTTAGGGTTATTGTTATTATAATTATACAGGGTGTCACAGAATAACTATTTCTAATTTTCAGAAATGACAGAGTGCACTTAAATAAACATTTTTTATTAATAAGCTAGTGTCCGGAAATTTCTCGTTGTCAAGATAAACTAGAGATCTTTAAACACAATTACATCAGGAAAGAGTAGTTACTTACTAAATTGAAGCAGTTAAGTTAAGAAACATGATGTTAGAAATAGTACTGCATCAAACTTTATAAAAATTGTTCGAAGTTACGACCACCATTTTCGATACACAAGTTTTAACGATGTGTAATCGACTGCCGAATTCTTCGAAATAACTGCGGACGTTCACGAATATCATCAAACGCTAGAATAATTCGAGCCAATAACTTTTCTTCTGTATAACAGATGTCACATAAACCAGTGATTTAATATGACCCCAAATACAAAAATCAACTGGAGTCATATCTGGTGAACGTGCAGGCCAAGAAATCGGCCCTCCTCTTCCGATCCATCCATTTGGAAATTGTGCATTTAGATAATTTCGGCAATTTAATCCAAAGTGTGCTGGTGCACCATCATGCTGGAAAACAATATTTCTTCGAATATTAAGTGGGACATCATCAAGAAATTCTGGTAGAGTATGTTCCAGAAAAATCCTATACACATGACCATCTAACCGTGCAGGCAGTAAATATGGTCCCACTTCAAAATTGTCAACAATCCCAGCCCAATTATTAACAGAAAACTTCCACTGATGATGTAACCTGTTAATGGTGTGAGGATTGTCTTCACTCCAAATGTGTCTATTGTGTGTATTAAAATAGCCATCTCTTGTAAAACATGCCTCGTCTGTCCATAATACACTCCTAGGAAATCTTTGTTCGTCGTTAATTTTATTCAAGTACCATTCGGCAAATTGAACTCTGTTGGAATAATCAGCTGGAATTAACGATAGCACTTTTTGAATGTGGTACGGATGCTTGTGAAATTCCTTTAATACCCTCCATACACATGTGTGGCTTGTATGCATCGCAAGGGCAATGACACGAGTGCTTGTTTTCGGGTTATTTTCAAATTGTTGCAAAACTTGGTCCTCAAAGTCAACATTTCGTACAGTACGATTGGCCCCCGAATCTATTTTCTTTACTTTGAATTCACCAGTATCTCGAATATGCTGATCCAATCTTGAAAAGGATGAATGACAGGGAATGTGTCGCTGAGAATGCTGCACCAAATAAATTCGCCTTGCTTCGTTAGCATTACCTTAAGCTGCTCCGTAGGCCGTATGCATGTCTGCTAATTCAATATTTGTAAAATGATACATTTTCAATAAAACACTAATTTATCTAATAAAGACTAATTTGTGACACATAAAATGATAATTAAACACACTTAATCTAATAAGAAATAATTTTTGAAACACGTGAAATGACAAGTACGAAAATAGTTTTGTTTTTCAATTTTATCTCGATATTGAAGAATTTCCGGATACTAGTTTATTAATAAAAAATGTTTATTTAAGTGCCCTCTGTCATTTCTGAAAATTAGGAATAGTTATTATGTGACACCGTGTATAATTAATATTCTTATTGATATCCTTATTTATATACAGTCTCCTTTAAAAAAGATGAATAGGTACACGTTCTCGTTGTTTAAAATATATTATGTTTAAAATCCGCAGGAAAAGAATATATTCTAGAATTGAAAACATTTTGATTTGACTAGCATTATAAGCGAAAAACTAGTATAAAAATTGTATTTAAAAAAATAAAGTTGAAAACTTTACCGGAAAATTTATAAAGAGCTGGCAACATTTGCAAAAATTATTCTTGAATTCGGCACTATCGATAACCACCACATACCAAATTTCACATTATGACAAGCCGTTGCTCAGATATTTGACCGTTCCCGTTCTGTAGAGTCAATTTGATTTTGAACTACTTCAATATAACCATAATTATAACATAATACATAGATATTACGTGTTAAATAATGTCTAATTACGATTAAAATACCCAAATATCTTTTTATCAGAAGTATAGGTACCAATAAATTATAGTTTTCATTAATTACTGCCATAATAAATAGCGCCTATTAGCATAATTTGTAGATATATTTTGTAAATTTAATTTTGGCTCATACTGTAGGTTTTTTATACTTAGGTACTTACATCAAACTGATCTTCACATACATATATTGTAGAAACCATTGAAAATTCTTTGGGTTCACGCCTAACCTGCCTAATCCATAATTTTCTCCGTTTTAATTCATTTTTGGAGACTTGCATAAAACACTTCTCCGGGGTGGTTATTGTAGTTTTTTACACAATGGAACAATGCACCATTTATAATTTTTGTTCTTTTATATTGTATATATTCCTATTACACTTCTTTTCCAATGTAAATTCCCAAATCTATTCTAACTTGTCTGATTACAAACTAAAACTGCATGCGATTCCCTGTTCAACCATATATGCGTTTATTGCGACCTTACTGTTCTATGACGTCACCACACTAGGTAATTTTGAACTGGCGTTTCCGCGCGCGCTTAAATATTATGAATATCAAGCCCTTCTAACTTCTTTAAATTTAGGAATTTGAAAAAATCCTCCGGTGGGTGATCTATTAGCTATGTCTAGATTATAAATTCAGTAAAATAAAAAAAGGAAAAGATGTCTATTAGAGAAATTTGAACTTTTTCTGACCGACTGTATATTGGTTCTTATTGTGCCAAAAAATTCTTTTGGGCAATGAATTTTAAAGGAAATTTAATGCTCTTTCACGTGGTTTTTCTGGATTTGCGCTAAACCGCATAATTTGGAAGATATGGACAAAAAAATTGAAACAGTCGCGTTCCTCCTTCCTACCGTAAAGAACCCACGGTCCTCGTGTTTGAACACTAAGCAAACACACCCTCTACAAACCCCAAACAATCTCTCAAATTTTCGTTAACTTTGGAATTGAGCCCCGATTTTTTTTTACAAGGTTCTTGGACTAATGTGCATATTTATATTTCAGTTGTGCTGGTCCCCAAACATATAGGGAACATCTGGAAGGTCAAAAACATAAGAAACGAGAAGCAGCTACGAAAATGGCTGCTTCTGTAGCAGTTACTAGTCAAAATCGTGCAGGGAATTCGCTAAGATGTCAGTTATGTGATGTTACTTGTACAGGTAAGTTGCATTGTTGTACATTGAAAGAATGTCCTTTTAAATAATTTATATTTTATTTATTTATCCACCAGTAATATATATCAGTAAATCAGTACATATGTATACCTGCAGAGGCAATAAATATTACCTGTTTACAGGGCTAGGAACAGGGTGTGGAAGTGCAATAACTTAGAATAAAAAATAAAAAGAAATTCTTTAAATAAAAGTTTTTGTATTTGCGCGGATACACATTTCTAAAATAATTTGAGATATACTCGTCTAAGCGAGACAACATGACAACACTTTTCTTAATAGGACGCCCTATTTGTTTGTTTATCATCGAATTCAGCGTAAAATTCTGCATCTAGCCTTATCTTTCTTCTCCCATAAATTGTGACGTTGCTAAGTTGGAGCGAAAATATGAAGATTTGACGAAAATTGGTGCACTATAAATGCTGCCTAGTAAACGTTATCAGTGATAAGCAACTAAACTTATTTGATAGGTAGGAGGGTAAAGGATGGCTGAAATGTCTGAACAGAGTAGAAGTTTCGTTTGGGGTTCGGGGTATTTTTTGGATAAGCATTAATTCAAGAGATTTCAATTAGCAGAAACTCCATTTTGTTTAAATTGAACACCCAATACCATCTTGTAAAACTATTTTTTCTCCAATTGACAGCAAATATTAATTTTGCAGACACATATCAATCAGCAAAGTATTTCTTTTCCTTTCTAGACATCAAAATTATTTACTTAATTACAGGTACCTGTAAATAATTGTCATATTAGTAAAGCGTGATCTATAGACCTCAAAAAATAATAGTTCAATACTATTAAACGCTTTACAAAATTAGAAAAATAAATTTCCAAAGAGCAGACCGTCTACTAAGAAGCAACAACAACTTCTCGGGCTATATGCCCCGACAGACATTGAATTACACTTCTAAAGTAAACGGGGTTGGTATATCTGTTAAGATAGAACTGGTCTACAAGTGATGTTATTCCTTATAATCGCAAACCAGAATGGTTGGTTCTATCTTAACAGATATACCAACCCCGTTTACTTTGGAAGTGTAATTAAATGTCTGTCGGGGCATATAGCCCGAGAAGTAGTTGTTGCTTCTTAGAGGACGGTCTGCTCTTTGGAAATTTATTTTTCTAATTTTGTAAAGCGTTTAATAGTATTGAACTATTATTTTTTGACGTCTATAGATTACGCTTTACTAATATGACAATTATTTACAGGTACCTGTAATTAAGTAAATACCTACAAAACCGAGATGGTTTTTTGTCGATATAGAATTTTGGTTTGTGATTAGATGTGGAGATGTCGCTGATATCGTACTCTTAGCATTTCCTTTACTGAGGCTAATGTATTGGTGTGGTATCAACGTAGTCTCTAGTCCAGGATTATGCTCTCAGAGCTTCTGGACGAATAGCATCTACCTTGTACCGATGAGGCGCAAAAACGCCGAAACCGGTCTACAAGTGATGTTATTCCTTCTAATCGCAAACCAGAATGGTTGGTTCTATCTTAACATATACACCAACCCCGTTTACTTTAGAAGTGTAATTCAATGCCTGTCGGGGCATATAGCCCAAGAAGTAGTTGTAGCTTCTTAGTGGAAGGTCTGCTCTTTGGAAATTTATTTTTCTAATTTTGTAAAGCGTTTAATAGTATTTTTTGACGTCTAAGCAAAATTATTATTCTCAATGGGAATAAAACATTTGACATTTCCCTCATATTTCATCCGAGACTTCTCCCGCAACAAATTTAACTCAATATTTTTTGCCACCTCCCTTATTTCTGGAGGACAAGTACTTCTAAGTCGCTATCACTGTCCATAATATAAATATACCGATATTTATCCACAAAACTTACAGAAAATTGCATTTTTAGTTTATGATTTGAAAATATTCATGTTTCTAATGCTTCGTTAATTTTATGTGATAAAATCAAACCAGTCATTTTCTACCTTTAAAAACTCTAATAAAATAAATAGGGTATCTACAAAACTAAATTAAGCAAAAATAACCTTACCAACAACTGAAAATATCCATAGTTTTAACATTGTCTAAAAAAGAAATAGTCCAACAACCATACGGACTAATAATTTAACAGTTTTTCGTAATTTTGGACAAAACGTATAGATGTCGTATTGTGAAAGCTGGACTAAACGTTCAGAGGGCGCTGAATGGAATATTTCTCTTCGAATTAGAAAAGATATCTGTATATTTTGAGTGATTATGTTACTAAACGCTAGATGTGACTTCGTATCCTTATTCTATTTTCCAAATAAATCTACCTGCAGAACACAAGAATGTTTTTGAAGGTCATCCGTAATAACTACTAAATAGTAGGTGAAGGGTGAAAAAGTTTTAGCATTGCATTTTGCTTGCATTTATAAAGTATGTACTTCTTGTCGTAATTGCGTGGATCGTTTTCATAACTTTCTTGAATTTTGGATAATTTTGCTGTTATTCTACATACTTATTATAAATAGTGGTTGTTTTAAAACGAGCATCGTGTTGAAAATATTGTTTTTACCAGAGAGTTTGTACTTATTTATTCTTGTTCAAGGACACTAAGTGCCATTAACCAGTGTTTTAAGTTTATTCAATGTAAGTATACATACACAAATAATAATATATATTTATAATTATAATAGATGCCTACATTTTGCATAAATTATTTAATTTGATAAATACATAACATTAACCCTGGTGATGGATTTTAAAGGAATATGAAGCAACATATTAATTACCTATCAAATTAATTGTTTCAATTGTTTCACTAAGTGAAATTTTTCCATAATTATTGTTGAAATTCCATGATAATAAAATCTTCAACTGGGTACAAATGTTCCTGTGCTTTTTGCTAATGCTAAGAAATGAGTGGTTTGTCCTAACATGAATAATATTTATGCATTATAGACTTGTCTATCTAACTAAAATAATCACATGCGTTGACTTTGGTTAGCAACGCGAATGTACTTAGTTTTTGAATTTTCATATAACTCTTAGATTTCATTTAATCTTTTTACCTATACAGATGCCGTTAAGCACTCAAAAATAATCTTATACATAGTCGTAGCATAATTGCGACATATGAAATGCTCAAATATAAAAAAAATTTTACTTTCAAAAAAAAATAAAACTCATGTTTTTTCTTCGTTTCTACGTCTTCTAATCTTAACCACTAAAAAATCTGTTGAAGTTAGTAATTCCACTTACAAGTTAGATGTTCAATTCTTCCATATCCTCCAAGTTGAGGTCTTATTACATATATTATCTTTGTATCCAACCAAAGCTTTTAAAGGTATAAAGGTCGCTAACAATATTTCACTGTGAGTAAGGACCATTATGTCACAATTATGCTACCACTATGTTTAAGATTTTGTGTGAATAATTTACGGCATCTGTATCTTCAGTCCATAGGCAATAATATTAAATGAAATGTACAGGAACAATATTGTACATAAATATATAAAAATGAAAACTTAAACCAAAGTACTATAATCTCGACTATAATATATTATATGAAAAGTCAATTATCAAATAAAATAACAAATTCCACAACAGAAATATAATTTGTGAAACCAGTGGAGTAATAAATGTTTTATTTCTGTTTTGTAATTTATTATTATTTTATTTGATAATTCAACATCTATTTAGTCTTGGAAGACCTATTAAGGTAAGAAATCAAAGAATCCCAAAAAAACTAGTAAAAATAAAAGATATGAATAGAAAATTCCAAAAATAATACATACATATACACTGTGTCCGTAAAGTGTGGAACAAATTCGTTTTTAGCTAAACAGACCATTTTAAGAAATAATCCTGAAACACGTCGATTTTTGATTTTAATTTACCGTATTTTAAAATAATAATCTAATATACAGGGTGAATTACTTTCGAGTAATGACGTCATCGTCATTTTTTTTAAATGGAACACCCCTATTTTGTCTGAATTTTCGGATTACTCTAGCTGAGCTGATTCCAAAAATGTATCACATGTTGATTCCAATTGGTACAGGGTGGACAAAAATACAATAGTTTTGTGTGTGCTCATAAAGTAACGCGAAACATTCTTTCTTTTCTTGTTGAATACAATTCATCATATTCTGTCCGCTAGACAATAAGTATTTTTGATAATATTGTTAATTTAACTAATAAAGAATGTTACGCGTTACTTTATGAGCACACAAAAAACTATTGTATTTTTGTCCACCCTGTACATGTGATACATTTTTGGAATCAGCTCAGCTAGAGTAATCCGAAAATTGAGACAAAATGGGGGTGTTCCATTTAAAAAAATGACGGTGACGTCATTACTCGAAAGTAATTCACCCTGTATATTAGATTATTATTTTAAAATACGGTAAATTAAAATCAAAAATCGACGTGTTTCAGGATTATTTCTTAAAATGGTCTGTTTAGCTAAAAATGAATTTGTTCCATACTTTACGGACACAGTGTATAAAAAAAATGTGAACACCAAACAGATGAATAAGGAACTTGTTGAATACAATTATGTGCATATTATGATCCTAATAACAATGTTAGCACTACTTTTTAGTAATATATTTAGTTATTGTATAACATATTCCTAATTAATAATTATTGTTTTGTGTTACAGATGTCAGGTAACAAATGTGCCTATTATCATTGTGGAAAATCCAGTAGAAATAACCCTGGATTGAGAAAATTTACATTTCCTGTTCATGATGAAAAAAGTTGCATTGAGTGGATTCACAACTCAGGTAATTTACTTAATCAAAAATAGAAAAATCTTTACTTGAAAATTGAAATATTCATGAAGTAATGAGCTCTACAATTCATCAATTCGAAGGGAAAACTATTACATTTATATAGTGTTTCTGAATTTGTAAAAATTACAAGAACAATACAGATTACTACAGGTTATATTATTATTAATTTTTCTTTGTATTTTATTAATTGAAAAGGAAGTAAAACAAGAATATAATTATTTAAGAATCTTTGAATCATTTGCATAATGCTAACTTCTATACCTAACTAATCAAATGAGAATAATCCTGATAGTAGTTCACATTACAACAATCACATTTTATTTTCCCTGTTCTTTAATCGCAAAAGTGTAGCTTTACATAAAGCAATTAGGTTTTGTAAATCTGTTTATTTCTTGTAAATGGGACAACCTGTAAAATAGTGGACATATTTATTAGACTTATTACTTGATAGGTACTTACATTGTGCTAAGAATTTGTCATTTTGAATTTTTATAAAATTGTAGCTTTTTTTAAACACTTTGCAAGATTGTATGTAGTACCATTGTTTAAGAAAGTAACCATAAAATATTTCATTGAGCTGATTAATCTTAAGCAAACATAGTGTTTCACCAACTATGTATTATATAGATTTAAAAGTATTGGTAAAATTATTTGTACTGAAGATGACAGCAAACTGTTTTCTGTTCTTTAAATATGTACCTTAGGATTGATTAGAATAATCATTGTTTTTTATTAATGCAATAAACCGCACATTTTAACAAGAAACAATTATATTTTTAGGTAACTCTGGACTGTCGAATTTGAGCCCAAAATCTCTGAAGTTCTTCATATGAAAGCGATTGTGAATTTACTCTTAAAAATAGTTCAGAAGTTTATTTTGCAGGATATTTGTGTAAAAAGGTATTAGATAAATACGATTGTAATTTATGCAAACAATTTTTAGAAGATGATCTGAATCAAGCTCAGGATAAAAATGAATGTCTTATATTTTTAAAGAATTTTAATATAGGAGACTTTTCAATTTGACACTGGAAAGTGCCTTCACCTATTTTAAAATAATTTACAAAAATAAGTATGCATTATTTTCAAAATATTTTGTGGGATTAATGGGAAAGTCGAAATTATCTAAGAAGATGAAAAATCAAATTACCAAAAAATTGCGAAAGCACTCTGATTGGTTTGTCGAAAATGATAAGAACTTTAATTTTTAAGGATCTCAGATATAGATCGTTAAAAGCTGCTGCTGCTGCAAAAAAGTTAAAAAAATCTGACAAACTGACAATTTTGCAAAATAAGTGACAGTTGTACATCCATATATTAGATTCTTATGTACTTTACGTTTCATTTTCAAATATTTCTAGGTTAGCTCACTTTTGAGTTAGATCAAAGTTTAATGTACCTATCTTTGAATTTTTTTGTTTTTATTGTTATTTTATGTTCAATTTAGTGGAATAAAAGGAAAATTAATAAAAAATTGTTATTGCGTTAATAATTTTTTTTTACAAAATCCATAACAATACTTTCACCCAAAACCCGATTGTTATACAAGAAGTTCTTACCGATTCTATTAGGAATTCATCTCTGTGATAAAGATTATATATAAATGTGTTCATCTATTTGTCCAACAAAAGAAGGTTTCTTTTGAATATTTTTTTTATGAATAACTTGTGCATTAACATCATTTGTGGAAAGATATAGAGGTATCGAACGGAATGTATAATACGATTAACTAAAAGAAATAAATTTAATTCTTATCTCATTTAAAATTCGAAATTACGTTCACACTATATAAACTCCATTACAAGATATTTCGGTTTAAGGTTTAACTTAACACCAATATGATTGATTCAAGAGAAAAACCCACAGCAGGTAGACGTTAATCCGATAACAATAACACAGTATCCTATATATTTTTTATTTGAAACATTTTTTGATAACATATCTGCCGGCGGATTATAGATGAAATAAACTAAAACCACTGTACAGTAACTAACGACAAGTAAATTCACTTCGTCGATTCAGTGGTTACCGAAAATTTCCTTACCCCTCCTATCGTCTGCTGAGTTCTGGCGAGTTTAAATCGAGAAAGTGGGAAGTCCAGGGGTTGCGCGGCGATACCGGGGAGTACGGCGCCAGAGAGACGATGTACCAAAAATTTCAAACGTTCCGACGCAAGTGAATCTACTTGTCGTTAGTTGGTGTACGGTGCTAAAACGTATGGGCCACCCTGTATGTTTCAACAGTTTAATTCATTCAATTCCAATTAATAAATAAAAGTTAAATATGTTTTTAAGAAATTCAGTGATTTTTTTCACAAAATAAATTTAATTTATGTTTTAGTATCTAAATTTTACCTACTACGGATCTGTTACTGTTAGGTACTTTACAATGAGGGATTGATGAACTTTTATTATTAATCCGACCAGATACCGGTCAACCAAATATTGTGAAATTAGTAAGGCTTATTTAAATCGGTGAATAAACATCAAATATTCATTTCAAAAATGACGAAAAAACATAATATAATACCTAACAAACAAAAGAGATATTAAAAGAGCATTCATCCGAATTTCGAATATCTACTTCTTTTAAATTAAGTGATAGATACCTAATTGATTTTAATGAAAGTTTTGGTAAATGTAGAAATAATTATTGTATTTGAATTTTCATTATTGTCACAAAGACCCCTTTCTTATATTCTCCCCTATTCCATTGAGTTTTATTACATGAAGACAATTGGGAATAATGCTCTCACTATTTTACATAAAAAAGGTAAAATTTTGTTAGGTTGGTTAGGTAGGTACATAGATAAGTTGAAATGTATTTTCTTGTTGTTTATGTTAAGGTTATCATGGTGCCACCTATCCGTCAGTAGTATCTCGGCTACGCAAGTATTTGAAAGTCCCAAATTTCACCGCAATTTAACTTAAACCACCACCTCTCAGTATATATGCATCTCTCTTTTTAGGGTCTCTGTTATACTCATTAGGTTGACAGACTATTTCTTTTTTAGACAATGATATAACTGACCACACATAACGAAATGACGTCACCCATACAATTTTTTAGGATAATGATGATTTAAGGAATCATTTATATTATAAGGTTCTAACTGAACCAAGAACTCTATTATTAGTTTTTAATATATCATTCGAGTGTGAATTTTTGGTATGTCGCAGTAATTTATGGAAGAATTTTATTGCCATATAATAGGAAGATTTTTCGGTGACCGTTAGCCTGTGATGTGGATAATACAATTTCTGTTTCCTTGTGTTGTAATTGTGACATTACACTATTGGTAAAATTAATATCTGTTTATATAAAAAAATATTAAACTCTCAGAAACATATAAGCCATACATGGTTAAAATGTTATTAGATTAAAATACAGTTCTGAATGAGTCTTTATATTCCATATAATTTATTATTAAATGATGAAATAAAACAATTTAATTTGTTTAAATCTTCATATCTGAAGAGCCATACATGGTTAAAATGTTATTAGATTAAAATACAGTTCTGCACGAGTCTTTATATTCCATATAATTTATTATTAAATGATGAAATAAAACAATTTAATTTGTTTAAATCTTCATATCTTCAGATCTTCAGGTTTATATGTTTCTGAGAGTTTAATATTTTTTTATAAAAACAGATATCAATTTTACCAATAGTGTAATGTCACAATTACAACACAAGGAAACAGAAATTGTATTATCCACATCACAGGCTAACGGTCACCGAAAAATCTCCCTATTATATGGCAATAAAATTCTTCCATAAATTACTGCGACATACCAAAAATTCACACTCGAATGATATATTAAAAACTAATAATAGAGTTCTTGGTTCAGTTAGAACCTTATAATATAAATGATTCCTTAAATCATCATTTATCCTAAAAAATTGTATTGGTGACTTCATTTCGTTGTGTGGTCAGTTATATCATTGTCTAAAAAAGAAATAGTCTGTCAACCTAATGAGTATAACAGAGACCCTAAAAAGAGAGATGCATATATACTGAGAGGTGGTGGTTTAAGTTAAATTGCGGTGAAATTTGGGACTTTCAAATACTTGCGTAGCCGAGATACTACTGACGGATAGGTGGCACCATGATAACCTTAAAATAAACAACAAGAAAATACATTTCAACTTATCTATGTACCTACCTAACCAACCAAACAAAGTTTTACCTTTTTTATGTAAAACAGTGAGAGCATTATACCCAATTGTCTTCATGTAATGTAACTCAATGGAATAGGGGAGAATATAAGAAAGCTGTCTTTGTGACAATAATGAAAATTCAAATACAATAATTATTTCTACATTTACCAAAACTTTCATTAAAATCAATTAGGTATCTATCACTTAATTTAAAAGAAGTAGATATTCGAAATTCGGATGAATGCTCTTTTAATATCTCTTTTGTTTGTTAGGTATTATATTATGTTTTTTCGTCATTTTTGAAATGAATATACGATGTTTATTCACCGATTTAAATAAGCCTTACTAAAGTATATTTCACAATATTTGGTTGACCGGTATCTGGTCGGATTAATAATAAAAGTTCATCAATCACTCATTGTAAAGTACCTAACAGTAACAGATCCGTAGTAGGTAAAATTTAGATACTAAAACATAAATTAAATTTATTTTGTGAAAAAAATCACTGAATTTCTTAAAAACATATTTAACTTTTATTTATTAATTGGAATTGAATGAATTAAACTGTTGAAACATACAGGGTGGCCCATACGTTTTAGTTTATTTCATCTATAATCCGCCGGCAGATATGTTATCAAAAAATGTTTCAAATAAAAAATATATACGATACTGTGTTATTGTTATCGGATTAACGTCTACCTGCTGTGGGTTTTTCTCTTGAATCAATCATATTGGTGTTAAGTTAAACCTTAAACCGAAATATCTTGTAATGGAGTTTATATAGTGTGAACGTAATTTCGAATTTTAAATGAGATAAGAATTAAATTTATTTCGTTTAGTTAATCGTATTTTACATTCCGTTCGATACCTCTATATCTTTCCACAAATGATGTTAATGCACAAGTTTTTCATAAAAAAAAATATTCAAAAGAAACCTTCTTTTGTTGGACAAATAGATGAACACATTTATATATAATCTTTATCACAGAGATGAATTCCTAATAGAATCGGTAAGAACTTCTTGTATAACAATCGGGTTTTGGGTGAAAGTATTGTTATGGATTTTGTAAAAAAAAATTATTAACGCAATAACAATTTTTTATTAATTTTCCTTTTATTCCACTAAATTGAACATGAAATAACAATAAAAACAAAAAAATTCAAAGATAGGTACATTAAACTTTGATCTAACTCAAAAGTGAGCTAACCTAGAAATATTTGAAAATGAAACGTAAAGTACATAAGAATCTAAAATATGGATGTACAACTGTCACTTATTTTGCAAAATTGTCAGTTTGTCAGATTTTTTTAACTTTTTTTTGCAGCAGCAGCTTTCAACGATCTATATTTGAGATCCTTAAAAATTAAAGTTCTTATCAATAATTCTAATAAAAAAGATCTATGTACTTTACATTCATTTTCGACAAACCAATCAGAGTGCTTTCGCAATTTTTTGGTAATTTGATTTTTCATCTTCTTAGATAATTTCGACTTTCCCATTAATCCCACAAAATATTTTGAAAAATAATGCATACTTATTTTTGTAAATTATTTTAAAATATAGCCCGTTCAGTACAAAATCCGTTGCACGTCACATCTGTCATAACTGAACTATGTTGCCAAGCCCTTGAAATAGTATGAGAATCTAGTAAATATCGAATGAAGTTTATCAAATATTCTTCTTTTTATTTGGCTATAGGTTAGGTTTAGTTATTGAAGGTTATTGTGTGCAAACAAACTTCGACTTATTTCAATTACATATAAAACAACATAAAACTTTTATTTGTATGTTAACAGTAGGTACAGCACTAACTAAGAAATTCTTATTTTAAAAACTATGGAATTATTTCTAGCACTAAAAAGTATGAAATAGTTGAAAGTTTTATTTGTATGCTTATACCACAAACGCTTAATTAGTTAGAAATTATTTAAGTATTTGAAATGTATATATATGAAATAGTATTAAGAAAAAAATATAAAGTGGTTAATTATTATTTGTTCTAAAATATTTTATCAAAATTAAATATAAATTATCTAATATAATTTTTAGGTTACAATAGCAATTACCTACAAGTTGGCTTCTAGAATGTTGTCACTACAATATGAAAGGCTGATGTAAAATTCTGATAACCTAGATCACTTTTTTAAGGTCATTTTGCTTTATATTTTGGTGAAATAAATCTTCATACTGATATATTTATCACAACAAAAGAAAATTGTGCAGCAAGCACCACCACAGCTCAGAAAAGAAGAGCGAATACATTTCAGTCTCTGATTGAAGGTACATACGATTATTGACTACATTGTGTAAGTGGATTCTAGCATAATATATTCAACACTCAGTATAATAGTTTGTATAATAATTCCAAGGCTTAATTATTAATTGACTAGTAAACATCACCTTGAGTTATTACAACAAAGTAGACGTGCCGAGGGAGACTATACATAGATATTTGTTAGAATACATGTGGTTCCTTTTATATATAAACTTGACGAGTCAAACTCTGCCCTAATTGTGGCCAGTCGTTATGTTTTGGGACACTACTTGAATTATGTGTATGTAGATAATACGAGTAAACAATAAAATAATTTATATTATAATGGTTTTATATTGGGAGCAGCTTATCCTATAACCAGAACTTATTAAAATTGTTATAAATACATATTATTTTATTGGTGATTCATTTATCATTTTCCCATATATCCAAATTAATATTCACTATTTTCTTTTAGCTTGCCAACCTCTACTGCAACTGAGAGTGTTGCTAATAGAACAATTAATCAGATGAGCTACCTTTCAATTCAAAAACAACTATTAAATTAATTTTTTGTAGTTTTTGTAAAACCCTGTATTATACACGTTTTTTTTTTTAGAAAATGCTTCCTGAATTAGTTATCTTACATATCATGAATGAAATAAATTAATAAATAATGCCACCACAACTCTTACGATTGTTTTATTAAAAATATACATTATAAATATATAAATTAGTTACACAAGACAGATTATAACAATACTAGTTTGTTAATTTTTTTTTCAAACAATGTTGAACAAAAATTTTCAAATGGAATAAAATTTTTTTTAAAATATCATTCCGGGAAGAGCTTCCTCCACCCCCCATCTCCCCCCCATCTTTTTTCTGTCAGCGATACTTGTTAGCTTCCTAAGTATCTACAAAATTTCTGTTCCATGCATAGTAAAAAACATAAACTTACATCAACTACATAATATTTGTTTCTTGCTTGCATGAACTTCGTTTTCAATAACTGCTGGTTCAATGTTACCATCAAAAATTATTTGTTTTACATAACCACTTTCAAATGAATTCCTATCTCTTCATTTTCGAACTGCCCTACTATCATAGAAAATTTGATTAGGTGATTTGTTGCCATGATCTAAAAGATTGATTGTGTTATAAACTATAAAAATATTTTAAAATTAGGAAAGATTTTTAAATGATTGTGAATATATCTTGTTCATACCTTTTTAAACATTATGGTAGCATCTAAAATTAAATCATTATTCATCTCATTCTACATATGATTCATCATCAGTTGATTCAACATCAGTGGTATCACTATCATCACCAGTATCAATAATGATTGGAGCAATTTCCAATCTTTCTAATATCCTTTCTCTGTTGCACCAACTGTTAATTTCTTTTTCGCTATGTTGTATAGACTTTTTCCACACATCTTGATTAATACTGTGTAGGGCTTCTGACCACATATTTAAACAGGACGTTTCACTTTTGCCATCTCTACCAATATGTCTGTTGTAATATTGCTTGGCAATACCCCATATTAACTCAATCGGATTGAAAATGCAATGGTAGGGAGGAAGACGTAATACTTTGTGACCATACTGTTCTGCCAAATCATCCACAATGTATTTTGTCGGGGGTTTGTTTCTGAAAAAAAAAACATTGAATAAGTAGTATTTTTTACAAAACAAACTTTGTTCCTTACTGTATGACTTTCTTGTCAAATATATTCATTTATTCATTCATTCATTCTTCGTTGAATGGTCACTGTTTTTGAAAAATATTTTTCAAAACTTAGTTTGTAAAGCGTAGAATAATATAATTTATTCTTTGATATCTGTTGGCAACACGCTTTACTAAATACAACAATTTTACAGGAAACTGTAATAATTCTTTATATTCATTTATCTTTATAAAAATGTAACATTAAAATTAAAACAATTTTCATTGACTGTACTACTCATCCCTATTAGGTACAATTCAGTATTAATAATATAATATCAAGTATTAATATTTTTAAATGTATTTAACCAATTGTGGTGCATTCCTACATAAAAATTGCTGTATCGCTGTTCAAAAACATTTTGTACGTACAGGGCTACAATTTGAAGAAGCTCAGCTTTAAACATTTGTTCATTGAATTCTATATTGTGTGTCACTAACCAGTCTTGAATATCAGATTTTTTCCATGAAATGTTTGGGCATTTATCTAATAGCATACTATGATATGGTGCATTATCCATAATAATAATTGACGGTTCAGTTAGATTTAATAGTAATTGGTTTTTAAACCACTTCAAAAAATTTTCTTGATTTATTTCCCTATGATAGTCACTTGATTGAGTTTTAGATGAAAATATATTTTCTGCCCCATTAATAAACCCATCTTCATTCCCAGCATGAAGTACAATATATCTATAATAAAAATAATTTCACATACCAATTTTTTTACATACATTTTCATAACATACCTTTTACCATCCACTTTTGTAGTTTTGACACTCCTTTTATCTGGATCTTGCCATGAACGACCTACTGTACCATTTTGGAAAATCCATGTTTCATCAATAAAAACAAATTTATACAGAGCAGTTTCTTTTTCTTGTATGTATTTTCTTAAAAATTCAACCCTTTTCACTGCTATATGTGAAAGTTCCATAAGTCCTCTGCGTGGATCATCTTTTTTCCATTTAAAACCAATGTCTTTTAGTAAGCAGCTCAGAGACACTTTACATCCATTGAATAATTGTTTGTCTTTCAATTTTTCTAGTAATGTGCCTAAAGTTACATGTTGATCTGTAAATAAATTTTCAGGTATACTTATTGCTGAGAATTAAGAACAATAGGACAGAATAGATCTTTTAGGTCTCAGTGAATTTTACCCCAATATACATACATACATTGAGTATGAAATATTAAAACACAATATAATGAAAAAAGTTAATTAGATATAACAAAGTGAATATAAAAATTATATTTATATCTTATACATTATTACACATATTAAAGTTATACTTACTTGATTCATACATGCTGTAAATGGTATCACGAATAGCGGAGGTATTAACTATTGCAGTATTATTAACAGTTTTATTTTTTATACGTTTTTTTGGAGGCGACTTTAAACGTTGATCACTCTTCACGGCTTGTGAAATATTACTCACAGTTGATATATTCAACTTGACTGCTGCTGCTACACGCTAAAAAAAATATGTATATACAATATACATATATTAAGATAATAATTCAGTATGTTGTCTCTGCTAACTTACCTCTCTTACAGCATTCAAAGGTAGCAATGGACCATTGTTATCACGTTCTTGTTCAAAATAATTTATTAATGAAGCCACAATTTCTTTGCAGCGGCTGGTTAATTGTTTCGGCATATTTGCTCTAATAACAACAGTTTTACAGTTTTTAATAACGCACAAATAAAAAGAATTAAATGAGCGAAATAAAATACGTAGGAGGTAACCACAAAAATTGTAGAAACCAGCTGATAAATGTCAAAATTTTACCCGATAAAGCAATTTAAATGCGGCAACAGTGTCCACTGTCGCCAACATATAAAATTTTATTAATGTTAAACTGAGACTGCCGTTCGTTTGAGTTTAATATTTAATATTTAATTAACCTACGAGCTGTATTTGATATCAAATTAATTACGAAACCTTTCTTTAAACATATTTTTTTATTTTTTAATACAATGCGACTTATAAATTTCAATATTTATTGAGTTTAGAGAGGCTTAACATAGCGATTGACAGAGGATTGACAGCAGCAATCGAATGACATGATATAAACGAACGTCTCTTTTTCGACACTTTGATGACGTGCAACGGATTTTGTACTGAACGGGCTATAAGTGAAGGCACTTTCCAGTGTCAAATTGAAAAGTCTCCTATATTAAAATTCTTTAAAAATATAAGACATTCATTTTTATCCTGAGCTTGATTCGGATCATCTTCTAAAAATTCTTTGCATAAATTACACTCGTATTTATCTAATACCTTTTTACACAAATATCCTGCAAAATAAACTTCTGAACTATTTTTAAGAGTAAATTCACAATCGCTTTCATATGAAGAACTTCAGAGATTTTGGGCTCAAATTCGACAGTCCAGAGTTACCTAAAAATATAATTGTTTCTTGTTAAAATGTGCAGTTTATTGCAAACAATAATTATTCTAATCAATCTTAAGATACATATTTAAAGAACAGAAAACAGTTTGCTGTCATCTTCAGTACAAATTATTTTACCAATATTTTTAAATCTATATAATGCATAGTTGGTGAAACACTATGTTTGCTTAAGATTAATCAGCTCAATGAAATATTTTATGGTTACTTTCTTAAACAATGGTACTACATACAATCTTGCAAAGTGTTTAAAAAAAGCTACAATTTTATAAAAATTCAAAATGACAAATTCTTAGCACAATGTAAGTACCTATCAAGTAATAAGTCTAATAAATATGTCCACTATTTTACAGGTTGTCCCATTTACAAGAAATAAACAGATTTACAAAACCTAATTGCTTTATGTAAAGCTACACTTTTGCGATTAAAGAACAGGGAAAATAAAATGTGATTGTTGTAATGTGAACTACTATCAGGATTATTTTCATTTGATTAGTTAGGAATAGAAGTTAGCATTATGCAAATGATTCGAAGATTCTTAAATAATTATATTCTTGTTTTACTTCCTTTTCAATTAATAAAATACAAAGAAAAATTAATAACATTTATCATATTTGAAGACACAAAACCTGCCAATTACGGCCACCTTTATATAACGGCCAAAATTCCCTGTTTTTTTAGTGGCGCGTTTGGCGTTGGCAAACTTAAAGGTAATCTGTTTATTCTCTGTACATACTTAATATAACCTGTAGTAATGTTTATTGTTCTTGTAATTTTTACAAATTCAGAAACACTATATAAATGTAATAGTTTTCCCTTCGAATTGATGAATGCTCATTACTTCATAAATATTTCAATTTTCAAGTAAAAATTTTTCTATTTTTGATTAAGTAAATTGCCTGAGTTGTGAATCCACTCAATGCATCTTTTTTCATTATGAACAGGAAATGTAAATTTTCTCAATCCAGGGTTATTTCTACTGGATTTTCCACAATGATAATAGGCACATTTGTTACCTGACATCTGTAACACAAAACGATAATTATTAATTAGGAATATGTTATACAATAACTAAATATATTACTAAAAAGTAGTGCTAACATTGTTATTAGGATCATAATATGCACATAATTGTATTCAACAAGTTCCTTATTCATCTGTTTGGTGTTCACATTTTTTTTATATATGTATGTATTATTTTTGGAATTTTCTATTCATATCTTTTATTTTTACTAGTTTTTTGGGATTCTTTGATTTCTTACCTTAATAGGTCTTTCAAGATGTTGAATTATCAAATAAAATAATAACAAATTCCAAAACAGAAATAAAACATTTATTACTCCACTGGTTTCACAAATTATATTTCTGTTGTGGAATTTGTTATTTTATTTGATAATTGACTTTTCATATAATATATTATAGTCGAGATTATAGTACTTTGGTTTAAGTTTTCATTTTTATATATTTATGTACAATATTGTTCCTGAACATTTCATTTAATATTATTGCCTATGGACTGAAGATACAGATGCCGTAAATTATTCACACAAAATCTTAAACATAGTGGTAGCATAATTGTGACATAATGGTCCTTACTCACAGTGAAATATTGTTAGCGACCTTTATACCTTTAAAAGCTTTGGTTGGATACAAAGATAATATATGTAATAAGACCTCAACTTGGAGGATATGGAAGAATTGAACATCTAACTTGTAAGTGGAATTACTAACTTCAACAGATTTTTTAGTGGTTAAGATTAGAAGACGTAGAAACGAAGAAAAAACATGAGTTTTATTTTTTTTGAAAGTAACATTTTTTTTATATTTGAGCATTTCATATGTCGCAATTATGCTACGACTATGTATAAGATTATGTGTGAGTGATTAACGGCATCTGTATAGGTAAAAAGATTAAATGAAATTTAAGAGTTATATGAAAAGTCACTCTGACAAGACAAACACTATGTACATTCGCGTTGCTAACCAAAGTCAACGCATGTGATTCTTTTAGTTAGATAGACAAGTCTATAATGCATAAATATTATTCATGTTAGGACAAACCACTCATTTCTTAGCATTAGCACAAAGCACAGGAACATTTGTACCCAGTTGAAGATTTTATTATCATGGAATTTCAACAATAATTATGGAAAAATTTCACTTAGTAAGGATTGAAACAATTAATTTGATAGGTAATTAATATGTTGTTTCATATTCCTTTAAAATCCATCACCAGGGTTAATGTTATGTATTTATCAAATTAAATAATTTATGCAAAATGTAGGCATCTATTATAATTATAAATATATATTATTATTTGTGTATGTATACTTACATTGAATAAACTTAAAACACTGGTTAATGGCACTTAGTGTCCTTGAACAAGAATAAATAAGTACAAACTCTCTGGTAAAAACAATATTTTCAACACGATGCTCGTTTTAAAACAACCACTATTTATAATAAGTATGTAGAATAACAGCAAAATTATCCAAAATTCAAGAAAGTTATGAAAACGATCCACGCAATTACGACAAGAAGTACATACTTTAGAAATGCAATTTATCTCTGAATGCAATCAGAGATAAGATAATGCAATGCTAAAACATTTTCACCCTTCACCTACTATTTAGTAGTTATTACGGATGACCTTCAAAAACATTCTTGTGTTCTGCAGGTAGATTTATTTGGAAAATAGAATAAGGATACGAAGTCACATCTAGCGTTTAGTAACATAATCACTCAAAAGATACAGATATCTTTTCTAATTCGAAGTGAAATATTCCATTCAGCGCCCTCTGAACGTTTAGTCCAGCTTTCACAATACGCCATCTATACGTTTAGTCCAAAATTACGAAAAACTGTTTATTAGTCCGTATGGTTGTTAGACTATTTCTTTCTTAGACAGTGGTTATATTGTACATCTGTAAGCATATTTTGAAATAAAGATTATTATTAATATCTTTTCTATCAAAAACCTTGTTTTAGGTAATGATGCATATGCTGCCCATATTCGAGGAGCTAAACATCAAAAAGTAGTTCTTCTACACACCAAACTCGGTAAACCGATACCACCGCAGGAACCTGAAGTTCTTGGTGGAGCCAAAAAATCCGTTTCTTCGACGCCAAAAATTAATTTTGTTGCATCTGGAGGTTTGGGAGTAAATTCTGGAAATTGTGATAGCATTAAAGATGAGGAAGAGGAAACGCCGGAACCGGACATTCAACCGGTCGGTCAAGATTATATTGAAGAAATTAAAAGTGACGACGGAAAGGTACAAAAATTGTGATATGTATTTGACTGTTACAAAATGTAATAAATTTTAGGTAATTAGTTTTAATTGCAAACTTTGCGAGTGCCGATTTAACGATCCAAATGCTAAAGAAATGCACATGAAAGGCAGAAGACACAGATTGCAGTATAAAAAGAAAGTAAATCCAGATCTCGTAGTTGATGTAAAACCTTCTCTTAGACAAAGAAAAATACAAGAAGAGAAAATGAGACGAGCAGTAAGTAAATGATATTTTTAACTTATTATTTGAAATTTTTTTTTGCTGATCGGTATTTACCTAAAATGTATGTCGTCGAAAGCGAAGAAGTTAATGTAGTGCATATTTTCAAGTGTCTCCTGAATGAACTTTATTTCGTTGCCAGCCCAAATTGTGTGGTTCATTCTTAATTTCATTGTTTTCCTTGTCAGGCCGTAAGTTTGATTATGTACTATCATCATGAAGAGATAATTACATAATATCTTCTCTGCTTAAAAATTTTTTTCATTGTCCGTCTTCTTTCTAATGATTTGAGTTCTGAATAGAGTGGTATGTGGTAAATACAATATAGTCCGGGGAAGTTGGGACACAAACATCAAATGTTTCCGATAAGGTATATTATGTCCCTAATCGAAAATAATCGATCCTTATCATTTTCCTAAATTCTCGAATAAATTCCGCTGGAGCTTGCGACGCTGCTTGCAAGAAAAGCATAGAGAACTCTAAATTGGAGTATTTTACGATGATATTTCTTTCAGTTTTCCTCGCACAAAAAAATTGTAGGAAATCGTATGCCCTATTACAGTGGTCGGCAAAGTGCGGCACTTTGGCCCATTAAGTGCGGCTCTGTTACAAGTTGTTAAGCAATTCGAAATTTTGTCTATTTAAGCGGCAACTATAATGAAAATGACAAAATCAAGGTGATGATAAAAGGAATTCTAGAGAAAATGTTTTCAACCAGGTTAGGTTTGTGGTGTGTGGGTCTATAAGGCCCTCCACTGCGATTCGCAAGAGTCTACTGTGGCTCATACCTATTCAGATTTCACCAAACAAATTCAGCTTATTAACAAAGCCGATTAGTTTGTTTGGTGAATGATATTTCAGGTCCGATACCTGACGACAAGTCGGATCTTCCGACAGTCCAAGTCTTAGCATATGATGATTCAGATGACAGTGGCCTGTTAAAAGGCCTGTTAGACAACGTAGGTCATGCCTGCTATAGTCTTATATTTGATTGGAGACATTCTTCGAAGGATGTATAAAAGCCTTTGAATGAACCAATCCTGCTATATAATGCCAGAAGTCTAAAGCTCTTCTTGCTGTCCAGGTATTTAGTGTTTGTTTGGCACAGCTTATTGCGATGCCAATTGTAGGTTCTGGACCGATAATGACGCTTGCGGCACCCTCCCTTGCAAGAGAGCCCGCCTTTTCATTGCCATCCATGCCAGAATGGCCAGGGATCCAGACCAGCGATACTCTATTGAGTTCTCCTATTGAGGAGAGTCTTTTTTTGCCAGTTTAATACCACGATGTCCATCTAGCCTACCTTTCCAGAAATATATGGAGAAGAGGTAGGTCTAGAAGGATTTCCATGGCTGCTGACTGTGTGGTACTGATGGCCCCAGTAATTGCCAGACAAGCCTGTCTCTGTATATCTGAGAGCTTTGTTTTGGCTGCTCGCTGTGAAGCTTTTGACCACCAAGCAATAGCACTATATGTGATCATTGGTCTAACAATAATCACATCTATCCAATGGATTTGTTTGGGTCCCAAGCCCCAAGATTTTCCACAGATCCAACATGTCCACAAGGATAGTCTGGCCTTTTTCCAAGTGAGCGTTACATGTAAGTTTTGTATCTAGGATAATCCCCAATTATTTTACTTCCGCTGCAAATGCAATAACCTCACCATTGTAGGAAAGTGGTGGAAGATCCTCCAATTTTCTTTTCCTAGTGAAGGGGCTATTACAGTTTTACCAGGGTTAACAGACATCGTCCAACGTCTTTTGGACGATATTATATGCTACCCTTCCTGTCTTGGTCCTTGCCAGGATGACAAGGTCGTCTGCATACGATTGCAGTTCTACCCCTCTTCTTTTCAACCTTACTTCCCCGGACTAATCGGGATATTTATGTTCTGCTGAAATTTCATTTATAAGCTCACTTCTCTGTTTCAACAAGTAAAACCTTGTTGACTTGGTAATCTTTTAATCACATTTGACTCGACTGCGACAATATCTAACAGAAGAACTGATTTAATCACTACATTTGAAATATTTTGTAGATAGTGATGATTGTAAAAATGTATTTTTTTTATTGGCCCATGCCTTGGGCAAAGTATGTGAATACACGTTTCCTCACAATATACACTGTGTTCATTTGAAAAGTTATCGTGTTTCGTCAATTCTTTCTAACACGACGCATTTCTGAGATATTGAAGGTGGGTCGTTTCCAAATAAACACAGTGTATTTTGTTTCAGCTTTCCTTTTTGAATTGCTACAAGTCGGTACTCGTTACTTTTAAGCTAGTGGATTTTGGTCAACAGTTGATTTCTTTTTTAAATTGAACTACTTATCGTACAGAAGTAAATATATTCGCAGTAGACATCTGATGAAATGATCAAATAAATTTAGTGAAACAGTCCTAAGTCTTGTATTAAGTTATTTTGTGAAACTTGACAGTAGTTCCTGTTGTTGAACATTTAAATGTTTTTCAACGTTTTAGACTTGTCATAGATAAAAAATTGACTATCTTCACCCTATATTTTTCAAGTTGGATAAAATATTGGTTTTGCAAAGTCATACATTACACTTTTAAATTACTTCTTGCTAATGGGCAAAAAAAATGAAACTCCTCAGTGGAAAATATTGATTTGTCCAAACTATACCTTGTCTTTAAACTAGGAGGAGCAGTTTGAATTTAAGTTGACATTTCTGCTGCCTAGTGATTGGTCAGATTGCCGCCCGTTTCACACAGCTCTTTTGATACAACTGTCAACGACAGTCAGTGTTTATTTTTATAAAAATATCCATTAGTTCAATTTTTATAACCACTTTTTGTGTTTGTTGTTTTATTTTCAACAAAGTATTATATTCCTACCAAATTGATTGTTATTTTAATGATTTATTCAGTATGATAAACAAAATCTATAGTCCATGCTTGTTTTTTCTGGTTAATACTCCTAATATAGGTTTCCAAGTAAAATATTATTTTTGTGAATATTTTAACATCAAGCCTACATACATTGCAGTACAATATTATGGTATTTTTCGATATCAAAACTTCTGTTTACTTTTAGTTTGTGCTATACCTAAGCCTAAAATATTATTAAAGAATAATTTGAACTTATAATTGCATTTTATGCATACTTATTTATCAACAAATTTTACATTACAATTTTACAACTACTTTTTCGTCGACTTTTACAAAAAAATGACATTTTAAGTATAACTTACCATCCTAGGTCGGCACTCGACAATAAGTTGCGCTTTGACAAACCCCGCCCATCGACACCGAGAGCACATTTGATGTTACTGTTTCTTACTGTTAATCATAAAAATTCCAGAGGCATAGTACATTTTTATATTATCTGTTTTGTGTTGATTTGATTTTACTTCAAAGTGTTACGATGGCCTTTAAAAGTAAAATTCATAATAAAGTTTTAAGTGGCCAAAGCCGTGAGCTAGTTAGTAATTTAATAAAATTTATGTAGGAAGAAACAGCACAAATGAAACCTATTATTCCATTTAACAAAGTAAGTATTTGAATATATTTACCACAATGCATTTTATAGAAGAATAGCATATATGTGTACACTTTTTAATTATTAATTTTATTATCACTTAGCAAAATTAGATTTAATGTAAATTCTTTAAAGGATGATGTCCCAATAATTTTTTAATAACGCTGAATATTTATTTTAGATCGGTGAACGAGTATCAGCTGCTCTTGGTGTTAGCTTGCGAACTGTTCGTCGAATTTCCAGTGAGTCCAAATCAGTGGAAAAACACGAAGTAGCCTCGTTTTCTACTCCACAAAAGAAAAGGCCTAGCAAAAAGACAAAAACAATGCTAGATGAAGTTGGCAAGACCCAGTTAAGAATCAGTATTTTAAATTTCCATACATCTCATAAAACTATACCTACGTTGAAGAAAGTGCATCAACATTTTTGCGAAGAATTTGAATATGATGGGTGTAAAGAATCGCTTCAAAAAGAAATGCACCTAATAGGTTTTAGATGGAGAAAAATAAGAAACGATCGAAAAGTATTAGTGGAACGAGATTCAATTCGACATTTACGCCTAGAATTCTTAAGGAAAATGGAGCAATATAGGGAAAACAGAAGGACAATTGTTTATACAGATGAGACCTATATTCATTCCAGTCATACTCACAATAAAAGCTGGAGTAACAAAGAAAATTTGGGACTCTTAAAGCCGACTAGTAAAGGCCCTCGTATGATTATTGTTCATGCACGCAGTGAAGCCGGATTTATTCCAGGTGCATATGTTGGGCGCAAAGTGCGAAAACGGCCGAAGGCCGAAATTTTTGGTCAAACCTGAGATTGAGCGCTATTTAGATGGTAACCAGTGAATTATTTGTAATCCCTATATATATGTGTTAAAAATGCATCTGCATCTGAAAATATAACGATTTAACTGTTTCTAAAACAGTTCTGAAAATTTAAATTATAGGTTATTCCAAATTACTTTTTATACAGGATGTGTAAGTACCCTAATTTTAGCCACGTGTTACGAAAATTGTCTCCGCTTGTCTGTTAAGCTTTGGACGTTTCCTAAATGCACAAACCTAGGTTTGGCTATTTGAAAATCATCAAAGTGCGATATTGGATTAAACTACGGGCTTTGGTCGTTTTAGAACGCTCAATCTCAGGTTTGACCAAAAATCTCGCACTTTGCTCCCAACACATACATTCCTTGGAAATCAAATTGCAAAACTGTAGACTACCATAATGAAATGAGTTACGAAAATTTTGAAAAATGGGTTAAAGAAAAGCAAATTCCAAATTTTCCTGCGGTTAGTGTTCTTGTGTTGGACAATGCGCCTTATCACAACAAACTTGTTGAAAAAACACCTACATCCACAACAACAAAAAATGAAATGCGGGAATGGCTGAGAAAAAGAGGCATTTTATTTGATAATGGTTTCCTAAAACCGCAGTTATATGCAATTATAAAAAATGTAAGCCCTAAATACAAGCGATACTGCATCGCCGAACTTCTGATAACGCACGGATTTGATGTAATAAGATTACCGCCATATCACCCCGAACTAAATCCAATAGAATTAGATTGGGGTGCAATGAAACACTTTGTTGCGGAAAAAAATGTCGATTTCAATTTCAACAAAGTTGCCGATTATTGCGACGTATTTTTTGAAAATTTTACTCCGGAAATGTGGAAATCTAGGTGTGAACATGCAATAAAATTCGAAAAAGAACCACTTCTAGATCAAATTATTGATGATTTTATAATTAATCTGGAAAATGATTCTGACGAAGTGACGAGTGAAGTGAGTCTGATTCGGAGGAAGAATATTTTTCAGATAAGGATGAAAGCTTTGAAACTTCCAGAATTTTAAATTTTGAAGAAATTGAAGGTACTTCATCCACTTCATAAATATAAAAATTTGAATTATGGCTATTAAAAACCGTTTACCTAAATATTGTAAATATAACACCTGCTTAAAAATATTTTAAAACATTAAAATTGTTTGTTATGGATTATATGCTTTTAGACCTTGATTTATTTGCCATTATGTAAAAATAAACCTTGAACAGTTATAATTGTTTATACTTTTTTGTCTCATAGCTTGTATTACTTGTATTATAAACAAAAATATTAAAAAATCCAATATTAAATATACAAATGTTACTGTAAATTTGAATTAAATGAATAAAAATATAAAATAAATTCGGTATTTTTATTTTTCAATAAATATTTGTGAAATGTTTTTTTTTTAAATAAAAAATGAAATGTATCTACTTATTACAATTGAAAATTTAATCCAAGCCCCTCTGATTTATACGACACTGGTGTTGCAAGCCGCCTTACCCATAGATAAACCACCCGTACCGTCGTAAAAATGTCTTCTATCTCTATTCAGGCACTCTTTAACTCTTTCTGGTTCGCGCATACCCAAAGTGCCAACCTAGGATGGCAGAGTTATACTAATTTCTATTTTTGACGTCAAGTACTTTTTGTCCGCAAACACTTTACTTTTCGTCCACTGTGGTTACTATGGTACAGCACGGTGCGACAATGGTTGTGACAATAACTGTCATTTGCTGTTGTCAAATTAATTATTTACGAAGTCCGCTAGATTTGAGGTGTGAATATTAGTGTTCATAATAATCAAGAATGGATAGTGATATATGAAACTTATCTTTTGCACAGCGGACGAAAAATACTTGCTTTCAAAAATCGTAGATTTTTCATTCGGAAATTAGTAATTTTTTGTAAAGATCGACGAAAAAATGTGATATACACCTCGGCGAATAAGGTTTCTATGGTCTTGCCTGCTTGCTAGTCGCGGTTACGTCGACTATAATAGACAGTTTTTCGACCTAGGTACATAAGTAACTATATTATAACCATACATTTTTTCACAATAATGTGATATTTGGTTACTACTCACGCTATGGCCTGTGGCCAAGGATGATTCGATATTTAGACATGCCTTGATCCCTCATTGACCACGACAACTGCGAGCATTACAATACATATTTCAGGTAATTGTCAATTAGTTCAAAAAGTCTGAAAACGACCCTTTCGGAACTTTAGTGGAGTTTAAAAATAATGTATAATATCACAGAAATTTAAAAAGAACATTAAAATGTTCTCCCATAAAGTTATTGCATTGTGCCAACGTTTTATTAAAAGGTGAGGAATCGAGAGAGTTGCTATAAAAGGGATTACCAAGATTTGCTTTAAGTCTTAATTTTGGTATAAGTATGGGTATGGAATGAATAAGAAACAAATCTTTATATTTAATGTGGTTAATCATAAAAGTCTAATTATAGAGAATAAAATCGTACCATATTTTAAATATTTGACTTTTTTCGTTAATTTCACTATTTTAGTTTGAATTTTGTAAATTATAGGCGATAAGAGAAGAATTCTGGGCACGTCGTCATTATCCTGATGTTAATGAAGGTATGTATTGGGATGATCACAGAAGGTATGAAGATGAATATATGTCGATGGTGGGACATGGAAATATGGGACCGTATCAAAGAGGTAGACCGTTCCCCGGTCAAGCACCTGTAAGTATAAAAAAAACATATTTATTTATTTTTATTTTATTTCACGCGTAACACCAAAATACAATATTTTGAATAAACGCAGATACAAAATTTAAATTTCCGTTTAAAATAATAACGATCAAATATTACATTGGTCATGGCGAAAAGTAGGGCCTTGAGAAAGCCAGACGAGAAATATTAGTCGGGGAGCTGGTGACGAATTTTGGGAAGGTCCTTTCGGCAAGCCGAAAAAATATAATTTCGTCATTTGGCGAATCCAGTCCTGTCAGTCTGGTAGAGCGTTTGCGGTTATTTCGCTACTGCGCAGCATATAACATTTGCCAAATAAATATTTTTTGGAAATTTGATTTTTTATCTTTTAATTCAGTCTTATAGAGTTCGAAAAAAATCCCAGGCGTCTTTGTCGGTTATAATGTTATAAAGTATTACCAGACTTTTTAAAAAATATTTTATTAAAGTTCCCAAAAATAAAAAATTACTTTTGGCAATCTGAAATCTGAATTTATTGAGTAATTTCAATAATACCTGCAAATCGCCAAACAAATTTTAGGGTTTTAAACAATTCCCGAGGCATGCCAGCTGCTGATGCTCCTCGCGCTGTAATTAGTTATTGAGAAAACGCGTGTTTCCAGTATAGTGAAGATGAGGAAAAAACATTAATAAAATGATAAATCTCTATCAATTTCCGTTGATATTATAATTGAAACTAATTTATCAGTTTGATAAAAATTTGAAATGAAAAAAAATTGAATGATTTAATGCTTCATCCTAAAAATTATTGTTCTTATCAAGTTAAAAAAAGAATTATTGATTGTGGCCTAGTTTCTGATTGTTTCAGTTTTAATAGTAATTACTAAGAAATGGTTAATTAATAAGATTTTATTTAGAACATTCTTAACTTGCCGATGAAATTATAAATTTTTTTAAATTAATGTTTTATCATAACTATTTTAAATTACCATCTACATAGCATCTTAAAAAGTCAGAAACTGGGCTCCTTACATGACAATATAAAATTCTTTTTTTTTTTTTCAAGAATACACTATTACATTAAATATAAATAATTAATTTTACGTGAAATTTTTGTTGATTTTTCTTTTTCAAGGCAAAAATACTATTTATTGAATTTTACACCTCAAAATATATGCAGCAAGCGTAATTATTGTTTTTTAAATTTTTTATGAATTTTCAATTTTTAGAAAAAAAAATACTCTAAAATACTCAGTTGCGAATGAAGAGTCCGAACTATACTACTCGAAACTCGCGGTTTCTCAATAACCAATCACAGCGCCAGATGCATTGATTAGCTATCTTTGTCGCACCTATGGCTACGCGTTACATTTTTCGTCGTACTCATTTGAAAACTTCGCGTTTGGGAATTATTTAAAATCGCAAAATTTGTTTGGCGATTTGCAGGTATTATTGAAATTACTCAATAAATACGTTATTAAAATTTCAGATTGCCAAAAGTATATTTTTGAAGAGTTCTGGTAATACTGTTTAACCGAAAAACGTCTGGATTTTTTTTCTGTAAATACTAAATTTAAAGATAAAAAAAATCAAGTTGCCAAAAAAATAGTTTTTTGGATTTTTTTGCAAATGTTATATGCTGCGCAGTAGCGAAATAACCTCAAGCGCTCTACCAGACTGTCAGGACTGGATTCGTCAATTGACGAAATTATATTTTTTCACAATTTCTGCTTGTCAAAAGGACCTTCCCAAACTTCGGCGCTAGCTCTTGGACTATTTACCGAAAATGAGGAGGAAAGAGTGCGACTCTTACTAGAAACTCATTTTCCTGGAAGTAACCCAAATTGGGGGGAATAAATCATCTCAGTCACAACAGTCCTTCAAGAGAAAGCACTACAATAGCTAGACATATTTCTAGTAACGAAAGGCTAAAATGGGCCATGAACACCTTTCTACCTTTCAAGGCATCAGGAACCGAGATGGTATTTTCCCAGCATTGCTCCAGCAAGGACAAGACGAAATTCTTTCACATTTGGATAGAATTAGTCGAAGCAACTCAGGACTAGGTTATATACCAGAAGCATGGAGAAGGGCAATAGTCACCTTCATTTTAAAACCTGGAAAAAGGAGCACAACAAACCCAAAATCCTTAATCAATTTTGAAAATGATGGTCGCCATCTTACTTGTATGGATCAGGTCATGCAGGTCAAATCGCTTATAATTGACTAAAAAGTGTCTACAAAATGTCATGCTTTTATCACAATTTTAATACCCTCTTGAACTATTGTGCAAAATGAAAGTTTGCAAACGATGGATGTGACTCCGTTTTGTATTGTAGTATTTCCAGGGTGGGTTACCGCGCAGGACCGAATCCAGTGATGACAAACACGTAATGGCTCGTCATGCTGAAATTTATCCTAAAGACGAAGAACTACAAGCTATACAGCGCATCGTTTCCCACACCGAAAGAGCTCTTAAAATTGTATCGGATCTAATGGGCGATGGCAAAGCAACCAAATCAGAAACCAAACCCGAAGACAAATCAGAGCATCATCAAAAAGAAGACGGACGCGACAATCAACTGTAAGTTTTATTTTTTTTTACAAATTTTCGTATGTAATGTATGGATAATCTGAACAAAAAGTTCCAGAACTTCCGGATTATAAAATTCATAATAAGTGATATCTATAAACCGAACTAGTCCGGTTTATAGATACCTCTCTTAACCATACAAAAATACATTTCCACTACAAAAAGTTTACGAAATGGTTATGAAAGCATTTATGTATTTACATGAATACATATATATTTTAAAATAAAAATAAACCTGTAAGGATAGTTTACATACGTATTGCAACTACAAAAAATAATTGAGATTTTTAAAAATTGTTTCTTAGAGCAAAATTTTCAAGAGTTCCTTGAACAGATTTCTTGACATTTAGATCGACAGCCTTTTGCCGAAGAAGCATCACCTCATGCAGTGTCAATTCATTTTCTTCCGCCCAACGTAGACATGAATCAAATGAAACGACCGCCTCTTTACTAGACATTTTCTGAATAGGTTCTTCGTCATCGGAGTTTCGGAGATTTTCTCCTGTGACAATAGCAATGATTTCATCATCTTCTTGTCTGTGAACTGAAGGATTATATAATATCAAACTGGCTTTTTCTTCAAAATTGCTTTTTCGGAGATATTTTTTACGCTTGGTACGAATTCATTGTGGAACCATTCTTTAAAGATAGCTTGATTTTTTTATTTACCGATCACAAGCAATCGCAATTTGTGTCGGCCACTTGCATTTGCGCAAGGCATAAATGTAATCCGGACTTTACTGATTTTGCGACCCTTCTCGCCTGCGTGTACTAATGTATTTTCAGGAAGGCAGCGCCAGTATAAACCATATTCATCCGCGTTATAGATTTGCTCTGAAGAAAGACCGAGTTCCTCAATTTTTTTATTCAGTTCTGTACGAAAAGGTTCCACGGCACTTTCGTCACTCGACAACTTCTCCCCGGTAACTTTTAACGAGCGAATTCCAAATCTGTGCTTGAAACCTTGAAACCACCCTCTACTTGCTTCGAAGTTGGCCATAATTAATTTTTGGGAAAAATTGGCGAGCCTTTTGGAGTATGATTGGTTCGGAAATTGGTGCATGTCGTGCTCTTTGTTGTAAAAACCATGTGTATGACGCATCTTCAACATCAGAAAATTCCGCATTTCGCATCGTTTTCCTTGTTCCCGGACCTTTTTCAGTACGCGACACATAACGAATAATTTCGTTCTTTGTTTTGATGTCGGATATTGTTGACTTCCCGACATTAAAGCCTACTGCCAGGGTCGTGAGTGAACATCCAGACTCCAACTGACGTAAAATGTCAGCCTTTTTTCCAAAGGTTAATGTAACATGCTTCCGTTTAGAAGCCATTTAAATTAAATATGTACAAATTTACAGCGTACAACTCATAAAACAACTGTGTATATAATTGTAAACAACGTAACGTCTTACAAAGTAAGAAAAACTCGCAACGACTAGCATAAAACGTTGCATCATGTTTTCGGTAGGAGCATGCGCAGTTATTGAGTAGTTCGGATTACGGAATTCGGGTGTTCAGATTATGGATATCATTTTACGCGATTGGGGCGTTAGGGTTATGGAGTATTTCGGATTATAAGGAGTTCGGACTATCCATACATACTCAGGGTTCATAGCGACCCGGAAAACCTGGAAATGTCAGGGAATTTAGAGATGGTCAGGGAAAAGTCATGGAAAACAACATTTTTACTGAATTAGCCAAAAATGTCAGGGAATTTTTTGCCAGACCTGGAAAATATTTCTGATTGAGAATAATATATTGATCTTCCCCCGTAAATTAATATTTCTTTTAAGAATTTTTCGGTCTATCAAACATCGATCATCGTTACATTCGATTCAAAATATCCGATTGGTCTTTCATTATGTTCTCTTTTTACACCTATGTGAAATAAAAAGAGATAACATTTCGGACTCAGAAAATCGAATCATTTCCGAGATCGTAGGGTGGCTGTTCTCGCTGTTCAATAAACAAAAACATTCTTGTGGAGAACATGAAAGAACAATCAATTATTTCACAAAGTATTGTTTATGATTTTATAAACCATTTAGAAGGTGGAATAACAACGTTAAACATAACGAATGAATTAAGAAAATTTGTAACAAATTCCCATAGAACTTATAAAGAATTTTTGGACCAAGGGAATAAAAATTTAACGAGGATTAATGCTGCTCAGAAGAAAAAGAGAGAAGCTGAGAGCAAGATTTATAATTTGGAAAATAAAAAGAGGAATATTGAGAATGAGTCGGGAACTAGTCTATCTTTAATAAATACTGAACTTCTCGAATTAAGGAAAACATTAAGTGAAATAGGTAATTAAAACCTAAAATTCCATATAGTGCAATTCCGAAAATGGTGATTATTTTATACGTACTTATTTAAAAGCCCTACTCAGGACAGCTTTGAATCTATCTGCAGGGAACAATGTGCTGTCACTCTATGGTTTCCTGGTGTGTATTTTAAATTTTCCCATTTGACTGAATACATAAAAAGCGACACAAAAGCAGCCTGAAGGATTATAGCAATTTTTTTCCTGTAGATTGGCTCTAAAATTGCTCTGTGTGTAGAGCTTTTCCAGCTTTTTATTTTTAAGAATTATGTTTTATTTTTTAAATTTTTATTCATTTTTTTGTTTTGTAACTCTTAGATCATATATGATCTAAGTTATAACTACTGGTTTACGTTTTATACTTATTAACTGGTGTAATTTTTTTTGTATTTTTGTAACAGATTTTGTTTAAATTTTTAAATGTTTAGTTTATGTTGTACCTGCCTCTGGTTTAATAAAATTAAAACGTTATTTATTATATGTGTTCATATTAGTCCTTCAAAACTTCGTTTTAATAAGTACTACGTTAAATTTCACTATATTATGTTGTGGTTTTGAAAGTCATTTTGTTAGTGTATAACAGAGTGACCTGGAAAAAATAAATTGTGGGTCTGGGAAAACCTGGAAAAGTCAGGGAATTTAATTTTGTACAATGACTATGAATCCTGATACTGTATTTTAAAAATATTGTAATTGTTTCAGATTTTCTTTCCAACAAGGCGATCAAAATCGTATTTTAAAAGGAGTTATGCGTGTAGGACATCTAGCGAAAGGTCTGCTTCTTCGCGGAGACAACAACGTCGAATTAGTCGTTCTCTGTGCCGACAAACCTACTCTTACTCTTCTTAAAAAAGTAGTGGAACATTTACCTACCGCATTGAAGCAAGTAGCGAAGGATCACTCGTATACAGTCGCCATCAACGCATCGGAGGCCGGTTTAATTATTGCTGGTGACAACTTGACGGTGCTGGTGCAATTCACGAGTCCAGTTATACGGGAACAGCAAGGTAAACAGGTTTGATCAACTGGGAAGTGAGTGTATGAGTGTACAGTACTGTACAGGGTTTAAGCTGGTTTTTTTTCTATTTTTTGTTGTCAACTGATATTTTTGTTAATGTTCGATGGAATACAGAAGAAATCGAATTAATATAATACAGGGAGATGTCAAAAACTGCAATTTCAAAATGGTGGCTTGATTCGTAGAGAAATCACTCCACATCTGGAGTAGACGATATTGAGCTTTTTTTCTTCTCCCGCATGTATATTTGTTGCTTTCTTCAAATTTTATGAAATCTATTGTATTGAATTGACTTGTTTTTATATTTCTATTATTTTGCATAGCACGGCATAAGGAATGTTTACAGCATCTTCAAAAGTAAGGTTGGAAGTAAGATAAAAGTGATGATGGAAGAACCTGCGTGAATACGTCAAACGGATTCTATTGCAAAAGTAATGATTTAACTCATGTCGACGTTGTTCAGTGTTGCAGACGAACTTTTTTATATGCATTGTTTTTTTAAGCAAATTTCCCGCTTCGCATAACAACATGTAAAGGTTAGTCCTCATTGATGTTCGCCACGCTGCGCAAGACGTTTGAGAACGTTCACAAACAAATAGAGTCCAAACTACAGCAACATTTAGTGGTTCTTTTGTGTTTGTCGACGTCCAAACTGAACAACGTTCGTCAAGCACATTTCTTACCGACTCCTGATGGAACATGTTTGTATGTGCGCGTCGCGCGCAATTTACTCTCTAAGCAAACTAAAAATCAAATATTCGGCATGACGCGGCACATGATTGAGAACGCACCTTAACTATGCCGTTAGTTCAACGTATTTTCGGTAAAATGAGCAAAAAGGATCGTGAACGAAGAATTATTAACAAACTAAAACCAAATTGATCGGTCATCCACCATACAGCCCTGATTTGTTTCCAAACTACTTGGAAGTTTATTGTTTCTTTATTGATCAAGAATAGCAGGTTACTTCGAGTGTTTTACAACGTTGCAGTAATTACGGCAGCAAAGAAGATAATTCACGGTGATGTAAGTTTTGTATTGAGTAAATATTAATGTAAAGCAGTTCAAAGGCAATTCAATCATAATAGATTCAGAAACGTCTGCAGAACTTACAACGAATTTGTTTTGTCTAGTAATGTGAGTAAACATGCATCATTTACCCCCGAGTGCTTTAAGACCGGTACCCACTTGAGATCACATGATTTTAGTACACACGAATATACAAATGTGGACGTCCCATTGCCTGGTCTCCGGTCATGCAACTTGACTCGTGCATGGTCAAGCCAAGTCCTGTCTGATTTTGGACCCCGCTAAATAGAAACATTCAGCGTATGGTCACGTTAACCTGGCAACCAGGACACAAGAGGCTTTATCAGTGAACACCAACCTGAAATAAAGCTTCTATTTAGCCTGCAATGAGCATATGTGACTAATCACCCAAATTATATTTCTTGTTTTAATTACAGTGGTTGCAGAAACATCCTAATTAAGGCAATCCTTGAGACGTGAGATATATATATATCGGTTGTATTTCATGAGAATTCGTCATTCGACGGATAACAACTTTTGGATCCAAATTGAAACACCTTTTTAAAAGCTCCATTGTTTTCATGACAAAATGCATCTTTGACACTCTTAATGGATGAGCTTTAAGACAAGCGCTGACTAACTAGACAAACGGATTTTGTTGTATAATTTAATTATATAACTTTAATTATTATTAATGTAATGTTTGTATTGCATTTGGTCTGCTCCATAATTGTACAATATTAACTTTCAGTTGATATCTTCCAACACAATATCTTTGCAAAAAGTCTAATAACGAAATTGAATACTGAGCACAGTATATACTACCACTACACCCACACTAACAGTAAACTGTTTACCTTCAATCTCTGAAGAAGATAACTTGGTTATCGAAACGCGTACGATAGTGAAAAGGGTTTGTGATGGTGTAGTGGTTAGGAAAAATTGGGTTCAGTATCAAGTATCGCCAACAATTCCGAATTTCTCAATTTAACAAAATTGAAAGATGAATGAACTTCAAAAATAATCTTGAATTAATTTTCAAACCAACACAAATTTATAGCAGGGGTGTCAATTTTCGTTGTCTATGCTACAAATTGTTTAACGAATCTAAAGTTATGTTTTCCTACATTTTAATTGTGTTAATTGTTTCTAACGCTTCTCTATTTGTTATTTTTCGCTTCCAAATGGTTATTGATGTTTTTCTTCAAGGTCCAGATTTCCATTTTATAAAAAATTACCAAGAATACATTCGCCTAAAATTCTGAAAGTAATCTAATATTTTTTTCAAAAATCCATAAATTCATTACTTTTGATTTGTATAGACTTATGATCAGAAAATTAGTTTTTTAAATATTTCAAATACGGATGTACCTTTTGGGGATGTTTTTGAGACAGTTGAAATATTAAATTTTATAATTTATTATTATTCGCACATAAGTCCAAGATACAATCAGTGCTTTTTTCGATAAGTAAGTCTTCCTCTGTGTCCACACTTGTTAAATTATTTCTTCAGGCCAAGCTGCTCCTGGCCTTTTAAGAGTATCCCCCTGACCAACGTTCCAATTGAAAATCTTGTGCTTTAACGTTTTCCTGTCTTGAGCCATGGTGTGTGGTGTGACAAGCCAGGATTGTGAGTTGTGGAGCGTGAAGGCTTGGCGTGTCGGAAACCGGGAAGCTATAGCATGTATAATTATAGTATCGTCTGGTATCGTTATTCTTGACTTCGACAAGCTCAGCTTCCCCCAGCAGTGTCTGCCGTAAAAATTTCGTTTCACCAAGATTTTCTACAACTCTCTTCTAGAAAGTAAATTTCTGTTCTTGTGGTTTGGATCTCGTGGGATCCAAATCACTTATACAGCGTATCACCTCATTTGACCACTCAATATTGAAAGTTAGAGAAGCACTGATGGCAGGTGCACCAATCCATACTCGGCCACGGCGTTGGAGCGGGTAATAGTTTCGTGTGGATCGAGTTTCCTTTGAACAACCTCCTATTTATTATACCTGCTGCATTTAATTCTTCACTTATTGCTGTGATCCGTTTGTTTCCCCCTTTTGCTTTACTAAGATTTTCATGAATTTCCATAATTTGCAGTCTCATTTTTCAAATGTATCCGAAGGACTTTACTCGTTAGGACACCTGTTGAAACTCTTATGCCCGATTTCACCAACAATTTCCTGATAGGAAATACCGAATATTATCACTCTTAGGTATTACTTGCGCGTGGTGAAACGTAAATTGCATTTAGGTATTATCTAACGGAATTGGTTGGTGCAATTGGGCATTAGTGCAGTTTTACTCTGACTTAGGCATTCATTTGTTCTCAACTGGTTGTAGTCTTTCCAGAAGTACCTTTATTGTCTTAGCCCTACTGGATCTTTCCAATGGTCATCCCTTTTTTTCGGATTTGCTTATTTCTTCCAATATTACATTGGAGTTGATACCGCAAAAGGGTTCCGGTCCCTAAAAAGGCGTTTCAGCCCCTCTTTGCAATTCATCTGCTATTTCATTTCCATCTATTCCAGTGTGTCCTGGAGTCCACAGTAAGGTGGATTTCACCAACGATTTCCTAGTTAGGTAATACCTAAATCGGATTTAGGGATTCCTAAATGCAATTTACTTTTCACCATGCCGTAAATTAATACCCAAGACTGATGATATTTGTTATTCCCTATCACTCTTAGGTATTACTTAGCGCGTGGTGACACGTAAATTGCATTTCGGAATTCCTAAATCCGATTTAGGTATTACCTAACTTTAGGAGATGTTGGTGAAATCGGGCATGAGTTTCCCTAGACATTCCCATGCCATTTTGGAAATGATTACACAAGAACTCGGTGTTAATTGTGCCTAGTATTTTTTAAACATTTTTCTGAACTTTCTTAAATATCAATTTTTCTTTTTATAACAAGTGTTTCAGACGCATAAATGAATTCGGATTTGATAACTATGTCGTAGTGCCCGAGTTTAATATGAGAGAGTGATTTTACAATTTATATTATATTTATAAAAACAATTAGGGGGCGTCCATTAATTACATGAGGCGTTTTTGAGGATTTTTTGACCCCCTCCCCTAATCTTGAGTGAGATTTTTGTTTTGGGAGTAAAAGCGTTTGATTTATTAGCAAATACTAGTATTTTGGAATATTACCGTAATCTAAAATCACAGTGATAAAATGAGACAATAAATTCCTAAAAGAAAATTAATACTAATCAAGTTCAACATATCCAAGTGATTTTCAGTGAAATCATCACTTTTTTATTTTAATTCAACTTAACTTTGATGCAATTTTACATCGTTTTTTGCTAGAAAAATACCACGTGATATTTGCCAAGAGCCCCCTCCTCCTCTCACCGAAGTGAAATTTGGTAAGATTCGTCTCGATCCCCCCCCTGAACACCTTACGTAATTAATGGACGCCCCCTTACATACCCACAACTGAACGTTAATTGAAAATTGTAGTAAGTAAATCGAAATATTGTAAAAATATATTAAGATAAGCTAAAGGTTTATAATAATATAACAAATATTGATAGAAATTTTAGTATTTAAGAGACCATACAGCTTAAACCTTGATAATTGCTAATAAATATTGGACTTTTTTACAGTTTGAAACAACAGTCGTGTATCAGTCACTGGAAAATATGGTGAATTTTACATGAAAATACAGTTCGACTGATACCAAATATACGAAGAATGTCTCTCACCTAGCATAGAAACAATAAAATAAATGTACCTATTTTTAGCCCTTGTGTATTCCACGTTCAAAAAAAGGTGACTTTTCAAATTTCGCGTGCCAAGTACATCGATTGTTGACTTTATGTTGGTACACATGTTCCCAACATATGTTGACACCATTAACCATGTTGCATTTTTAATTTGACATATATAAAGGTTAGACGTGTTTGTTTTGGTGCGTTTGACAATTATTATTTGCTATCTGAGAGAGAAAAAATTGTATAAAATTTTGTAGAGTCTATTGATAGGAAAAAATGTGGCACAAGCTCTTCACAGAAGTCCGAGATGTTGAATGACGATGTTAGCACTGGATTTCTCAGCACGTCAACAACCGATGAAAACGTGGAAGCAGTGAAGAAAATTGTTCCATCACTATTAGAGAAGTTGCTGAGGATGTTGGCTCATGTCATACATTTTTTCGGATGTTTTGGACATGAAACGTGTGACTGCACGGTTTGCTCCGAAATTGGCCAAATTTTGACCAAAAGATAATCGTTCAGGCTATTTTGAGTAATTCAATGACAATCCAGTTTTGCTCAAAAGGATCGTGGGTATATGGATACGACGTCGGAACTAAAGCGACCAGAAGTGCCAAGACCGAAAAAAGCCCGCCCAGTTCGGTCAAACGTGAAAGTTTTGCTCACTGTTTTTCTTGTTCCCAAAACTGAGAAGGAGGTTTGCCTCGATTGAGGTGGTTAAGACCGCATCCGACCGAACTTGAGGCAATACCAAAAAAAGATCATTAATGAATATTTTTTGAGGAAAGTAAAAAGTCACCTTTTTTTTTAACAAACCTCGTTTATATATATTTATATAAATGGAACGGCAATAGACTTCAATTGTCTTGATCACCTTGAGGAACTACATTATTTTCTTTATTTTTTCTTTTGTATTTTATTAATACATAGAAGAATACCAATATTGTAGAAGTTCAGATATATTTTCATTCCAGTCCAATACTTATAAACTGTACTGTGCTTTATGCTTGTTTTAGTGGTGATTTTAGGTGGTGTGGGACTTAAGGATTTTTGACCAACCAGCTCATCGCCGCCCTACAGCCTGGGCTCCATAATCCTATTTGGCGCCCTGGCTTCTAGTGGCGATGGTGAGCTAGCGATGGTCAAACACCCTTTTCTTGATGTCTAGAAGCTGCGAGCGGTGGGTTCGACCGGGATGTTCTCTCACGCGGCAAGTGTCTCCAGGCGCTGGCAGCCCTCAGACATACGAAATGGTTCCAGGTTTGTGTCTTCTCTCACACCGTGTATTGCACTTTGGCTTATTTTTTTAAACAAAAAAAAATGTTATTTACATAAATGACACGAAAACGGAAACCGATTATTCGTTGTATTATTAAATACCAAAATGATGATGTGAGTTTTTTAAATTGTTGTTATCAAATTAGGGAATCGGAGTTTTTATTTTTATCGTCTTTGTTGAAAAAAAAAGTTACCATTGGCTCACTTCTATTCCCTTTTCCGTTAAAAATAGCTCAATAGATTCAGCTTACAAAGACATTTTTAGTAATTGAAAACGTCACATCTCATGCAATACTTTTAGAATTAATTTAAAAAAGGGTTCTACTTTTACAATTTTTAATTATATTTTTATCTCAACTATTTAACGCAACTTTTTATTTACCAATTTAATTAGTTCTAGTTTTTAAATGACGTTTCTAGACTAGGAATCTAAGAAAATAATTTTTTTTTGCTAAAATAGCTTCTTAGTAGAACCCTTCTCGTCCATTTCGAAACATTCGAAAAATTTTACATTCTAACGGTTACAGGCGAGGGCTTTGGGTCTACATTCGTGCGTCATCATCATTCGTATCCTAAGAGATTTATGTCAGAGAGTACCAACATGGTCACCATTATCCCCATGGGTAAGTCAAATAAATTTTTTTTCAACGAGTATATTTCACGAATTACGATTTAGGCTATGGAGTTACTAGCCGAAAAGGTTATTTCTTCTGTTCCTGGTCAATCGCAGTTGTCGCCCGGAGACGCATTAAGAAGAGTCATGGAAGCTGTGGCTAGCGGTTTGTTGTTACCCGGAGGTCCGGGATTAGCTGATCCATGTGAAAAAGACAATCCAGATGCATCTGGTGCCTTGAACGCGCAACAGAGAGAAGATTTGACGTGTTCTGCGCAATATGCTTTACGGTTGATAGCGTATCGACAGATATATAAGGTGAGTTATGTGACAGTTCGTCTCAATGTTTGTTATATTCTCCATTAAGGTTTAAAACAATTGACAATTTTTTGTTTAATCTATGCCGTGTCCAGATTTGTACTACGACGCGAACCGAACCCGAGGACAGACAAACGGAATATAAAGCTTGAAATGCACCGACTGCAACAATGCAATGTATCACAAAAAAAGGCGATGTCGAAGACCAGAGCAATTGTTTCTTTGCTACATTCCTAGAGTGCACGCACACGTTTGTCCCTGTCATCCGTCAATATTTAAAATGAATGCTATTGTAATTTTAGCTTGTGCATAAAGGCAATAAGAGCAACGAAAAAGAAGACTAGGCAAGTGGCGAGCTACCATTCGTTGGACCAGTGTCCTTCTGCGGCGTTGCAAAAATGACAAATGATTACAGAAAAGTAGGTACTCCACAAATCCATGAAATTGATGCACTAGGACAAAGACATGCGAAACAGTTCACCATAGAACATTCGTTAAGGTTTGCGGCAGACTTAATGAGCAAAGACAGGAAGACTGTAAAAACTGTGGTTAGTGTGCTACCTGGACACTATAAGCTTAATAAGTACTTGAAGCTGATGGGATTGACAAAAATAAATACAAATAAAAATAACCGATGAACAAACTAATCACTTTCCAGACTGTTCCGAAGTAAACTCCACAAGTGCACTTTTATAATTGAGTTTATACCAGTGGGCGATTTGTGTTAACAATTGTTGCGAAGCCCCGAGTATTAATAAAAGATGCCCTACGCCTACATGGTACGGCGAGCCGACACAGACAAACATTATAGTACTTCGATTCGCCGCTGACATAAAACCATTGTTATAATTTATATAAATTATTCAATTAAAATTTTATGCGACTTGATTGTAACTGTTATTTTTTGTTTGTTTTGTTAGGTATTAGGTATGGATCCTTTACCGGCTCCTCAGAAAGCATTTCGCCGCGATAGAACCATACGCAAACGACGTCGTTCAGTAGGTGAACAAGAAGGTTCGGAAAGTAAGTTTTCATTTAAGTAACCACACAAAAATAATTTTCAAGTGCAGATTTAGAAAAAAGAAGGAGTTTAGATCGAAATTCTTTATTCTAATGTGTACTCAAAACTGAGAGTCGCCAAACTTGAAACGAATACAGCAATAATATTGCCAAGAGACGTCTCTCCCAAATGTTTTTCACGTATTTGTTTACGTTTGGTGCCTCTTGATTATGAATCGACTTGAGGTACACGTTTTTACCAGTATTTTTTGTTTTAGGTGACACGGGTAAAATGGTGAAGATGCAGATATAAACAATACGAATTATTTAAATTATTTTTACAAGTTCGAAGTATTTTAATGTATAGTTATTTTGTTTTTTATGTAACTAATGGAGTTTGTGATTTTATTTATATTAGTTTTTTTCTGTACGTTTACGATGTTACCGAGTCGCGCTATGAAAAAGTATGAATGGAAATTGTTTATTCAAAACATTTTTGAATATGACGGAAGAATTTTTAACTAGAATTTGAGAAGTGCGAAGTTCAAAAGTAAATAAATATTTCACAAGTCGAGTCGTTTTATTTCTTGTTATTAATTCAACTCAAATTAAAATGATCATCTTCTGTATATCCCCGTGGTATATTCATTATTCTTTGGAAATTTAACCACAATCTTTTTTTAATAACTATAAAAATATTAAAAAAAGATTGTAGTTAAATTACCCAAGAATAGCAAAAAGAAAGAAGTGCTATAGAAGTCGCTACGTGCAGCCCAAAAAAATTCAGCCATCGATGAAAAGTATCCAATAAATCCAAGAAAATTGAGATTTTTTAGGTAAAATACATTTAATCCATATAAGTAGTTTAAATGTACAACTTTAAAACTTATAACTACTATCGTACAAATCCTGATTATCTATTTGAATATTCGAATAATCCATTTCACTTGCATCGACATCGACTTCTTTGTGCGTCTTATATGTTTATTAAGGTAAGATTTTTTCAAAAATCCTTTATCGCAAATCGGACATATGTGACCATCTATCGCCGATGTGAATTCTTTCGTGTACTTTAAGATTATAACTGCAATTGAAAGCTTTTCCGCAGTAACTGCATATGTAAGGTTTCAATCCGCTATCTATCAATACGTGCTTTTTTAAGGTGGTTCTATATGAAAATAATTTCGAACAAGTCTGACATTGGTAAGACTTCGGTACGGGAACTTTTCTGTGTTTCATCATGTGCCTAAAAATTGGAAAAAATAATAAATGCACCATTTTTGGAATCAATTGAGGCTAGTTTTTAAAAATCTATAAAATAGAAGTATTTTATTGTTAAATTACTCATTTGTAGATGTGTAATTTAGTTCAACAAATAGTTAGAAAATATCGGGAAATGATCATTTGAAAAAATTGTCGAAATAATTTTTTTCGAAAGTTGGATCAACTGTCATCTCTACCTACTATCTGGACAGGAACTCTGAACCCTTATATCTCGGCAGGAATTCTGAACCTTCTATTTCGTCAGAGACTGAAAGCTCTAGACATTGTGTGCAGATGGTGTGACAGGCATCCACTCTCCATTAATCCCACTAATATGCCTCTTTCACAAGGAGAAGAAAAATAAATCGTAAAGAACCTGTGCTATACAGTCAAAACATTTCATTTATAGAAGAGACAAAATATCTAGGCATTACACTGGATGAAAACGCCCAACACCTATTTGGAAAAAGTAATCCGCAAAGATAATCTAGCATTATGAACATGCAAAAGACTTCTAGGAACAAATTGTGGTATAATAGACAGACATATTTACTGGCTGTACGTGGTGGTAGTCAGACCTCTGGTCACCTAATGGCTTCGTGGCCTGGTGGAGCAAGTTCCAGCAAAATCTGGTGCGAGTTAAACTCACCAGACAGCAGAGACAAGCTTGTCTGGCGTGTGCATTCGCACTATTCCCACGGTGGCGCTGAAAACCAATGAAAAAAAACTTGCGTGTAAATATTGGAGACGTACAATCCACAAACTGTACACAAAGCTTTCATTTTGTCATTTGGATGTTTCGATGCTTTATGGTAAATAATATTTTTAAACGTAAGATTACAAATGGGACAAAAGCCTGGATTTTTATTTCCTTTAAAATGTACGCTATGTATGTGTAGTTGACGAGTTCTTGCGTTCAAGAATAGTTTATAACAATATTTGCATTTATCCCCATTATCCCCACTGATGACAAACGTGTTCGAATAATTCTTTTTGTGAAAATCCTTGTCCGCAATATTTACACCTAAAAAAAGCAAATGTTGAAAAATGTGAGATATCGCACAATTTAAATGGCTCGATATTTATAACATGTTAGCAAATTAAAATAGTTCATTTGCCCTATAAAGTGATATTCTACGTATGCACAGGAAAATGTATGTATATCGAGGTGACAAAGACTAATAGATTCGTTAGCCCAATTTGCTGGAGACATTTTAGAACACCCTCAGACTTCAGATTAGGTAAGTGCCCTTCTTCTATACATCCTCCTAGGTGTTGTGTACTGGGATTCTGTGTTGCTATGCATTCCGCAGTGGATGTTTCTTCTTCCATTTCACAGAATCTATATTCTTGCATGACTAACCCACAATATGATAATCCTTTGCAGGGTGTTTTTAAATTCATGCGAAAACATTCAGGATGGGTCTTTCCTATAACAAAATTTCCTCAGCCGCCCCTTTCAGAGATATCACTCCTAAAAGGTGCTGAATAAAATTGAGTATTTTTTCTCTTTAAGTAAAGATGTAAACTTGAAATGTTGGTGCACTCGCAATGACTAACCACCGGTATTTTTTCAACATACCTGCTACATTATACGAGGATGAAATTATCCACCCACGCTTCATTTAATATCAAAGCTTTCTTTCGAGATTGATTTGTGAAATTAAAATATTATTTAAAATCTCTGTTGTCTTGAAAAACTTTTTTACTCTTGAAGTTTTTACCTATAACCAAGAGATTCGGAGAAAAGAAGATATAAAACAATTTCATGATTTTATTCTTTATTAAATATTAAACTACGTATTTAGGGTGGAAAACAGTGAAGATGGAAAATGCAAGAATAAAATAGGATTCATAAAAATGTTAGAAGTGATCGCAACCAGCCAAAATATATGAACGTAGTTTACGTCTTGAGGCGTATTTCTTATAGTATCACACGCTATTCAAATACGATTCTTCAAATCGTTGATATCATGTATCGGTGTGCTGTAAACTAGTCACTTGGGGTAACCATAAAAACAGAAATCAAGAATTTAATTCTGGAGATCGAGGAGGCCAATGTTGCGGCTTGGGCCCTCCTCGACCAATCCAACGGTTGGGATAAGTTGCATCAAAGTATTTCCCTTGAGTATAGTGTATATAATCAAATTTATTGCCTAGAAATATGACTTTTTTTTTTTTCGGACCGAGATGGGAAACTCATGTTCGAATGGGTCCAGGACCCAAACAGTGTTGGACTCATCCCCAAGGAGATGCCTACCAACCAAACCCACCTCAAACTCGCCGTTACCCCCGCCTCGGAATCACTACCCTAGCATACTTCGAGACGGGCGGCGGTCCCTCGCACACTCTCCGCTCACATCGTCGTCTTCTCCCTAACCTCCACTCCTACCTCTCATGCCATATCGAGTCGTTCTCTCCCCCTGACCATGCTCTCTACTACGCCACTTACCTCCATCCATTCCTCCTCCCCCCTCAACATTATCTCCACCATATTCTCCCAATACACCGCCTCCCCTAGTTTCCTCTCCAACTTCTTCAGCACTTCCTCGTTCCTCCAGCATCTGAATACATGCCCCACATCATCCTCCACTCCACACCTCTCGCACACTCCAGTCTCTCTTTTTCCAATCTTGTGGAGGTACCCTACTCTCGACCCATGTCCAGTGAACACCTGTGTCAAGAAGTAGTTCACCTCCCCGAATTTCCGATCCATCCAATCTCTCCTATTCCCAATCGCTCCTTTTAGCGCGCCCTCATACTCCTCCCACCTTCTCTCCATTTCCTCCTCCATCCATTCTTGTACTTCCTCTCTGGTCGCACCCCTCCAGCGTTTATTCCTGGCTCTAGCCATCACGTCCAATGGGTAGCTCCTTGCCAGCACCGCTGCTGCCAGTCCACCCACTGTCCTGTACCCCTGCACTACCCTTAGCAATATACCTCTCTGCACCCGCAGGAGTGGCCTAACCCTCGCATTCACTCCCGCTCTTTCACCCCACACCTCCGCACCGTACAGCAAACTCTGCTCTACCGTCCTACCAATGATCCTCCTCTTCCACTCTCCCGGCCCCTTCACATTACTCATCAATCTTCCCAGCCATGCTGCCCTCACTTTCCCCTTCTCTGCCGCCTTCAACATGTGTGTTCGGAAGGATAACTGACTATCCAACCACACCCCTAGGTATTTCACACACACCTCCATGCGAATTCTCCTTCCCTTCACCATCACCCCCACTTCCCTTGTCTTGCTCCGTCCCTTCACTAGCAACCCCACCGTCTTATCTTCCGCCACTTCTAGTCCGCACCGATCTATCTTCTCCACAATCTTCCTACACATTCTCTCCGCCTTTCTTTCTATCTCCGCCTCTCCTTTTGCCGTACATACCAGACACACATCGTCCGCATACACCGTAATCTCACATCCTTCTTCACATACTATCCCACAAACCTCATCAAACACACACTTCCATAGCGTCGCTCCAAGAACCGAGCCCTGGGGCACTCCAGCCTCCGTATCATACCTCCTCCCTCTAGTGTCTACTATCACACGTCCCGTCAGGTAGTCTTCCACTAGGTTAACCAAACCCTCCCCCACTCTTAGCCTCAGCAACGCGCTCAACACTGCCCGTTTGCTGACACTGTTGAACGCTTTTCCGACGTCGAAGAACACGAGTAGGGCCAATTTCTTGTTCCTCCAGCTGCCCTCCCTAGCCCTTTCAACCAAGCCCATCACCCTGCCCAGCGCCGAGATGCATGATTTTCCCTTCGCAAACCCGTGCTGGTTTTCCCTAAAACCCCCATTCCTACCAACTTCCTCTTCAATCCTATCCTTTATTATCCCCTCCATCAATTTACCCATACCACACCGCAGACTGATGGGCCTGTAGTCCCCCGCCCTCTTCCCCTCTCTACCCGCCTTAAGTAATATCACCCTAGCCACCTTCCATCCTTCTGGACACTCTTCCTCCCTTAGCACCCTGTTGAAAAGCTCGCAGAAGTACTCCCCATTGTCATCCAACATCCTCTTCAACATATCATCCCTCAGGCCATCTATCCCCGGGGCTTTCCTTACTTTAATGTTCCTTCCCCTCTCTTGTACTTCCCACTTCTCCACCGGCCTTATCCCCCTCATTTTTCCTACCCCCCTAGTATCCTGGACTTCTCGAATCCTGCCTCCAACTCCTTCTCCCCCTGTGAACAATCTGCCTATAACCTCCTTCTCCCAATCTTCCTCTAGCACCTCGCTCCTATTTCCACCCATCCTCTTCACCGCTATCTCATATGCCTTTCCCCATGGATTGTTTTCCAGGTCCCCCAGTAACTCTTCCCACTTCCCTCTTTTTTCCCTCTCCACCCTTCCCTCTCCACCCTTCGCTCCAGTTCCTTCTTCTTCTCTTTGTATCCCCCTTTTCCCTCTATCCTACCTCTTGCCCTCAGCATCCGTCTTCGTTCTTTCTTACACTCCCTCCACAGCTCCTCTATTTCCTCATTCCACCAGTAATTAGCCCTTCGCTCACGCATATTGCCCCTTTTTCCCTCTCTTTTACAGCCCTGTATCACATCGTACAATTCATCTACATCATGTCCAAGTCCGCTTTCTATCTCCTCTCTTACTTTCTTCCTCATACTCTCTGCCTCGGCCTTCGTCCACCTCCATCCCCACTCTCCCGATAAATCCCTTCTCCCCTTCCTTATATCCGTCTCCACATACCTATGTAAGCTCAAGCTTTCCTCATCCTCCAGCACCTTCCAACTACTCACTTTTTCCCCCAGCCATTCATCACATGCTGTTATATCAATGAATGACGAACCCCCGTCACCCCTCACGAAGGTGGGCAGTAGTCCGTCATTCAGCACCGCCAGCCCGTTGGATGTCAACACTTCCTCCAGGATCTCCCCTCTCCTATCCGTTTTCTTCCCCCCCCCCCATGCAGTATTTTTAGCATTGAAGTCCCCTGTCACCATTCTCCTAATTATCCTCCTTTTCCCTTTTGACACCCTCAGATCGTCCTCCAATCCTGTGATGCTCCTCTCATATTCCTCCAGGCTGACATTTGGGCTTATATACACACTGTAGACCACCATGTCTCCCATTCGCACTACCACCCATCCGTTTCCTTTCCTCACTTCATCCGCCCTCAGTCCATCTCCCACCACTCTTATTCCTGCCTCTCCTGTATCATCCATAATCCATCCTTGTTTTCCCACATATCTAGCATTCACCTCAGATCCACACACCACATCCACTTCCCTCCTAAAAATCACTTGATCCAATATATCATGCGCTATCCTGCATTTCCCTAAATTTATCTGCAGCACCCTCCATACATCCCCTACATTCCTTCTTCCCGCGCCCTGCCCCCCCCTTCCTCCCATTGGTCCAGACTCGTCACCGTCCCTATCTCTAACCTGCTTCCATCCTTCCCAGTCTCTGCCCCACCTCCCATCGTGTTTGCATTATCTCCTTTCTATCGTCCTCCCTCCTCAACCTCTCCAATTCCTTGACCCGCCCCTCTGCCGCTGCCTTCTCTTCCTCCAGCCTTTCCACCTTCTCCTCCAGTCGCCTTACCATATCCTTCAATCTCTTTACACTCTCCCTCTCTTCTTCCTTCATATTCTCCACTTCCTTCTTTCCTTTCTCATTCAGTTTCCTCTTCTGTTCCTTGTCCTCCAGAGGCGATACCTCCTTTCTCTTCACTCCAGTATCACTCCACCCTCTCGTATCCCCCGCCTTATCAGGCGTTCGTTTAACTTTATTCGATTTACAAAAAATTCCTTGCCTTCCTTCGTCCATCACCTCCTGTTCAATTTCTATTTCTCTTTTCTCCATATTCCATCCCACAAGTAGCTAGGGAATTCCACCACCACAGAGCCCCGCTTGTGGTGGTAAGGCTGGTTACTCCGGGAGGTCACCAAGTATCCCGGAGGCACCGTTTCTGACTGACTTTCGCGCAGCCATTCATCCATTGCCACGGTAGCTAACAACGTAGATTACGGATTGTTTTATCGAGGTTTACTCCTCTAGGCTTTTTCTCACGGTTGCCTCCGGACGCAGTGGCTTCCGCTGCTTACAATACACCACAACAACCTTCCCTATGTTGCTGGTTTTTTATCGAGGTTTACTCCTCTAGATTCCTGGGAATCTAACCCATTGGTCGCCTTTTACGACAGGTGGGCTATCCCCTGGGGGTATTCTTCTGAGGGGTCCCGCCCCCAGACGGGAAAAGAAATATGACTAAAATGTACTTATTCACAATCGTGAACCACATATTTTGTCTAATATTGAGTGGGATGTTTTAAGGTAGTTCAGTCGTAAAACAATTTTCTTAAGAATTAAATAAAATTTGAATATAAGGTTAATAAAAGTGGTATTTATGTAACTAAAAAAAATTTTTATCGTCTGAAACAAGATAATAACAATTAAAATGTGTATAATTAACATTGTCGATAGGTATGTATGAAAATGAAGGACATGCATTCATTTCGGAATATCCCCAAAACTGTTCTTACGATATTTTTTAAAAACTAATACAACACAAACCAAAGTGTTTGTTTAAAATTGGCTATTTCAACTTTTCATATACATAGAGATACTACAGATAGAGGCAACAATCCAGCTCGGAACCCGTCAGCTTATAAGAGAGAGATATAAATTCAGAGGTTCAGGCTGTCTTTCTCTAATGGCGCGCATGCTATAGACGAGAGACAAAGACAGAAAAACCTCTGACGTCTGTCTTTTTCTCTCCCACCGGGGTTCAGACGGACATTCCCACTTACACAGCGGCCTATGGCTTGTTGCCTCTATCTGTGTATCCTATGTTCGTATGCCCCCGTATGTGTATTTCCAATAGGGAAGGGGTGAATCTGACGTTTATGACATTAGCGCTAAAAAGTGTCCCATTCAAGTTAAAAGTTGACGTGTTTCGACATTTAATTTTAATATGTCGCATTTCTGAAATATTAAGGGAGAGTCCTTTTCAAATGAACACAGTGTATATAAACTTACATGTGATGTGTACAGTCTCCTACAAAAATAATATCTACAAGCATTGAGAACCGCTAACTTTTGGTACTTACTATAAGTCTGTTCCAACCGCAATCAGAAACCGTCAGAAACGATCAGAGAATAACCGGTCATAGCAAACAACGAGTTTACTTTCGCGTAATTCCTATCACTGATTGCAATGGTCGACTATTCTCTAATCGTTTCTGATTGCGGTTGGAACAGACCTATAAGGCGATTCTTTTGTCTACGACTGACGCGAGTGAAAATAATATTTTCAAGCATTGAGAAACGCTAATTTTGGTACTTACTATAAGGCGAAACTTTTGTCTCCGACTATCACGAGTGAACTACCTTAAGTAGTTCAAAGAGATCATTTTGGAGAAAACTAGTATAAGTAATACCATTTAATGGCTGAGGCTTAAAATGTGACCTAATTAGTCCCCTATAATTCCAATCCAAACATTAACTGTGTTGACGACAAAAAATAATAGTTCAATACTATTATAACGCTTTACAAAATTAGAAAAATAAATTTCCAAAGAACAGACCGTTCACTAAAAAGCAACAACTACTTCTCGGGCTATATGCCCCGACAGACATTGAATTACACTTCTAAAGTAAACGGGGTTGGTATATCTGTTAAGATAGAACCAACCATTCTGGTTTGCGATTCGATTAGAAGGAATAGCATCACTTGTAGACCGGTTTCGGCGTTTTTGCGCCTCATCAGTACAAGGTAGATGCTATTCGTCCAGAAGCTCTGAGAGCAAAATCCTGGACTGGAGACTACGTTGATACCACACCAATACATTAACCTCAGTAAAGGAAATGCTAAGAGTGCGATATCAGCGACATCTAATCACAAACCAAAATTCTATATCGACAAAAAACCATCTCGGTTTTGTAGTTATTTACCCAATTACAGTTACCTGTAAATAATTGTCATATTAGTAAAGCGTGATCTATAGACGTCAAAAAATAATATTTCGATATCAGTGATTAGATGTGGAGATGTCGCTGATATTGCACTCTTAGCATATCCTTTACTGAGGTTAATGTATTTTATCAACGTAGTCTCCAGTCCAGGATTATGCTCTCAGAGCTTCTGGACGAATAGCATCTACCTTGTACTGATGAGTCGCAAATACGCCGAAACCGGTCTACAAGTGATGTTATTCCTTCTAATCGCAAACCAGAATGGTTGGTTCTATCTTAACAGATATACCAACCCCGTTTACTTTAGAAGTGTAATTAAATTAATGTCTGTCGGGGCATATAGCCCGAGAAGCAGTTGTTGCTTCTTAGTGAACGGTCTATTCTTTGGAAATTTATTTTTCTAATTTTTTAAAGCGTTATAATATTGCGTTATAGTATTGAACTATTATTTTTTGACGTCTATAGATCACGCTTTTTTTTCATAAGGAGCCGTCCCTTCGCCGGCACCACCTCAGCCTCCTGGGCTTATTGTGGATACTCCTAGTATTCTGACTACAGCCTATTCAGCCAACCCGTTCTCTGTATTTGCTCATACAGGTTCTTGGCTGGTTGGTTGTAGAAGTCTTCTGGAGTCATAGTATATACAGAGCTGTTTCGGTATCCTTTTTGCATCTTCTGCATGTAAGATCTCCGTTATACATCCCTATTTTGTTCAGGTGCTCCTTTGTGGGAAAGTGTAAGTAGCCCCGTTATCACGCTTTACTAATATGACAATTATTTACAGGTAACTGTAATTTTGTAAATTAACTGTGTTGTTTGAATTTCTTCGTAAACTTCTCGGACGAGAACATATACCTTGTACTGATGAGGCGCAAATACGCCGAAACCGGTCTGCAAGTTATGTTCTCCCTTCTAATTACAAACCAGAATGGTTGGTTGAATCTTGTAGATCATACCGACCCCGTTTGACTTAGAAGTGTAACTCAATGTCTGTCGGGGCGTATAGCCCGGGAAGTTGTTGTTGCTTCTTAGTTAAACGGTCCCTGTTTTTGAAAAATATTTTTCAAAACTTTTTTGTCAAGCGTTTGAATAATATATTAATTCATCGATATCTATTGGTAACACGCTTTACTAAATACGACAATTTTACAGGAAACTGTAATAATACTTGATTATTTGAAATCTCTAGAAATACTTTTTTTACTCATCAAGTTGTTTCCTAGAACCAATAGATTCGGAAAAAAAAAACAATAAAATGCAATATCCCGTGTGATACCTTGTTTTAATGTCAATTTGTATTGTTGGTAGTTTCAAATTGAAGTTTAAGTTTGTAGTTTGCCATTTTTGCATTTTGTGTATGGTTTGGCAAATGGTAATTCTCTAAACGCTAGACGTCTATATGCTGAAAAATATCCACAACGCTGACACCTCATTATTCTTTATTTGCACCTATTGACCGATGCTCATCGAATACTGGAAGTTTACGAAGAAATTCAAACAATACAGTTAATGTATGGAATGGAATTATAGGGGACTAATTAGGCCACATTTTATGCCTCAGCCATTAAATGGTATTACTTATACTAGTTTTCTCCAAAATGATCTCTTTGAACTACTTAAGGTAGTTCACTCGCGATAGTCGGAGACAAAAGTTTCGCCTTATAGTAAGTACCAAAATTAGCGTTTCTCAATGCTTGAAAATATTATTTTCACTCGCGACAGTCGTAGACAAAAGTATCGCCTTATAGGTATGTTCAAACTGCAATCAGAAACGATTAGAGAATAGTCGACCATTGCAATCAGTGATAGGAATTACGCGAAAGTAAACTCGTTGTTTGCTATGACCGGTTATTCTCTGATCGTTTCTGACAGCGGTTGGAACAGACCTTATAGTAAGTACCAACAGTTAGCGGTTCTCAATGCTTGTAAATATTATTTTTGTAGGAGACTGTACACATCACATGTAAGCTTATATACACTGTATTCATTTGAAAAGGACCCACCCTTAATATTTCAGAAATGCGACATATTAGAAATAATTGCCGAAACACGTCAACTTTTAACTTGAGGGGGTCACTTTTTAGCGCTAATGTCATAAACGCCAAATTCTCTCCCTTCCCTGTTGGAGATACACATACGGGGGCATACGAAAAGTTGAAATAGCCAATTTTAAACAATGATTAAATGGGAGGCTGGTATCAAAGGCAAAACAAAATGATTGAATAGAGATTTACCAGACCTTTTAAATGAGGTATTACATGATACCTAACGCTAAAGCGTTTGAATAATATATTTATTCTTCGATATCTATTTCAAATAATATTTTTTCTACAATCATTAATAAAAGTGACGTTTTTTTAATCGATTTTCGTACATAAAATATGTATTTGTTAAACAGTTTAAAAAAGTGACATTAGAGTGAGATAAAGTAGTTTTTTTAACGCTAATTTTAAATATTTCCGCTAATGGCTCTGCAGATTGCACTCATCTGACATTTTACTGTCATCATGACAAACATAAACATTCAAATCGACGCCATTTTTAGTCCATTTAGAGCAACCTAAATAACACATTTTTTGGTTTTCGCTTGCTTGTAGAAAATATAGTATTTTATGCAACGATCATGTAATGATAGCCATTAAGACACGAGCATGTTGTAGGATACGAAACGAGCCGCAGGCGAGTTTCGTATATAATATGCGAGTGTATTAATGGCCATTACATGAAAGTTGCATGCAATATTTTTTCTACTCCGATTAATAAGAATTATTTAATTAATAATTATCATAAATACTTACTTTTGAAAATCAAAATTATTTGACAGCTGTCAAATTAAGTGTCACCTAATATAATTAATTTCATAAATGTCAACCAGGTATCCATGGCTATATTAAATATTGTACGAATGTCGCATTCCTATTGGCTTAAAAATCTGTATCATAATGAAAATTTGTATCATAATGAATATCATTATGATACAGATTTTAGTCTTCTAATAAGTATATTATAAAACAGGAGTAGAAAAAATGTTTATGCAACATAATATGCATAAAGTGAAAAAAGCACCACTTTATGCACTTGTTGAATAAATAACTTTTTATTGCACGAAACTCAATCTCGAAAAAAATATTTAATATCAAATGAAGTAAGGGCTGATAATTTCACCCCCTTTATAATGTAATAGAAATGTTGAAAAAAAAACTGGTGGCTGGTCATTGCGATAGCACCAAAATTTCAAGTTTACATCTTTACTTAAATTTGAGAAAAATAACTCAATTTTACTCAGCACCTTTTAGGGGTGATATCTAGGAAAGGGGTAGGTTGAGGAAAGACCCATCAATTTTATACGGGCAATCACCTTTTTCGCCCTGTATGTTCCTACGATCACGCGGGAAAGTGTGACTTTCCGCACGATTCAGTAAAGATTAATATGAGTGCCGGGACATAACGATATTTTTGGAAATTAACAAGTGGATGAGTTCGCGAGAAAAGGTTGAGCAACAATATATGTTGGACTAGAACCATTCTTTGGGACCACAAAGAAAGTGGTAGGTACTAGGAAAAATACAAAAATGACTTCAAAGTCAACATATACTACAGTGGAGGAATATTCCAAAACAGGTACAGCTAGACCTTTATAGGATATGCATGTGTTAAACGACTCGGAGAACCACTAAATACTAATATGAATCAGCTAAGAATCTTTACAGTTTATCTAACGGCCCATGCCACTTGCATAAAATGGGGCTGTAAACCGAATCTCTGCTGCAGATTCTGTCGCAAGGAGATCGAGACTGTAACATATCTTACCCGACTGTGAGGCACTGGACTCAAAAAGACAAACAATTTTTGGTAGACGCCAATTTTTCACCTGAGACATACGTCACACATCTAATGGACGTTTGCTCGACGGTACGAGGGTAACTATGGCGGATTAGTCGTGGGAGATTAAAATAACCCTGGCAGTAGTTAAAAAATATTGGTTCATAGTAGAAATACACCACTATAAAATGTAAATTAAGATTACGTAATTACAATTATCAATAATATACAGGGTGTCCCAAGATTTTTTACAGGCTTTTATTTGAAAATTGGGTAATCTTTTTGGGACCTACAGTAATTTCATCGCGGGGACGTCATCGCAATGAAAAAAATTCAATGGAAGGGGGGATCAAACTTAGCTCAAATGAAAGAGCTTTTTATTTCAAATTCAACAGTGTATTACAGTGAGGGTACTCAAGTGGATAATTCCTGAGTTACAGCCTGTAAAAAAATCTATTGTGTATTGTGAATGATTATAGGATTATAGAAATAAACCAGCAATAGACGATTTTTTCTTGCATGTACCAGGCATACTTTGGTATCGTGTCGACCAGAACAGCTGAGTGTTGGGAATAGAGCGATTCCAAGTGACGTCATCCAGCGCCATGTTGTCAGCTGATCACGGGCAACCTCCAGAAAGATGGATGGAGAACAAACCTTAATTGGTTTTGGTAAATTTGTGTACTAGTGCGTATTAGTTGAATACTTTAATAATTTAAAAGTGTTGTATTATTCGGTTTGAGGTTATATTAGAATTCAGTGTGAGGTTGTCCGGTGACAGAAATTCGTCACGATGACGTACTTGGTACAGGTCAATATGCGCATCAGCAAGCTTCTTTTTACGCGGACGGAGCTCAGTCGGTAAAAGTTAGTCGGTAAAAGTTTGTCAGACAACGCACCTCGACAAATTTGCAGTGGCATAGTTACATTTTTAGTATTCTTTTTGGTTAATTAATTTATTAGTATATACAACTTTAAGATTCGGTTTAGTTAGGTATTGCGAAGCAGGGAACACCAATTATAAATTTTTTGAAGGTAAGGTTCTGCTACCAAACATTTATTAAAATAGTTATTGTAATCCGTATTTCTTAATTAAAAAATAATTCCTGCTTTGAAGCAAGTTCACGCAACATTTCATTCCGAATATGATTATGAGGGAGAAGGGAGTCTCTGCCACAAGAAAAAAAGGGCCGATTGTTTATACTGATGAAACCTATATTCACTCTACTCACGCACATGAGAAAAGTTGGAGTAAAAGCGGTGAATCTTCAACTAAAACAAATTTTAGTTAGATTCCCCTTGTAAAAAATTGAATCTTTACGCTTCACCATCTTGTAGCTGTATAATAAACACAAGTTCGAAATATTTTTGTGGTTATCAGAAGGCGGTTGTCTCTGTGGTTATATACGGTTAAAACCCACAGAAATAAATATGAATTGCAGCGTTTAGAGAAATTGAATAAAGATGATAACGAAAAGAAAGGAGAAGTGATACTAAACGAAGTGTACGCGACTCCGACGCTGTGTATGCTCTGGTCCCATACTTCTAGTACTGTTTCGCAAGGAGAAAAAGTCAAGTACCCATACTAGGAATACTATGGTATATGCGGTATACCAAGAGAAAATCGTCTAATGTGTCTCTCACACAGAGTGATTACTTATCCCATGCACCTCCCAATCACTTAACTTACCTTTTATATCTGTACTTTGTTGAATAAGTACGATTTTCCGTATGGATAGTCATGTGACGAGAAAGATGTTTGGGATTTGAAAAACTTTTGCTGCATTCGACACATTTATGAGGTAGTTCACCTCCTTCGTGGGTTAACAAATGACACTCGTAGTTGGCTTTGATCACAAAACCTTTATTACATTTCTCGCATCTGCAAATAAATAGAGTCAGTTAAAAATATAAATTAGAAATAATAATTAATAAGTATGTACCTAAAAGGAAAATGTTTACTGTGTATCAGTATGTGAGACAACAAATAACTTTTCTTTTTGAAAGTACGATGACATTTTTCGCACTTGAATTGATCGTGCGTCAAGTGATGATGGACGTGCAATATATATTCAGTAGCTTTAAACTCGTAGCTGCAAATAGGACATTCATGCAATTTTTCACTTTCTCCACTCAGTAGACCTTTGAGGTCGCGCGCAGGTGCGTAAAATCGTGTTTTCGGCGATACTTTTGGAATATTTAAATACTTTTCTAAAGTTTTGTGAGATTTCACGTGCGGTATGAGTTTGGACATCGATACTTTAATCCAACATATTGGACAAGTATGTAGTTTCATCTTCTGTTTTTTAGTTTCAATTTCAGCTATATGTATTTGATGGAATTGTATTAACAAGTTTTGGTAAATCTTCGTACTTAATTTGTAAAATATCAACATTTTCCGTACCAATATCAATTTCACATTCTTCTGATTCTACTTTACAACAAACTTCATTCTCAAAAATATTTTGTTTAGTGTAATCATGGTCTTTTGATGCAGAGCCCGAAATATGCCGTTTGTAGTTATTTTCCGATGGTCTATTAACGTAGCTATGTAAGATAGATGAAGCTTTGTTGAATGTATATTTAAAAGTTATGAATAATTTCAAATGATTTTGACATTGCGGACAAATTTGGCGTGGAAAATCGTCATCAACATCCACCTAAAAAAAATTCATATTTTTATTGTACATACCACATACCTACGTCAAACAATATATATGTTGTGCTCAAAGATAGACAAGCTTTGTTTACATTTTTGTTGTCCCCAACATATTTAAGACGAGACTCTCCTTACACGATGCCAAATCTCGTATAACAATAATCGTAATTATGATTATATTTAAGATTTTTGTAAGAAAAAAAGAGAAAAGCGTTCAAAATAGGTATGACCAGCCTACAATCCAGCTCATTTTTTTCGGTTAGGATTCATTTTCTATCAATATTAAATAGTAAAATAGTTTATAAATTTTTAGCTTGGCAGCCTCGAACTACTTTTTGAGATCTGTCAATATGATTTTAATTATAATTGTGCTTTTATTTGGTTTTGTATTGTAATTTGTTTATTTAAGTGCTTAGAACACATTTATGATGGTGAGAAAAAAAATACATGGGATAAGAAAGATAATCGGTCATTTCACAAGTAAGGCTATATTAACATGAGCGTAGTATAGGTATAGACATTCGACTTCACTACGAAATACGAATTCAATAAATTAAAAACTGCTAATAAAGTGATTGATTAAACTGTCAAACAGTTCGATTTTGGGTGTTAGTTACTTCATGTTGTAATCCTTGTTATACATATAATTGTAAATAATTAATTGTCGAGAACAATATATATTTATTATGATTATTGTTTTAATTCTTCTATTTTATTGTGTATCAATTTAATGAACTTTCATTTATTCCTTAGTTTTGTAAGAACAAAATTAAAAACCTTTCAATATTATATTAACATGTTTATAATCTGTATTGCAAAACTTGTATCAACTTTAAAATCCTTCGTATGTTTTAAAAATTCACCTATCTAAGAGTTACGATTTTTGATATAAATTACACTTATTCAAACGAAAAATTAATAATGTACATCATTTAGTGTATAAAAACGTTTTTCATAAAATAATTTGAATGAACCTTTCCGAAATGATACACTACCGTGCATTGTACTCACCTTGATTTATGTGCAACCAAAACATTGTATAGGCAATAATGTGTGAAGGCTGGACTATCTTTAATACGTCATTGGTTGTGCTTCTACAATATCTGCCCGTAGAGATACAAGAAATTTTAAATATTTGGCGAAAAAAACTGAAGTTTAAAAATTAATACCAATAAAACAAAAGTAATGAGAATTGGTGAAGTCCAGAAACTATTAAGACAGAAATTAACGGAGAAAAAATAGAACAAGAAGGAAATTTCGCCCTGTATAAGCTGAGCAAATTATCCCCTGTGATAGTACGCAAGAAAGAAAAAAACTCAAATATCTGGGAATTTGGATAAAATGGAAGGAAATGTGGAAACTGAAATAAAATAAAGACTAAGTATCTATGTATGTATATTGGGGTGACATTCACTAAGACCTAAAAGATATGTTGTGCCCCCTTCTTCTACTTAGTTCCCGAGGAAAGTCTCGGAGACTAGTAGCTCATTTAGATCTATTTCCCGGAGGAATTTTAGGATGTCTACAGGCTTTATTTTAGGTAAATGTTCCTCTTCTATCCAGTAGTCTCCTAGGTGTTCTGCCCTAGGATTCTGATTTGCTGTGCATTCCGCAAGTATGTGGATGGAGGTGCCTTCTTCCATACCACAGAATCAACATTCTTCCTCCACTATTTTGAGCTTTTTCAGGTGCCCATTCAGGCGACAATGTCCAGTTAGGACCACTGTTAAAATTCTTAGTGCAGTTTTACTCTAATTTAGGCATTCATTTGTTCTCATTAGGAAGTAGTCATTCAGAAGTATATTTGATTGTCTAAGCTGTACTAGATCTTTCCAATAGTCAGATCTTCTCTTTTTTCGGCTTTGTCTATTTCTTCCAATATTACATTGGAGCTGATACCGGAAAATGGTTCCGGCCCCAAAAGAGTGTTTCAGCTCCCCTCTTTGCTAGTTCATCTGCTATTTCATTTCCTTTTATTCCAGTGTGTCCTGGAATCCACAGTAAGGTGACTATATTTTTCTCGACTAGTTCATTGAGTTTGCCTAGTCATTCCCATACCAATTTGGAAAAAGAACTCAGTGCTTTAATGGCTGCTTGACTATCCGACATGATGATAATCCTTTGCCTTCTATATCCTTTATCAATATTCAACTGAGCACACTTTCCTATGGCGTGACTTTCTGCTTGAAAGATAATTGGAGTTTTTCCCAACCTTTCAGCGTGTTTGGTTCCTGGCCTGTACACTCTTATCCCAGTTCCTTCTATATTGCTTTTGAACCGTCTGTGTACCATTCAATGGCATTATTTCAAAGTCTGGTAATGGTATTTGAATCCCATTCATTCTTGTTGCTTAATTCCGTATCGAATTTCTTCGAAAAGTAATACTTTTTCATCATACCATACGTTACGTCCCAGGTTTTCTGATTTCTAAGAATCGAGGAGGTCGTTTTTTTAATGATTCCCTCTCTACTTAGTATGTATCTTGTTCTTTCTGCAGCACTTTCCACCGCCGTATGTAGTGGTGTGAGATTGAGAATCACTTTCATGGCTACCATTGGGCATGTTCTCATTGCTCCTGTAATGCATAAATAACAGTGCCAGTCTTTGAATTTTGGAGATGTTTTTTTTCGTCGTCAATAGGCTAGTTCAACTACTCCATGCAATGGCTCCATAAGTACGATATGGTCTCACTATAGCAGTGTACATCCAGCTAAGAATTTTTGGGCTACAATCCCAATTTCTCCCTGCCAGGTTCCTTCACACCATTAGAGCCATTTTTGCTTTGTATATAATCTCCTTTTCGTGTTTGTTCCACACGAGTTTACTGTCTAGAGTCAACGTAGATATTTTACTTCTTGTCTCCATTCAACCTCACTCCCATCAAGTTTAATGGTTTTGAGGTGGAATTTTCTTTTCTTAGTGGTTTTGGTGGGGTTGACGTTAAGTTCCACTTGTCTACACAAGCTATTTGTATAGTTCAGACCCTTTTGTATGATGTCACAAAGGATATTCCCGAATTTTCCCCTGACTGTTATGACAATGTCATCGGAATATCCTTGACAGGATATTCCGAGGTCAGTCAAACCACACAAGAGTTCGTCAACCATCAGGCTCCACATCAATGGGGATGCTACTCCTCCATGTGGACATTCCCTGGTTGTGCAGATGGAGACAATGTCTATAATCGTCCTCGTCTCTGCTACTCTAGAGGTGAGCAGTTCCGACATCCGTTTGGATGTTGCGCTGACTACGCCACTTCTATTTAATGCTCTTTTGATAGCCTCATGTGGAGTATTGTCAAAAGCTCCCTCTGTATCCTAAAATGCAGATACTACAGTTTCTTGGTTGTCTAGAGCACCTCGGATATCCTCCGTCAGTTGTACTAGTCCAGTCTCCGTAGATCTGCCTGCCCGGTAAGCAATAAAGAATAACTAATGCAACAAAAGTATACTATAATATGAGCAGATCACTTATAAGAAAAAAGGAAATAAGCAAATCAAAATATACAGTATAGGAAACAATCTTCAAACCAACATTTACATACAGAAGCGAAAGTTTTCATATACAGTCAAATAGTACTTTTTAGTAGAAAAAAATTATAAAGTTTTCATATAAGGTGTAAATGTTCTTATATGAGAATACAAACAAAACCACGAAGTCCCATCCGACCATTGACCGCAACTTCCTCTATTTTGCTAAAAAAAATTTTTTTCTACACCCACATGTATATTATCCATTTTCTGCACAATTTACAGAATGTAAATGTAGGCCATTCCGGTTAACTGAACGGATATGATTTCATATACATCCTAGAACGTATATGAAATCCACCAATCAGCATTTGCGTTTAGTACCCGCCAACTAATCTTTTTTCAATTTCATAGAAACGTCAAAATAACTTGTCAAAATATTTCTATAGTTTTTAAGAAAAATATTAGTAAAAATGAGTGATTCCAGTGATGAATCAATAAATAATTTTCCACCAGATATTCGCTTAGCCGCAAAGGAGACGTATAACGTATAGAAACAGAATAAATTGAATATTTAAGGGTACTCCTGACTAACGTCAGTTTTTATGTAATACATTTGACGTTATAGATAGATGATTAGTATATTCATCGGTAGTACAGTGGTAAGTATCCCAGCCTCGCACGTGGTAGATCCGAGTTCGATTCCCCGTTGGGAAATTTTTTTTAAATTTTAATTTTATTTCTAAATAATAATAAAATAATAATAATAGTAAAACTATTAAAAATTTTTAATTTGAAGTTATATTATAGTTTAATAAAATGTTTATTTTCTAGATTTTTTCTTAAGTGGGTCGTAGAAAAAATATACTATTCGACTCGTGTGGATTGTCCATATCGCTCTCGGACGTTTGAGCACTCCGCCTACGGTGTCGTGCTCAAACTTCGTCCTTGTGCGATATGGCCATCATATCCACACTAGTTGCACAAACTACTATTTTTCAAGCACCTTTGCAAGATTGGAAATGAGGGCTATTAGTCTATAATTGTTTACTTGACTTTTTGAACCATTCTTATAAACTGGGCAGACTTCAGCAGTTTTAAATTGGCTTGGACATGTACCTTGTTGAAAACTATTATTCATGATTTTTGTCAAAAATGGAGTTATAAATGAAGCTACAAGTTTTAATGTGTATGCATGGATTTCATCTCCTCCTCCTGCTCTATTTTATAGACCTTCTTGTTTGACTTACTTCTTGATTATTTGTGGAAAACAGAAAAATTGAATTCTGATTAAACGGAATTTCAGCTAGAGCATGTTGCTGTTTTGTAGAGATAGAGTTTTTAATTAGTTTGGATACTATTGTACTGAAAATTTGCCTTACACTGGTAATCATTTGTAGGAGTGTCATTTATTAGAATTTTTTTATTATCCTATTTTTTTGGTTTAATTTACTATGTAGGTACAAACTGCCACATTCTTTTCGAGTCAGCTTTTTGAATACATTTTTATTCATGTTTGTTTTTTGCTGATTTTAATTTTATTCACATATTTAATATAACAGGTTTCACCTCTCAAAACCATATCTAAAGGAAGTTATTTCAAAAGTTTTTTTCAGAGCATTTTCGGGGCCGATTGCTTACCCTAGCAAACAATGTATTTCTTATGGAAATACTTCTGGTGAGAAGGTTATTCTGTGGCTTTATGCATGAAAACTTGTTTTTGACAGCCTATAAATAATAATTTTAGCTAAAATTGTTTTCTCCAAATTAATCGGATGGACCCGAAAAGAGTATGAGAGGCAAGGGTACTAATTTTACAAAAACGAAATAAGACTTGATTAGAGGCAGTAAAAATGCAAAAAAAAGAATGGGCAAAGTTTGTGCATCACACATAATGAACATCTTACACAGCTACATGGGATGAAAAATGAAAAAGTTAACAATTTTTGAATGGAGATTGTTTCTTGGACGTATGCATCTCGATGAGGATTTAAAAATTAAAAAAAAAATTATAGATATTAAAATCAAATTATAAAATAATAAAAAGCATCACCAGCTTCGATCATTAAACAGACTAGAAAAATAACCCTCAATACTGACAACACACTTTATTCGTAACCAACATCCCGGAGTTCAGAACTGTTATGAACTTGTTTACCTGTGAAACGATGTTTTGTAAACTTTTTCTAAACAAAAATGTATCCTGAGTTGGTTTACATTCAAATTAATACAACAAATTTATAATAGTTCAATAGAAGATCGATATTGCCATATTAACAAACATCAGTAAATTAATGAAACACTCGATATAAGCGTTAGCATAGGCGTGCGCAGACTTTTTTATTAGGGGGGGCCCTTGATTCATTTGAGTATGCCTATTAAAAATGATAATTAAGCAATAACGCTGCCTTTTCTATAATGCAAAAGTCCATTGCAGGCTCATCGGCGAAATAAAAAAACGTCGTTGCCCCATTTCTAATTGAAATATTTAGTAATTACGCAATTATAAGTAATATAACAAAATATATTGAATCAATTGGAGTGAAATCGCCCTCACAATTCAATAATAGTACTTCGTTCACACTTTTAAGAATGTCTGTCGTTTCTTGACTAAAACGTTGGTCTATTCTGGAGACAAGTGAATCTAAAAATGGATAAAATGTGTTTATTCTAACAAAATCTTTCATATTTCCAAATTCATGTTGATTATCACACATCTGATCTATTTTACGCGGAATTTTTCTTTTCCTAGTTTCCGGAATTGTAATACCATGTTTGTCTAATATTTTTTCAACTTCAACATACATTTTATTAAAAAAAGTTTCAGAATCCAGTCTCAATTTTTGTAAACTTGATTGTAAACTCTTCACAGAATAGATTGCGGACAGTAAATTCAAATTTTCCATTTGTAATGCTTTGCTTACTTTGAGTATCATTACTAGAATAGGAGCAGTCATATGTAAACAAATCAAGAAATTAAATGATTTCAACTGCGCCAGTAATCCTACAGCTTTTATTTTAACATCAGATTGTTTGGAGGTTTCAATAATTTCTTGAAGAGCTAATATCAAAATTTCATAATTATCCTTTATTGCAGAAACCGCTTTAGATCTGCATGCCCATCTAGTTGTTGACAACGATTTTCAATGTCTTGAGTGACATATTTATACTGTTAGCTATTTTCTCTAGAATTGCATGTCTTACGCAACTACCTTCGAGAAACGAATAAACACATTGAATAATTCCAAAAAAATCAAATATTAACTTGTTATTCGAGTGAGAGCAGCAAGCATCTTCCAGAGTTAAATTTAAACAGTGTGCGTAACAGTGAACATAATTATAATATATCAGGGTTATTTTGCTTGCATCGCGACTGAACACCAGAAATATTTCCAAACATGGTCGAAGCTCCGTCAAAACTACTTGTTTCCACTTCAATTTCAATGATCTTAGAACATTATCCAAAGCATTAAAAAGAAGAACGTTAAAAATTTGAAATTATAAAATGTTTTTAATATATTGATATTTTGAGAAATTAGACCGATTAGGGTGGGCCATGGCCCACCCTGCCCCCCCCGTGGGCACGCCTATGAGCGTTAGCACATTTACTGAAAAATACTAAAACCTTCACATATTTACATGCTGTTTATAAAAATTCACTCATTATGTAGAAATGAAGATTTGTATACCTACTGTCAAAGATTAAATAAATCGCTTTAATTATAAATTTATTTAAAACAATAAGTATTAAAAGATATATTGTATAGATATGGAATTTCAGAATAAACGTTTCTTTTTATATATAAATGTGTCACTATAAAAAATAAATATACGTGCATGCTATTGATCTATAAGATAAGACGGATGATGAAGTATTTTGTCAATTATTTAAAAAAGAAAATAGTCAAATTCAAATATTAACGCATGTCAAAATTTTGGATAAACGAATTGAAAAATTTAAATTTAAAAAGCGGGTTATATGAAAAAAGAGAATAGGGTTGCGGGTTAAATAAAGGGATGAAATTTTGGAAATTTTCATTAAAGTCAGAAAAATTAAGAATCAACGTAAAAATCAAATATATCAACTAAAATAATAAATAATAAAATGGTAGAATCACCGTCAGACTTCTAAATTTTTAGCAGAATAAAATCATTGACAAATAATTTCATGGTATGAATAGTTAAAATGGTAGCGAGAGGAAGAAATTTTCGAGGGAAGTAACTTTCATTTATTCAAATTAGAAAAGAAAAATTTCAAAATCATTTAAATACACGGAACAAAAATTAAATTACGATATAGCAGTTACATATTAACTGAAATTTAATATGTTGGACATTTAAAAAAAAGTTTAGTAAGACGATTGGGAGGGGGTGTAAAATAATAATAACAATAACCATTCTAAAAAACAATAATAATTCTTCATACTGAAATAAAGTAGATATCTTACATACAAAGACCATGTAATGTAATTCTAATTGTTACAATATAATTGAGATTAGAAAAATTTCTGTACAATTTTATTTGAAATAAAACGAACATTTTTGAACCACAACCTGAAAGCAGTTTTGGCTGGGGTATCTTACATTAATAATAATACTATTGATTAAATTAAAATCAATATAATATATTGAGGAACTACAAAAAAATTGAAGTCATAGGATGATTATTACTTTTAAATAAAACGATATGACAACTCCGAATGTTTCCGTTGGGTGCCAGACTTTTGCATTATTTACGTACGAAATATATTATTTGAGTCTCAACATATATGTAAATTTTCTGAAGCAATTTGAAATTCAAGTAAGAAAATACAAAAGTGCTGTTTACAATAAATCGTCTCCCAGGTAAACAAGCTCAGGAACAGTTCTGAACTTCGAGATGTTGACTTAAAAGCAAAGTGTGTAATTATCCATACAGTCTGTTTAATAATTCAAGTTCACGAGTATCATTTTTTAAATAATATTAAAATATTTGTATAAAACTCACCCTATCACCAACGATAGATTGAATAGATTCTAGAACAGTTATTTCAAGGATATTTTTATTTTCAAACATTAACTTTTTGTTCATTGATACCAAATTATCCGATATTTTAAGACAAACCCTACAAATCCTGTGAATATCTGTAAGATCTATTAAATGGTGTGATTCTGTACCTACAAACAATTTAAAAAAATTCGATTTGTCTGGAACTGTGAAAGATAAAACTTACTTGTACTATTATCTCCACTTCTTTCTATATTAGAAGATAACCCTGTTTTGGTCAACAGTTGCTTTAAAAGTTTATTTTCTTTGAATAAATCATTGTATTCTGAGGAATCTACAAGTATTAAATCATCACTTGGTTTTTCATGTGATACAGTAGCTGGTTCATCAACACTTTTGTATGTATTGTCTTGAGGACCCATTTTTACATCTACATATTCAACTTCTATATTAGGATTTTGGGTTTTGATGTCTTTTAAGATATGTATATTTGTAAAGTCATCTTTAGGTGAGATTAATTTAGCTGAAATAAAAATAATTAAATGAGTACTAGTTTGGACAAAAATTACAGAAAGGCATTAACTCTAGTGGTTAAACTATCAAACAGATTACAAACAGTGTGTGTAAATAATTATTTTAGTATGTTGTCAAGGAGATTTTCTAACTGTAAATTCAGATAACAGATATTTTTGGGCAAATAGAGAAAAGATGAGTAAAGGATGCGGATGTGCATTCTATGATTCTAGCATATACTTCAAGTTTTTACAGCAATTCCCAAAGGAAACCTCAATCTGTACACTAGAAAGTTACGCTGTATTGTATACCATGAAATATGTTACTTCAGATTTAGCAAAGAATACAGTGATTTTTACAATTAGCAGAAGCCTAACACATATTCAGACTACTACAAAAATATCTCATTTGGAATTAGATATACTCCAAGAAAACTATAACATAATACAACAAAATAAAAATATGATTGTGGTTTGGATAAAGGGATACTCCGCTATAAAAGGAAATGAAATAGCTGGCACTTTGGCTAAATCATCAATCTCTTCTGGGATATCGATAAAAACGAGATCAGTGCCATATACTGATCTTAAGAGTATATTCAGAAATAATTTGCTACTTGAATGGCAAAGTTCCTACGAAAATAGCATACAGGGTCAGAACTATACAAGTTGCCAAGCTAGGCTTCCAACTATAAGATGGTTCCACGGAATATCGAATAGAGAAATGATTGTCACTATAAACAGAATATATAAACATAATATAGGGATTGCTGAAAACCCCATATGTGCCTGTGGAGAATATGGTGACTCAACCCATGTAATTATAGAATGTTCCCTATTACAAGGTAATCTAGATATTTTGAATGAGTAATTAGTAGATCTTTAGTTGCATTTCCCTATAAATCTAAATCAAAATGTATTCAGTGAAAATAGGTATTAATATTTTATATTGTTGATACAAACATATTAAAAGATGTAAGATGAAATTGTAATTTACCACTAACCCCATCTTGTAAGCGCTCTTGCGAACAAATGTATTAAATATTGTACATGCAAAAAAAATAATAATGAAAAATTGAAAATAACAAAGAAATATATAAATAAATAAATAATTATAATAATTAATAAACACAAAAAAAATAAGTGCAGATATGAAAATTAAAAAAATAATAATAATAATAAATGCATGTATAAAAAAAAATTGATTAAATAGATGCACGGTTTTACTTACTAACTTAAAAATAAAATTTTACCTTTGTTTAATAACTTGTTGAGAAAAAAAGGGATCTGGCTAATAGACAAAAAAAGAGTAGGTACTTGTTTGGACAAAAATTAGAGATTACAAACAGTCCCTGTAAATAATTATTTTAGTATGTTGCCAAGGAGATTATCTAACTGGAGATCTAGACAATAGATATTTTTGGACAAATAGAGAAAAATATTGAAAATAAGTGATTTTAAAGTTCATTAATTTCATATTTAGGAAAAAATCAGTATAAATAAAAAAATCACAGATTTAATCGAAAAAATAAGGTTTTTTGAAACTCTGATAATCCTTTTATTTGTATTTGTTATTTTAGTATCTATTGTTTATTATTATTAAGCACAAATTTATTTTAGCTTTTACTAAGTACCTACCTATGTATTTTTTTCGCCGAATTGGGCTTGCCCCTATATACACTGAATGTAATATCGGACATATGATAAGGTTGGCAACGGTGTCAAGCCAAGGAGCACAGGCTCATTGAAACGTAGTGGACAGTCTGCTCTCAACCTCCGCCCTCTATGTCACGGTGATTCGATATATATATATATATATATATATATATATAGATGAGTATGATAGTTAAGGAAGTAAATATGATGTAAAACCGCTTAAAACATAATTATTAAAGTATATATAAAACACGTGAGTTTTATTAGTGCACGATGTTTAAGTTAAGAGGATACACCACACTGAATAAAAAAATAGAAGTAGAATATTGGGTCTATCAGATGAATATCCGTGAACTTTCTTTTTTTTCATAGTAGTTTTTTTAGGATTTTTGACAAATGTAACAGAATTTTCTGTGTTAATTGTGGAAGCAATAACTGTCGGCATTGCAGTTCTTTCTTCAACACCTAAAAATGTAATAGAAATCATTTAAAACAATGTAAAGGTAATTATTTTTTACTATATTTGAATATTTTACTATTGGTAAACAGCTATCTATTAAACAGACTGTTTAAATAATTATGAACCCCCCTCTTTTCCAGTAACTTCTGGTGTTCCTAAAGGGTCCCATCTGAGTCTATTAGTCATACTTTATTATTCGCCAATCTAGGTCTGACTCTAGACAGTGAACTTCTGTGGAACAAATACGAAAAGTAAACAAAGTAAAAATGGCTCCAATGGTGTGCAGGAACCTGACTATGGAGCCATTGTGCAGAGTTAAAGGACTAACCTATTGGCGACAAAAGACAACTTCTCTAGAGTTCAAAGGTTAGCCGGTATATTATGACTAGCCAAATATTATGCATTAAAGGAGCAATTAAAATGAAAAATAATCTAACCAATGTCACATGAGAATGACAAAAAAGAGAAAACAATTCTCCAGATCTTTTCTCACACCTGTTGCTTTTTGGTAATGGGTTTTTGAAAAACTGTCAAATTATGTTCACTTTATTGACACTCTCTTTTGATATTATTACTGAAACTTTTACACATAGAGATGGAATCAACATTAGCAAGTAGAATGAAAAATGAAGATAATGTCAAAGCCGACTTTTTCCATACCTATACCATAATAAAATATGTACAAGGAAAAGTTGATTAAAAATCAATTGCAAAACCTTATGCCTAATCAAAGGAAAAGTTGTCAAGGTAGACCAACAGGTACTATAACTTCTGCAATTGATTTTGGACAAACTTTACCTACTTTTATAAATATTATAAAATACGTAAAACATGTCAACATAGATTTGATTAACAGCAAGAAAAAAAAGTATTCAATTGTACATCCCAAATAATTTATTAAGGAATCCTCAATCTTACAACAGAGATCCTGTATTCATCTCAAACAATAATTATACATTAGTATATGAAACATCTGCAATAAATTTTACAGTAAGCATGCAATGCAACTTCTGTGGAACAGACACGAAAAGGAGTTTATGTACAAAGCAAAAATGGCTGTAATGGTGCGCAGAAACCTGGCTATGGAGCTATTGTGCGGACTAGCCTATTAACGACGAAAGACAAATTCTCTACAGTTCAAAGACTAGCCTGTATATGCATTACAGGAGCAATGAAAACATTCCCAATGGCGGCCATGGAAGTGATTCTCAACTTCACTCCACTATATATGGTGGTGGAAAACGTTGCAGAAAGAACAAGATAGACTAAGTAGAGAGGGAATCATTAAAAAAACACTATTACCAGACTTGGAAAGAATGCCATTCAATGGTACACAGACAGCTGAAAAGCAATAGAAGGGTCTGGGTAATGAGTGTACAGGCCTGGAACCAAGCATTCTGAAAGCTTGGGAACAAAACTAATTATCTTTCATGCCATAGGAAAGTGTGCCCAGTTCAATATTGACAAAATATATAGAAGGCAAAGGATTGTCATCATGTCGGATAGCCATTAAAGCACTGAGTTCTGGTGTAATCAGTTCTAAAATGATATAGGAATGCCTACGGAAGCTCAATGAAATAGGCGAGAACAGCATCGTCACCTTACTGTGGATTCCGACACACTGGAACAGATGGAAATGAAATAGCAGCTGAACTAGCGAAGAGAGGGGATGAAATACCCTTTTGGGGGTGTTATATATACGTTAAGGCGATCATTGTAGATTTATAGTTATTACCTAGTTTATATATTGTAGGTTTCCGGGGTTACGGGGGTGTGACTTTTCTACTTTTGACCTTGTCAAGTTATTTTCGAAATAAAGAAATCAGAATACTTATTTATATTGCAAATACAACAGTGGCGACGAGATTAACGAACCTAAGAAATGAACGAAGGGCAATTTAAAGAGTTCATTAAAGCTCTAACAGAAAATTTAAAAGTTACAAGTAGCCAAAATGAGTCAGCCGAGGCAGTTACTTTGCAGCCATTTCAAGAAGAAAATGAGACTTGACATTTTCATTAAACGATTAGAGAATTTTTTTAAAATGAAAAATTTGGTAGAAAAATCTGAAGCAGTGGAAAATAAAAAGGAAAAAATCTAGTTTAGTGAACCAACGCGGATTTTGATGAAATATTTTTTTAAAATTAACTCGAGGTCGCTGAACACGAAAATGAAAACAGAAATCGGCGCTCTCTTACCAAAAACGAGTTATGAATTTTTGAAGATGAGTTCAGATCAGCACTGCACTGGTTTTATTGTCATATTATAACTTCTTTAAAATGATGCATTATAACTTTTACACAATGTTAAATACACTATAATTGCCTTTTACGATATTCCTCTCACTCACACATTTAATTAAACTGATATTGATATTGATTTCTTGTAAATTCTTTTTTTAATTCCACAATTGTTATATATTTTGACATTTTCATGTAACATGACTGACATATGAGTTTTGGTCTGTTTCCTCTCAGTCGTACAACTTGTACCTCATAGCATATTCAGCCATTAGATATCTAGCCACTTGAATTAGTTGCTGAATATTTTCGATTTCATGATCGTGACATAGAAGATATAAACAAGATGAACATCATGAACATACACCTATTTTTCCGATAGCTGGCGCTGTATTACAGTTGAAACATTTTTTTTCAAATTTTGAGAGATGATGATTTTAGAAAGATGGTTAGTTTTGAGATAAGTTTGTTAATATTTATCATTTATTTGATCATTGAGGATGCTGAACAATTTTTTTTTCTCTGAATTGCCCACTTCAATTAATTCTTTAAAAAAATTACCTCCTCAGTTGTTCGGCCTCTATAAACACTGCTGACAACGAAAATAGTTGCTGCAGGTGTAATTCCAAATAAAAATTTGAACATACTGCTAATATTATAAGACTTTGGTTATCAGAAGCTGTTTCCCCTTTTTAGAAAATTTGAAAATTCTACTAATATCGCTTCCCGACCAACTAACACAGATCAAAGTGTATCAGCCTGATACATTAGATTGGATTTCCGTTTGAAATAATGAAGTAGATTGAATATCGCGAGCGAAGAGAGCGCGCCGGATCGACGTTTCGCAATTCGCGCGCGCGAATTGCGAAACGTCGATCCGGCGCGCCTTTTTCACAGTATGTTGATAGCTGTTCATTCAATTTTTTCATAACTGATTTCAGTTAAACGGAAGTTGAGATAAATACAGCGCCAGCTATCGGAAAAATAGGTGTATATTCATGATGTTCATCTTGTTTATATCTTTTATGTCACGATCATGAAATCTAAAATATTCAGCAATTAATTCAAGTGGCTAAATATCTAATGGCTGAATATGCTATTGGGTACAAGCTGTAAAACTGAAAGGAAACAGACCAAAACTTATATGTCAGTCATGTTACATGAAAATGTCAAAAGATATAATATTTGTGGAATTAAAAAAAGAATTTACAAGAAATGAATGTCAATAATGTGTGTGTGAGAGGAATATCGTAAAAGGCAATTATAGTGTATTTAACATAGTGTAAAAGTTATAATGCATCATTTTAAAGCAGTTATAATATGACAATAAAACCAGTGCAGTGCTGATCTGAACTCATCTTCAAAAACTCATAACTCGTTTATGGCAAGAGAGCGCCGATTTCTTTTTTCATTTTCGTGTTCAGCGACCTCGAATTAATTTAAAAAAAAATATTTCATCAAAATCCGTGTTGGTTCACTAAACTAGACTTTTACCAATAAAAAAAGGGAATGGCTCATTCATTCTATGGGTACGAAGACATTCCAATTGCTTTTTAAATTAACTAGTCCAGAAGAGCCAAGTTCTAAATCATATTCAGAGATAGTCAAATTGGTTAAGGATCATTTACATCCTAGTCCAAGTGTAATCGCAGAACAAAATCGTTTTTCAAAACGTACTCAAAGAGAAGGCGAGAGTGTCGCAGATTTTGTGGCAGATCTAAAAAACCTCAGCAAAAATTGCGAATTTACATGCTTATCATGTCGTACTTCTACCGCTAATACTCATTTAAGACTACAATTTATTAGTGGGTTACGTAACCCAGCATGGGTAGAAAAGCTAATCCAATTCAAAGCACCAAATAATACCTTTATTGACTGTGTAAATTCTATACTTGCAAGCGAATCAGCACAAAAAGATGCCAAAGAAATTTTTACATCGCAAATTTCTGAACAACAACACAACTCCACGCAACAAAATCAAGTTAAATTGCCATTAACAAGTTATGTTAATTATAATAGAAATAAATCCAGTTCTAATATTTCCAAAGGCTGCACTTGTTACCGATGTGGTGAAGAGTCACATTTAGCATCCAGTTGTAAACATAAGAAAACACAATGTTCTTTCTGCAATAAGTTAGGTCATCTTGCAAAGGTATGTTTGGCTAAAACTAGGAGACGTGTACAGTCTACACCACAAACCAGAAATAATCGAAATCAAAATCAATTGGAAGAGGAGACCAGGAGCTCCTATAGTAGAGAGTTATCAGAAGAAGAAGAAGAAAAGGATGGAAGTGAAGAAATGTACTATATCAATAATATACTACCAGAATTATTGAAGAAACCTGCCAAATTTATGTTAGATCTTAAGATTAATGGAAGAAACGCCTCTTTTGAATACGACACAGGGACTGCGGTTTCATCGATGTCATATGATTCATTCAAATTATTATGTCCAGATTCGTATATTAGTACTTCATCATTACCACTTCGTACGTATACTGGGGAAGTTATTCACCCAATTGGATATTCTACCGTTGAAGTGATTTATAGTGCTCAGAAAGAATTGGCGAACTTGTACATTCTTCCTGGAAAAGTAGAACCAATTTTTGGAAGAGAGTGGTTGAAACTTTTTGAGAATTTGCATCCAAATATACACCAGGTGCACGAAGAAGGAGAGATATTTATATCCGATAATGTTGCAACAAAAGCAGTGGAGAAACTTAAACAAAAATATACCGAAGTTTTCAAGGAGGAAATAGGGAAAATTAACAACTACGAAGCAAAATTATATTTAAAAGATAACACCAAACCTATTTATTATTCTGCAAGAAAGATTCCTTATGCTATTCAAGAAAAAGTGGAAAAATAAATTGATCGGTTGGAGCATCTAGGAATAATATCCAAAATAGAATACAGTGAATGGGGAACACCCATCGTACCTATTTGTAAGCGAGATGGATCCATTCGTCTTTGTGCAGACTATAAGGTTACAGTTAATAAGGTATTGAAAGACGACCATTTCCCAATTCCAAATTTAGAAGAAATTTTTGCTAAAACTATTCTAGGAGGCAAGATATTTACTACATTAGATATCCGAGAAGCATACCTGAACATGGTCATGGATGCTAAAAGTGCAGAAATTCAAGCAATCACGACTACAAAAGGTGACTATAAGGTAAATCGCCTTATGTTTGGAACAAAAGTAGCACCATCCCTGTGGCAACGCTACATATCTAGAACCTTAGCAAAGATACCAGGTGTTTGAGTATTTTTAGATGTCATCAAAATACAAGGAAGCAATATGGAAGAACATTTAAATAGACTTGAACAAGTTCTACAACGTCTCCAAAATGTAGGTTTGAGAATAAAGGAAGAAAAATGCAAATTCTTTAAATCCAATATAGTTTATTTAGGACATAAAATTTCTGCACGGGGATTAGAGAAAACAGAAGCAATACTGAAAGCAGAGAGGCCAGAAAATGTGACCCAACTGAAAAGCTGGTTAGGAATGGTAAATTATTACGGAAGATTTTTAGAAAGATTAGCTACAAAAGTACAGCCCTTGTATAATATTTTACAGAAAAAGGTTCCTTTCATATGGGATGCTCAATGCGAGAAAAGTTTCTCTTTAATTAAACAAGAAATTACATCGGATAAGATATTAGTTCCATACAACCCCTCTCTACCTCTAATATTAGCGACTGACTCGAGCTCATATGCTTTGGGAGCAGTAATTTCACATTTAATGCCAGATGGTTCAGAAAGACCAATAGCATACGCATCGAGAACACTTAGTAAATCTGAAAAAAACTATAGTCAGATAGATAAAGAAGCAACATCGATTTTTTGGGGATGTCATAAATTTTTTCAATATTTGTACGGACGTAAATTCAAGTTGATTACGGACCATAAGCCATTAGTTACAATTTTCAATTCCAATAAACATTTACCAAATATAACGGCCACTAGACTATTACATTACGCACAATTTTTGCAAGGTTTGGATTATGAAGTAGAGTATAGATCTACAGAAAAACATGGAAATGCAGATTCACTGTCCAGATTTATATACAAAAAGGGTTTATCTACTACTTTCGAACTGGATGATATTACAATGTACCAGCTACATCAGATTTTAGTATTGCCGGTTACTCATAAAAATATTGTACAGGAAACGGATCAAGATCCATTGTTAAAACAAGTATACGAACATTTAAAATCTGGAACAAAAATAAGTTAATAAGTTTTGAAAATAAGGACACTGAATTTTCTTTAGCGGAAGGAGTGATTTTTAAAGGAACTAGAATTGTTATACCTGCTTGTTTAAGACTTAAAATTTTAAATGAGCTACATGAAGCACATATGGGTATAGTTAAAATGAAAAATTTAGCAAGATCATATGTTTGGTGGCCTGGTATTGATAATGATATTGAACATTTAGTAAAAAGCTGTTTACCGTGTCAGATGGTTCAAAATAATGAAAATAAAACGAGTTTTCATCAATGGGAATTACCAAAAGGTCCATGGCAACGTTTACATATAGATTTTGCAGGTCCTTTTGTAGATAAATATTTCCTAATAGTGATAGATGCATATTCAAAGTGGCCAGAGATATTTATAACTCCATCGATGACATCAACAGTAACAATTCGTTATCTTCGAAGTACATTTGCACGTTTTGGCATTCCAATTACACTAGTAACAGATAATGCACCTACTTTTACATCATATGAATTTGAAGAATTTACAAAAAGTAATGGAATTATACATAAATTTTCGGCACCTTATCATCCAGCAACTAATGGACAAGCTGAAAGGTATGTTCAATCAATGAAGAATGCTCTAAGAAAAATGCTATCCGAAAAAGGAAGATCCGATATTGATTTTGACTTACAAAATTTTTTGATGCACTACCGTAAAACGAAACATTCAACGACTGGATTATCGCCGGCACAACTACAGTTGAAAAGAGATATTCGAAAAAAAACGATTTAATTACCCCAATTCCTAAACGAGAGAATCAAGATCAAATTTTCCTAAAAAAGTTTTTCAATATAGGAGACACAGTTCGTTTCCGAAATTACGATAAAACTGGATTGTGGAAATTTGGAAAAATAGTACAGAAGGATGGTATACTACATTATTGGATTGATGCAGAAGGGAACAGGTTTAGAAGACACATGACCAAATTGCCAGAACAAAAGTTACATTAAGTGATATGCAAAAATTTCAAGATAATTCACCTCAAAATAATAATGAAGAGGTTCCAGAAACAATCATGGAGACGATAGCTACACCACAAGTACGTGAATGTACAAGTTTATCAGGAAAAGAAATTAACACCGATAATCAGGAAAGAAATAATGTAGAGGACGGAATATCAAATTCAAACAATGTAGTCAGACAGAAACCAAATGAAAACAAGATAAATATAGAAGTAAGAAAAAGTACCAGAGTTAAAAAACCAGTAGACAGATTCAACTTCAAGTGAAGGGGGAAATCTGTTATATATACGTTAAGGCGTTCATTGTAGATTTATAGTTATTACCTAGTTTATATATAGTAGGTTTCCGGGGTTACGGGGGTGTGACTTTTCTACTTTTGACCTTGTCAAGTTATTTTCGAAATAAAGAAATCAGAATACTTATTTATATTGCAAATACAACAGGGGGCCGGAACCCTTTTGAGGTATCAGCTCCAATGTAATATTGGAAGAAATAGGCAACACCGAAAAGAATAGAAGATCTGACTATTGGAAATATCTAATAGGGATTAAACAATCAAAGATACTCTTGGGAGACTACAACCAGGTAAGAATAAATTAATGACTTAGCCAGAGTAAAACTGCACTAAGAGTTTTAACAGGTGTCCTGATGGGACACTGTCGCCTGAATGGGATCCTTAAAAAGCTCAACATACTGGAGCAAGAATAATGTACATTTTGTGGAATAGATAAGAGAGAATTGCACAGAATCCTAGGACACAGCACATAGGAGACTACTGAATAGAAGCGGGACACTTACCTAAACTAAGGCCTGCGGATTTCCTAAAATTCTTTCGGGAAATAGGTCTAAAGGAACTAATAGTTTCTGAGACTAAGTAGAAGGGAACACAATAGATCTTTTAGGTGTCGGTGAATATCACCCCAATATACATACACATAACTGACCCAAACTCTCTAAAGTTAACATATCTGTTCCCCCTCAATTGACTAAAGAGGTACTAACTTTCTTTGTTTCCTTTCACAGATGCAATTCCAAGTTCGGATTCATTGGAAAATCTTTTAAATTTTGGTTCATCCGTTTCTAGGTTTCCAACATGTTTTACTTACAGCTGGAACTTTCTTATTTCATGGTTTATTAAATTAATTTACTGAAATTATCCTTTAATTTGTATCTGTTATTTGAATGTCTATTGTTTATTATAAGCATAATTTTATTGAATTTACTGTTTGGACCCTTATACTTTGTAGCTTTTGCTAACAATGTATTTTTTTGCAGAATTGGGCTTTTTCCTATATATATTTATATGGGGCATAACTCGGCGTCCGACCATGTTAAATATCAGGCTCACTGAGACTCCGCTATCACTGGGGCTCCAATATACGGAGTCTCAGTGACATCCTTACAAAAACTCTCATATTCGATAGACACATTCCATTAAAACTTGTTGCCATAACAATCTTGCGGAAGCCCGGTTGCGCCGTACTTGACCCTTGTACAATTTTTTAGTTCAAGCATTTGCCACTAATGTGCGCTGATAATATACATTTAGGTCTCCGGTCCCTCCGACTTGGCACCACTGCTTTCATCCCCCATGTTAATGCATTTTTTACTCTGTTAGTATCTAGTAGATTGTTTTTTATGCACGTTACTAAAAATGTATACATTTCGACCGAGAACCCGAAAAATTTTGCAAGATGCAATAAACAGTAAGTACCTACATTATTTTCTTTTCTTGTATAAATTTAAATTAAAATAGAATTCACCAAGCTGGTAAACCGTAGTTATCATACTCAGATTGTAGCTTTATATATATTATGATGTTATCATGTGCTCATAACATATTGCTATTGTTAGCTAAATTATTAAACTACTCTCAAATATTTTAAAAAGGCATTCAGTATTAAAATATATGCTTAGTCATTTAATAGTTTAACTGAGGTATTACCTCTGGAAAATTTGAACGATAGATACGAGCATGGATGCGAGGCTGTGGGGCTATTTTCAAGTTATAGCACATTGAAATTAATAATTGGTTATTTTTTAATAATTTATAAAAATACGAGGCTTATTAAATAAAAAATTTAACACATTTAACAGTTCAAAATAGTTGTTAATGTTTCCTTCAATTATCAATAACGTTCAAGGCAGCATCATTATTTTATTTTCTGTTCTCTCTTGACGTAATTTGTTCATTATATTCCAATATGATAATTTTGAAAATTTCTTCCCATATTCCCATTTAAAACTTTGTGATGGAAAATAAAATACCGCAGATCTATTTTATTCAGTTTATTGATAAAAAATTGATATTTTTTGTTAACAGAAATCTGTGCCCATGTGCGTTTTTACTTCTTTAAGAAATTTAGATACAATCATTACATTATTAAAAATGATTCGAAATTAGATTGATTTTAATAGAGTCAAACTTTAATTCTACACTGCTATTATCTTTTTCGTTGTGTGCTTGTGTAGTGTTTGTTATACAGATGCTCTTGACTATCAATATTATTGTAGATAAAATGTCCGGATTTCCACTTTGAAAAGTACAAAAAATAATGACACATGCCTTTTGTTCGTTTTCTTTATAAGTACGTGGCACTGATTAAAATAAAAGTTGCCATTTTATTTCTAGATTTTTCTGGAGATGAAGGGAATTTATCAAATAATGATCTGGATTCAGATATTGATTTCATTTCCCCATCAGTCACAGATGAGAGCGAGGTTGATATTTCACATTTAAATAGTTGCCTGGATGACCTGTCATATGAAGATCTTCAACCAGTGAGTCTTTCTGAAACTACTGAAAATATTCATTCCGATCCTAAAATTTGTATTACACATGAACTTGAATCAAAGCATTCGGAGAATATTAATACGAACTTCATTAATGCTGACGTTAGTAATAGCTTTATTAAATCACGTGATGTCGATATAACAAAAAATTTCTCTACGGAAGTTCTTCGAGATTCAAACAGTTACCCCAAACATCATAACACTTTTTCTGGAGAAAAGAAAAGAAAGCATAGCTGTATTTACTGTGACGTTTCAGTCTACAACTTTGCAAGACATTTAGAACGACAGCACTCGGATGAAATAGAAGTACAAAAAATGATATTATTGGAAAAGGGTAGCTGGCACGGAAGCAAGCTATTGACAAAATTTGCAAGGAAGGAGATTTTTGTTCCGGTGATATGATTCCTGTCTAAAATAAAAAGTGCAAACGGTACGAAAAAAAATACGCAGATATCGATAGTGAGAACAATAAACTTACAGTACTTCCTTGTATTCATTGTAGGGGATATTACGCCAGGTCAACTCTCAGGAGACACGTCAAACGATGTCATTTTAATAAACAAGCTGGAAGTTCCATACGACAACGCCATCAAGCAGAAGGTCATACTTTAATGGCAGATCATTTTGGACCCAATGATCCTCTTCGTACATCAGGAGTTCTTAAATCTCTTAAATCTGATGAAGTATCTCTAGTTGCTAAGCGTGACAAAATAATTTGTGAAGTAGCAACAAAATACGTGAGATGCCATAAAGAGAAACACCTCAAGTCTGTAGCAAGGCGATACATGAGGAGACTAGGTCGGCTTCTTATTGAGGTACGCAATATTAAGAAGGACAAATCTTTGTCTCTTTTGACTATTTTGCACCCGCGTGAATTTAAATCTATTATAGAAGCAACACGTACAATTGCTTGTTACTCTGCTACAAACCAAACATTTAAATCACCTTCTTTAGCTCTTCAGATGGGAACATTACTGAAGAAAGCAATTGCTGTCTCGTATTCTCTGGAAGTGCAAAAAAATTTGGATTCAACGACTTTAACTGTTTTAGATTCAATGAAAAAAGTAATTGATGAAGAATGGGCCATGGAAGTTTCTTCGGAAGCTGGACAAAATTTAAATTTAAATAGGTTCAACAAATCTACTTCTTTGCCTAAAGCAGAAGACATTTCTAAAATGAAAATATATTTAGATGAATTAATTTCCAAAGCAAAATCTGGATTGAATGGAAATTGTAAGAATGAATTAGCATACAAAAAATTAATAGAAGCAACGTACTGTAGCCTGCTTCTATTCAATAAACGCCGTGTAGGTGAACTACAGAGGATCGCATTAGATACTTACTCAAGATTTGATGACAATCAACCTTCAGGGGATTTTGAAAAATTACTCTCACCTACCGAGAAGATTCTTATACAAAAACTCAAAAGAATTGTCATTAAAGGTAAAAGGGGTCGAGGCGTACCTGTTTTATTTGATAGCATTACAAAAGATGGTCTAGATTTAGCAATAAAGCACAGGGACAATTTTTTTGAATCATTCAATCCATATCTATTTGGTACCTGTCACTCAGAATCATGCATTAGTGGTTATCACGTTTTCAGGAAACATGTGACTTTAGCTTTGGGTGATTCTAATAAAACGTCCACTTTAACATCCACTAAACTACGTAAACATCTGGCGACAATCGCACAAATATTAAAAATGGATAACGAAGACTTGGAACAACTGGCAACATTCATGGGTCATACAAGTAAGACCCACAGAGAATGGTATCGATTGCCATCAGATGTTTATTAGACGGCGAAAGTCTCCAAAATATTACTTTATCTACTTTACTAACATCTTACAAAATAATTGTATTGACCAATATAAAGGCCGAAGTTTAAATGATATTGAAATAGACACGGAGATCTTAGAATCGGAATATCATTCAGACTCAGATGAAGATAGAGAAGAACTACACATTAAAAGAAATATTCCCCATGAAAAAATTAATGTGATTAGCAGAGCGACTAGGAAAAAAATAGTTTAAAAAAATGGTCCGCTGATGAGAAAAAACTCACAAAACAGTTCTTTTCCAAGCATATAAAAAATAGTATTCCACCCAAAAAAATGAGGTTTTTCAATTGCAGGAACTGCATCCAAATGTTTTCAAAGATAGGAAGTGGGAGACTATAAAGGTTTTTGTATGCAACAAATATGCGAACAAATAAAACAATCATAATAATCAACAATAAATTATTAACAAAAATTAATATGTAAGTTTGAATTAAAAAATAAATAGAAATTAACATTTTTTTCGCCCTTCTTCACATTCGTAACTGCTTGTACTAATATATTTTATATCTGAGTTCCTCATAAAATATATTTTATTGAAATAGATTAAAAGTTTCATAGAATATTTCATTTTTATCTACTCAGTAGCGGATTTAGGCAAAGGCCCGTGAGGCCCGGGCCTAGGGCGCCAAATTTTTAGGGGCGCCAAAATTTTTAAGATGACTAAAATTAAAACTCTATTGGGTTTTCTGTAAACTGTAAGACCAAATTTTTAAGTTTATTTTTTGCGCTCTTACTATAGAAACATAGTACCATTTTGAGGGTAGAATTTCTTTGTTAAAATAATTAATCAGGCAAGTACTAAAATTTAAAATATCTAACAAAAAGATTGTAAAAAACTTTTTTTAATGCTATAGCATATTATTTATTTACGAATTTAGATTTTTTTGATATTTTTCATTCAAAATTTAATTGTAACATTTGTTTGCGCTTTATTATAAAACGAAACATTAATTTATCAGTTGACTCATGCAATACATTTTTTATTTTTCAATTTTTCGTAAAAATTTTATAGTTTTACGTAATGTAAAGCCCCCAACGATAAGCATGATTGATCAATTTTAAAAAATCGCAGAATGAATTTGAAAAGTCATAAAAATATATAGAAATATAATACAAATTACGAAAAAAAATTTAAACTTGAAAAAAAAATTGCTCTGAGTTAAATATATTTTTATCGTTATATTTCAATTTATCGATAATTCAATCAATCGGAATTTTTTTAATCTATTGCCGTAGTAAGAATAAAATTTTGAGCGAAAATAATTTTTTTATATTTTTAAGATTTTTGAATTCTTTAGCATCCTCTAAAAATTTTGTAGTCATCGTGATTTTTAAAAAGCAATTTCAAAACGCACAAAATTCTTACGAGATTAAAAAAAAATTATCAATCAAAATGCTCAAACACAGCTCCTGTTAAAAGCGGAACTCAAAATTCCAATTTTAAAAGGTTCTTCACGGGAATTGAATTTTGGCATGTATATATATATATGTTTATATATATATATATATATATATATATATATATATAAAGTTATAGTAGATATTTGCCGAATAATAATGTACAAGGACAGGAATATTGGGGAAGCGGCAAAATTGTAAAATGAGTCAAACATTTTGTTTGACATCATTTTGACATTTACTTTTTAAAAAATTCAAATCAAAATTATTATTATGAGATGTATTTACCATTTGAAACAACTTGTAATACAATCTCGAATGCTGTCCTTGAGAATGGAAATAAAGATTCCGAAAGCTTGGAAAATAGTGTAAAGAGTACTCATTTTACAATTTTGCCGCTTCCCCAATATTCCTGTCCTTGTATATATATATATATACATATATATATATATATATATATATATATATATATATATATATATATACAGTATCACTGAGCGTCTGTCCATGTAAATCTTAGGTTGACGCCGCGTCCATCGTCACTGGGCGTCCGGTTATACGGACGCCCAGTGACATCGTCCTTTAAATTGTTTCACATGACCTGTGAGATGTTTACAATCGTTTGGTGCAAAAATCTGCCGGATGTTGTATGACACCCTAAAGTGATTCGCGTATTAATTCGCAGTCAAGCTTCGACCGTGTGTAGCGCTGACGGCACCTAATTGTATACACGTATATATAAAGTTCATGTCATAGACTCACCCGGCGTCTTAAAACTCTCGCTTTTTCTTTTATTTGTTTTTGAACGGCCTAGCGTATTTTATAAAAATCAAGAGGGCAAACTTTTTAATTTATCGGTGTGTTTTGAGTTGAAATCTGTGTGGCATGTATTCCTTTAGAACTCGTAAAATCATTAATGCTGCAAAGAAACAGCAAGACACAAATGATAGGTCATATATGTTATTTGTTTTACTTTTAAGATAATCTCAACTTGTAACAAAACTTAATTTTAAAATTCATAACATAAACCTAACCTAAAAATTGACTGCACATTTTAACTGTATATTTATGTTCAAAATAAGAATTACACCTGGTGTCTTGAAACAACAAATGACTTCAATCAATAACATAAGAAAAATTTAAAATTTGGGAATGTCAATATCTTTTTTGAAGAACGTTAGTATGTTTTAGAATATTTAAATTTTATATCTTTTTGTATTTGGGCCAATAGCCATCGTTGTCAAGACACGTTAATCTAAATAAAAAAAAACGAAAGCGGCAACAAGAGCATTTTTTTAATAATACCGGTTGGGCAAGTGTATTTGAGCCCATTTTAAATCCCCGTATCTTAAACAGTATTTCAGAATTAAAGGTCCGGTTTTTACCGAACACCTTTTTTGGCATACGCCGTTTGTTTAGCTACTTCCGTTTACACCGAAAATTAGTACGTCATTTGTGAGATATAGGGTTACTTTGTTATTTTATATGGAACACCATGTATATATATTTTTCAGAAACCTTAATCTTAATCTGCCCTATTTCGAAAAAGGGAAAATTTGTTACAATTCTTTAAATTCGTGTAGATGTGAGAGCGGATTCAAATAATTGGTATATATTTAAATAAAAGACACTATTACATCTAGTTACCTGTGGAATAATAGTAGTTTGTGCAACTAGTGTGGATATGATGGCCATATCGCACGAGGACGAAGTTTCAGCACGACGCCGTAGGCGGAGTGCTCAATCGTCCGAGAGCGATATGGACAATCCACACGAGTCGAACAGTATATTTTTTCTACGACCCACTTAAGAAAAAATCTAGAAAATAAACATTTTATTAAACTATAATATAACTTCAAATTAAAAATTTTTAATAATTTTACTATTATTATTATTTTATTATTATTTAGAAATAAAATTAAAATTTAAAAAAAATTTCCCAACGGGGAATCGAACTCTGATCTACCTCGTGAGATGATGGAATACTTACCACTGGACTACCGATGAATATACTAATCATCTATCTATAACGTCAAATGTATTACATAAAAACTGACGTTTGTCAGGAGTACCCTTAAATATTCAATTTATTCTGTTTCTATACGTTATACGTCTCCTTTGCGGCTAAGCGAATATCTGGTGGAAAATTATTTATTGATTCATCACTGAAATCACTCATTTTTACTAATATTTTTCTTTAAAACTATAGAAATATTTTGACAAGTTATTTTGACGTTTCTATGAAATTGAAAAAAGATTAGTTGGCGGGTACTAAACGCAAATGCTGATTGATGGATTTCATATACGTTCTAGGATGTATATGAAATCATATCCGTCCAGTTAACCGGAATGGCCTACATTTACATTCTGTAAATTGTGCAGAAAATGGATAATATACATGTGGGTGTAGAAAAAATATTTAGTCGCAGTAGAAATGTCAAATAATAATTAATTCGTTGTTTAAATGTTAAATGGTTAACACTTTGAACAGTACCTGAATTAGTTATTCTTTTCCATTTGTTTTTCTTTCAGACATTTTAATTTATAAGGAACTAGATGTAAAAGTGTAAAGAAATAAAATTTGTAACAACTATTTAAAACCGCTCTAACATCTACACGAATTTAAAGAGCTGTCACAAATTATACCTTTTTAGTAAGAGGGCAGATAACGGTTTCTAAAAAAAATATACTGGGTGTTCCATATAAAATAACAAAGTTGCCCTATATCTCAAAAAGGCGTACTCATTTCCGGTGTAAACGGAAGTAGCTGTACAAACTTGACATAAAATGTAGTATTCGGTGAAGGTGTAAAGGTGTTCGGTAAAAACCACACCTTAAAACCTGAAATACTTTTCAAGATACGGGCATTTAAAATGGGCTCAAATACACTTGGCCACCCGGTATGAAATTTCCGTTTTTATGCTGAAAGTCGATATCAGCAGCTTTAAGATATACTTAAAATCAGCGACGTGATTATTGAGCTGTGACGTCATCGAACTAAAAAACTATATGAATAGGGGATGGAAGTTAGTCCGAACGAAATGGTTTTTTATTCCAAATTTAACGGAGTAGTACAATGATGGTATTGATGTGTATAATTATGTCACATTTTCAATTTAATACTTATTTTCCACAATAACATTGAAATTGTGAAAGTTTTGTGAGAGGTGTTGAAAATGACCTCTTGCTTCAACACATGTCTCACAGTATGAGCAATATTTGGTTTTGAAATTAAGTAAGGTATGGAAAATTCGTCACTTTTCATAGCAGTTGTAGAAAAAATAATTATCCACATTAATACTCTCTTTAATATGATATGATGATATCACTGATCTCAATCATTTCACAAACGATAGCACTCAAAAACCCAATTGACATTTACCAGTTTTCAAATAAAAATATTTTTTCTACAACTGCTATGAAAGGTGACGAATTTTCCATACCTTACTTAATTTCAAAACCAAATATTGCTCATACTGTGAGAAATATTATTTCTCACGGCACTTTGCCCACACCACATACATTTATATGGAGAATCAAATAAAATGGACAAAAACTTAGTAGGCTTCTGTCATCTTTAAATACCTACTTAGTTGTCATGAAACTGTCAGATTAATTAATATAACGGAGAATTTAGTGAAAAGAAATGACGTTTCGGATTTGACCATACAAAATTGTACAAATTTCACCATCAACTATAATTTTAAATGAAATTATTTAACAGTATAGAGATGGGATACTTAAGTGTTATTTTTGTTTTACTAACCATATAAATAAATAATAAGTTACTTTTCTTGTATTCTTTAAATTTGTGCAGTTGTAGAAAAAGTATAGTGTGCAACATGTGGGGAAAGTACTTTTCCCCCTTGTTGCACAATATACTATAGTTGTCTTCCAGCAACATCATGTAATAAATTTTTTTGATATGGTTTAAACGAGGCGGTCACAAACTCTCTTAAGAGGAGGATTAACCGACAGTTGATTTGCGTGATTTCTGCGATCTTAACATTCGTCCTGTATGTTTAATATTGATTTTTTTTAAAAACATAAGTATCCCTTACCAATTTTTTTTTGTTTTTAAAAATATTTAATATTAAACATATAGGACGAATGTTAAGAACGCAAGAAATGTCGCGAAAAACTGCCGGTAAATCCTCCACTTAGTGTATTATTGTCTCATGGAATATTTCAATTCGTTTTTTTTAAATTTCAGTATAACCTTATATTTAATGTTTTTTTGTTATGTCCAAAGAGATATTTTTTCAATTTCCTAAAAGGCTGATTTGTATTTTAAATAAAGTAGAAATATTCAACATGTGTTTTTTTACTCCATTGCACTTCGTAAAAACCACAACTTAATATGATTTAAACAAAAAGCTTTTATTAAATTTTAGTAAATCAACTAATTTTCTTTAGTGAGATTTCTCAGATATATCACATATATCAAATTATGGATCTGGTCATGTACTTTATTAAGTCCCCTTGAGTCGTTGACGGAAACTAAACATACGCTAATAATATTTAGTAGGACGCTGAATAACCGATAAAATGTACTTGTATGTATTGAGGTGCTAAAAATAGATGACGCTGAATAACCGATAAACGTACTTGACTGTATAGATGTGCTAAAAATAGATAACGCTGAGTAAACCTTTATGTTGTCCAAAGCGCCGCGTGATACCGTCAAACTAACCACCTTTAATACTCCCTTGAGTCGTCGACGAAAACTAAACAAAAAATAATAATATTTAGTAGGACGCTGAATAACCGATAAAATGTACTTGAATGTATAGAAGTGCTAAAAATAGATGACGCTGAATAACGGATAAAATGTACCTGAATGTATAGATGACGCTGAGTAACGGATAAAAAGTACTTGAATGAATAGAAGTGCTAAAAATAGATGACGCTGAGTAACGGATGAAATGTACTTGAATGTATAGATGTGCTAAAAATAGATGACGCTGAATAACGGATAAAATGTACCTGAATGTATAGATGACGCTGAGTAACGGATAAAAAGTACTTGAATGAATAGAAGTGCTAAAAATAGATGACGCTGAGTAACGGATAAAATGTACTTGAATGTATAGATGTGCTAAAAATAGATGACGCTGAGTAAACCTTTATGTTGTCAAAACCGCTGCGTGATACCGTCAAACTAACCACCTTTAATACGCCTGGTATACGCCAGACGCCGGGTAGGACTGTTCGTAGTTCAGACGCGGAGTGGTACTACATACAAATATATATAAAAGGGCGCCATATCGTTTCGGGCCTAGGGCGCCATCAAACCTAAATCCGCTACTGTATCTACTCTAATTATATGTTGAATCTTCGGGAAACTCATTTGGAAAGTACTCAGGGTGTCCGTGTTTAAAGCCACAGAGGTATCCGAGTCTAAGTGGGCTTGTATGTAGGTACATGTATGTTATAACTTTCAATTGAAAAATAGTTATGATAAAAAATTTAATTTATGGGCTCAAAAACTATAATAGTTAGTGAGAAAAAAATTATGTTTACTCAAATAAACTCAAAGTGGAGCTATTATAACTGAATTGAAACCATGAAATATTTTAGGTCTGCCCTAACCAGCGTCAGAAACTGTCAGACAGTAGTAACATGACATGTTGGGTTAATTGACCAATTTTTTTCTATTAGATTTGAACCGTTTTCGAAGCTGGTTGGATCAGACCAATTGTAAATTTAAGAAAATATAAAAATTAAAAAACACCGTTAGTGATATCGAAAGTTTTTAGTCTTCTTCATTTCACAATGATGACCTGCATTCGCATTTCGCTTTCGGGATCTATTATAACATTTTTAGGATAAATAATTATCTTCTGGGGATACTATTAGTGAAAATTTTCGATAACTATATTTAATCGACTGCTTTGTTACAAATATTAAACATTATCTCCTTATATTTAGCGTTGCTATAAAGGTACTTTATTTACACTTTTATTCGACCTGTAATAGTTAATCCTAAGAGTTTTCCTTCTATTAATAAATTTATAATAAGTGGCAACATTGCTTGGAAGCGGTGTGGATTTGTTCACATGGTTTAAAGGAGGCTCATTAACATATATCCCTAGAAACCAATAAAAATATATATAACAGAGTCTGACTTGACCTAACTTAGTAGTGGAATCCCATTTAGTCGTTGCAAGTAACGTTTTGTATATACAGGTGGAGTTTAAGTAGACCGTTTGTAGAACGGAGTTAGGGTGATCCTATATAGAAATATATATAAAAACATCCCCATTCTGCGTCCACCCATATACTACCTATTTATGTTAAAACTATAAAATTTATATTTACGCATATACCTCCTCGTATAAATAATAAATACAGAAATAAAGCATAAATTTGTTTGTTTACCGCCTTCAATGAAATTATCAATTAAATACAATTTAATCATATTTTCGACACTTCAGTTTGTTTGAAAAATAGAATATTTTTCAAAATAAATGCACCTGCGGTGTACTAGTGTACTTCTAACGGACGGTACCTTATAACTTATAACCACTGCAAGAGTGCCTGCTTTAGTCCGGCTTAAAGATGCTGGACTGGAATTATACGATGTGACTCCTTAAGGTTAAGATTTAAGTATTTACTTTTTTCTTTCCTTCGGAAATTTCTCAAAGTTTTATTTACTGCCTAGGCATTAAAAAAAATTGTTTCTTCTTTTTTTTTGAAATCTCCCAGACTTTATTAGCAATTGCAATGATAATGTGATTTAAGCAGGCCCATGGAATCAAACAATCAATTCCACGTCACACATACATAGGCTAACTTCACTGTGCACACTATTATTGTCGATATTTAACATTATATTTATTATATTTCGGTAGATATTATTATGTATACAATTTAAGGTCTAATCGACAATATTAATTAAAAAATACGATTTAATTATTACCTATAACATACGATTAGAAAAAATATTAAAAATTGTGAGTTATATCCGTCTTAAAAAAGTTTTCATTTTAATTTGATTTTTCTAAACACACTGTACAAACAATCGGAGAAAAAAGTATATGTTTCACACGGCAGAGAATCAGATTTACTGCCTTGGCTAGTTTCATTGGAATGCTAGCCGCGGCAGTAAATATGTTACTTATCTGCTTAGTTAAACAAATAACTATTAGGTATTTGGGCAATAATATTAAGCACTATAGATAGTCAGGATTGGACTTATTCCGATACTTGTTCCTTCTCCCGTTTTATATGATGTCAGGACAAAAGTTTGGGGATTAGTATGTAGTAGTATGTTACAATTTTTAGTATCGCTAAGGAGTTTAGGAGTAAATGTATATTTCCATTTTTCCACTTTGGAGTACGATCATTTGTTTTGGCCTCTCAATACTGGAATACTTTACTTTTGTCTCATATAAAACTCTAATTTCAAGAAAAAATGCAAATATTTCACTTTTTCAACATTTTCATCAGCCATACAAAAAATGTATCCAAGATAGTCAAAATATGATGATAAAAATGTTAATCATATTAAATCACAGTTTCCAGTAAAATATTTAATAAGGTGTGAACAAATAGAAGTATGAAAAGAATAGTTTAAATACTATTTCGACACCCTACATAGTTTGAACAAGGGTGGTTAAATCTTGTAGATCATACCATCCCGTTTAACTTAGAAGTGTAATCCAATGTTCGTCGGGACATATAGCCCGGAAAGTAGTTGTTTCTTCTTAGTTAAACAGCCATTGTTTTAAATAATCTTTTTCAAACTATGTATGGTGTCGAAATAGTATTTAAACTATTCTTTTCATACTTCTATTCAATCATATTGTTTAAAAAATCTAAGTAAAATATAAATTCAACAAGTTACCATTTTTTCAGAGCTTTTATGTATATTAAAAAAATTGTAAGTATTATACATTAAATGAATGAAGATGACTCAAATATATCCTATTTTATTGAAATTTCAAATGGAAAAGACAATCAGATTAAAATATAAATAAACTAATAAGAAAAAACTGACAAACATAAACCCAAATTCACCATAAATTGTGTTCAACTGCGAAATGAATACATTATTTTTTATTTCCAGTGAAATTCACTTGCACAATACAGTTCACTATTTACCCTCTGTAGCTATGGAATGAAAATGCACACGGCACACGTGTTTATTGCCGCTTCAATTTTTTGCTCTTGGTGGAAGATGAACCGTTACGAGTTAGCCTGTGCAATGAAATTCTTTATACGAGTTAGCCTGTGCAATGAAATTCTTTATACAGCGTATATAGAATAACGATCGAAGAGCGACGTATTCGAAAGATAGTGAACTATTATTGATACAGATTTCGGAATTTGGTCCCACCCAACGTCCATCAAATGTTTGTTGTAACAGAAAGATGGCAGAAAAAGTAATGAGTAGCCCAAGTTTCAGAGGTTGGTCACTGAGCGTCCGTATATCGGACTCCCAGTGACTTCGGACGCGACGTAGGCCTGTAATTTTACATGGGAGACGCCTGGTGCTACCCAAAATGAATATATATATATATATATAGGAAATAGTTCGTTGCCGATACTAGTTAGGTCTAACTATTATTGTGGGGGATGCGGCAATGTGAATAAGTGAACTCTTTTTAGTTTGTTCTGAGCTTTCGGTAATTTATTATCACCATTATCAAAGAACTACAAAAGATACATTTATAGATATTTCAAACAGGTATAAATAAATTCAGTTTAAAAGTAAAACATTAATTACTTACAACTAAGCGAGGTTAATCACAATATCTATATATAATATGTATAATATGGAGAAAAAACATGGTATAAGATATAATTTTCTTTTTCAAGAAATTAAATTAAAAATAAAACTATCAAAATTGACATTACGACATCGATGTTAATTTTTAGTAGTCATAGAAATGTCTTTAAATATGTTTAGTATATTAGCAAGTGAAATAATAGTTGGTAAGTTAATATAAAGGAACAGAATTCTCATCTTCAATATTTGAATTTTTTGTTTTTTTGTCAAAAGATAATAAATAGCTATAAATTGTACTAAGTTTTTGAATATCAGTTCTTTTATTTAAGCAATTATCTTCTTGAGATATGAATGCCATTTCCAGGAAAATCCTTTTAGAGTAGTTGTTTTCTTTATGTAAAATTTCAAAGTTTTTATAATCTATTATATGATTTGTAGAAAAAACATGTTCAGCTAATGCTGATCTTTCTGGATATAATCTTGCATCGCTCTTATGTAGAGCTATACGTTTAGTTATTTTTTGTGATGTTTCACCTATATATGCAGATTTACATGTAGAGCAAGTCAATCTATATATTACATTAGAGGATCAATTTCTTTCAACTTACTATAAACACAATTAAGTGAGAGAACATTTTTATTTGCAAGTTTTATATTAGTTACTTCTTTTAATATTTTGGAAATTCTAGGTGTAAGCTCTCTAAAGTAAGGTAAAGATGCAAAAAATATGTTAGTTGTAGTTGTATTCGTTACATTTTCTGAGTTCGTAATAACTAAATTTGGTTCAATTGCAGTATGTATGGGATATATATACATATATATATATATTATTTTGTTTTCTTTAACCTTTCATTATAATATTCGATTGATTTTTTTCTTGGGTATGGTTAATGTTTTATATTGTGAATAAATTAATATATAGGTTTGACAACTCAACATCTATAAACGGCCTCAAATATACAAAAAATACTTCTACACCTCTACATAAACACAAAACGACAGAAAAACATGAATTTGATTTCAAAAACACAAAAATACTAACTCTAATTATCAGAAACTTACAATTAAAGAAATGATACATATAAAAAAAATTCTTTGAATGATAAACAAGATATCAAAAACTTGAGTCAAATTTATCATAATTTAATAAAATAACAAATTAATTATCAATAACTACATATTTTTATCTATTTTTCAAATATCGTAAATTTATTTCTGAAGTAAATACTTGTATCATAACCAAATAACAATTGTATATTTTTTACTTCATTATGACATTTAATAAAATAAACATTTTGAAAAAGCTTTCAAACGAAAGCGAAACGTCAAAATTTTTTTTAAAATTTATTCAAAATATAAAACATTGACCATTTTATATTGACTTACAGGTGACTTCATTCAAAGATGTCCTTGGAACTGGAGAATATACTTTGGTAGTTACATGTTCCTAAAATAAAGAATAATATATATTTAGATATTCTTCAATAGACTGAATCTTCCAATAGACCATTCCAGAACACCTGTCCCTGACAGGTCATCCATATTGTTCAGACAGGAGGGCAACCGATCAGTTGGAGTTGAAGCTGACAATGTCAATATGTAATATATAGTTTTTATTTAAACAATAAAAACTTTACAAATAACACATGGGGCATTCAGTAAACTGTCCCTGAATTGAATTAAATAATAATTAAAATGACAGTCGACAAAAAAAGCAATCAACAGAGAAGTTATGTGATTCCAAAGGAAGTCAAGTGCAACAGATTCAGGAGCAAAACTTCATTTTTAAATATAATACCTACCTATATTGCAACTTTTTCCATTTTCTTCTTTCAAATCTCTCATATCTTGAAGCTGCAGACTCATCTGGTTTCCCACTAGTGGGTAGGAATCCAGTCAGAAAGCATGTTTTCCTCTAATGCAATGGGTTTTCCTAAAACTAACTAACCTTCGATTAAATGTTGAGAACACACACACCAAGATTTAAGTTGTGATTCACTGGAGGGGCCCTGTTTTAAAGCACTAATCCAAGCATCGCGTCATTGCACAGAGAGATTAATTAAATAGTCACCTCGAATGGTTAAAACAGCCGGAATTCGAAAAAAAGATACCCTATCTCTTTCTCTCCGCATTCCTCACTTAACAACACTACAAAACGATGGCATTTTAGATAATTTTAAGAACTTATTACTAATTAAAGACTAAATATCATCCGTTGCTTACCAGTAAACAATGAAAACTAAATCACAAGTGAACTAAATAGAATATGACATGTGCCCTCCAGAACAATATGGCCGACCTGTCAGTAACGTCATTCTGGAATGGTTTTAAGGGCATGTCCACCAACTGACAAGTTGACTCTAATGACAGTCGCCCTGAAGATAAACAATTATTTGGATAGATTTTTTCGATTTGTAATTTGGTTGTCAGTCAGATATAGCTTTTAAACTACCTAAGCAATTAAAACATTGTCGAAGAAAGCACCAAATCAAAATTAAATGAACTCAAACACCATCAAAATAACTATTAACAACCACAAAGAACCCTTGTTTATCATCGGCGCGACTGTAACATGACGTCACGTAGACTATAAATTCTTACAATCTATCTTTAAACAAAAGCTCCATAACCTACCTCTCTCTGCATTTCATTCATATGATCTGTACCAGAGGTGATATATTTCATAGGTACAGCATTTTTCATAAATTTACCACATATATATATTTTTTCTAAATCTACAGATGTAGATGGAGCTTCTATAGATGTCGATGAAGCTTCTACAGATGTAAATGGAGTTTCCGAAGACACTATTGTAGATGACGGTAGAATAACGGAAGTGTCTGAAGTCAAATAATTTCATCAACTTACAATATAACTTGAATTTGTATCTACTTACCAGATAAAAGTAGAGTGGGATATGCACCTGGTTTTAACTCCCTGCGAAATCCTGGGTTATGAAACTCCTGGTCGAAATGCTGATGGCACACTCTATAATTCTCATTAAGCTGTTCTGTAGTTTTCTCCTTTAAAACAGGATTGTTTATATTCTCTAGCCAAATATTTATTAAGTCGGGATCATTGGTGAAGCGATGCCTCTTACTTGTTTTATCTGTGCAACTAGGAACACAACACGTTCTTTTGCGAGATGACATGGGTCTTATGCTTATAGGTATTATATATACTAAAAAAAAGTTATAGGTAAATATTAACAAGCAATACAGAATACTTACACTGATCTAATTCTCCTATAATACAACAAACAATGAAAAGTTCTTATAAACTAAAATACGAAACTAGAGGAAACTTCCACAAACTTTAAATGTAATTCATCAATTTAACGATAATCAACGGAAAAAGCACACGCGAAACAGAATTCAAAAGTTAACACTAGTGATAATGAAAATGCTGAAAACATTGTATAAGTAGACCAGAGATGAAGTAGACTATACAATCACAGTTGTTTTGTATACTGTTACGCGAGCTACTGCATTAATATGCTCACTTAGTGCCCCCAGTGAAATCCCCGTATGAGACCACTATGGCTCCTCCGCCCAATTTTCGAGAATTATCCAAAATACGAAACATCGAGAATACCCAGTGCATCCGCCAGAACGTCGAGATATTTCTAGAAATACGACGCGCGAGTATAAATAGGGCACGAGCATCGCTGCAGTCAATTAGTCAATCAGTCAGTGTTGATACCGAAGGAAAGTAATCGCGCCTCGATAAAGTGTTTATTAAGTGACTCTCATATAAATTATAATTAGTGTATTACATAAATTATTAAATAAGGACTGAATTACATATAAATCTGTAAATATAAATTAATTGTAAATATAAATTAGAATAAACGTTACATTGGTGTCAGGTGTAGGATTAAATAAATAAATAAATAAATATACAGGAAGATGGCGAAGAAACTTTGTGAATTAAAAGTTTCAGAGCTTCGAAGAGAGTTGGAGGATTACGAACTGGACACAAGTGGGGTCAAGTCAGTGTTAGTGGAACGACTAAAAAAAGCTATGATTAACAATGGATTGGACCCGGAAACGTTTGAATTCACCGACGAAGCGTCCGCCCCTATAACCTCTTCCATAAAAAAACTTTCGACGGATATAAAAAACGAAATGTCGGACATGGAAAATAAAATTTCGACGGATATAAAAAACGAAATTTCATCCATGGAAAGTAAACTTTCGGCGGACATGGAAAACAAAATGTCGGACATGGAAAATAAAATTTCGACGGATATAAGATACGAAATTTCATCCATGGAAAGTAAACTTTCGGCGGACATGGAAAACAAAATGTCGGACATGGAAAACAAAATTTCGACGGACATGAAGAATGAAATGACATCCATGAAGACTGATATTTCTGCCGTGGAAGAAAAGATTAAAAGAATGGAGCAAGAAATAAAACAAAAAATCAAAGAAATCGAAAGGAAGACTAGTAATAAACCGGATATTACAACTAGGCAAGCCCCGAATAACGACGAACTGTCAGAGAAAGTAGAGTTGAAACCGAAAATGGAAAACGATATTAACAGCCGAGTGAAACTGCCAACATTCGATGGTAAAACGTCATGGCCGAACTATCTTAAGCAATTCGAGGCGGCATCAAAGGCAAACAACTGTAGTGAGAAGGAAAAAGCGTTAAATTTAACTCTTGCCCTTAGAGGAGACGCTATGGATATCCTCCAGACCATTCCAGTGGAAGAGGCCGAAGATTTTGAACAACTCAAAAAGCGATTGAATATGAGATATGGCCTGGAACACCTGGAGCATCTGTACCAGTCGCAACTGAAAAACCGCAAACAAAAACGCGACGAAACTCTGCAAGAATTCGAAGCAGACATTGCGAGGTTGGTGCGGTTTGCCTATCCATCGGCACCGGAGAATGTCATGGAATGTTTAGGGGTACAGACATTCATCGACGGAGTTCGTGACCATGAAATGCAGAGAACTCTACGCTTGGCTCGGCATAAGACACTGGTCGACGTACTCTCTGCAGCCTTGGAGTACGAAGCAGCTACACAGGTTTCCGAAGTATACGGCAAGGTGAGGGCTGTAGCAGACGAAGAAGTTGAGAACAAGCTCGACCAGATTGTCAACATGATGAAAAGCATCTCAAATGGAAAACTGAAAGCCGTGAGATGCTGGAATTGTGGGGAAATGGGACATGTACGCAGTTCGTGCAAGCGACCGAGAACTGCAACAAACAAAGATGACCAGCAGGAAAACTAGGAAGGGTCGACCTTCAGAGGGCAGCTTCGACCCGAAGACCTTCCAAAGACCCTCTCATCCTAATAGCCTCTCTGAAATGTCGCGATGATAGTGTATACGTGGATGGTGAAGTTAATGGAAGGAAGTATACACTATTGGTGGACACTGGAGCAACGAGGACTATTATTCGCCCCGAGACTGTCAACACCCGGAAAAGACTTTTACCGACGAGATTGCGACTCAGGACTGCCACAGGTGAAAGCGCCAATGTCCTTGGAGAACTACCGGTGCAATTGGGAATTGGCGCAGAGAAGTTCACCCACACTGTCGTTGTCGCTGATATCGAAGAGGACATAATACTCGGAATGGACGTTATGAACCTACATGGCTTCCAGCTAGATTTCAAGAACCGAGTGATTAGAGTAGGTTCTGAGGAGGTATTCCTTAACCCACACGAGGATAAGACTGTTCAGGTAGCCGTACAGGAGGATACAGTTGTACCCGCAAGGAGTGAATTTTTCACTGTGGCAAGGCTACAAGGAACCGTCGAAGAAGGAACACCGGTCATGATGGAACCATGGAATCACGATGAAGAGGTTGGTCGAGGAATCCTGGTTGGAAAAGGGTTAGTCATGGCTGCCGAAGAAATACCTGTACGCATTATAAATGTAAATGACCATCCAATAACTATGAAGAAGGACACCAAAATTGGAACTTGCGTACCAGTGGCGTCAATAATTCATCAAACAACAACCTCCAATGATGCCAACAATAAATTTGAACAAATGATAGCAGTGGCTGGACAATCCCTTAGCCTGCAAGAGAAGAAAAAGATCAGAGAACTCTTGCTACAATACCGATCTCTTTTTGTACCAAAAGGAGGAAAGACAGGAAGAACATCTGCTGTCAAACACAAAATTGACACCGGCGACGCTAAACCGATAAGACAACCGGCTCGACGGCTACCACAGGCCAAAAGAGAGGAAGCGGAGATAATGGTTCGCGAGATGGAAAAGGACAAGGTAATAGAACCTTCTACAAGCCCTTGGGTCTCTCCGGTAGTTCTGGTAAAGAAGAAGGATGGAACCACGAGGTTTTGCGTGGACTACCGGCAGTTGAACAATGTTACAAAGAAAGATAGCTATCCCCTGCCGAGAATCGACGACACTCTGGATACGCTGGCCGGTAGCAAATTGTTTTCTACCTTGGACCTGAAGTCTGGATATTGGCAGGTAGAAATGGATCCAGCCGATAAAGAAAAGACAGCGTTTACCACCGGATCTGGACTATGGCATTTCACCGTTATGCCATTTGGGCTGTGCAATGCCCCCGCAACGTTCGAAAGACTGATGGAAAACGTATTGCGAGGGTTGTCCTGGAAGACATGCTTAGTGTACCTTGATGACATCATAGTCTTGGGAAGGACATTCGAAGAACATCAAAAGAATTTGGAAGGTGTCTTCAAAAGGTTGCAAGCCGCCCAATTGATGCTCAACCCCAAGAAATGTCAACTATTTCAAAACAAAGTCAATTACCTAGGCCATGTAGTCAGCAAGGACGGTGTAGCTGTAGACGAAGAAAAAGCTGCTGCCGTACGAAAGTGGCCAAGACCCACCGACAAGCACCAAGTTAGAAGCTTCCTTGGACTCTGTACATACTACAGGCGATTTATAAAGAAGTTTGCAGATATCGCTAAGCCCTTGACACGATTTACAGAGGAAGCAAGGGAGTTTCGCTGGGACGAAGATTGCCAAACTTCGTTCGAAACCTTGAAGAAGCACTTGACTACTGCACCTATACTCGGCTATCCACTACCAGAGGGAGAATTCATACTGGATACTGATGATGGAATTGGAGGAGTGCTATCACAGGTTCAAGGAGAACAAGAGAAAGTTCTGGGATATTTTAGTAAAGTCCTTTCCAAACCAGAACAAAACTACTGCGTCACAAGAAGAGAGCTCCTAGCAGTAGTGAAGTCCGTGGAGCACTTCTATCAGTATCTGTATGGGAAGAAATTTGTGATCAGAACCGATCATGCAGCACTTAAGTGGCTTATGCAATTCAAGAACCCTGAAGGTCAAATCGCTAGATGGATCGAGCGGCTCCAAGAATATAATTTCACTATTGAGCATAGAGCCGGAATAAGCCACAGAAATGCAGACTCCCTCTCTAGAAGACCATGCCCTGCAGAGTGCTCTCACTGCAGCAAAACAGAAGCTCAGGAAGCTGCGATTCGAAGAACCACGGTGACCACCGACGAATGGACACCAGAAAAGTTGGAAGAGGAACAAGAGAACGATCCCGACTTGAAGAAAATCCGACATTGGATAAAGGAGAACTGTCGACCTACTTGGCAGGAGATTTCAAGGTACTCGTCAACGATGAAATCGTATTGGGCCCAGTGGGACTCGCTGGTTTCGGAAAACGGTTTGCTACAGCGAGTAATCGAGAACGATGAGGGTTCCGAAAGAAGAAGACAGTTGGTGATTCCAAGAACAAGAATAGCAGCAGTACTGCGGAAATTACACGACAGTCCGTCAGGAGGACATCTAGGTGTGAAGAAGACCCTCCAGAAAGTGCGAGAACGGTTTTATTGGATGCACAGTTCCGAATATGTGAAGAACTGGTGTAAGAAGTGCACTACCTGTGCTACGACCAATGGACCGCACGGGAGAAGAAAGGCTCCTATGAAGCAGTACAATGTCGGAAGCCCTTTTGAACGCATTGCCCTGGACATTGCCGGACCGTTTCCACCGACAGCAAATGGCAGCAGGTACATTTTGGTGGTGATGGACTACTTCACAAAATGGGTAGAAGCGTATGCCATTCCAAACCAAGAAGCCGCAACGGTTGCCGACGTGCTTGTGAATGAGATACGGAGTGCCCCTGGAAATACACAGCGACCAGGGCAGAAACTTCGAAAGCCAGCTGTTCCAGGAAGTTTGTGAAAAGCTCGGCATGAAGAAAACGAGAACTACGGCTTTGCACCCACAGAACAGAACTCTTGGCAAATACCTGTCTAAAGTAGTATCTAACCATCAGCGAGATTGGGACCAATATCTCTCGCTATTCGCGATGGCCTACAGATCCGCCATCAATGAGTCCACCGGCCAAACACCAGCAAGAGTTCTGTTCGGACGCGAAATGAGATTACCCTGCGACCTTGAATTTGGATGCCGACCCGGAGAAGACATAGCTGGTGAAGATTACGTGACCCAGCTGAGAAAAAGAATGGACGACGTACACGAGCTGGTTCGATCGAATTTCCAGATCGCTAGCGATAGGATGAAGAAAAGGTACGATACGCAGGCTACGGAAGGAGGTTTCCACGAAGGAGACAAAGTCTGGCTGCATAACCCAAGAAGACAAAAGGGTTTTTCTCCAAAGTTGCAGAAAGCTTGGGACGGTCCGTACCTCGTAAAGAAAAGGATCAACGATGTCATCTATCGTATCAGCAAGATCCCAAATGGAAAGCCAAAGGTGGTACACCGTAACCGATTAGCGCCATTCGAGGGTGACCACGATGAGGAAGTAAACCAGCTTCAGGAAGTAGCCGATCCTGCTTTTGTAGAGTTCATGGGTGCTTATGGTGGTACCGGAAAAGCCAGATTCGGCGTCACCACTGAGAGACGACAAGACCTGCTTACCGTTCCGGAAGAATACTCACTGGCAATAAACATCCCTGCCAGCGTAACCGATGCGCGTGGACTGGCATCTCTGTTTATAAAGAAGAGTGGCGCACGGCTTTTGGTAAACCAGTTACCAGTACCAGGTAAAGCTTTGAAGCTGCAAAATGGCTCCCGCTACAATTTCCACCTAGTGACGAGGAACACCTTCGACGAAAGACCAACGTACGAGGATGTCTGGGAAGCATTACGAAGCCTGAGGGAGCATGTGCTTGAATTGAACGTGCATAGGCTAGCCATGCCCAAGATTGAATGTAGGCATTTAGATTGGCGAATAATCCGTAACATGGTAGAAGTAATCTTCCGAGACACCGAAGTGCAGGTACTGGTTTGCGGCCGTGCTCGGGAGTCACAGCCAACGGAGAAGACGGTCGCATGCTACTTCCATACAACTGGAAAATGCAACAAGGGGACCAGTTGCCGATACATTCATCTCGTTCCAGTTTCCTAGCTAGTTCCAGGAGGAACTGTCTCTTAAGGAGGGGGCAATGTTACGCGAGCTACTGCATTAATATGCTCACTTAGTGCCCCCAGTGAAATCCCCGTATGAGACGACTATGGCTCCTCCGCCCAATTTTCGAGAATTATCCAAAATACGAAACATCGAGAATACCCAGTGCATCCGCCAGAACGTCGAGATATTTCTAGAAATACGACGCGCGAGTATAAATAGGGCACGAGCATCGCTGCAGTCAATTAGTCAATCAGTCAGTGTTGATACCGAAGGAAAGTAATCGCGCCTCGATAAAGTGTTTATTAAGTGACTCTCATATAAATTATAATTAGTGTGTTTAGTGTATTATATAAATTATTAAATAAGGACTGAATTACATATAAATCTGTAAATATAAATTAATTGTAAATATAAATTAGAATAAACGTTACAATACTGTGATTACAATGCTGAAAGTTTATAAATGTGTGATGACAGTTCACGTTTCCTCCTATTGGCCGATACTGCAATGTCACGCTACAGATGCGCCCTCAAGTGATCGGGCTCGATATTATAACTTGGATACAAATTCAAATTGTAGATAAGAGTTAAACTGCTAGAGGGTGTGCTGTGCAGGACCAGGATCTACGTATAGGCTGCAGCCCAAGGCCCCCGAGAATACAGGGGCTCCGAATAATAAAATAATAAACCAGTAAAAAAAATACAAATCAAAAATATAAAAACCCGAGATAACATATCAAATTTATTTTTAATATTCCAGAACAATTTACTTTCGTTTTTCCGCCCTACTTCATTTAAATTATGGAAAATGGCAAATATTTCAATTATTTCGTGGGTCCCCCGGATATCGTTATCCCAGGGCCCCCATAAAGGTCGCGGTCCGGCTCTAGTGCTGTGAACAATCTGATTAAATATAGTGTTGACTGTTTAGGCACTTACTTTAAGGCATTTTTTGGAAGATAATACATTTTATCGACCTCATTCACTGCAACCACAAACTAAACAATGAAAAGAAGGCATTATTATTACAATTATATTTGCTCACAAAAAAGAACACTGGTAAAATCAGTCTTTGTATCAGGGAGATAAAGGTTAGTTTAGGTTAGGTTAGATCATAGAGAAATTTATTTCTCTATGGTTTAGGCCGTTTATGCGCCGAATAAGTTGGATCAAAGAATACACAACCATAAGTAAATAGAATAAGTTAGCCCGGCGAAGTCTCTTTGATGTTTGTGTCATAAGATAACCTACTTTTATACTGAGAAAAAGGATGAAATTTTAAAATATTGTCATTGGCATTTTTGAAAATTTCAAAAAGTAAGAATTCTTATGGGACATTATGATTCATGCATACATACTGGAAACACGTTGAAACCACACCAACACATTAACCTCAGTAAAGAAAATACTAAGAATGCGATAACAGCGACATCCCCACATCAAACCACAAACCAAAATTCTATATTGAAAACATATGATAATTTTTTACAGGTAACTCTAATTACGTAAATACCTACAAAACGAAGATGGTTTTTTGTCAATATAGAATTTTGGTTTGAGGTTAGATGTGGCGAAACTTTTGTATTTGTATTGTTAAAATAAAGTACTTGAAAAAATTATTTTCCTGTATGATACGGAATTATTTAAATATATTTTATATTGAAAACCTGTGCATGAACTAATGTCATTAACAAGTTTTGTGCCTATTGATTGAAAATATATTATATATTTTATTGTTATTGAACAGATTGAAGATTATGCATCGAGTTTCAATAATTAATTATTGGACTTCATCCTACACATGTTAAATCATTTCACTATTCTGTTATAAGTTTTTGTAGCTCATTCACAGTTTTTTAATAAATATTCTATAGACATTTTAAACTAGAAAAATTTGAAATTGTTTTAAAACGTTACAATAGCATTTTTGCACCCAGATTATATATAAAGACAAAATAAGTCTAATTAAATTGTATGTTGTAGCTAATGGCAGCCCGAGGATTCTGGGCATGGATTAGTTGGATGCATTTGGAGTTCAGTTCAGAGTGGTTAATCAGCTGGATTACGTAAATAAAAGAATAACGATATTGTTTCTAGATTTCCAGAAGTTTTTAATAAAAAAATCGGTAAGTTTACCTTAGCTAAAATTAAATTATATCTTAAAAACAATGCTACAACATTTTGTGAAGCTCGCCCAGTCCCGCTTTTAAGCAAGGCGTTTCAGATGAATTAGAAAGGGAAGGGATTATATGAGGGGCTCAGAACCATAGTGGCCCAAGCCCACCTTTGCTTAAACGGAGAAAATCGAATATAAAAAATTGCCAATTTTTTCATCCACCCTAACTCACCAAATTCCAGGAGATTTTAACCAAAATTTTGGTTTTTTACAGTTAATATAAGCACAATAAAACCCACGGAATATGGGATAGGCCACTATGGAACCAAAGAATACCCCATTATAATTGAATATGACGGAAGAATGTTTAAACTAGAATTTGAGAAGTGCGAAGTTCAAAAATAAATAAATATTTCACAAGTCGAGTCGTTTTATTTCTTCTTATTAATTCAACTCAAATTAAAATGCTCATCTTCTGTATGTTCCCTGTGGTATATTCATTATTATTTTTGTCATTCTTTGGAAATTTAACCACAATCTTTTTTAATAACTTTATAAAAATATTAAAAAAATATTGTAGTTAAATTTCCCAATAATAACAAAAAGAATAAAATGTTATAGAAGTCGCTAAGTGCAGCCCAAGAAAAAGTCAGCCATCGATGAAAAGTATCCAATAAATCCAAGAAAATTGCGATTTTTTTAGGTAAAATACATTTAATCCATATAAGTAGTTTAAAAGTACAAATTTAAAACTTATAGCTACTGTCGTAGAAATCCTGATTATCTATTTGGATATTCGAACAATCCATTTCACTTACGTCGACATCGACATCTTTGTGCGTCTTCATATGTTTATTAAGGTAAGAATTTTCCAAAAATCCTTTATCGCAAATCGGACATACGTGACATCTATCGCCGATGTGAATTCTTTCGTGTACTTTTAGATTATTGCAAGCTTTTCCGCAGTAACTGCATATATAAGGTTTCACTCCGCTATGTATCAATACGTGTTTTTTTAAGGTGGTTCTATTCGAAAATAATTTCGAACAAGTTTGACATTGGTAAGATTTCGGTACGGGAACTTTTCTGTGTTTCATCATGTGCCTAAAAATTGGAAAAATAATATAAATGCACCGTTTTTGGAATATTTTGGAATGGAAATATTTCATTGTTAAATTACCCATTTGCAGATGTGTAATTTAGTTCTTCAACAAATACATAATGTAAAGAAAATATCGGGAAATGATCATTTAAAAATCACATTTGAAAAAATTGTCAAAATATTTTTTTTCAAAAGTTGACTCAACTGTCCTCTCTACTAGAGGCAACTCTGAACCTACTATCTGGACAGGAACTCTGAACCCTACTATCTCGGCAGGAACTCTGAACACTACTATCTCGGCAGGAACTCTGAAAGCTGTAGACATTGTGTGCAGATGGTGTGACAGGCATCCACTCTCCATTAATCCCACTAATATGCCTCTTTCACGATGAGAGGAAAAATAAATCGTGAAGAACCTGTGCTATACAGTCAAAGCATTTCATTTATAGAAGAGACAAAATATCTAGGCATTACACTGGATGAAAACGACCAACACCTATTTGGAAAAAGTAATCCGCAAAATACTTCTTGGGACAAATTGGGGTATGATAACCAGACATATGGCTTGGTGGTCTGGTGGAGCAAGTGCCAGCAAAGTCTGGTGCGAGTTAGACTCACCAGACAGCAGAGACAAGCCTGTCTGTCGATTACGTATGAACGTGTACAATTCGCACTATTCCCACGGTGGCCAATAAAAAAAAAAGAAACTTACGTGTAAATATTGGAGACGAAAATCCACACACCGTACGCAAAGCTTTCATTTTGTCATTTGGATTTTTCGATGCTTTATGGTAAATTATATTTTTAAACGTAAGATTACAAACGGGACAATAGCCTGGATTTTTATTTCCTTTAAAATTTATGCTATGTATGTGTAATTGACGAGTATTTGCGTTGAAGAATACTTTATAACAATGTTTGCATTTATATACTCCCCACTGATGACAAACGTGTTCGACTAATTCTTTTTGTGAAAATCCTTGTCCGCAATATTTACACCTAAAAAAAAGCAAATGTTGAAAAATGTGACATATCGCTCAATTTAAATGGCTCGATATTTATAATATGTTTGCAAAATAAAATAGTTCATTTGCCCTATAAAGTGATATTCTACGTATGCACAGGAAAATGTATGTATATAGGGGTGACAAAGACTAGTAGATTCGTTAGCCCAATTTGCTGGAGAAATTTTAGTACACCCTCAGACTTCAGATTAGGTATATGTAAGTGCCCTTCCTCTATACATCCTCCTAGGTGTTGTGTCATGGGATTTTGTATTGCTATGCATTCCGCAGTGTGTGAATGGAGATTTCTTCTTCCATTTCACAGAATTTACCTTCTTCCATTTCACAGAATCCACCTTCTTCTTGCTTGACTATCCGACAATATGATAATCCTTTGCCTTCTATTTACTGAGCATTTATTCTTTTTATCGAGCGTTTTATACAGGCTGTTTCTAAATTCATGCGAAAACATTCAGGATGGGTCTTTCCTATAACAAAATTTCCTCAGCCGCACCTTTCAGAGATATCACCCCTAAAAGGTGCTGAATAAAATTGAGTTTTTTTTCTCTAAGTGAAGATGGAAATTTGAAATTTTGGTGCACTCACAATGACTAACCACCGGTATTTTTTCAACATTCCTGTTACATTATACGAGGGTGAAATTATCAACCCACACTTCATTTAATATCGAACCTTTTTTTCGAGATTGATTTGTGAAATTAAAATATTTTTTTAAATCTCTGTTGTCTTGAAAAACTTTTTTACTCTTGAAGTTTTTGCCTATAACCAAGAGATTCGGAGAAAAAAGATAAAAAACAATATCATGATTTTATTCTTTATTAAATAGTAAACTACGTATTTAGAGTGGAAAAGAGTGAAGATGGAAAATGCAAGAATAAAATACGATTCATAAAAATGTAGGAAGTGATCGCATCCAGCCAAAATATATGCACGTAGTTTACGTCTTGAGGCGTATTTCTTATAGTATCACACGATATTCAAGTCGTTGATATCAAGTATCGGTGTGTTGTAAACTAATGACTCAAGGTAACCATATAACCACAAATCAAGAATTTAATTCTGGAGATCGAGGAGGCCAATGTTGCGGTCCTCCTCGACCAATCCAACGGTTGGGATAGGTTGCATCAAAGTATTGATATAGTGTATTGAGTATAGTGTATATAATCAAATTTATTGCCTAGAAATCTGACTAAAATGTACTAATTCATCATCGTGCATGAACCACATGTCTTGTCTAATATTCAGTGGGATGTTTTTAAGGTAGTTCAGTCGTAAAACGACTTTTCTCAAGACTTAAATATAATTTGAATAAGGTTAATAAAAGTGTTATTCATGTAACCAAAAACAATTTTTTTATCGTCTGAAACGAGATAATAACAATTAAAATGTGTACAATTAACATTGTCGATATCTGTCATGTATGAAAGCCATGCATTCATTTCGGAATATCTCCAAAGTTGTTCTTACGATATTTTTTAAAAACTAATACAATACAAATCAATGTGAAAAAAACCCTGAATTTTTTTACCGATTTGTTAAAAAGATATAGTTTTTTATAGTTTTATGAGAGTGTATAATATAGAGTGCATTCCGAATTACGCATGGCTGCATTACTGTTGCACGGCGCTTCGAATTCGTTCCGTTTTGTTAATGTGCATGAAGCGCTATAGTTATTCGGAACGGTTGTATGCGCATTCTGTCATAGGGTTAATAGATAACCTATAGGGTTGTCTCTGATTATGTGCGATATAATTTAAAAATGGACACCATGCAAAATAGACGTCAAAAAATAATAGTTCAATACTATTATAACGCTTTACAAAAGTAGAAAAATAAATTTCCAAAGAACAGACCGTTCACTAAGAAGCAACAACTACTTCTCGGGCTGTATGCCCCGACAGACATTGAATTGAATGTCGCTGATATCGCACTCTTAGCATTTCCCTTACTGAGGTTAATGTATTGGTGTGGTATCAACGTAGTCTCCAGTCCAGGATTATGCTCTCAGAGCTTCTGGACGAATAGCATCTACCTTGTACTGATGAGGTGCAAATACGCCGAAACCGGTCTACAAGTGATGTTATTCCTTCTAATCGCAAACCAGAATGGTTGGTTCTATCTCAACAGATATACCAACCCCGTTTACTTTAAGTGTAATTCAATGTCTGTCGGGGCATATAGCCCGAGAAGTAGTTGTTGCTTTTTAGTGAACGGTCTGTTCTTTGGAAATTCATTTTTTAAATTTTGTAAAGCGGTACATGACAATTATATACAGGTAACTGTAATTAAGTAAATAGCCATGCAAAATACGAATTTCAGCAAAAGTTTTTGATAAAAAGTGATGAAAACGACAGTAGTTCTGAATCTAGTGAAGACAAAGATGGCAGCGAAAATGAAAATATATCTTTGAATGATATGCAGACGTTGTTCGCATTATTAATAGTAGATAAAGTACGTGGAGAACAAATTGTAGTTGAAAAAATGACAGATTATGTCGATCGTGTGATTCCTAATTACGCATGAGACACATAGATTGCATAATCGCATCAACTGCCTCATGTCGAGAGTAGAAACAGTCAATGCGCTGGAAGGAGCGTAAAAATTCAGTACGGTTAGTACAACATTGCAGAAGTCTCAGCGCTAGCAATGTGCGCATTGATTAAATCGGAACAATTTTCTAAGCAGTCAACGCGCTTTATGCGTAATATATTGTGAATGATTTGAAAATTATAGAAATCAACCAACAATAGACGATTTTTTCTTGCATGTACCAGGCATACTTTGGTATCGTTATAGGGTATATGTCGACCAGAACAGCTAGAGTGTTGAGAATATAGCGTTTCCAAGTGATGTCATCCCGCGCCATATTGTCAGCTGATCACGGACAACCTTCAGAAACATGGATGGAAATAGCATTTTTCACTGATTTAAATATAAATCGAGAACAAAAGTTAATTGGTTTTAGTAAATTTGTGTACTAGTGCGTATTAGTTGGATACTATAATAATTTAAAAGTGTAAAAAAGCAATTGTTATGAGTTTTATCGTGTTGTATTATTCGGTTTGAGGTTATATTAGAATTCAGTGTGAAGGATGTCCGGTGACATCAATTCGTTACGATGACGTACTTGGAACAGGTAAATAGAGTATGCGCGTCAGCAAACTTCTTGTTACTCTGACGGAGCTCAGTCGGTAAAAGTTTGTCAGACAATGCGCTTCAACAAACTTCCAATGGCGTAGTTACATTTTTGGTATTCTTTTTAGTTACATAATTCATTAGTATTTACAACTTCAAGATTCTGTTTAGTTAGGTAGTAGTTTTACATTTTTAATATTATGTTTAATTAATTATTAGGTTTAGTGTTTGAACAGTATTTACAATGACATTTAAGAGTAAAGTGAAGAACAGAGTTTCAAGTGGCCAAAGGCGTAAACTTGTTGGAAATGTGATACAATTTATGCAGGAAGAAGCGAAGCAGGGAACACCCATTATAAATGTTTTGAAGGTAAGGTTCTGCTACCAAACATTTATTAAAATAATTATTGTAATCCTTATTTCTTAATTTAAAGAAGAGAGAAAATGTTAAAACAAAGTTTGATTATTCAGTTTATGTTGATTATTTAATAATAAACCTGAGTTTTTTATAATATATCTGTTACGGCATATTCACCAATTTAATTATTAACATTCAAATAGATATTTGGCAACAGGGGTAATCTAAAAATAACAGACCACCTTCTGAGAAGGAATCATGGATACTTCTAAAGAAGGGCGCGTATGAAGAACACGTGTGTGTAATAACAAAAACGAATTTTTTCTTATAAATGATTAAATATACAGTCCACTAGTTTCATTTAATAAACACGTACGTTGGTGTCTCAACAATATCCATGAACATTTTAAACGTTTTTTAAATATAAGATCTCCTAGTGCACAACATCTAAAATTCCTCCAGAAAATAGGTCTGAAGGAACTACTAGTCTCTGAGACTTTCCTCAGGAAATAAGTAGAAAAAAATACTAAGGTTTCTTACTACAAAAAAATATATAAAATACTTTTTGTTCCAGGGTTACGAACGGGTGTCTGCTGCTTTAGATTCTGTAGCCCACATTGCAAAGGAGAAAAAAATGCTGGAAAAAGGTGAGACCGAATCTTTCACAGCCCCTAAAAAGAAAGGCCTAGTATAAAAAAAGAGTTGCACTAGATGATTTGGAGAAAACTCACCTTAGAAAAATAATATTAGAGTTTCACGTCTCTGAACAAAGAATACCTGCTTTACAGCAGGTTCACGCAACATTTCATTACGAATATGATTATGAGGGAGGAAGGGAGTCTCTGCGACAAGAAATACGAGCACTGGGATTTCGCTGGAGAAAAATTGAAAGAGATAGGCATTGGCATTTTTAAGACAAATGAAAACTTTTAGAGAAAAAAAGGTTGATTGTTTATACTGATGAAACCTATATTCACTCTACTCACGCACATGAGAAATATTGGAGTAAAAGCGGTAAATATTCAACTAAACCAAATTTTAGTTAGATTCCCTTTGTAAAAAATAGAATCTTTATGCCTCACCATCTTGTAGCCGGTTGTTTCTGTGGATATATACGGTTAAGAACCACAGAAATAAATATTAATTGCAGCGTTTAGAAAATTGATTAAAGATGATGACGAAAAGAAAGGAGAAGTGATACTAAACGAAGTATACTCGACTCCGACGCTGTGTATGCTCTGGTCCCATACTTCTAGTAAGGTTTCGCAAGTCGAAAAAGTCAAGTATCCATACTAGGATATCATCATAGTTCATAGTATATGTGGTATACCAAGAAAAAATCTTCTAATGTGTCTCACACACAGAGTGATTACTTGTCCCATGCACCTCCCAATTACTTAACTTACCTTTTATATCTGTACTTTGTTGAATAAGTACGATTTTCCGTATGGTTAGTCATGTGACGAGAAAGATGTTTGGGATTTGAAAAACTTTTGCTGCATTCGATACATTTATGAGGTAGTTCACCTCCTTCTTGGGTTAACAAATGACACTCGTAGTTGGCTTTGATCACAAAACCTTTATTACATTTCTCGCATCTGCAAACAAATAGAGTCAGTTAAAAATATAAATTAGAAATAATAATTAATAAGTATGTACCTAAAAGGAAAACGTTTACTGTGTATCAGCATGTGAGACAACACATAACTTTTCTTCTTGAAAGTACGATGACATTTTTCGCACTTGAATTGATCGTGCGTCAAGTGATGATGGACATGCAATATATATTCAGTAGCTTTAAACTCGTAGCTGCAAATGGGACATTTATGCAATTTTTCACTTTCTCCACTCAGTAGACCTTTGACGTCGCGCGCAGGTGCGTAAAATCGTGTTTTCGGCGATACTTTTGGAATATTTAAATACTTTTCTAAAGTGTTGTGAGATTTAACGTGCGGTATGAATTTGGACATCGATACTTTAATCTAACATATTGGACAAGTATGTAGTTTCATCTTCTGTTTTTTAGTTTCAATTTCAGATAGGTTTCTATATGTATTTGATGGAATTGTATTAACAAGTTTTGGTAAATCTTCATACTTAACATTTTCCGTACCAATGTCAATTTCACATTCTTCTGATTCTACTTTGCAACAAACTTCATTCTCTAAAATATTTTGTTTAGTGTAATCATGGTCTTTTGATGCAGAGCCCGAAATATGCTGTTTGTCGTTATTTTTCAATGTTCCATTAACGTAGCTATGTAAGATATATGAAGCTTTGTTGAATGTATATTTAAAAGTTATGAATAATTTCAAATGATTTCGACATTGCGGACATATTTGGCGTGGAAAATTGTCATCAACGTCAACCTAAAAAAAATATTCATACTTTTATTGCACATACCACATACCTACGTCAAACAATATATTATGTTGTGCTCAATGACATATATTAAAGATAGACAAGCTTTGTTTACGTTTTGCATGGTAGTCCCCAACATATGTGAGACGAGATTCTCCTTACATGATGCCAAATCTCGTGATTATATTTAAGATTTTTGTAGTATTTTACGTTTAAAAGGTAAGAAAAAAAAGTGAAAAGCATTTAAAATAGGTATGACCAACCTACAGTCCAGCTCGTTATTTTTTTCGGTTAGAATTTTTCATTTTCTAACAATATCAAATAGTAAAATAGTTCATAAATTTTTAGCTGGGTAGCCTCGAAGAGTCAAATTTATCATAATTTAATAAAATAACAAATTAATTATCAATAACTACACTTTTTTTCACCTATTATTCAAATATCGTAAATTTAGTTCTGAAGTAAGTACTTGTATCATAACTAAATTCTAAAATAACAATTTGTATATTTTTTACTTCATTGTGACATAAAATAAACATTTTGAAAAAGCTTTCAGACGAAAGCGAAACGTCAAAGATCGTTTAATTTTTCAATGTATTCACATTAACCATACCCAAGAAATAAAAATCAAGCGATTATTATATATATATATATAGATATTAAAATCATATTATAAAATAATAAAAAGCATCATGAGCTTCGATCATTAAACAGACTAGATAAATAATCCACAATACTGACAAGACACTTTGTTTGTAACCAACGTCCCGGAGTTCAGAACTGTTATGAACTTGTTTACCTGTGAAACGATGTTTTGTTAACTTATTCTAAACACAAATGTATCCTTAGTTACTTTACATTCAAATTAACACACAAAATTTACAATAGTTCAATAGAAGATCGATATTGCCATATTAACAAAAAAACATATATGTAAATTAATGTAAACATTCGATATAAGCGGAGTTAGCACATTTACTGAAAAATACTAAAGCCTTCACATATTTACATGCTGTTTATAAAAATTCACTCATTATGTAGAAATGAAGATTTGTATACCCACTTTCAAAGATTAAATAAATTGCTTTAATTATATATTTATTTAAATCAATAAGTATTAAAACATATATTGTATAGATATGGAATTTCAGAATAAAAGTTTCTTTTTATATATAAATGTCACTATAAAAAATAAATATACCTGCATGCAATTGATCTTAGATAAGACAGATGATGAAGTTTTTTGTTAATTATTTAAAAAAGAATATAAAGTCAAATTCAAATATTAACAAAATTTTGGATAAACAAATTGGAAAATTTAAATTTGAAAAGCGGGTTATCCGAAAAAGAGGAGCGCTGCGAGATAAATAAAGGTATGAAATTTTGGAAATTTTCATGAAAGTCAGAAAAATTAAGAATCAACGTAAAATCAAATAAATCAACTAAAATAATAAATAATAAAATGGTAGAATCACCGCCAGACTTCTAAAATTTTCAGCAGAATAAAATCATTGACAAAGAATTTCATGGTATGAAGAGTTAAGATTGTAGCGAGAGGAAGAAATTATCGAGGGTAAGTTACATTTATTCAAATTAGAAAAGAAAAATTTCAAAATTATTTAAATCCGGAACAAAAATTAAATTACGATATAGCAGAGTTATACATTAACAGAAATTTAATATTTTGGACATTAAATTTTTAATAAGACGATTGGGAGGGGGTGTAAAATAATAATAACAATAACCATTCTAAAAAACAATAATAATCCTTAATACTGAAATAGAGTAGATATCTTACATATAAAGACCATGTAATGTAATTCTAATTGTTACAATAAAATTCAGTTTAGAAAAATTTCTGGACAATTTTATTGAAATAAAACGAACATTTTTGACCATAACCTGAGATAAGTTTTGGCTGGGACATCTTACATTAAAAATAATACTATTGTTGCGAGGTCACCAACTCAAAGCCGGCCCTGTCCATCGATTGTAAATTTTGGTGGCTGCGCCGATATTCTCCCCTTGCGTTAGAATGTACTCGAACATTCGTTTCATTCGTGCATAGCCCGAGCGCCGAAGGCACTAGAGTTTTCCAGAACCGATAAGGACTATATATACGCGGGTTTTTGAGTTAGTTAGACAGTAAGTTAGTTAGTTAGCCAGTTCGAAACGATTAGTGAAACAGTCAGACAGTTAGTTCGGAAGAATTAGTGAATTAAATAGTGCAGATAAATGGGGTAATATCCTAGTGGTGAAAATAAATTAGAACTAATATACCGAGTGTAAATAAATTAGTAGACGTTGAGTATAGTGTGTATATAAATTAAGTTTAATACAGTGTGTGTGTTTCTTTGAATAAATAGATAGTAATTAGCCATAGTGTGTATAATTTTATCCTACAAGTAAAAACTGTTCAAATAAATAATAAAAACATTACATTGGTGTCAGAAGTGGGATAATATAAATAAATAATTACGTAAAAATGGCTAAGAGACTAAGTGATCTGAAAGTGACTGAACTAAAAGCAGAATTGGAAAATCCCGAGTTGGAAACGTCCGGAAAGAAGTGTGTTAACATTCTTATTCAACGACGAGGCTTCTACCTTAATCTCGTCAATTTCTGCTAATTTGAAGGACGAGATTTCTACTATCAAGGACGATATATCTGCTAATATGGACGAGAAGATTTCTACTATGAAGGGCGAGATATCTACTACGAAGAACGATATTTCTGCTAATATGGACGAGAAGATTTCTACTATGAAGAACGATATTTCGGCCGACATCTTATCACTGAAAAACGACATTGCCGCTGAAGTCGAAAATAAAATTTCGCCTCTAAACGCAGATATTTAGAAAATGGAGAATAAGATAACGACAATGGACGAGAAAATCCAGGAGTTAGAGAGGAAAATGGCAGAAGACACAAGACACGCCAGCAGAAGAAAAGAAGATCGAACAAATGAAACCATGCAAGCTAGAAGCACACCCCAAGACAGAAGATATTGGCAGTTTTGCCCGAGTCAAGGCCCCAACGTTCGACGGAAAGATGTCGTGGACCAATTATGTTAAACAGTTTGAAGCAGCCGCAAGAGCGAATAATTGGTCCGATAAGGAGGAGGCAGTGAACTTAACCATCGCGCTTCGGGGAGATGCCTTAGATGTGCTTCAGAGGATACCCCTTGAAGAAACGGATGACTTCGAGCAGCTGAAGAAGAGGTTGGACATGCGATATAGTCACGAACATCTAGAACACTTGTACCAATTTCAGATGTAGAACCGAAGGCAGAAACGGGACGAAACTATTCAAGAGTATGAAGTGGATATCGCCCGACTAGTTCGATTTGCTTATCCATCAGCACCGGAGAACATGATGGAATGTCTGGGCATCCAGGCCTTTATTGATGGTTTGCGTGACCCTGATATGCAGAGGACGCTTCGTTTGGCGCATCCCAAAACATTGGTCGATGCATTAACTGCTGCCCTGGAATATGAAGCAGCCACGAAGGCTTCGGGGTACAACAAAGACAGGAACATTCAAGAAGGAGGCGAAGAAGATAGACTCGACCAGATCGTCAACTTGATAAAAAGGATGGTAGACAAAAGGCAGAAGAAGATTAGATGCTGGAATTGTGGCGAGCTAGGGCATGTACGCAGTTTGTGTAAGCGCCCTAGGGCTCCAGCAAACCAAGAACCACAGAACCAGGAAAACTAGAACGGGTCGGCCATGGGGGGGCAGCACCGACCCAGGATCGTTCCAAAGACCCTCTCATACTGATAGCCTCTCTCAGATGCCGTAACGATAGTGTCTATGTGGATGGCGAAGTGAATGGCAAGATATATACTCTGCTGGTAGACACTGGAGCAACTAGGACCATTATACGGCCGGAGAAAATAAAATCCAAGAAGAAGCTTCAGCCAACGAGGCTGCGACTCCGGACCGTAACAGGTGACAGTGCCAATGTTCACGGAGAGACACAAATCCAATTGGGAATTGGTGGAGAAAAGTTCACGCATACGGTAATCGTAGCTGACATCGAAGAAGACGTGATTCTGGGAATGGACATAATGAATTTACATGGTTTCCAGTTAGACTTTAGAAACAGAACCATTAAAGTGGGCTCCGAAGAGGTATTCCTTCATCCATATGAAGACAGCACGGTGTTGGCAGCTGTACAGGAAGATACTGTTCTACCTGCACGAAGCGAAACCATGATAGTAGCGCGGCTACAGGGAATCATGGAGGAAGGTACACCGGTTATGATGGAGCCATGGAACCACGACGAAGAGGTTGGTAGAGGATTACTGATTGGAAAAGGATTGGTTACGTCTGAGAAGGAGATCCCAGTACGTGTCATAGACGTGAAAGATTACCCAATTACCATCAAGAAGTCAACCAGAATTGGATCCTGTGTAACAGTGACATCAGTTCGTCAAACAACGACAACTGACAATTCTAATGACAGATTTGAACAGATGTTGTCAATAGCTGGCAAATCCTTAAATCGAGCTGAAAAAAGGAAAATGAGAGAATTTCTCTTGCAGTATCGAGACCTTTCCGTACCAAAAGGTGGGAAGACTGGCAGGACATCAGCCGTCAAACAAAAAATCGATACTGGTGATGCCAAGCCAATTAGACAATCAGCTCGAAGACCAGATATGAAACCATGCTGTTTAGGTATGATGATATTACTGACATGAAACGCAAGGTGATTATGGACGACTATTTCGAACACTTTGGCGAAATTGTTTAGAATAGCTACTGGACGATAATTACTTATGTCATTCTTTAAGCCTTTTTTAAATATGGGGCAAATCCTAGAAACCTTCCAACAATCGGGAAACTTCCTAAGATTGAGAATGAGATTAAAAATTCTATAGAGAGGTTTGCACAAAGTATACGCACAGTCCTTGACTAAGAAGGCCGGAATTAAATCGGGTCCATTTGTCTGTTTGGGCTTAAGTTTCTTAGCAGCCACTAAGATTTCGTTTTCAGAAAATTCTCTGATACTTAAGATATTTTGACCGTTATTATGACTGTCGTGATGAGAGAAGGTGCCCGACGGAGTAAAATTATTGGAGAAAAATGAAGCAAATCCATCAACCACCTCCTGTGGGCCATTATATTCAAAATTTCCATATACCATTTGAGCAGGAATAGAGGAACTACTCCTTGCGGAATTAACAAACGACCAAAACCGATTAGGATTGTTATTAATGTCGGATTCAAGATTTTCGGTAAAATTTTTATAAGCTATCTTAGATTCTTCTTTAGTAGTTGATCTAATATTACTAAATGATAAATAATCAATGTCAGAACGACTTTTGCGGTATTTTTTCCAAGCCTTAGATTTTGCTGAAACAAGGTTGATTAGACGTTTGTCAAACCAAAGAGGATAGCTCCTATTATTTATAATTTTTGGTGGAACAGTTTTATCAAAAATGTCATTTAAAATATAGTAAAATATATCAACTGCGCTATTGACATCATTGCAACCATCAAGCGGAGACCAATCAGCAGAGGCAATACTGTGATAAAGAGAGTGAAGATTGCACTTTTTAAAATTGTAGCCACCTGAGGACTTCGCGACTATAGTTGAAACAGAATTATCAAGTTTGAATTCTATAGATATTGCTGGATGGTGCTTGTTCTCGGGCTATAGCGGATCAACCGATTTAGAGACATAGCATTCAATATTGGATAAGACTAAATCAAGTACTTTATTATAACTATTCAGAATGTAATTGTATTGTTTAAAGTCAAAGAAGTTCATAAAGTTAATTAGTGAAGGAATATATTTTCCTGGCATAACACCATTTGAAAGATAATTGGCATATTCTGTGATATTGAAGTCACCAAAGATAATAATGTTTTCGTTGAACATAGCATACAAAGACTCGATTGCGTCATATAAGTTATCATAGACATCTGAGTTCATTTGTGGGGGAATGTAAATGTTAAATATAAATAAGTTCTTTGAGCCTGCCTTGATCTTTACTGCAATGATATCTATAGCTGGTATGACTTGAAAAGCATCCACATATGAACTATGGTCAAATAATGTAGCATTAAGCAATTTATTCACAGCCAACAAAGCACCACCACCTCTTGTGTTATTTAAGAGCTCATATTTCCTGTCAGAACGAAATATGTCAAACTTATTAGTATCAAAAAACTCGCTGTTGTAAAAATTATCGTTTAACCAAGTTTCAGTAAATGCGAGTACATCAAAAGGACAAGCAATTGAAGCATTAAGAAGTAAATTATTAGTTTTAGTGCGAATACCCCGAAAGTTTTAATAATAGCAAATAAGGGTTGTTGATTTATTTTTGGCTGAAGTATTAACTTTGCCGGAAAATTCGGTTGATTGCTATGGCGATATTATATTTGATCTCAACTTTTTAAGTGCTAACCTATATACATGACAATCTTTATCCCAAGCAGCATGATTAGCAGCAACACTTTGATCAGCATATTTGTTATGATTGTGACAATTAATACAGTATTTAACTTCATTTTGAGTACATTCTTCAAGTTTGTGATTTTTACCACAAAGAGGACATATATTTGATACAGATGAACCATTTTTAGACGTGTGACGAAAACCGCAACATTTGTAGCATCGAAGCAGGTCAATACCATCATACACATTGCAGTAGTCATATCCAATATAAACTTTGCCTTGATCCATCACTTTTTTGTATGTATGAGAGGAGCACTGAATTAAACTTTGAAACACACGATGATTCTTCTTCAACGGACCCACACTAATAACTTTCAAAGAGTTGTCCTGAATAATCAAATCTCTATTTTGATAACTCAAATAGTGTAGTAAGTCAGCTTCGCTTAAGTTTTCAGACATACCAACTACCTTAAAACGTGGATTTAGAGTAGGAATTTCTTTTATATTATAATTATTAGCAAGTTTTTGAGTGGCAAGATCTTTAAGTTTTGTTCTTTCATTTGAAATTTCATAGCTAATTATAAGACCACCATCACGTTCATTTTTGACTTTTGTGATTGCTACACTAGAATTTATTGGATTGATATTGGCTAACATATCATTCTTTGTAGCAGATAAGGTTTGTTTAGTCTTCGGTTTAATGACCAGGGAGGGTTGTTGCTGGACTGCTGAAGAGTAAGAGGGGATTGCCGAAGAGAGATGATCAGTTGAAGTACTACCAGTGGCCATTTGATTAGACTTGACAAACGCAATTTCATCTTTAATGAGTGTCAACAGATCCACTTTAAATGTATCCATCCAGGATTGAATTTCAGAAGCTTTAGATTTAACACCTTTTTCAATAAGTTCTTTAATATTCGTAATATCTAGTTGTAGGGTCGATAAATTATCAGCATGTTCTTTTACACTTATTGTTTCTGAAATTGCACATTTCCTTCTGCAGATGTCACAAAGAAAAAAGAGATTTTTACTCTTAGTGAATAAGGAAAACTCAACGCTAGAAAACCCTACGCAGGAGTAATGAAACCACTTATTACAAGCGCCTTCACATCCAATCAGACCCTCATTCTTTGTCAGTTTACGTTTGCTGCACACATCACCTGAGTTATTCATTTTTTAAATTATTTAAATTTACTTGAATTCGTAAATACCTCATTGGAAAGCTCATTAAGCTCCCGAACTATTAGATACTTAATCAATGTTGATAGACTTTTTTGTGCAAAAACGATTTTACTTAATACCAGTTGAGTTTAAATATAAAGGATAATAATGAATAATAATGCCAAATATCTAACTAATTGTTGATTTATGCAGACAAACAGATTTCCAAGTACTGGCCTATTTTATTGGCAATTAAGAAGTTAAACTTGTTCTCTTATCACTACTAATTAGTACATACAAACTCGCTACAAGATTAGATTATCAAGAAAAGCAGCTTACAGATGTTGATAGATAACAGATCACACATTGGCGACAACAAAAATAATCACCATGATACACCCTTCCGATTGATACCAAAAACAACTGATAAATCACACTATAAACCAATAAAAAAACGCAAACTTCACGGAGCAAAGCGATCAACGACCGACCGATGCCATTATTATTACTATACGTCTTGAGAGGGTTATCTTGGAAAACATGCCTGGTCTATTTGGACAACATCGTAGTATTGGGGAAGACATTCAAAGAGCACCTGAAGAACTTGGAAGACGTATTCAAGCGACTTCAAGCTGCCCAGCTCATGTTAAACCCGAAGAAATGTCAGTTATTCCAGTCCCGGCTACACAGAAGTCCCAGAAGGAACTTCCTATTAAGGAGGGGGCAATGTTGCGAGGTCACCAACTCAAAGCCGGCCCTGTCCATCGATTGTAAATTTTGGTGGCTGCGCCGATATTCTCCCCTTGCGTTTCGTTCGTGCATAGCCCGAGCGCCGAAGGCACTGTAGAGTTTTCCAGAACAGATAAGGACTATATATACGCGGATTTTTGAGTTAGTTATACAGTTAGTTAGTTAGTTAGCCAGTTCGAAACGATTAGTGAAACAGTCAGACAGTTAGTTCGGAAGAATTAGTGAATTAAATAGTGCAGATAAATGGGGTAATATCCAAGTGGTGAAAATAAATTAGAACTAATATACCGAGTGTAAATAAATTAGTAGACGTTGAGTATAGTGTGTATATAAATTAAGTTTAATACAATGTGTGTTTCTTTAAATAAATAGATAGTAATTAGCCATAGTGTGTATAATTTTATCCCACAAGTAAAAACTGTTTAAATAAATAATAAAAACATTACACTATTGATTAAATTAAAATCAATATAATATATTAAGGAACTACAAAAGAAATTGAAGTCATATGATGATTATTACTTTTAAATAAAACGATATGATAACTCCGAATGTTTCCGTTGGGTGCCAGACTTTTGCATTATTTATGTACCAAATATATTAAACGATGAAATAAAACAATTTAATTTGTTTAAATCTTCAATAAAATGAAGATTTGAACAAATTAAATTGTTTTATTTCATCGTTTAGTATGGATCTTCATCAAGTAAAAGCCTCATCTATTCAATTTATATTCAAGAAAATTCTTATTATTCGATTAAATTGTATTTAGAAAATGGTGATTTGCTGTGAAGTGCCAAAAGAAAATACAAAAGTGCTGTTTACAATAAATCGTTTCCCAGGTAAACAAGCTCAGGAACAGTTCTGAACTTCGAGATGTAGACTTAAAAGCAAAGTGTGTAATTATTCATATAGTCTGTTTAATAATTCAAGTTCCTGAGTATCATTTTTTAAATAATATTAAAATATTTGTATAAATCTCACCCTATCATCAACAATAGATTGAATAGATTCTAGAACAGTCATTTCAAGGATATTTTCATTTTCAAACATTAACTTTTCGTTTCGTTTGATACCAAATTATCCGATATTTTCAGACAAACCCTACAAATCCTGTGAATATCTGTAAGATCTATTAAATAGTTTGATTCTGTACCTACAAACAATTTGAAAAATTTCGATTTGTCTGGTACTGTGAAAGATAAAACTTACTTGTACTATTATCTCCACTACTTTCTATATTAGAAGATAACCCTGTTTTGGTCAACAGTTGCTTTAATAGTTCATTTTCTTTGGATAAATCATTGTATTCTGAGGAATCTACAAGTATTAAATCATCACTTGGTTTTTCATGTAATACAGTGGCTGGTTCATCAACACTTTTGCATGTATTGTCTTGAGGCTCCATTTTTACATCTACATATTCAACTTCTATATTAGGATTTTGGGTTTTGATGTCTTTTAAGATATCATTTGTAAAGTCATCTTTGGGAGAGATTAATTTAGCTGAAATAAAAATAATTAAATAAGTACTAGTTTGGAAAAAAATTACAGAAAGGCATTAACTCTAGTGGTTAAACTATCAAACAGATTACAAACAGTGTGTGTTTAATAATTATTTTAGTATGTTGTCAAGGAGATTTTCTAACTAAATCTAGACAACAGATATTTTTGGGCAAATACAGAAAATATGAGCAAAGGATACGGATGTGCAAACTATGTCAAAAAAAAGTCAAAAGTCAAAACTAGATTTATTAATTGAAGTTTATACAACGTATAATTAAAGCATCATAACCTAAGAACAATTAGACCAACAAAATAATTTTAAAAGATCCATCTATAACAACAAAATTTAAAATATTTATACATTATACAAGATACAAAAACAACAATATATGTCAATAACTAAATCCTAAACAAACACAACACTAAGCAAAAGAATCGTCATAGTATTCCGAAACTTTATAGTAGGCCCTTGATGTCAACAATTTTTTTACCTCGCTCCTAAAATGCTTTTTGTTAGTTATTTTTCTAACATTTAATGGCAAATGATTAAATAATTTTTTACTATCATATATAATAGATTTTTTTATTAGAGAGGAGGAGGGTATAGGTAAGGAGATTATATGAGAAGCACGACTATTATAAGCACGAGCTGAGCCGACCTCCAATCCAAATTTCCGATGCATGAGGCACACTGATTCCAAGATATAAATGCAGGCCAAAGTTAAAATTTTTTGCTGGACAAAGTAAGGCCTGCAAGACTCTCTACACCCAATATGACACAAGAATCTAACAGCTCGCTTCTACAGGATGAAGACCATATTAAATAACTGGTCTGTACAGGAACCCCAGAAACATACACCATAACGTATCAGTGAGTCAACGAGAGCAAAGTATACATTCCTTGCCATACTAGTATCCAACTCGCGAGAAACTGTCTTCAATGCGTAGCATGCGCTGGAGTTTTTTATTTAAATCTTAATATACACTGTGTTCATTTGAAAAGGACCCACCCTTAATATTTCAAAAATGGGACATCTTAGAAGGAATTGCCGAAACACGTCAACTTTTAACTTGAGGGGGACACTTTTTAGCGCTAATGTCACAATCATTTTGTTTTGCCTTTGATACCATCCTTCCATTGTTATTTAATCGTTGTTAAAAATTGGCTCTTTTTCAGATTTTATTGCCTGAATGTTAACGGTAGTCACTTTGACCACATGATTAAATAGCAGTTTTTTCTTGTTAACAGTTGTCTTTTTACTATTTGTTAATTTTGTATTCTTTTAAGAGTCTTTCTATCATAACACAATACGGGGGCATACGAAAAATTAATAGACAGCCAATTTCAAACAACGATTAAATAACAATGGAAGGCTGGTATCAAAGGGAAAACAAAATGATTGAATAGAGATTTACCAGACCTTTTAAATGAGGTGTGACTTGATATCTAATGCCATTTGAAAAAATGAAAGGGGTGTCTCCAGCAGGGAGGGGGTGAATCTGACGTTTATGATATTAGCGCCAAAAAGTGTCCCCCTCAAGTTAAAAGTTGACGTGTTTCGACATTTCTTTCTAATATGTCCCATTTTTGAAATATTAAGGGTGGGTCCTTTTCAAATGAACACAGTGTATATAAATTACGTGTCACGTTGTTTGTCCGCGATGGACTCCTAAACTACTTAACCGATTTTAATCAAATTTGCACACCGTATGCAGTTTGATCCAACTTGAAAGATAGGATAGCTTACATCTTAATTTATAGTCGCAATATTATTTTATTGCAAATTATTTGTCCATTATTTGACATTCACAATTATCTGTTAACTCCAAACGATTTTAACAGATGGAGATATCTGTTGACTGGATTGAGTAAGTAATAAATAGATGGCGCTGATGTTAAACCTACAAACGTGTCATATAAGCTGTTGTTGAGGCTAAAGTATAAGTTTATTTTGTAGTAAACGAAATACCGTGAAATTCAATTGTTTTTACTTTTTAAATTATTGGTGTTAGCATAGCCGGCCACGTGTTACTTAGACTGAAGTGTAAATTAAATTCATATTATAGTGAAGATAATACAGTGAAACTATTCCTGCTTTTTAATTATTTGTGCTTCATTGTTCAAAACTCTTTAATTAAAATATATACATGTAAGTATTGTCACATAGTTATAAAAGTTCATTAATATATCTATGAGAAAATGGTACAAAGCTCCCCACACTTTTTCAATAATTGTACAAATTTTTTTTTTTCATTATTTTAATTTAACCTCTATTAAAAATTATTTTGCACGTTTTTATTTTTTCATGATACAGCATTCAAAAATATATACAACCCTAAATTTTCACCCTTCCCCGATCAACCCCTATTTTTATTTGTTAATTATAAACTTTAATTTTGTCATAACTTTAATGAATTTAATATTACTCTTAATTTTCACCTTTATACGATCAACCCCTATTTTTCCATGGCGATTTTTATTTTTGCAAGATGGCGATCGAATATAATAATTGTAGTACGATATGGAGATTAGCTAATTGTAAGGATGACATTTATAGACATTTTATGGAGGGTAGAAGGAAGGAGCACCATCTTGTATGGGGGACAAGTTGAAAAAGTGTCCACCTGTAAACAGCAAATTATAATTCGAATATTCACCGAAATGGCGCTTGTGTAGCTAATGGAAATGATGTGAATTTAGGGTTATAAACCGAGTGAAGTGTGCTAGGTTGAACATTTTAGTATTTTTCATGAATTGTGTAGTTGAGAAATATGCAGTATTTAGAATCTCAATTATTTACGTAGTATTTCCTTTTTTAATTTTGTATCTTACTCTAATAATTCATGGCGCTGTTTTTAAAATCTTTCCACTTGCTACTATGGCGCCACCTTAATTTGCTTTCTTTCGAAGGACACTTTTTAATACATTCAGATGGTGCTCCTTCCTTCTACCCTCCATAAGACATTTGAAATAAACAAAAGCTACTCTGACTCTCCACTCAGCGGGTAAATATTATTGAAAAAAATTCTATTTTGGACAAAAAATGGCGGTAAATCAAAATTTAAAATTTTTGTATAGGTATCGTTACTTGGAGATTAGCTGATTGGAAGGATGGCATTTATAGAAAAAACGAACGAAATAAAGAAATTTATGGCATTTAAAGAAGTGTGAAATAAACAAAAGCTACTCTGACACTCCACTCAGCGGACAGTAAACGACCGCTTGCATAATATCTTATTGACAAGACAATGCTGGGACAGGACAACGTCTGTCGGGGTCTTCTAGTTAAGAATATATGGTTCAAACTTCAATTTACTGTCAATATATAAACCCAATAATGTGTTTGTCTGTAGACTTTGTATTGGCTCAGAACCCAAAGATATATGATATATCTCACATCTAAATGATACTATATTAGTTTTTTAGACATTAAGTGTTAAAAAGTTTGAATCACACCATTCATTTATTTTTAGAATGTCTCCGCTGACACAAATCTGTAACTGATCAGGATCAGTGTCATGCCACAAAATGGTCGTATCGTCAGCAAACATAGTAAATACCCCAGATATATTCAGTTTTGATAAATCATTTATATATAGCAAAAACAGTAAAGGCCCCAGTACAGAACCTTGGGGAACACCAGATGTAATTGTTTTTTGGGTGGATGTTTCATTGTTAAAAAAAACTGACTGTTGACGATTTATGTCACTATAAACAGAATAAGATCAGGACATGCAATGACCCCAATATATAAACATAATAAATATAGGAATCGCTGAAAACCCCATATGTGCCTGTGGAGAATATGGTGACTTAACCCACGTAATTATGGAATGTTCCCTATTACAAGGTAATCTAAATATTTTGTATAAGGAATTAAAGTTGCATTTCCCTATAAATCTAAATCAAATTGTACCTATTCAGTCAAAATACTTATTTTATATTGTCGCTACGGCAGTGTTTTGTGATCTAACCAGAGCTTTTGATTGTGTAGATCATAGAATACTGCTGAGCAAACTTGAGGTGTATGGGTTCAGGGGAACGTCACTGAATTGGATATCGTCTTATCTTTCAAATCGTCAACAGTCAGTTTTTTTTAACAATGAAACATCCACCCAAAAAACAATTACATCTGGTGTTCCCCAAGGTTCTGTACTGGGGCCTTTACTGTTTTTGCTATATATAAATGATTTATCAAAACTGAATATATCTGGGGTATTTACTATGTTTGCTGACGATACGACCATTTTGTGGCATGACACTGATCCTGATCAGTTACAGATTTGTGCCAGCGGAGACATTCTAAAAATAAATGAATGGCGTGATTCAAACTTTTTAAGACTTAATGTCTCAAAAACTAATATAGTATCATTTAGATGTGAGATAGATCATATATCTTTGGGTTCTGAGCCAATACAAAGTCTACAGACAAACAAATTCTTGGGTTTATATATTGACAGTAAATTAAAGTTTGAACCATATATTCTTAATTTAAATAAAAAAACTCCAGCGCATGCTACTCATTGAAGACAGTTTCTCGCGAGTTGGATACTAGTATGGCAAGGAATGTATACTTTGCTCTCGTTGACTCACTGTTACGTTATGGTGTATGTTTCTGGGGTTCCTGTACAGACCAGTTATTTAATATGGTCTTCATCCTGTAGAAGCGAGCTGTTAGATTCTTGTGTCATATTGGGTGTAGAGAGTCTTGCAGGCCTTACTTTGTCCAGCAAAAAATTTTAACTTTGGCCTGCATTTATATCTTGGAATCAGTGTGCCTCATGCATCGGAAATTTGGATTGGAGGTCGGCTCAGCTCGTGCTTATAATAGTCGTGCTTCTCATATAATCTCCTTACCTATACCCTCCTCCTCTCTAATAAAAAAATCTATTATATATGATAGTATTATTTAATCATTTGCCATTAAATGTTAGAAAAATAACTAACAAAAAGCATTTTAGGAGCGAGGTAAAAAAATTGTTGACATCAAGGGCCTACTATAAAGTTTCGGAATACTATGACGATTCTTTTGCTTAGTGTTGTGTTTGTTTAGGATTTAGTTATTGACATATATTGTTGTTTTTTGTATCTTGTATAATGTATAAATATTTTAAATTTTGTTGTTATAGATTGATCTTTTAAAATTATTTTGTTGGTCTAATTGTTCTTAGGTTATGATGCTTCAATTATAAGTTGTATAAACTTGAATTAATAAAGCTATTTTTGACTTTGACTAAGATGAAATTGTAATTTACCACTAACCCCATCTTGTAAGCACGCTTGCGAACAAATATTGTACGTGCAAAAAAATAATGAAAAATTTTAAAAAAATTTAAAAAATATAAATAAATAATTATAAAAATTAATAAACACAAAAAATAAGTGCTGAAATGAAATTTAAAAAAAATGCAGAAATAAATAAATAAAAATATAAAAAAATAGATGCACGGTTTTATATACTTACTAACTTAAAAATAAAATTTTACCTTTGTTTAATAACTTGTTGAGAAAAAAAAAGGGATCTGGCTAATTGGTTTCGGCCAAAGCCAACCAACTAGACAAAAATTACAGAAAGGCATTAACTCTAGTGGTTAAACTATCAAACAGATTACAAACAGTCCGTGTAAATAATTATTTTAGTATGTTGCCAAGGAGATTATCTAACTGGAAATCTAGACAACAAATATTTTTGGGTAAATAGAGAAGAATATTGAAAATAAGTGATTTTAAAGATCATTATTTTCATATTTAGGAAAAAATCAGTATAATTTAATCGAAAAATAAGGTTTTTTAAAACTCTGATAATCCTTTTATTTGTATTTGTTATTTTAATGTCTACTGTTTATTATTATTAAGCACAAATTTATTGTAGCTTTTACCATTGTATAAAGATCTATCTTTATACAATGCTTTTACTAAGTATCTATATATTTTTCTCACCGAATTGGGCTTGCCCCTATATACATTGAATAAAAATATAATAAACAAAGTAATTACAGAGAAAAGTATTGAGTTTTTCCTTATTCCGCACAAATTTCCTTCTTATTTATTTACATTTTCAAATTAAAAAACCACTTACCAACTTTGGAAGGTTTTGTGTGGTGTAGAATATTGGGTCTATCAGATGAATTCTCGTGCACTTTCTTTTTTTTCATAGTAGTTTTTTAGGATTTCTGATAAATGTATCAGAATTTTCTGTGTTAATTGTGGAAGCAATAACTGTCGGCATTGCACTTCTTTCTTCTACACCTAAAATTGTAATAGAAATCATTTAAAACAATGAAAAGGTAATTATTGTTTACTATATTTGAATATTTTACTATTGGTAAATATCTATCTATTAAACAGACTGTTTAAATAATTATCAATCCCCCACTTTTCCAGTAACTTCTGGTGTTTCTGAAGGGTCCCATCTGAGTCCATTAATATTTAATCTGTTCATAAATGACATGTTGGTCCCAAAACAGTCATACTTTATTATTTGCTGATCTAGGTCTGACTCTAGACAGTAAACTTCTGTGGAACAATCACGAAAAGAAGTTTATGTACAAAGTAAAAATGGCTCTAATGGTGCGCAGGAACCTGGCTATGGAGCCATTGTGCAGAGTAGTAGGACTAGCCTATTGACGACGAAAGATAACTTCTCTAGAGTTCAAAGACTAGCCTGTATATGCATTAAAGGAGCAATGAAAATGAAAAATAATCCAACAAATATGACATGAGAATGACAAAAAAGAGAAAATAATTCTCCAGATCGTTTCTCAAACCTGTTGCCTTTTGGCAATGGGTTTTTGAAAAACTATCAAATTATGTTCACTTTATTGTCACTCTAGATATTATTACTGAAAATTGTACACATAGAAATGGAATCAACATAAGCAGATAGAATAAAAAATGAAGATAATGTCAAAGCCGAATTTTTCCATACCTATACAATAAAATATGAAAAAATTTTTTGGTTAATAATTAATAATTATTAATCAACGTAGTCTCCACTCCAGGATTATGCTCTCAGAGCTTCTGGACGAATATCATCTACCTTGTACTGATGAGGCGCAAATACTCCGAAACCATTCTACAAGTGATGTTATTCCTTCTAATCGCAAATCAGAATGGTTGGTTCTATCTTAAAGACATACCAAACCTGTTTACTTTAGAAATGTAATTCAATGTCTGTCGGGGCATACAGCCCAAGAAGTAGTTGTTGCTTCTTAGTGGACGGTCTGTTCTTTGAAATTTATTTTTCAAATTTGTAAAGCGTTATAATAGAATTGAACTATTATTTTTTGACGTCTATAGATCGCTTTACTAAAATATGACAATTATTTACAGGTAACTGTAATTAAGTAAATTAACAATATTTATATTTAATGCAAAAAACACAGTAAGAGTTGATACTGCCACAAAGTAAACTCATTATAATTATTATTAAAGACATTCTAATAAATAATCAAACTTAATATTTAGCAGAGTGAACAATTATCTTTCTTGGGGGATAATTTATCGAAACATGACTGTGTCGTTTTAGTCCTAGAAATTTCGTAGGTACAGCTAACTTGAACAATCTCTTAGAGCTTCCACCCTTGGTCATAAATGTATCTTCAAAATGAAGTTCACACAACTTGTAATTTTTTTGAAGTTGAATTGTCGTCTTTCCAGACAAATCTTCACGATTACAAGCCTGTAACCATAACTGGGATCTAAAACATTTTTATGTTAAGACAATAGGTAAGGCATATGATAATATCAAAGAATAAACAAATACTATTTGCTGGTGTATTCTTTGCTAATATAATATTGTTGTAAACTCACACAAATAGTAGGTGTTAGAATAAAAAGGCAGTAGTTCAATAGTCCGTCAGTTTATTGTAAATTTGGAACTTAATACATTCTAATCTTGGGTACAATGTTACCGCTTTCAGGTCTTGTTAGAGAATCCCTCTCTTTTTCAATCCAGGAGGTATATCTAAAGTTGCATTTATTAAAAGAAATAAAATTAAATCAAAACTTGTTTCTATAAAATACATACTGAAACTGCATTCTGCGAATTAAATAGTATGTGACAAAAAGGAGACTTAATATATTATTACAAGTAATATTAAAATTCAAATCGTGACTTAAAAAGGTTTTATAAAATGATAAGGGAAGGTTTTATGTTTCTATAGTGTACTTTCCTTTGTTAAGATTTAATACCAAGAATTGAAAAAGATAAATGAAACGAAAACTAAATAATACAGTTATAATAACATTGTAATTATGAAATAAATCGATAGTAATATTATTTAAATCTACCAGGTTACAACAATATGTATATTGTTGGGTAGAATAAGTCAACACAACAATTATTAACCTATCACAAAAACTGCTCACGTCATGAAATTTCTATTCAGTGTAATATCAGACAAAGAATACACCTTAGTTGGTGTATTCTGTGGTAATATCAATATAGAAATGTTACACACACGAAAATGTTACTTTTAAAAAAGCTTTTATTTCAGAAAAAATAACTAATAGCGAATGTAATAGTAGAATTTTTATAATGTTTATTGTTATAATGTTACAAACGTAATCCCAGAGATAAAAGAACAAGAGACACATGTTTTTAAAAGTATTTATATAAGAATATTGTCTATGTAGCACTTTCTTCGTGTGAACGTTTACATTTCTCCTCCCTCCTTTGGATTGACCTTCGTCCGCGAAGTCTCAGGGGCTTTTTCAAGAAGTTCTTGTAAAATTTGGACTTGTGCAGGTGGTAATTTCGGTCCACAAAGGATTTTGGAAATTCTATTTCTTTTCTTCATGAAAATGGTTACAAAAAAGGCTAAAACAAATATTATTAGTAAAAGTGCAGTAATGCCGTTGATTGAGTATTCATTCAACGGTAATGCTGAGGCCGGTTGGAATAGGCGGTAAAACTTCTGTTTCTTCTATCGGTTGTAGTTGACCACGGGTTTCGGGGATTTTCAATTTTTCGGTGTCCAATCTATGGTCGGGCATCAATTTAATGGGAACAATATTTTTTGGTAACGATATTTCGTGAATAGTCTCTTGCCGTAAGTAATTCCTTCTATTGTTATTGGCTCGTCTGACATTAGGAGACTGCTAACTTTAATTTCTTGCTCTTGAATTTTTGTTGGGTGAACGATACCTAACAAAATTGCTCTGCTAGCTTCTCTATAAAAGTTTTCAGTTACAATGGTTTTTGTGCAATTTCGAATATTGGGTATTTGACAAATTTCGTACAGACTATGTATTCTACTTCTCCTCTACATTCTTCGTACCATTTATTATTGGCGTAGAAAGATGTGGGTGGAATAATCATAACGTGTTCATTATTAGGAATGGGGTAAATTCTATGGGTAAGAAAGGTATTGGTGTGGAAAATTGGGATTTTTATTATTATGAGCATTGTGTTTAGAGTTACGCAGATCAATGTTTTAGAGGATTCTATTAGTTCGTAGGGGTGTTCGTCATTAATAAGGAGGGCGTTTCTAGAATAGATTTTAATAAGTTAATTTTTTAGAGTTTCAAGTTCATTTAGAGTAAATAGTTCAATATTTGAAAGATTTAAATGAGATAAAGTAATGGTTCGAATAAGTTTCATTAAGAATTCGTTAGTATTATCAAGATTTATGATTTCATTATGAAGAATGACATATCCATTGAAATCAGCTGATAATTCATTAATAGCATCTGAGATTACAAGATTATTATTATTAATTTTGTCTAATAAGTTATTGAATCTCGTGGATTTTGAGAGGATGTCCCAGTGATAGGATTGTTCTCCTGTAAAGAATTATTTTCTTGAGAATTTTTATTCGTTATTTTACGTAATCGTTTCACGTATTTTAAATGAGTACTAGTTTGGTTTTGTTTGTTTGTTTTACCTATAATTTTTGTTTTGTTTTGTTTTTTTGTCTGAATCGGAGTATAGGGGGCCTGTAGTTTTGGTTTGTGTTTTTTCTTTGTAACGTATATGGTTTGTGTAGGATTAATTTCGGGTATAGGTTCGGCGTTTTGATTTTGTTTGTCTAATATTTTTTGCCGTTTTTCTCTTTGTTTTTGGTATAAACTAGCTAAAAAGGGTTGCAATTCGTCTTTATGTTTTTGATTATACGTTTCGTAAAGGGGAAGATCGAAATCGAAATGTATCTCTTCGGCATAGGGTCCATAAAGGATTGAAAATGGTGAGAAATTTGTAGAACTATGAATTGATTGGTTATAGATTAATATAGCAAGCGTGAAAATATCGTCAATGGGGTCTTGAGGATTTTGTTCTTGTAGGGTTCTGAGTTTTTCTATCAGTGTTGAATGGAATCTTTCAATGGGCGAGTTAGATGAGGAATTGTTAACTGTTGTGAAGTGAATTTCTATTTTGTGAAGTTTGTGAACTTTGTAACACTGAGCGTATTTAGAAAAGGAATCAATAATTGTAAGATAAATATTTTTGTTGCAATGAAACAAATCTAAGAGTAATATGTCGAAGGGTTTTTGGCCAAGAAGGGGTCCTAATATTGGGGTAATTTATAAGGGTGTCTTTCATATTTATTTTTTAAACAGATTTCGCATTGATTAATGAAGTCGGAAATGGTAGTTTGCATAGATGGCCAATAAAGTTGTGATTTTAGATGTTTATAGGTTTCTACAATTCCATTGTGATTGTCGGTGTGATATTTCTTAACACATTCTATTTGTTTTTCCTTTTCTTCAATATAAGATAAAATTTTATTACAAAATATAGCTTTGACAGTTGAATCAATATTTTCCCTAAAAAAATTGCAAATAAAAGGTCTAAAATCATGAGGTGATTTTATTGCGAATTTTTGGCTTGGTTTTAAAATTTGTTTGAAGACGTCTGTAATTTCCGATTTCCAATTATCTGTAACTGTTATAACGTACCTATGTTTATTAAATATTTTTTTGTAATTTATTTCATAAATTTGAGATTGTGGTGTTATAATAATTTGATTATTGGATAAATTAATTGGTTCTTCTGAAATTTGAATTCCGGTAATTGGGTGTTCAATGTCAGAATGTTGTGTATTATCAGTAGTTGTTATTTTGTCAAATTCGTCTAAAAATTTGTCTACGTCAAAATCATTTTCATCTGGGGGTTCTGCTTGGTTTGAACTGATTGTGTCTAATGCGTTAATTTGTATGCGAGAAAGGGCGTCAGCTACTTGATTCTCTTTACCTTTTCTGTATTTTACTTCAAAGTTATAATCTTCAAGTTTTAGCCTCCAGCGTGCTAAGCGAGAAGTTGGGACCTTGATTTTATAAATCCACACTAGGGGGTTGTGGTCAGTTTCTACTATAAATTTTTGGGAATATAAGTAAGGGCGTACCCAGAGAGGGGCAGGGCCCCCCCCCCTGGAAATTTTCTATATTTAAGTTTGTCGAAATTGTGGGAGGTTTGGAAAAGCTTTCTCTGGGAGAGAATTCTTGGACAAGAATAGTAGCTTTTCAGTTGTTATCCGCAGTTGAACAAACCACATTTAAGTATATTGGCTTTATGTAATACAGACAAATACAATTCGCTGCAGAAGCTCGTCGCAAACACATTGCAGTCTAAAATCTTGGACGTAATTAATTATGTAGAACATTCAAACCATAACAGCAGTTACAGAACACAGGCATTTTGCCGAAGAAGGGAGTGAAGAATTATCAAAATCAGCTAATGAAGTTGCTAAGCCTTCGAATTCCACGGATATCAAGCCGCCAATAATATAGGGCAAATCATCCAGGTGCGTGCCCTATTTGGATTCATTATAATCCTCATTAGAGGCAAGATTCGGTAAAGACCAATCACTAGCGTTTGGCGTTTGCTCTTTTATTGATACACTTTTCTCAAATGGTAAAACTTACAGCACCAAAATTGAGAAAAAATGAATGGACGTAGTATCCAAATTCTATGAATTAGCATGGATCACATCAGAGGCCGATCTATGGCGCACTCTTTGGATAAATAAGCAGGAAGATTTAGAAGATTTGAAGGTAACAAAATTAAAACAACAAGCAGAATATTTTTATCCAGAAGTGAAAACAGCACTTGAAATTTAATGGCTTGGTCCACGCCTACAATTAAGAGTGTGTACATGAGAAACTTGTAAGCAGTATGGGCGATTTTTCCACGGGAGACGCCATAAACCATTTTACTGAAGTTCCTCGAAAGTTATTTTCAAAATAAAAGTCAAATTGAACAATTTGAATTGAATGAAGATACTTAAATTTATGTTTATTTATTTGACTACCTCTACACGCAATATATCTTATGTAAAGGTGTCTTCGTATAGTGAGTATGACAGAACAAGTGCATGGGTCCGTCCATGAAAAAATCTGATTTGCCCCTCCCTTGGCCAGAAGTTGGGTACGCCCATGGCTTACATGAATCAATTATGGCTAATAATTCTTTTTCGACTGTTGAATAATTTTGTTCAGCGGAATTCAAAGTGCGTGAGTAATACGCGATAGGGTGATTGTTTTGTGACAAAACAGAACCAATAGCAATGTTTGATGCATCGGTAGTAAGGCTAAATGTTTTTGAGAAATCGGGGTATTGAAGGACTGGGGCGTTGCTTAATAATTGTTTACACTTTTCAAAACATTCTAAGCATTGAGGGTTATTAATATCGATTACAGCTCCTTTGCGGGTACATCTGGAAAACGGGGATGTAATTTTTGCAAAGCTTGGGATAAATCGGCGATAATAGCCAATAAGTCCTAAAAATGATTTGATTTCTTTAATAGTTTTTGGAAGCGGAAACTTTTGAACAGCTTCTAGTTTGACAGGGTTCGGTTTTATTCCTTGAGGAGTGACGATATGACCAAGAAAGGCAACTTCTTTAGTAAGAAATTCGGATTTATTCAATTGTACTTTGAGATTTGTTTTTCGGAATACTTCAAAAATTTGGGCAATATGTACGAGGTGCTCATGTAGTGATTTGGAAAAAATAATAACGTCATCCATGTAAACAAAACAGGATTTGTAAAGGTAGGGTCGGAGGATATTATCCATCAATTTTTCGAAAGTGGAGGGACCATTCTTTAATCCAAATGGCATTCTTAAAAATTCAAAATGACCGTGAGGAACGGAAAAAGCTGTTTTTTCTATAGAATTGGGGTGGACTTCAATTTGATGAAATCCCTGAGCGAGATCGAGGGTTGTAAAGTAAGTAGCTTTACCTAAATTGTCAAGAATTTCGTCAATTTTTGGAAGGGGATACTTGTCATCTATTGTGTTTTCATTGAGTTTACGATAATCGATTACCATGCGAAATTTCTTTTCTCCGGATGCGTCCGCTTTTTTTTGGTACTATCCAAACTGGGGCAGAGTAAGGAGATATGGAGGGTCTAATTATTTTGTTTTCTAATAGTTTATTTATTTGTTTCGTAATTTCTTCCTGCATCGTTTTGGGGTGTCTGAAACTTCTAACGTATATTGGATGTTCGTCTCGAGTTCTAATTTCATGCTTGATGGCAGAAGTAAAACTCAAGTCCGATTTTTCATCATAAAAAATGTCGTTAAATTTTTTACAGAGATTTAAAATTTTGTGTTTTTCTTCAAAATTTAAATGTTGAGTTCTTATTAATGTCGAGTCAAAGTTCGTGGGACCGTTGGAAATTTCATAATTATTAAGATTTTCAACATGTACAGTGTCAAGTTGCAATGGACTTGGTAGTTAATATGATTTCGTCTACGTAGCCGTCAGTGACTGTGTGAATAGATTCAGGAATTTTTATGTTATTTATTTTAATTTCCGGTAATATTATGTCACCGTGTTAAATGTCTACTGGAATTTTATTGTATAAAGTAGAAAAAGGAATTGTAATATCGAATTTTCTTAATGTCAGCGTTTTATTTTCATAGTCAATTAAGGCATTCAAACGTTCTAAGTCAAAATTTCCGAGTAAAATATCGAAATCTTTACTCCAGTCGGCTATTCGAGCATCTATTGGTTCGTTAATGCCGAATTCTTCGAATAATGCTGTTTTGATATTGAAAAAATATTTTTCTACACCCACATGTATATTATCCATTTTCTGCACAATTTACAGAATGTAAATGTAGGCCATTCCGGTTAACTGAACGGATATGATTTCATATACATCCTAGAACGTATATGAAATCCACCAATCAGCATTTGCGTTTAGTACCCGCCAACTAATCTTTTTTTTAATTTCATAGAAACGTCAAAATATTTCTATAGTTTTTAAGAAAAATATCAGTAAAAATGAGTGATTACAGTGATGAATCAATAAATAATTTTCCACCAGATATTCGCTTAGCCGCAAAGGAGACGTATAACGTATAGAAACAGAATAAATTGAATATTTAAGGGTACTCCTGACAAACGTCAGTTTTTATGTAATACATTTGACGTTATAGATAGATGATTAGTATATTCATCGGTAGTCCAGTGGTAAGTATCCCAGCCTCTCACGCGGTAGATCAGAGTTCGATTCCCCGTTGGGAATTTTTTTTTAAATTTTAATTTTATTTCTAAATAATAATAATAGTAAAATTATTAAAAATTTTTAATTTGAAGTTATATTATAGTTAAATAAAATGTTTATTTTCTATATTTTTTCTTAAGTGGGTCGTAGAAAAAATATACTGTTCGACTCGTGTGAATTGTCCATATCGCTCTCGGACGATTGAGCACTCCGCCTACGGCGTCGTGCTCAAACTTCGTCCTCGTGCGATATGGCCATCATATCCACACTAGTTGCACAAACTACTATTACGAGTTAATTTCATAGCAGTCAGTAAAAATGGTTTTTCATATTTATGTAATGGGTTAAAATAAGTAGAAGCTTTTGGTGTAATAATACTGTCTGATCCTCCAGAATCAATAAGTACTTTTAAACCACTTTTTGGCATAATAAAATAGGGTAATTGGGGGCAATTTTTAATATTATTTAAACTTATAGAGGAGGTGGATCGTTGGTTGAACCTATCTGGAAATCCAGACAATCTATCTCTTCTTCATTTTCAAAATTATTTATAGGAAATTCGGGTTGTTGTTCAGTGGTAGTATTTACATTAAAATGGTGAGTCCTTCTGGCAGAAGTACTCATAGGTTCATTTCTAAAATTAATTGTTTGTACACCACTCATCGGAGAATGGTACGAGTTAATTTGGGGATTCGTGGAGTTTCTATGAAGTGGAGAGCGATTAAAAGATTGAAAATCATTATTTCTAAAATTATTACGTTGAAAATTATTTCTAGGAACATTTGTATTGTTTCTAGGAACATTTGTGTTATTTCTAGGAAAATTTGTATTATTTGAAGAAGCGTTTCGGAATGATTTGAAATTCGGTTGAGGCTGCCTGTTGAAATTTTGTTGAGTATTATTGCGTGAATAGTTAGGCCTTAAATTTGGTGATGGAGCATAATTATTAGGCTTGTTTGTCGGCGAAAAATGTTTTTTATTTTGTTGACCTTTTAAAAAGTTCATGTACTGCTGTTGATTTTTGTGTTTATCGTAAGCAATACATTTTTGAAGTGCTTCTTCTAGGAAGCTATTTGGAAGTGCGATAGATATTCACAATATGGTTCGTTAATTCCTGTACAAAAGGTTTTCAATGCAATATTTTTGAAATACGGGGTTTTAAAATTAACATTCGGTTCATTGTCATTTAATGTAATGTGTTGTAATAAATCATTTAAATTATTGGATACTCTTTGGTGATATTGGTCATAGTTTTCGTTAGTTTTTTGAACAGTCGTAGACAGTTGTGTCACTAGTATGTCTTCAGATCGTCTGTCACCGTATTTAGAAAGTAAAGCGGGTCTTATGTTAGTCCGTGTAGTTTTATTCGAGTAGTTTAGGAAATTTCTGGGTTCACCTTTGATACGAGAAACAACGTTTGCATTTAAAATGAATTCTTGGGGTGCAGTTAAAGTTTGATTAATGGAAAAAGCGATTAAATTATCAACAGATTTAATGAATGTGGAAATATTATCGTCTTCTTTGGAAAATTCTGGGAGAGTTGCACAAAGGCTAGCAATATCACTATTAATTACAGGCATTTCTTTACAATTAATGTTTCGAGATTCTTCAGAAAATGATTCTTCGGTTAATTTTTGAGAAAATCGAGAACTATTTGTATTTTTAGAAGTGTCAATCCTGTTTAAACTAATATCAGCTAATAATAAATGTAAATTTTCGTCAGTAATGTCGTTAAAAATGCTCATGAATAAAAGGAAAACTTAGGATAAGTACTTACAATAGGATGAACACGAATGTTGCCCTCTGCATGCTACTTTTCACTGAGTTCGACGAATCTTCGTTAAACAACAGGGCTGCTATTTTCTAACTCCTGCGAAAATTTTCGTATACGAATGCTCGTATACGGATTTTTTTCGTATGGCAAGAGCTTTTGGTATTTTGGAAGCTATGCGAAAAGCAATTCGTCTCGCACAGCTGTCTTCGCATGACTTAAGCCGGCAACGCTGTGAGTAGATGGGCTAAGACAGTTCCGCGACAAGTATAGGGAAAACAGTGTGTTAGAGAGAGAGAGTCATGGAGGCAATGTGTGTGAGAGAGAGCGCCGTCGTGCGCATCGTCCGCCATTTTTAGTCCGCCGTGCGCATCGCATTTTTAGTCTGCTTCGCGCATCACGAGGCGGCCGCCATTTTTAGTCACCGAGCCGTGCAGTTCGCCATTTTTAGTCTGCTTCGCGCATCATGAGGCGAATTTAATTTTAAAAAAATTTTGACTTGAGTGCGGATCGAACCGCCAACCTACGCGTCAATAGCAATTGATTTAACACAGTAGACCATGAGCTCTCATGTTTAAACTATGCGAAGAAAGGTATTACATGCTGCATTACGGTCGCGCGCGCACCGTACGCTAGGCGCCGTAAGTTGTGACGTAATCGAGACTGATCCGTTGCGATGATAACAGGCGCGCGCTAATATACCTGGGGGCTTAAAAGTAACTTATGTTGAAATATTACCAACGAATTTCGTAATATACCGGGGGGCTTAAAAGTAACTTATGTTGAAATATTACTAACGAATTTCGTAATATACCGAGGGGCTTAAAAGTAACATACTATATAATATTTGAACTGAAGTGGCACGTCGCGTGCTACGTCAAACGCAACGTGTCACGTGTGAACGTTACGTACTACGCCGTCACGTGCTACGTCAAACGCCACATGTCACGTCAAACGCCACATGTCACGTCAAACGTCACGTGTCACGTCAAACGTCACATGTCACGTCAAACGTCACGTGTCACTTCAAACGTCACGTGTCACGTCAAACGTCACGTGTCACGTCAAACGTCACGTGTCACGTGAAACGTCACGTGTCACGTCAAACGTCACGTGTCACGTCAAACGTCACGTGTCACGTCAAACGTCACGTGTCACGTCACGTGTAGCGGCAAACGTTACATACTACGCCAAACGTCACGTGTCACAAGCTACGTCAAACGTGTGGGCTCATTTGTAATATGGCTTCAGAAGAGTACAGTCATCGAATTGAAGAGTTTATTAAGAAAATTGGTAAATTAAATGAAGAAATTGCACTTTATGAGGATAAAAGTGAGGTTATAAGGCAAATAGAGAATCTCAGTTTATCTGGTGGGGAAGAAGAAGAAGAAGTACGACGGGTGTGGAGCAGTCTTAGTATAAACTGGTTACCTAAAGAGCTAGCATGCAGACAATTACCACAAATTACTTATCCGTTAAGACGTATTCAACCATGTTCAATAGAACAGAAGAAGATATAAAAAATGAAATCAATAATGTTTTTGCTATGTCATGTGTAATATTAGTATTTGTCTTTGTTTTAATTTTAAAAATTATTTTAAAAATTGTGAAACGAAAATTTGAATCTTCATGTAATATAAAAGTTGATGAATATACAGAGTGTTTCAATAAAAAACCCATGTTACTTTAAAAAAACTTTATTTATAATGGTAATACAGTATTTGAAAACCAGTGACTGAGGCGTTGTACATTTCTTTCGGTACACGAATATAGTCCAGAGGCGTGGCAGGGATTTGGATCATGAACAAAGTTTCCTGTTGCACACGGCGTGCCATCAAATTTGCAAACGTCAATAATGTGTGGAAAAACACCAAATACGTGACATTTCTTCAGCAGAAATTCCGCTTTTTGTTGTCCTCGAATGTAAATATAGTCTGCGGCATACAATAGCTTGCTTTCCAATATTTCGTTTACTTTGGAATATTCTACATCTCCTGAAGAATATCGAATGCCATGTACCTTCCTTTCCAAGTATGATGTAGTCTTTTTATCATCGTTACTTAATGTGGAGCGTCACGTGTAACGGTGAACGTTACGTACTACGCCAAACGCCACGTGCTACGTCAAACGCCACGTGTAACGGTGAACGTTACGTACTACGTCAAACGCCACGTGTAACGGTGAACGTTACGTACTACGCCAAACGTCACGTGCTACGTCAAACGCCACGTGTCACGTCAAACGTCACGTGTCACCTTACGTGTAACGGCGAACGTTACGTACTACGCCAAACGTCACGTGCTACGTCACGTGTCACAAGCTACGTCAAACGTGTGGGCTCATTTTTAATATGGCTTCAGAAGAGTACAGTCATCGAATTGAAGAGTTTATCAAGAAAATTGGTAAATTAAATGAAGAAATTGCTTTTTATGAGGATAAAAGTGAGGTTATAAGGTCTGTCTACTTGGAGTGTCTTTATACCTACCATTTATATATTATTTATGAAAATTCCCTATGGAAAATTGATTTAAACTCGAAACTTATTCCCTCGCAACCAGAAATACTCGATGATTATTTACCTGAAGAAGTGGGCCCCGTAATTCAGATTTTTCAAAGTTCTTCAGATAATTTAATAGCAGTCAATGACCGTAAATACTATGTAGCAGATTTTCCCGCTCTACAAATACTTGAGGAAAATAATTTAATTATACCTAAAAATTCCCAAATAAACACAATATTCCAAAGCAATCATGGGAAAATATATGTATTTTATAATAACAGTAATTATATTGAATTTGACAAGACCTAAAAATTCCCAAATAAACACAATATTCCAAAGCAATCATGGGAAAATATATGTATTTTATAATAACAGTAATTATATTGAATTTGACAAGAACTTGAAAACTGTCCAGAATAGAGGACAAATAAAAGATATTTTCCCTGGACTACCCACAGATGTTACAGGAGCATTCCAGTACATTGACGGACACATGTACTTTTTCAAAAACACCACATACTACAAATATAATGAGTTTACCAAAAAACTTGTTGCAGCCGGACCCTTTAATTGGAACCTATTTGATATCCCATGTCCTAATGGAGACCTTTTAAATCATCTCAAGACTTTATTTAACAAAAATAATTTCTTTTTATCAATAATGTATATTTTTTTAAAAATAAACTTTGCAAATAAATTGTTTTTCTGAAATTCCTACGAACGTTGCAGATAAGAAATTTTTATCTACAATACCCATTGTAACAGGAAGTTACAATCTAACATGCCATGTGTAATATTAGTATTTGTCTTTGTTTTAATTTTAAAAATTATTTTAAAAAATTGTGAAACGAAAATTTGAATCTTCATGTAATATAAAAGTTGATGAATATACAGAGTGTTTCAATAAAAAACCCATGTTACTTTAAAAAAACTCATGTTACTTTAAAAAAACTTTATTTATAATGGTAATACAGTATTTGAAAACCAGTGCCTGAGGCGTTGTACATTTCTTTCGGTACACGAATATAGTCCAGAGGCGTGGCAGGGATTTGAATCATGAACAAAGTTTCCTGTTGCACACGGCGTGCCATCAAATTTGCAAACGTCAATAATGTGTGGAAAAACACCAAATACGTGACATTTCTTCAGCAGAAATTTCGCTTTTTGTTGTCCTCGAATGTAAATATAGTCTGCTGCATACAATAGCTTGCTTTCCAATATTTCGTTTACTTTGGAATATTCTACATCTCCTGAAGAGTATCGAATACCATGTACCTTCCTTTCCAAGTATGATGTAGTCTTTTTATCATCGTTACTTAATGTGGAGAACGGTTGCGGCGGCAAAAATATGTAATGCGAACTTTTGAAGCCGATTTCTATGGTGAGTTCTTTGGCAACGAAAATCCCATCTACGACAAAGCCTTGAATGTCTACAAATGCTACTCTCATGTTGACGTCTGCTCGAATACTATCTCTGATCAGCATCTAGTTTAGGCTTTTAACAATTTCGGTGAGGGGGAAGTATTCCATGACGCAATCGTGAATTATGATGCAATAGACTTTGGTATTTTCGGGGAAGCCTATGTTTGCTTCAATTTGATTTTTAACCTGCGCGTGCCGGAGTGGTCTCCGTCTCCAGTTTGAGATATTTTTGTATATGTACGAGGTATGTCACATATTAAGATGTCAAAAGGACCTTAACGAATGTTGACATGTGACCTATCAAACGATTCAGCGTTACGCAAAGTACGTCACGTTAAACGTCGCATGTCACGTTGTCACGTTATACGCGACACGCTAAACATGACGTGCCACGTCAAACGTTTTAAGTAACAATAAAAGGATGAAGAAACGAGTAAAGTCAATTTTCATAATTTTATTTAAGTTATTAAAAAAATTAAAATAAACTTTTATTCATACAAAGAAATAACTTTTGACAGCATTGTTTTCAATTGCTTCAGAAGACCCTCTTCAGGACATGTTATACCGAATAAACTCCAACTAAATGGACCTGCTTCTGCTACTCTATTGGTGTATTCACTGTACTTATAATAAGAATTTTTGTAGAAGAAGTAAATATGACCATCCGTATAACGAAAGGCTGAAGTTATTTTATCAGGTAGTCCGGGGAAGAAATAACTGATTGGGCCACGATTTAAGATGTTACCAGTTTCAGTAAATTCAACGCACAAATTATCGTTGTACATGAGGTACATTCGGCCGCTATTCGTTTGGAATAGAGCATTTATTTTAGCATGTTGAGGTAGAGAAAAGAGTGGAAAATGGTTGTGAATATTAAGATCGGGGAAAGATGCTGAATAGAACGTATTATTAATGATGGTTGCTAAATTTCCCTGCGAGTTCTGAAAGACGTGTGAAACATGTTCGGATCTTAGTTCTTGAGGGAGATAATCGACAATTAATTCAGGATTCTTCGGAATATGCACAACATTTAAATCAAACTTCCACAAAAATATATCATAACCAACATACATGCGGTAGTTTGGAAAATTTGAAGCTTTAGCAAGAAACATAAAATCAGGGGCTTGAATTTCACAAATTCTTGGCGTAGATGGTGATGGTGGTGGTGGTGGTGGTGGCGGTGGTGGTGGCGGTGGTGGTGGCGGCGGTGGTGTCATAGGTTTCTCAGTAGTTACATCATTCCTAGCAGTAGTTTGGAGAACTTTTTTATCTTTCAATTTTACTCCATATAAACTTTGTATTGCCATTTTATCATCTTCACCGAAATGTATCATATCTTCTTGATAATATGGATTCATAATAGCCGTTTGAACAGTACTATGCTCTAGTCCAAGCACATGTCCAATTTCATGTAGTAAAACTGCCAAAAAACTTGTTCCATCGTGATCTGAAGTTTCATTACCAAAATACCAATGTTCTGCAGCATCAAAATGGATTTCTGTACATTGATAATTATTAGGGTAATTTGCGTGTGCCAATACATTTCCAGGACCATCAAAAGTACTAAGACATCTACGACCACCTTGACAAACTGTTCGGTAATAGTGTTCAGTACCAACAACAGTTAAAGTGATGTCAGGTGTTGGATCAGGTATTCGAATATTTTCAAATTTTAAAATAGATATTTCTTCCCACATCTCGAAAGCCCGTCGAGCTATTTTTAGGTGGTCATCGGTGGCTTGAGGAAAATACCACGTTAATTTCGTTTTGTTCCATTTTGAATTCACCCGAAAATTATTTTCGCTTAAAGCGCACCTGGGTTTATTCATAAAACTTATTGTTGCATCATTCAATTTTCCCGTTACAGGAAGATTGTACCTTTCCTGAAATGCTATTATAGATGTTTCCAAATCGGTAATCGCACTTATTGACGAATTCACATAGCCGAAACGTAGCAAAAACGCTTTCGCATATTCAGTATTGTTTTCCGACGACACGGCGAGAAAAAACAGTAGTACTGGCGCATAGACGAACATCTTGATCGAGACTGAGATACAATAAAAGAATCGTATTATTTTATATGAAATTATTAGCTACATTTTCAACAACAAGTCTTAATCAATATCGGTAAACAATAGGTTCACAACACACACACACACACACAGGTAACCGCAAAAATTGTAAATTCCCAATTAAATGAAAATATGTTTTTGTTTTCGATTTCCTTCGACTAATATTTTTGTCTATTGATTTATGGTTGTGTGTGTGTGTGTGTGCACTGTGAAAATATCTATATTTTTGGAAACTTCTAATTTTGTAAACATCCCACCTTCAAGGTATAAAAAGTTGTTATCGAACTAAAAAAGTCAGAAATTATTTTTAATAAACCCTTGTACATAGGACAGGCAATACTAGATTTATCTAAAATTTTTATGTACAATTTTCATTATAATTACATGTTACCAAAAATGGGTCCAGATCGTTGTAAGATAATGTATATGGACACAGATAGTTTTATCCTCGAATTGCAATGTAATGATGCTTATGAGGAGGTGATGAAGACAGATTTATCTCAATTTGATGCATCTGATTTTAGTGATGATAATCCATACGGAATTCCTAAAGTTAATAAAAAAGTTTTAGGTTTAATGAAAGACGAAAATAATGGAAAAATTATGACTCATTTCGTAGGGCTTCGCTCTAAAATGTATAGTTACAAGGTTCAGGGTGGTAAAGTTGTTAAGAAGTCCAAAGGCGTTAAATATAATGTTGTTAAAAATAACATTACGTTTGATGACTATGTGAAATGTTTGAGAGAATGGAAAAATAAAATAACCACACAACGCTGCATTAGGTCATTTGGACATAATGTCTATAGTGTAGAGCAATCAAAAATCGGTTTGAGTCCTTATGATGATAAACGCTATTTAATACCAAATACTTTCGATACGCTACCTTGGGGGCATTATAAAATTTAATTTTTAATTAACAAACTTCCGAGAGCGGTAATATATAATTGACTAAAATATGACTTACCTGTATTTTTGTATATTGCTTGTATTTCTTTTTTAATTTTTTTGTAATTCGCTTTTGTAGCTTTAAATGTATTTCTTTTGAAATAAAAAACATTATTTTGAATAGTTGTTTTTTTTTCGTCGTCGGTTGGGGGAAGAAAACACACAAACACATCTATATAACTATTTATTCAAATCATTGATGACTTTGAGTTTATAAAAGTATACAAATTGTCTAAGAGCGCTGTTTAACATATCGTTTGGTGTTATGGAACAAAATGCATATAAAATTTGTAGAGAACTTAAATTTTCGGGGGTGATATTTTTACAGAAATCCAAAACATTATAATAATATTGACAAAAATCCAAATTTTCCAACACCGATATACGTTGTATAATCAAATTATTTACTTCTAAAATTTGGGATACTTCTTCTTCATCCATGTAATACTCAACGTCATGTTTTCTAACAAAAATTACCTTACAATCATCGTAATTTAATGGGGTAATGGTGCAGTAGTCTCCACATGGAATCGAATCAGGTTTGAACTCGTCTCCGGTATGAAAGAAATTCATCTGTTGCGTCATTATTGAAATAAAGTTCTGCCATTCGTAAGTGCTGAAAGATATTTTGCTGAACTTGAGCTGCTGAGATAGAATAACAGCAGGCGTAAATGATCTTGCCGGACTAATTCCGCATTTTACTTCATAACCGGAAATTGAATATTGTGTTGAAAGCAGGTAGACATTTTCAGACTTTGCAGCAAACTCATAGTTTTTCAAAATTCTATCCAGCTCTACAGTATAGTTATTATCACTACTACTACTACTACTACTGTCGTCACCACCACCACTACTGACACCTTGATAACTCATGTTGCTAACTGAGTTTGAGATCTGAAGCGCCTCCAATTTATAGCATGTGTGTGTGTGTGTGGCCTTTTACATCATAAAACATCAACTCCATTAATCCAGCTGTTATGTTTTTCGTCTAAGCCTAACCATTTCACGAACAGTTTCTTGCCTTTACGTCTAAGAACTTTTTCCACCAAGTAAACGTCCGGATTCGATGTTTTCTGTAGTTCTTCGTCATAGAAGCAGCCGCTGATTGGTGTCCCTTGCATGTCTTCAAGTAAATACGTAGCAGGATTGGTAATTTTAACTTTGGTGATTTTGAATAGTTCTGTAGTCCAATTGGGTGTATATCCTTTTTCAAAGACATGTTTTGCCTTGGATATGCGCACAATGTCGCCAACTTTAAATTTTCGTGGACCGGCTATCTTTAAATGAGTATAGGTGTTATTCAAAATAGATTTTTCGTTGGATTTGTTGACTTGAGAAGGCTTATATTTTGTTGTGGAATGTTTTGTATTGTTGTAGTCTTGAGTAATTTTAGGTAGAATGTCCAGCCATTTGTGGGTGCCATTTAAACTGAAATACTTGTAGAGTTTTGATTTTAGCGTTCTTATAACACGCTCTGCCATAGAAGCTTTCATTGTACTAAATACGCTATAATGATTTATGTCATATTTTTTCATTAAATTTTGAAATTTGCTGTTGTAAAATTCCTTTCCCTGATCAGATTGCAGATTTTTTGGCATTCGTCTAGTGTGAGCGAGAATGTCCGAGAATGCCCGAGTGATTTCCTCTCCGGTCTTCGTCTTTAGTGGACGTGTCCACACAAACTTTGAAAAACAATCAATAACGACTAGTATCATTTTATGATTCCTATTTTGTGGAGCAAAATTTCTCATCTCCGCCAGATCCATATGCCAGAGGGCGTCAAGGCCCTTAATGATAGTGCGTCTCCGAGGGAATTTTTTCCGTATCGGTTTGTGGAGCTCGTTTACAAGCTGAATTTTTTCTTTAGAATACATATTATTACGTACTACCAGCTAGCTTCAGCTCCAGACTGTTAATGCGGTTAACGGTATTCGTATTCATAACCTTAATATTGTCTACAATGCCCGAAACGTTAGTTTTCATATCAGAGACGGATCTGATATTTTCTGTAATTTCTTTTTGTAGCTCACGTATGCCTTCAACACACATGTTAATAGAAGCAGTGAATTCTTTTCGAATAAATACTTTGGCTGTGGCAATTGAATCGTCAACGTATTTCTTCGTAGCCATATCCCTACCTGCTACAGGGGGATTTCGCGAAATAAATACATCAATTTCGTTAGTTTTATTTTGTAAGTTGGTAATGTGCGCCTGTATTATGGGGATTTTTGTCTTATGAAGCTCTTTTCTTATTTCGTTCAATCCTACTGCTAAATCCTTTATATCATGGTCTTGTTGCTGCAGCACCACACCATGTGTTTGAATTAATGGTGAGTTGATAGTACGTAGGCCATTAAATTGAACATCAACATATTTTTTTGTTGCAGCGTCACTATTTGTTGTCGGTTCCTTAACATTACAAATTTTCACATTTTCAATATCAATATCAATATTACCGTCCGGTGTATGAGGAAACGTAATTTTCGCTGGTAAACGCGCATAAGGCGTTTGATGTCTATGTCCGAATTTATCGACAGGCATAATTGAAATGAACAAGTTTCAGCTTGTATTATTCTATTATATCAGCCTCCTTGAGCTCATTGATAATTGCTACTATTTCGTTGTCGTGTGACGTATTACCTGCCTCTTTTGAAGCAATCAACAATTTCAAACGATCCACCAATTCATTGGCATCGTCCCAATAAATATACTCCATAGGTTCATCATTATATGTTAAACGATCGATACCTTTTCCTTTTGCCGAAGGAATCGATTTTAGACGAGTCAATACCTTGGACGATCTATTCGTTGTCGTTAGAGATTTTGTTTTGAATAAAGGTTTTATGATGTAGTGATATTTTTCAGTACTTGAGCCCTTGAGACGATCTAACGTGTCTAAGTGAACTTCAGTTTTTGCCAAAAGATTTTTATAGTTCTGTAAATCTTGATCATTGTAACTGGGGTCTCGGTAAAATAGAAGTTCATACAAGCCTGGCGTTCCAATAACATATCTTCCTTCTTTGTTTTTCTCAGGAAGTATGTTTATATTACCGGTTTTTCCATCAAACGCAATTCGACGTTTGCCTAATAACCAACCGATTTCATCATTGTATATCGGACCATAATTTTTATCGATTTTATCATCTTTTTGGAAGTAATCTTCAATGAACTGATGACTGATGGCAGGATATTGGTCCAAATAGTCTGCGAAAGCTTCCTGGGAAATTTCGGGGCGCATCTCTTCTGGAAACTCAGAACGTGTGCCGGATTCATCGGTTTCGGCCACCGGTTCCGTTTCGAGAAAAGGTGTAAACACATCATCAGGTTCTTCCTTTTTTATTTCCTCTTTTGGATTCAAATTTGTAATCGTTTTTTGTAATGTCTTTGAGGATTGCACAATTTCTTCAAGCGGTTTAGATATCGGCTTGAATAGTTTATTAATAGACTCATCTTGCTCCGATTTACCTAATTTCAACGCCAAGTATTTTTTGCGAATCGATCTGGCAAGTTCAGACACTTTTTTCTTGCGCAATGCATTCGCAACCTTATCGCCGGACATATTGGTGCAGACTAAAGACATGCGCTACAATTTTATATATTTATCGAATCCTTTGCGATACCTGCCATCGTTGAAGGTGAAATCCTTCACAATGACCAAAGTACCATAACGGTCAGACCAGCACGTTGAACACACATTTTTAAATGTGTCAAATGTCATGTCTGGAGATACGTGTTCGTCGAATATATGTTTCAAGTTCACCTCATCTTGCTTGAATAACACAATTACATTACAATTATCGCGTATAAGCTGTTTCGGTATTTTTGAGTATGTTTGACAAAGATATGCAGCATCGATATCTTTATGTCTGCACATGGAGTAGTATTCACGAATTTTCTGTTGACCATCACATGCAACGTCATCGAATAAAAAGACAGAATTAGGCCGAGCTTTATCTGGACTTATTATTTCCTCGTTGTCTTTAAATGGAAAATAGCCAACGCCCTTGACTTGTGCTATAACTTCTTGCAGCAATTGGTACTTTGGTTGGAATAATGATTTTGAATAAACATAAACGTTTTTGAATTTCGCGCCATTTGGATTGAATAGGAGCGCCAGCACGGCATTCGTCTTTCCACACCCGCTGGGACCGCATATAATGGCACGGAAAGAATTTGGTAACAATTTACCATGTTTGCCGATCGATGGCGTTGAGGTGAAATCTAGATTTTCAATGGGTATCGTCTGCTCTTGTTGAATTATCTTCATAGTGTGTGCCGTTTTTTCTTAGTGCTACTCTATAAATATAGGTGTCGCGCCACTTACGCGTATCAGTCTTAATGTTGGTGTTTGAAGGAGAAGGTCTCTTAAATTCTCTCATCAATAAACTACCTATTGAACTTCACTTACCTAGCTATCAGTACTGTGGACGTAAGTACTCTCCCCCCACCCCTTTTGTAAAAAATTAATTGTTTTTTTTTGGGTAGCCGGTACAAAATTGGAAAAACGTCTTGATCGTGGAGATCCAGGCATTAACCCCTTGGACGCAGCTTGTAAACAACACGATATTTCTTACTGGAAGAATAAGTCTCTCGAAGAACGACACAAAGCCGATCAGATACTTGAAGATAAAGCTTGGGCTCGCGTCAAATCAAAAGACGCTTCTTTGGCAGAGAAAACTGCTGCATTACTTGTGACAGGCGGAATGAAGGTGAAAAGAAAGCTGGGGATGGGTTGTCGCCGCAAACGTCGTTCTTTCCATCGAGATGTCATTCTAAAAGTGGGAAAGTCCATGAAAAAAGGGGCATCTTTGAAAGACACCGCAACGTTTGCCTTACGAGCAGCCAAAGCACTTATTAAAGAATTTGGTGGGAAAAAAGAAGTCGAGGTTCCTCGAGTAATACCTGTAGCGAAATCCGGAGGTTTCCTACCACTCATCCCTTTGTTTGCTGGCCTTTCGGCACTTGGAGCTTTGTCAGGTGGTGCTGCTGGGATTGCTAAAACTGTCATTGACGCAAAGCATGCGCAAAAGAAATTGGAAGAAGATGTACGTCATAATAAGGCTATGGAACGTGTAGGATCCGGTCTGTATCTGAAAAAGTACCCAAAAGGCGGATTTGGATTGTATTTAAAAAAGCAAAAAAACTAATAAAGCTACCCAATCACGCACTATCCGACTTTGACATAACACATTACGCAAAATTGCGTAAAATACCACATTTTCGAGGAGTTTTCATGCGAGACACTCTCCCCAAAGCCGGTCCCCGAAAACAAGAATGAGCAGTGGTTAATTTGGATACCTCTAAGAATAGCGGAAGTCATTGGGTAGCTTACAGGAAGATAAACAACAATGTAGAGTATTTCGATTCATTTGGTAACTTGAAGCCGCCGAAAGAAGTTGTTAAATATTTTGGAAAGAGTGCGAGAATTTTCTACAACAATACCCAATATCAAAACTACGATCAAATCAATTGCGGTCATTTGTGTTTGAAATTTCTACAACAATGACGGAACTATTACTACAACATATCTACCATGGAAAAACATTGAGTAGTTTCACTGCCGAAGAACTAAAGCACTTTCCCATTGAGCATCTAATAGAGTGTGTAAGGCCTTGTGAATTGCTTGATATGTGGCATAAACTTCCCAATGAATATCGAGCAAATTTTGAACTACAAATACGACTGCCTTGTTTCATCCATTACAACCGACCTGATTGGACGACGCATTGTGACGGCCCTCCGAGTTCTCAAGCCACATGTTTTCTTTGTAAAAATAAATAATTGAACATGTCGTGTGTTATTTAAATTCATACATCTCCCGAATTTCATTAGTCATCATGTCACAGCTGTTGAGAGTGAACAGCACTAATCACGTGTTCACTTTCCAACCTCCTACGCCTATTGTGCTCGATCCTAAGAATGATTATGAAATAGCTCTACGATCTTTTCATTCCTATCACAGTATACCAAACATTGAAAATTGCATGTTTTACTACTACGATGCCAATAACAAGTTGCAAAGTTTTAATTTTCCCACTGGATGTTATGAAATTGCTGATCTTGAAGCGTTTATCAGTGATAAGTTGGGTGCTAGCAGCAATTCAACTAGACCGGTATTTTCACTAAAACCCAATCACAATACGTTGAAATGTGAAATTTGCAGTAAATACAAAATTTCCTTCATGGAAGCTGATAGTCTTGGAAGAATATTGGGATTTTCACCGAAAATACTCGACGCCAACAAAATGCACTCTTCAGATCTGCCCGTCAAAATCATTAAAGTATCCAGTATCCGCTTCGATTGTAACATTTCCACTGGAGCCTTCGATGCAAACAGACCTGCTCATACTATCTATGAATTTGTCATACAAGTAGATCCAGGATATTCCATTGACGAAATTCCTCATAATTTGCTATACTTACCTGTTATACCTCAACGTGAAATAACCAATATCACTGTCATAGCCGTAGACCAAGACGGTCAGCCTGTAAACTTTCGTGGAGAACTTAGTACTTTGGTGTTGGAGCTTAGAGTGCGAAGCAGATGGGGCTAATAATCAATCATAAAAGACAGACTGCAGAGCTTCCAACTTCATTAGCTAAGCAGTCGCCAAAGCTGAAACAGCTCACGTTCGCAAACAAATTGGTTCTGCAATCGCTGGGGTTTAAATTGAAAAATGACAACCATGTATGGAAAACGGCTTCGTCAAAACGACAACATGCCTTCAATGTTTGATATATATCGTAAGCCGATGTTTGACGATTCAATTCGAAAGGCCGAATACAGAACCTATGCTCCATTCATAAAATCATTCAATTGCAGTGACATTGTGGAGTTTAGCATTAATCAAGTTGATTCGTTTTTTGCAATGAGCGATACTTTGTTGTGCATTAAAGGGTCGCTTGAAACACATGGAGCTGGTGACGTAAAATTAGCAAATAATGTTGGAGCCTTCCTATTCGATTCATGTACGTACAGTGAAAGTGCCAGGGAAATGGAAACAGTTCGGGATCCTGGAATAATAAGTGCCGTACGTGCCATGACTTGTTATAACCAAGAAGATTCCAATCATATGGCTATAGCAGGCTGGAATTACCCGAAAGATCCCATCCTGAATGTCAGCGACAAGTCCTTCAACCTTCAAATACCTCTCAAACATATTTTCAACATTTTCAACGATTATCCCATGATTACATGTGGGCGTCAAACAATACGATTAGTTCGAGCACGAAACGATAATGATTGCATATATATCACGGAAAAGAATGTCTCTGGTACGCTCACTAGTACAACTGCTAAAATTAACATTACAACCATTGAACTAAAAGTTAAACATATCTTTCCTAATGACGATATAAAATTGAATCTCATGAAATCCATTCAAAAAGATCAACCTATAGTTATTCCATTTAGGAAGTGGGAGTTACACGAATTGCCTGCAATTACTAAGGGCGCAAGACGTGAAGTTTGGGCTGTTAAAACATCCACTTCAGTTGAAAGACCTCGTTTTGTTATTGTTTTCTTTCAAACCGATAAACGTAACGTGGGTACAGCTGACCCGACTTTATTTGACAATGCCGACGTGCAAAGTATAAGACTGTCACTTAACGGTGAATATTGGCCTAATGAAAGAATGCAATTGGACTTTGGTAAAACTGACTACAATGAGGCATATTTTAACTATACTGAATTCTATCCCAACTACGCAAACTCCACACAGAAGCGCCCCCTGCTGGATTATTCTTCTTTCAAACGTCGTGCATTGTTTGTTATCGATTGTTCGAAGCAGGAGGAAAGCATGAAGGCGTCCACAGTCGATGTGAAACTCGACATTGAAGCAAACATAGGCTTTCCCGAAAATACCAAAGTCTATTGCATCATAATTCACGATTGCGTCATGGAATACTTCCCCCTCACCGAAATTGTTAAAAGCCTAAACTAGTTGCTGATCAGAGTTAGTATTCGAGCAGACGTCAACATGAGAATAGCATTTGTAGACATTCAAGGCTTTGTCGTAGATGGGATTTTCGTTGCCAAAGAACTCACCATAGAAATCGGCTTCAAAAGTTCGCATTACATATTTTTGCCGCCGCAACCGTTCTCCACATTAAGTAACGATGATAAAAAGACTACATCATACTTGGAAAGGAAGGTACATGGCATTCGATACTCTTCAGGAGATGTAGAATATTCCAAAGTAAACGAAATATTGGAAAGCAAGCTATTGTATGCCGCAGACTATATTTACATTCGAGGACAACAAAAAGCGGAATTTCTGCTGAAGAAATGTCACGTATTTGGTGTTTTTCCACACATTATTGACGTTTGCAAATTTGATGGCACGCCTTGTGCAACAGGAAACTTTGTTCATGATCCAAATCCCTGCCACGCCTCTGGACTATATTCGTGTACCGAAAGAAATGTACAACGCCTCAGTCACTGGTTTTCAAATACTGTATTACCATTATAAATAAAGTTTTTTTAAAGTAACATTGGTTTTTTATTGAAACACTCTGTATATTCATCAACTTTTATATTACATGAAGATTCAAATTTTCGTTTCACAATTTTTAAAATAATTTTTAAAATTAAAACAAAGACAAATACTAATATTACACATGACATAGCAAAAACATTATTGATTTCATTTTTTATATCTTCTTCTGTTCTATTGAACATGGTTGAATACGTCTTAACGGATAAGTAATTTGTGGTAATTGTCTGCATGCTAGCTCTTTAGGTAACCAGTTTATACTAAGACTGCTCCACACCCGTCGTACTTCTTCTTCTTCTTCCCCACCAGATAAACTGAGATTCTCTATTTGCCTTATAACCTCACTTTTATCCTCATAAAGTGCAATTTCTTCATTTAATTTACCAATTTTCTTAATAAACTCTTCAATTCGATGACTGTACTCTTCTGAAGCCATATTACAAATGAGCCCACACGTTTGACGTAGCTTGTGACACGTGACGTTTGGCGTAGTATGTAACGTTTGCCGCTACACGTGACGTGACACGTGACGTTTGACGTGACGTGACACGTGACGTTTGACGTGACACGTGACGTTTGAAGTGACACGTGACGTTTGACGTGACGTGACGTGACATGTGGCGTTTGACGTAGCACGTGACGGCGTAGTACGTAACGTTCACACGTGACACGTTGCGTTTGACGTAGCACGCGACGTGCCACTTCAGTTCAAATATTATATAGTATGTTACTTTTAAGCCCTTCGGTATATTACGAAATTCGTTAGTAATATTTCAACATAAGTTACTTTTAAGCCACCCGGTATATTACGAAATTCGTTGGTAATATTTCAACATAAGTTACTTTTAAGCCCCCAGGTATATTAGCGCGCGCCTGTTATCATCGCAACGGATCAGTCTCGATTACGTCACAACTTACGGCGCCTAGCCTAGCGTACGGTGCGCGCGCGACCGTATTGCAGCATGTAATACCTTTCTTCGCATAGAATAAACATGAGAGCTCATGGTCTACTGTGTTAAATCAATTGCTATTGACGCGTAGGTTGGCGGTTCGATCCGCACTCAAGTCAAAATTTTTTTAAAATTAAATTCGCCTCATGATGCGCGAAGCAGACTAAAAATGGCGAACTGCACGGCTCGGGGACTAAAAATGGCGGCCGCCTCGTGATGCGCGAAGCAGACTAAAAATGCGATGCGCACGGCGGACTAAAAATGGCGGACGATGCGCACGACGGCGCTCTCTCTCACACACATTGCCTCCATGACTCTCTCTCTCTAACACACTGTTTTCCCTATACTTGTCGCGGAACTGTCTTAGCCCATCTACTGCTGTGTAAATGCATTTCTACCACAACTCCAACAAGAAAGCGACTAGATTAGCTAGATTATTTATATCAAATTTATCTTTTTGTTAGGTTAATACTTCTAATTATAATCTACGAGTTTGTTTTTTTCTTAAAGAGTTGTTGTATAGGTATAAAGTATTTGCTGTCAGTCAGTCTGCAAAAATATTTTAATAACCATGAATGAAAAAAAAAGAACGGGAAATATATCATCCAGTCAAAAGACGGAATTAATAAATTTTATGGAAAAAAATCCACAACTCCGGTCTGGAAAATTTACAAAAACATTTACCTTTAAGAGTTCACAGATGCTGTGGATGAACATTACAGACTCACTAAACAGTCTTCCTGGCGCTCATAAAACTTGGCAGCAATGGAGAAAGGTGAGTTTTCATACATTTCTGAATGTTGTACATAACCCTAACCCAATATCTATATTTTCAGACGTGGCATGATATTAAAATAAACACAAAAAGAAAATCTGCAGAAGTTAAAAAATATCAAAGAACCACAGGAGGAGGACCAGGTTTACCAGAAAAGAACATACTAAATGATGGAGAAGTTCAAGTTGTAAATGTGATGGCCCCAGTAGCAATTGAAGGACACATGGTAGCTGAATCATCTGCATCTTTTGAATTTCTGGAGCCATTTAATGATAATCAGTTTGTTGATGTTTCTACAGATGTAGACAATGAAGTAATTGTGGAAGAAAATAATGAGGAAACTGCTGATCATTTATATTGTGCAACTGGTAGGTAAAATGTATACTTAGTGAAACATGAAAATTATTTGAATTTTATATTTATTCTTACAAAAGCAATATTATTATTTTTATTTCAGAAGATGATAATGAAAATACTCGAGAAAATATTACATTGCCATTGAAATCTAAACGGTCTACAAAAAAGTTATTTCAGATACAGAGATTAAACCAAACAATAGCAGCAACTGAAAAAATGGCAGAACAAAATGAAAAAAGAATAGACCAAAAAGGTCAATATGAATATCAAAAACCACAATTGTACAAACAAGATATTGAAGTTAAAAAGCGTATAGCTTCAGCACTTGAAGAAATTGCAAAAAAATGTAATATGCTCAGTTATGTTATAATTGTAAATTAATCAGAACGTTTTTCATGCTTAAAATTTATTTTTAGTATGTTTGGTTGTGATATTAGAAAAATTTTGATTCAGTTGTGATATTTTAGTTTTATTATTAATGTTTTTCAGTTTTAATATTATATAGTAATGTTCTTTAGTTGTGATATTTTAGTTTTAATATTAATAATGTTCTTCAGTTGTGATATTTTAGTTTTATTATTAATGTTTTTCAGTTTTGATATTAATAATGTTCTTCAGTTGTGATATTTTAGTTTTATTAATAACAATGTTTTTCAGTTATATTTTAATTATTTTATTAAATAATGTTTTCATTTGGTTTGTGAGCTTTTGTTTTAAGAATAATTAAGGAGCCTCTTGTTTTACTTAATATTTAATGTGAAGTACTATTTAATATTTGATTATTTTAAAGATTTGGGATATACAAAAAAAACTAAATATATTTGTATCTTTTTTATTATGTGAAATAGTTCCAAATTATATGTTGTTGCATTCTCCTTCCTTTGACTAAATCTTCATTTACTCTATGCCGAACATTGTTATCTTCAATTGGTCCAGGCAGGTCATACAAACCAAGATCTAAATCAACATTATCGTCACCCTGAACAATGGGAACTGCATTATCAATACACATATTGTGTAGTATGCAACAGCTGTTAATTATTTTGCAGCAACGCTCTGGAGAGTAGTGAAGTACACGGTGCTTCAATAAACAACGAAATCTAAGTTTTAATACCCCATTGCATTGCTCAATTATAGACCTTGTACTTCTATGGCTAATGTTATATCTGTCCTCAGGAGAACCTCCTGGAGCATTGGCTATTGGCGTTAATAGCCATGGCCTCAAAGCATATCCAGAATCACCTACAACGAAATCATTTATTTAAACCTATTTTTTTTTAAATATATAGTGGTGATAAAAGCATTTTCTAGGTAAGTTGGTTAGAAATTTGTAATTACAGAAAACCAGAAAAAATGTGGTTTAAATTGATAGACATTTTTATAACCCCGTTAGTAATATAAAGAACGAATTTACGGTAAATTACCTAAAAAATAAACTGATGTATTTCTATTTCTATATAAATTCTGTATGTAGTTTAGGGCATTGCTGTTGTTCCATATAAATGAATCATGACTGCTGCCAGGATATCTTGCACACACATTAGTGATTTTTAAATCTGAATTGCAAACCTAAAAAACTTGGGTAGCACAATGTCCAAATAGAATGTGTAATACTTACTAATTGTACATTAATTGAGTGATACCCCTTTCTATTGACATAATGTACTTCATTTTCTGTACATGGAGGATAGATTGCAATGTGTGTGCAATCAACACAACCGACAACACCTGGAAACCCAGTCTGTCTATAAAATCTAAGCAAAAGTTTGTAAGTATGTAATTATTTCATGAAAATCTATACTGGGTATAAACTTACTTATTGCGACATTCTCTCAATTCATTAAAATTCCTTGGTAATTTAATGTACTCATTAAATATATTTGGATTGTTCAACACATCTGTTATTTCCTGTACACATTTGCTTACAGAAGCTTGGCTTACACAATGACTCAGGTTTTGGCCAATGTCTAGTTGGTAGCTGCCTGTAGCAAAAAAGCGTAGTGCCACTAAGACCTAAAATTATAATTTGATTCAATATCCTGAATTTATGTAACTATACTATAAATTCAATAGCATTGTGACTCATCATATGTTTTAATTCGTAAAACTTTAGTAGTGACGTTGAATGAATAAATAGAAAGAAGCGCGACCTTATGGAACTATTTGTAGCCGAAAATCCCTCTAATAATTGGATGGCGTTGTTGCTTGCATACACAAAATCCCTCTTACCGTTGCCAGTCAACGTCTAGATCTTGTTGTTACTTCGCCTTAGCTTTTCCGTATACCACTGTGCGTGTTATCATTGATTGAGTACGTATTTACTAGTTTTCCACTGACGATTCGTATTTTATTTTGTTTACTTATTGGCATTTATCATTTGTTTAACTTTATCAGAATAATGTCCGGAAAATATTCGGTCAAATGCAGTTATATTAACTGTAGAAATGTACAAGAAAAGAAAGAAACTGAGGGATCTGTGTCATTTTTTAAATTTTTGATAAAAGACAGTAACCGATTAAAAGAATGGGTAAAGCGCTCCGGAAATATCAAATTGGATTATAACTACCCTGAGGAATTAAAAAATAAGAAAATTTGTGAAAAACATTTTACCACTAGTGATTTATCGTGTTCAGCGAAAACACGAAAACAGCTGCAAAAATATGCACTTCCTGTGCCATATGATGTATCAGGTAAGTTTTTTATTATTATTTGATTTAATCTTTGTTTAATTTTGTTTTTATTCTCGGTAACAATAATTCGGTTTGAGTAGACCTTTTGGGTCCAGGTTATAGTCGTAATGTTAGATCGTTGACTGATAACTCAATCAACGGTTAGGTGCAGTAAAAAATATATACAGTGTGAACCAGAACGGACGCAATATTTGAATATAATTGCGCAAAAGTACGGGGTTTTTGGAGGTATTTTTTATTATTCAGAAGAATGAAATACCTTATTTATTGAATAGATGAGGCTTTTACTTGATGAAGATCCATACTAAATGATGAAATAAAACAATTCAATTTGTTTAAACACCTGATTTGTCTATAAATTAAAATGTGGTAACGACAACTGTGACAAAATTTATATAGGTAGAACTTTTAGGAATTTTAAAACTAGAATTTCAGAACACAAACGTAGCTACGACAACAACAAATTAGATTCCAACTATTCAAATCATCTATTAACAAACCAACACACTTTCGACTCAAATTTTGAAATTTTGCATGTAGAACCCAAATCCTTTAAATTAAATCTTTTAGAAGCCCTCGAGATTAACAAAAACAAATATTCGGGTAATCTGCTTAACGACCAAATAGATATTAATCATTCCCCCTTATTAAACCTTTTTACCTAGAAGATGTGATGGTTGTGGATAAATTTTCCAGGTACTCTTTTTCAATACCTTTGTAACATTCTTAGAATTCCGTATTTAGACACTTTTTGTACTTATCCCGATTTAAATATATTATAATACTTTTGTCAATATCTTAGAATTCCGTATTAAGGCACTATATAAATTTATAAGTTTTCATTGTATCATCACTAGTTTGATAAAGCTACTGTGTAGCGAAACGCGTCACTAATTTTAAATTGAACATCAGTTCAAAATATAATGGAGATTTAAACAAATTAAATTGTTTTATTTCATCGTCTAGCTTAAAGGCCTAACCATTTCGAGATTTGGAATGATATAAATTCTAACAAGTTAGTTTATTTATATTTGTATCAGTCTTTTTGTTTTCTATTATGGACGCACACGAATTCCCGTCAGGATAACCAGTCTACCTGTTTCATAATTAGGGTACGTTAAGCCGTCACTCGAGTTCCCGTCAGGGTGAAAACTGACCTGTCCAATAGGTGTTTATGGTAAATTATCCGAATAAATATAATACATGTAATATAGATAGATATAAATATCAAATCATTTGATATTTTTTCGAGAAGGGGTAGGGAATATACCAAGATTCACATTTTTCCATCCACTTCCCGAACCAATTATAACCCGACAGACCTTGAATATGAAACAAGAAAATAGAAAAAAAAAACTAAAGGTCTGCAAAGCCACCCCAATCGGTTAATCAACTTTTTCATCAGAATTCAGGATTACGATTTACTGGAATTTTCAGAACTATTTAGTTTACCTGGAAGCGGATTAAATAAACTGGACGACAATTCGAGTGCGGGATTAAGATACCGTGTCGGACAGGAACTCGTGTGTATTATATCAGTCATTAAGAAACCTGACAGGAATTCGTGTGCAACGTCTATTATTTTTACATATTCTTTAACAAAATGCATTAATGAGTTTCCTTTCTTGGGACTAAAATTCTTTTTTTTTCTGACACTGTTCGAGATATTCTTGAAATATATTTTCTTCTGATGAATGTTCATCAGTAACTGAATTCATTTTTTACTGTCCTCAAACCTCCAGAATACTAAAAATATAATATGGGAAAAACCTGAATTTACTGTAGGTATTAAGGGTTTAAGATCGTAATCCTCTTCTAAATAGACTTTTATTACCGTTGATTGGGATTAGACATTCGACCGATTTGTTTAACGGACTACGGGAAAAACCTCATTATTACTTGTTTTATTATTACAGAATCAACTACTCCAAAGAAGATTCGTTTACAGGCGAAAGAAACCGAAATAGAAGTTGTACGAGAGGTGTTAACCGATAATCCGTCAACTTCGACCAGTCCACCTATTCTAAAAACGTATGGAAGAAAAAGAAAACACAAACCTGAAGCTGATGATTTTTTACAGTATTCGTCATCGGAGCATTCTTCCAATATTAGCGACAGGATTCTAAGGATGCCATTTCAGACTTTGTCGCCGAAATGTCGTAAGCTACGTTACAAATTAGCTGACCTTAAAAAACAGTTAAACGCGAGTAAAATCCGCAACGTAAGGTACAGTAACAAGAAGAAAACAATAACTGCTCATTCTATTCTTGAAAATTTACTTTCTAATTCAACGTCACAAGTAAAAACCTTCGTAAAAATGCAATGTTTCAAAACTAAGAGACGTGCTTGGACAAAAAACGAAAAGCAACTTGCTCTTTCTATTTATTATAAATCCCCATCCTGTTATAAGTTTTTGCGCAATAACCTGAAATTTGTGTTACCTTCTATTAGGACAAGTCAAGAATGGTTACAAACGGTAAATTTGCAAACTGGGGTAAACACAAATTTAGTGAACCTTCTAGCCCATAAAGTCCAAACAATGACAGCTCTTGAACGACAAGTAGTTGTTCTAATGGACGAAATTTCGTTAAAACAAGATCTGAAACTTAATGAAACGTTGGACGTAAATATTCTAGTTGTCTAATCAACAAAAAAAATATGCAAAAAGTGGTCTTGAAAAAAATACCACAATTTACAGTGTAGGAAAGTATACAAAGCATACAAAATGCATTTTTGACTAAATCCGGAAATGCTAAACTTGCAATAAAAAACTGTTGGAGTTACGAACTATCGCCGTTACCATTTCTGGGGTTACGAACTGTCGCGTTACCCGCCAAAACGGAATAAAATACTATAAACAGACTTGATCAAAATGGAATCTGCCGGTGAAGGATTCCAGGATTTAGGGCACCTTGGAAAATCCGATAGGTTGGCAAATTGTGCGTTGGTTTTTTACGTCCGAGGACTACTGAAACGTTGGAAATTTCCTTTTGCATATTACACGAATAAAGGGCCGGTACCCAAAAATAAATTAAAACTTTTAGTGGAATCAGACCTACAAAAACTACAGGAAATTTCATTAAACCCGCGAGTGATTGTATGCGATCAAGGGTCAAACAATCGTGGTGTATTTTCCCTTTTAGAGGCAACTGAAACCAAACCCTATTTTTACTCAAATGATCGTAAAATATATACAGTATTTGACGCTCCTCATTTGATTAAATCTTTTAGAAATAATTTTGCAAATTTAGCAAACCAATTCAATGTTGATGGGAAATCAGTGGCGTGGAGTGATATAAAAAAGACCTACGAACTGGACCGACAAAGTTCGAGTACTAGGGCAATGCCAAAAATCACTCCTGTTCATATTAATCCTAACAACTTTCAAAAAATGAGAGTTAAATATGCTACACAAATATTTAGCCGCACTGTAGCATCGACGCTTAAAACAGTGTCAATTTTGAAAAGTTTTAACAGTGACACCATAACAGCAACTTCACATTTTGTTCAAGATATGAATGATACTTTTGATATTTTGAACAGTAAAAATTTGGTAGATCCAAATATAAAAAAAAGACCATTATCCATATACAGCGAAGAGCAAGTACAGATATTAGAAAATAAAAAAAGAATGTTTCAACAAATTACTGTATTTTCTAAAGGTAGAGAAAAAACCAAAAGTATCTATTGTATTGGTGGCATGATTTGGACCATAAACGCAATATTGTTGTTGTGGCAGGACATGAAAAAAAATTACAAATTTCTCTCGACGTACAATTTAAATCAGGATCCAATTGAAAATTTTTTCTCTGTTGTCAGACACCGAGGAGGGTACAATCCGTATCCTAATTGTCAACAATTTAGAGTCGCCATGCAACATAATATGTTTATCAGATTGCAAAATGAAAGCAGTGACTCAAATTGTGAATTAGATGAAGAGATAGAGCATCTCACAATTGATGCTCAACCAAAATATGTGGATTCAAGTGAACATGCCAGAGATTTAAATGAAGATGACAGAGTATTAATGGAAGATGAGCCAACAGAGGATGTATTCCTTGACCAGGAAATTTCTGATACAACTTCAATAGAGATAAATCTCGAAACATGTAGTAACGCTTTAGTTGCCGGTTACTTAGGTTTTAGGGTTCAAAAACGGTACAATTGTCAAAGATGTTCAAGTATTATGATAAAATCGGATGAGTCATTTAGTAATATTGAATTACAAATTTTTCACAAAGATTTTGGCAAAGAACAAATTAAATATCTAAAGAAACCTACTCCAAAATTTAATGCAGTGATTCATCATCTACTTAAAAATATTACTATTTTTTATGAGAAATATAAATTGTGTAAAAACATTAAAACTGAAATAAGACAAGAATGTTTTAATTTAATAAAAGACGATATTTGTTGTAATGACAGTCACATGGATTATTTGTTAAAAATATTTTCCAAAATGATGATAGTTCGGATAAACATTAATATTGTACAAGCATAAAATATTAAAAAGGAACAAATCAGAATTAAGACTAAAGAAAGTAGGAAAACAAAAATCTTGTCTTCTATATAAATGAAATATTAACTAATCCGGACAATAGTAGTAATTTATTGAATCTCAATCGTATTTTTATTGTTAATTCTATTTTGTCTGTGAAGTTTATGATACTTTTAACAATCATTGTAAAATTTGATAATAAAAATTTTTGAAAAATTTCTGTTACTAAGAAATCCGTGATAAATTATAATTTTTAAAAAAGTTCGTTTACTCACTGCCAGATGTTACAGTGATTGTTAAAAATGTTACATTGTACTCTAGAATATTTCTAATTTCATTTTGGTTGTTTTTTTAAATTTCACGGAGAGGTTTCAGAAAAAACTAGTCAGATGGGAAACTTATATTACTTTTCTGAAATACCCTGTATATCTGAATTAAACAAACTTTTTCTTTTTACCTGGTAGCCTATATAATGTAAATGTATAGTGAGGAACTTATTTATTTTTTGTTCAAACTAATTGAAAATTTGCAATAGAATACCTATAAAACTATTGTATTGTTTTGTATATAATTTGTGGAAATTTATAAAAATTAAACAAAACAAAAATAAAGAATTTCAAAGATCAGTACAATTCATATTTTATTTTTGTCCGCATCCATACAAAATAGACGCCACCTGTAGAAGATTATTTTCTGAACAATGTCTGAACAATAGGTCTAATCTCAAACCGTACCGATAACAATTTGCTGTTGTTTCCTCATCAACACGATGACCAAAAGTGGCTAGTTTTCGTTTCTCGCGCTAGAGGCGCATCATTACGGCAACTGATTTTTACAATAATAGTGGGGGATCATGAACATTTTAGAACATAGGATTCGCGTATCTTGTTATACTCAATCAACGGTAGTGAGCAGCAAATACTTATTTAATTATCACCATAAATACCTATTTAGCAACAGTATAAATAATTACTTTTCTAGCAACAGTCAACCCATACGATCTTGTAGGAGCATCCATATAAGGTTCCACTAGATTTATTAGGGCCTGTGTTAACTCTTTTGTCAACCGATAGTGCTTAATAAATTCAATGTAACCAAGTTCTTCAAAAGGATTTCTTAATTGTTGGAATCGTCTTCTCCTTGGCCTATTTCCTAAAATTTCAGCTTCTTCCAACGCTGCTAAGCCCGCTAAATTAATCATGTTATTAAACATTTTTATCTTCAATAACCTTCCTATCTAACGAATCAGATGCAATTAGTATATACGAATTCATTCATTCGCACCCCTTTGACCATGCGATGTATTTCCGCACAGAAAACTCGCATACGGATATTTTTCGACTGCTCGAAAATACGGTTTGTTTAATCTCATACGAAAACAGCATAATTCCGTATACGGAAGTCATTCGCAAGAGTTAGAAAATAGCAGCCCAGGTCTGTTTCTATTGCAGACATTTTCCTCGGAGATCAGTTGATTCGTGGGTTGCGTGATGATTGGTTAAGAGAACAAATTTTACAGTCAAACGTTACATCTTTCGAAGAAATATTAAAAAAGGCAACTGCTCTCGAAGCCTCGAAAATAGAGAGTAATCAATTATCTCAGCACTCCAGTTCGAATCACTCGAATTTCAACACAAGTGATATCAAATCAATATCAAATTCTACAAGACATAACAGGAATCGTTCCAGTTTGCAATCAAATTCTCTATCACAGAGTCCAAATCACCAGAATTTGCGATACCGCCGCAGTCAACCAGATTACAAGGCACTTGGTATCGAAAATCTTTGTATTCGATGTGGCAGAAACAATCATAAAATTGGAGATTGTCGTGTCGATAGAAACAAAGTTTCCTGTCAATCCTGCAAGAAAATTGGACACGTTGCAAAAGTTTGTATTACAACATTGTTAAATGCCAATCGCAAAAGATCCGGTATAACAAACACAAGTTCCACATCAGTGCATGTTGTTTCTGACGATCAAACAAGTTCTGATTATGAGTATGGCGTTAACCAGATGGATACATTATATAATCATTTTGAAGTGGTTGATTTATTCTGATAAATATTATATTACGGTGTACCTAAATGGGAAATCTCAACGTTTCGAAGTCGATTCAGGTGCAAAGTTTTCTTTACTAAATGAGGACGATTTCAATAATTTAAATTTGAATGTACCCATGAAAAAATCAAACATAGCTTTCAGATCCTATTCAGGCAATGTAATTCAATCCAAGGGAAAAGTCTCTGTTAATGTTGAATACCGTGGAAAGATGAACTACACATCGTTTCAGTTTCATCAGAGGACATGATGCTCTACTTGGGCGACAATGGATTCGAGGACTAGGTATTGAACTTCATCAAATTGACACCGACATGAAAATCTCAGCTCCAGTATATACCATGCAGCACGTCAACTCAATCGAAAGTATATTCAATCATTTTTCACCAATATTCCAAGCAAAAGTTGGATGTGTTCCAGGACTGAAAGTTACACTTCAACTAAGAAAAGGCGTTAAGCCCTCGTTTACAAGAGAAAGAAGTGTACCATATGCACTCCGGGAACTTGTAAACAAAGAACTGGATTCCCTAGAAGCAGATGGTATTATATCATTAGTTCCTACAAGCGACTGGGGTTCACCTTTAGTCGTAATTCCGAAAGCAGATGGAGGTGTTCGATTATGTGTCGATTACAAATGTGGGGTTAACGAAAAACTAGTTCAAGCAAATCACCCAATACGTCGCATAGCCGATGTCTTCTGTAAGCTTGATCTCTATAAAGCTTATCTACATCTACAAGTAAATGAAGAAAGCAGTGCCATTCAAACAATTTCAACCCACCGTGTCACTTATCGCATGAATCGTCTCAGTTTTGGAATAAAGACAGCTCCATCTGAATTTAATCGCATTCTTTCTCCCGATTTTTCTACTATTTCATATCCTCTTCGATGTTTGCTTAGAAAAAATAAACGATGGTCATGGACAGCACTGTGCGAATCAGCGTTCATAAAATTAAAGGCTGAGCTTTGTAGCAATCGTGTTATTATACCCTTCGATCCCTGTTTACCACTTGTTTTAACCACAGATGCAAGTCCCACTGGAATAGCCGCAGTACTCAGCCATACTATAGACGGAGTTGAAAGACATATAGGCATATGCTTCGCGTTCGCTTACAGCCTCTGAAAGCAATTATAGTCAACTTGACAGAGAAGCTCTTGCAATCATTTTTGGTGTTAATCACTTTTATAATTATTTATTTGGAAAGCATTTCTTACTTATTACCGACAATGAGCCAATTTCAAGAATTTTTCATCATCATAAAGCACTTCCACAAATGACGTCTTCGCGTTTACTTCGTTATGCATCATTTCTCTCAGGTTTCAATTATTCCGTCCAGTTCAAGACAGGCAAAGAAAATCAAAATGTTGATTGTTTGTCTAGAGCTCCAATTAAAAATTCGAATATTTCAACTGATAATCGTATTGGTGATGAAGTGAATCAAATATATGATCAAGTATAATTTTTCAAATCTCAGGCGAAAAAGTTACATCTACGATAATTAAAAAAGAAACGAAAAACGACCCTGATCTCAGCAAAATTGTTCAGATGTTGAAAAAGCAATCAATGGACTCTGAATACACATTGATTGACGATATACTTTTTAGGATGGATAGAATTGTAATTCCAGGAAGTTTAAGATCCAGTATACTTGAGGAACTAGATGAAACACATCTGGGAATTACAAAAATGAAGCAATTGGCACGTCGCTATGTGTATTGGCCTAGCATTGACCGGGACATCGAAAAACTGGTCAAAAGTTGTGAAAACTGTGCACTAACAAGATCAAATCCACCTAAGGTACCTGTTCATCCATGGGATTTACCTACAAGTAATTGGGAGGGAATCCACGTTGATTATGCAGGTCCTTTTGAGTCATGCTATTTCTTAGTATGCATCGATGCGAAATCAAAATGGGCAGAAGTTAAAATATTAAAGGATGCACCAAATAGTTTAACGACGATTAGATTATTGGAAAATATTTTTGCAGTACATGGGTATCCATTGGAAATAGTTTCGGACAATGCATCCATTTTCAAAAGTGAAGAATTTCAAAAATATTGCGAATTCAATGGAATATTCCAAAAATTTATAGCTCCAGGACATCCGGCGACAAATGGACTCGCAGAAAGAAACGTGCAGACTTTGAAGCATAGATTGAAAGCGAGTATGCATGACAGTACGCCTATTCAAGACAAAGTTCAAAACATTTTGTTTCGGTATCGCGCGACACCACTAGCTTGTGGTGAATCTCCTGCAGAGTTGTGTATTTACACCGGAAGATGCGAATCCGTTTGGATGCAATTTTTCCTTATCGACCCCAAGTCTCACAGACTCCATACAAACCGGTACGTTCATTTCAAGTGGGGGAGAGGATCCAGGCTAGAGTTTTCATAAATAACAAACATATATGGCAGCTCGAAAATGTCGAGAAGAAACTTGGGAAACTTCATTATCTGGTACTTTTAGACATAGGAAGAACATTAAAAAGACATGTTAACCAATTGAAATCAACGCTAGTCCGGAAAAAGTTAGTAACGTTTGAACCCAGTCAGTCATTCGATGTTCCAATACTTCCAGCAGTACCTCAAATTAATCCAGATTTATTGAATCATCGTCATTTAGTTGAACCAACACCTGATGCGTCATTATTACGACCTCAAAGAGAAAGACGTCCACCTGCTTGGTCCAAAGACTACGTAATGGCATAAAATACGAATTCAAGAGTATGTTATATATGTATATCGGAATGTTAAATGTTTATATGTTTTAAAATTTGTCTATTTATATTGTGAAATAGTTTCGTAATAAGGAGGGGAGAATTGTTGTGACCTTTATTAGACTTGTTGATATTAATCATAAAATAAGTATGTCATCGAGTTCTGTCAAAGTTTATATTGAATAAAAAATGCCTATTTCTAAAAGATGGAAATAATTCAGTTTCAATCATTAGTTTAGACCCTTCTCAGAATTATAATAGATGCCTACCCTCTTCCATTTATCAATGGTATACTGGATAAACTGCGAAAGGCCAAGTATAATTTCAGTTTAGATTTGAAGAGTGGGTACTGCCAAGTTCCGTTAATACCAGAAAGCAAACCCATTACCGCCTTTACCGCACCGGGACGTGAATTGTTTCAATTCACGTTTCTTCCATTTGGCTTACACTCTGCACCTGCCACGTTTCAGAGACTGTTTGATCAGTTAATTGGTCCAGGTTTAGACCCTTACGCTTTTGCTTATCTGGATGACATCATCGTTCTGGGAGAATAACCTTCGAACAGAATTTGGAAAAACTATCCGAGGTGTTCCGTCGATTACGAGGGGCACGGCTGAAACTCAACCCGGAGAAATGTCACTTCTGTTTACCGTCCATGAAATACTTAGGCCATGTAGTCACTGGAGATGGAATCCGTACCGATCCAGAAAAGGTCGAAAGTATAATTAAATTTGCAGCCCCGAGAAATATCCGATAACTAAGAAGGTTTTTAGGTATTGCATCCTGGTATAGGAAGTTTGTGCCATCGTTTTCATAAAAGGTGGCACCGTTAACGAAATTACTCCGAAAGTCTCAGCGACGGAAGTGGGCTGAAGCACAAGATGCTGCTTTCGCCAAGATTAAAACATGTCTGTCATAAGCATCTGTTTTAAGCTGTCCTGATTTTTCCGTACCGTTCACTATACTGACCGATGCCTCCGAATATGGTTTGGGAATAGCCCTTACCCAACAGAAGGATGGTCATGAGCATGTGGTAGCATATGCAAGTCGCACCCTGAGTCCTGTCGAGAAGAATTACTCCGTCACTGAAAAATAATGTCTTGCCATTGTTTGGGGTATTGAAAAGATGCTTCCTTATTTAGAGGGCTACCTTTTCACGGTTGTTACCGATCATCAATCTCTTAGATGGCTGCATTCAATACTAGTCCGTCCGGACGTTTAGCTAGGTGGAGTATTTTTATGCAGCAGTATGATTTCGAAATGCAATACCGTAAAGGTGCGCTAAACCGTGTAGCCGATGCCTTGTCAAGAAATCCGAAGTCGAGTCGTTTTATTTCTTGTTATTAATTCAACTCAAATTAAAATGCTCATCTTCTGTATGTTGCCTGTGGTATATTCATTATTCTTTTTGCCATTCTTGAGAAATTCAACCACAATCTTTTTTTAATAACTTTATAAAATGCTATAGAAGTCGCTACGCGCAGCCCAAGAAAAAGTCAGCCATCGATGAAAAGTATCCAATAAATCCAAGAAAATTGAGATTTTTTAGGTAAAATACATTTAATCCATATAAGTAGTTTAAATGTACAACTTTAAAACTTATAACTACTATCGTACAAATCCTGGTTATCTATTTGGATATTCGAATAATCCATTTCACTTGCGTCGACATCGACTTCTTTGTGCGTCTTCATATGTTTATCAAGGTAAGAATTTTCCAAAAATCCTTTATCGCAAATCGGACATACGTGACATCTATCGCCGATGTGAATTCTTTCGTGTACTTTTAGATTATAACTGCAATTGAAAGCTTTTCCGCAGTAACTGCATATATAGGGTTTCAATCCGCTATGAATCAATACGTGTTTTTTTAAGGTGGTTCTATACGAAAATAATTTCGAACAAGTCTGACATTGGTAAGATTTCGGTAAGGGAACTTTTCTGTGTTTCATCATGTGCCTGAAAATTGGAAAAAATAATATAAATGCACCATTTTTGGAATCAATTGAGGCAAATTTTTAAAAATTTATAAAATAGAAATATTTCATTGTTAAATTACCCATTTGTAGATGTGTAATTTAGTTCTTCAACAAATACATACTGTAAAGAAAATATCGAGAAATGATTATTTAAAAATCACATTTGAAAAAATAGTCGAAATAATTTTGATCGAAAGTTGGCTCAACTGTCCTCTTTACTAGCGGCAACTCTGAACCTACTATCTGGGCAGGAACTCTGAAAGCTGTAGACATTGTGTGCAGATGGTGTGACAGGCATCCACTCTCCATTAATCCCACTAATATGCCTCTTTCACGATGAGAGGAAAAATAAATCGTAAAGAACCTGTGCTATACAGTCAAAGCATTTCATTTGTAGAAGAGACAAAATATCTAGGCATTACACTGGATGAAAACGCCCAACACCTATTTGGAAAAAGTAATCAGCAAAGATAATCTAGCATTGTGAAGATGCAAGACTTCTTGGAACAAATTGGGGTATGATAACCAGACAGATCTATTGCCTGTACGTGGCGGTAGTCAGCCTGTCTGGCGATTACGTGTGAACGTGTGCAATTCGCACTATTCCCACGGTGGCCAATAATAAAAAAAGAAACTTACGTGTAAATATTGGAAACGTACAATCCACAAACTGTACACAAAGCTTTCATTTTGTCATTTGGATGTTTCGATGCTTTATGGTAAATAATATTTTTAAACGTAAGATTACAAATGGGACAATAGCCTGAATTTTTATTTCCTTTAAAATGTACGCCATGTATGTGCAGTTGACGAGTTCTTGCGTTCAAGAATACTTTATAACAATATTTACATTTATATACTCCCCATTGATGACAAACGTGTTCGACTAATTCTTTTTGTGAAAATCCTTGTCTGCAATATTTACACCTAAAAAAAGCAAATGTTGAAAAATGTGACATATCGCACAATTTAAATGGTTCGATATTTATAACATGTTTGCAAATTAAAATAGTTCATTTGCCCTATAAAGTGATACGTATGCACGGGAAAAATGTATGTATATAGGGGTGACAAAGACTAGTAGATTCGTTAGCCGAATTTTAGAGCACCCTCAGACTTCAGATTAGATAAGTGCCCTTCTTCTATACATCCTCCTAGGTGTTGTGTCATGGGATTCTGTATTGCTATGCATGGAATGAAGGAGGTTTCTTCTTCCATTTCACAGAATTTACCTTCTTTCATTTCACAGAATCTACCTTCTTCTTGCTTGACTATCCGACAATATGATAATCCTTTGCCTTCTATTTACTGATCATTTATTCTTTTTATCGAGCGTTTTATATTTAATGGACGTTTGCTCGACGGTACCGGGATAACTAAGGTGGGTTAAACGTGGGAGATTAAAATAACCCACCATTATAAAATGTAAATTAAGATTAAATAATTACAATTATCAATAATATATTGTGAATGATTTGAAAATTATATAAATCAACCAACAATAGACGATTTTTTCTTGCATATACCAGGCATACTTTGGTATCGTTATATGTCGGTATATGTCGACCAGAACAGCTAGAGTGTTGAGAATAGAGCGTTTCCAAGTGACGTCATCTGGCGCCATATTGTCAGCTGATCACGGACAACCTTCAGAAACATGGAGGGAAATAGCATTTTTCACTGATTTAAATATAAATCGAGAACAAAAGTTAATTGGTTTTGGTAAATTTGTGTACTAGTGCCTATTAGTTGAATACTATAATAATTTGAAAAGTGTAAAAATGCAATTGTTATGAGTTTTATCGTGTTGTATTTGTGAAGGTTGTCCCGTGACAGAAATTCGTCACGATGACGTACTTGGAACAGGTCAATAGTTTGCGCGTCAGCAAACTTCTTGTTACGCTGACGGAGCTCAGTCGGTAAAAGTTTGCCAGACAACGCACTTCGACAAATTTGCAGTGGCGTAGTTACATTTTTAGTATTCTTTTTAGTTAATTAATTTATTAGTATTTACAACTTCAAGATTCGGTTTAGTTAGGTATTACTGGTATTAGTTTTACATTTTTAATATTCTGTTTAATTATAAATTTTTTGAAAGTAAGGTTCTGCTACCAAACATTTATTAAAATAATTATTGTAATCCTGATTTTTGAATTTAAAGAAGAAAGAGAGAAAATGTTATAACAAAGTTTGATTATTCAGTTTAAGTTGATTATTTAGTTTTTTATAATATATCCATTTACATTTTAAACTTTTTTAAAATATAAGATCTCCTAGGGCACAACACCTAAAATTCCTCCAGAAAATAGGTCTGAAGGATCTACTAGTCTCCGAGAATTTCCTCGGGAAATAAGTACAAAAAAGTACTAAGGTTTCTTACTTACAAAAAAAATATAAAATATTTTTTGTTCCAGGTTTACGAACCTGGTTTCCGCTACTTTAGGCATATGTTTAAATTATGTAGCCCGCATTGCCAAGGAGACAAAAATGCTGGAAAAAGGTGAGACCGAATCTTTCACAGCCCCTCAAAAAAAGGCCTAGTATAAAAAAGAATTGCACTAGATGATTTGGAGAAAACTCACCTTAGAAAAACAATATTAGATTTTCACGTCTCTGAACAAAGAATACCTGCTTTACAGCAGGTTTACGCAACGTTTCATTCCGAATATGATTATGAGGGAGGAAGAGAGTCTCTGCGACAAGAAATACGAGCACTGGGATTTTGCTGGAGAAAAACTGAAAGCGATAGGCATTGGCATTTTTAAGACAAATGAAAACATTTAGAGAAAAAAAAGGCTGATTGTTTATACTGATGAAACCTATATTCACTCTACTCACGCACATGAGAAAGGTTGGAGTAAAAGCGGTGAATATTCAACTGAAACAAATTTTAGTTAGATTCCCTTTGCAAAAAATAGAATCTTTACGCTTCACCATCTTGTAGCCGTCTAATAAACACAAGTTCGAAATATTTTTTTGGCTATCAAAAGTTGGTTGTCTCTGTGTTATATACGGTTAAAAACCACTTGCAGCGATTAGAGAAATTGAATAAAGATGATAACGAAAAGAAAGGAGAAGTGATACTAAACGAAGTGTACTCGACTCCGAAGCTGTGTATGCTCTGGTCCCATACTTCTAGTACGGTTTCGCAAGTCGAAATAGTCAAGTACCCTTACTAGGTATACCATAGTATATGTGGTATACCAAGAAAAAATCGTCTAATGTGCCTCACACACAGAGTGATTACTTGTACCATGCACCTCCCAATTATTTAACTTACCTTTTATATCTGTACTTTGTTGAATAAGTACGATTTTCCGTATGGATAGTCATGTGACGAGAAAGATGTTTCGGATTTGAAAATTTTTTGCTGCATTCGACACATTTATGAGGTAGTTCACCTCCTTCGTGGGTTAACAAATGACACTCGTAGTTGGCTTTGATCACAAAACCTTTATTACATTTCTCGCATCTGCAAACAAATAGAGTCAGTTAAAAATATAAATTAGAAATAATAATTAATAAGCATGTACCTAAAAGGAAAATGTTTACTGTGTATCAGTATGTGAGACAACAAATAACTTTTCTTTTTGAAAGTACGATGACATTTTTCGCACTTGAATTGATCGTGCGTCAAGTGATGATGGACGTGCAATATATATTCAGTAGCTTTAAACTCGTAGCTGCAAATGGGACATTTATGCAATTTTTCACTTTCTCCACTCAGTAGACCTTTGACGTCGCGCGCAGGTGCGTAAAATCGTGTTTTCGGCGATACTTTTGGAATATTTAAATACTTTTCTAAAGTTTTGTGCGATTTAACGTGCGGTATGAGTTTGGACATCGATACTTTAATCCAACATATTGGACAAGTATGTAGTTTCATCTTCTGTTTTTTAGTTTCAATTTTAGATAGGTTTCTATATGTATTTGATGGAATTGTATTAACAAGTTTTGGTAAATCTTCATTCTTAACTTGTAAAATATCAACATTTTCCGTACCAATATCAATTTCACATTCTTCTGATTCTACTTTACAGCAAACTTCATTCTCTAAAATATTTTGTTTAGTGTCATCATGGTCTTTTGATGCAGAACCCGAAATATGCTGTTTGTCCTCATTTTCCAATGGTCCATTAACGTAGCTACGTAAGATAGATGAAGCTTTGTTAAATGTATATTTAAAAGTTATGAATAATTTCAAATGATTTTGACATTGCGGACATATTTGGCGTGGAAAATTGTCATCAACGTCAACCTAAAAAGAAAAAAAAATTCATATTTTTACGTCAAACAATACATGTTGTGCTCAATGACGTATTAAAGATAGACAAGCTTTGTGTACATTTTTGTTGTCCCCAACATATTTAAGACGAAACTCGCCTTACATGATGCCAAATCTCGAATAACAATACCTAATCGTAATTATGATTATATTTATGATTTTTGTAGTATTTTACGTTTAAAAGGTAAGAAAAAATGAGAAAAGCATTTAAAATAGGTGTGACCAGCCTAAAGTCAAACTCGTTATTTCTTTTGGTTAGGCTTTTTCATTTTCTATCAATATCAAATAGTAAAATAGTTTATAAATTTTCAGCATGGCAACCTCGAACTACTTTTTGAGATCTGTCAATATGATTTTAATTATAATTGAGCTTTTATTTGGTTTTGTATTGTAATTTGTTTATTTAAGTGCTTAGAAGACATTTATGATGGTGAGAAAATGTGTAGTTTGTAAAAATACATGAAATAAGAAAGATAATCGGTCATTTCACAAGTAAGGTTATATTAACATTAGCGTAGTATAGGTATAAGACGAGGGATTAGATATTTTGGAGAAATATATAGACATTCGACTTCACTACGAAATAGGAATTCAATAAATTAAAAACTACTGATAAAGTGATTTATTAAATAGTTCGATTTTGGGCGTTAGTTACTTTATGTTGTAATCCTTGTTATATAATTGTAAATAATTAATTGTCGAGAACAATAAATATTTATTGCGATTATTGTTTTAATTCTTCTATTTTATTGTGTATCAATTTAATGAACTTCCATTTATTCCTTAGTTTTGTAAGAATAAAATAAAAATACTTTCAATATATTATTAACCTGTTTATAATATGTACTGCAAAACTTGTTTTAACTTTAAAATCCTTCATAGGTATGTTTTAAAAATTCACCTATCAAGAGTTGCGATTTTTGATATAATTTACACTTATTCAAACGTACGTCATTTAGTCTATAAAAACGTTTTTCATAAAATAGTTTAAATGAACCCTTCCGAAATGATACGCTACCGTGCATTGTACTCGCATTGATTTATGTTGCGACCAAAACATTGTATAGGCAATAATGTGTGAAGGCTGGTCTATCTTTAATACGTCATTGGTTGTGCTTCTACAATATCTGCCCCTAGAATTACAAGAAATTTTAAATATTTGGCGAAAAAAACTGAAGTTTCAAAAATTAATACCAATAAGACAAAAGTTATGAGAATTGGTGAAGACCAGAAACTAATAAGACAGAAATTAACGGAGAAAGAATAGTACTAGAAAAATTTTTCGCCGTGTATACTTATGAGCAGAGCAAATTATCCCCTGTGATAATATCCAAGAAAGAAAAAAAAACTCAAATATCTAGGAATTTCGATAAACTGGGAAGGAAATGTGGAAACTGAAATAAAAGACTATCTATGTACGTATGTATATTGGGGTGACATTCACTAAGATCTAAAAGATCTGTTGTGCCCTAGGATTCTGAATTGCTGTGCAATTCGCAAGTATGTGGATGTGGATACCACAGAATCAACATTCTTCCTCCACTATTTTGAGCTTTTTCAGGTGCCCATTCAGGCGACAATGTCTCGTTAGGACCACTGTTAAAATTCTTAGTGCAGTTTTACTCTAAGTTAGGCATTCATTTGTTCTCATCAGGAAGTATATTTGATTGTCTAAGCCGTACTAGATCTTTCCAATAGTCAGATCTTCTCTTTTTTCGGCTTTGTCTATTTCTTCCAATATTACATTGGAGCTGATATAGCAAAATGGTTACGGCGCCAAAAGAGTGTTTCAGCTCTCCTCTTTGCTAGTTCATCTGCTATTTAATTTCCTTCTATTTCAGTGTGTCCTGGAATCCACAGTAAGGTCTACATTGTTCTCGCCTAGTTCATTGAGTTGCCTAGTCATTCCCATACCAATTTGGAACTGATTACAAAAGAACTCAGTGCTTTAATGGCTGCTTGACTATCCAACATGATGATAAGCCTTTGCCTTCTATATCCTTTATCAATATTGAACTCGGCACACTTTCCTATGGCGTGAATTTCCGCTTGAACGATAATTGGGGTATTTCCCAAGCTTTCAGCGTGTTTGGTTCCTGGCCTGTACACTCCTATCCCAATTCCTTCTATATTGCTTTTGAACCGTCTGTATACTATTTAATGCCAAGTCTGGATCCCATTCCTTCTTGTTGCTTAATTCCGTAACGAATTTCTTCGAAATGTAATACTTTTTCATCACACCTTCTTGTGGTATGTCCCAGGTTTTCTGATTTCTTAAAAGCGAGGAGGTGGTTTTTCTTAATGATTCCCTCTCTACTTAGTCTGTATCTTGTACTTTCTGCAACACTTTCCACCATAGGTAGTGGTGTGAGGTTGAGAATCACTTCCATGGCCGCCGTTGGGCATGTTATCATTGCTCCTGTAGTGCATATACAGGTTAATCTTTGAATTTTGGAGAGGTTTTTTTCGTCGTGAATAGGCTAGTTATACATACTACTCCACGCAATGGCTCCATAAGTAAGAATTGGTCTCACTATGGCAGTGTACATCCAGCTCACAATTTTTGCTTTGTATATAATCTCCTTTTCGTGTTTGTTCCACAAGAGTTTACTGTCTAGAGTCAAACCTAGATATTTGACTTCTTGTCTCCATTCAACGTCACTCCCATCAAGTTTAATGGTTTTGAGGAGAAATTTTCTTTTCTTAGTGAAGGTTAATAGGATGGTTTTGGTGGGGTTGACGTTAAGTTACACTTGCCTACACCAGCTATTTGTATAGTTCAGACCCTTTTGTACGCTGACACAAAGAGTATTCTCGAATTTTTCTTGACTGTTATGACAATGTCATCGGAATATCCTTGGCAGGTTATTCCGAGGTCAGTCAAACCCAACAGGAGTTCATCAACTGACAGGCTCCACATTATTGGGGATGCTACTGCTCTCCCTGTGGACATCCCCTGGTTGTGCAGATGCAAACAATGCCTTTACTCGTCCTCGTCTCTGCTACTCTAGAGGTGAGCAGTACCGAAATCCATTTGGATGTTTTGCTGTCTACACCTCTTCTATTTAATGCTCTTTTGTTAGCCTCATGTGGAGTATAGTCAAAAGCTCCCTCTAAATCCAAAAATGCACAAACTGGGCAGACTTCAGCAATTTTGAATTGGCTTGGATATGTACTTTGTTGAAAACTATTACTCATTTATGATTTTTGTCAAAAATAGAGTTATAAATGGAGCTACAAGTTTTAATGTGTATGCATGGATCTCATCTCCTCCTCCTGCTTTATTTTTTAGACCTTCAATTGTTTGACTTACTTCTTGATTATTTGTGGGAAATTGTATTCACATATTTAACATAACAGGTTTCACCTCTTAAAACCACACCTAGAGGAAGTTATTTCAAAAGTTTTTTTCAGTGCTTTTTCGGGGCCGATTGCTTACCCTAGCAACAATGTATTTCTTATGGAAATGTCAAAAGGGGTCCCTTCTGGTGAGAAGGTTATTCAGTGGCTATAGGCATGAAGACCTGATTTTGACAGCCTATAAATAATAATTAGCTAAAATTGTTTTCTCCAAATTAATCGGATGGGCCCGAAAAGAGTATGAGAGGCAAGGGTACTAATTTTACAAAAACTAAATAAGACTTGATTAGAGGCAGTAAAAATGACAAAAAACAAAAAATATTGGGCATAGTTTGTGCATCACACATAATGAACATCTTACACAGGTAGATGGGATAAAAAATAAAAATGTTAACAATTTTTGAATGGAGATTGTTTCTTGGACGTATGCATCTCGATTAGGATTGAAAAAATTCTTTAAAAATTTTAAAAAAAATTATATAGATATAAAAATCATATTATAAAAAGCATCATGAGCTTCGATCATTAAACAGACTAGAAAAATAACCCTCAATACTGACAACACACTTTTTTTGTAACCAACATCCCGGAGTTCAGAACTGTTATCAACTTGTTCACCTGTGAAACGATGTTTTGTAAACTTTTTCTAATCACAAATGTATCCTTAGTTGGTTTACATTCAAATTAATACACAAAATTTACAATAGTTCAATAGAAGATCCATATTGCCATATTAACAAACATCTGTAAATTAATGTAAATATTCGATATAAGCGGAGTTAGCACATTTACTGAAAAATACTAAAACCTTCACATATTTACATGCTGTTTATGAAAATTCACTCATTATGTAGAAATGAAGATTTGTATACCTACTGCTAAAGATTAAATAAATTTCTGGACAATTTTATTGAAATAAAACGAACATTTTTGGGTGCCAGACTTTTGCATTATTTATGTACCAAATATATTATTTGAGTCTCAACATATGTAAATTTTCTGAAACAACTAAGAAAATTCTTATTATTCGGTTAAATTGTATTTAGAAAATGGTGATTTGCTGTGAAGTGTCGAAGGAAAATACAAAAGTGCTGTTTACAATAAATCGTTTCCCAGGTAAACAAGCTCAGGAACAGTTCTGAACTTTAAGATGTTGACTTAAAAGCAAAGTGTGTAATTATCCAAATAGTCTGTTTAATAATTCAAGTTCATCATTATTATTTTTTAAATAATATTAAAATATTTGTTTAAAACTCACCCTATCACCAACAATAGATTGAATAGACTCTAGAACAGTCATTTCAAGGATATTTTTATTTTCAAACATTAACTTTTCTTTCATTGATACCAAATTATCCGATATTTTTAGACAAACCCTACAAATCCTGTGAATACTTGTAAGATCTATTAAATAGTTTGATTCTGTACCTACAAACAATTGAAAAATTTCGATTTGTCTGGTACTGTGAAAGATAAAACTTACTTGTACTATTATCTCCACTACTTTCTATATTAAAAGATAACCCTGTTTTGGTCAACAGTTGCTTTAAAAGTTCATTTTCTTTGAATAAATCATTGTATTCTGAGGAATCTACAAGTATTAAATCATCACTTGGTTTTTCATGTAATTCAGTGGCTGGTTCATCAACACTTTTGTATGTATTGTCTTGAGGCTCCATTTTTACATCTACATATTCAACTTCTATATTAGGATTTTGGGTTTTGATGTCTTTTAAGATATGTACATTTGTTAAGTCATCTTTAGGAGAGATTAATTTAGCTGAAATCAAAATAATTAAATAAGTACTAGTTTGGACAAAAATTACAGAAAGGCATTAATTCTAGTTGTTAAACTATCAAACATATTACAAACATGTACATAATTATTTTAGTATGTTTTCAAGGAGATTTTTTAACTGTAAATCTAGACAACAGATATTTTTGGAAATAGAGAAAAAATGAGCAAAGGTTGCGGATGTGCATTCTATGATTCTAGCATATCCTATAAGTTTTTACAGCAATTCCCAAAGGAAACCTCAATCTACACACTAGAAAGTTGACACTGTATTGTATGCCATGAAATATGTTACTTCAGATTTAGCAAAGAATACAGTGATTTTTACAGATAGCAGAAGCCTAGTGGATCGTCTAACACATATTCAGACTACTACAAAAATATCTCATTTGGAATTAGATATACTTAAAAAAACTATAACATAATACAACAAAATAAAAATATGATTGTGGTTTGGATAAAAGGATACTCCGATATAAAAGGAAATGAAATAGCTGACACTTTGGCTAAATCATCAATCTCTTCAGGGATATCAATAAAAACGAGATCAGTGCCATATACTGATCTTAAGAGTATATTCAGAAATAATTTGCTACTTGAATGGCAAAGTTCTTACGAAAATATCATACAGGGTCAGAACTATACAAGTTGCCAAGCTAAGCTTCCAACTATAAGATGGACACTATAATAAAAATAAGATCAGGACATGCAATGACCCCATTATATAAACATAATAAATATGGGAATCACTGAAAACCCCATATGTGCCTGTGGAGAATATGGTGACTTAACCCACATAATTATAGAATGTTCCCTATTACAAGGCAATCTAGATATTTTGTATAAGGAATTAAAGTTGCATTTCCCTATAAATCTAAATCAAATTGCACCTATTCAGTAAAAATACTAATATTTTATATTGTTGATACAAACATATTAAAAGATGTAAGATGAAATTGTAATTTACCACTAACCCCATCTTGTAAGCACTCTTGCGAACAAATGTATTAAATATTATACGTGCAAAAAATATAATAATGAAAAATTGAAAAAAAAATATATAAATAAATAAATAATTAATAAACACAAAAAAATAAGTGCAGAATTGAAAATTAAAAAAAATGTGGAAAAAAAATAAATAAATAAAAATATTTAAAAAAATAGATTAAATAGATGCAAGGTTTTACTTACTAACTTAAAAATAAAATTTTACCTTTGTTTAATAACTGAGAAAAAAGGGTTCTGGCTAATTTGTTTCGGCCAAAGCCAACCAACTAGACAAAAAAAGAGTACTAGTTTGCACAAATTAACGAAAATATGTGATTTTAAAGTTCATTATTTTCATATTTAGGAAAAAATCAGTATAAATAAAAAATTAATTGAAAGAATAAGGTTTTTTGAAACTCTGATAATCCCTTTATTTGTATTTGTTATTTTAATGTATATTGTTTATTATTATTGAGCACAAATTTATTGTTGCTTTTACTAAGTACCTATGTATTTTTTCCGCCGAATTGGGATTGCCCCTATATACATTGAATAAAAAAATAATAAACAAAGTAATTACAGAGAAAAGTATTGAGTTTTTCCAGTATTCTGCACAAATTTCCTTCTTATTTATTTACATTTTCAAATTAAAAAACCACTTACCAACTTTGGAACCAGGTTTTGTGCGGTGTAGAATATTAGGTCTATCAGATGAATACTCATGCACTTTCTTTTTTTTCATAGTAGTTTTTTTAGGATTTTTGATAAATGTATCAGAATTTTCTGTCGTCATTGCACTTCTTTCTTCTACACCTAAAAATGTAATAGAAATCATTTAAAACAATGAAAAGGTAATTATTTTTTACTATATTTGAATATTTTACTATTGCCAAACATCTATCTATTAAACAGACTGTTTAAATCATTATCAATCCCCCACTTTTCCAGTAACTTCTGGGGTTCCTAAAGGGTCCATTAATATTTAATCTGTTCATAAATGACATGTTGTTTCCAAAACAGTCATACTTTATTATTTGCTGATCTAGGTCTGACTCTAGACAGTAAACGTCTGTGGAACAAACACGAAAAGAAGTTTACGTACAAAGAAAAAAAGGGCTCCAATGGTGTGCAGGAACCTGGCTATGGAGCCATTGTGCAGAGTAGAAGGACTAGCCTATTGGCGACAAAAGACAACTTCTCTAGAGTTCAAAGACTAGCCTGTATATGCATTAAGGCAATGAAAATGAGAAATAATCCAACGAATATCACATGAGAATGACAAAAAAGAGAAAATAATTCTCCAGATCTTTTCTCAAACCTGTTGCCTTTTGGCAATGGGTTTTTGAAAAACTATCAAATTATGTTCACTTTATTGTCACTCTCTTTAGATATTATTTCTGAAAATTGTACACATGGAAATGGAATCAACATAAGCAGATAGAATAAAAAATGAAGATAATGTCAAAGCCGAATTTTTCCATACCTATACAATAATAAAATATGAATAAATTTTTTGGTTAATAATTAATAATTATTAATCAAGGTAGTCTCCACTCCAGGATTATGCTCTCAGAGCTTCTGGACGAATATCATCTACCTTGTACTGATGAGGCGCAAATACTCCGAAACCATTCTACAAGTGATGTTATTCCTTCTAATCGCAAATCAGAATGGTTGGTTCTATCTTAGAGACATACCAAACCTGTTTACTTTAGAAATGTAATTCAATGTCTGTCGGGGCATACAGCCCAAGAAGTAGTTGTTGCTTCTTAGTGGACGGTCTGTTCTTTGAAATTTATTTTTCAAATTTGTAAAGTGTTATAATAGTATTGAACTATTATTTTTTGACGTCTATAGATCACGCTTTACTAAAATATGACAATTATTTACAGGTAACTGTAATTAAGTAAATTAACAATATTTATATTTAATGCAAAAAACACAGTAAGAGTTGATACTGCCACAAAGTAAACTCATTACAAATGTGGACAACAATTAAAGATATTCTAATAAATAATCAAACTTAATATTTACCAGAGTGAACAATTATCTTTCTTGGGGGATAATTTATCGAAACATGACTGTGTCGTTTTAGTCCTAGAAATTTCGTAGGTACAGCTAACTCGAACAATCTCTTAGAGCTTCCACCCTTGGTCATAAATTTATCTTCAAAATGAAGTTCACACAGCTTGTAATTTTTTTGAAGTTGAATCATCGTCTTTCCAGACAAATCTTCACGATTACAAGCCTGTAACCATAACTGGGATCTAAAACATTTTTATGTTAAGACAATAGGTAAGGCATATGCTAATTCAAAGAATAAACAAATACTATTTGCTGGTGTATCCTTTGCTAATATAATATGTATATTGTTAGGTAGAATAAGTCAACACAACAATTATTAACCTATCACAAAAACTGCTCACGTCATGAAATTTCTATTCAGTGTAATATCAGACAAAGAATACTCCTTAGTTGGTGTATTCTGTGGTAATATCAATATAAATGTCTACATTTTAAAGAATAACTGAAACTGAAACGCTTACCTAACAGGGTCTTTCGGAAATCCAAACAAAGATATACCTTCTCCTGTTCCTGAGTGACATCCCCGAACAGCACAAGTTATTCTTCCCATAGCTTTCTTTAAACAAGTTTGTTGTTAGACGACGTGAAGGGGTTGTGTTGTGGGTTGTGGTACTTGTGGTGTGAGTATCTTATTATAAAAATGGCGATATTTTTCAGACATGCGCATACAAAAAATGATCTGAAGCTTCGTGGTGTAAAAACTGTTTATAAATATTATTCTATGGTGGTGTATTCACAAGATTTGTGAATTGTGGGTGTATTAGTATTCTTTGGTGTAACATAAAATATATAAATATCTATTATAGAGAATTTGGAATATCCTTTACCGAGGGCTGAAAAAATTTTCTGCAAGCTTCATACAGGAAAATAGTATACTAAATTAGATTTGTGTACGGCTTATAATCAATTTGAAGTACACAGCATAGATTAACAACAATAAAAATTAGGTACACAGGGAAACAAGTAAAATTTTAACGTGTAGGGATTGTATACCGTTAACAGACTTCCATTTGGAATTAAAGTACCTAGAGCTAGTTTTATATTTCAAAGACATTTGGAACAGCTTTTAAAAGATATACCCTCTTGTATTTGTTATTTAGATGATATTAACAGGTGAAAAAGAAGAGTACTGGAACAGCTAAAAATAGCTGGACTGACCGTAAAGTTGGATAAATATGTGAATTTTTCAAATCAGAAGTTGAATATTTGGGTCATGTGATTGGCAGGGATGGATTAAAAACAAGCGAGAAGAAAATACAAGCGATTAAAAAGGCACCAAGACCAGAAAATCTAACGGAGATGAGATCTTTCCTTGGCATGGTAAACTATTATTCAAAATGTATACCAAAAGCATCGGTAAAACCAATTTATAATTTATTAAATGGCAACTGTGTATACAAATCGTATGATACCTAGCATTAAAAATTGAAGTTTTTATGAGTTTTTGTGTGTTTTTCATGGACTATTGCATATCAAATTGAAGCTGAAACAGCAAGTATTTAATTGGAATAATAATTTAGAATATTACTTGTGCTATAAATCTAGTGTTTTTGATAAAACTTTTGGCATCACATAAATATCTCCATTTAGTCCAATAAGAAGTTCCGAGATTCTGCATGGGTGGGGTTGCGGTTTTTAAGGTAATTTGGGCACGCGGAATCGAATGGCACTATTCGCAGACTCCAATTTTCCCGGGAAATAGTGAAAATCGCGGAAAATTATTTAAAATTCGCGTATTCTCTGTAACTATAACGAAAAATGTTTCGAATAAATGTTGAAGAGCGCAAAATTTTACGTCGAAATACTACACCTCACTTGTTAAATTTCATTCAGTATTATTGATTTTCCCGACCATTTCCGAATCCGCTGGAAATCCGCCGGGGACTGTTAGATTTCACATGTACAGAATTTTATGTGACATGGAAATGCATCGAGAGAGTGGGTGAAGGGGGAAGGAGAAGGGTGCGCAGCGTTAGCTGTAGCGGCTCGGGAAGTCCCCGGCGGATTTCCAGCGGATTCGGAAATGGATTCGGGAAAATCAATAATAATGAATGAAATTTAACAAGTGAGGTAGTAGTATATCGACGTAAAATTTTGCGCTCTACAACATTTATTCGAAACTTTTTTCGATAAATCAATTAGTTACCGAGAAAACGCGAATTTTAAGTAATTTTCCGCGATTTTCACTATTTCCCGAGAAATTTGGAGTCTGCGAATAGTGCCATTCGATTCCGCGTGCCCAAATTACCTTAAAAACGCAACCCCAGCCATGCAGCTCACCAAAGCAGAATCTCGGAACTTCTTATTGGACTAATTTTGAGTGATTATCATCGAGCTTTTTTTTCTATTCTTGATAATTGCTAGTAATTTGCAAACATACAGTACCGGCCTAGGAAATTTTGCTGGATGGAAATGGCTTGTATAAAGTGTAAAGTAACAGATTATGCTCCCAGATCTAATTGTGATGGTTGTAAGGAAATGGTTAATCGTAACTTCGCGCAGCTTACCGCATCCGAAGTAAAGATGATGGACCTGCGAAGTGCTCGTTTTCTTAAATTTACCTGCGCTGAATGTTCCGAGGGAATAAAAATTTTGCCAAAATTATGTGGACTTGTAGGAAAATTACAAGATTAAATTGAAAAACTGAAGAAGCAGTTTTGAGAGATATCTTCCGGAAGAAACCATTATAAACGAAATACACGATCGGCAAAAAAAAACAATGTCATGATACATAATTTCTTCCGGAAAACAATTTCTAATACACCAAGTGATCTGGATATTGTCAAGAATAGGTATTATTAAAGAAATAACTGGGGAAGAAATTACAATAAAAAAAGTGGCAAAAGTTGGCAAAAAGAATAGAAACGGCCCAAGAATAAGAAACAAAAGGAAGCTACAGAAGTAGGAACGTTTTTATTGAACCAGATTTATCATTTTGTCAAGTAGAATATTTAAAGAAATTAAAGGAAGAAATTACAAATAGGAAAAACAATGGTGAAGATCAGGGCCTATTTTACCACTAGGCCTACTAGGCCCGAAACGGCGAGCATAAAATCATAAAAAAATGCAAAACAATAATACTACTATAAGAAATGCCATTTCATAATATACAATAAGAGCTTTTTTTTTATTCCACAATCTTTATTTGCAAAGCAAAGCAAAGCGGCACTGTAACGTTAATTTCGTTCACTTTACTTCCCTCTATTGAATTAATAAATTATCGTATGGGCGGCAAATAGCCAGTCCTTTCTCATTCCCAACACCGAGAAATGTTTCAAGGCTGAATATATTTACTGTCGACGAGAGTCGAAATCAACGTTTCTATGCGTGCCGATCGAGGTCCGCCTGTCGGGAAAATAGTCACTTCTATTTTGAGATTCCCACTTCGACCTCGTCTCTTCTTCTACCAATTATAAATCAAATATGAATCAAGAATTCACTACTGAAATGTAAATTCCTTTCCTGGTCAAAGCGTATGAGCGTGACACGAACATGAGACGTAAGTCTGTTGTCTTTCACATGATTTCGTGTATTTAAACAAGTGGCAAAAGGGTTTCATTCTTTCTTTCCTGCGAACATGTGCTATTGAAGCCTTTCTGGCTTATCTTATCTTATCTCTAAGAAGTGCATTCATTTGAGTGGTAAGTCATTTCGCTTAAATGTATAACTAACTCTCCTTTCTTAATAGTTTCTACCTTCCCATCTTTATTATGTAGCAATGTCATTCCAGTGCCAGGAATATATATCGATATGAATTTTTTTTTGTTCTTTCAGATTTTTTTTTCATATTATCTTTGAATATATTTCAAACCTATTTAAAAATATATACATATTTAAAATATGTATGTATTTACCGGAGCAGAATCGGTTATTCGATTTTATCGTTTTTCATTTGCTTTCTTTGAGTATTTCTTTTATCTAAAAATACAGGATGTATGAACCACGTTGTCAAATAATTTTCTTTAATATCAAATATTATCTGTACTGTAATATCATACTTCAGACATCCTGGATTTTGTTAAATTGGTTAAATTTGTTCCTGATACTATATTTGTTCCCCAGCACTTTATCTGGGATACTTATCTGGTACCAGAAAGCTACCTATCCACTTTATCTGGGACTGGAAATCTATCTACAACTTTATCTACAAGTTTTTCTACAACTTTATCTACAAGTTTCTCTACAACTTTATCTACAAGTTTCTCTACAAGTTTATCTGCAACTTATCTACAACTTTATTTACAACGTTATCTACAACTTCACCAGGAACAAGATGAACTAAAGAAAGAACAGGAAAGTACAATATTTCTGGAATTGCTCTCCAACACAACATATGTCGTCATACATCGTGAATAACTAGTCAATTTTTTTTTATTTCATTCATTTTTTTTTTAGTCAATATACAACTTGTAAATTTAATAACGTTGTTCATATAGTTTTTTTTCCCTTCCAATCTTCCAGGATTTGTCGCTATAATGCGGATGTGAATAACAAATAAGCTAGTATTATTCAGAGTGGCGCCCACTTACCTTTCTTAATTTTCATAATTTACCTTTATTTCACCTTAAATAAATTTCAAGTAGGATTACCCGAGAACCGGTAAGACTACTCTCTGAATTTGTACTAGTTTGGTCTCAGAATCTACACCTGAGGTGCTCTCTAAACTGAGTAGCCGTAGCAAATTGTCGCCCAACCTTGTTGGAGGCGTTGCAAAGTGGCATTACCTTATCGTTACGTAACAAATTGGCACCCGAACGTGTGTGGGCCTTGTTTTACACATCTGCTTTATATCGATAAATCTTGAAACTTGGAAGTTTGGACAGTAGTTGAAGTCAGAAGCAATCACTTTAATATTCTGTATATATATCTTTTTTCACTTATCGTATTATTTATCTTTCTATCTTTTACTTATCATATCGTTCACAGTTGAGTTGGTAATATCTATTTTTATTATCGTTTATCTAACATATCTTTATATTTTTATCGTATATCTTCACGTATCGTACCTATAAAATTTTCTTTTTCGTCAATATCAACAGTACTCGTTTTTTCTCTTTTATCTTATATTTTTAATACCGTCAATTAACGTATAATAACATGGCTCGAATTTTCAAATTAAATGTTGATTATCTTTTATCTCATGAATTGGATTACGAACTTTCTTATCGTGGCTTGGAAATACCTTCACTGGTTACAGAGAAGAGGAAATTATTACGCAGTGTTCTAACACAGGAAGTATCTATGAGGAGTTCGATTTCATATGTTGAACTTCCTTTTATTACCGAAATTACAGGTATTAAGATGTCTTTTGCCGACTTGAAGAAGAAGGTTAAAGATTTTGTTGGAACTTCTTCGGATGTCGAGTACAGAAGATTGACTTGCCGTCTAACTCACCTCACTCAACGTACTTCTCGTGTAACTTGCGAGGAGGACGAACAAGAGCAAGTAAAGAAACATTTAACAACAGAAATATTTTGTTTAGAAGGTGAATTAGATAGCAAAATCAATGTTATCGATTCAGACAGACAATCCACTCCAGTAAATACAAGTCAAAGTTTTTCTTTTTCTAAACCTGTACCTGTACATAAATGGGGGATAAGATTCTCAGGAATAGATTCCAAAGAATCTGTACTTGGATTTTTAGAACGCGTAAATTGCCTCAAACTTTCGAGAGGTATCACAGATGCTGAATTGTTTTCTAGCTCAGCTGATTTATTTAGTGATCAGGCTTTTAATTGGTATCTTATCAACAGATGCAAAGTTCAGAATTGGGAACAATTAGTGACCACATTAAAATCCGATTTCTTACCGTATAACTACCAAGATGATTTACTAGAGGAAATCAAAGCTAGAAAACAAGGTCAACGTGAACGAGTTACCTTGTATATTAACGCCATGTGTGGTTTGTTCAACCGTCTTGATGACAAACCAAGTGAAAGTGCCATCATTCGTATTATTCGTAGAAATCTTTTACCTCATTATGCACAACCATTAGCTTTAATTGATATTGATACTGTTGATATTTTGACTGAAAAATGTAAACGACTAGAGGAAACATTAACTTGGGACCAACAGTTCACAGCTAATCATAAAAGCAGTCAATATTTACTTGAACCAGATTTGAGCATACCTAGTACCTCTTTTAAGGATAATTCTTGTTTTAAACAAACACGAAAAAATCTATCTGTAGTATCTTCTACCTGGACTTGCTGAAATTGCAAACAAGCAGGTCATATGTATTATAACTGTCAAGTTCCTAGGAAACTGTTTTGTTTTGGTTGTGGACATCCTGATACAGTAAAAACGAAATGTCCAAAGTGTTCAAAAAACGAACCAAGCGGTGGTCGAACTTCCCACTCTACCACAGTCGCTCAGAAACCGGGAACATCAGGAAAATCCAGCACCAAAGTAAAACCAAAACCTCAGGAAAAACCTACAAAAGACAAAAATTGAGGTTATCTCAAATAAATCCTGTAAATTCCAGTTCTGCAAGGAAAATTTCTCCTTCTATCTTAAAAAAGGTTCCTACTGTAAGTCACTCCGACTGGAATTCATGGCTTTTATTAGTCAAAAAATTCTATAAATTAAATTCAAGATCAAATTCAATAGTTTCAAACTCGAAGCATAAGTCTTTAGCAAATGTAGGGTCACTGTTGTATAACATGGAAAATGATAATCGACCTTATGTCGATATCATAATTTTTGATAAAACAATTTCTTGCCTTGTTGATACTGGTTCAAATAATCTCATTGATTGGTTCTCGTGCACTAGATTTTATTCATAACTTATCGATACCTATCTTAAACGATGATAACTTAAAAATATCTACTGCAGATGGCAAGTTGCAGGACGTTCTTGGTTATATCGAAACATATGTCATCACAGACAAGATATCTAGGCTTATGAAATTTTATCTAATACCTTCTGTTAAACATGACATTATTCTCGGTATGGACTTTAACGTAAAAATAAATTTCTCTAAATTATCTTTAACAGTAAATTCTGTCTCGTTGGCTGTAGTCAATACAATTCGGGATGTATCTCATTTAACTCCTAATCAAACTGGTAAATTAAATCAAACTATTGATCTCTTCAAGACTATTAGTCCTTCAGATGAAATCGGCAAAACTCATTTGATAGAGCATTTCATTGATACCGGAAATTCCCCTCCCTTTAAACAAACCCAATATCCCTTACCTCAGGCAATGCAAGCTTACCTGGAAAAGGAAGTAGATACTTTGCTTGAATTAGGTGTAATTCAGGAAAGTAAATCTTCATATTGTAGCCCTATCTGGTTAGTTCAAAAGGGAGATGGTAAATATAGAATGTGTTTTGATGGACGTAAATTAAATAGTGTAACTTTAAATAAAGATGCTTATCCCTTACCTTCAATCGAAGTTATACTGAGTCAACTTCGAGATACTCGTTATATATCTAGTATCGATCTGAAGCAATAATTTTATCAAATTCCGTTGGAGAAATCATCTCGGGAAAAAACAGCTTTTGCAGTTAAGGGTAAAGGTTTATACGAGTATGTCACTACCCCTTTCGGTTTAGTCTCTGCTCCTGCTAGTATGTGTCGTTTGATCGATTTGGTCATTGGTCCTTCCTTAGAACCGTATTATTTTTACTACCTGGATGACATCATCATTTGTACTCCTGATTTTGACAAACACATGGAAATTCTCCAGAGTGTTTTTGAGAGATTACGAGATGCCGGCTTGACGGTGAATTTAGATGAATGTCAGTTTTGTCGTTCTTCCCTTAGATATCTAGGTTATGTAGTGGATGAAAATGGTCTTCGTACCGATCCTGAAAAGGTTTCTGCTATTTGTGAGTATCCTGTTCCGAAAACTGCCACTCAGGTGCGTAGATTCTTGGGAATGGTTTCGTATTATCGACGGTTTCTTAAAGATTTTTCTTCCTTATCTGCTCCAATTTCTGATCTTCTAAGTGAGCGAAAGAAACACCAACCCATTACTTGGACACCCCAAGCAGATCAAGCTTTCGAAAAGGTGAAAACTGTCTTAACTACCGCTCCTATCTTAAGTAGTCCCGATTTCACCAAACCTTTCTTCCTTATGACAGATGCTAGTGATGTTGGGGTAGGAAGTGTTCTTTTTCAACTGGAAGATGGACTCGAACATCCCATAGCTTATATGAGTAAGAAACTGACAAAGGGACAAAAGAAGTTCAGTACTACCGAAAAGGAACTGTTAGCAGTTTTGTTAGGGATCGATCATTTTAGGTATTATCTTATCGGTCGTCATTTTACCGTAATTACCGATCATTCTTCTCTGGTTTGGTTGAATAACATGAAAAAACCTCCTCGCTTAGCTAGATGGATATTGCAATTGTCGCAATACAACTTTTCTATCGTACACCGTAGATCTACCGGAACTGCAGTTGCGGATGCTTTATCTCGTATACCTGAAGTTAGTATTTTAGACTTATCTACCTTGCATCCTGATAAATGGTATAATGACCTGATTTCTCATGTTCAGGATTTTCCGGAAAAATACCCAAGTTTTCGAGTTGAGAATAACATATTATATAAACATGTCTTTAATAAATTTAGACCGATTAGTAATTTTTCCTATTGGAAAATTGTCGTTCTTACTAAAGATCGAAATGAAATTCTACATCATTTTCATGATAGTCCAACTTCTTCTCACTTCGGTGTTTTTAAAACATTAGAGAGAATTTCTGAAATTTATTATTGGCCGAATCTTAGAAAATCGGTTTATAAATATGTCACTCGTTGTAAAATATGTGCATCGTGTAAACCATCTAACTTACCCCAAGCAGGATTAATGGGACAATATCGTAATATTAACTTCCCTTTTCAATTAATATCGTGTGATCTTTTAGGGCCATATCCCCGATCTCGCAAAGGTAATCAGTTCGCACTTGTTGTAGTTGACTGGTTCACTAAATTCGTATTGGTTCATCCCTTACGTCAGGCTACCGCTCGTTCTATAGTGGATTTCTTAGAAAATCATGTTTTTCTCATTTTTGGAATACCTCAAATCGTTTCGTGTGATAATGGTAAACAGTTCACGAGTCATCTTTTCAAAAATCTCATGGAAAAATATTCAGTACAAAAGATATGGTATAATGCTAACTTTCATCCGCAAATTAATCATACTGAGCGCGTAAACAAATCCATTGTCACAGCTATACGATCTTATAGTTATGAAGATCATAGAACATGGGATGAAGAAATATATAAAATTGCTCAAGCAATTCGGCTGTCGAAACATGAGGTTACCGATTTCACCCCTTCCTTCCTTACCTTTGCTCGAAATGTACCTGTCTCGGGAAATTTTTATGGTAATATTGCAGAAAATACAAATAATCAGGTTACCATTTCTGACAAAGTTCACCGAATTCAGGATACACAAGAAATGCCTAAATTTTTCGAAGTGGTGAGAAAGAACTTGCAAACAGCATATCGACAAAGTAGTCAATGTTATAATTTACGCAAACGTGATCATAGGTTTTATGTAGGTGATCGGGTTTGGAAAAAGAACTACCCAAAATCGGACAAAGCCAGATATATTTCCGCAAAATGTTTACTGAAATATACACAATGTACCGTATATCGTGTTATCTCTCCCTTAGTGTATGAATTAAAAGATGAAACGGGAAAAAATATTGGTCGATATGGCACATGAAAGACTTTAAAGCTGGTATCTTGTCTGATGATGAGTGTTCTGATATCGATGATTCCGAAGCAGCCCTAACGTAATCAGATAAATATATCTTTCCTAATTATTGTTCATTCTATTTGTGTTGTATGCTGGTGTCTCGAATATTTTTTTTTATCTTTTTATCATAGAGATTTTCCTTTTCTTTGACTAGAAAACGATAATGACTTTCTTTCCCTACTACTGATTAGCAAATTAACCTTCGTGTTCTGGGATAAATGAGTAGTGTAATAAATATTTTCCTAGCCGGATGGAATTCTAATCTAAGAATTATAATATAAAATCTGTTGAGAACTTTTCGAATTTTTAAAATATTCAAATTTATTATAATTTTGAAAAAGTGTTTTTGCACAGTCAAATCAAATTGAGTAATAAACCTGTTGCGCACATGCATAGAGGTTAATGAATTGGGTCTAATTGATTTGGAGAAATATCGGATATACCTTAAATGTTTTAGGGGTGATATTATATCTTCAGTACCTTATCTTATCTTAATTATCGTAGTTTACGATAAATATGTATCTTACCTTATCTTATCTAAGTGGACAAGGGTAGTAAACTTGTCTACTGTACTATATATTTTATAGTACTTATCTTATCTTATCGTTACAGACAAAGTGTCTTGTCTGTATTTATATACCGAAAGGGTATATTAAATTTTTTTTTAAAGACCATTGACAATTTGACTTTGCAATTAACTTACATAGTTGCTGACATATCAGGGGATATCGAAGTTATTATCTTAGCTCTAAAGTTTTATTACTTCAGTTATCTAAAATTTCTATTATCTTAACTATCTTGAAATTTTAATATCTTAACTGTTTTAAAATTTCCTTTATCTTAATTATCTTCAAAATTTTCATTACCTTCATGTTGAAAATTTTTAGTATCTCAAGTGTTTTAAATTTTTTTTATTATCTATTTGTTAATATGTTCGAGATGTCAACTTACATTACAGAAATTCTTTTTGCCTATCTTCAGTCAATATCTTACCTAATATCTTGTTTACTTAAAATTTTTCTATTTTGCTCATTACATACCTCTATCTATGATCATTCCGAAAGATTGATCTAGATATTTCACTTATAGACATGGATTCAATCTGTCTATATTTTATTGCATCACATTTTCCCTTTTTGATTATATTTTTTGTTGGATTTCTCAGCAGTGGGAGTTGAGGGAGCTCAGAGCGGTCTGGAATGTGTTTCAGGGTTCAGCGTCGGGGGGTTAATCAGCCTGGGAGGCAGAGGTGGCTAAGGTCTGCTGTCATTAGTTAAATCTACTTGGGGGGTTAGCTACTGCGTTTGTGCCAACATGGCTCACATATCGCTCTGGGGATTTTCCAACAGTACTGTTGTGGGATGCCGTTGTCAATTTCTCTTTTCCTCAAATTTCAGCTTGACAGAAGCTACATTCTGTTAGGGGGTTAGATCGAGCCTCCTTGGACTTGCTGTATCAGCTTCTTCCAAAAAATTTTTTGAATTTTTTTTCTTTTGTTTTTTTGGTTTGTTGTTAATCATTATTTAGTTTATCGATCTTAAAAGCTTTTCTATTTAAGGAACGTTATGTTGTATTGTCATGGTGTTTTGGGTTTGGATTTCATCTGATGCTGAGATTGAAGACCACGACGCGATTTAACATCTCTCGCGAGGTCCTTCTCATTAGGCAGAAGTTGATTTCTTGATCGGTGATACTGCGGTGATGCACATATCCGACCAAAAATATGAGTAGTTTTTTTGGGGTTTTTTTTTATTTCATATATCGTTATATGGGGTATAATATATTGGAAATTTTAGCTTGACAGGAGCTACATTCTGTTAGGGAGTAGTACGGGCTTCCTTGGCGTTGTTCCGAACCATTTTGGCTTGACAGGAGCTACATTCTTTTGGGGGGTAGTGCGGGCTTCCTTGGCATTGTTCCAGAACATTTTAGCTTGACAGGAGCTACATTCTGTTGGGGAGTAGTACAAACTTCCTTGGCATTGTTCCAAAACATTTTAGCTTGACAGGAGCTACATTCTGTTAGGGAGTAATACAAACTTCCTTGGCATTGTTCCAAAACATTTTAGCTTGACAGGAGCTACATTCTGTTAGGGAGTAATACAAACTTCCTTGGATTTGTTCCAAAAATATATTTTTTTTTCTATTCATATGATAGTAGTAATTAAATAAAGAAACATTTTATAAATAATAGCTCATCCATATCTTTTTTATCTAACTGAGGGATAATCAATGTATCTGATGGGAGTCTCATTTCTTTCCTTATCTTATCTTATCTTATCTTATGTCATTATCTTTGGGAACCCACTGATGCAGTGATTTATCTTTCTATTAAATTTCTAAAATTATTGGTATGTAGATACCTGGTACTGGTTCCGCTTTTCTCAGAATTTACCGTTCAAAGTTTCTGCTGTGTTTGTGAGATGATTTTTTTTCCTAATGTTCTGCTTGCGCGATGACCAATGGCTACTGTGGACGCTAACTGGCAACCTCCCTGGTAAGAGTCTAGGAAGAAAAAAATCACCTGGCTTACCGGTGAAGACTTTGGACCGCTCCCTTTCTTTCATTTTTTTTAAATCTTTATTTTTCTCTAAATTAATTATTCGGAAGAATCCTCAAATTTGTTCTTTTCCTTCAGTATCGCAGTGACTCGTTCCTTTCTTCTTAGTCTTCCTATCGTTCAATATCTTTTTAATATCTTCTTTACTTCAGTCTCGTAATAGCTCAATGATTTTCACTTATAAAAAATTTTTTTTTCGGGTTGTAAGGGTGTGTAACGTTAATTTCGTTCACTTTACTTCCCTCTATTGAATTAATAAATTATCGTATGGGCGGCGAATAGCCAGTCCTTTCTCATACCCAACACCGAGAAATGTTTCAAGGCTGAATATATTTACTGTCGACGAGAGTCGAAATCAACGTTTCTATGCGTGCCGATCGAGGTCCGTCTGTCGGGAAAATAGTCACTTCTATTTTGAGATTCCCACTTCGACCTCGTGTCTCTTCTACCAATTATAAATCAAATATGAATCAAGAATTCACTACTGAAATGTAAATTCCTTTCCTGGTCAAAGCGTATGAGCGTGACACGAACATGAGACGTAAGTCTGTTGTCTTTCACATGATTTCGTGTATTTAAACAAGTGGCAAAAGGGTTTCATTCTTTCTTTCCTGCGAACATGTGCTATTGAAACCTTTCTGGCTTATCTTATCTTATCTCTAAGAAGTGCATTCATTTGAGTGGTAAGTCATTTCGCTTAAATGTATAACTAACTCTCCTTTCTTAATAGTTTCTACCTTCCTATCTTTATTATGTAGCAATGTCATTCCAGTGCCAGGAATATATATCGATATGAATTTTTTTTTGTTCTTTCAGATTTTTTTTTCATATTATCTTTGAATATATTTCAAACCTATTTAAAAATATATACATATTCAAAATATGTATGTATTTACCGGAGCAGAATCGGTTATTCGATTTTATCGTTTTTCATTTGCTTTCTTTGAGTATTTCTTGTATCTAAAAATACAGGATGTATGAACCACGTTGTCAAATAATTTTCTTTAATATCAAATATTATCTGTACTGTAATATCATACTTCAGACATCCTGGATTTTGTTAAATTGGTTAAATTTATTCCTGATACTATATTTGTTCCCCAGCACTTTATCTGGGACACTTATCTGGTACCAGAAAGCTACCTCCACTTTATCTGGGACTGGAAATCTATCTACAACTTTATCTACAAGTTTTTCTACAACTTTATCTACAAGTTTCTCTACAAATTTATCTACAAGTTTCTCTACAAGTTTATCTACAACTTATCTACAACGTTATCTACAACTTCATCAGGAACAAGATGAACTAAAGAAAGAACAGGAAAGTACAATATTTCTGGAATTGCTCTCCAACACAACATATGTGGTCATACATCGTGAATAACTAGTCAATTTTTTTTTATTTCATTCATTTTTTTTTAGTCAATATACAACTTGTAAATTTAATAACGTTGTTCATATAGTTTTTTTTCCCTTCCAATCTTCCAGGATTTGTCGCTATAATGCGGATGTGAATAACAAATAAGCTAGTATTATTCAGAGTGGCGCCCACTTACCTTTCTTAATTTTCATAATTGACCTTTATTTTACCTTAAATAAATTTCAAGTAGGATTACCCGAGAACCGGTAAGACTACTCTCTGAATTTGTACTAGTTTGGTCTCAGAATCTACACCTGAGGTGCTCTCTAAACTGAGTAGCCGTAGCAAATTGTCGCCCAACCTTGTTGGAGGCGTTGCAAAGTGGCATTACCTTATCGTTACGTAACAGCACGAGCAATACAAGAAGCTATAAAAACATATCAAATAGGCGCGACACCCAATTGAAGTCAAAGTTCGCCGCATCGCGGCGGTCGCGTTTTTATCCGGACAGCTTAGCAAAAAAGTCGTCCTCATTACAAAAATTAAAACAGAATCTTTAAGCCTATTGGTTACATTCCAATATACGGAGCAAGACAGGGCCCGAAAATTTGATGGTGCCTAGGGCCCATCTGTACTATTTCAAAAAAGTAAAAACTTCAACAAAAAGGTCAGATCTAAAATCTAAGCTTCTTGTGTACTTTCAAATTGTCGGTGGGATGAAAACAAAACTAGTTGATTTCCGCAATGCTGCGTATTGCTGCGACTATGCCGTAATTCTACTAGTGGAAACTTGGCTTTTACAACTGAGTTTGCGGATGAAGAGTTTGGTTTAAAAAATTATAATATATTTAGATGCGACCGTAACTTGCAGGTAACGAATAAAAAACGTGGTGGTGGTGTTTTAATAGCACTTAGAATGGAATTGAAAGGCAAACAAATTGTTTTTCCCAATAATTCACATGAAATTGAACAAATATTTATTTCATCTGATATTAACAACCAATTGTACCTATATATTCGGACTCGGATCCGGACATTTGGGCGCGAAGACACTTGGGCGCAGGCAAGGGCAATAGATGTATAGGTTGCCTGGTAACTTATGGTGGAAGTGACGCGAGAGGGGATTGCATCGTCATCGAGAATGCCCAAGCGTATGGCAAACGATTACAGTTAATGGAGTTTGTGTGTTGTTTAAACAGTTTAGTTGTGTTTTGTATTCTTTTTTGTCGGATTTTTATTTTTTAATAATTGATATTTCAAACTATTTATAAACGAACGTTGTGTTGTAAGCGTAAGCTTGTTTTTTTGGTGTATAATTATTGTAATTTGTGAAAAGGACAAGGGCTATTTTGTTTTCAAATCAAAGGTAAGTTCTAACAAATTATTTTCTTTTTAATCACTACTGTAATAGGATTTTACTCTTTATAGGCAGCTATGCCGGGAGGAATAGTTTGTAGCGTGGCTACATGTAAAAATAATTCAAAGAAAGCAAAGGAAACGGGGGAGAATTTATTATTTTTCACATTCCCTAAAGACCCCAGAGTTTGCAAGGAATGGGAAAGAAAATGCCTACGTAAGGATAAATGGTCTTCTAAAAATAAAAGAATTTGTAGCAAACATTTTAAGCCAGAAGATTATGAAGACGAAATGCAAGCAAGGCTGATGAACTTGACTACTAAGAAGCTTAATAAAGATGGTAAATATATTTTTTTAATATGTAGAACCAGATACTTAGTTTTTCAATTTTTTTAGCTATTCCTTCACTGTTTTTGCTTTCGACGGAAGATGCCAAACCAGCTGAATTCACTAGTAGGGCTACAAGAGCATTGAAAAAAGAAAGAAAAACTGTGGTTAATAAACTATTGAACATTAGTGTGACAGAGCCTCTCTTATATATGGAAACAGACCAAAATGATGAGAATGTTGATGTATATAATATTCCATTCACTAGCAATGAAACAAACCAGGGATGTAAGGAATGTGAAATTTTAAAAATCAGGCTTGAAGCTCTGCAAAATGAAAACGTAATGCTCAAACAAAAAATTTCAACTCAAGAAAATGTCGAAAAACTTCACCTTTTTGAACTAGAAAATCAAATAAAAAAAGATCAGAGGGACTTCACTGACAGAGCTAAAGTTGCATTTAATGATTTCCTGACATCAAATCAAGTGGATATAGTTCTGAAAAAGAAAGCTAAGGCACGTTGGACTACGGAAGAACTATCGAGAGCATTTACCCTGCGCTACTTTAGTAAACGTGCCTATATATATCTAAGAAACAGCTTACATTATCCTCTACCAGGTATATCAACATTGCAGCAATGGGCTGCTAATATTAATTTGACTAGCGGAATACTTGAGGATGTATTACATATTATGAATAGGGTTGGAGAAACTAAAAGCAAAATGTCTCGAATTACTGTTTTGTCATTTGACGAAGTTAAAGTGTCCAAGTTGTATGAGTACTGCGAAAAAGACGATGAGATTATTGGACCACATTCATATATGCAAGTCGTAATGGCAAGAGGTTTGTTTGACAAATGGAAGCAACCTGTATTTTTGGGGTTTGATAAAAAAATGACAAGAGAGTTGCTGGAAAACATTATTTGCTGTTTAAACGCAATTAAGTATGATGTTGCTGCTTGTGTCAGTGATTGTGGAAGTAGCAATCAAGGACTGTGGAGAGAATTGGGTATTACAGTGGAAAAAACTTATATTGAACACTGTGTAACCAAAAAACCTATTTATTTTTTTGCTGATGTTCCTCACCTCCTAAAATTATTGAGAAACTGGTTTTTAGACACTGGATTCATTTATAATGAAAAAATAATAAATAAAGAACCTGTTAAACATTTGATAAATATAACCAGAACAGAAGTTAGCTCTTGCCACAAACTTACACCTCTACACATGAATGTAGAAAAAACACAAAGGCAAAATGTTAGATTGGCAGGTGAACTGTTTTCTAACACAACGTCAACTGCATTGAAACACTATTTACCAGGTGAAGACAAGGTAGCAGCAAAAGAGGTGGGAAATTTCATTGAACTGGTTCAAAGTTGGTTCGACATTATGAACTCATACACTCTTTCCTGCTCGATCCCCATTAAAAAACCCTATGGAACTAATTTATAGTGTCAAAATGATGTTTTAGATGAAATGTTAGCTACCGTTAAGGATATGAGATGTGTTGGTAAAAAGAGTCTTCAGATATTTCAGAAAGGAATTATTATATCTACAAATTCCTTGAAAAATTTGTATGAAACAATGAAGGAAGAATTTACAGTTAAATACATATTAACTCATAAACTAAATCAGGATTGTCTGGAAAACTTTTTTTCACGGGTAAATAATATTATTAAAACTTATTAACTATGTTATTTTTTAATATTACATGCATATACTTCCACAATTTCTAGGCTACTTTATTTTAACTTAATTTAAAATTATACATATATTTTAGGTGAGATCACGAGGAGGTTTACATGACCATCCATCTCCATTAAATGCGATCTATAGAGTGCGAATGCTTTTGCTTGGTAAAAACCCTGGTCTAGTTCAGTCTCACGCTAATGTAAATGTAACTAAGGAAACTGAGGATGAGCAGTTTATATTGGCAAGTGCTGTAAAACAAGCCAGGCTTGGTACCATAGATGTACCACAACCAGGTAAAGAACAGCAACTACCTTACGATGATGCTGAAACTAACAGTACATCGTCAACCAGTAGTAGTTCTCAATTGTTGGAGAGAAAACAGTCAGAAAGGGACGGTTTAATGTATATTGCTGGGTATTTAGCTAAGAAACACAAAGAGAAATATCCCAACTTAGGAATGTATACTTATAAAACTGGGGAAACAATTTCCATTCATAACTATAGCATTCCTTCATGGATTCAACATTTATCGTTTGGTGGGTTAATACAGCCTTCAGAAGAATGGAGTAACCAAGTGATTAAGATGGACAAATATTTTGTTAAAATGCACAAAGATGTATTTAGTTGTAAAAAACAAATTGTCAAAAATACAACAAATTACATATGTGAAAAAATCAAAGAAGTTCCAAGGGAACTGGCAATGTCATTTTCTCGTCAAAGAATTTTTGTGCGAATAAGGTACCTAAACTTGAAAAATGACGAGAAAAAAGCACAAAAAAGAAAAGCCTCTATAAAATCCAGAGCTGTAGCAAAAAAAATTAAAAAAATTGTAAATTAAAAGAAATTTGCTTTTCTGAATGTAATTCTTTCAGAAAACCCCTGTAATTTTTACTACAAAGTTTTTATCTCTTTAGGACATTTTGACATCATAAAGAGATAAAAATAATGTAATAAAAACTGCCCTGTCCCAAGAGCTTCCCCGAAAGAATTTAAATTGAAAGTCCACTTTATTAAGTCTTTTATTGTAAAGTTTTGTGTGAGTACCTATTACACATAAGTTGACATAATTTTGTTGTTTATATTTGCAGTAAAAGTCATAGATATTTTAATTAAGTAAATGGTTAGATTGTAAATCTTAATGATTATCTTTTTATTTAAATACCTAATAAATGTTTAATCACCATGAAAATTCTAATAAATATGTTTTTTTTTGTTTTATTTATACCTATGTGCAAATTTGTAATAGTTATTTACCAATTTTCTTCGATTCCTCGCAAAACAATGAGTTAAAATAAAACATTAAATTTAAATGGGCATTCTGGGTGACGTCACAACCCGCCAAAAATGCGGCACTCTTATTGGTCGGAAGTTACCAGACAACCTATACATTCCATTAACCTTGGGGCGCAGGTACGTTTGGGCGCGGGTACATTTGGGCGCCAATAACGAATATTTATTTTCAAAAACATATTTTCTAATAATACAATGCAATATAACTGTTTATAATATTTTCAAATTTAAAAATATTAATTTGTGAATAAATTCTAAGAATTCTAAAATTCTACGTTAATCTAAAGGCTGAATTTGGATCATTAGAAACAACAAATAATCTTTTGAAGAAATGAGATGTCTTTAATGACCATTTCAAGTATCGCCTATTTTTGTAAATATAAATACTGATGATTGAATCAGTTTGTGTGATCAGTTTTTAAAATGGAGTTATAGTTTCGAAACGTGGTAAACCTTTGTATAGTAGCAATGGCTAAATACTGCTATGTCTTTGACAAGTTAAGTGCTTGTGGAACAAAAAAAATTGGCGCTGTGAATTTAAAAATGAAGGTTGTAAAACCAGAATTCATACCACAGATGGTGGTATCATTGTGAATAAAATACATAACCATTCACATGACAGTAATCCGGCTAACTTAGAGAAAAGGATGGTTTGCGATGCAATGAAAACTCGTGCTGCCGAAACGATGGAAGCAACGTCGCAAATTATTAACTTTTGTCTGAATGAAGCCAATGTGTCGCAAGCAGCACAGGCAAATATACCAAAATTAAATGCTTAAAAAAATGATTCGCAGGAAAAGAAACGATGTTCTAGTTGCACCACCAATTCCATTACGTGTCGAAGATCTGATTATTCCTGAAAGCTTTCAGTTCTATGATGTACGTGAAAGACTAGAAAAGTTTTTGTTGGCCGACAGCAGATTAGAACCACAACGAATACTGTTATTTGGCCGAGAAAAAAACTTACATGAGGTAAGCGTTTTCCTAAACAGATATTTGTACTTGTAATATTTTAAAATTTTTAAAATAATTAAGTTTAAATCAAACCTTGGACGGCAATCTATTTTTTATCCAGGGATTTCAACTTATAATTCACTTCCTATAGATATTAAAAAAATTAAATACATCAAATATTTTAAAACAAAATTAAGATTTATTACATAATAAAGGCCAACCTTTTTTATAAATATAATTATTGATGTTAATTTAGATTGTCTTCTTTTTTGTATCTTCCTTTTTTAATTATTTATTTATTTATGTGTATCCCTCTTATAAAATGTAAGTTTTTTGGGAATAAAGCTTATTATTATTATTAACATGATTTATATTTGTTTACAGATTTTGCTCCAATCCGACCTCTGGTTAGTCGATGGGACATTTTCTATTACACCACCATTGTTCTACCAAGTATATGTCATAATGGATAAAAGATGGGGTGGAGTGCATCCCGTATAGTTTATTCACTTCTCCCAAACAAACAATCAGTAACATATACATACTAAATTAATAGATCTTTTAAAAAGCCTTCAACCTAACCTACACCCGAAGAAAATCTCCTGCGATTTCGAATTGGCAGCCATCAACGCTTTCAAGGCTGTGGAAATAATGGGATGTTTCTTCCATTTGGTGAAAAACATGCGCAAGCATTTGGGAGAGTTGCATCTTCTAGGAAGATACAACACAGACGCTGATTTTGCGCTTAAGGCGCGAATGATTACATCATTATCATTTTTTGGGACGAACCATTTGGACGAAGCTATCGACGAATTGTGATGTGCTACCTCAGGAACTAGAGCCCCTTTTACAGTGGTTTGAGGACTCTTATATTAGACGTCCAAATAGGAGAGGAAATGGTCTCCGACAGGCAATATCTTCCAGAGATGTGGTCAGTACACAATCGAGTCCTGACAAACACGGATAGGACAAATACCCACGCCGAGGCGGCACACAGGAGGTTGCAATCACAGCTGTTAATGGACCATCCAACCATTTGGAAATTCATTGACAGCCTTAACCTTAATCCAACGAGGCAGAGATGTGTTGCCTATGCACATTTAGTTGCTGGAAACGAGCCATCTCCAAAAAGACGAAAGTATATCCAGGCTGATAGGAGAATAAAATCAATGGTCGAAGATTATCTCAACGGCCCAAATGCAAATATTATACAATTCTTAAGAGGTATTTCAAACAACTATACCATTGATCCATAGTATCCGGGATATCCATTTTGCCATTTTCCCCTATATGTTGTATATATTTAAAATAAATTTTGTGAATTAATAAGCAGTTTTTAATTTCTGTAATGGGCCTGTACTGTAAAATTTTAGTAAGTAACAACTGCGTTAAAGGGTTTTTATTGTTCTTAAAAGGTTATATACAAGCAATTTAGAATAAAAAACTCGATTTTTTACAGTTTCTAATAGGGAATTTCAACAATATTCATTCATTCAAAAATATAAACCATTTAAGTCTGGCGCCCAACTGATGTCCAGGCGCCCAAAAGTCCCGCGTCCAAACGGCCGCGCCCAAATGTCCTAGACCGATTTGGACTAGTGTATATTCCGCCCAATTCTGAAATTGACAAATGTGAATATCATTGCGCAATTATTGATTATTATACATTTTTAATCGTTTTCCAAATTGTAAACTGTTTTTATGCGGAGACCTCAACATCCCAGATGGAGCTTGGTTTAATGATGACTTAGGTATTAGTGTTATGTCACCAGAAAATACATCTTCTAGGTTTCTCGCTGAGAGATTTAGCCATTATAATTTGTACCAGAATAATACTATTCCAAATAGTCGTAATGTATATCTTAATCTTTTCATATTAAATTCCCATCATCACACATCTGTACTATTTGAAATTCCTTCTCTGAACGTTTCATACTTGAAATTCGAAGAATATTTTTATGATTTTAAAAATGCTAATTATATTGGGTTGAATGATATTTTTGAATCCATTGATTAGTATTCGTTTTTTCAAGGTAAAAATATTAATATGATGGTTGAAAGTTTTTATGATTTAATTTATGCTGGTTGCTGGGTTGGAATCATTTGTATCTGTAAGACGATTTAAAACTAGTAATTATCCATCTTGGTTTAGTTCTGAACTTCGACAATGTACCACAGACAAAAAGATAGCTCATAAAATATATAAATTATATGGCGGTAGTCAGAGTTATGAGGAATTTTGTATATTACGGGAGCCATTGTGAAAAGTTATAAGAAATGAATGTCATCAGGGTTACATTGAGAGAGTCGAAACAAGCATTAATGATCCTAGGTCATTCGGGAAGTTCGTTAAAGAAAAACAAAACTGCCCCCAACTATAACATATGAAAATAATTCATCTGCCGGTGATATATCTGAAATTGGAAATATGTTTGCTAAATATTTTTCTACTGTGTATGATTCAAGTCAACCAAATGTAATTCCAGAATATAATTACAACGATGTTATCAATATTTCATGGTACTATGTAGATGTTAAGGATATTATTGATCATATATTGTGAGCACCACACCGAAATTAACGTACGGTCCTGATGGTATCCCACTATTTATGTTAAACAAATTCATTTTTACTCTCGCTACTCCATTAATTATAATTTTCAACAAATCCTTAGACCAAGGAATTTTTACAGATTTCTGGAAACATAGCTTTCTCTGGCTCCTATATATAAAAAGGGACCTCGTAATCAAGTCGATAATTATAGAGCAGTGTGTTTGCAATCCGAAATTCCTAAATTACTAGATTTTCTTGTAACAAAATACTTTACTTGGGATTGTAAGCACATTATAAATGAAGAACAACATGTCATCTAGCACAAATTTAACACGATACCATAATTTTATTACATACGCCTTGGAAAAGAGACTACAGGTTGACTCTGTTTATACGGATTTTTCGAAGGCATTCGATTCGATAGGGTAAAACCAGAAGCTACTTATAGCAAAACTCAGTGCCCTTGGTGTTGATTTCCCTTTAATTGACTGGATGAACAGTTATTTGACTGATAGAATTCAATATGTCAAGTATGGAAATGCTGTTTCAAATTGCATTAAAGTCTCATCTGGTGTTCCTCAAGGATCACATATTGGCCCAATTTTCAGGGTAAGTAAATTTTAAAATGCGAACATAATATTCTTCAAGGTTGAATTTAAACTTACATTATAAAATCTCTGCTATAACGAAGAATTAGTCTAGTCGAAGGAATCTGAAATATGGGCATTAAGGGCGATAACATAAACAAACCAATATTCGTGAAGATTGTGTAAACAGTTAGTATGGGACCTCTCAAATAATTCGGGGTCTGATCATGTTAATCTATGCTGTAGATCACTTTTATGCAGCAGCGGTGGGTTGAGATGAAATTTCAATAAATAGTGTCTGAATTTCGTTGTAGTAACAATGCATTAAAATTTTTATACTTTGCATTAGTTAGGACAATCCTAGACTATGGATCTACTATTTGGAGTCCAAATAGTCTAACTATAGTATCGAGCGTATAGAAAAAATTCAAAAAAAGGTTCCTACGAATTTTTGCTTTTAAATCGAACTTTAGATATTGTAGTTATGATGTAGTTCCACTCTTGAACATAGACGCATGGAAAATTATCTATGTTTTTTCTATAAAATTATTAATGGCTCTGTGCAGTGTCCTCAAATTCTTGAAATGATTGATATCAATGTCAATGATAGGAGAACACGTAACACGAAACTTTTTAAAACACCATATCATCATAGTAACTTCGGTTTGAATAAACCTATTACAAGGGGTGTAACGAGTTATTTTTTTTTTGGCACCGAATCGATGTTCACTTTTATTTTTCCGTCATATTTTATTTTTGCCGCTGTTTTATATAACTCGTTACTTACTTTCCGACCCCTTTCCGTTACCGTATTGGGATTTTATTTATTTTTTCTGCTTAAATGTATTTTATTAATAATCCGGAGGTACGCAAATTCAAATTCCATCGTATAAAATTTATCCGTTCCGATGTTCAAAATTTCCAACTAATGGGCCGTTCAGTATATATAAATTTTAATTAATTCCGAAGGACGGACAGTATAACAAAAATTTTTTGTTCAACCTAAATAAATTTTACGACCGTTAATTACAATATAAATAGGAAAGCAACGATTGCTTCGGGATCTTCTTCTTCTTCTTCGTTCGTGAACTAGTCTATGCTCTACATCCGAAAAGTTTATTATCCGGTCTTGTGCGAAAAATTCCGGGAGTGAAAACCGGAAAAACAAAGACAATTGTTGGTGCTACTAGCAACTGTGTGCCTACCGTCCGAAACCGAGGCCTTATTTAAAAGGTAAAGATTTTGTTTTATAATTCGCCGTATTTTCGAAATTCGTACCTCCGAGAAAGTAGAAATATTTTGTAAATTCTGCTTTGGATTTGTTTTCTGCCGTTTTGCTTTGTTGATTTGTTGTATTAGAAGTGAGTTTTTTTTATTATATTCCTAAATTAATTGATTTTAGTTATTCGCCGGTTCTCAATTGAATTTACTACTTGAGTTTTTTTTCTTCACAGGTCGTTTATATACAATTAACACTTGTGAGGATTGTGATATATTAATTTTTTCGGGTCATTTATTATTATTCTGTGTGTCAGAACTCGTGCCTATTTTAAATAAAAAATTTTATGTCAGTTTTTTGTTTAAAGTAGTTTGCCGGTTTACTTTAAATCCTAAGGGTTGCTCGAACTTGGAAGTGGCTCCGTTACAACTCGTTCGATTACCTGGCCGATTTAAAACGTTCTTTCCCCGTCTCGTGATCAAATAATTTTTTATTTTATTTTGATAAATCGTAGTTTGCCGGTTTAATTTAAATCCCAAGGGTTACTCGAACTTGGAAGTGGCTCCGTTACAACTCGTTCGATTACCTGGCAGATTTAAAACGTTCTTGCCCCGTCCCGGGAACAAATATTTTTTATTTTATTTTTCTAAATCGTAATTTGCCGCTTTACTTTAAATCCTAAGGGTTGCTCGAACTTGGAAGTGGCTCCGTTACAACTCGTTCGATTACCTGGCCGATTTAAAACGTTCTTTCCCCGTCTCGTGAACAAATAATTTTTTATTTTATTTTGATAAATCGTAGTTTGCCGGTTTAATTTAAATCCCAAGGGTTACTCGAACTTGGAAGTGGCTCCGTTACAACTCGTTCGATTACCTGGCAGATTTAAAACGTTCTTTCCCCGTCTCGTGAACCAATTTTTATTTTTATTTTGATAAATCGTAGTTTGCCGCTTTACTTTAAATCCTAAGGGTTTCTCGAACTTGGAAGTGGCTCCGTTACAACTCGTTCGATTACCTGGCCGATTTAAAACGTTCTTTCCCCGTCTCGTGAACAAATAATTTTTTATTTTATTTTGATAAATCGTAGTTTGCCGGTTTAATTTAAATCCCAAGGGTTACTCGAACTTGGAAGTGGCTCCGTTACAACTCGTTCGATTACCCGGCAGATTTAAAACGTTCTTTCCCCGTCTCGTGAACCAATTTTTATTTTTATTTTGATAAATCGTAGTTTGCCGCTTTACTTTAAATCCCAAGGGTTACTCGAACTTGGAAGTGGCTCCGTTACAACTCGTTCGATTACCTGGCAGATTTAAAACGTTCTTGCCCCGTCCCGGGAACAAATATTTTTTATTTTTATTTTGATAAATCGTAGTTTGCCGGTTTAATTTAAATCCCAAGGGTTACTCGAACTTGGAAGTGGCTCCGTTACAACTCGTTCGATTACCTGGCAGATTTAAAACGTTCTTGCCCCGTCCCGGGAACAAATATTTTTTATTTTATTTTTCTAAATCGTAGTTTGCCGCTTTACTTTAAATCCTAAGAGTTGCTCGAACTTGGAAGTGGCTCCGTTACAACTCGTTCGATTACCTGGCCGATTTAAAACGTTCTTTCCCCGTCTCGTGAACAAATAATTTTTTATTTTATTTTGATAAATCGTAGTTTGCCGGTTTAATTTAAATCCCAAGGGTTACTCGAACTTGGAAGAGGCTCCGTTACAACTCGTTCGATTACCTGGCAGATTTAAAACGTTCTTTCCCCGTCTCGTGAACCAATTTTTATTTTTAGTTTGATAAATCGTAGTTTGCCGCTTTACTTTAAATCCCAAGGGTTACTCGAACTTGGAAGTGGCTCCGTTACAACTCGTTCGATTACCTGGCAGATTTAAAACGTTCTTGCCCCGTCCCGGGAACAAATATTTTTTATTTTTATTTTGATAAATCGTAGTTTGCCGGTTTAATTTAAATCCCAAGGGTTACTCGAACTTGGAAGTGGCTCCGTTACAACTCGTTCGATTACCTGGCAGATTTAAAACGTTCTTGCCCCGTCCCGGGAACAAATATTTTTTATTTTATTTTTCTAAATCGTAGTTTGCCGCTTTACTTTAAATCCTAAGGGTTGCTCGAACTTGGAAGTGGCTCCGTTACAACTCGTTCGATTACCTGGCCAATTTAAAACGTTCTTTCCCCTTCTCGTGAACAAATAATTTTTTATTTTATTTTGATAAATCGTAGTTTGCCGGTTTAATTTAAATCCCAAGGGTTACTGGAACTTGGAAGTGGCTCCGTTACAACTCGTTCGATTACCTGGCAGATTTAAAACGTTCTTGCCCCGTCCCGGGAACAAATATTTTTTATTTTATTTTTCTAAATCGTAGTTTGCCGCTTTACTTTAAATCCTAAGGGTTGCTCGAACTTGGAAGTGGCTCCGTTACAACTCGTTCGATTACCTGGCCGATTTAAAACGTTCTTTCCCCGTCTCGTGAACAAATAATTTTTTATTTTATTTTGATAAATAGTAGTTTGCCGGTTTAATTTAAATCCCAAGGGTTACTCGAACTTGGAAGTGGCTCCGTTACAACTCGTTCGATTACCTGGCAGATTTAAAACGTTCTTTCCCCGTCTCGTGAACCAATTTTTATTTTTATTTTGATAAATCGTAGTTTGCCGCTTTACTTTAAATCCCAAGGGTTACTCGAACTTGGAAGTGGCTCCGTTACAACTCGTTCGATTACCTGGCAGATTTAAAACGTTCTTGCCCCGTCCCGGGAACAAATATTTTTTATTTTTATTTTGATAAATCGTAGTTTGCCGGTTTAATTTAAATCCCAAGGGTTACTCGAACTTGGAAGTGGCTCCGTTACAACTCGTTCGATTACCTGGCAGATTTAAAACGTTCTTGCCCCGTCCCGGGAACAAATATTTTTTATTTTATTTTTCTAAATCGTAGTTTGCCGCTTTACTTTAAATCCTAAGGGTTGCTCGAACTTGGAAGTGGCTCCGTTACAACTCGTTCGATTACCTGGCAGATTTAAAACATTCTCTCCCCGTCTCGTGAACCAATTTTTATTTTTATTTTGATAAATCGTAGTTTGCCGGTTTAATTTAAATCCTAAGGGTTTCTCGAACTTGGAAGTGGCTCCGTTACAACTCGTTCGATTACCTGGCCGATTTAAAACATTCTTTTCCCGTCCCGTTAACCAATATATATATATATATATTTTTTTATTGTTGAAATCGTAGATTCGGTTTTAATTTAAATCCTAAGGGTTTCTCGAACTTGGAAGTGGCACTGACTGTTATTCAAACTAAATAGACCACAGAGTATTAATAGATCAAAGTTTTGAATTCCTATTATTTTCATTATTAACCGCAATTTATTGATTGGAGAACCAAGATTTGGCTTTTCCGGATTTTTACTAGTTAGTTAAATTTAATTCAACAAGACCCCTGGAATTTTCCGTAACCTCCATCTGAGGCTATCTGGAACTCTTGACGCTAGGAGTCAAGGGGCCGTGGAGCAAACCACGTTAAAAATTTGGCGCCCGAGATTTGAACCGAAAATTTTGCTTCAAGGGTAGGAGCGAAACGCGTTACAGGGGTGATATCCGAACTGAGTACCAAATTTTGCCAGGTATAACGAATAAAATGTCAGTCTCTCCAGAAGCTTCTTGAAGCTTGAAAATTAAAATGGAGTTCAAACAAATGTTAAGTGAGCGAGGAAATCCATTAATAATCTACGAACATTTTAAGTTTCGAAAGCATAGCGAACTGAAAAAGTTTGGTGAAACAGTGTGGTTGTGTACAAACAAAAAGTGCAATGTGAAGGTGTATACGCTAAATTCAGTTTTCTCGAGGAAAAGTGGTTCCCATAATCATGAACTAGATGAAAATGTTTTGATACGTCAACGAATCAACAATGCCTTGAAGAGAAAAGCCGTACAACATGTCTCAGAACGTCCCTCAAAATTTATTCATTTGGAAATAAATGAACAAATGGATACACTAGAATGCTTGTCTTCGAAAGATATGCGATTAATTAGCAAAAATATTAATTATGTAAGATTGAAAACTGTACCAAAATTGCCTAAGTCAATCAACGATGTCCAGGAATTTCTAGAAAACACTGAGTTGACAACTATAAAAAACGAAACATTTTTATTTATTAATGACAATCAATCGAATATTGCTGTATTCTCCTGCGAATCGAACATGCAATTTATGTGTCAGCAAAGTACATTATTTATGGATGAAACTTTTGACTATTGCACAAAGTTTTTTCTACAAATGTTCACCATACATGCTCTTGCAAATACCACTTACGTACCTGTTGCATTTTGTCTTTTGAAAGACAAACAGAAATCAACGTATAAACGGTTGTTTGAATTAATGCAAACCAAATGCAATGATTCGGATCTTGACTTAAATCCTGCAAATTTTGTTATTGATTTCGAAATGGGAATCCACGTTAGTGTAGACGACGTTCTCCCAGACGCTATCATCATTGGTTGTCGTTTTCATCTGGCACAGGCATGGTATGTTTGTAGATTTTTAAATCAAAATATGTTATTAATATCTATTATAATTAAAGGTGGCGGAAAATTCAAAATATGGTACTGACTTCGGAGTACAAAAGAATTGACAGCGAAATAGGAACATGGTTAAGACATGTATTTGGGTTAACCTTTCTGTCCCCCGAAGAAGTTGGCGACAAGATTTCATGAGTGACAAACCTATCGACAACAGAATCGACATTTTTGTCGATTACCTGGTGGAAACATATATTGGAGGAAAATTCGACATTTCCGCCGCAAGTCTGGGCAGCAGAAAACGGAAGCATATATAGGACCACAAACGCATGTGAGGCATTCCATTCAAAATTTAAAGCTAATTGTTCTTCTCCTCATCCAAACCTACATATTTTTCTGGAGACATTAAATAATATTCAAACAGATTCATATATAAAAATTAATAGCATTAAAAAAATGAAAAGCGTGTAATTCCCAAGGATGTTTTAAATAAACAAGAGTTTATTAATTCAAAAATTGTGCAGTACAAAAATAATAAAATATCTAGATATAATTTTGTAAAATGCGTTAGCTATAAATTTGGTAGGTACCTAGTATGGTAGTATTATAAAATTTTCTTATAATTATGACTCTTGTGAAATTATTGTTTTTTTATAATAAAGGCTCACATTTTCAAAACGCTCTTTAAATGAACTATTACCTCCCCTGTGCTGTTTGTGGCGGTGTTCCCGGATTCCGGCGATGGTGAAGTTGTACCCCCCGCTGGGATAAGTGATTAAATGGTACGCAGTTCGGACGCTCCGATAATCCTAAGGTAGGTAGATTAAAATTTGGTACGCAATTCGGTCAGTGGGATTAAACGGGACGCAAGAAATAACTTATCGAGAATGCCGAAGCCGTTTTTAAAAAGCTTTATTTTTACAAATTATCAAGTTTTATATATACTTTTATTAAATTACGATCTTAACTGCATGAGAAACAAAAAGAATCTGACTAGATTGTTAACAACTGAAACAAGTGTTCATAGATAAAGAAATATAATATGATGAAATAACAATAGTCCAGATGCTTGGAGTATTGTAAATTTTCGAAAATGACATATCCGGCTGGATTTCCAACAGTTTCATCTTCAGGTCTTGCAACTCATCTAACGGGGTGTCATCTATGCTGAATCTTGAAATTTTCTGGGTTTCGGCTTCGTAAAATTTTAATTTGGGAAACAAAACTGGTTGACCTGAACTTGTCTGGTGTTCTTGGTTTTCGATATTTCGGAATGGCATTTTTACTTGACAGTTGATTGGAATTTCAAATAGATAGCTCCCTTGGAGAGTAACAATCTCTTCTTGAGTTTGGCAGTGAATGGAGGTGGTTATTTCTTTTGGCAGTACGGCTATCCATTGGTTGGCATTGTCTAACTTCATGATAATAGGCCGGTTTACAGGAGTAGGTGTTTGCTGGCATGTGTTCAATTTCACAGGAATTTCCAAATTTTATTTCTTGAAGATCAATTTCGTCACAGAGAAACAATTTTGATGAGATTTTACTACAGTAGTCGTTTGTATATGCAAAGTACAGTTCGTTAAAAGCCAAAAATTTACTTATCGGAATAATTGCTTTGAATTGATTGTTATGGAAGATCGGTACGGAATATAAGTGATATAATTCTAATTCGAATGGAAATGTTATAGGGACGTGCAAAACATATATAATCCTGTTGTTGTTTGAATAGCTTTCTATCTTAACAAGTTTTTCTATTAGTAGAACGTTATTTAAATTTATATCTAACGGAAGTTTGCGAGGACCGATATTATCTTCTATAATTTGAAGTTCTTTAAAGAAATCGTTAGTTCTCATTATACTGGGATGCATTTTTCCCAATCGTGAAAATGCAATGGAATTTTCTTTATCTTGGATTAAAGAGTAAATTATATTGTATAGTCCAATAATATGATTGATAGTATCTTTGATAAATATTGAATTTTCATGAAGTGCCTGACTGTTGACCATTTTTGAAATTTTAATGATTTTTGATTCTAGTAATTTTTCATTATGTATTATAGTATTAACAGTGTTGTTAAATTTTTCAATTAATCGAATTGATAGTGAATTTTGGTTTCTGATACTTGAAGCAAAATTTTTCTGATTATTTTGAAGTTCTGAGATTAACTTATCATAACGTTCGCCGTCATTAGCGTCTAGATTTCCAGATATAGTTTTGAAAATTGAACCTAACCCGTTTATGAGGCCGCGTTTAATTCTATCGGGATGAGGTAATATATCATTTAGTTTATCTGTTACTTTTTGTTCAAGAAATTTCAATATTTTAAAATAATTTGTATTATCTTCTTCTTTCTCTTTTATTGGGTAATATCCTAGAGGATAGTTTGCCCAATGTGTGTTATCTTCTACTACCGAATATTTTTCAATTTTGTTTTTGTAAGATTCTAAATAACGTGTTTGGGCTTCTAATTGATTTAGTTCTGTAATTATCGGTTGAAGGTCATAACAGTGAATTAATTTGTAATCGTAATCTTTTATTTTTGTTTTTCCTAATTTTACAGGAATTAATCCTGGGTTATTTTCTAAGTCCTTTATTTTTACTTTTTCCAGTGAGCTGAAGACTCCGTGTAAACTGAAAAGATAAATTTTGAGTTAGTCGCTGAAAGTAAACGTACTATTACGGGGACGTCTTAGATTGTCCATATGCACTTTTTCTTGTGATTCTGTTGAAATCGTTTTATCTTTAGTTTTTACTTCCTGAATTATTGTAGGTTTGTTAAATTTGTTGGCATGTTTTTGACGTTTAGGGTTTTTGACGTAAACTTTCTGATTTTGTGTAAAAATACATGGATCGTCTCGATTTTTATTCATTCGTTTCTCTTTTTCCTTGATAAGGTTTTCATTTATTTTTTTATAAAGCAATTTAGAACGTTCTCTATGGTCCTCTATGTAATCATTTATAAGAATTTTATCGATTTCCAAATTAAAAGGATCATTAGTATTTATGTGCCCATTGATAATGTCTATGGGTTTCATATTTGTTGTAGAGTGTATTGAATAATTATATGCAAGAATGGCATAGGTCATTTTCATGGTGATTAGGTGTTCTAAGAAAACCTCTAGTATTGAGTAGGCGTACATGTTCTAGAATTGTTGAATGGAATCGCTCAACTACTCCTTGTGACTGGGGGTGATTTGGGCAACAAAAATGAATTTTAATTTTATGTAAAGCTAAAAGTTCTGAAATGACAGAGTTTTTGAATTCGGTACCGTTATCAACTAAAATTTGTTCAGGAACTCCGTGATGGGAGAAAAAGTTTATTAGATTATTCACGATTTCTGTACTAGAGAGGGATGTTAGATGGCATGCTTGTGCATATTTTGAGAAACTATCTACTATTGTCAAAAATTTGTCGCGTTCTAAAGTGAATGTGTCCATAAGTATTATCTGAAAAGGTTTATTAGCAGTTGGCGTGATATTCATTTTTATTGTAACAGAATGTCGTTCGTATTTACTTTGTTGGCATATCTCACAATCATTGATATATGTTTGTATAGAATTTTTCATGAATGGCCAGTAATATTTTTCTTTAATGCGTTGGTACGTTTCGTCTATACCCCTATGATTACTTTTGGATTCGTGGTAATTCTGAATTATTTCTTTAGCATCGTCTTTATCAGTAATGTCAATAAATTTTTTGGAGCATTTTCTTAGTTTTAGGGATGAATATTTAAAATACTTTTGTAATGTTACTAAAAATGGTTCATAAAGATCTGGATTTTCGAAGTACAGACAATATTGCGTGTCCGGGTTAATATAATTTTTCACGAAATCGATCACGTTTTTTTCAAAATTATTTTCTGAAAGCTGAAAATTTATTCGTTTTTTATTCCCGAATAAAATTTTAGTTTTGGGATTACTGGGCGAATGTAGCACTGAACTAATTATGATTTGATTTTGGCAATAGTTTAATGCTGTAGTTGTGGTAGGGATTTCGAAAGTTGGGTTATGTTCAGCGTTGGAGTGAATAGTATCATTATCGGTGTCAATTTGACTTTCGGAATTGTCGGTTTGGTTTTTGGGTATTGTTATTGGTTCTATTGGAATGTATAGGTCAGGATGCACTAGTAAGGATATGTTATCTTCGTTATCGTCTCGATTTCTATCGTTTGTTTCGAGTGGGCTCTCTGGGATAGGGATATTTTCGGTATAAAGGTCTATTAGAGGTTCTTCTGAAGGATTGGTTGTAACTGGGTCGTGGTAGGGATTTGTTATTTTTATCATTGTCATTTATTATTTCGTCTACTTGTTGCCAAAATGTATCTGTTTCATTAGTGTGGATTTCTATTCTCGAAAGTGAATCAACGTTAGAGTTTAAGGTTCCTCGTTTATACAAAATTTCATAGTTGTATTCAGATAATTTTAACTTCCATCTTGTAAATTTGCTGTTTTCGTCTTTGAGTGAGAAAAGCCATTTAAGAGGTTTGTGATCTGTCACGATATTAAATTTTCGACCGTATAGGTAGGGTCTAAAATATTTCGTAGCCCAAACTATGATTTTTCTTCCTGATTTAAGTGATCTGTCCTAATTGAATCTAAGTTTAAGTAATTTCTATAGTCTGTTTCAATATTGTTGAAGTCAAAGTTCTGAATTTCTTGTCTCTCAAAATGTTCGACTGATAATGGTCGAGAAAAGTCTAAGGTAACTGGTTGTGTAGTACTGTTTAAAATAGTAGTAAAAGCTTCGTGATCCTGAGCAATTGTAAGACTTTCGGGGATTTCACAGTTATGAATTTTTTGGTGGGGTATAATAATTTCTCCACTCTGTATAGAAGTTTTCACTTTAATTACTTGTTGACATCTTGGGCCAACTGTTATAAGATTAAGTTCTTTTGATGTGGGATGAAATAATAATTTTAGTTTACAATGAGGTGTTACCAAATATCCTTTTTTAAAATCTAAATTGGCTTCTAAGAATTTCAAATTGTCGATACCAATAAGACCATCAAATGTATTGTGAAATTTAAATAAATAAAATTTCATTGCTTTAGTTTCTGGTAAATTAAAAATTTTTGGAGTAGGTATAGCTACACTGTGCTTGTGTGAAGATTTTTGAAACACTGTCGATACTATAAATGGTTCAAATTTTATTGAATTAGGAAAAAATTTATAAGCAATATTAGGAACAATAAATGATTTTGTTGCTCCAGAATCTATAAGAATTTTAATATTATATTCTGGAAAAATTATATAAGAGAGTTCACTTGAATTTGATGTATTGATAGAAATGATTGGTGTTATCTGTCTCTGGTCAGACGAGGCGTTTCTTGAAAATTTTGATTATTAGTTGGTGTATTAATATCACTTTCGTAATTGTTAGAGTTTTGAATAAAATTGTTATCATATTGATTGTTTTGATTGAAAGATTGATCATAGTTTTGATGATTTTGTTCATAATATTGGTCTTCATCAAACTCCGTATTAAATAGTTCTTCTGAGAAATATTTTGGTTGATTACCGAAATTAATATTTCTATTAGAATTAGGTGAATTAGTAAAATTTTGATTTTGATGGAAGGTCGATGGACCGGGTATTGGTTTTGAGGTATTTCGAGTAGACACACTCATAGGTGTAGGGTCTGTTAATACTTGGTTCGGGTTTGGTTTGAAAACATTTCTATTATTGGGGTGCCTAAAGACTTGGGCATTAGTTGGGTATTTTGTGGGCTGAAAATTTGGCCTTGGTTGTATAAGAATGGGCTGTGAGGGAAACGAATTTCGTCTGAATTGATTATTTTGTCACTGAACACTGTTTACACTACCACTACACCAACACTAACACTTTACACTATCTTACGCGCGTTTCGATAACCAAGTTATCTTCTTCAGAGACTGAAGGTAAACAGTTTACCTTCAGTCTCTGAAGCAGATAACTTGGTTATCGAAACGCGCGTAAGATAGTGTAAAGTGTTAGTGTTGGTGTAGTGGTAGTGTAAACAGTGTTCAGTGTCAAGTATCGCCAACGGTTCCAGAATTCCCAACTTAGTGATTATTTTGTGTTTGATAATTAAATGGCAAATTTGGCCTACCATTAAATCTTTGATGAAAACTTGGCTGTTGGCCTCTATGGCTGTTTAGTGGAGTTTGGGGTGGAACAGAATTTTTGTTCGAAAAATTTTGGAAGTAATGAATATTATCTTCTCTAGTAAGATATTGCAATGCTTCATTTAAGGTTGATGGTTTCATACAACGTATAGTTGTTCCTAGTGTTTCCTCCAAACCAGATAAAAATGTTTTCAAGGATAGTTTTTGGTATAGCTCACGTTTTAAACGTCTACCCTCGTTTGTCGCTTCGTGTAAATCTACATAGTTACATAAAAGATTCAATAAATTTAAGCACCTGTCAAAAAATTGCTGAGGTTTTTCATTTTGACCCTGTCTTAGCATGACTAAGTCTCTGTTAAGACAAGCTTCGTCCCTCTGATCAGCGAAACTACGAGTTAAAATTTGTTTTAAGTCTTCCCAAGTAGAAACATTCTGAATATTAACCACTAATTTTGCATTACCCTGTAGTTTTGAAATGATAGAATTGAGGATAAAGGTATTTTGAAAATTGTTCGGATTTCTGACATCGTAAAAATTAGCAATAAGTGATTCACTCGTAGATAGATACCTACTCAACTCATTAGGATTCCCATCAAATTCTGGGATGCACTTTAAATATTCTGGTTTAAATTGATTCATTTCTAAATTTAAATTATTGGGTTCGTTTGCTAAAGCTAAATTCTCAAGTTCGTTTGTTATTTCTTCCATAAAATGCACTTAATTGTTTCAATTGGAAAAATGTACTTACATATAAAACAAAACGACTATTAGCATCTCACTTATGTTCCTATAAAGATGACTACTAGATCTGCGATTCTGTCTTCTCTATGTAGGTCTTCTTTGCGAATTGGGACGATTTTCGTTCCAAATTCCGGTAGTCTACTGGTTTTGAACTGCGTTGGTTCTGCGATAAATTTGGTTTCCAATCAGCACTTTTCTTAGAATACACCAGTGAAGGCGTGAGGTAATTCAGGAGTAAGGATGCTGAGGTTTGCAAATGAATACAGTTTACAATTGAATCTTTTCAATCCTTCACTTCCGCAATTTAAAACGGCTGTCAAGGATTTGCAATAGCATAGAGATACTACAGATAGAGGCAACAATCCAGCTCGGAACCCATCAGCATATAAGAGAGAGATAGAAAATCAGAGGTTCAGGCTTGTCTTTCTCTAATGGCACGTATACTATAGACGAGAGTCAAAGACAGAAAAACCTCTGACGTTTGTCTTTTTCTCTCTCACCGGAGTTCAGACGGTCATTCCCACTTACACTGCGGCCTATGTTGCCTCTATCTGTAGTATCTCTATGTGCAATAGTTGTATATAATATATTATTTTATCTCTGTTTGTTTTATAATTGTGAAAGTGTTCATTATGTTTGTTTAATTTGTAATTGCATTTATGTTTTACATGTTTTATCACAATTTTATACACAATAATTGTTTATTTAATTTTTTTATATAAAAATGGATATTTCCGTGAATAAATAAATCTAAATAAAACCTCTAAATTTGAGTGGGATAAACAATGTACACAGAGAGAAATTTTTTTTAGCCGTTAATAGAAATCGATTAACTGCAACAACAAAACTGATTAAAATAGGGGACAGCTAGACGTTTTTGCTGTTTTAAATAGAACTTTTTTTCTGGATATTTCTATTTATTATAAATAAGAAAATGAATGATTATATAGTGGTCAATAGCATTTTTCTTGCAGTTTACTCAAGTTACATTTGATGATAACAAAGACAGCCATTAACTAATAATAGTTTCATATTTATTTTAAATAGATCACATATTAAATGTAAATATGATCTTCATTAACTAATAATGATTTTGTATTTATTAAATAGGTCAGACATTTATGGTTAATGTGACTGTCATTACCTATTAATAATTTCATATTTATGTTAAATACATCACATATTAAATGTAAATATAATTGTCATTAACTATGAACAGTTTTATAATAATTAAATAGGTCACACATTTACGGTTAATATGATGGCCATTACCTAGTAATAACCTCATATTTATGTTAAATAGGTGACATATTTATCAAAAATATGATTCCTATTAAGTAATTATTATTATACATATACCTATTTGTGTTAAATAGGTCTCATATTTGAGGTAAATACATCGACAGTTCAACCCTTGAGCAGTGGGGTGAAAAATCCCTGAAATTTGAAAAGAATGTATCAAGGGTGGCAAATTTTTGAATAGGTATTTTTATAGGCAATTCAACAGTATCAATTTTGTTGTACTAAATTCAGATTTTAGCGCCCTCTTGAATGAAAAAATAGTTATGTAATTCAAATTACTTAACAATTATCATTTCATCCTCAATAGGGTGCTACAATTGTAATTTTGATGTTGCAGAATTTTCCATAAAATTAGCTTTTAAAAAATGTGTCACTCTTGGTAAATTCCACATTTAAATTTTGGGGTTCACCTAACTCCCCGAGGGCAGAGCTGGCAATGCTGCAATTAGGAAAATGTTTCCCCCTCCAATCTAAAGTCGACGGGTTTAAACAAATAAAAAACCAGAAAATGTCAAACATATTATATTGCAAAATATAAAAAATATATACAGGTACATTGTTTCAGTCGATTAAATGTATTGCCTTTGAAATTCATAAAAAAATATTCATAAGTAAATTACATACCACAGAGATATATTGGTTCATGTATTCAGACATTTTATTTTGATTCATTTATTCTGCAAAGCATTTTTTTAAAATTAATTTAGGTCCAGATTTCTTGAATATAGTTTCTATAGTTGATTCGTCTATCAAATTGAAGCTATGGTCGTCAATTCCTTCATCTAAGAATTACAAAAAATAAAGGTGAACATTTTAGACACTATCTATAAACTTTGATATTATTTATTGAAGTGAAACACTATTATGAGTAACCTAACCTAACCACTAACCACATATGTCAACAACGAACAACTTAACCGCAGTCAAGCAGAAGGACATATACTGCTATCTCCGACGGTATAACCGGACGTAGTTGAGATAGCTAGAGATTTTATTTTATTAACCAAACTAAATCAAATCATGTTGTAATATGCAGCAGTAATAAACGTTTTAAATAGCTTTTTGTTACATTTTTATGGTCAGTAATATTTTTCAAGATCTTTTTGAGCAATAGCCTAGAATTAATGGTCTTTAAATTTCTTAATTCTTAATCAAGAAAAAATAAATAAATGTACACTTACCTTCAAAAGCTTCAATATACGATTCCAAATTCCACTCTTTCAAAGTGGTTTTCCAAGACATTTTAACATAAAATATTGTCCAAACCGGCACTAATTGGATCACGACATTCACAACGGCGAAATGGTAAAAATAATAAGATGCTCTGTTCAAGCCTCTCCCACCTGTGGTCTCGTGTGAGGCTTCGTGATCACTGATTGGTCAGAAAAATATGAGCTGATTGTGAAATCCCGCTTAAAAACCCAAAATAATAATATTTCCATTAACTACTAAAAATAGATTGATTTTTAGTAAATATGTCTTCTTATTCACTTTAACTTGATTAACTGTTAATAGACGTAAGAGTAATGATTACTTTAAGACATTCAACTGTTAATAGGTTCATTTTAATTTTTCATCAAATGTTGATTTTTATTTAAAATAAATCAAGTATGTTATTAATTCCAAAACGACTGACTCAGCAAAAATCATCTAGTTACACTAACAGGACATCTAATTAAAGAATAATATTTTAATATTAACTTGTAATTGAATTTTTGTTATATTTAATAGAAAATTCCAGCAAAAATATATATTAACCGATTTCTTTCTGTGTAATATTGCGTTTTTAAAAATTAAAGAGATATTGTCGTCAAAACTTGTATTAACCCATTTTAACAAGAATTTACCAATTGTATTAACTTGTGATGATAGCAGGTACTTTGTGTAGCATAGTTGTTATAAACAAGGTTGCATGTTGTCAACAGTCAATGATGGACATTGACATTAGAACATGGCTGTTGATTGTTCATCTGTAACGACTACTTATTAAAAGATACAAAAGTGTTTTCAAAAGATCTACAAAAATACATGGCGAAGTCATATAGTAAACGTTCCTAAGAGTGTGAGTAAAAATAACATAATAACATAGCTAAATTAAGTATTTGTGGGATCACGTGAAAAAGCCCGCCATTACCATATCCGGCTTTAATTTGCCGAAACCATTGAAAATGTCTGGTAATATAAACGAAAACTGGAAATGTTTTAAGCAGTCATTAAACATTTACCTAAGAGCTTCTGGTCAGATTACAAAAAGTGACGACACGAAAATAGCAATCCTTCTCAACTGTATAGTAGATGATGGTAAAAACATATACATAATAATTTTAGACTTGAAGAAGAAACATTTGAAGCAGTATTGAACGAGTTCCAGGAAGTGTGTAATTCCAAAAAGAACATTTTATACTGTAGGCATATGTTTTATGAACGATCACAGAAAGTTAAATGAGTCATTTTTAATAAACGCTCAGACTTTAGTCAGAGACTGTGAATTTACGGATGTAAATGAGATTCTACGAGATAGACTTAATTTTGAATCAGCTGATAATGAAACGAAACAAAAGTGTTTTAATTTACTTAACAAGTGAACAGACCTACAAAAATACACTTTGGGGATTTCGGCAGAGTTAGCACATGAAATGCCAGATAAGACTGAGATAATATAATAGCTTGTGTTTCTAGAACTCTGCAACCAAGTGAAACAAATTACCCAATAATCCATTTAGAAAGTTTAAGCATCTACTGGGGTTTAACTAAATTTTACCAATATTTGTATGGAAAAAAATGTAAAATTAGAACAGATCATAAGCCATTAATATCATTATTCCATCCAGAGAAAGGTATACCGCAAATGCATGCCAGCCGTATGCAACGCTGGGCAGCATTTTTATACAGTTTTAATTATGATATTGAATATATAAAGGGAAAAAATAATATTATAGCTGATTATTTACGAATTTGAAGGTCTAGGTAACTAAAGTTTATATAATAGCCTTCTTGGTGTGCGTCATTGATTGTTAATGTCTTTCTGACACATTACATTGGAAGAAATGGAAAAAAGGCAGGTCTGTGATTAATCCTAATCAAAATATCACAATAATGAACCGTTTAAACGTATTACAAACGTTAACCCTAATCTTTGACTTACAAAAATTTGATTGGTTGATGTTTAGATTACGCGCAAACGCGACCTATCAATCGGGCGAAATTACATCGTTCAAAATATGATGCAGACGTTCCTTTCGTAGCGGCAATGTGTCTTACGTCTTTTTCTAATGTCCCACTGACAGTTCTCGTCAGGTCTGTAGTTTATTGTTTACGGTCAAGTATTATATTGAACCCGCTGTATAATTCTTTTGCAGGACTATATTTACTAATATTAAATTATTTTAATATGTAAATTGAATATACAATTTGTTTTATTTTGCAGTGTTTTGATTTTTGATATCCCAAGTATTATTAATTTAATAGCATTTTCGAATTTGGCTGAATACGATCCTGATGATTTTATTTATCAAATTAAAGGTTAGCTATATGTCAAAATAACATATTAAATATCGACATACCCAAAACCCGGATATACGTCACAAACGATGACGCACACCAAGAAGGGTATTATATGAACTATATAGTTCATATAATACCTTATATAGTTTCCGTTCCGTTTCCGTTTGGAGTTAGGAACTGGAAATATATACATCAATAATGAAATAGTAATGCTTCCGTCATTAGACAGTCCTGATGGAATATTAGGGTTGGTAAATACGTCCATGAAAGAAGTCTATGTGGTTCTGATCATCTTTAAGGAAGAAATCAATCATCTATCTGCTGAAGACAAATGTTCTGGAAATCTGTCTGTTACCGAAGTCTCTGCGTCTCCCCTGGTATTAGGGGTTGACAAGGAGCAGTCTGTTTCTGGAGTCTCTGCGTCTTCCCTGGAGTTGGGGGTGGACAAGGAGCAATCTGTTTCCGAAGTCTCTGCGTCTTCCCTGGTGTTAGGGGTTGACAAGGAACAATCTGTTACCGAAGTCTTTTCGTCGTCTCTCGTAGAGTTGGGAGATAGTGAAGAAGATAATAAATTTGGAAAATCTGCGTTATCTCCGGAAGATTTAGGCGATTACGAAAATTATGGTTATACAGGATGTCCGTTAGAAACGATCACACCTATCAAAGAAAGAAACTTGACCGAAAATCAGGAAGAGAAGTTGAGAAAATTCAAGGTCAAACTACGCTAGTTAAGTATAAAATCCGTTTGCTGCAGCCTCGTCCGATCAAACAGAAATACCGACCTCAGAATGCGAGAATGCAAGAAATTTGCAATACTGAAATTGACGCTATGCTAGAAGAGGAGTGATAGAACCCTCTACAAGTCCGTGGAGCACTCCGATTGTGATTGTGAAGAAAAAAAGATGAAAAGAACCGTTTCTGTATCTGTAACGTTAATTTCGTTCACTTTACTTCCCTCGATTGAATTAATAAATTATCGTATGGGCGGCGAATAGCCAGTCCTTTCTCATGCCCAACACCGAGAAATGTTTCAAGGCTGAATATATTTACTGTCGACGAGAGTCGAAATCAACGTTTCTATGCGCGATGATCGAGGCCCGTCTGTCGGAAAATAGTCACGCCCATCTTGAAATTCCCACTTCGATTTCGTGTCTCTTCTTCTTCTACCAATTATAAATCAAATATGAATCAAGAATTCACTACTGAAAGGTAAATTCCTTTCCTGTTCAAATCGTATGAGCGTGACACGAACATGAGACGTAAGTCGGTTGTCGTTCACATGATTTAGTGTATTTAAACAAGTGGCAAAGGGGTTTCGTTCTTTCTTTCCTGCATACATGTGCTATTGAAGCCTTATGGCTTATATTATCTTATCTTAGAAGTGCATTCATTTGAGTGGTAAGTCATTTCGCTTAAATGTATAACTAACTCTCCTTTCTTAATAGCTTCTACCTTCCTATCTTTATTATGTAGCAATATCATTCCAGTGCCAGGAATAATATATATCGATATGAATTTGTTTTTCTTTCAGTTTTTTTATATTATCTATTTAAAAATATCTATTTAAAAATATATACGTATTTAAACAAATGTATGTATTTACCGGTGCAGAATCGGTTATTCTATTTTATCGTTTTTTTATTTGCTTTCTTTTTATCTAAAAATACAGGATGTATGAACCACGTTGTCAAATAATTTTCTTTAATATCGTAATATCATACTTGTAATATCATACTTCAGACATCCTGGATTTTGTTGAATTTGTGAAAATTGTTCCTGATATTATATCTGTTCCCTAGCACTTTACCTGGGACTAAACTTTACCTGGGACTATACTTTACCTGGGACACTTACCTGAGACACGTTACCTGAAACTTTACCTGGGACACTTACCTGAGACACGTTACCTGAAACTTTACCTGGGACTAAACTTTACCAGGACCTGAACCTTTACCAGGACCTGAAACCGTGCCAGGACCTGAAACTTTACCAGGATCTAAAACTTTACTAGGACCTGAAACCGTGCCAGGACCTGAAACTTTACCAGGATCTAAAACTTTACTAGGACCCGAAACTTTACCAGGACCCGAAACTTTACCGGGACCCTTACCTGAGACACTACAACAGGAAAGTACAATAGTTCTTGCTCTCCAACACAACATATGTCGACTATTCATTTTTTTTTATATTTAATTTTGTTTGAAAATATACAACTTGTAAATTTAATAACGTTGTTCATATAGTTTTTTTCCCTTCCAATCTTCCAGGATTTGTCGCTATAATGCAGAGGTGAATAACAAATAAACTAGTATTATTCAGAGTGGCGCCCACTTACCTTTCCTAATTTACATACTTTATCTTTATTTCACTTTAAATAAATTTCAAGTAGAATTACCCGCGAACCGGTAAGACTACTCTCTGAATTTATACTAGTTTGGTCTCAGAATCTACACCTGAGGTGCTCTCTAAACTGAGTAGCCGTTGCAAATTGGCGCCCAACGTGGGGCCTTGTTTTACACATCTGCTTTATATCAATAAATCTTGAAACTTGGAAGTTTGGACAGTAGTTGAAGTCAGAAGCAATATCTTTTCTTTCACTTATCGTATTATTTATCTTTCTATCTTTTACTTATCATATCGTTCATATGTTGAGTTGGTAATATCTATTTTTATTATCGTTTATCTAACATATCTTTATATTTTTATCGTATATCTTCACGTATCGTACCTATGAAATTTTCTTTTTCGTCAATATCAACAGTACTCGTTTTTTCTCTTTTATCTTATATTTTTAATACCGTCAATTAACGTATAATAACATGGCTCGAATTTTCAAATTAAATGTTGATTATCTTTTATCTCATGAATTGGATTACGAACTTTCTTATCGTGGCTTGGAAATCCCTTCACTGGTTACAGAGAAGAGGAAATTATTACGCGGTGTTCTAACACAGGAAGTATCTATGAGGAGTTCGATTTCATATGTTGAACTTCCTTTTATTACCGAAATTACAGGTATTAAGATGTCTTTTGCCGACTTGAAGAAGAAGGTTCAAGATTTTGTTGGAACTTCTTCGGATGTCGAGTACAGAAGATTGACTTGCCGTCTAACTCACCTCACTCAACGTACTTCTCGTGTAACTTGCGAGGAGGACGAACAAGAACAAGTAAAGAGACATTTAACAACAGAAATATTTTGTTTAGAAGGTGAATTAGATAGCAAAATCAATGTTATCGATTCAGACAGACAATCCACTCCAGTAAATACAAGTCAAAGCTTTTCTTTTTCTAAACCTGTACCTGTACATAAATGGGGAATAAGATTCTCAGGAATAGATTCCAAAGAATCTGTACTTGGATTTTTAGAACGCGTAAATTGCCTCAAACTTTCGAGAGGTATCACAGATGCTGAATTGTTTTCTAGCTCAGCTGATTTATTTAGTGATCAGGCTTTTAATTGGTATCTTATTAACAGATGCAAAGTTCAGAATTGGGAACAATTAGTGACCAAATTAAAATCCGATTTCTTACCGTATAACTACCAAGATGATTTACTAGAGGAAATCAAAGCTAGAAAACAAGGTCAACATGAACGAGTTACCTTGTATATTAACGCCATGTGTGGTTTGTTCAACCGTCTTGATGACAAACCAAGTGAAAGTGCCATCATTCGTATTATTCGTAGAAATCTTTTACCTCATTATGCACAACCATTAGCTTTAATTGATATTGATACTGTTGATATTTTGACTGAAAAATGTAAACGACTAGAGGAAACATTAACTTGGGACCAACAGTTCACAGCTAATCATAAAAGCAGTCAATATTTACTTGAACCAGATTTGAGCATACCTAGTACCTCTTTTAAGGATAATTCTTGTTTTAAGCAAACACGAAAAAAATCTATCTGTAGTATCTTCTACCTGGACTTGCTGGAATTGCAAACAAGCAGGTCATATGTATTATAACTGTCAAGTTCCTAGGAAACTGTTTTGTTTTGGTTGTGGACATCCTGATACAGTAAAAACGAAATGTCCAAAGTGTTCAAAAAACGAACAAAGCGGTGGTCGAACTTCCCACTCAACCACAGTCGCTCAGAAACCGGGAACATCAGGAAAATCCAGCACCAAAGTAAAACCAAAACCTCAGGAAAAACCTACAAAAGACAAAAATTGAGGCTATCTCAAATAAATCCTGTAAATTCCAGTTCTGCAAGGAAAATTTCTCCTTCTATCTTAAAAAAGGTTCCTACTGTAAGTCGCTCCGACTGGAATTCATGGCTTTTATTTGTCAAAAATTTCTATAAATTAAATTCAAGATCAAGTTCAATAGTTTCAAATTCGAAGCATAAGTCTTTAGCAAATGTAGGGTCACTGTTGTATAACATGGAAAATGATAATCGACCTTATGTCGATATCATAATTTTTGATAAAACAATTTCTTGCCTTGTTGATACTGGTTCAAATATCTCATTGATTGGTTCTCGTGCACTAGATTTTATTCATAACTTATCGATACCTATCTTAGACGATGATAACTTAAAAATATCTACTGCAGATGGCAAGTTGCAGGACGTTCTTGGTTATATCGAAACATATGTCATCACAGACAAGATATCTAGGCTTATGAAATTTTATCTAATACCTTCTGTTAAACATGACATTATTCTCGGTATGGACTTTCTTAAGATTTTTAATGTAAAAATAAATTTCTCTAAATTATCTTTAACTGTAAATTCTCTCTCGTTGGCTGTAGTCAATACAATTCGGGATGTATCTCATTTAACTCCTAATCAAACAGGTAAATTAAATCAAACTATTGATCTCTTCAAGACTATTAGTCCTTCAGATAAAATCGGCAAAACTCATTTGATAGAGCATTTCATTGATACCGGAAATTCCTCTCCTTTTAAACAAACCCAATATCCCTTACCTCAGGCAATGCAAGCTTACCTGAAAAAGGAAGTAGATACTTTGCTTGAATTAGGTGTAATTCAGGAAAGTAAATCTTCATATTGTAGCCCTATCTGGTTAGTTCAAAAGGGAGATGGTAAATACAGAATGTGTTTTGATGGACGTAAATTAAATAGTGTAACTTTAAATAAAGATGCTTATCCCTTACCTTCAATCGAAGTTATACTGAGTCAACTTCGAGATACTCGTTATATATCTAGTATCGATCTGAAGCAAGCATTTTATCAAATTCCGTTGGAGAAATCATCTCGGGAAAAAACAGCTTTTGCAGTTAAGGGTAAAGGTTTATTCGAGTATGTCACTACCCCTTTCGGTTTAGTCTCTGCTCCTGCTAGTATGTGTCGTTTGATCGATTTGGTCATTGGTCCTTCCTTAGAACCGTATTGTTTTTAATACCTGGATGACATCATCATTTGTACTCCTGATTTTGACAAACACATGGAAATTCTCCAGAGTGTTTTTGAGAGATTACGAGATGCCGGCTTGACGGTGAATTTAGATAAATGTCAGTTTTGTCGTTCTTCCCTTAGATATCTAGGTTATGTAGTGGATGAAAATGGTCTTCTTACCGATCCTGAAAAGGTTTCTGCTATTTGTGAGTATCCTGTTCCGAAAACTGCCACTCAGGTGCGTAGATTCTTGGGAATGGTTTCGTATTATCGACGGTTTCTTAAAGATTTTTCTTCCTTATCTGCTCCAATTTCTGATCTTCTAAATGAGCGAAAGAAACACCAACCGATTACTTGGACACCCCAAGCAGATCAAGCTTTCGAAAAGGTGAAAACTGTCTTAACTACCGCTCCTATCTTAAGTAGTCCCGATTTCACCAAACCTTTCTTCCTTATGACAGATGCTAGTGATGTTGGGGTAGGAAGTGTTCTTTTTCAACTGGAAGATGGACTCGAACATCCCATAGCTTATATGAGTAAGAAACTCACAAAGGGTCAAAAGAAGTTCAGTACTACCGAAAAGGAACTGTTAGCAGTTTTGTTAGGGATCGATCATTTTAGGTATTATCTTATCGGTCGTCATTTCACCGTAATTACCGATCATTCTTCTCTGGTTTGGTTGAATAACATGAAAAAACCTTCTCCTCGCTTAGCTAGATGGATATTGCAATTGTCGCAATACAACTTTTCTATCGTACACCGTAGATCTACCGGAACTGTAGTTGCTGATGCTTTATCTCGTATACCTGAAGTTAGTATTTTAGACTTATCTACCTTGCATCCTGATAAATGGTATAATGATATGATTTCTCATGTTCAGGATTTTCCGGAAAAATACCCAAGTTTTCGAGTTGAGAATAACATATTATATAAACATGTCTTTAATAAATTTGGACCAATTAGTAATATTTCCGATTGGAAAATTGTCGTTCCTACTAAAAATAGAAATGAAATTCTACATTATTTTCATGATAGTCCAACTTCTTCTCACTTCGGTGTTTTTAAAACATTAGAGAGAATTTCTGAAATTTATTATTGGCCAAATCTTAGAAAATCGGTTTATAAATATGTCACTCGTTGTAAAATATGTGCATCGTGCAAACCCTCTAACTTACCCCAAGCAGGATTAATGGGACAATATCGTAATATTAACTTCCCTTTTCAATTAATATCGTGTGATCTTTTAGGGCCATATCCCCGATCTCGCAAAGGTAATCAGTTCGCACTTGTTGTAGTTGACTGGTTCACTAAGTTCGTATTGGTTCATCCCTTACGTCAGGCTACCGCTCGTTCTATAGTGGATTTCTTAGAAAATCATGTTTTTCTCATTTTTGGAATACCTCAAATTGTTTCGTGTGATAATGGTAAACAGTTCACGAGTCATCTTTTCAAAAATCTCATGGAAAAATATTCTGTACAAAAGATATGGTATAATGCTAACTTTCATCCGCAAATTAATCATACTGAGCGCGTAAACAAATCCATTGTCACAGCTATACGATCTTATAGTTATGAAGATCATAGAACATGGGATGAAGAAATATATAAAATTGCTCAAGCAATTCGGCTGTCGAAACATGAGGTTACCGACTTCACCCCTTCCTTCCTTACCTTTGCTCGAAATGTACCTGTCTCGGGAAATTTTTATGGTAAAATTGCAGAAAATGCAAATAATCAGGTTACCATTTCTGACAAAGTTCACCGAATTCAGGATACACAAGAAATGCCTAAATTTTTCGAAGTGGTGAGAAAGAACTTGCAAACAGCATATCGACAAAGTAGTCAACGTTATAATTTGCGCAAACGTGATCATAGGTTTTATGTAGGTGATCGGGTTTGGAAAAAGAACTACCCAAAATCGGACAAAGCCAGATATATTTCCGCAAAATTTTTACCCAAATATACACAATGTACCGTATATCGTGTTATCTCTCCCTTAGTGTATGAATTAAAAGATGAAACGGGAAAAAATATTGGTCGATGGCACATGAAAGACCTTAAAGCTGGTATCTTGTCTGATGATGAGTGTTCTGATATCGATGATTCCGAAGCGGCCCTAACGTAATCAGATAGATATATCTTTCCTAATTTTTCATTCTATTTGTGTTGTATGTTGGTGTCTCGAATATTTTTTTAATCTTTTTATCATAGAGATTTTCCTTTTCTTTGACTAGAAAACGATAATGACTTTCTTTCCCTACTACTGATTAGCAAATAACATTCGTGTTCTGGGATAAATGAGTAGTAGTAATAAATATTTTCCTAGCCGGATGGAATTCTAATCTAAGAATTATAATATAAAATCTGTTGAGAATTTTTTCGAATTTTTAAAATATTCAAATTTATTATAATTTTGAAAAAGTTTTTTTTGCACCGTCAAATCAAATTGAGTAATAAACCTGTTGCGCACATGCATAGAGGTTAATGAATTGGGTCTAATTGATTTGGAGAAATATCGGATATACCTTAAATGTTTAGGGGTGATATTATATCTTCAGTACCTTATCTTATCTTAATTATCGTAGTTTACGATAAATATCTTAACTTATCTTATCTTATCTAAGTGGACGTGGACAAGGGTAGTCTACTGTACTATATATTTTATAGTACTTATCTTATCTTATCGTTACAGACAAAGTGTCTTGTCTGTATTTATATACCGAAAGGGTATATTAAATTTTTTTTAAAGACCATTGACAATTTGACTTTGCAATTAACTTACATAGTTGCTGACATATCAGGGGATATCGAAGTTATTATCTTAGCTCTAAAGTTTTATTACTTCAGTTATCTAAAATTTCTATTATCTTAACTATCTTGAAATTTTAATATCTTAACTGTTTTAAAATTTCCTTTATCTTAATTATCTTAAAAATTTTCATTACCTTCATGTTGAAAATGTTTAGTATCTCAAGTGTTTTAAATTTTTTCTATTATCTATTTGTTAATATGTTCGAGATGTCAACTTACATTACAGAAATTCTTTTTGCCTATCTTCAATCAATATCTTACCTAATATCTTGATACTTAAAATTTTTCTATTTTGCTCATTACATACCTCTATCTATGATCATTCCGAAAGATTGATCTAGATATTTCACTTATAGACATGGATTCAATCTGTCTATATTTTATTGCATCACATTTTCCCTTTTTGATATATTTTTTGTTGGATTTCTCAGCAGTGGGTGTTGAGGGAGCTCAGAGCGGTCTGGAATGTGTTTCAGGGTTCAGCGTCGGGGGGTTAATCAGCCTGGGAGGCAGAGGTGGCTAAGGTCTGCTGTCATTTAGTTAAATCTACTTGGGGGGTTAGCTACTGCGTTTGTGCCAACGTGGCTCACATATCGCTCTGGGGATTTTCCAACAGTACTGTTGTGGGATGCCGTTGTCAATTTCTCTTTTCCCCAAATTTCAGCTTGACAGAAGCTACATTCTGTTAGGGGGCTAGATCGAGCCTCCTTGGACTTGCTGTATCAGCTTGTTCCAAAAAATTTTTTTTGAATTTTTTTCTTTCGTTTTTATCGGTTGTTGTTATTCATTATTTAGTTTATCGATCTTAAAAGCTTTCCTATTTAAGGAACGTTATGTTGTATTGTCATGGTGTTTCGGGTTTGGATTTCATCTGAAGCTGAGATTGAAGACCACGACGCGATTTAACATCTCTCGCGAGGTCCTTCTCATTAGGCAGAAGTTGATTTCTTGATCGGTGATACTGTGGTGATGCACATATCCGACCAAATATATGAGTAGTTTTTTTTTGGTTTTTTTTTATTTTTCTTCATATATCGTTATATGGGGTATAATACATTGGAAATTTTAGCTTGACAGGAGCTACATTCTGTTAGGGAGTAATACAAACTTCCTTGGCATTGTTCCAAAACATTTTAGCTTGACAGGAGCTACATTCTGTTAGGGAGTAATACAAACTTCCTTGGCATTGTTCCAAAACATTTTAGCTTGACAGGAGCTACATTCTGTTAGGGAGTAATACAAACTTCCTTGGATTTGTTCCAAAAATATATTTTTTTTTCCATTCATATGATAGTAGTAATTAAATAAAGAAACATTTTATAAATAATAACTCATCCATATCTTTTTTTTATCTAACTGAGGGATAATCAATGTATCTGATGGGAGTCTCATTTCTTTCCTTATCTTATCTTAAGTCATTATCTTTGGGAACCCACTGATGCAGTGATTCATCTTACTATTAAATTTCTAAAATTATTGGTATGTAGATACCTGGTACTGGTTCCGCTTTTCTCAGAATTTACCGTTCAAGGTTTCTGCTGTGTTTGTGGGATGATTCTTTTTTTTCCTAATGTTCTGCTTGCGCGATGACCAATGGCTACTGTGGACGCTAACTGGCAACCTCCCTGGTAAGAGCCTAGGAAGAAAGAAAATCACCTGGCGTACCGGTGAAGACTTTGGACCGTTCCCTTTCTTTCATTTTTTTTTATCTTTATTTTTCTCTAAATTAATTATTCGGAAGAATCCTCAAATTCTTTTCCTTCAGTATCGCAGTGACTCGTTCCTTTCTTCTTAGTCTTCCTATCGTTCAATATCTTCTTAATATCTTCTTTATTTCAGTCTCGTAATAGCTCAATGATTTTCACTTATAAAAAATTTTTTTAAAAAAAAATTTTTTTTTCAGGTTGTAAGGGTGTGTAACGTTAATTTCGTTCACTTTACTTCCCTCGATTGAATTAATAAATTATCGTATGGGCGGCGAATAGCCAGTCCTTTCTCATGCCCAACACCGAGAAATGTTTCAAGGCTGAATATATTTACTGTCGACGAGAGTCGAAATCAACGTTTCTATGCGCGATGATCGAGGCCCGTCTGTCGGAAAATAGTCACGCCCATCTTGAAATTCCCACTTCGATTTCGTGTCTCTTCTTCTTCTACCAATTATAAATCAAATATGAATCAAGAATTCACTACTGAAAGGTAAATTCCTTTCCTGGTCAAATCGTATGAGCGTGACACGAACATGAGACGTAAGTCGGTTGTCGTTCACATGATTTAGTGTATTTAAACAAGTGGCAAAGGGGTTTCGTTCTTTCTTTCCTGCATACATGTGCTATTGAAGCCTTATGGCTTATATTATCTTATCTTAGAAGTGCATTCATTTGAGTGGTAAGTCATTTCGCTTAAATGTATAACTAACTCTCCTTTCTTAATAGCTTCTACCTTCCTATCTTTATTATGTAGCAATATCATTCCAGTGCCAGGAATAATATATATCGATATGAATTTGTTTTTCTTTCAGTTTTTTTATATTATCTATTTAAAAATATCTATTTAAAAATATATACGTATTTAAACAAATGTATGTATTTACCGGTGCAGAATCGGTTATTCTATTTTATCGTTTTTTTATTTGCTTTCTTTTTATCTAAAAATACAGGATGTATGAACCACGTTGTCAAATAATTTTCTTTAATATCGTAATATCATACTTGTAATATCATACTTCAGACATCCTGGATTTTGTTGAATTTGTGAAAATTGTTCCTGATATTATATCTGTTCCCTAGCACTTTACCTGGGACTAAACTTTACCTGGGACTAAACTTTACCTGGGACTAAACTTTACCTGGGACTAAACTTTACCTGGGACACTTACCTGAGACACGTTACCTGAAACTTTACCTGGGACACTTACCTGAGACACGTTACCTGAAACTTTACCTGGGACTAAACTTTACCAGGACCTGAACCTTTACCAGGACCTGAAACCGTGCCAGGACCTGAAACTTTACCAGGATCTAAAACTTTACTAGGACCTGAAACCGTGCCAGGACCTGAAACTTTACCAGGATCTAAAACTTTACTAGGACCCGAAACTTTACCAGGACCCGAAACTTTACCGGGACCCTTACCTGAGACACTACAACAGGAAAGTACAATAGTTCTTGCTCTCCAACACAACATATGTCGACTATTCATTTTTTTTTGATATTTAATTTTGTTTGAAAATATACAACTTGTAAATTTAATAACGTTGTTCATATAGTTTTTTTCCCTTCCAATCTTCCAGGATTTGTCGCTATAATGCAGAGGTGAATAACAAATAAACTAGTATTATTCAGAGTGGCGCCCACTTACCTTTCCTAATTTACATACTTTATCTTTATTTCACTTTAAATAAATTTCAAGTAGAATTACCCGCGAACCGGTAAGACTACTCTCTGAATTTATACTAGTTTGGTCTCAGAATCTACACCTGAGGTGCTCTCTAAACTGAGTAGCCGTTGCATATCGACTTTCGAAAGGTCAATGATGTAACAATGAAAGATGCTGTTGTGACCTTTATTAGACTTGTTGATATTAATCATAAAATAAGTAATGTCATCGAGTTCTGTCAAAGTTTATATTGAATAAAAAATGTCTATTTCTAAAAGATGGAAATAATTCAGTTTCAATCATTAGTTTAGACCCTTCTCAGAATTATAATAATTGGCGACGAGTGAAAAAAAAATTCATCCAATTCTCAAGAAACAAAGAGGAAATTTCAATAATTTTTTTCAAATGGATGCAGAACAATTTAAACAACTTATGTCTGTAATGCGTGAGCAGCAGCAAAGTCTCATTAACGAGATTAAGAATCAATTACGTCCGGAACAACAACAGCCCTCAACACCTTTTCCTGTGAATTTTTCAAGTATAGCACCGTTTGAAAATTTTGATGCCCACAAAGAAAAATTTTCCTTGAACGTTTTGAGAACTATTATAACATGAAAGGAATCAATGATGAATCGAAAATTGCGCAGTTGCTCTGTGTTTCAATAGGTTCCACACATTATAATAGTTTGGCAGCATTTCTTGGTCCCGACAAAGCAGTAAAACTTTTGAACTACAAAGATTTAGTGCAGGTTTTGAAACAAATGCTAATACCAAAGAAGAGTGTCATTGTTTCTCAACATTATTTTCTAAACGTTTACCAAAAAGAACGTCAGACAATTGCCGAATATGTTGCAGCACTTCAACGCGATCTTGCAGATAATGAGTTTTCAACAACATGTGAATGTACTAGGTCTGTTTCTATTGCAGACATTTTCGTCAGAGCTCAGTTTATTCGTGGGTTGCGTGATGATTGGTTAAGAGAACAAATTTTACAGTCAAACGTTACATCTTTCGAAGAAATATTAAAAAAGGCAACTGCTCTCGAAGCATCGAAAATAGAGAGTAAACAATTATCTCAGCACTCCAGTTCGAATCACTCGAATTTCAACACAAGTGATATCAAAGCAATATCAAATTCTACAAGACATAACAGGAATCGTTCCAGTTTGCAATCAAATTCTCGATCACAGAGTCCAAATCACCAGAATTTGCGATTCCGCCGCAGTCAACCAGATTACAAGGCACTTGGTATCGAAAATATTTGTATTCTATGTTGCAGAAACAATCATAAAATTGGAGATTGTCGTGTCGATAGAAACAAAGTTTCCTGTCAATCCTGCAAGAAAATTGGACACGTTGCAAAAGTTTGTATTACAACATTGTTAAATGCCAATCGCAAAAGATCCGGTATAACAAACACAAGTTCCACATCAGTGCATGTTGTTTCTGACGATCAAACAAGTTCTGATTATGAGTATGGCGTTAACCAGATGGACACATTATATAATCATTTTGAAGTGGTTGATTTATTCGAAATACGTCCTGATTCTGATAAATATTATATTATGCTGTACCTAAATGGGAAATCTCAACGTTTCGAAGTCGATTCAGGTGCAAAGTTTTCTTTACTAAATGAGAACGATTTCAATAATTTAAATTTGAATGTACCCATGAAAAAATCAAACATAGCTTTCAGATCCTATTCAGACAATGTAATTCAATCCAAGGGAAAAGTCTCTGTTAATGTTGAATACCGTGGGAAGGTGATTGAAGATGAACTACACATTGTTTCAGTGGGACATGATGCTCTACTTGGGCGACAATGGATTCGAGGACTAGGTATTGAACTTCATCAAATTGACACCGACATGAAAATCTCAGCTCCAGTATATACCATGCAGCACGTCAACTCAATCGAAAGTATATTCAATCATTTTTCACCAATATTCCAAGCAAAAGTTGGATGTGTTCCAGGACTGAAAGTTACACTTCAACTAAGAAAAGGCGTTAAGCCCTCGTTTACAAGAGAAAGAAGTGTACCATATGCACTCCGGGAGCTTGTAAACAAAGAACTGGATTCCCTAGAAGCAGATGGTATTATATCATTAGTTCCTACAAGCGACTGGGGTTCACCTTTAGTCGTAATTACGAAAGCAGATGGAGGTGTTCGATTATGTGTCGATTACAAATGTGGGGTTAACGAAAAACTAGTTCAAGCAAATCACCCAATACGTCGCATAGACTATGTCTTGAACAGCCTTCGAAATTCTAAATACTTCTGTAAGCTTGATCTCTATAAAGCTTATCTACATCTACAAGTAAATGAAGAAAGCAGTGCCATTCAAACAATTTCAACCCACCGTGGCACTTATCGCATGAATCGTCTCAGTTTTGGAATAAAGACAGCTCCATCTGAATTTAATCGCAATTTAATCTCCCGATTTTTCTTCTATTTCATATCCACTTCGATGTTTGCTTAGAAAAAATAAACGATGGTCATGGACAGCACTGTGCGAATCAGCGTTCATAAAATTAAAGGCTGAGCTTTGTAGCAATCGTGTTATTATACCCTTCGATCCCTGTTTACCACTTGTTTTAACCACAGATGCAAGTCCCACTGGAATAGCCGCAGTACTCAGCCATACTATAGACGGAGTTGAAAGACCAGTGGCATATGCTTCGCGTTCGCTTACAGCCTCTGAAAGCAATTATAGTCAACTTGACAGAGAAGCTCTTGCAATCATTTTTGGTGTTAATCACTTTTATAATTATTTATTTGGAAAGCATTTCTTACTTATTACCGACAATGAGCCAATTTCAAGAATTTTTTATCATCATAAAGCACTTCCACAAATGACGTCTTCGCGTTTACTTCGTTATGCATCATTTCTCTCAGGTTTCAATTATTCCGTCCAGTTCAAGAGAGGCAAAGAAAATCAAAATGTTGATTGTTTGTCTAGAGCTCCAATTAAAAATTCGAATATTTCAACTGATAATCGTATTGGTGATGAAGTGAATCAAATATATGAATCAAGTATAATTTTTCAAATCTCAGGCGAAAAAGTTACATCTACGATAATTAAAAATGAAACGAAAAACGACCCTGATCTCAGCAAAATTGTTCAGATGTTGAAAAATCAATCAATGGACTCTGAATACACATTGATTGACGATATACTTTTTAGGATGGATAGAATTGTAATTCCAGGAATTTTAAGATCCAGTATACTTGAGGAACTACATGAAACACATCTGGGGATTACAAAAATGAAGCAATTGGCACGCCGCTATGTGTATTGGCCTAGCATTGACCGGGACATCGAAAAACTGTTCAAAAGTTGTGAAAACTGTGCACTAACAAGATCAAATCCACCTAAGGTACCTGTTCATCCATGGGATTTACCTACAAGTAATTGGGAGAGAATCCACGTTGATTCTGCAGGTCCTTTTGAGTCATGCTATTTCTTAGTATGCATCGATCCGAAATCAAAATGGGCAGAAGTTAAAATATTAAAGGATGCACCAAATAGTTTAACGACGATTAGATTATTGGAAAATATTTTTGCAGTACATGGGTATCCATTGGAAATAGTTTCGGACAATGCATCCATTTTCAAAAGTGAAGAATTTCAAAAATATTGCGAATTCAATGGAATATTCCAAAAATTTATAGCTCCAGGACATCCGGCGACAAATGGACTCGCAGAAAGAAACGTGCAGACTTTGAAGCGTAGATTGAAAGCGAGTATGCATGACAGTACGCCTATTCAAGACAAAGTTCAAAACATTTTGTTTCGGTATCGCGCGACACCACTAGCTTGTGGTGAATCTCCTGCAGAGTTGTATTTACACCGGAAGATGCGAATCCGTTTGGATGCAATTTTTCCTTATCGACCCCAAGTCTCACAGACTCCATACAAACCGGTACGTTAATTTCAAGTGGGGGAGAGGATCCAGGCTAGAGTTTTCATAAATAACAAACATATATGGAAGCTCGGAAATGTCGAGAAGAAACTTGGGAAACTTCATTATCTGGTACTTTTAGACATAAGAAGAACATTAAAAAGACATGTTAACCAATTGAAATCAACGCTAGTCCGGAAAAAGTCAGTAGCGTTTGAACCCAGTCAGTCATTCGATGTTCCAATGCTTCCAGCAGTACCTCAAATTAATCCAGATTTATTGAATCATCGTCATTTAGTTGAACCAACACCTGATGCGTCATTATTACGACCTCAAAGACGTCCACCTGCTTGGTCCAAAGACTACGTAATGGCATAAAATACGAATTCAAGAGTATGTTATATATGTATATAGGAATGTTAAATGTTTATATGTTTTAAAATTTGTCTATTTATATTGTGAAATAGTTTCGTAATAAGGAGGGGAGAATTGTTGTGACCTTTATTAGACTTGTTGATATTAATCATAAAATAAGTAATGTCATCGAGTTCTGTCAAAGTTTATATTGAATAAAAAATGTCTATTTCTAAAAGATGGAAATAATTCAGTTTCAATCATTAGTTTAGACCCTTCTCAGAATTATAATAGATGCCTACTCTCTTCCATTTATCAATGCTATACTGGATAAACTGCGAAAGGCCAAGTATAATTTCAGTTTAGATTTGAAGAGTGGGTACTGCCAAGTTCCGTTAATACCAGAAAGCAAACCCATTACCGCCTTTACCGCACCGGGACGTGAATTGTTTCAATTCACGGTTCTTCCATTTGGCTTACACTCTGCACCTGCCACGTTTCAGAGACTGTTTGATCAGTTAATTGGTCCAGGTTTAGACCCTTACGCTTTTGCTTATCTGGATGACATCATCGTTCTGGTAGAATAGCCTTCGAACAGAATTTGGAAAAACTATCCGAGGTGTTCCGTCGACTACGAGGGGCACGGCTGAAACTCAACCCGGAGAAATGTCACTTCTGTTTACCGTCCATGAAATACTTAGGCCATGTAGTCACTGGAGATGGAATCCGTACCGATCCAGAAAAGGTCGAAAGTATAATTAAATTTGCAGCCCCGAGAAAAATCCGATATCTAAGAAGGTTTTTAGGTATTGCATCCTGGTATAGGAAGTTTGTGCCATCGTTTTCATAAAAGGTGGCACCGTTAACGAAATTACTCCGAAAGTCTCAGCGACGGAAGTGGGCTGAAGCACAAGAAGCTGCTTTCGCCAAGATTAAAACATGTCTGTCATAAGCATCTGTTTTAAGCTGTCCTGATTTTTCCGTACCGTTCACTATACTGACCGATGCCTCCGAATATGGTTTGGGAATAGCCCTTACCCAACAGAAGGATGGTCATGAGCATGTGGTAGCATATGCAAGTCGCACCCTGAGTCCTGTCGAGAAGAATTTCTCCGTCACTGAAAAATAATGTCTTGCCATTGTTTGGGGTATTGAAAAGATGCTTCCTTATTTAGAGGGATACCTTTTCACGGTTGTTACCGATCATCAATCTCTTAGATGGCTGCATTCAATACTAGTCCGTCCGGACGTTTAGCTAGGTGGAGTATTTTTATGCAGCAGTATGATTTCGAAATGCAATACCGTAAAGGTGCGCTAAACCGTGTAGCCGATGCCTTGTCAAGAAATCCGCTACCAATGACCAACGAGACCAATCCACCGTCTGCTCTTTGTTTGACCGATGTAACCGCCGAATGTTCGTGGTACCAGAACAAGAAGGAGAAGGTTCTGAAGGACCCAGGTAAATTTCCGGACTAGTGCATTCGAGAAGACCGCCAATTCCGAACCCGAGGACAGACCAAGGGGATATAAAGCTTGAAATGCACCGGCTGCAACAATGCAATATATCACAAAAAAGGCGATGACGAAGATCACAGCAATTGTTTATCACTGTCATCCGTCAATTTTTAAATTTAAATTGAATGCTATTATAATTTTATCTTGGGCAATAAATGCCATAAGAGCAACGAAAAAGCAGTTGAAATTACCAGACTAGGCAAGTGGCGAGCTACCATTCGTTGGACCAGTGTCCTTGTGCGGCGTTGCAAAAATGACAAATGATTACAGAAAAGTGGGTAGCCCACAAATCAATTAAATTGATTCACTAGGACAGAGACATGCGTAACAGTTCACCATAGAACATTCGTTAAGGTTTGCGGCAGACTTAATGAGCAAAGACAGGAAGACTGTAAAAACTGTGGTTAGTCTACTAAATGGACACTGTAAGCTTAATAAGTACTTGAATCTGATGGGATTGATAAAAATACATACAAATACAAATAATCGATGAACAAACTAATCACTTTCCAGACTGTTCCGAAGTAAACTCCACAAGTGCACTTTTATAATTGAGTTTATACAAGTGGGCGATTTGTGTTAACAATTTTTGCGAAGCACCGAGTATTAATAAAAGGTGCCCTACGCATACATGGTTTGGCGAGCCGACACAGACAAAGAATATAGTACTTCGATTCGCCGCTGACATATAAAACCAATAATATAATATATATAGATTATTCAATTAAAATTTTATGCAACTTGATTGTAACTGTTATTTTTTGTTTGTTTTGTTAGGTATTGGGTATGGATCCTTTACCGGCTCCTCAGAAAGCATTCCGCCGCGATAGGACCATACGCAAACGACGTCGATCAGTAGGAGAAGAAGGTTCGGAAAGTAAGTTTTCATTTAAGTAACCACACCAAAATAATTTTCAAGTGCAGATTTAGAAAAAAGAACGATTTTCGATCGAAGTTCTTTATCCTAAAGTGTACTCAGAACTGAGAGTCGCCAAACTTGAAACAAATACATCAATAATATTGCCAAGACGCCTCTCCCAAATGTTTTTCGCGTATTTGTTTACGTTTGGCGCCTCTTGATTATGAATCAACTTGAGGTATAAATTTTTACCAGTATTTTTTGTTTTAGGTGACACGGGTAAAATGGTGAAGATGCAGATATAAATAATCCGCATTATTAAATTATTTTTACAAGTTCGATATTTTAATGTATAGTCATTTTGTTTTTTTTTATGTAACTAATGGAGTTTGTGATTTTATTTACATTAGTTTTTTTCTGTACGTTTACGATGTTACTGAGTCGCGCTATGAAAAAGTATGAATGGAAATTGTTTATTCAAAACATTTTTGAATATGACGGAAGAATTTTTAACTAGAATTTGAGAATTGTGAAGTTCAAAAATAAATAAATATTTCGCAAGTCGAGTCGTTTTATTTCTTGTTATTAATTCAACTCAAATTAAAATGCTCATCTTCTGTATGTTCCCTGTAGTATATTCATTATTCTTTTTGCCATTCTTGGGAAATTCAACCACAATCTTTTTTTAATAACTTTATAAAATGCTATAGAAGTCGCTACGCGCAGCCCAAGAAAAAGTCAGCCATCGATGAAAAGTATCCAATAAATCCAAGAAAATTGAGATTTTTTAGGTAAAATACATTTAATCCATATAAGTAGTTTAAATGTACAACTTTAAAACTAATAACTACTATCGTACAAATCCTGGTTATCTATTTGGATATTCGAATAATCCATTTCACTTGCGTCGACATCGACTTCTTTGTGCGTCTTCATATGTTTATTAAGGTAAGATTTTTCCAAAAATCCTTTATCGCAAATCGGACATACGTGACATCTATCGCCGATGTGAATTCTTTCGTGTACTTTTAGATTATAACTGCAATTGAAAGCTTTTCCGCAGTAACTGCATATATAGGGTTTCAATCCGCTATGTATCAATACGTGTTTTTTTAAGGTGGTTCTATACGAAAATAATTTCGAACAAGTCTGACATTGGTAAGATTTCGGTACCGGAACTTTCCTGTGTTTCATCATGTGCCTAAAAATTGGAAAAAATAATATAAATGCATCATTTTTGGAATCAATATTTCATTGTTAAATTACCCATTTGTAGATGTGTAATTTAGTTCTTCAACAAATATATACTGTAAAGAAAATATCGAGAAATGATTATTTAAAAATCACATTTGAAAAAATTGTCGAAATAATTTTGATCGAAAGTTGGCTCAACTGTCCTCTCTACTAGCGGCAACTCTGAACCTACTATCTGGGCAGGAACTCTGAACCCTACTATCTCGGTAGAAACTCTGAACACTACTATCTCGGCAGGAACTCTGAAAGCTGTAGACATTGTGTGCAGATGGTGTGACAGGCATCCACTCTCCATTAATCCCACTAATATGCCTCTTTCACGATAAGAGGAAAAATAAATCGTAAAGAACTTGTGCTATACAGTCAAAGCATTTTATTTATAGAAGAGACAAAATATCTAGGCATTACACTGGATGAAAACGCCCAACACCTATTTGGAAAAAGTAATCAGCAAAGATAATCTAGCATTATGAAGATGCAAAAGACTTCTTGGAACAAATTGGGGTATGATAACCAGACAGATCTATTGCCTGTACATGGCGGTAGTCAGCCTGTCTGGCGATTACGTGTGAACGTGTGCAATTCGCACTATTCCCACGGCGGCCAATAATAAAAAAAGAAACTTACGTGTAAATATTGGAAACGTACAATCCACAAACTGTACACAAAGCTTTCATTTTGTCATTTGGATGTTTCGATGCTTTATGGTAAATAATATTTTTAAACGTAAGATTACAAATGGGACAATAGCCTGGATTTTTATTTCCTTTAAAATGTACGCTATGTATGTGTAGTTGACGAGTTCTTGCGTTCAAGAATACTTTATAACAATATTTACATTTATATACTCCCCATTGATGACAAACGTGTTCGACTAATTCTTTTTGTGAAAATCCTTGTCCGCAATATTTACACCTAAAAAAAAGCAAATGTTGAAAAATGTGACATATCGCACAATTTAAATGGTTCGATATTTATAACATGTTTGCAAATTAAAATAGTTCATTTGCCCTATAAAGTGATACGTATGCACGGGAAAAATGTATGTATATAGGGGTGACAAAGACTAGTAGATTCGTTAGCCGAATTTTAGAGCACCCTCAGACTTCAGATTAGATAAGTGCCCTTCTTCTATACATCCTCCTAGGTGTTGTATCATGGGATTCTGTATTGCTATGCATGGAATGAAGGAGGTTTCTTCTTCCATTTCACAGAATTTACCTTCTTTAATTTCACAGCATCTACCTTCTTCTTGCTTGACTATCCGACAATATGATAATCCTTTGCCTTCTATTTACTGAGCATTTATTCTTTTTATCGAGCGTTGTATATTTAATGGACGTTTGCTCGACGGTACCGGGGTAACTAAGGTGGGTTAAACGTGGGAGATCAAAATAACCCACCATTATAAAATGTAAATTAAGATTAAGTAATTACAATTATCAATAATATATTGTGAATGATTTGAAAATTATATAAATCAACCAACAATAGCCGATTTTTTCTTGCATGTACCAGGCATACTTTGGTATCGTTATATGTCGGTATATGTCGACCAGAACAGCTAGAGTGTTGAGAATATAGCGTTTCCAAGTGACGTCATCTGGCGCCATATTGTCAGCTGATCACGGACAACCTTCAAAAACATAGAGGGAAATAGCATTTTTCACTGATTTAAATATAAATCGAGAACAAAAGTTAATTGGTTTTGGTAAATTTGTGTACTAGTGCGTATTAGTTGAATACTATAATAATTTGAAAAGTGTAAAAATGCAATTGTTATGAGTTTTATCGTGTTGTATTTGTGAAGGTTGTCCCGTGACAGAAATTCGTCACGATGACGTACTTGGAACAGGTCAATAGTTTGCGCGTCAGCAAACTTCTTGTTACGCTGACGGAGCTCAGTCGGTAAGTTTGCCAGACAACGCACTTCGACAAATTTGCAGTGGCGTAGTTACATTTTTAGTATTCTTTTTAGTTAATTAATTTATTAGTATTTACAACTTCAAGATTCGGTTTAGTTAGGTATTACTGGTATTAGTTTTACATTTTTAATATTCTGTTTAATTATAAATTTTTTGAAAGTAAGGTTCTGCTACCAAACATTTATTAAAATAATTATTGTAATCCTGATTTTTTAATTTAAAGAAGAAAGAGAGAAAATGTTATACCAAAGTTTGATTATTCAGTTTAAGTTGATTATTTAGTTTTTTATAATATATCCATGAACATTTTAAACTTTTTTAAAATATAAGATCTCCTAGGGCACAACACCTAAAATTCCTCCAGAAAATAGGTCTGAATGATCTACTAGTCTCCGAGACTTTCCTCAGGAAATAAGTAGAAAAAAGTACTAAGGTTTCTTACTTACAAATAAAATATAAAATACTTTTTGTTCCAGGTTTACGAACCTGGTTTCCGCTACTTTAGGCATAAGTTTAAATTATGTAGCCCGCATTGCCAAGGAGAAAAAAATGCTGGAAAAAGGTGAGACCGAATCTTTCACAGCCCCTCAAAAAAAGGCCTAGTATAAAAAAGAGTTGCACTAGATGATTTGGAGAAAACTCACCTTAGAAAAACAATATTAGATTTTCACGTCTCTGAACAAAGAATACCTGCTTTACAGCAGGTTTACGCAACGTTTCATTCCGAATATGATTATGAGGGAGGAAGAGAGTCCCTGCGACAAGAAATACGAGCACTGGGATTTTGCTGGAGAAAAACTGAAAGCGATAGGCATTGGCATTTTTAAGACAAATGAAAACATTTAGAGAAAAAAAAGGCTGATTGTTTATACTGATGAAACCTATATTCACTCTACTCACGCACATGAGAAAGGTTGGAGTAAAAGCTGTGAATATTCAACTGAAACAAATTTTAGTTAGATTCCCTTTGCAAAAAATATAATCTTTACGCTTCACCATCTTGTAGCCGTGTAATAAACACAAGTTCGAAATATTTTTGTGGATATCAGAAGGTGGTTGTCTCTGTGGTTATATACGGTTAAAAACCACTTGCAGCGATTAGAGAAATTGAATAAAGATGATAACGAACAGAAAGGAGAAGTGATACTAAACGAAGTGTACTCGACTCCGAAGCTGTGTATGCTCTGGTCCTATACTTCTAGTACGGTTTCGCAAGTCGAAATAGTCAAGTACCCTTACTAGGTATACCATAGTATATGTGGTATACCAAGAAAAAATCGTCTAATGTGTCTCACACACAGAGTGATTACTTGTACCATGCACCTCCCAATTATTTAACTTACCTTTTATATCTGTACTTTGTTGAATAAGTACGATTTTCCGTATGGATAGTCATGTGACGAGAAAGATGTTTCGGATTTGAAAAACTTTTGCTGCATTCGACACATTTATGAGGTAGTTCACCTCCTTCGTGGGTTAACAAATGACACTCGTAGTTGGCTTTGATCACAAAACCTTTATTACATTTCTCGCATCTGCAAACAAATAGAGTCAGTTAAAAATATAAATTAGAAATAATAATTAATAAGCATGTACCTAAAAGGAAAATGTTTACTGTGTATCAGTATGTGAGACAACAAATAACTTTTCTTTTTGAAAGTACGATGACATTTTTCGCACTTGAATTGATCGTGCGTCAAGTGATGATGGACGTGCAATATATATTCAGTAGCTTTAAACTCGTAGCTGCAAATGGGACATTTATGCAATTTTTCACTTTCTCCACTCAGTAGACCTTTGACGTCGCGCGCAGGTGCGTAAAATCGTGTTTTCGGCGATACTTTTGGAATATTTAAATACTTTTCTAAAGTTTTGTGCGATTTAACGTGCGGTATGAGTTTGGACATCGATACTTTAATCCAACATATTGGACAAGTATGTAGTTTCATCTTCTGTTTTTTAGTTTCAATTTTAGATAGGTTTCTATATGTATTTGATGGAATTGTATTAACAAGTTTTGGTAAATCTTCATTCTCAACTTGTAAAATATCAACATTTTCCGTACCAATATCAATTTCACATTCTTCTGATTCTACTTTACAGCAAACTTCATTCTTGAAAATATTTTGTTTAGTGTAATCATGGTCTTTTGATGCAGAACCCGAAATATGCTGTTTGTTGTTATTTTCCAATGGTCCATTAACGTAGCTACGTAAGATAGATGAAGCTTTGTTAAATGTATATTTAAAAGTTATGAATAATTTCAAATGATTTTGACATTGCGGACATATTTGGCGTGGAAAATTGTCATCAACGTCAACCTAAAAAGAAAAAAAAAATTCATATTTTTACGTCCAACAATACATGTTGTGCTCAATGACGTATTGAAGATAGACAAGCTTTGTGTACATTTTTGTTGTCCCCAACATATTTAAGACGAGACTCTCCTTACATGATGCCAAATCTCGTATAACAATACCTAATCGTAATTATGATTATATTTATGATTTTTGTAGTATTTTACGTTTAAAAGGTAAGAAAAAATGAGAAAAGCATTTAAAATAGGTGTGACCAGCCTAAAGTCAAACTCGTTATTTCTTTTGGTTAGGCTTTTTCATTTTTTATCAATATCAAATAGTAAAATAGTTTATAAATTTTCAGCTTGGCAACCTCGAACTACTTTTTGAGATCTGTCAATATGATTTTAATTATAATTGAGCTTTTATTTGGTTTTGTATTGTAATTTGTTTATTTAAGTGCTTAGAAGACATTTATGATGGTGAGAAAATGTGTAGTTTGAAAAAAAACATGAAATAAGAAAGATAATCGGTCATTTCACAAGTAAGGTTATATTAACATTAGCGTAGTATAGGTATAAGACGAGGGATTAGATATTTTGGAGAAATATATAGACATTCGACTTCACTACGAAATAGGAATTCAATAAATTAAAAACTACTGATAAAGTGATTTATTAAACTGTCAAATAGTTCGATTTTGGGCGTTAGTTACTTTATGTTGTAATCCTTGTTATATAATTGTAAATAATTAATTGTCGAGAACAATAAATATTTATTGCGATTATTGTTTTAATTCTTCTATTTTATTGTGTATCAATTTAATGAACTTCCATTTATTCCTCAGTTTTGTAAGAATAAAATAAAAATACTTTCAATATATTATTAACCTGTTTATAATATGTACTGCAAAACTTGTTTTAACTTTAAAATCCTTCATAGGTATGTTTTAAAAATTCACCTATCAAGAGTTGCGATTTTTGATATAATTTACACTTATTCAAACGTACCTCATTTAGTCTATAAAAACGTTTTTCATAAAATAGTTTAAATGAACCCTTCCGAAATGATACGCTACCGTGCATTGTACTCGCATTGATTTATGTTGCGACCAAAACATTGTATAGGCAATAATGTGTGAAGGCTGGTCTATCTTTAATACGTCATTGGTTGTGCTTCTACAATATCTGCCCCTAGAATTACAAGAAATTTTAAATATTTGGCGAAAAAAACTGAAGTTTCAAAAATTAATACCAATAAGACAAAAGTTATGAGAATTGGTGAAGACCAGAAACTAATAAGACAGAAATTAACGGAGAAAGAATAGTACTAGAAAAATTTTTCGCCGTGTATACTTATGAGCAGAGCAAATTATCCCCTGTGATAATATCCAAGAAAGAAAAAAAACTCAAATATCTAGGAATTTCGATAAACTGGGAAGGAAATGTGGAAACTGAAATAAAAGACTATCTATGTACGTATGTATATTGGGGTGACATTCACTAAGATCTAAAAGATCTGTTGTGCCCTAGGATTCTGAATTGCTGTGCAATTCGCAAGTATGTGGATGTGGATACCACAGAATCAACATTCTTCCTCCACTATTTTGAGCTTTTTCAGGTGCCCATTCAGGCGACAATGTCTCGTTAGGACCACTGTTAAAATTCTTAGTGCAGTTTTACTCTAAGTTAGGCATTCATTTGTTCTCATCAGGAAGTATATTTGATTGTCTAAGCCGTACTAGATCTTTCCAATAGTCAGATCTTCTCTTTTTTCGGCTTTGTCTATTTCTTCCAATATTACATTGGAGCTGATATAGCAAAATGGTTACGGCCCCAAAAGAGTGTTTCAGCTCTCCTCTTTGCTAGTTCATCTGCTATTTAATTTCCTTCTATTTCAGTGTGTCCTGGAATCCACAGTAAGGTCTACATTGTTCTCGCCTAGTTCATTGAGTTGCCTAGTCATTCCCATACCAATTTGGAACTGATTACAAAAGAACTCAGTGCTTTAATAGCTGCTTGACTATCCAACATGATCATAAGCCTTTGCCTTCTATATCCTTTATCAATATTGAACTCGGCACACTTTCCTATGGCGTGAATTTCTGCTTGAACGATAATTGGGGTATTTCCCAAGCTTTCAGCGTGTTTGGTTCCTGGCCTGTACACTCCTATCCCAATTCCTTCTATATTGCTTTTGAACCGTCTGTATACTATTTAATGCCAAGTCTGGATCCCATTCCTTCTTGTTGCTTAATTCCGTAACGAATTTCTTCGAAATGTAATACTTTTTCATCACACCTTCTTGTGGTATGTCCCAGGTTTTCTGATTTCTTAAAAGCGAGGAGGTGGTTTTTCTTAATGATTCCCTCTCTACTTAGTCTGTATCTTGTACTTTCTGCAACACTTTCCACCACCATAGGTAGTGGTGTGAGGTTGAGAATCACTTCCATGGCCGCCGTTGGGCATGTTATCATTGCTCCTGTAGTGCATATACAGATTAATCTTTGAATTTTGGAGAGGTTTTTTTCGTCGTGAATAGGCTAGTTATACATACTACTCCACGCAATGGCTCCATAAGTAAGAATTGGTCTCACTATGGCAGTGTACATCCAGCTCACAATTTTTGCTTTGTATATAATCTCCTTTTCGTGTTTGTTCCACAAGAGTTTACTGTCTAGAGTCAAACCTAGATATTTGACTTCTTGTCTCCATTCAACGTCACTCCCATCAAGTTTAATGGTTTTGAGGTGGAATTTTCTTTTCTTAGTGAAGGCTAATAGGATGGTTTTGGTGGGGTTGACGTTAAGTTACACTTGCCTACACCAGCTATTTGAATAGTTCAGACCATAAAATTCTTTGTCAATGGATTTTATTCTGCTAAAAATTCAGAAGTCTGACGATGATTCTACCATTTTATTATTTATTATTTTAGTAGATTTATTTGATTTTTACGTTTATTCTTAATTTTTCTGAGTTTCATGAAAATTTCCAAAATTTCATCCCTTTATTTATCCCGTAACCCTATTCGAAAAATTAAGAATAAACGTAAAAATCAAATAAATCAACTAAAATAATAAATAACAAAATGGTAGAATCATCGTCAGACTTCTGAATTTTTAGCAGAATAAAATCCATTGACAAAGAATTTTATGGTATGAAGTTAAAATTGTAGCGAGAGGAAGAAATTATCGAGGGAAGTAATTTATTCAAATTAGAAAAGAAAAATTTCAAAATCATTTAAATCCGGAACAAAAATTAAATTACGATATAGCAGAGATATACATTAACAGAAATTTAATATTTTGGACATTTAAAAAAATTAAATTTTTAATAAGACGATTGGGAGGGGGTGTAAAATAATAATAACAATAACCATTCTAAAAAACAATAATAATTCTTAATACTGAAATAGAGTAGATATCTTACATACAACGACCACGAAATGTAATTCTAATTGTTACAATATAATTCAGTTTAGAAAAATTTCTGGACAATTTTCTTGAAATAAAACGAACATTTTTGGGTGCCAGACTTTTGCATTATTTATGTACCAAATATATTATTTGAGTCTCAACATATGTACATTTTCTGAAACAACTAAGAAAATTCTTATTATTCGGTTAAATAGTATTTAGAAAATGGTGATTTGCTGTGAAGTGTCGAAGGAAAATACAAAAGTGCTGTTTACAATAAATCGTTTCCCAGGTAAACAAGCTCAGGAACAGTTCTGAACTTTAAGATGTTGACTTAAAAGCAAAGTGTGTAATTATCCATATAGTCTGTTTAATAATTCAAGTTCATCATTATCATTTTTTAAATAATATTAAAATATTTGTATAAAACTCACCCTATCACCAACAATAGATTGAATAGTCTCTAGAACAGTCATTTCAAGGATATTTTTATTTTCAAACATTAACTTTTCGTTCATTGATACCAAATTATCCGATATTTTTAGACAAACCCTACAAATCCTGTGAATATTTGTAAGATCTATTAAATAGTTTGATTCTGTACCTACAAACAATTAAAAAATTTCGATTTGTCTGGTACTGTGAAAGATAAAACTTACTTGTACTATTATCTCCACTACTTTCTATATTAGAAGATAACCCTGTTTTGGTCAACAGTTGCTTTAAAAGTTCATTTTCTTTGAATAAATCATTGTATTCTGAGGAATCTACAAGTATTAAATCATCACTTGGTTTTTCATGTAATTCAGTGGCTGGTTCATCAACACTTTTGTATGTATTGTCTTGAGGCTCCATTTTTACATCTACATATTCAACTTCTATATTAGGATTTTGGGTTTTGATGTCTTTTAAGATATGTACATTTGTTAAGTCATCTTTAGGAGAGATTAATTTAGCTGAAATCAAAATAATTAAATAAGTACTAGTTTGGACAAAAATTACAGAAAGGCATTAATTCTAGTTGTTAAACTATCAAACATATTACAAACATGTACATAATTATTTTAGTATGTTTTCAAGGAGATTTTTTAACTGTAAATCTAGACTACAGATATTTTTGGAAATAGAGAAAAAATGAGCAAAGGTTGCGGATGTGCATTCTATGATTCTAGCATATCCTATAAGTTTTTACAGCAATTCCCAAAGGAAACCTCAATCTACACACTAGAAAGTTGACACTGTATTGTATGCCATGAAATATGTTACTTCAGATTTAGCAAAGAATACAGTGATTTTTACAGATAGCAGAAGCCTAGTGGATCGTCTAACACATATTCAGACTACTACAAAAATATCTCATTTGGAATTAGATATACTTAAAAAAACTATAACATAATACAACAAAATAAAAATATGATTGTGGTTTGGATAAAGGGATACTCCGATATAAAAGGAAATGAAATAGCTGACACTTTGGCTAAATCATCAATCTCTTCAGGGGTATCAATAAAAACGAGATCAGTGCCATATACTGATTTTAAGAGTATATTCAGAAATAATTTGCTACTTGAATGGCAAAGTTCTTACGAAAATATCATACAGGGTCAGAACTATACAAGTTGCCAAGCTAAGCTTCCAACTATAAGATGGACACTATAATCAGAATAAGATCAGGACATGCAATGACCCCATTATATAAACATAATAAATATAGGAATCACTGAAAACCCCATATGTGCCTGTGGAGAATATGGTGACTTAACCCACGTAATTATAGAATGTTCCCTATTACAAGGCAATCTAGATATTTTGTATAAGGAATTAAAGTTGCATTTCCCTATAAATCTAAATCAAATTGCACCTATTCAGTAAAAATACTAATATTTTATATTGTTGATACAAACATATTACAAGATGTAAGATGAAATTGTAATTTACCACTAACCCCATCTTGTAAGCACTGTTGCGAACAAATGTATTAAATATTGTACGTGCAAAAAATATAATAATGAAAAATTGAAAAAAAATATATAAATAAATAAATAATTATAATAATTAATAAACACAAAAAAATAAGTGCAGAAATGAAAATTTAAAAAATGTGGAAAAAAAATAAATAAATAAAAATATTTAAAAAAAAATAGATTAAATACATGCAAGGTTTTACTTACTAACTTAAAAATAAAATTTTACCTTTGTTTAATAACTGAGAAGAAAAGGGTTCTGGCTAATTGGTTTCGGCCAAAGCCAACCAACTAGACAAAAAAAAGAGTACTAGTTTGCACAAATTAACGAAAATATGTGATTTTAAAGTTCATTATTTTCATATTTAGGAAAAAATCAGTATAAATAAAAAATTAATTGAAAAAATAAGGTTTTTTGAAACTCTGATAATCCCTTTATTTGTATTTATTATTTTAATGTATATTGTTTATTATTATTAAGCACAAATTTATTGTTGCTTTTACTAAGTACCTATGTATTTTTTTCGCCGAATTGGGATTGCCCCTATATACATTGAATAAAAAAATAATAAACAAAGTAATTACAGAGAAAAGTATTGAGTTTTTCCAGTATTCTGCACAAATTTCCTTCTTATTTATTTACATTTTCAAATTAAAAAACCACTTACCAACTTTGGAACCAGGTTTTGTGCGGTGTAGAATATTAGGTCTATCAGATGAATACTCATGCACTTTCTTTTTTTTCATAGTAGTTTTTTTAGGATTTTTGATAAATGTATCAGAATTTTCTGTGTTAAGTGTGGAAGCAATAACTGTCGTCATTGCACTTCTTTCTTCTACACCTAAAAATGTAATAGAAATCATTTAAAACAATGAAAAGGTAATTATTTTTTAATATATTTGAATATTTTACTATTGGCAAACATCTATCTATTAAACAGACTATTTAAATAATTATTAATCCCCCACTTTTCCAGTAACTTCTGGTGTTCCTAAAGGGTCCCATCTGAGTCCATTAATATTTAATCTGTTCATAAATGACATGTTGTTTCCAAAACAGTCATACTTTATTATTTGCTGATCTAGGTCTGAATCTAGACAGTAAACGTCTGTGGAACAAACACGAAAAGAAGTTTATGTACAAAGTAAAAATGGCTCCAATGGTGTGCAGGAACCTGGCTATGGAGCCATTGTGCAGAGGAGAAGGACTAGCCTATTGGCGACAAAAGACAACTTCTCTAGAGTTCAAAGACTAGCCTGTATATGCATTAAGGCAATGAAAATGAAAAATAATCCAACGAATATCACATGAGAATGACAAAAAAGAGAAAATAATTCTCCAGATTTTTTTGTTGTTGTTTGCTGTTGCCTTTTGGTAAAGGGTTTTTGAAAAACTGTAATTTTATGTTCACTTTATTGTCTCTCTCTTTTGATATTATTACTGAAAATTTTACACATAGAAATGGAATCAATATTAGCAGGTAGAATAAAAAATGAAGATAATGTCGAATCCGAATTTTTCCATACCTATACCATAATAAAATATGTACAAAGTAAAGTTTATTAAAAATCAATTGGGAATTTGAAAAAAAAATCATTGATTTTTTCATGTATGTATGTATTGCGAAAAACTTGAAAAAAATGTTTTGCAATTGATTATAAACAATTAAAAATTGATTAAATTTTAAAAGAAAACACGTAACTATGAACGCGCCACGATTGCTCATCATAGTTGTGACGTCATAATGTTATAGCTATTTAATAATAGTACAGCGTTTACGGCTATTAGTGACTTGACAATAATATTGAAAATTTACTGCTAAAAAACGATTTGTTATTTAATTCCGATTAGCTACATATGTGTGATAAGGGATTTATAAAGGCTGATAATATTCTTGATGTTGATATATTTATGATTATTTTTTTCGTATAATTTTCAACCAATTAGAACGATCAATTTAGTCAAGTTACCTTGTATAATTCCGATAATACCTGATTATACATAGAGTAGCTCTACCAATCGAAAATTTTACAATAATTTAATTTCCATAGTAACCACATCGACGTCAATATACAACTAACACAAACTAACAGGACCGACAAATTTTGACGTTTATCAATTACTGTTCAAAAATGAGTTGATTCGGAGATTTATCATTAAATTCAATAGTTACTTAATTTACTCAATAAATAATCGTATCAAATACAATACGTACTTCAAAATAAATGCGGTTATACATCTCAAACTTCCTGCATAATTACAAAGAGTGTCAGTTTGACAGTATAAATAATCCGACCGCGAAGCGGGAGGATTATTCTGTCAAACTGACAGAATAATCAACAACAAGTGATCGATGCATAACCTGATTATTTTGAAGTACTTATAGTATTACTACTAACTAATTTTTCTAAAAAATGACGTTTTAATCGGAGAGCAGGATTTATTAACTCTGATTGATAACATTTTACATTGAACTGACACGCTACGATATTTAGGACGTCTATTCTCCTGTCTAGCAACAGTTCAGTTAATATTAGTTTGTGTTTCAACAGTGACCTTTTGGTCAGGTGTTACATTTAAAGGAGCAGAATCAACTTCAATATTTTCAGTATTAATACCACAAGTGATAGAATTTTCGCGATAAGTCTGTCGATTTATTTTATAACGAAATTGAGTTGCTTGAAAACACGAAAACACGAGTCCGCAGGACGAGTTCAAGCAGCTCGGTCGAGTTGTGAAATAAAAGACAGAATTATAAGATAAATTCAGTCACGAGTGGAATTTTATTAGACTATTTCACAAACAAATTGAAAGGTAAAAATCTTAAATTCGGCAGAATTAGAGATAGCCATTATAATATTTTTCTTGCAATAATTTAGCACTCGTATTCCAGATCGTCTTTACGACATATTCCTTGTAATCAGAACCATCAATTTTTCTCATGTTGAAGCCCCAGTCCTTTAATATAACAGCTAGTCTCTCGACAGGCGTTGCTTCTTCTAATACGTATTTTCGTTCATCCCAAAATCTAGTAAATTGCTTCTAAACGTACTCCCTCGATTTCTTCGTATTTTATAGATAACCGTTCATCACCGTTAAGTAATAAGGCACCAACGACACTTACAATCATTGTTCAATTGTTATAAACAACTATTATAATAAAGTTTAAATAATTGCGATTTCCTTTATTTCATAGAAGAAAATAGATGGGCGTAGAAAAAATATAGTACGTTACACGAGTTGTAATCCCATTACGCACTCGCCGCTACGCGGCTTCGTGCGTAAACTTTTTCACTTCGTGCGTAATGGGTTATACTTACAACTCTTGTTACGTAATATACTATTAGTGTTACTGTTATTTTAATTTATATCTGTTTTCTATTGAAATCTAAGTAAATAAAAGTTGCTGACATTTTTGTCAAATTAATATCATCAATAGTAACATGAATCCTAATTTCGCATTATTGGTGGCTATTTAAAACATGGGAGATAATGTTCCCATTATAGAGATGCATTTGAAATTGGTGATGATGCATTTAAAAAAAAAACTTTAGATTAACGAAAGTAGTCACACAGGAGTTAATTGCAATGGTTACGCCATATATACAAGAACAGACTCGTGCGTCTGGGATCGGGAATCGAATTAAGAATCTCAGCAATGCTTTGCCATCTTTCCGTGCAGTCTTTTGCCGTAAAGGTATTACTAAACTTGCCACTTAACAAGTTCCGGTCTCCTGTGACCATTTATGTTAATCGTTGCTTCTGCTGCTGACTGAAATACATTTTTTTCCTTTATTTTCCATTTTAACAAAACGTGGTGAATATAAACTCGATCACAAAACAAGTAGGCAGATATTTGAATTTCGACAGTGGACATTTGACTTTTACACAAATTTCTCTTTTATTTTGTTTCGTGTCACAATATTAAGCCGGCGCCACACATTCGGATATTTGGCAAATATGTATTTGTACATATATATGTAAATAGTTTATTTCTTGACAAACTGAACTGTCCACATATTGGCCAAATCAGGTCAAATATAGTAATTGGGTATTTGCTTCGCGAACTAAGTACAACGATGGAAATGGGTGAAGACGGTTTAGTCGTTGACGTTGCGGCATTTTTAGTAATGAGTTGTGGTCATTTGTTATTAAAAAAAAAGAAAAATCGTTCTAGGAGGAGATGGTGGATGGTGTCGCTCCATAGAAGCAGAACCAAGTAAGTTACTAATAAGTTAATAAATATATATTCAATTAATACTTTTTTATTATTATTTTTAGATATAATGGCACATTTTCTTAGCGATTTGCTGGAAGAGCCTTCTGGCTTATTTGAAAATTTCTGCAGAATGTCTGCCATAGATTTTGAATTTCTGCTGCAGAAAATAGGGCCGCAAATTGCAAAAAAGGACACCAAGAGGAGAAGAGCCGTTCCCGCAAATGAACGACTAGCTTTAACACTTCGATTTCTAGCAACGGGTGATAGTTACAAAAGTCTCCAGTATTTATTTAAAATATCCCCGCAGCTTATTTCACAAATAGTTCCTGAGGTGTGTTCAGCTTTGATGACTGTATTACGGGAATCAATAAAAGTAAGTAAGGGCTTTTAATCAATTTACTTTTAAGAAACAGGGACAAGAACTAATAACATTAAGTACATAAATCTACTTTAAACAAAACAGTTTAAGAACTGTACGTATCCTTGCAGAAATTTTCATAACAACTTCTGGCACTCCCATCTTCCGATAACGATGGCGACGGAGATGGAACAGGCGTTATTATGGTGCTTTGATTTGGTGATTGTCCAGATGATGGTATCCATGTCGGTGATGAAAAAGGGGCTAAGATTTGGTTAGGTTCATTTTGAAATGGTTGCTGCTCATTATTATTATAGTAGATAGGAGTAAATTGCCTATTTTGTTGTTGTTGAAAGCGTCCATAGTTTGGAGTATTATTACATGATCTTTTGGCATTGAAAAGCAAATTGTCGATTTGGTGCATTACATTATCTCTTGTCACTTCATCCAGTTTGCGCAATTTGGTTGCAATAAGGTTTCCATATAAACCACATTCGTCAACTTCGTTGATTTTTTGCTGGGTTGAGGATTTTTTTATAAGAATGTTGTACGCTTCATTCATCTGGTTTTCCAATTTGCTATTGTCAGAAGTGCGAAGTTTACGTTTTTTGAGTGGAGGTGCTTTAAATGTATCTTCCGATGTAGCGGTTTCTGGTATTTTACTCGTGTCAACATCATCTGGCGAAGCATCTGTACAGGACAAAAAAACTAAATTGACAAAAATATAATATTTTTGGAAAAAATAGAACCGACTTCAAAAGAAAAAGCGCTAAGAAGTATATTTTTTTCAAAAATATTATATTTTTAACTTTTTAGTGATTATTTACAAGTTATATTTATAAAAACATATCCGATCAACTCCGAGAACTTTTACACAAAATGATTCTAATAACACTAAAATCGGTGAAGGCAATAATGAACAAATTTTTCGATTTTATTCCAAAAACCGCGAATTTTTATGAATTAACCCCTTTTACCCCCCACCCTTTGAGAATTTCGTAATGTAAAAAAAGGACCAACTTGGAGAACTTCCGCACAAAACGAGCCTAAGAACATCAAAATCGGTCAAGGCGTTTCGGGGAAATCGGCGAACAGACATTAAAAAAATATATATAGGTACAGACGAATTGAGAACCTCCTCCTTTTTTGAAGTCGGTTAAAAAAAAATCAAAAATAACATTACACTTACCTGGATTTTCATCGACATTTTCTACGTCCTCGGACTCATCGTTGTTTTCTTCTGGATCAGTATTCTAAAACAAAAACCATTTGTAAATTTTTATTTTATGTGTTGTAGCGAAATGTTAAGCATTGTTTAGTAATCAATTTTAAATTGTGCCTTAAATCAATTAATTGCGTTTCTGTTTCAGATTCCCACCAGCCCAGCAGAATGGAAAAAAATAGCAGCCCGTTTTGAAGAAAATTGGAATTTTCCACACTATCTAGGTGCGTTAGATGGAAAACATATAATGATTGAATCACCTATAAATAGCGGAAGTGAATATTTTAATTACAAAGGATTCTTTAGTGTTGTATTAATGGCTTTGGTGGATGCAGACTACTGTTTTACTTTCGTAGATTGCGGATGCCAAGGTAGAATCAGTGATAGCGGAGCTTTTCGAAATAGTGAACTTTTCCGATTAACGGACAATAGAGAGTTGAATTTACCTTCAGATGAACCCCTACAAGGGGACAATACACCTTTACCATTTGTTTTTGTTGCTGACGATGCATTTGCATTAACTACTTCTATGATGAAACCCTATCCAGGTGTATTTCAAAAAGGAAGTACTCAAAGAATTTTTAATTACCGCCTCTCACGGGCACGTCGTATTGTAGAAAACGTTTTTGGAATAATGCCCTCTGTATTTCGTGTATTAAGAAAACCGCTGTTACTACAGCCGGAGAAAGTTGCTATTGTGGGAATGACATGTGCTTTGCTACACAATTTTTTGCGAAGTAGTGAGACGTCACGCTCAAGTTATACTCCCTTGGGAACGTTTGACAGTGAAGAAAGTGGAACAATTATACCAGGAAATTGGCGTCAGGATAATGACAACAGTCATCGTTTTTACCTCTACAGAAAGTGCCAAGAAAACCAAGTTTCGCAGCAAAAGACGTGCGAAATAAATTTGCAGAATATTTTATGGCACATGGTAAGGTGGCTTGGCAAGACACTTACTGTTAATATGGAAGTACAATTATTTGTGTTAATACATAGAATAGAACATGTAAATCTTGGATTGTAAAGTACAAATAAACAAATAAAATACATACCTGTGAATTTATTGTTTTCTTCGGTTCATCTTTATTTTTCAGAAAGTTCTCGTACGCAAACCAAATCGGTTTATACACAGTAGCTGTGCCAGTGCCAATTTTAGAAGTATTTTTCACCTTTGCTTGACACTGGCGAAATCTAGCCATCAAAGATTCTTTCTTTTTTTAAGGTCTGGGATGGAGGACTATTCCTAATTGTTGTTGAATTCTTTGCCACGCTTCGTAGACCGCATTTCTATTTTTGTGAAGCGGATGCATAGCATTCCAAATTGCAGGTTCATTTTCATAAAGATCTAAAAACTCCATTGTCACCTCATTTGACTACTCCATTGTGTACGCACTAATCACACTAAACAATAGTAAACAAACACTAACAGGCACCAGCACGTGCCGATGCCGTCAAGATTGCGCGCAAAACTGTCTGAATATTGGTGCAAATATGTGGTTCGGTCAAAGTTGAGAGTATTTGGCGCCTTTGATTTGTGATAACTTACCGACTTCGAGCGGAAAATATTTGTATTTGTCGCAATTATTTAAATTAGCCGGTTTTTTCAAATATTTGTTCCATCCACATATTCGGATATTTGCCAAATACACAAATATTTGTCACAAATATCCCAATGGCGCCGGCTTTACAGCGTTGTCACCTATTCATTCGACAAATAATGACGCATGCATTTTAAATCTCGATTCGTATTGAAGAGTAGGTTTTGACAACAGTGATCGACATTGCCGATGACAAATGTCGAGTTCGAGATTTCGCATTCGAGATTCAAGAATCGAGCCCCATGAGTCAAGTTTGGTGTTATCGATAATCCGAACTTGACTAGAGCTCCTGATTGGTTCATATTTGACAAGTGCGTGAAATAGTCAACAGTATTGGCTGATACGGCATTAATGTTTGGTTCTTGAGGATTACCAATTTCAATATTTTCTGACGATTCAGTTAAAATTTCTTGAATTATTTGTTGTCTCCGTCTTTTTTTTGCAGCTGGTCTAAGTATCATTGCAGTGCCTTGTCTTTTACAATTAGGTTGACGGTCAAACTTGTGTGGTACCACATCAATTTTAATCTTTGCTTTACCTCCCATTGTTGTATAATAAATATAATTTTCCATGTCATCTTTCAGCTTGAAAAAAGAACAGAAACCATAAGAATTATTTAAATGTTATTATAACAGAAAAACCACTATAACATAAAATTAAAAAATTTTAATCTAGTCAAATACATTACCTAGAACGTTATAAAATTATAAATATATCAAATTGAATCCCAATCATTAGATAAAGATAAATGAATTTATTATTTAAGCAATATAAATTATCAATAAAATTTTTTTTTCTCCGATTGTCATTAAACGTAAGTTTTAGAGCTGTATTACACAGCAAAGAATTATGCCGAAAATTACTCTGAAATTTACCACGAAAATTTTCGTCAATAAAATATGCTGTATGACACGACCAAAAATTCTTGCGAAAATTTTCGGAGTAAAAATATAAAACATGTTCTATATTCTCTAGACAAAATTTTATAAAGTGCGCGAGAATCGGCGCTGAACCACATAATCGGATTGCTTAACATTACACTCTTTAATTTGCTTTTAGATAATTTATAAACGAACAAACAACAAATTTCTGCAACATCTAACATTACAAGTTTTTTCTTGTTCACTATTTTTGAGAAGAGAATGAATCTTATTATTGAAAATAAATAAAATTAGGTTAATGAAAGTATGTTTGTTTACTGTTTGCATACATCAGCTGTAACAAAATAACCCGACTGCGCATGAGTATCGTATGAATTACTCCGAAAATTTTTGGAAGATTTATTGCCTGTGTAATACAGATTTTAAGAAAATGTTATAAAATTTTAGGAGAAATTTCTGACAGAATTTTCGTGGTAAATTTCAGAGTAATTTTCGGCATAATTCTTTGCTGTGTAATACGGCTCTAGTGACATTTATCGATCACAGAAGTAACACTTTTACTGCCTAGGCAGTAAAAGTGATTTTTAATGCTAGGCATTAAAAAAATCATTTTTTTTTCTTTTTTTTTAAATCTCCCAGACTTTACTTAGCAACGGCAATGATAATGTGATTTAAGCGGGCCCATGGAATCAAACAATCACTTCCACGGCACACATACATAAGCTAACTTCACTGTGCGCACTATTATTGTCGATATTTAACAATAATTATATTTATCATCTTCCGGTACCTAGATATTATTATGTATACAATTTAAGGTCTAATCGACAATAAAAATTAAAAAGTATATAACATACGATTAGAAAAAATATTAAAAATTGTAAGTTATATCCGTCAAAAAAAAGTTTTCATTTTAATTTGATTTTTCTAAACACACTGTACAAACAATCGGAGAAAAAATTATATGTTTCACACGGCAGAGAATCAGATTTACTGCCTTAGTTTCATTGCCTCGGCTTCGTCTCGACAATGAAATGATAGCCGCGGCAGTAAATCTGCTACTTCTCTGCCTAGTTACACAAATAACTATTAATTCTATGATTTTAAAGGTTATGATTTGGAGTCCAGTTAATAAAATGTATTCACTGAACTCGTCAGCGAGAAGCTAGCTCCTAGCGAGCGAAATTAATATGGCAACACCGCTCAGCCGTCGATCGTCGGTTATCGGATTCGACTGCTACGGGGGGAATATGCAATTGAAGCAATTTAAGTGTGTTATTTGGTAAACGAGTAAAATTTTTTATTGGACAGACCAAACTATCAGGGTAAGAAAATTAGAAAACAAATTAATTGAAAAAAAAAATCTTTATTTTTCTACTGTAATGCTATATAATGATAATCATATCGATATCACTCCATGAAAATTTACAACTTTCTTTTTATTACTGTAACGCCATATATCGATGTCTCGCGTTTAAATTTTGTAAAAAGGTTGATAATATAATAGTCTTTCATATTTTATATTCAAAAATCGCTGACAAACGGTAACGAGGGACGAAAAAATTGAAAACTAAGAAGTTTTGTTAAATTTACAACTTTGTTTTTATTACTCTAATCTAACGCCATATATCGATGTCTCGCGTTTAAATTTTGTACAAAGGTTTCAAAAATCGCTGACAAACGGTACGAGGGTCGAAAAAATTGAAAACTAAGATTTTTTTTTTACATTTTCAGTATTTAATTTTTTCGACCCTCGTACCGTTTGTCAACGAATTTTGAATATGGAATATCAACCTCTGTACAAAATTTAAACGCGAGACATCGATATATGGCGTTATAGTAATAAAAAGAAAGTTGTAAATTTTTTTAAAAATTATGTTTTCAATTTTTTCGACCCTCGTAGCGTTTGTCTCCGAATTTTAATATGGAATATGATAGACTTTTATATCATTACAAATAACTCGGTTCTTTCTCAACCAAATTTTTATACCAGATTTCAACCTCCCCCCGTATATTAGACTGGACGAGCCATAAGGCGACCGTGATAAACGGACATCTTGGTGCGCTGTTGCCGGCTCAGTCAATTGTCGCAGATTCACTTTTGGAGCTAGGAGCTAGCTTCTCACCAGTACTGAATTCTACTTATTTGATTTGTATACTTAGATAAATAATAATTAATAACAATGGTGTAATGAAATACTTACATCGAAATGATCTTCACAACAAAAAAAATTCGATTTTGTTTTGGGATTATCACGGTGCACTGCTTGAAACCATTTATTTCGACGTTTTTCATCTTGGGGAACATTTAAAAACATTTTGTCAGGAGTTCTTTTTGTAGTATTCGTACATAATGGTACAAAACAAGAGCGATAACTTTTGAGGTTAGACATTTAACCATGACAACAGAATTAAATAGATCAAAACACTGTACTTATTACTTCTGTATAAACTGTAACGAGTGACATTGTGACGTCACACGCGCTCGGGTTTGTTTGGGAGCTGTCGGCGTGTCTTCGGTACTGGATTCAAAAATTTATGTTTATTTTGATATCTTTTGAATGATTGCGAAGAGAATAAAAAAAATAGTTTTGTTATAAAATTTATATATGATCTTTCCATTTATCACAAAAAGAAATTTCAAAAACACCAAAACAGGTGCTATAACTTCTGCAATAATTGATTTTGGACAAACTTTACCTACTTTTATAAATATTACAAAATACTCAAAACATGTCAACATTGTTTCAATTAACAGCAAGAAGAAAAAATAGTATTCAATGTAACCATTGTACAACCCAAATAATTTATTAAGGAATCCTCAATCTACAACAGAGATCCTGTATTCATCTCAAACAATAATTATACATTAGTACAGGAGACATCTTCAATAAATTTTACAGTAAGCATGCAATGCAACTTCTATTGAACAAACAAGAAAAGGAGTTTATGTACAAAGCAAAAATGGCTCTAATGGTGCGCAAGAATCTGGCTATGGAGCCATTGTGCGGAGTACTATGACTATGACTAGCCTATTGACAACAAAAGAGAACTTCTCTACAGTTCAAAGACTAGCCTGTATATGCATTACAGGAGCAATGAAAACATTCCCAATGGCGGCCATGGAAGTGGCAAGGCATAAAAGAATAGAAGATCTGACCATTGGAAAGATCTAATAGGGATTAAACAATCAAAGATACTCTGGGGAGACTACAACCAGGTAAGAATGAATGAATGACCAAGCCAGAGTAAAACTGCACTAAGAGTTTCAACAGGTGTACTGATGGGACACTGTCACCTGAATGGGAGCAACACACTAGAGCAAGAAGAATGTAGATTTTGTGGAATAGAAGTAGGAACCTCCATCCACATACTTGGTGATTGCACAGAATCCTATGAGACTACTGAATAGAAGCAGGACACTTACCAAAACTAAGGCCTATGGATTTCATAAAATTATTATAGAATATATATATATATATAATAGGTCTAAAGGAACTACTAGTTTCTGAGACTAAGTAGAAGAAATAGGACACAATAGATCGTTTAGGTCTCAGTGAATATCACCCCAATATACATACATACACATAACTGAACCAAACTCTCCAAAGTTAACATATCTGTTCCCCCACAATTTACTAAAGTGGTACTAACTTTCTTTGTTTCCTTTCACAGATGCAATCAATAGCTTTATTCCAAGATCGGATTCATTGGAAAATCTTTTAAATTTTGGTTCATCCGTTTCTAGGTTTCCAACATGTTTTACTTACAGCTGGTACTTTCTTATTTCATGGTTTATTAAATTATTTTACTGAAATTATCCTTTAATTTTTATCTGTTATTTGAATGTCTATTTTTTATTATTATTGTTACGCGAGCTACCGCATTAATATGCTCACTTAGTGCCCCCAGTGAAATCCCCGTATGAGACGACTATGGCTCCTCCGCCCAATTTTCGAGAACCATCCAAAATACGAAACATCGAGAATACCCAGTGCATCCGCCAGAACGTCGAGATTATTCTAGAATTACGGCGCGCGAGTATAAATAGGCCACGATCATCGCTGCAGGCAATTAGTCAATCAGTCAGTGTTGATACCGAAGGAAAGTAATCGCGCCTCGATAAAGTGTTTATTAAGTGTCTCTCATATAAATTATAATTAGTGTGTTTAGTGTATTACATAAATTATTAAATAAGGACTGAATTACATATAAATCTGTAAATATAAATTAATTGTAAATATAAATTAGAATAAACGTTACATTGGTGTCAGGTGTAGGGTTAAAAAAAATAAATAAATACACAGGAAGATGGCGAAGAAACTTTGTGAATTAAAAGTTTCAGAGCTTCGAAGAGAGTTGGAGGATTACGAACTGGACAGAAGTGGGGTCAAGTCAGTGTTAGTGGAACGACTAAAAAAAGCTACGATTAACAATGGATTGGACCCGGAAACGTTCGAATTCACCGACGAAGCGTCCGCCTCTATAACCTCTTCCATAAATAAAATTTCGACGGATATAAAAAACGAAATTTCATCCGTGGAAAGTAAACTTTCGGCGGACATAGAAAATAAAATGACGGACATGAAAAATGAAATGACATCCATGAAGACTGATATTTCTGCCGTGGAAGAAAAGATTAAAAGAATGGAGCAAGAAATGAAACAAAAAATCATAGAAATCGAAAGGAAAACTAGTAATAAACCGGATTTTACAACTAGACAAGCCCCGAATAACGACGAACTGGCAGAGAAAGTAGAGTTGAAACCGAAAATGGAAAACAATATTAACAGCCGAGTGAAACTGCCAACATTCGATGGTAAAACGTCATGGCCGAACTACCTTAAGCAATTCGAGGCGGCATCAAAGGCAAACAACTGGAGTGAGAAGGAAAAAGCGTTAAATTTAACTCTTGTCCTTAGAGGAGACGCTATGGATATCCTCCAGACCATTCCAGTGGAAGAGGCCGAAGATTTTGAACAACTCAAAAAGCGATTGAATATGAGATATGGCCTGGAACACCTGGAGCATCTGTACCAGTCGCAGCTGAAAAACCGCAAACAAAAACGCGACGAAACTCTGCAAGAATTCGAAGCAGACATTGCGAGGTTGGTGCGGTTTGCCTATCCATCGGCACCGGAGAATGTCATGGAATGTTTAGGGGTACAGACATTCATCGACGGAGTTCGTGACCATGAAATGCAGAGAACTCTACGCTTGGCTCGGCATAAGACACTGGTCGACGTACTCTCTGCAGCCTTGGAGTACGAAGCAGCTACACAGGCTTCCGGAGTATACGGCAAGGTGAGGGCTGTAGCAGACGAAGAAGTTGAGAACAAGCTCGACCAGATTGTCAACATGATGAAAAGCATCTCAAAAGGAAAACTGAAAGCTGTGAGATGCTGGAATTGTGGAGAAATGGGACATGTACGCAGTTCGTGCAAGCGACCGAGAACTGCTACAAACAAAGATGCCCAGCAGGAAAAACTAGGAAGGGTCGACCTTCAGAGGGCAGCTTCGACCCGAAGACCTTCCAAAGACTCCCTCTCTAGAAGACCATGCCCTGCAGAGTGCTCTCACTGCAGCAAAACAGAAGCTAAGGAAGCTGCGATTCGAAGATCCACGGTGACCAGCGACGAATGGACACCAGAAAAGTTGGAAGAGGAACAAGATAACGATCCCGACTTGAAGAAAATCCGACATTGGAAAAAGGAGAACTGTCGACCTACTTGGCAGGAGATTTCAAGGTACTCGCCAACGATGAAATCGTATTGGGCCCAGTGGGACTCGCTGGTTTTGGAAAACTGTTTGCTACAGCGAGTAATCGAGAACGATGAGGGTTCCGAAAGTAGAAGACAGTTGGTGATTCCAAGAACAAGGATAGCAGCAGTACTTCGGAAATTACACGACAGTCCGTCAGGAGGACATCTAGGTGTGAAGAAGACCCTCCAGAAAGTGCGAGAACGGTTTTATTGGATGCACAGTTCCGAAGATGTGAAGGACTGGTGTAAGAAGTGCACTACCTGTGCTACGATCAATGGACCGCACGGGAGAAGAAAGGCTCCTATGAAGCAGTACAATGTCGGAAGCCCTTTTGAACGCATTGCCCTGGACATTGCCGGCCCGTTTCCACCGACAGCAAATGGCAGCAGGTACATTTTGGTGGTGATGGACTACTTCACAAAATGGGTAGAAGCGTATGCCATTCCAAACGAAGAAGCCGCAACGGTTGCCGATGTGCTTGTGAATGAGTTCATTTGCCGATATGGAGTGCCCCTGGAAATACACAGCGACCAGGGCAGAAACTTCGAAAGCCAGCTGTTCCAGGAAGTTTGTGAAAAGCTCGGCATGAAGAAAACGAGAACTACGGCTTTGCACCCACAGTCGGACGGGATGGTAGAGCGAATGAACAGAACTCTTGGCAAATACCTGTCTAAAGTAGTATCTAACCATCAGCGAGATTGGGACCAATATCTCTCGCTATTCGCGATGGCCTACAGATCCGCCATCAATGAGTCTACCGGCCAAACACCAGCAAGAGTTCTGTTCGGACGCGAAATGAGATTACCCTGCGACCTTGAATTTGGATGCCGACCCGGAGAAGACATAGCTGGTGAAGATTACGTGACCCAGCCGAGAAAAAGAATGGACGACGTACACGAGCTGGTTCGATCGAATCTCCAGATCGCTAGCGATAGGATGAAGAAAAGGTACGATACGCAAGCTACGGAAGGAGGTTTCCACGAAGGAGACAAAGTCTGGCTGCTTAACCCAAGAAGACAAAAGGGTTTTTCTCTAAAGTTGCAGAAAGCTTGGGACGGTCCGTACCTCGTAAAGAAAAGAATCAACGATTCAATAAATATCCCTGCCAGCGTAACCGATGCGCGCGGACTGGCATCTCTGTTTATAAAGAAGAGTGGTGCACGACTTTTGGCAAACCAGTTAAAGCTTTGAAGCTGCAAAATGGCTCCCGCTACAATTTCCACCTAGTGACGAGGAGCACCTTCGACGAAAGACCAACGTACGAGGATGTCTGGGAAGCATTACGAAGCCTGAGGGAGCATGTGCTTGAATTGAACGTGCATAGGCTAGCCATGCCCAAGATTGAATGTAGGCATTTAGATTGGCGAATAATCCGTAACATGGTAGAAGTAATCTTCCGAGACACCGAAGTGCAGGTACTGGTTTGCGGCCATGCCCGGGAGACACAGCCAACGGAGAAGACGGTCGCATGTTACTTCCATACAACTGGAAAATGCAACAAGGGGACCAGTAGCCGATACAGTCATCTCGTTCCAGTTTCCCAGTTAGTTCCAGGAGGAACTGTCTCTTAAGGAGGAGGCAATGTTACGCGAGCTACTGCATTAATATGCTCACTTAGAGCCCCCAAGGAAATCCCCGTATGAGACGGCTATGGCTCCTCCGCCCAATTTTCGAGAACCATCCAAAATACGAAACATCGAGAATACCCAGTGCATCCGCCAGAACGTCGAGAGAATTCTAGAAATACGACGCGCGAGTATAAATAGGCCACGAGCATCGCTGCAGGCAATTAGTCAATCAGTCAGTGTTGATACCGAAGGAAAGTAATCGCGCCTCGATAAAGTGTTTATTAAGTGACTCTCATATAAATTATAATTAGTGTGTTTAGTGTATTACATAAATTATTAAATGAGGACTGAATTACATATAAATCTGTAAATATAAATTAGAATAAACGTTACATTATTAAGCATAATTTTATTGTAGCTTTTGCTAACAATGTATTTTTTTGCAGAATTGATATTATATTGAATAAAAAAATAATAAACACTAAATAACTTCAGAGAAAAAGTACTACAACTAGTTTTTATATTGACTTACAGGTGACTTCATTCAAAGATGTCCTTGGAACTAGAGAATATACTTTGGTAGTTACATGTTCCTAAAATAAAGAATAATATATATTTAGATATTCTTCAATAGACTTAATCTTCCAATAGACCATTCCAGAACACCTGTCTCTGACAGGTCATCCATATTGTTCAGACAGGAGGGCAACCGATCAGTTGGAGTTGAAGCTGACAATGTCAATATGTAATATACAGTGCTATTCAAAAGTCCCCTCCCCCCCTCGTATCTTTTGAACGGCTACACTTACATTAATAAAATTTGGAGGGTGAAAATAAAGTGTTGTAAACTTCTCTACGAATGGTAACGGGTGACGTAATAGTAATAGATGACGTCACAGTGCCACTCTGGCCAATAATTTTAAATAGGACCTTATGGCAAGTGATATCTCGTTTGAAAGGCATTGACATTGGCTACATAGCCATATTAATTTTGTTTGGGTTTAAACTAATTTTGACGGATAAATTGAATAAATACCAAAATTATTGAAATTATTTTTTTAAATTTAATTAAACAAATATCAACAATGGATTCTTATAGCAAGTGTTCGAAATGTGTTCCGTCTACTTCCTGACAGTAATACATCCTATTAGTAAACTCTTGTCATACTCGTTCGAATGTGTCAGCTGAAATTGCATTGCATTCTTCAATAATTCTTTATTTCAAAACGCCAATGCTATCTGGTGCCGTAGTATAAACCTTGGATTTCAAGTACCCCCATAGAAAAAAATCTAATGGTGTCAGATCTGGTGGCCGAGGTGGCCATTTTATAGGACCTCGCCGGCCGATCCATCTACCTCGATATTCTTCATCCAGGTAACGTCTTACTGCACCATAAGAATGTGCAGGAGCACCATCTTGTTGAAATGTTATTTCAGATGGCCGAATTCATCTGGATTATCTTCCAGAATTTCAAGAATTAACGGCTCAATTGCATTTTGTAACATCTCCAGATACACTTCACCGCTTAAATTTGAATTTTGGAAAACAGGACCAACTATGTGGTTTCCCAAAATACCTGCCCAAACATTGACTTTTTCTGGAAATTGGGTATGTTGTTCACGAAAGGTGTGAGGATTTGTGTCACTCCAATACCTTACATTTTGTGTATTCACATTTCCATTGAGGCAAAAAGTACTTTCGTCACTAAAACAAATTGTTTTTGTGTAATGTGGGTTTTGACTAATTTTATTTGTCATACATTCACAGAATTCGAGTCTTCTGTCGTGGTCGTCATCCGAAAGGTGGTGCACCATTTTTAACTTGTATTGATGAAATTTATTTTTAGCCAACACTCTCTGTACTGTACTTTTACTTACTTCACAGATAGATGCAACTTTAGTTGAAGAGGAAGTAGGGTTTACTACCATTTCAGCAACTATATCAATGTTTTTATCATCACTAAATGTTGGTCGACCAGATCGTTTGGCATCTTCAACACTACCTGTTGCTTCAAACTTGTGCTTCATGGAGATTCTTTCTAGATTCACCAATTATTAAGATAGCTGCTACTTTGTCGGCTTGAGTACATACCATTTTGCCTATGTAAACTCTTAAACGTCTCATTAAACAATAATAAAATTAAATATTTAAGCTATTTAGAAAAACTTTGCAAAGCAACAAATACTATTAAATTAAAAACGTCTATTTTTTTGACAACTAACCAGAGGCGGACTGAAAAATCTTCAATATTTAAATGTGAAATAATAATTTTGGTATTTATTTAATTTATCCGTCAAAATTAGTTTAAACCCAAACAAAATTAATATGGCTATGTAGCCAATGTCAATGCCTTTCAAACGAGATATCACTTGCCATAAGGTCCTATTTGAAATTATTGGCCAGAGTGGCACTGTGACGTCATCTATTACTATTATGTCACCTGTTACCATTCGTAGAGAAGTTTACAACACTTTATTTTCACCCTCCAAATTTTATTAATGTAAGTGTAGCCGTTCAAAAGATACGAGGGGGGAGGGGACTTTTGAATAGCACTGTATATTTTTTATTTAAATAATAAAAACTTTACAAATAACACATGGTGTCCCTTAACTGAATTAAATAATAAGTAAAATCTCAGACGACAAAAAAAGCAATCAACAGAGAAGTTATATGATTCCAATGAATGTCAAGTGCAACAGATTCAGGAGCAAACCCTTATTTTTAAATATAATACCTACCTCTATTGCAACTTTTTTCCGTTTTCTTCTTTCAAATCTCTCATATCTTGAAGCTGCAGACTCATGTGGTTTCCCACTAGTGGTGTAGCCCATATTTTGGGTAGGAATCCAGTCAGGATGCATGTTTTCCTCTAAGGCACTGGGTTTTCCTAAAGTTATTTTTGAACCTTATTTATAAACAAAAATTTACTGATATAGATAAACTAACTAACCTTCGATAAAATGTCGAGAACACACCCGCCAAGTTTTAAGTTGTGATTCACTGGGGGGGCCTCGTTTTAAAACACTAATCCAAGCATCGCGCCGTTGCACAGAGAGTTTAATTAAATAGTCACCTCGATTGGTTAAAACAGCTGGAATTCGAAAAAAAGATACCCTATCTCTTTCTCCCCGCATTCCACACTTAACAACACTACAGAACGATGGCATTTTAGATAATTTTAAGAACTTATTACTAATTAAAGACCAACTATCATCCGTTGTTTACAAGTAAACAATAAAAACTAAATCACAAGTGAACTAAATAGAATATGACATGTGCCCTCCAGAACAATATGGCCGACCTGTCAATAACATCGAACTAAACAAACAGACTGGAATGGTGACTGGAACCGACGCTTTATTTTAAGCTATATAGTGAGGCAAATCTTAAATGTATGCAACCCGTTAGACAGAGGGATTTCTGTCTCACTCGTACTTATTGCAATTAACGTAAAAAAGAAGCCCGATTTGTTTTAAATTAAGATTTTAATTAGATTTTACAAATTTGGTACATTTGTTGGATTTAAAAGTATTGCTAAATAATGTGATAATACGTATGTAACTGTTTTTTTGATATTAGAAATTAAATTTGGATAACTAAACCAAAAATATCAAATGATAAGCAAAATATATGTTTTGCGAGTTTTAAATTTGATGTATGTAAAAGGTATAAGTTCTATTAATGCAATGTGTGCAAACCTTACATTTTTTGAAAAAAAATATTGAAAAATGGACTAAAATAAAATAAGCACAAAATAAAGTTGCACATTCATAAGGCACAATTTTCATTATTAGAATATTTTACTTAAAAGGTTGGTCTACGAACTAAGTTGCTAACCTTAGCAGTGGATGTTGAAGCACATTGTTTCATCAAAACATCTTTGTTGTAAGTTAGGGTACGCCGAGGTTCCAAAGACTTTTTCAGCAAATGTTTGGGAAAATTAAAAATGCTAGGGACTGAAGTAGGGTTTAGCAATTTAACCGATGATCCTGGTCTAACTTGATAATCGGACTCTTTAAAATGTTTACTACAGAGTCTACTAGTCCGAGCTGGCTTCCAATTTTCTCGCCTTATTGCTTTAATCCAAAGTTCAAGGATCTCTGATCGTTTAAAGGGAAATCTAGAACACAAAAACCCGTCACGATTGGCATTTAAGGAAAAATCTTGAAACACTTACGTATGAAACTGAATATTGGGGTCCTTAGAATAAACATGCTTGCACCCAAACGCCACACAATTCACTACCATTTTTACAGTTCCCTCTTTGTAAAATTTAAAAATTCATCTTACAAAACGTTATAAATCACAAAAAATAACAACACGAAAATACACACGCTATTCACACAATTAGAATAATTAATCTATTCAATTCAAATACTCGCTCGAAACATCTGTTCCCATCAGGTTCCCATTCCCGATCATAGTGCAGAGAAAGATGCAAATCCCTCTCTCATGTTGTCTCTCTTGCTCGTGCCCCTGGCACATAGGCTTGCATGTAAATTAAATTTGTAGCGTTTGTTTAGTTCGATGGTCTGTAACGTCATTCTGGAATGGTCTATAGGGCATGTCCACCAACTGGTAAGTTGACACTAATGACAGTCGCCCTGAGAATAAACAAGAATAAACAATTATTTGGTTAGATTTTAGATTTGTAATTTGGTTGTTATGTATTGATTTAATGATCCTTTTTATTGTAAACAGTCAGATGTAGCTTTTAAAATACCAAAGCAATTAAAACAATGACGAAAAAAGCACCAAATCAAAATTAAATGAACTCAAACACCATGAAGTCTATACAAGGAGATCGAACTCCATGTATTCCAATTTCTGGTAATTATAGAGGGCGCTACTTAAAATCTTGCACCAAAACATCTGACGGCAGAACAAAAACATCCAATCATATAACTCGAGTTCATGATGTTTTATTGGTTGCTAGCTTCCTTTGACAGATCGCGTGTGTGGTAAGTGAGGTAGGTAGGCCATAAAAATGGAAAATAGTGTGAATAAGAAATACGTTTTTTGTCCTCGTTTTCAAAAATATCGAAAATTGTGATCGTTTTGTGGTAAAATAAATCCACTATAGCTCCAGCACTGTTATAAATAAAGCTCCAACCAATTGGAAACAGTTTGTTCAGTTCCATAATGATACTCAGAATTTCTGAATCATTACTAAAATTTCTCTACAACAATGAAATCTCATTAATTTTTTTTTTGTACTCATTGCTTTTAAATGCATATTTTACAGTTATCGCCGGAGTGCGGGAAAGTGTATTTTACGCATCCGGGCGTTTTTTACTTTTCCATAATTTGCTTTAAGCAGTTGGCAACAAAAGTGTCAAATATAGGTTATGTTACATACAAAGTTTTGACAAATTGATAAATTCTTTCATAATGGTCTCGACTTTTGTTAGGAAGCAAGATAGCTGTTTTCTCTTTACAACTAGTCTACTTTGTGAAAGATTTATTACTATTGGTTCATGGTCTTGGCATTCCTAAAGTAATTCAAGATTAACTGATGCCTTGTTCAAAAGTTTCACCTGATGTTCTCCAATCCTTTGTACATAATTCAGGATTATCTTACCTTATTCAAAAATACTTGTATTCCACAGTCTTTAATAATTGTAGGTGGTATCTGATTAACTATAGGGATTATTTCTGGAGGACAAGTTATTCTACCTTTCATTATTACATTTATATCTCCATTTGGTAAATTTGTGACATAAGATTCTTGAATGGAATGATTTGGGAAATGTAGATCACAAACAAACTGATTAACTCTTAATTCAGTTTATAATGAGTCTATCCATTTTTGACGCTTCCTTGGATTCTGTTGGTTCAATTGAACTAGATGAATTATTCATTTGCAAAAATAGGGCATCTAATTCTATAATTTCATGCATAGATTTTCAATATGAAATAATTCAATTGCATTAATAATCTAATTAGAGTAAGTATATTTATATATTATACTTTAGTTTTGATACTTATATCTTAAGCTAACTAAACCTGCACACAGACTTTTATGTCTTGCAGGAATTTTATGTAAAAATGCCCTTTTAACATAAAATGTGTACCCCTGCAGCTAGTCAATAAAATTATTATTCATATTATAAAAGAAAATAATCTTAATCTTATCATAATAAATATTCTTTCCTACTTCATTTATCTTTGAATATTTTTAATTACCTTTGGTACTTTAAAAAATCGTGGTTTTTTTAAATTCAGCTCACGTCTTCGTCTTATATCACCAGCACTACCACTAATGCAATTTTTAACAACGCACACCCTGCCCATTATAAATTTTTATTATAACAATTTCAATTTTCTATATAGTTTTTAAAGTAATGTCATAGATAAATACTATAGGCACGTTTTTTTTACATCATTGATTTACCATTGGTTGACTGACGTCAGTCTCCGCTGCACCGACATGTTAAAGTCACCAGTGGCACATAAAAAAACGCAGTTGTTGTTTACAGCATTCATCATTATCTGACAAATGACAATCGAGACCACTTGAAATTTCTTCAATTTCTGACGCTGAGTGCAGTCAATACTTTATTATCACATTCTAAATTGATTTCTATTTATTCGTCCATTTCTTTAATAATTTGCTATATCCGCTTCAAATTTTTACTTTTTTGAGGTTGAGCTGTCATTTTGTAAATCACCAAATTTATCCACCACCTCGTTACAGCGGTGGAATGGTTTGCAATTTTGGTTGATGCAACAGTAATAAATGAACGCGTCATTTCTTCAATCTGAAATCCACCAATGAATATAAAAACGCTGTTGGTGAATTGGTGGATCTACCGGTGAATAAAAAAACATGCCTTATAGTAATGTTTACAATGTACCTAGAATACTGTCAAATATAAAAAGTAGGTGCAGAAAATTGTCGTGACAGATTTAAAATGGTGCAAGATCTACAATGCGCGACGCCACGGTGAAAAAAATAATAAACTGGCGATTTCGACCTAGGGATGGCGATCTGAAATCGATTAATCGAAGAATCGATTCTTCGGGCCAAATATATCGATTTTTTAAATCGATATGTTGTACTGAATCGATTCAGTGGATCGATATTTCACCCTTTAAAATCGACATTCGATTTTTTCTGGTTTGGTTTTGGGAACTATAAGCTATATTATCTATTTTATTACCTTTTTAATGTAAAAAATACATTTAGAAAATAAATATCTTCTTTTATATCTAATCTGATTCTTTGATATGGTAATAAAAATAATTGTTATTATCGAATTCCCTGAATTAAAAAATCCCTGATTTTACTGATAAGAGATCCCAGATATTGTTTATTATGGTATCTTTCTTGTTTTTCATAAAATGGATTTATATCTACATTGTAAGTACAAACTTGAAAAAAATCGATTTTTTAGAAATCGATCTTTTAGACCTCGATTTTTTTATGGATCGATTCATCAGGCTACGATTCGAATCGATTTAAAAATCGATCTTTTTTGGAAATAATCGCCAACCCTATTTCGACCACCGTAGAGGGCGCTGCGAGACGTAAACAAATATGGAGGATTGTGAGTCACAGATCACCTACCTATTGTGAGTAATCTTTTTGATTATGGCGTCAGTTTGTATACGGACTTCATTGTTGAGTTGTATGTTTTAGTTGTTTGCGAACTATACAAAAGTGGTATTTTGGATTTTTGTGTGTGTTTTGGACATTTGATTTGATAGTGTGTGAAGGAAAATAACAAACTGTGAGGTAATATAACGTTTTGCAATGGTTTAAAATAGGAAAAAATCTAGTTTAGTGAACCAACGCGGATTTTGATGAAATTTTTTTTTTAATTAATTCGAGGTCGCTGAACACGAAAATGAAAAAAGAAATCGGCGCTCTCTTGCCAAAAACGAGTTATGAATTTTTGAAGATGGGGTCAGATCAGCACTGCACTGGTTTTAATGTCATATTATAACTGTTTTAAAATGATGCATTAAACTTGTACACATTATTAAATACACTATAATTACTTTTTAAGATATTCCTCTCACACATACATTTAATAAACACTGATATTGACATTCATTTCTTGTAAATTCTTTTTTTAATTCCACAATTATTATATATTTTGATATTTTCATGTAACATGACCATAACATGACTGACATATAAGTTTTGGTCTGTTTCTTCTTAGTCGTACAACTTGTACCTAATACCATATTCAGCCATTAGAGATATTTAGCCACTTGAATTAGTTGCTGAATATTTTCGATTCCATGATCGTGACCATATCGTGACATAGAAGATATAAACAAGATGAACTTCATGAACATACACATATTTTTCCGATTAGCGCCGTATTACAGCTGAAACATTTTTTTTTCAAATTTTGAGAGATGTTGATTTTAGAAAGATGGTTAGTTTTGAGATAAGTTTGGTTGATATTTATCATTTATTTGAAGGATAATGAACCATTCAATTTGATCATTGAGGATGCTGAACAATTTTTTTTCTCTGAATTGCACTCATCAATTAATTCTTTAAACAAATTACCTCCTCAGTTGTTCGGCCTCTATAAACACTGCTGACCACGAAAATAGTTGCTGCAGGTGTAATTCCAAATCAAATTTTGAACATACTCCTAATATTATAAGACTTTGGTTATCAAAAGCTGTTTCCCCTTTTTAGAAAACTTGAAAATTCTACTAATATCGCTTCCCGACCTACTAACACAGATCAAAGTGAAATCGCAATCGCTTCCTATCAGCTTGATACATTTATTAGATTGGATTTCCGTTTGAAATAATGAGGTAGATTGATTATCGCGAGCGAAGCAAGCGCGCCGCTTCGAATTGCGAAACGTCGATCCGGCGCGCCTTTTTCAGAGTATGTTGATAGCTGTTCATTTAATTTTTCCATAAGATTTCAGTTAAACGGAAGTTGAGCCAAATACAGCGCCAGCTATCGGAAAAATAGGTGTATGTTCATGATGTTCATCTTGTTTATATCTTTTATGTCACAATCATGAAATCGAAAATATTCAGCAACTAATTCAAGTGGCTAAATATCTCTAATGGCTGAATATGCTATTAGGTACAAGTTGTACGACTAAGAAGAAACAGACCAAAACTTATATGTCAGTCATGTTACATGAAATGTCAAAATATATAATAATTGTGGAATTAAAAAAAGGATTTACAAGAAATGAATGTCAATATCAGTGTTTATTAAATGTGTGTGTGAGAGGAATATCTTAAAAAGTAATTATAGTGTATTTAATATTGTATACAAGTTTAATGCATCATTTTAAAACAGTTATAATATGACATTAAAACCAGTGCAGTGCTGATCTGACCCCATCTTCAAAAATTCATAACTCGTTTTTGGTAAGAGAGCGCCGATTTCTTTTTTCATTTTCGTGTTCAGCGACCTCGAATTAATTAAAAAAAAATATTTCATCAAAATCCGCGTTGGTTCACTAAACTAGACTTTTACCTTAAAATATATATATCAGATCCTTTTCATTTATCAACAGTCATGGAAAACCAGGAGGTATATTTGAGTTTGACTACTGTATTTGCATATTTGGATGCAACACATGACAGTAGGTGCTTCGTGGAGGGCGAACAAGTCCTAAACAGTAGGCATTTGATTCTTTGTGGCATTTGCGATCGCAAATGCAATGAAGATGCTGTTTACTCAGCTATTAGACTCATGGCACTTTGCCTCCAAACCAGTGTGCTTCTCACTGGAAAACCTCATGAAGTCTCTGGATGGTTAGAGACTGACTTTTCAACAGGAACATGGAAAATACTTTCATTTTCATGTACCTGCAAAGCTGGAGCTTCAGGAAAATGCAAACACATTTCAGCTACACTTTTGAAATGTACAAGGTAATTTTTTTCTTGACTTGGAAGGACTTATTAATTCAGATTGTGTTATTGATTGCAGGGGAGATGTTTTATCACTTGAGACATTGTCAAGCACTGATATGGAGTGCTATTGGAGGACTCACAAGAAGGCAGTTGAGGAGGATTACGAGGTCCAACCAATTAGCCTAACTTGTTGTGTCAAGAAGATGGCTGCGAGGAAACTTTGTAGGCCACTTTCACAGGAAGAGAAAGAAAGATGTTCGTCTTTATTGATATCCAGTCATCCCTATTCTGCCCTGAGTAAGCATATGTGAGTATTTGACCAGAAAAATAAGACTAAAAAAAACATTGCTTATAAAAATTGTACTGCTTAGTTTGTGGATGTAGTGATTTTGAAGTGTCTAAAATGCATCACTTTCCCACTAACTCTGAAAAGTAAGTTGAAGAAATGTTCCTTAGTCTTGCCTAGTAGATAATTGACATACTTTTCATAACGTGCAAGTTTTATTTTTGCATTTGTATAATACCGACTCATTTTTAGTTGTAAATTGTGGCACGGTAATCTGGGCATAAAATATAACAATTTAAATAATATATGAAGAATTATTATCTATGCAGCAATCACTTTGGTGAACATTGTTATGTTGATAAAGTGACTTGGAAATTGAAACCCAATGCATTGCCAATGAAATATATGAATACAGCAGCAAGTTCAGAGATGAACATAAATACAGGTAAGTTAAACATTACAAAATCGATGGTAATCTCCATTTGAAAGTTCTCTAACAATATTTTCTGAAAATTGCAAATTTTCATAGTATTTCTAATACAATAGTAAAGTATGATCAGTAAAGATAACCATTTTGCTTTATTAATCATAACGGGAGAATGTGTTATGGTACTCGATGCTTTTGATGCTTTAATACAAAGATATAACACTTATGTTTTCGAAATTATTTTAGAGACGGAGAGACACATAGAAAACTGTCAATTTCAAAATGTGGCAGGTCCAAGTAGGGACATTCACATTACTTTTCCCAATGAAATTGATAAGTCATCAGACATACCCAAGAAATCAGTTTTTAGAGGTATTCCAGGAATTAAAAAAAAAACTGTCAACTCCTAGAAAAAAGAAAATGATGAAACTTATTGAAAGTGAAGAGACTCATATTCATATAAGAACATTGAAAAAACTGGCAAAATCGAGAGCAGATAATATAAAACAATTATGTAATCTTGATGAATCTTCTGTTGTTAAAGAGTTGTTTAAAGATATGCCTTGAGTAACAGCTGATTTTTTAATCACACAGTTGAAATGCTCAAAGAAATCTCCAAAAGGAAGAAGGTGGATAATGAATGAAAAAGTTTTGGCTTTAGCTTTGTTCAAGAGGAGGTCCAAAATTTTACATGTTTATAGCACAATAAAAAATATACTGATTTATAAGTTAAGCACATTTAGAAATTGGTTTTAATGAATGATAACAAAATTTTTAATCAAAACATTAATTTCCTTTAAATTTAAAATTACATTGATGCATTTCATCAAACTGTTTTTCCAAAAAATGATTGAGCACTTCATTCACAACGTTTTCATTTGCTAAAAACAAGTGTTCTTGACCATTTAATCAGTATATTTTTGGTCGGAAATCATGGATTACTGTAACGGTTGAATTTGTCACTACGTCTATTGTATATATTAAGTATTTGTATATAGTAATTACCTGACCGATATTGTCTCTATGTTTCTAATATCAACTAATATCAATTGTTCACTACGAAAGTACTTCAGTAGTTATATAGTTTCTGTCAGCCCAGAGTTTTAGGGACTACTCTGCCATCATCCTTCCGGTGAAGTGGTGCAGGCTGTAACCATACCTGTCTTCACATCTTGACAACAATTTTATATTTTGTCGCTAGGTAAGGTAAATAATAAAACTAGCGCCTACTTGGTAAATGTCCGTATAGATATATTCATGTTAGTTGTTTCTTTTTATTTGTTATATTATAATTCATAATTAAGGGTAGTAAGGGGTTTTCTCTCTTGTGGATTTTTCTTTAGTTTTTAGTTACCGTGGGACTACTGATTTTGTTTCTGGCTTTGATTATATCACCTTTGGGGTGTAGCCACAGTAGTCCAAATACTTTGTCCGCTTCAGCTTGATAAACGCTAAAGTTTATTAGGGTTCAGTCATAAATTATTACTGACTCCTTGACTTGAAGTCTAAAACATTTAAGTAGGAATTATAAACTTTACGTTCGAGTTCAGTTCGTAGTTGGCAGTTGGTAGTTCAGTTCAGTTGAAGTTAAACTAAAGGAATCACACAATTACGTTTATAAAGTCAGTCCGCGTTCAGTTCGCAGTTTCCATTACGCCCGTTACGCTGCGTCCGCGTTCGAGATGGCCAAGATTTAAGTTCGCAGTTGGCAGTTCAGGTATAAACCAATCAAAACGAAAGTTATGCACCACGTGAGAAACGTCATTGTCAACTGTTGACTTTACTCTTCACTTACAAAATGGTTTTTCTTTGTTTTGTTTAGGTTTGTTCACGGACTCCGTGGGTGTTTTTTTAAATATTGTTTTTTACTGAAAAAAATGTCTGTTACTCTATGAAAATTGTCAAAATAATTTTCAACCAATCAAATCTCTAACTGCCAACTGAAAGTTGTGAGGTTTATAAATGCAAAAATTTACCAACTGCAGAATGGAAACGACGCGAACGTCGCAAACTGCGAACTGAACGCGAACGTAAAGTTTATAATTCCGCCTTTAAAGTAGTAATTAGGTTTGATAAAACTTATTGATCTATATAGACATACTTTACTTTTGAGTTAAAGGTATATTTTCTTCATTTATCTACCATATTTTGGCTTGAGTAAAGACATACTAGTTAGAAATCTTCTATGTAAGATGGCATTCGAATATTTTCGGAACATCTACTTATAATATATTAGCTGTTATCGCCATGTGTTTTGTATGTTAAATCCGAGTGTTTGATCTTGCTTTGTTTACGTTGGTTTGGTATTGTGGTACTATGTTTACTCAAATTTATTTGAATAAGTTTTAATACATTGACTTTATCATTTATCTCCAATGTTTACAAGTGTTTATTTGTAGGATGACATTGACATTTGGACCGTGACAGCTGTGTTTTTGGATAAAAGCGTTCGTTCGTCATGACTTACATAGAAGTGTAGCACTTTATGACTTGATCTGTGCGGAACACGCTCGGTGTAGTGAGCAGTGTTGTTCGGATGTATGTTTCGGCTAGGTTTCTCTGTGGTAGTATTCTGTATTGAAGTTGAAGATGTGTCACTCACTTCTTCTTTCCGGTGTGTGCTCCTACTTGATAGTTGGTTTCCAAAAATGCATGGAACTTGAATCTGAATTTTATGATTGACTGGGTAGTCATCTCCTGCTGGGATTTATAGGTTCTCGTTCTGAATGAGTTGTGGAATATACGGCTAGTATTTTGGTTCTACGGGAGTTCGTATTGTTGAAGAATTCCGTCCTGTTCTGGAAGCCGTTTTCACAAACCCTTATAGGGGATATATTGCACTAAAACGATTGTAAGTATTTTCTCTACTTACTGTTTTCGCAACACTATGTATTTATCACTATTTAAAGGAAATCGCCAACGTTGAAGTTTTGAAATTGGAGGTGTGCCACCTGTTGTTGGTTCGTTATTTGTTTGTAGCCATCCAGTAAGGAAAATTTTGAGTATTGGACCCTTTTTGGAAAAGGTATGTCTCATAGATTTGTAGTTTTTGTAGATAAAACAGTTGGTGGTAAAATACTACCTGTTGATTGTAAATTTTTGATTAACACAGTCTATTCTGTTACCCTGTGTATATTTTGTTTTCTTTGCCCGCTTTAGTCTAACGAATACTATAATTCGTGGGTGGTTCTTCAAACTTACCCTGGTTACGACCAAAAACAGTTTATTTTAGATGCTTATCGCATTCTTATTATTTGATTTAAATTCAGTGTAGTATACTGTTACTGACACTGTTGATTGTAAGTAGACCTTATGACTACTTTGTGGGTTTGATTAAGTTAATTTGGGGTTGATTTTGAATTGTACGTTACTTCTGGCATAGGCAGAGACAAGCTTAACTTGTCGAGGTGTTTGATTGGTTCCTGTATAGGCTCAGTTTTTAGCTGATACCTGTTTTAATTTTTAAGGGTTCACCGGTGGGGCCAGGGTATACTTACCATCCTCAAGATACACACTTCACCTGTGGGGCCAGATTATACACACTTCACCTGTGGGGCCAGATACACACTTCGGGATGTTTGGAGTTTACCTGGTAGATCGATGGTGATGTCTTCTGCAGTTTGCTGCTACTTTTCAACAACTTCTTGAAGAAGACCACATTGAGGGTAACCTGGTATCGGGGGTTTTTCTGGTTTATTTACTTATTTTTACTTTAGGCTTTACGCCAATATGTATATACATTAGCTAGGTAGTTTCTACTGATTTATTTTATTATGCAATTGTAATGGTGGAAATTAATATTTTGCGGTAAATTTTCACAATCTAATTTTCATAATTTTATCCACTTGCGCATGCGTCTCTGCCTTGGTACCAACGCCTTGACTACGGTGTCGCCTTATATGGAATTGTTTTTTTATAAACTTTACACTACTTTTCAGGTAACATATAATTGAAAGTTTGTATTTAATCTGTATTGGTACACTCGAACAGCCATATTAATTTCCCACTACGTAAGGTCAATTAACTGGGATATGTTGGGAATTTAATTGTTAATCATTTGGGTTTTTTTCTCACTATTTTCTTTAAGTGGGGGGGGGCATTTACTAGGGTTCACATTAGCTAATAATTGTAAAATATCCCTTAAGGATATTAGGTATTTTATTTTAGTTATTATAAGGAACATAAGCTGAGGTTTGCCTTTTATTTTCATCCCTTGTTTTACTGGGTTATCGGGAGAAATTCGTCGTGCTAGGCCAAAGTGGAAAACTCAGTTGGCGCCCACACAAGTTGTCTACTATCTTGTCCGGAAGATCAATAAGAGGGATCCACCCCTACCTCCGTTCTGAGCGACGTCGAAGGCCTAAGGTTGTCACCGGAGCAACTGAAACTTATGTAACCAAGCAGACAAATTAATTCACAATCTTGCACTTTTTTTTAAATTAATTAAATTTTATGACTTCATTCTTATTTGGGCTTGGGCTCAAATTTTAAGGTTACATTACATATTATGTATTTATTTATTTAACCAGTAAAAACAATAAATACATAGGTAGTACAAGTACTTTCCAGTGTATTCCCACAGAGGTAAGCACAGTTACCTGTTTGTGGGACTGGTTGCTTATAACTAAAATTAAAACTAGACTTATAACTAAATCAATTTAAATTTGTTGCTTTTGAGTATTTTCATTTTTGAGTGATATTCTTTTGTTTTCATAGTTATTTTTGTTTACTTTATATTTATGTCATATTTCATAATATATTATATCATTAATTATTATTTTCTGTTATCCATTTTTTCAGTTCTTTTTTCCTTTTGTTTTTATTATTAATAGTTTTAAGATCAATAGGTAGACTGTTCAAAATCAGAATTGCCTTAACATAGCTTCTTTTACTACTAGCTGTTTTTGTCCTTTTTGGTAGCTGAATACTCTTAAATCAAGTGACTCTTGTCGATTCAGTATGCTCTTTTGAAAAATTTTCATAATAGTATAGTATACACTGGTGGGTGACCATTCTTCATTGACAACTGTAGTTCTTGAAACTGCAGCTTCCATAGATTCTGCCTTGTTGCAGTGGGAACAGTCTTCTGGGCACGGCCGTCTAGACAGAGAGTCGGCATTTCGATGGCTCACACCGGCCCGATATTCGATGTTGAAATCGTACTCTTGAAGTCTTTCAATCCATCTAGCTATCTGGCCCTCGGGATTCTTGAACTGCATCAACCACTTGAGTGCTGCATGATCAGTCCGTATCAAGAATTTCCTTCCATACAGATACTGGCAAAAGTGTTCCACATACCTCACTACCGCCAAAAGTTCCCTTCTCGTGACGCAGTTGTTTCGTTCTGGTTTGGAGAGGACTTTACTGAAATATCCCAGCAATCTTTCCTGTCCTCCTTGGATCTGTGAGAGCACTCCTCCAATCCCTACGTTGCTTGCATCAGTGTCAAGAATGAAGTCTCCCTCTGGTAGCGGATATCCTAGTATCGGCGCCGTGGTTAATTGTCTCTTCAAGGTTTCAAAAGCATTTTGACATTCTTCATCCCAATGAAAAGTTCTGATTTCTTCTGTGAGTCGAGTTAGTGGCTTGGCAATATCTCCAAACTTCCTTATGAACCTTCGGTAGTATGTGCAAAGTCCAAGAAAGCTCCTAACTTGGTGTTTGTCGGTAGGTTGCGGCCATTGCTTGATGGAAGCAATTTTATCTGGATCCACCGCCACTCCTTCATTGCTCACAATATGACCCAGATAGTTGACTCGGTTTTGGAATAACTGACATTTCTTCGGGTTTAACATGAGCTGGGCAGCTTGAAGTCGTTTAAATACGTCTTCCAAGTTCTTCAGGTGCTCCTCGAATGTCTTCCTCAATACTACGATGTCGTCCAAATAGACCAGGCATGTTTTCCAAGATAACCCTCTCAAGATATTTTCCATGAATCTTTCAAATGTCGCGGGCGCATTACACAGCCTGAATGGCATGACGTTGAACTGCCATAATCCGGATCCGGTGGTAAAAGCAGTTTTCTCTTTGTCTTCTGGGTCCGTTTCTACTTGCCAATAACCGGACTTAAGGTCCACAGTTTGCTGTCGGCCAAAGTGTCTAGCGTATCGTCGATTCGAGGCAGAGGATAGCTGTCTTTCTTCGTCACGTTGCTTAGCTGGAGATAGTCCACGCAGAATCTGGTAGTTCCGTCCTTTTTCTTGACGAGCACTACTGGAGATACCCATGGGCTAGTGGATGGTTCTATTACTTTCTCTTCCTCTATCTCTTGAATTATTCTTTCAGCTTCCTCTCTCTTCGCTCGTTGTAGTCTTCGAGCTGATTGTCTAATTGGCTTGGCATCACCAGTGTTTGACGGCTGATGTCCTGCCAGTCTTCCCTCCTTCTGGTACGAAAAGGTCTCGATACTGCAAGAGAAAGTCTCTCATTTTCCTTTTCTCAGCTCGATTCAAGGATTGGCCAGCTATTGACAACATCTGTTCAAATCTGTCATTAGAATTGTCAGTTGTCGTTGTTTGACGAACTATGGATGTCACTGGTACGCAGGATCAAATTCTGGTTGACTTCTTGTTGTTGATTGGGTGATCGTTCACGTTTATGACACGTACTGGGATCTGCTTCGCTGACGTAACCAGTCCTTTTCCAATTATTACTCCTCTACCAACCTCTTTGTCGTGGTTCCATAGCTCCATCATAACCGGTGTACCTTCCTCCATGATTCCCTGTAGCCGTGCTACTATCATGGTTTCGCTTCGTGCAGGTAGAACAGTATCTTCCTGTACAGCTGCCAACACCGTGCTGTCTTCATATGGATGGAGGAATGCCTCTTCGGAACCCATGTTAATGGTTCTGTTTCTAAAGTCTAATTTGAAACCATGTAAATTCATTACGTCCATTCCCAGAATCACGTCTTCTTCGATGTCGGCTACGATTACCGTATGCGTGAACTTTTCTCCACCTATTCCCAATTGGATTTGTGTCTCTCCGTGAACATTGGCACTGTCACCTGTTGCGGTCCGGAGTCGCAGTCTCGTTGGCAGAAGCTTCTTCTTCGATTTTATTATCTCCGGCCGTATAATGGTTCTAGTTGCTCCAGTGTCTACCAGCAGAGTGTATATTTCTTGCCATTCACGTCGCCATCCACATAGACACTATCGTTACGGCATCTGAGAGAGGCTATCAGTATGAGAGGGTCTTTGGAACGATCCTGGGTCGGTGCTGCCCCCTCACGGCCGACCCGTTCTAGTTTTCCTGGTTCTGGGGTTCTTGGTTTGCTGGGGCCCTAGGGCGTTTACACGAACTGCGTACATGCCCTAGCTCGCCACAATTCCAGCATCTTATCTTCGGCCTTTTGTCTACCATGCTCTTTATCAAGTTGACGATCTGGTCGAGTCTATCTTCGTTGCCTTCTTCTTGAATGGTCCTGACTTTGTTGTACCCCGAAGCCTTCGTGGCTGCTTCATATTCAAGGGCAGAAGTTAATGCATCGACCAATATTTTGGGATGCGCCAAACGAAGCATCCTCTGCATATCAGGGTCACGCAAGCCATCAATAAAGGCATGGATGCCCAGACATTCCATCATGTTTTCCGGTGCTGATGGATAAGCAAATTGAACTAGTCGGGCGATATCCACTTCATATTCTTGAAGAGTTTCGTCACATTTCTGCCTTCGGTTCTTCATCTGAGATTGGTACAAGTGTTCTAGATGTTCATGACCATATCGCATGTCCAACCTCTTCTTCATCTGCTCGAAGTCATCCGTTTCTTCAAGGGGTATTGTCTGAAGCACATCTAAGGCATCTCCCCGAAGCGCGATGGTTAAGTTCACTGCCTTCTCCTTATCGGACCAATTATTCGCTCTAGCGGCTGCTTCAAACTGTTTAACATAATTGGTCCACATCTTTCCATCGAACGTTGGGGCCTTGACTCGGGCAAAACTGCCAATATCTTCTGTCTTGGGGTGTGCTTCTGGCTTGCAAGGTTTTATTTGTTTGATCTTTTTTTCTTCTGTTGGCATGTCTTGTGTTCTTAAATCTGCCATTTTTCTCTCTAACTCCTGGACTTTCTCGTCTATTGTTGTTATCGTATTCTCCATTTTCTCGATATCTGATTTTAAAGGAGAAATTTTATTTTCGACTTCAGCGGCAATGTCGTTTTTCATTGATAAGATATCGGCAGAAATATCATTCTTCATAGTAGAAATCTTCTCGTCCATAGCGGAAATGTTAGCAGAGATCTTCTCGTCCATAGAGGAAATCTTCTCGTCCATATTAGCGTCCTTCACAGTACAAATCTTCTCGTCCATAGAGGAAATGTTAGCAGAAATATCGTTTTCCATGTCAGAAATCTTCTCGTCCGTAGCGGAAATGTTAGCAGAAATTGACGAGATTAAGGTGGAAGCCTCGTCGTTGAATAAAAATGTTTCCGGATCCAATCCTTCATCTTCCAGCGCTATTTTCAACCTTTCAACTAGTTCACACTTCATCCGGACGTTTCCAACTCGCGATTTTCCAATTCTGCTTTTAGTTCAGTCACTTTTAGGTCACTTAGTCTCTTAGCCATTTTTACGTAATTTTTTATTTATATTATCCCACTTCTGACACCAATGTAATGTTTTTGTTATTTATTTAAACAGTTTTTAACTTGTGGGATCAAATTATACACACTATGGCTAATTACTATCTATTTATTTAAAGGAACACACACTACATTAAACTTAATTTATATACACGCTCTACTTAATGTCTACTAATTTATTTACACTCGGTGTATTAGTTCTAATTTATTTTCATCTCTCGAATTTTATTTTACACTATTTTTTGCACTATTTAATTCACTGTCCGATTAGTAAGAACTTCGGTAAACTAACTATTTCCTGTCTGTTTCACTAATTCTCTCGAACTAACTAACTGTCCTACGCACTCAAAAACCCGCGTATATATAGTCCGCATCAGTTCTGGAAAGTTCTAGTACATTACGCGATCGCGCTATGCACAAACAAAACCGTTGTACTCGAATGTTCGAGAAAATACGCTGGCGGAGAATCCCGGCGTAGCCACCAAAATTTACAATCGATGTACAGGGCCGGCTTTGAGTTGGTGACCTCGCAACATTATTTTCAATTTTTCGCAGAACGATTCTGTTATGAAACTGCTTTGAGATCCGCTATCCAGCAGTACGCGAGCTTTAAATGTTGTTTTCCGCAATTCTTAAACCGCAGTGGACAAAAGAATCTGCTCTGTCACTGTCGAGCTAGAATGATTTAATTCCGTAATATTTGCCGACACCGAATCTTCGCAAACTCTGTTTAAAGTAGCGCTACCTTTTTCATCCCCAGTACCGCTTCCGCAATCATATTCGTTTGTCGCGCTGTTGCAAGATGTATTTTCGATATAAATTAATGAATTATGAGGTTCATTGCATTTTTGGAATTTACATTCTTGTGTTTGGTGATTAGGATTGAAACAGTTAAGACAAAATTGCCTTCTTTTTAATTCTTGAATACGTTCCGATATCGATAATTTTAGAAAATTTTCGCAAGTATATACATGGATGGTGTGTTCTTTACTTCAAAAGTAACATTGTACCGTTTTATTTGTCGCGTATAAGGAATACGTGGTGTAATTGTTTTTCTTGAATTTATTGAATTTGTTCGGCATAAATGAAGGTTTCTTATTTGCCGTTTTGTCATAATCATCTATCTTTTCTAACATTTGACATCTCTCTTTTAAGAATTTATTGAAGTCTTTCATAGGCGGTAAATTATCTTCGAATTTATAAGTTTCCCAAGCACGTCGCGTGGTTTTATCGAGTTTTTGACAGTGGCGGCTCGTGGTTAATTTGATAGGGGGGTCATAGGTGATGTGACCAAAATCTTAAAATACGGAACGACACTGACCTGCCCTCCGGAGGCCTAACCGCCGTAGCGGGGTTTCGGGTTTACAGAAGATTCTGTCTCGTCATGCCCTCGCAAAGCAAGTTCAAACGCACCACAAAATTTCACACAGTCAATTATTTTATTTATAATATATCTGTTTTTCCACCATTTTCTGTAACTTGAAGAACGCCGTAATCCTAAGTAGTGCACTATATAATCAATCATCTTACAAGACGTTATAAATTTTATTAACTTAAATATCAACTATCAATTTTTCTAGAACAAAAAAAATCTTCTCCTGTAAAATTTGCATTTTGTGACTTGGTATACTTTTGCTGTTAAAGCTAACGTCTTTCAAAACAAAAAAAGGCAATGTTGACAAATTAATAAAATGTCCTTTAAAGTCTTAACACCATTCTTCTCCGGTAAGGACACAGTGACCAACGACCAGCTTTTGAAATGCTGGCTACGTGCCGGCGGTACACTCCCCCTGTGCTTGTGTGGATATTTTGTACTCCCCACTGCCGCAGGAGGTTTTCCACTCGGCCCCGGGCCATGGATTTTCTCGGATCTCTTCGAGGGACCCGGTTTTGTTGTCTGTTGGGAGGAGGACCGGGTTTTAGAGCGGAAAACAACCTGCCCAAAACCCAAGTATGCTTTAAAACTCACCCTCTCCAGCGCGGTCATAGAGCGTCAATGGCGAAGGTCCATGTTTGACTAGGGCCTGTAATTACCTTGTGTAGAACAGTCCACTCCAAGGTTAACAGACCGTGGTTCATTTTCCTCAGTCTAGTGAGGACCTGTTCAGAGGTTAGTCTACGACTGCTCTCGTCAGGTGTATAAGCCACACAGATGTTTGGAAGTTGGTCGCCTGAGACGCATTTCAGGGAGGCACCGTCCCATGGTTGAAGGGTATTGACTATGCCAGTCAACCACGAAACACTCTCCTGATCTACACTGGCGACCTGTAGCCACCCAGGCCGGAATGTGCAGCTCTGGAACTGCACTTGTGGACCACCTTCCGGAATATCCTCTACAGCAGCCATAATGGCATACTGAAGAGATTCCAGTTGGTTGGTCGTTATGGAGGTTGTCGGATGTTCAAGGTGTAGAATTTCCACATTGCTGCCGGATACAGCCTGTCCATAAGAGGGCTTTTGTAAGTCAATTTTACCTGACGTTACAACTGATTCAGCCGAGCAGGGCTTTTTGCATCTTGTTCGGGTGAGTGATCATTAGACCGTAAGCGCTTGCTAGAACCAGCCACAGAGGGAAAATGTTTCCTCTCTTGCGGCTGATCCTGCTTACGCTGCTCTAGAATTTGATTTAAGGCGGATTTGTAAAATACCCCGCTCTTAAGAAGGCGACTGAGTCGCTTCCTAGATGCACCACCTAGTTTCCTAGGTTTGCTCTCAGAGAGTTGAAGAACTAAGGAGCTCTCGTTCCTGATCTGAGGTTACAGGGAGGTCAGTTGGAGCCGATAGATCGACTTCCATCTCCTCTGTAGATTCCAGATTAGATTTTTGTTTTGTTACTTCTTCCATAAAAAGTCAAACGAGTAGCTAGGGAAAAGATGTCCATCACGGCAGAGCCCTGCATTACCGTGACAAGGCTTACTTACGACGAGAGGGCGCCCAGTATCTCGAAGGTTCCGTTAGTGACAGTTGATAGGCTCACTGTCATACATCCCCTCGGCACGGATACGCACACCTTAAGATTAAGCCGAAAACCGTTGGGATATCATTTAGTGAAAGAATAACAGCACCGAAATTATTCTGTTATTCCCATTACCAGTGGTGCTAACGTGGAAGCAGACACCCGATGGCTGAATTTAACCACCACTCCATAACCTAAGCTAAACATACATGCAAAAGCAGCAAGCAGTAGTTCAAAGCAGTGCAACAATGATCAAAGACAGCCAACCCGCCACCAAAGTGTTTTTCTTCTTCTTTCTCCTTTATTAGCCTGCAGATATCCTAAAATTCCTCCGGGAAATAGGACTCAAGGAGCTACTAGTCTCTGAGACTTTCCTCATGAACTAAGTAGAAGTAAAGGGGGCACAATAGATCTTTTAGGTCTCAGTGACTGTCACCCCAATTTACATACATACATATGTATTCTGTTATATGAGTTAAGTATATTGAGTTATAAACATTCAATGTTTATAAAACTCTTTAGAACAAATACTCCTACCATTAAATTTTTTTCCTTCATACTATTTCATACATACCTTTTTAGTACTAACAAATAATACACCAACTAACGAGAAGCGAAGCCCGATGCAATCTCTTTGATGTTTTGGTAACAAAAATTTAATAGCTTGAGAGACCGACGTTGACAGATAACTTAGTAAATACCCTGAGAAAATGATCACCTTTTTAAATATCGGCGATATTGGTCGACAAAGTGAAGTATAACAACTATCTTATTATAAAAATGGCGCCTTTCAGCATGCACATACAAAAAAAGATAGGCAGCTTCGCTTCTTGTTTGCTGGTGTATTCTTTGATAATAATTTTTAAATTAAAAATGTCTCGCTATAATAAGAAAGTGTTCAACATAATATCACAGTATACAAAACAACCAGTAGTGCATATCATCTTCGCGCATTGGTTGTGCGCTGTTCGCCATTTCGATTTAGAAACCTATCAAGTTCAGCAAGGACGGCGTATAATCTACGTAGAAACGGCGAAGCTTTTCCATCACGTGACTGTTACGTCAGCAATATTGTTCATATGAATCAAATCAAAACTCAATAGGAATAATCGTTATGACTAATATTCCAAAGGTCGGCCTTTTACGAATTGGTAATTAAACAAGAAATTTAACTTTTTTAATTGTAAGTATTTATTTTATTTATATGGTTATCATATTTATCATATTTATTGAAACTATCGATATACTGGGTGAATAAGTTACAAAATCCAAAATTAATATTTGTCTTGAAAATACACTATCACGAAGAAAGCATCCTTTTTGGCTAGCAATATTTGTTCATTCTATTGATGCTCTTCTGTTGTCTTCCATTTTATATTTAAATCCCAAATGTTTCGATAACATCAATAAAGAGGTATTTCCAACAGAAAGAATTTCCTTGTTTTTTAGTTCATCATTTATGGTTTTCTCAGTAACATGTTTCCTTAAAAAAATAACAAGTTTAAAATTATCATTATCTCAAACAAGACAAATGATTTTTTTGTATATTTACTACTTCATACTAAACTTGAACAAACATTTTTGATATTCAGATTTTTTTATTATTTGTACCAAATACTGTATAGAACAACCCCATAAATATGACATAAAATAATTCAAATTAGAAAACTAAATTGTGAAAAACACAATCTACACACAGACCGAACAATATTTGGTAAACATTTACTGAACTTAGAAATCAGCACATGTAGAAGCTTTAATTTATCACATTCAAATTAAAAATATGCACAGCTTTCTGTATTCTAAAACTTTTATTACGTACTCATAACCTCTATAATCGAACTTACGTTAAATTACCTACTAGTTTTCTAAGATTTTCATATACCACACTATAAGCTGTGGTTAATCTCACTGCATAGATAATACTACATGCACTATGATGTTGTAATCTTAACTATGATCTCACTTCTCGTTTATTTAAAGTGTAAGCTGACTGTAATCTAAGGGTTAAGAATAATATAAGATGTTGTATTATTGTTTCACATGTTTGTTAACTTACTTTGTTCATACATGTTATTATATAAGGTATTCCGTACTGCCATTTTGGTTCCCTTGGGTAAATCCTCTGTTTTTAGTTTTAATCGTGGTGTTTGACTGAGTGACGTTGGGAAAGTTGGAATATTTTCCTTACTTTTTTTAAGGGAACCGTTTTCACAGATATTTTCAGTGCAGTTTCCACTCTCTGAAATATAATATGAAATAGAAATGTCCTTAAATAGATGTTAACTATAGTATAATACCTCTTGAACAGATGAAATAGGTTGAAAGGGTCCGTCGTTGTTTTTTTCCATCTCAAAATATTCAATCAAGTTTATAACAAACTCCTGTGCTCGTGTATTAAGTCATTTTCCAGGCATTTTCTGAAAATAACTATTGGTTATTATACCTTTACAAGTACAATCAGACACTTGATTCATGCAAATTTGAAAATTCTACAGAGATTTACAAATTGTAGAGAATTATAAATACTTTTTACCACCAATAAGTAGTAAAATAAGCATTGTAATACTCCCGTCTCACGGTATTTTAGGTGTTATGAAATGTCAAAAGTTTACAAGTTGATAATGTATTATATTCGTACTTACCAATGTTAAATGGAATAAAAAGTCAAATTAGTTCTTACAAGAACTGATTTTAACAATAAATACACTTTTAATCCAAAAATTCGCTAAAAACATGACAGTAAACAAAGCATACATAACCTCAAATACGGTAATGTCAAATTCAACTTTTAGTACGATCAGTTATTCACGTTACGTCAATTATATCGTTGTCTCTTTTTACGATTACTACGGAAGATTTAAAGAAACTATTACGTATGTCTTGTAGTAAGTCTTGCGAAGAAGACAATCGATCGTAGGTTGATATGTTTGATTTATATTGATAGAAGAAGATAGAATGTAGAAAAAATGTGTTGCATAAATCGTAGATTGGATCACGTGATGGAAAACACAGATCACCTACCTAATGGAAAAGCTTCAGCGTTTCTACTGTACTTCGGTTTAGGGACAGTTTAGTTTGGTTTAGTCGCGTAAGCAGTGGCGTGTGTGAATTTAAATTTTATTACTTTTTGAGTGAAAGTCATCAAATAAGATGAATAAAGTTATAGCAGGTGTAGTTAGTGCTGCAAAGAACTGTAAAAGTAAATCATATTATATATAAAAAAAAATTATTTTAGATTTCCCAAAGATCCTTTGAGGTGAGTAGATAGGTCTAAAGATTATACAAACGATAGGTCTACATTCAAATAATGGCCGGTAGTTGCGATTGTCGGTAGTGTGACGTTTGAAATGAAATTTTAAATTAGTTAGTTCGGTCTGTTCCCGTTTTGTTACCGTTTCGTCGATTGACGACCAAATAATTTCCAATCTTTCCCGTTTCGTCGACTATGATGCTAGTACGATTCACTAAACATTCCTTCACACTTTATACAGACTTACGACTGTCAAAAGAAAAATATTGCGAATTTACTGTTTTTTTGAAATTCACAAGCTTTCACTTTGGCGTGTTTAAAAGTTTATCAACAGTTTTGTTTCGTCATAGTAAATCGCAAAATACATAGTGATCAACTTCTGTGTCAAAGTCCGTTATATCTGTTATTAAACGAGATATCAAAAAAAGTATGCAGAAATCTAGTAGGCAGTTTTGAACTGCACATTTTAAAAATATTTACAAAGGTACAGGGTCTTCCATAACGCTGTACCACATCAAGGTTATATTTTCTTAAATGAAACACCCTGTATTTTATTTCAAATTCAAAATCCCCTTCACTTCCCCGTTACAACAATGTAGAGTTGTAATATGTTATACAGGGTATTTAAAAAGTTATAGCCAATTGTCGACCCTGTATACATATATATATATATATAAAAATTCACTCTGTTAATACAGATTTTGTCAAATTTGAACTGGTGTAGCTTAGTCTAACTTTACTATGTAAAGTAATCGTTTGATCTACTGTTTCAGGACTATCTAAAAGATTTTCGATGGTTTCTTTTTTCTTTCACCCAAATCCCTATATTTTTTTCTCTCCTCCTAATTACATTTTCCTGTACACATATTGTAAACAACCACTATTTCATTTTTAAGAAGGATGGATTAGAAAGGGGAATTATATTAATTACAGCGATATACATGTAGAAAGGAGAGTCGACGAAACGGTAATAAATCGTTAGTTCGAATACGATGTGGCACATTTTAAAACGTATCAAAGTTCTTATTGATACTCTATATTCATTTAATTTAAATAAAATGTATACTTTTTAGAGCTAGAACGTGGGCAATAGCTGCTAATAGAGAAGATTTAATGGACAAGTTGGAAAATTTGAATAAAAGTTATAGGCTCTGTAGTGATCACTTCGAAACTTAATTTGCAACTATTTATTATGGGATTATGGAATTTAACTAGGTATTTAATGAAAATCAATAAGTATATCCTTTGTTTTATTACAATTTGATTTGCTATTATATTTTCTTTGTTGACGATTTAAAATTCTCAGAGTTTTTTCCTTGTAACATGTTCAAATTGTATATTATATTATTCAGAACACTAATCTATACTCAATAAAATTTTCTTCGAAATATAAATTTAACACCTTTAAATTATACTAATCCTTCCCTGTCCAAAAAGTAGAACTGTTACTTAATACGGACCTGGTATCTAAATCCAAATGGCCGTCTCAAGGGCAAATAAAATTTTTGCGCACAACCGATGCGTGAAGATGAGATGCACTACTGATTGTTTTGGTATACTGTGAATATAATATACTGACACTGACAAGAAGAAATGCCTTATTTTTGAACTAAACATTAAGCCACTACTACAATAAAATATTTCTCCTGTATAAGATGGGTAAATTATCCCCCGTGATATTATCAATTAAAGGAAAAAAAGAAGAAACTACACGTTTCCAGTACAAGATGGATAAATTTTCCCCCATTAAAGGAAAAAAGAAGGTACTGTACCCAATGTTGAATGTACTGACTATGGAGGGTAGAAGGAAGGAGCACCATCTGAATGTATTAAAAAGTGTCCATCGAAAGGAAGCAAATTAAGATGGCGCCATAGTAGCAAGTGGAAGGATTTTAAAAACGGCGCCATGAATTATTAGAGTAAGATACAAACTTAAAAAAGGAAATACTACGTAAATAATTGAGATTTTGAATACTGCATATTTCTCAACTACACAAGTCACGAAAAATACTAAATTTTTCAACCCAGCACACTTCACTCGGTTTATAACCCTAAATTCACATCATTTCCATTAGCTACACGAGCGCCATTTCGGTGAATCTTCGAATTATAATTTGCTGTTTACAGGTGGACACCAAGGTCACTAAAGTACATAGGTTCTCTACTAACTTTCGGCCAATCAGACGCTCGATTAAAATGCGCGGGAATACGTCATCGTGCCTGCCCAATTCAAACTGCTCTGTGGGTTTGTTATTGAAACCTCACTATAAATTCACTAATTATACTTCCTGAAAAAATGCTGGGGACTTCAGCTTTAAGCCAGGTCGAGACACCGCAGTTACAGCGTTTCAACGATCCAGTGCCAATAGAGAAACTTTTTAATATTATTTCTGAAGAAATAGACTTGTTAAATGAAGATGGCAATCTTGGCATACATTTTCAATTAGCCTCTGACTACGTAAAAACTATTCAGCCGACTAGCGTCGAATCTGAAAGATGTTTTTCCTCAGCAAAGTTAATTTGTTCGAAAATTAGATCTAAAGTAGAAGACCATACAATTGACAAATTGATGTTTTTGCGACATTACCTTCGAAAATAAATGGAGTGGGTTTATTATATTATACTATTATTTATTTGATACTGTCTGACTTAGTTTACAGACTCCATTTTGAGTACCTACGGTAAGTGAGCTATTATAGTATCACAGAGCCCGTAAGTGTAACCAAGAAACACTTACCGGATTGTTAATTTTGAGTTTTGACACAATAAAACCTCAAATAACTTTTTTAACAAAATTTAATTTCTCAAGAGAATACAACAAAAACTACCTTCTTAATCGCTGGGTTCGATGTATTAGAAATATTTATATTAATTATACACTTTCGAAACAGTAATTTTAATTTATTGACATCGTTGCTATGTAGAAGTGGTAGTGTGATTTTGATACAAAAATGCTCCTAATAATGTCAAATATAGACGTTATTGAAATAATGAGACGTAAGAATGAAATTTTCAGTTTTTTCAGGTTTTTTACAGTATGAAATAAAATACGTTGCGTGATACATCCGGTAAGTCTCTTACAGAACTCATTTCGATATTAATTCATTAAACATCTCATTCGTACTGTAATACACTTGACTTACCGGACTTATGAACTAAATTACTATATACTTACTTTGTATTAATATAAATGTTTTTTGTTGTTTTGCTATAAATTTAGAAACCAGTTTTATATTTTATTTTTGTTTTTTTGATAAAAAAGAATTTTATTTTTTAAATACATCGGGTTTAAATATCTCGATCCCGGGATAGCAAAAGCCTTTCGGGATTGCAATCTCTATTTTTGACCATTCGCAACCTAACGTATCACAATTAACCAAACTGCATATAGTATTCCATATTTTACTGTGGCAACAACTATATTAACAAGTATTTGTAAAGTTGTGAAGGGTCAAGAATTAGCCTCCTGGATTGCCTAGCTAAAGGGATTTTTTCAACAGAAAAAAAAACTAATAGTACTTGAGTTTATCCAACTTTATTATTAATTTAAAATCTTCTTCATTTTTCATCTTTCTCTCTGATCTTGTAGGAGATCTCTTCCTTTTACAGGACTTCAATTCTTCCCTTTTCTTGTTCAGGTACCGTATTCGAATAATTAGTCGAAGCCGACAAAATGACTTAACAAGCACCTCTGGCACATCTGGAACCTTCTTCAAAATGAATCGAACTATTCTCCAGACAACATTTTTTCCACTTCTAATTTTGTCTTTGTGAAATTTAAGAAAATATTTTTCTAATTTTTCAAATTGTGATGACCATTCCTTTGATGGTTGGATTAGGCCACCAAACGATAAACTCTGTATCCATGAAGGCATACTATATGAATGCATGTTTATCGTCTGCATCTTATGTATGTACTCTCCGAGTTGAGGAAAGGCTGTTAAATTTTGTTTCGCTATGTACCCAGCCAAATATAACAGCCCATCTTTTTCCATTGCTCCTCGTCGAGTCGATGCTCTTGACTGAGAACTGCTGGAACTGCTACTACTCTCGATGTCATCTAATGCACTCGGAAAAGTCTGAATTCCTGCAGACTGGGTCCACTGAAATATTGGTAATATTTGCTTGTTTCAAAGCAGTAGCGACCAAATATTCTTCAGGGTCAGTATCTGTATTTGCCTCAACATTTGTATGGGATTGTACCATTCCAGGATTTTTTCCTAGCAAAATCATTCTTATTCTATATAAGGAATTCAGTGGAGATGGGTGATCATGTAGGCCACCTCGTGTTCGCAACTAGAATTAAGTACAGGTATGTTATTTATTTTCAGATGATTAAATAATTTTACTGTTATGAATGAAACTAACTCTTTTTAAATAATTCCACTAAGTATATCCTATTGGAAAAATTGTGAAAATTCTAATAAATTGACGATTGTTTCGATGATACCTATAAACGAAACATTTGGTTAGTTTGTTTCATTCATAACAGTAACATGAGTAGATTCCACAAAGTAAGGGTCCAAACAGTAAATTCGATCAAATAATTACCTGAGAAAAAAAGTTTTCCAGGCAGTCTTGATTGAGACGGTGGGTCAATATGTAGCTTATCTCCAACTTCTCCTCGAGATGGAGGAATAGTTCTTTCAATGATCTTATGGACATGATCATACTCTTTTGAAAAACTTGCAAACTTGTTTTCCCAACACACAGCATATTGCCAGCAGTAGACTTCATTTCATCCAAAATTTTGTCTTGCTGTTCGATGTCAAAACCATATGGTCTCTTTTGGGGAGGGTGTGTATGAGTTCATCACATCAAACCAGTTATTCATTAACTCTACAAAATTTGATAAATCTCCTCCAGATTCGTCACCATCTCCATCAGGTTTGTAAAACTTCAATGCAGTAGCAGTGGTGTTGGAAAACAACTGCGCAGCAAGTTTGACATTCTGCCTTTGGGTCTTGTCACAATTAATATGTAAATCTGTCAACTTGTGGCATGAACTGACTTCAGTCTTTGTATCCTTTAATAATTTCTGTATAGGTCCTTTGTTTATTGGTTTTCCATCTCCAAGAACAAATCCAGTATCAATAAACCAATTTCTAGCCAATTTCAGAAGATGTGGGGCATCAGCAAAAAAGAAGATTGGTTCCTGGGTTGCAGGGTGTGGATAGAAAGTTTTATTAATATCCACATCAAGTGCTTTCCATAATCCTTGGTTTCCCCCGCCACAATCTGACACGCATGCCACTATATTATGATGAATTTGATTTAGTAGATTGGCCTCCGAATCCAACAACTCTTTTGTCATTTTTTCATCAAATCCAATATATACTGGCTGCTTCCAACTGTCAAAAAGTCCTCTAGCCATAATGACCTGCATGTAAGAATGAGGTCCAACAACTTCATCATCTTTTTGATCATACTCATACAATGAAGCAACTTTCACTTCATCAAAGGACAAAACAGTGGTTTTTTGGTAAGAGTTTCGATATCTGCCTGTAGTTTCCATAATGCGAAGGACATCATGTAACACTCCGCTTCTTAAATTGATGTTGGCTGCCCACTTTTGGAGTGTGGAGATTCCAGGAAGAGGATATTTTAGAGTTTCTCTTAAATAGATATAGCTTCGTTTTCCCAAATATCGAATTGTAAAAGCTCCGGAAAATTCCTCTGTAGTCCAGCGAGCCCTAGTTTTTTTTTCAAAGCAATTGCAATTTGATTTGGAGTCAAGAAATTCTTAAAAGCTCTGACTTCAAAACTGCAGTCAGATTCTTTAAGACGTTTCTCCAATGCTTTTATGTGATTTTTAAGCACTTCACTATTTTCTTCGTGCTGCTAAACTTTATCCCTTAACTGAAAATTTTCTTGCTGTAGGATGTGTAGCTGCTCCAGTACATCGGAGTTTTTACTGTAGGATGACTCAGTGTAGACATCTTACCTCTCTTGTGTTTGTTGTACCTCTGGTTCCAGTAACTCTAGCTCTACAAAATTAAAGTCAATACACATAATATTCAATTTCAAAACTTGCAGCTCTTACCATGTTCGTCAACTTTGCTTGTTTCGGCAATTAAACTTTCCACCCAGGCTTGTCTCTCCTTCTTTTCTGCTCTTGTGGATCGTTTCGACAACAAAAGTTTTGTGTGACAGCTGACCTGGGGTAGCAGTAATGAAGGAATCGCTAAAAACAAACAAAAATGCATAAATCATTCCATCTGCAAGTACTACCTGTATTTTTCAATTTTTTAGCTTGAATACCCATTAATCTGGCTTTCAACTCATCTTCAAAGTCATCTGATTTAAAATGTTTGCTGCACACTCTTTTATTTTCAACAGAAAAGTTGTCTTTTCTGTAACATTTCCGTATCCATTCTTTTCCAACTTCTGGGTCCTTTGGAAACGAAAAAAACATGATGTCTTCTCCAGTTTCTTTGGCCTTCTTCGAATTGCTTTTGCAAATAGCAACACTACATATTTTTCCTCCAGGCATCTGGTAAAATAGAAAATACAAGTAGATAGAAAAATATAAGCTTCACATTGACCCATTAATTAATAAGAGACCACAAATGTTACATGACTTTTAATTTAAAGTTATAGCTGTTAACTTACGTTGATGAAGATCTAATAACTAAAACACAATACACACTATTAATTGTCTTTCTTTTATAAATAAAATTACACGAAACTTCGATGAAAAACTACAATAAACACCAAAAACAAAACGAAAACAACACTGAACAATGGTAAACTGATATATACGGCAGGCACGATGACGCGCAATATGGCGACGTCGGATGACCTTCAATAGTTTATAGACAACCTATGTACTTCAGGGACCTTGGGTGGACACTTTTTCAAGTTATCCCCCATACAAGATGGTGCTCCTTCCTTCTACCCTCCATAGTACTGACACAGAGTACATAAATGACAGAGAATCGACTCGTTATGGAGAGGGTAAGTACGCGCATTCTGTTTCACGCATCACGAGCATCCATGTTCTAAATCTAGTCAGTGTCAGTTGCGTTACTCACAACACAACCCCACTTAGCATTGCAACTGGGATATGATAAATCTTAGACAAGAGAAAAATCTCTTGTCTAAGTGATAAATAGAGATGAAGTTACGATGCGACCAGTCACGAGTGGCGCTACAATCGAATAAGCTACGGCTACAGTGATGCATATCGCAGCATGTTATTGGCGCTACCAACTGTCAAGTAAATTTTTAAGGCAATAACACCAATCAGATAAACTCTTCTGATGCGCGAACGCTGCATATGAAGTTGACTTTTTTGGTGCTGTTTGTGTTTTGCATTTTTGGTTCGGCCATTGTTTATTGTTTGCATGTTGTGTTGTGTTCTTTGCTTTTAAAATTTATTATTTTTAATACATTTTTTAATTCCTTCTTTGTGTAGAAAGATGGAAACCATCACCTACAAGAACAAAAAAAATGCAGCGTCCTAGGATGTACTGACACCACCAGTAGTCAGTATCGTTTCTCGAATCCCAAAAACGAATTGAATATGTTACAAACGTGGTTAAATGTAATACAAAGTGAAAGACTAAGTAACATGACTGCAGAAGCTATTTACAAAAATGTGCGTGTTTGCGAGAGGCATTTCAGTGATGAAGATAAAGTTGAAATAGGAAAAAGAGGTGTGAAGAGAACAGCGATTCCGGCTTTATTTTTATTAGATTATTAAAGTTACAGTATAAGGGATACCTCTCCTCTTGTGTCAAATGTTGCTACAACATTTAAAGCTCTTCTAATTAACAACTTTCTGTCATCACATTCACCATACTCTAATTGTGAAGAGAATGTGACTGAGGGGGCTTTGGACAATCTTCGGTTTCTCGGTTTTTTCTAAGTGGTGAGTATGTTTCTGGGTGAACTTACTCTTCTTGAACCACATATAAATTTGGATTTACCTTCAAGAATCTCAAATTTTAAGAGAACTCCAGTGGGAAAATGTACAGTTACATACATTGCGGGATATGTGGCTAAGAAAATTTTGAAAAGTCTCAATTGTAATGATAGCGAAGCCAATCTTTTGTTTAGAGAAAATGATGGCAATTTAGATTTTATTACAGCTAGAACTTATCAGAACTCGCAAATGACTGTACCCGGAACATATATGACATATTTAGTATCAGAATCACTGGCAATACTATTTTATACAATCCCCTGAGTGTGTCATTTAACCAATATACATGCTACTTTAGTTAGACAACTTTTGACATATTTAAATTTTGTACCTGTTAATTGCAAAATACATTCGGATACTGGTGCAAAATTATGTAAATTTATAGTTAGATTTTGTTTGTACTTCTGCTGTAAAAATAATAATAATAATTTTATTAATAGCATATATAGCTAAACAATTACAACAAAAAAGATCCGATCAAGCTGAAAGCCCACAATTGGTAGAAGAGCAAGAAAATTAAAAAATAACTCCAGAAAGTAGCTTATAAAATTAGAATTTCTCAATAATAATATATGTCTATATAGTTAGCTAATTAAATTGTAATATTTTGACTTTATATCATATGTTATTTGTTTTCTGTTTTTTTTTATATATAATATTGCATAAATTGTCTCAAATGGAAAATGGCCGTTATCCAAAGCTGTGTTATAACCAACAATTAAAACTAATTGAGTCTTGCGATATCAACTACAATTGGTCAAGGCAAGTAAGACAGTTTTCCATTGATTTGAATGTATTCGATTACTGGAATAATTTTTCATCATTCAACTTTTCTGTTTTAAAGAAAGACGTTTTAGCTAAATATTACACACATTTTCACAAAGTGGATGTCAATCTTGTGTCTAGGTATTCTCATATTTCTTTATATAGAATTTTTGATATTTCTGAAGCAAAAAAAGTTACCTATATAAGTCACCCGCACCCTGGCTCAACTACGTATGGTTAATGATTATCAAGAAAAGGAAACACACCTACATGTTGTTTTTGAGTGTCCCATAAATACTGTGATGAAGCGCAATATATCTTGTTTACAGAATGTAGATGCTTTAATTAATGCTTTGCAAAATATTACAAATGAGGAAGCTATGGTGATAAGCCAATACATCTGGAATATACTCGAATTAAGATCCTTTATATTAAATGACTAGGTTTTTATTCTTTTATTATTCTCAGTCTAGCTGACTAATTGTATCAAAATATTTATGTAATTTTATGTGTTTGTAACCACTTGTTGCTGTAAGCAAGTTCTTAGAAGCAATAAATATATTATTATACCTATATAATATTTAGTGTATTTTTTATTATTGTATTTTATATCCACACAATTTTACTCTAATTTTGTATGAAAATGGTAAAACCACTAAACAAATATATAATAATTGTATTTTTATTTAATTGATATTAATTTTTCTTTTACCTATGAACATAAAATATAGATTGGATATATTACCTTTATTTTAATGCCCCATACTATAAAGTATTTATGATCCAATAACTCCGAAATGGTTTAGATTTTGAGGTTGACAACAGGAGCTGGTTTCATTTTAAGTATTTTTTCTGACATTAAAATATCAATTCCCAGTAAGCTAACCTCAAGTTATCACTTTCACCCAACTTTTGTCCTATATACAATTTCGTAAAATTCAATGTTGATTAAAACTACAAATTAATTTTAAATTTGGTGTACAAACGTTAGAAGACTAGTCTTGAGGGTGGATAAGGGACATATTAATCAGAGTTGATTTTTTAATGTAATAATAAAGAATATCTTCGAAATCACCTCGTGTTTTTAACCTCAAATATCTCAAACCGCTATATAATTAATTGAAGTCTTTTTAAATTTTACCGCTAACCTTCAAATGGTTATGCAGCCAGTCACGAGTGGCGCTAGTAACTGTATCCCTACTTCTTATTCTTAACATGGAAGTTGCAATGCTAAGTGGGGTTGTGTTGTGGCGTTACTTGTGATTGAAACGTTTGGGCACAGCCACGGAACATAAATGTTCCGTGGCACATCTTAATAAGCTGTGGTTTGGGTATCTAATCAGTGTATGACACAAATTCACAAATCACTAAGTGGTTTGTGGTGTCTGATGATCAGTGTGTTTCTGGCAGTGGCGGCGTGTTATTTGTGAATTACTTTTATATATTTCGTTCTTTATTATTTTTATACTTCGTTCGATGGTAATTTTTATTTATTTAGTTCTTTTCTGTGTTTGTGTGTATAATAATTAGTTTTCGACATCTCCATCAAAAATGAACCAATATAAAACCGGTATTGTTTGTGCGGCAAGAGACTGTCCAAATAAATCGTATAATTGCAAATTAAGTTTTTTTTCTTTTCCAAAGGATCATAAAAGGTGAGTAGAGAGAAAATAAAATATTGTCTTTGATATTTTCATGGTAAAAAACTTGATCCTTCATAACTTGTTTATGGTGAGTGATGACTATCTTTCTATAAAAATAACTAATTAAATATACATATTTTAGGGCAGAAATGTGGTTAATGGCATGTGGTAGGGAAGATCTTCGTGACAAAATTGATAAACCGTCTAGCTACAGATTGTGTGCAATACATTTTGAGGAAGAAATGTTTTTCAACGATTTGAAAAATCGTTTGCTACCTACTGCTGTACCTACGATATTCCCATCATTGGCTTGCAGCTCGTCCAGCTCTACCACTTTTAATGTTTGTCAAAAACTTTTTACTGGAGGTAAGTTCTCCCAGATTTTACGACGTTAAATATTCTTTCAATATTTTCATGTTTCAATTTCAGATATAACATCCGTTACGTCTGGCGATAATGATAAAATAAAAGTTCTCCAAAATATAATTATCAAACCTGAACGTAAAATAATGGCAGCAGTTTCTACACCTTTACTGAGTCCTAACAGTTCAACACAAACAGACATGAGCTTGTCGGCACGATCCCCTAGAAAAGGCAAACTACGTCACAGAATTAAATGTTTGCAAAAGGAAAATTCCAAATTGAGGAAGACAAACGCAGGACTGAAACGCAAATTAGAAGATGTGTCATAGGCGTGCCCACGGGGGGGCAGGGTGGGCCATGGCCCACCCTAATCGGTCTAATTCCTCAAAATATCAATATATTAAAAACATTTTATAATTTCAAATTTTTAACGTTCTTCTTTTTAATGCTTTGGATAATGTTCTAAGATCATTGAAATTGAAGTGGGAACAAGTAGTTTTGACGGAGCTTCGACCATGTTTGGAAATATTTCTGGTGTTCAGTCGCGATGCAAGCAAAATAACCCTGATATATTATAATTATGTTCACTGTTACGCACACTGTTTAAATTTAACTCTGGAAGATGCTTGCTGCTCTCACTCGAATAACAAGTTAATATTTGATTTTTTTGGAATTATTCTATGTGTTTATTCCTTTCTCGAAGGTAGTTGCGTAAGACATGCAATTCTAGAGAAAATAGCTAACAGTATAAATATGTCACTCAAGACATTGAAAATCGTTGTCAACAACTAGATGGGCATGCAGATCTAAAGCGGTTTCTGCAGTAAAGGATAATTATGAAATTTTGATATTAGCTCTTCAAGAAATTATTGAAACCTCCAAACAATCTGATGTTAAAATAAAAGCTGTAGGATTACTGGCGCAGTTGAAATCATTTAATTTCTTGATTTGTTTACATATGACTGCTTCTATTCTAGTAATGATACTCAAAGTAAGCAAAGCATTACAAATGGAAAATTTGAATTTACTGTCCGCAATCTATTCTGTGAAGAGTTTACAATCAAGTTTACAAAAATTGAGACTGGATTCTGAAACTTTTTTTAATAAAATGTATGTTGAAGTTGAAAAAATATTAGACAAACATGGTATTACAATTCCGGAAACTAGGAAAAGAAAAATTCCGCGTAAAATAGATCAGATGTGTGATAATCAACATGAATTTGGAAATATGAAAGATTTTGTTAGAATAAACACATTTTATCCATTTTTAGATTCACTTGTCTCCAGAATAGACCAACGTTTTAGTCAAGAAACGACAGACATTCTTAAAAGTGTGAACGAAGTACTATTATTGAATTGTGAGGGCGATTTCACTCCAATTGATTCAATATATTTTGTTATATTACTTATAATTGCGTAATTACTAAATCTTTCAATTAGAAATGGGGCAACGACGTTTTTTTATTTCGCCGATGATCCTGCAATGGACTTTTGCATTATAGAAAAGGCAGCGTTATTGCTTAATTATCATTTTTAATAGGCATACTCAAATGAATCAAGGGCCCCCCCTAATAAAAAAGTCTGCGCACGCCTATGAGATGTGTTATCAACTGCAACAGAATCAATAGACATTGAACAGTATATGCAATTGACTAAAAAGTTTTGTCCTGATCCATCGTTAGCAAATTTTATAAATACACAGGTATCTCAAATAAGAAAATGACCAAAAGGCCGGAGATATTCCTTAAAATTTAAGAATGAATGCCTAGCGATGTACATTAAAGGCCCAACCCTTCTTTTATGTGAACAACCAAAAAATAATTTACATGTTTGATACTCCACATTTGATAAAAGCAGTTAGAAATAATTTACATAAACATAACTTTGTACAACCTGATGGTCAGGAAATTAGTTGGAAGTACATAGAAGAATTTTATCAACACGATAAAAAATATCCAGTACGTGCTGCTCCAAAATTAACCGATTCACATATCCATCCCAACAATTTTGAGAAAATGAAGGTAAAATATGCCACACAAGTGTTTAGTCATACTGTCGCCTCAGGATTAAGCCTTTATTTAAGATTTGGAGTTATCCCTGCCACTGGTCTGGCAACAGCTGAGTTTGTAGGTTTAATGGATAATTTATTTGACCTGTTAAATTCTTCAAACTTATGTTCAACTAAGCAATTTAATCGAGAGCTATTCATATTTCGATAATTTAGAAATAGTGTCTAAAACAGGGAAGGATGTGACTGGTACAGTAAGATTTCTAACTTGTTTGAAAACAACAATTAATGGTTTGATACATTTATGGCAGTGTCATTTAAATACAAAATTTTCTTTTGTTCTCACCCGACGTCAAAATCAAGACTGCATAGAAAATTTTTTTGGAACTGTGCAGCAGAATGGAAATTGTAGAAATCCAACTGCTATACAGTTTCAAAGATCTTTCAAGAAACTTTTGTGCGTTAAGCTATTTCATTCTGGCACGGAAAATTGTGAAGGAGATACGGAAACAATGTTATTACGACTAAGTGATATTCATAATAGTGATAACTCCGAAACAATCATTACTCCAAAATTGTCCGTGCCAGAAGATTAACGTATAGAAGTGGATTACAGAAATAGTGACATATTGCAAAATAATTTTGAGCGTTATGTGTGTGGCTATCTAATTCGCAAATGTTTGGATAAACACACCTGTTCTTCATGTATCCAGTACGCTAATGATTTAGATCACTTAGATGATAGCGCGTCTTCTGTTTATTAAAAGCATATGATACATCTAATGGCAGTTTATATGGAAATTTAACAATGCCAAATGACTCTTTTATTCTGTTTATCAAACAATTGAGAGATGTATTCGATGATTCATTTGAAGAACTTGCTGCTTCTACCAACATTTTAAAGAATCTCTTACTCATGAGCGCACATATAACGCTACAACATCCTTGTGAAAATTTTCCGGTTTTATACGTAACCAAACTTTATTTTAGAGTTAGAATATATTTCACATTGAAAAACATTAATAGAAATTTTAAAGACACTTCTAATAAAAACAAATTATTGATTTGGAAAAATCAATAATAGTATATAGTGCACAAAAAGGCTAATATCTTATTGGAATTTTTTACTCCAACATATTATTTTGTTTGATATCATATTAATTTATTTTCAATTCAATTTTAATTTATCCCCCTCTTCTATGCATCTGACTTTAATAGCTTGATCAATTTTTGTACTTTTGTTCTTCAGCCATCATCCCTTAAACAATTGCTATAGACCAGTCGCCATGGCAACCAAATATCATGCTACGGAAATATATTGCTTTCCTCACTAGTAATGTAATCTACTATTTCGACACAGGCATGTCAGTTTTCGATATGTTTATTTTCAACTATTCCGAGAAATTATCAAATTTGCGAACTAAAAAATAAGCAGAAAAACGATTTCTAAATAGTGGTTTTAAAAAAAGTATAATTTACATCAGTCATGTAATATAAATGTCAGATGTATAAACAATATAGTATTCTTTATATTCCAATCTTTGTTTTTTATGCATACTACCTATACTTTTATCAGCATGAGCATGAATTATGTAATCTAAGTTTACCCCATATACGCACCTGATATTTTTTAGATAACAAAACTGTATAGAAAATTTAAAATATTTGAAACTACTACATTAACGCTATTTCAATTTCTTAAGTACGGATCTTCCTCGCTCTAACTAAATTATTGAAATACTGTCCTGGTTTCTAGATTTTTAACATGGCTGCCGCTGACTTACACAGTTCCATTGCATTCGCAACGAGAAGATACTCTGTCTTTATATGTACTCTGTGGTACTGAGTCCACCAGAGTCCCTCGAGTAGCTAGGGAAAGATGGTTGCCTACAGCAGAACTCCCACGAGACGTTATTTTCCCAACAGATTCCCCCCACTATTTAGAATTTCTGTCTTGGTTAAAACAGATCATTGAAATTTATCGAGAAGGGCAAGGAAAATCATTGAAGAAGCCATTTTTCAACACTGTATAGCTACTTCAATGATTTTCCTTGCCCTTCTCGATAAAATTAACAAATGATCTGTTTTAACCAAGAAAAAAATAAGGTTATGACTTTGAAGAAAGCTATGGCTATGTACAAGAGGGTTACGCCTGGATTCCACAAAAGTAGGAATTTTTTGCTCAAAACCGTTCTATCGGACTGTGAAGCGTATTATTTTGAAGTAGATAAAATAAATTTGCATTAACACCACCGATTAATTAATTATTAAAATAAAAATGTTTGGTACAGAGATAAAAATATTTATTGATTATTATAATACGTAATAAATTGTAACAGGCACTAAATGTTGCAAACATTTTACAGGCTCGGATAATACAAAAATATTCAAAAATTATATTGATAACAAAACGTTTTATTAATAAAGAATATAAAATACAAATGTTAGTTACAATTCAACAATAATAAATTTGGTTAGTCTTTTTGTTTGCTAAACTTATCTAGTTATACATTTTATACCGCAACTTATTTTTTTGAAGTGAGAAAAATTAAATTCCATACCACTGATAACAGGAAGCTCCAAGAAATACAATGGGGAAGACCACTAAGAGATGAAATCCTTTGAAATATATTTCAATCAATGAATAATGATTTGGCTCAGTGTGTAGACAATATCATGTGTCAAAGTCGTATTTAATAGATTTCCTGGCGTTTTAAATCAACGTATTCAACTCAAAACTGAAAAATGTCCGAACCAATGGGGCGGTGCTATGACGTACTAACCCCTAACATTATCTGTCTCTGTCTGCTTTTATTATAATATCCTCTGGACACCGTAGTGCAGTGTTGTCAAAGTTACTCATCATTGGCTTTTGTATATCTGAGCTCTTTTTTCCCTACAATACAACGTTGCAACTAATGATAAAAAGGTCATTTCACAACAAAGTAATTTGTTGGAATGATTATATTTTGTTTGTATTCTTCTTTTACCTCGAGAACAAGTTTGACCATTTTAGTGCGACAACACTGTTGGTGATGGAAAATGACATTTGTTCTCTCAGCGTGATTGACTTTTAGTTCTGTGATCTGCGGCCTTAGGCTACATTAGTAATCAATTCGCTGGCCAAGTGGCACTTTGGCACGCAAGTCGGCACGAAATTTGCCATTCACAATAACTTCAAAGTCGACTTTAACGCAAGCGCGTTCGTACCTAAATAATTGTCAGGATTCCTTCAACATATGGTCGAAGCATGATTCTGTCTGTATTTACTTCAGTCTGAGGTTATAATATATAATTTGGATTTGGATTTATTTTTTATAGCAGTATATACTGGTGTTTAGTAGTGATGGACTATCAGACAGATGTCAGATATATCAAAAAACAAATAACAAAAATTAATGCGCATGTCCCATAGCCGGCACGAAGTGCAAGTCGAAGTGAAAGTTTGCAGCTTGCAAGAAATTTCGACGACTTCAACTTCAACTCTGACGCCAAATTGCGTTGTGAACGATCACACTGAAATAGATTTGCTTAGCTTTCGTGCCAAAGTGCCACTTGGCCAGCGAATTGATTACGAATGTAGCCTTAGTCGTCTTTGGCTGTGCATCCTGTTTGTTTTGTCCGTTTGTCGTTTTTTTAATATTTTACAAAAATTTAAAAACAGCATACAAATACAATGAAGTACAATTTTAAATTTGATTGACTTTTGTTTTGTGGTACACGGAACCACAGGTATACGGATTTACTATGATAGATCTTATATGATTCGTCGGCTCAAGGTTGAAAAGTTATGTGCTTGAACAGTACTCTCAGCTATCGACTGTTGATTACTGACTGTCTGACGCTGATTAAGGACCGCCCACTGTTGATAATACGGAGTGGTGGGAATTGTAGGATATGTTGTAGGTGTCCAAATAAACTTGGCCGACTAGTTCAAAAGCAGTTCTGATACAATGCTTAAAACCGCCATGTTCCGTTTCTCATTGAATGTATCTGTATAATGACTTCATATAGTTGTTTTTAGGCATGGAGATCACAATTATACTGTTTTTGAAAATTAGTGGTATTTCCCACTACAATTTAAACGGCGGAGAAAAAAAAGTTTGGTATTTATAACAAAATAATTAGTGGGAAGAGATTACCTTTGTAAATTTGTATGAAAATGGATATTCTCAAAAGTTGTGGTAAAAAAAGTTGACAGAATGGGAGAAAAAGACAATTTCACAAGTTTTTCTCAAACTCTGTAGATTATTACAACATGAAATGGTTTTAATCGCACACCTTATATATTACTTGATTCTAAAAATATATTAAAATTAGGACTCACATTCATAAAAGTTTGCCAAAAATTCCCTTATTTACCTTTTAAAATTGAAGACGGTCCTGCATAAAATTGAATCATTGTGACATTTACTAGATCTTATCAATGGATGATGTTATTGTTTATGGTTTTTGTACGAAAAACAATGAACGAGGAACAGATAAGTGTTCCAATTAATAAAACCCGATTTTATCTCAGGAATCTTCAGATTTGAATATCCGATTTAATATAAAAAAGTTAAATGTCAAGAGAATGGTTAGTTGTTAAAAACATGTTCAATATTTCAAACTAACCCTGTATTATCAGATGTATGATGGAGTATTTCCGACAAAAATGATTGAATAGAAGAATCTTAAGGCCACTTGACATGGAGCAATACAATTTGCAAGAAATTGGGACAAAATCTTGCAATGTCAATATATTGAAAATTATGAATATTGCATGTTGTTCAACAACATGCAATTCCCTCGCCATTGTAGCATTGCTTCCAACAGTGCCAACCCAATCGAAGGTAGAAAGCAAATTTAAAAACTTTAAATGAAAATAGAGGAAAAAAATAAGTGCATCACTATCGATTATCATAGCTGTTGCTGCCTTGCTTTTGGAATCTGATAAGCACCAAGGAAGTGGTTGACCAGAACTTGTTCGGATAGATGTGGGGCTAAATTACTTCGTTTTCTTTTATTTCGGTTCCTAAGTTTCAACAAACGTTTAGGTACACTTGAATATGTAGCAACACTGTGCACCTTTATTTTGTGACAGATAACTAGCATACTCTCCTTGGAGATTAATTGTAACATTGAGACATTCAACTACAGGAGAAGAGTCAATAGCCAAAAGCAGCTGATAAACATGATTTGATGGGGATATTTAGTTGGTTGGTAACTGAAAAGTAACTAGACTTCTACCTTGCAGGTAATAGAAATGGCACCAAACTGAAAATTTTTTAAAGCATTGCAGAAATTGATTAGCTGGGTCACAACTGCACATAGCTTCGATCAAGACATTGCAGGTTGTAATGCTCCATGTCAAGTGTCCTCAACACCTTCTTTTAAAACCTTTAATATTGACCTAGCTTATCATAAGATCCGCTCTAGTGCAAAATGGTTATTTTACATTAAAATTTATATATTAAATTATATTTATACCCTAAAATGTATATTTTTTGTAACAATATTCACTATCCCATTTAATTACTTACATAGGGACACTTTGTAACCTACAAATAAGTTTTTTTATATATAAATGCATTGTTCATGCTGAATCACTTCCATAAGCTCATTTCCCATCCCATTTTAAATAGGAACAAACCTTCAATAGAAAATTTCCTCTAGCATATGAAATATTTTAATTTTTTATAACTCTCATCTCAAAATCATTTTAATTTTTGAACTGAATTTAATTATTGACTAGTTAGAATAAAAAAGAAATCATACAAACAAAATGAAAACCAATAAAACGATTGGGCTTAATAACTGATTTCATAGACTAGAGGTCGATACTTTTATAAAAAAAAAACTAATTAACGCCATGTGGGGTAAGATCCTGGGGGATATGCACCAGGTGGAAAAGCTCCTGGTTGCTGTCCATAACCAGGTTGCTGGGGAAACGGAGCTTGAGCGGCTTGCTGAATGTTTTGGTAGCCCCCTGAAGGACCTTGTGGAAATTGGTACGAAGCTGGAAAAACAATCGTACTCAGCACCATAATTTAAAAAAAGGAGAGAGCCAAATGATTAGTATGAACGATAAGAACTTGTACTTACATGGATAAGGCATAGTTGCATATGGATTGTATCCTTGAGGCATTGGCGGAGGAACGTAAGTAGGATATGGAGTATTTGCAGTTGCTCCATAAGGTATTGGCATACCTTGGCTTTGAACAGGATATGGTAAATATCCTGCCTGAGCTTGTTGCGGTGGAGCTGCTGGTGTGACATCAGAACCTTTTGGTGGGTCTGAAAAAATTATTTCCATATAAGAATTTTTAAACCGAATTATAATAGAAAGGACTGGGATAGGGATAGATAGGAGTATAAGGGATAGGAACCAAACAATCTGAAATTTTGAGAAAATCTCCAAGAATCTTTCAAGCAGGATTTCACGCATTAGGCCGGGCGAACGTTGAAACGCAGTGTGACATGCGGCAGCGCAGAGTGAAGTAAACTGCGTGGGTGAATTAAAATGCCTGCAAGGATTGTGCGAAAGATGAAACAGCACACTCCAGTGTCTCGACACCCAGTTCCTCTCCAAGATGCTTGAATATTTGTGTAATTTGTTAGACTCTGAATTTGATTTTGCCCAGGAAAAAATAGTGTATGCACCTTTAATTAACGTCACTGGTGTCCTATAAGACATTTCCACACCAAACAGCTTCAGTTGGCGTTTCCTCCATCGTTTTTATCAACGAACGAAAAATCACGCCAGTTTTGTGTTTAGACCGCAGGCTTTCGCAGGTTCACGGAGTACAAAAACTGCGCCACTTCGCGCTGCTTCCGAACATTCGCATTGACGTACATTGTTTACAGAAATCTATGGTGAGTCACTATCCGTCACCTCAGTTAACTGTGTTTTAACGTTCGCCCAGCCTTGAGAGTGTACTTAGTTCAGTATTGATAAAATATAAAGAAAGCAAATGATTATGTTCTTATTATGTCGAATGGACAAGCAGCCATGAAACCGGCAAGTTCTTGTGTAATCAGTTCTAAAATGGTATCGGGATGCCTAGAAAAACTTAATGAACTGGACAAGATCAACATCGTCACCCTACCGTGGGTTCTAGGATACACGGAAATAGAAGGAAACGAAATAGCAGATGAACTAGAAAAGAGCTGAAACACTCTTTTGAAGACTTTTTTGCGGTATCCACTCCAATATAATGTGGAATGAATAGGAAAAAAACGAGAATATCGGACTATTAGAAAGATCTAGTATGGCTAAGACAATCAAAGATACCACTGGGAAACTATGACCAGGTGATATAAAAAGAATGCATAAGCCAGAGTAAGACTGCACTAAAAGTTTTGACAGGTGTCCCATCAGAATATTGCCGCCTGAATGGACACCTCAAAAAGCTAAACTAGTAGAGAATTTATTGATTATTTCAGTACTAGATGTCAAGGTATCATCGGATCGGCTTTTTGTGCTCTTGATTGTATCATTTATGTGAAGACGCTATTGTACTTATTAGGCTCAACAGTCTTTTCACAAAATCCTTCTTGGAGGGATCCTCCCCTGAATGCTCTACTTCTAGGATTTTATATTTCCAATGAGTCACTGCTTGACATTCAAAGATTTGTGGGACTGCTACTTCCTTTTCCAAGACAACCGAGATAGGTCTGAATAGACAAACAGAAATGAACAAATATTTGCAAACGTTTTCAAATGTTCACGAATGTTTACTTGTAAATATTTTTTGGTGACAATGCATCCTTAGAAGAATGATTTGAACGATTAATAAGACCTTCTTCATGATAAAAAGTATGTCATGTATAAAGTAAGAAATAGATGAAATAACACTGTGTCATTTAAAAAATAACCATATAATTACCGGCATGATAACTGGGGGCAGCCGGTTGTATGGGTGTTGCCCTGCTACTTTCTTGAGTTAGATCCTTCAATAATTCTTCTTTTTCAGTTTTTCTGGCGAAACAAAAATCTGATACTTTATTTTGGAAAGTTACCAACATCTGAAAATACCAAATAAATATAATTATTTAACAATAAAAAATAATGTTTGTGTGATAAATTATGGTAAAAATGATACAGTGTGTTGTTTTTAAACGGGAATACCCTGGATAATTCAGAAATTACTTAATTTTGTCGAAAGCCCAGGAAACAAATTATAATTAGAAATTTGTAACAATTTACAGTGATATATCATGGCAGTTAACAATTTAATCATAGTCCGATTATAGTGGATTATTTTGTTTACAGATTTCACTACATGAAAAAACACGACACATGTGAAAATAAAATACTTTACCTGAGTTAAATCGTTGTAAAATTTAGTGCCTTCTTGTAAATTATTGAGTAAATCTCTAAAAGCGTCGTGAGCAGAAGCTAAAGAGCACATCATTTGTTCTCTTCCACCAGCAGTTGAGCCTCTTTCAGATACAAATTGGGAATGGGCTTGCTAAAAATTGAAGTTACATTAAAATATAGAAAAACAGTGATATGTGTAAACTTTAAACAAATAAAGGATTTAATTCAAATGTAGCATCTTTTTTTTGGTATATGGCAGGGGTTCCCAAAGTGTGCACCGCGGCGCCCTGGTGCGCCGTAGAGAGTTAACAAAGGCGCCGCGAGGATCTCCGCGAAAAAAACGCGCGAGCTGAAATCGTCGCTCACTCGCCGGTGGGTACTTACGCTCGGAAGCCGACGATGCCCCTCTTCTCGCGCGCCTTGACCCTCCCGCGATGCGACTAGCTACGACGCGCCGTAACGAGTTCATTTAAAAGCGAGACGAGAGGAAGTAGAGTGCTTTGTATTGATTGTGTCGCTTCATTTTTGTTATCGTCAAAAATTGGACTCAAAATGGATTGATTTTTAATGAATAAGCAAGTCGGTACTTCAAGTGACAGTGATCAAGCATCTACAAGTAACGGGGCAGCAAAGAAGAGGAAATATCGCAAATACGATATTTGGACTTTGGGCTTACTTCAATAGAAGTAAACAATGAAGAAAGACCATAGTGTATGCTTTGAAAATTCTATCTTCCTAAAGTATGCTCCCAAGTAAGCTGAAACGACATCTTGAGTAAATTCACCGTACTATAGTTGAAAAATCGCGTGATTTTTTTAATCTGAAGTTGCAAAATTTACATAAACAAAAAAACGTGTTCACTCAACAAGCCTCAGTACATAACAATGCACTTCTAGCATCATTTAAGGTGGCATACAGGGTGGCAAAATGCAAAAAACCTCGCACTATCGCAGAAGAGCTCATCCTACCGGCTGCTCTCGACATGGTGAAAATTATTATGGTTGGAGAACCGCCGGGATTTCTAAGGTACCTTTATCTAACAACACTATTCGTCGCAGAATCCATGACATAGCTGAGGATCTCAATCAGCAGTTATTAGAAAAAATAAAGGGCAAAGAATTTGGTCTGCAACTTGATGAGGCTACTGACAGAAATAAAGATGCACATCTTATTTGTTACTTACGCTTTCTGGATAACCATATTATCGTTGAAGACCTATTTTTCTGTAAAAGCATAACCGGAAGCGCAAAGGCTCGACTTGTTTGACATTCTTGAGAAGTTTATAGTAGAAAATGATTTAGAATGGGATAAGTGAATCGGTGTATGTACTGATGGTGCTTGATCAATGTCTGGCAGGTATAGAAGAATACAAGCGCTTACTCGTAAAAAGCTCCGCATGCTATGTGGACCCATTGCTCACGGAATGGTTTTCGAAATACTTTGCCGAAGACGATGTCGAAAAATTTGCGTGGATCCAAGATTCTTTCCATGTACAAGCTCCACCAGAAGAAGAAGAAGAGATTCTCATTGAACTCCCTTGCGACAGCATCCTTAAAAGATTTGGTGGAGTTTTGGATATCGTTCCAAAATGAATATCCAGCTTCAAGTTCAAAAGCTTTAAGAATTCTTATTCCTTTTGCAACATCTTATTTATGCGAAGCCGGATTTTCAGCTGTAGCTATAATAAAGAGCAAATATCGTTCAAAGATCAATGTGGAGCAAGAAATGAGAGTAGCGGTGTCGAGTTTCATCCCATGCTTTGAAAAAATGTGTGGAGATCGCCAAGCTCACACGTCACATTGACTAAGTTGCTATTGTATTTTGTTTCTAATTATTCTTATGTAATAAATCTATTATTGTGTGTCAATCTAAATATAAAAGCTCAGCTTTATCTGGGTGTTTGAATTGTTTTCCCCTATCTATCTAATATCATTGTACCCTATTTCGACTAGTTACTGTTGGTATTCTACGCCAAAATGATAAAAGATATCGCATTACGGAACTTACCTGAGTTAGGATTTTATGTTTTGTTGAAATGGTAAAACTGTAAGTGACATAAAGTGAGTGACTTTATGGAATGCAGTTCTATGAATTATGATTTTGAGTTGAATGTAATGTAATGTCAAGATGAATGGGTAGAAGTAGAAAAATAAAGTTAAAAAGTCATCGTGGAAGTTTTATTGGAAAATACCATCTAAAACTAATTTTAAACCCTAAAAAAATAAGAGGTTATGAGCCCAGATAAGTTGATGGTTACGACAACTAAAATCAACAGGTGCCAAAGTAGATGATAAAGATGTGATTTGTAACTTACTAATGACACTCCCAAAGTCATTTGAAACAGTTATTATGATAATTGAAAACATGGAGCCAGGCCAGTTAAAGTATGATGTGAAAGCAAAATTATTGGCCGAAGAAGAAAAAAGAAATGTGGGAGAAACTAGAATGGCTGAGAAAAACAACATGTCAACAGCTTTCACTGCTGATAAACACTGTTATGGATGTGGTAAGAGGGGACATATAAGAAGAGACTGTTGGTTCGAAAAGAAGAACAATGGAAAGCAATATTTCGAAAATTCAGGTAGAAACAAAAATTCTAGAGGACATTATAGAGGTAACACTAATAGGTTTGTCAGAGGTGAGCACCAAAACAATTCTTATAACAGTAATAAAAATTATGTAAATCGAAGTAACTTTGTACAAACTGAAAATAGTGATAGGCATGTTGATGATTGTAATGATACCGAAAATGATGTTTGTTTTTTTGGTCAAGTTAAAACTAATCGTGAGTCTAGTAATCATGAGAACAAAAATATTCTTGACTTTTTTATCGATTCTGGATGCACAGACCATATGGTAAATAGTAAAGATTGTTTTTCAGAATTAAATATGTTAGATAAACCTATTCAGATAGCTGTAGCAAAGGAAAACCAATTTTTATTGGTAACAGGTATTGGCAATATTGTAGGTTACAGTAAGGTTAATGATAAAACTGTTAAGTGTACAATTAAAAATGTACTGATGTACCCAATTTACGGAAAAATTTATTATCAATAAAAAGATTAGAAATGTTTGGTTTGAAAAAGGTCATGTCAAATTATTTGATAAACACAATAACTTGATAGGAATAGGGAAAAGGAATAACCTCTATGAAATTTCATTTGTTTTATCGGAATTAGAATGTTTTAATATAGAAAATACAATACAAAATGAGTTCATTAAGTGGCATAAGAGGTATGGCCACATAGGATTTTCGGGTTTGGAAAAACTTATTAAATCTGATATGATTACAGGAATTGACAAAAGGATTAAAATTGAAAAAGTTGACTTTTGTGAAGCTTTTACTATTGGTAAAATGACTAGGATACCATTTGGAGTTAGGACAAGAAGTAGTAGGGTACTTGAAATAATTCATTCAGATGTTTGTGGCCCTATTACACCTGAATCTTACAATGGCCATGAATTTTTTGTAACATTCATTGACGGTTGTACAAATTTCACAATAGTATATTTAATTGAAAAGAAAAGTGATGTATTGAAAAAATTTAAAGAATATGTAAATATGGTAGAAGCTAAATTTAATTGCAAAATCTCAAAATTAAGAACTGATAATGGGGGTGAATATATTTCAAACAACTTTATAGAGTTTCAAGAGGTAGATAAAATAAAATACTTGGGAACAACAATATCTAATGACGGAGACAAGGAAACTGAAATAAAGGAAAGAATAGCAGCAACAAATAGAGCATTCCATGCCAATAAAAAACTGTTAATAAGTAAGAAGACGAAAATAAGGATATACAAAACAATTATAAGACATGTATTAATGTATGGATCGGAAACTTTAACAATGACCAAAAAACATCAGGAAGATTTGAGAATACAAGAGCGTAATATATTGAGAATGATATTAGGACCGAAAAAAGTAGGAGATGATTATAAAAAACGAACAAACATAGAATTAGCACTTGAAATAGGAAAAGATATAGTACAAAAAATTAAGGAACAGAGAATAAAATGGTTGGGGCACATATGGAGGGCAGGTACAAAGTCAACAATATATGCAATGATTGAATGGAAACCTTGCCATAAGCGAAAGAGAGGAAGACCCAAAACAACGTGGTTACAGGAGGTTATAAGCGACCTCAATAGCATATGAATAAGGCAGTGGAAGGAGAAAACAAAGGATAGGAAGAAATGGAGGCAGATTGCTGAAAAAATATAAGGAAGAAAAAGAAGAAAAGGGGATTGATCCACCCCGAAAAAAGGATTTAGAGAGCTTTTTGAAGCGGCGCTACCCGCTCGGGGGTGTTAAGCCAATATATATTGTACTGAAATTGAGATGATGATAAATGAAATGGTTACTTTTAGAGATTGTATCATATGAACATGGGAATCTTATGTTATGTCCATCATTTTTAACAATAACGTTAAAATGATTATATTAGATACTTTCTGTTAAGATATTTTTATGTACCCTGTATAAATCAGCTGATAAAGTTGATATCGGAAATGTCAACTACAAAAACATTGGTTGTTATTGACATTTTATTTGATTAAATAATATGAACTGTCAGTAACTGGATTTCAAGAAAAATTAGTAATTTCTATAATAAATAAAGAAGAAACAAAAGAATATTCGTTAGCAACGGGAAGGAAGTTTGTTGGGTGATAAGTAACTAAAGGGGAGACAAAAAAAGTAATGGACGTTACAAGTTTAATTGTACGAAAACTTTAAATAAAACGGATAAAAAAAGGAAATAGTGAGTTAGAAATATCTTGAATAACTTACCTTCGATTTGAATGCAGTAAAGGTTGTTCAAATTCAAGATCAAGAGAGATCATGCAGCAATAAATGATGGTAATGTAAATAATTATATATTAAAACTTGTACCTAACAGCTGATTATAAACCAGTACCCAGATTCGAGACGTTTACCAGTAATCTTTCCTTTGCGCAACGCAAAGTTTCTTCGCTTCAGAGAACAAGTCGTTTTCTATTTAGACAATACAGCTACCGGCGGTGTTTCGACAATATATTGAGAGAGTTATTTTGTTTGTGCGGAATTGTGTTAATTTTATTTTAATATAGGTTGTAATAGGCTAGGAGACCATCCACGGATTGCAATCTGGAGATAGTTATTTAATTATCATTAATTTAATTTTGACGTTGAAGGTTGATACATTTCAAATTTACTTCTTAAATTTAGACAACTCACTCTACCCATATCATACCCTGAGATCTACATGCATATGATTCAGTATTGAATTTTAAACATTTCAGATCAATAAATACATCTTAAAATATAAAATTTGTTTGATTTGAAGTTCTGATTGATACTGATACTTGTGGTATATAATACTATTCAATAAAATTAAATCACCACACATTGAATTATTGTATACCATAACAATATATATATATATATATATATATATATATATTTAATTGAAAAGAAAAGTGATGTATTGAAAAAATTTAAAGAATATGTAAATATGGTAGAAGCTAAATTTAATTGCAAAATCTCAAAATTAAGAACTGATAATGGGGGTGAATATATTTCAAACAACTTTATAGAGTTTTGTAAAGGTAAGGGTATTATTCAGGACTATACTGTACGGTATACTCCTGAACAAAACGGCAAAGCTGAACGCATGAATAGAAGTATAGTAGAAAGAAGTAGAGCAATGATTGCGGAATCAAATGTACCAAAGAAATTTTGGGGGGAAGCTGTGCTATTTGCAGCTTATGTTTTAAATCGAGGATTGACTTCTAATATACCAGGTATAACACCTGCAAAAGCTTGGTTTGGGTCAAAACCAGATGTCAGCAATTTGAGAATATTTGGATGTGTTGCGTATAGTCATATTCCTAAAGAAATCAGTAAGGGTAAATTTGAATCCAAGGTTGAGAAATGTATAATGTTAGGGTATGCGCCTACAGGTTATCGGTTGTGGAATGTTGAACAAGAAAAATTAATAATTTCACGGGATGTAAAATTTAATGAACAATGTTTTTGGTACAAAAGGGACATTGAGCTAATTGACAATGAGGAAATTGATGAAACTGAAAATGACATAGAAATAAATGAGAGTACGGAACAGAACAATGAAATTGAGGATAAAGATGAAAAAGAAAGCCATAGGCCAACTAGACTAAAGAAAATTCCTGAAAAACTAGAAGATTATGAATTGTACATGGCATTTAATGCATTACAATTTATCAATGAGGTACCGAGAGATTTCAATGAATTGAAAGATAGGGCAGATGAAAAACTATGGTTAGGGGCAATACATAGAGAACTAGAGGCGATAAGAGAAAATAAAACGTGGCATGAGACAGAAAAACCAACTGGAGTTCAAAGTTTAGACACAAAGTGGGTGTTTACATATAAAGAGCTAGAAAATAATGAATCTGAAAAATATAAGGCTAGGCTAGTAGTTAGAGGGTTTGCGCAAAGTTCAGAGTCATACTGACTGTGAAAACTTGTATTCTCCTGTGGCAAGAATGGCTACTATCAGGATGTGTTGATTTTGGGAAACCAATTTAAATTTTATTTTCATGAACTAGACGTTAAAACAGCCTTTTTGAATGGGACTTTAAATGAGGATATATACATATATCCACCACAAGGTGAAAAATGCAAAATCAAAAATGTTTTAAAACTTGATAAGACCCTTTATGGTTTACGACAAGCATCAAGGTGCTGGAATGATGAATTTAATGATTACTTACTTAATTTGGGTTTTAAACGCTCAGAAAATGATTTTTGTCTATACTCATTAACTAATAAAATTGGAAAATTGTTTTTGCTAATTTATGTGGATGATATAATATTGACAGGTCCAGATCTTGATTTGATAAATAAAGTCAAGAATAAACTAATGTCTAAATTTAAAATGAAAGATAAGCATGAACTTAAATATTTCTTAGGATTAGAAATTTCCTATGACAGGGAATTGGGCATTTTGGAAATTCATCAATCTAGCTACATTATCAATTTGTTAAGAAAATTTCACATGGAAAAATGTAACTCTTCTCAGATTCCTATTGATCCTAAACTGAAATTTGATTTGTGTATAGAAAAAGATAAAGTATCTGAGAAACCTTTTCGTGAGATGGTAGGATGCCACATGTATTTGATGTTGGGGACTCGACCTGACATTTGCTATAGTGTTAATCATTATAGTAGATATCAGGATAAAGCGCCGGAAGAAGCTTGGAATCATATAAAAAGAGTTCTCAGGTATTTAAAAGGTACTGTAAATTTAGGATTAAGATATGAAAGATGTAAAAATGTTCAACCAGATTTAATTTGCTATGTTGATGCAGATTGGGCTGGAGATTGTTATGATAGAAAGTCTGTAACAGGTTTTATATTTAAATTGTATAATTGCTCTTTTATGTGGACTAGAAAACAGAATTGTGTTTCATTATCAACGACAGAAGCAGAGTTGATTGTTTTATGTGCAGCTGTTAGTGAAGCATTATGGCTTAAAAAGACTTCAAGTGACTTCGGGTTAAATATAGACAAAATGAAAGTGTTTGAAGACGACGAGGGTTGTATTGCAATAATAAATAATCCCTCTAATAATAAGAGAGTCAAACATATTGACATTAAATATAATTTTGTATATGATAACGTCAAAAGGGGCTTGATTGATTTAATATATATTGATAGTAAAAATAACCAAGCAGATATACTAACTAAAGGACTACCAGTTAATCCCTTTTTGAAGTTCATAAATTTGTTAGGTTTATATTCATTTTAATTTTCTTGATCTTTTATTCATTTTTGCGAGGGAGCGTGTTGGTATTCTACGCCAAAATGATAAAAGATATCGCATTACGGAACTTACCTGAGTTAGGATTTTATGTTTTGTTGTAATGGTAAAACTGTAAGTGACATAAAGTGAGTGACTTTATGGAATGCAGTTCTATGAATTATGATTTTGAGTTGAATGTAATGTAATGTCAAGATTAATGGGTAGAAGTAGAAAAATAAAGTTAAAAAGTCATCGTGGGAGTTTTATTGGAAAATACCACCTAAAACTAATTTTAAACCCTAAAAAAATAAGAGTTACGAGTGCCAAGACAAAATACTAAACCTGTAAGTGCGCCGTGAACTGAAAAAGTTTGGGAACCCCTGGTATATGGAGTATATGGATGTTCCTCATCCTACCCTGACCATAAAATTGAAAGGCGATAACATTTTTAAATCTCAAAAATATTACTGAAGATTCGCCTCGGTTTCGCCCACTCCGCAATTTCCTTACTTTCAGCATTTTTATACTCGTCGTTACTTCTAAACGAAAGGACCTATTGGCTAAATATAAAAAGGAAATTACTTGTACCGGGTGTCTGCTTAAGAGGTAACCCGCTGTGTCTCAGAAACTGTTTATCGTACAGGTTGGAGAAAAAAATCTGTATTACAAACTCGCATGCGAGAAACTGCTGGAAATTATTTTCAAGTTTCCTACTCCACCGCTAGAGGGCACGGTTCACAATAATATCACAAAAACATCATTTTTCTATAATAAATGTATGATAAATAGTACAACAAAATTTAAATATTCGTAATCATTAGATTTTACGTAGTTATTAGTTTGCTCCAATAATTTTTTCCTCTATCTTGTAAAATAACTGGTAGGGGTGAATAGGAAAGCTGACTCAATAAAACTTTATATATGGATTTTGAAAAACTGAAAGGGAATTCAATGTCTAATAAGGTATTATATCATCATTTCATTCCAGTGGTTTTAACGGTCGCTAGGTGGCGGTGATTGAACAATTGTTTTGTTTTCAACTTTTTTGGGAATTATCAAATGCGATGCTATATTTTTAGCATCGCATTTACTTGAAAGAGGTGGAATTTTAAAAAAATGGTAAAAACCGCATCTCAATATCTATTTTCTAAACGAAGATGAGAAAAAATAGGTATACATGAAAATAGGATTTTGACAAACTCAGTATCATTGTAACAATAACCACCAATTAATTACGTAACAAAAACAGCAAAAATAAACTACACTGGCCTAGTGAAGTATCCTAAAGATACTGTTTGAAAGGGGATGGGCGATTTGGTCCCCGCTACCTGTGTTAATCCGTTTGAACCCAAACATTTCGATAATGCGACTGGTAATTTCGCCCCCAAATTAAAATATTATAATGAATTCTGCTTCTTAGAAATTTTTAGGAAATAGAGGTAGTTTAGATGGAAATAAAACCCTTGAATTATTATAATTTGCTATCATTTTGCTTTTTACTTAGTTTGACAGTGAATTGTTGTGAGAAAGCAAATTATGGAGGTGAATATTATCAAAAGTATTCGTGGCAAGGTTTTACTTGTGGTTAACGGTTGCAAGTTTAATTTCCACAAAAAACTGGAGGATATTTCGGAAAAACCGTAAAAAAACGTATGGCTTTGAAAGAAAACCTACCAGCGACACTAACAACCAGGGACGTCGAGTACATTAGGAAGAATATGTACAATAGTCGACGTAAGTTTATACCAGAAAACCTACCAGCGACAATAACAACCAGGGACGTCGAGTACATTAGGAAGAATATGTACAATAGTCGACGTAAGTTTATACCAGCGCTTCCGAAAAATATTAACGAAGTACATGAAATTTTGAATTCGATTGACGTAAAAACTTCGCGTGATGAACAATTCCTTTTTATCAATTGTGTGTTAAATAATATCATTGTGTTTGCGTGTCTTCCAAATCTTGAAGCTCTGGGGAAAACGCAGCGAATCTACGTCGACGGGACATTTGATTATTGTGCCAAATATTTCACACAAATGTTCACAATTCACGGTTTTTTAAACGGACATTACATACCTTTAATGGTTTGCCTTCTACCCAATAAAAAATCGGAAAATCACGAAAGACTTTCTCTTGGTTCAAGATAAGTGCTCTAAACTGAATATTAACTTCGATTTTAAGGAAATAGTGTGTGATTTTGAAATGGGCATACATAAAGCTGTTCGAAAAATATGACCTTTCGCCCAAATCATCGGATGCAGAATTCATCTCGCCCAGGCATGGTTCCGGAAAATTAAAACTCTCGGTCTAGTTTTGGAATATAACGATGCGAGCAGTGATATTGGTCAGTGGTTGCACTCGACTTTTGGTCTTACTTATTTAGATCCTAATGAAATGGGCGTTGTGTTCGAACTATTCGAAAATAGACCAAACGACATGAGATTGGAGAAGTACTCTGATTATCTAATCGAGAATTATGTTGATGAAGAATCTCTTTTTCCACCGACGATTTGGGACAAAAATCGTCTGATCTCACACAAACAACAAACGCTTGGGAAGCTTTTCACAGAACTTTTAACGATTCGTTTTACAAAGAACATCCAAACATAATAACATTTCTTGAGAAATTAAATGAATTCCAAATCGAAACTTATATCAAGTTGCAAAGTCTTCATTTGAAACATAATGTAAGCGACCCTAAAGTTAGAAATCGTCAAAAATTTATTGAAAACCTTATAGAAAAATACAAAAACTCTGAAATAGATAGAACTCACTTTTTAACGTGTATTTCAATTCAGTGTATGAAATTTTGAAATCTTCATTTTTGTAAAAGTGCATGCCATAGAGTTGAAATTAAAACCTTTAAACTATTTTCATGTTTTGACTTTATTTCTTCCTTGAACCAAAAGCTTATACCTATATTGCGGGGACGAAATTACTTGTAGGGAATTTATACCTGTCAGCCATGGGGACCAAATTACCTTTTGAAATTTCGTGACCTTATCTTTGGGGGCCAAATTACCAACTCCGGTTTGAAATTTGAAATGCTTCCAATCTTTTTAGATGCAGATATTTAATCTCTGCTTCTATTTCAGCCCTGGGAATACTGCCAATTGCGGTTTGTATCCGTTGAATAAGATCTGCTCTATTTTCAGGTCTTGCCTGAAATATTAAATCTTTAATTCGATCCCATAGATAAAAATCTAGCACAGTAAGGTCGGGAGATTTTGGCGGCCACAGCAACATACTACCTCTTCCTATCCACCTATACTCATATTTATGGTTTAAAAAATGCATCACTTCATTTGAAGAGCGGGCTGGGCAGCCATCATGTTGTATCCACATATTTTGCAGTTCTGCTAGAGGAACATGTTCTAATAATATAGACAATTCATCTCTTGAGAATCTTAAGTAACGCTCGCCATTTGAATGTTCATCAAAAACAAAAGGGCCTATAATTTTACCATCTAAAATCCTACACCATACGTTAACTGACCAGCGACCCTGGTTAAAATCTTGTTGCATCCAGTGTGGATTATGATAAGACCGACACTATCGTGTATTTGCAGATCCATTACTGGAAAATGTAGCTTCATAGGACCACATTATATTCGACACTAAATTTGGATTTTCATTCAGCATTTCCTTAAATCAATGATCCAGTCTTTTATTGTAATCTGTAGCTTTTCATACTTGATGCAGAGATACACGATAGGGATGAAATAGAGTGAACACAAAACCTAGAAATTCCTAATTCGCAAGCTAGTTTTCTTACACTAACCTGTGGATCTGCAACAATAAAACATTTGAACAGATCCGGTTTGTTTTAAACGTTTAGCCAAATTTTTAAATGCTCTTCTGCAAAAATGCTGTCGCAAGGGATATCTTAATGCACATTCTCTTGCTGCAATCAGAGCATTTTCAAAACATTCAAATTACTTAACATATCATAAGCTTCGCTTTCTGTGTAAGGCATTACATATTTTTGAATTACTAACTGTTACAGGTTCTACATTAATTTTATATTTGTCACAATTTATGACATCTGGCATTCATTATGTAAAATTTTCAATTTACTTGAGTATAAAACTCGATCTCCTAGTATATTTGTTCTCGTACCTTCGCTTATAAAATGGATATTGAGATGCGGTTTTTACCATTTTTTTCAAATTCCATACTATTTCAAGTAAATGATTAAAAAATATAGCATCGCGTTTGAAGATTCCCAAAAAAAGTTGAAAAGAAAACAGTTGTTCAATCACCGCCACCTAGCATGTTGAAACCACTGGAATGAAAAGATTGATATTAATATTTTATTGGGCATTGAATTCCCTTTCAAATGACAAGTTTTTCAAAATCCATATATAAAGTTTTATTGAGTCAGCTTTCCTATTCACCCCTACCAGTTATTTTACAAGATAGAGGAAAAAATTATTGGAGCAAACTAATAACTAGTAAAATCTAATGATTACGAATATTTAAATTTGGTGGTACGTTTATTATAGAAAAATTATGTTTTTGAATTATTATTGTGAACTTCGCCCTCTAGCGGTGGATTAGGAAACTTGAAAATAATTTCCAGCAGTTTCTCGCATGCGAGTTTGTATTACAGATTTTTGTCTCTAAGCTGTACGATAAATAGTTTCTGAGATACAGCGGGTTACCTCTCTTAATTAGACACCCGGTACATAATCAACCTTGATCATGAAACAATTTAGTTGGATAAAGATTATTATAATCATATGAATGTAATCATCTTCGGATTCTACTGTCCTGCAACTCAGTGTTGCCGGCGTTTCTCCATCACATTCAGGTCCGGCAGCAGCAAGCGGTACTTATACTTTAAATGCATTACATTTTGGAATGTAAAAAATTATTTTAGCTAAAGCAGGTAGGAACCAAATATTAAAAGGTCGATTATACAAAAATAATAAACAAAGAATAAAAAAATTTAAAAAAATATAGTTCCCATGTTACTTGTACTACACTATCTTAAGATTATCTTGTTCCATGTCAAAATTTGTGCCCAACTTCAATTTATACTAGTGACGTCATCATGTAAAAGGCGGATTTTATTTTTTAAATAGGTATAAAAACAAAACTATTACATTTTATAAAATATGACGTGACGTAATTTGTTCTATTAGAATTAACTATCTGTTATGAATTACCAAGAATCTATTTTTATTTGAACACCCAATTTATACTTACTTGTATATTTTGAACCAAAGGTCCTTGTTTCTCAATGCTTTCTGCGACTTGTTTTTGAAGAGAGCCATACGTTTTACCAAGATTTTCAAATGAAATAGCTGCCTCATTTATAACTCCATCTTTAGCCAAAGCGCCGAGGAAAGTGTCTTTCATGTCAGTTGCCGGGTTTTTAAGATCATCTTCTATTGCTACTCTTTCAGCTTTTATAGTTTCCACCTAAACAATTGAAATATTAGATCGTGTTTACTTAAAAAAAGAAAATTATAAATACCTCTTCCATTAGTTGTTTTAAAGTTTGAACAGCTGAAGAATTACCAACACTTCCACCATTTCCACTTGGTAATGCACTTTGTATAGCTCCTGGTCCATTGCTCAACAGTTCCATACCTACAAGGGAGTATAGGTTTGAAGAAACATAATTTTATCTGTAAACTGAATCATATATCACTTTGGCCCAAATATATTTTTTTCTACAGATATTTCAACCTGCAAATGCTTTCCTTTAAGTGGTATTGTTTATTTTCAATTTTACTCTCATTCACAGCAAGTCTAACTACAAATGTTCGTTCCATTTATAGTTTACAGTCACGAGGGACATCTTTCAGCCGAAAAACCGGTCCTCCGTCGGTGGGGGGAACCTTTTATCGGTTGAAGATATTTTTCATCAGTAAGAACATTTTTTATCGGTTGGGAACATCTTTCAAGGGCAACGGCTCCTTCAAACGCAATTATTAATTTTTTTATATGTATTGAATTTATTTGATTATTTATCTTGTTTTTATGCATTCAATTTTATTGTTATCCACAGCACGTATGTATGTTTGATTTGCCGTTCCAAATAGGATTGATATCTTCCAACCACGACGCCACACGGGACATCTTCCAGCCGAGAAGGCATCATCCAGTCGAGAGGGTCATCTTCCAACCAGGATGACAGTTTTCCATTGGCGAGGAACATTTTTTTATCGGTTGGAGATAACTTCTAGCCGAGAGGAATACATTCCAACAACCGTTGTTTATTTGTATTTAATTTCGCTTTTATTCACAGCAAGTTTAACTGTGTTCAATTTACAGCTTCCAGTCGCGTGGGACATCTTTCCGCCGATATGAAAATATTTCAACTGCAACAGCTTTTCTCGAACCGCTGTTATATTTTTTCATAATGTATCGAATTTTTTGAGTTATCTTCATTGTTTATTTGTATTTCATTTTACTTTTATTTACAGCAAGTTTACCTATTTCGCCGGAGGGGTACATCTTTTACCGTTGGGAGATATTTTTTATCGGTAGGGACATCCTCCACCGGTTGAGGATATCATTTTACAGTATCGGCACTCTTCTAACCGCTTTTTATATGTATTGAATTTATTGGGTTTGTATGTATTTAATTTTACACAAGTCTAGCTATGTTTGATTTATATTTGTCTTTTCCTGTACATAAAGAAAAGTTTTGTTCAAGGATTTCAACTTTCAACTGGAGAGGAATTTCTTCCCGTCACAAGAGGCATATGTATGATTTGCACTTAAAATGTTGACAAAACAAAATTTAACTTTGGTGTGATTTGAACCAACACACTTACAACTGCCATGTTAGTTTATGTGATGTGTTAGCAAACAAGACCAGCAAAATATATAGCTATCTTTCTGTAACACTTCCTTAAAATTTGACTACCAATTTTCGTCGTAATCGAATTCCCTTATAAGAAGTCACTTCAAAAACCTTAGTATATTTTTCTTACCTTGCTTGTGAGTATCAAATTTATCTCTCACAGTTTTATCCGCTAGTACTGCATTGTTTAAGATTTGTCGGTATTTAGCTGAATTGGATTTGAACATTTCTGTAAGATTGTCAGATGGAGTCCTAGTCCATCTTTCTTTGAATTGTGCTCTGAGTGCATCATCTGAAGATTTTTCTTCTGTCAACATTCTATCCGTTTCGTCCAAAATATCCTGGTTTCTTTTAAGGAGTTCTGGAAGTTCTGTTATCATTCTTTGTAATTCGGTTGTTCCACCTAAAAATATAATTAACAATAAAAACGTCTGGAATTTAATAAAGTATCAGTGAGTGTATACAATTTACGAATATTTACAAATGTCTTTACATGACAAATTCGTTCTGAAATTTCCCTTCTCAAGTGGTAGAAAATTTCCAAAATTTTGGGTTGGCAACTTTGTTCCGAAGTCCTCCAATTATTGCTTTCGCGCCCTTATGACCTAACCTGACCTTTACACTAACAAAATAAATGATTATTCAGTTCAATGTCAAATAACAGCCAATTCTACAGTCCAATGTTACAGGAGTCCAAGAATACTCAAAAGATACAGACTGTAAAAATTTAATGACTGAACTAAATTCAAGATAAGTATCCAAGTAACTAAACTATTAACTATACTAGGTAGGGGAGACTGGAAGAAAGGTGTACCCATACAGGCTGAGGCAACCTGGTATTTGGATGGCTCCAAGGTAGAAGTAGGTGTAGGAGCTAGAATTGTAGGGCTAAAACAAGGACGTCACAACTTTCCAAGCGGAAGTGACGGCGATTAATCACTGCGTTGAAATTAAAAGGCAGGAAATGACATATCGTTCAGCTGGCCCTTGATTCCATAAAGGTTCATTCTGAGCTAGTATAGGGTTGCATAGGTGCCTTAAATGTACTTGGAGAACATTGCAAGAACATGGTAGCCTGGGTACCAGGGCACAAGGGTCACAAGGGCAACGAATTGACGGATGAAATGGCTAGACAAGATTCATCAATGCCGTTCATTGGACCAGAACCCTTCTGAGGCGTCGCAAAGTCAACAATAAATATGGACACAAGGAAGTGGGTGGCACAGATATCTCTACTCGAGAATGCTGGGTAATCTCACCAGGACAGAGTCAGGGACATTTGCTAAATTTTACGGCAGAACTAATGAGCAAAGATAGGAAAACTGTCAAAGCCGTAGTAGGTATTTGAGCTTAATGGGCACGCAAAGCTAATGGGGTTGACAGTCAAAGCCATGTGCAGATTCTGTCACCTAGAAGAGGAAACTGCAGAGCACATCCTATGCCAGTGTGACTGCCTGGCAAATGTGCGGTTTCTTGTACTAGGCAATAAGAAGCATGGGGAAAGGCATATGAGATAGCGGTGAAGAGGATGGGTGGAAATAGGAGCAAAGTGCTAGAGGAAGATTGGGAGAAGGAGGTTATAGGCAAATTGTTCACAGGGGGAGAAGGGGAAGTTGGAGGCAGGATTCGAGAAGTCCAGGATACTAGGGGGGTAGGGAAAATGAGGGGGATAAGGCCGGTAGAGAAGTGGGAAGTACAGGAGGGGGGAAGGAACATTAAAGTAAGGAAAGCCCCAGGGATAGATGGCCTGAGGGGTGATATGATGAAGAGGCTGTTGGATGTTGGGGAGTACTTCTGCGAGCTTTTCAACAGGGTGCTAAGGGAGGAAGAGTTTCCAGAAGGATGGAAGGTGGCTAGGGTGATACTACTTAAGAAGGCGGGTAGAGAGGGGAAGCGGGCGGGAGACTACAGGCTCATCAGTCTGCTGTGTGGTATGGGTAAATTGATAATAAAGGATAGGATTGAGGAGGAAGTTGGTAGGAATGGGGGTTTTAGGGAAAACCAGCACGGGTTGGCGAAGGGAAAATCATGCATCTCGGCGCTGGGCAGGGTAATGGGCTTGGTGGAAAGGGCTAGGGAGGGCTGCTGGAGGAACAAGAAATTGGCCCTACTCGTGTTCTTCGACGTCAGGAACGCGTTCAACAGTGTCAGCAAACGGGCAGTGTTGAGCACGTTGCTGAGGCTTAGAGTGGGGGAGGGTTTGGTTAACCTGGTGGAGGACTAACTGACGGGACGTGTGATAGTAGACACTAGAGGGAGGAGGTATGAGACGTAGGCTGGAGTGCCCCAGGACTCGGTTCTTGGACCGACGCTATGGAAGTGTGTGTTTGATGAGGTTTGTGGGATAGTCTGTGAAGAGGGATGTGGGATTACGGTGTATGCGGACGATGTGTGTCTGGTATGTACGGCAAAAGGAGAGGCGGAGATAGAAAGAAAGGCGGAGAGAATGTGTAGGAAGATTGTGGAGAAGATAGAGCGGTGCGGACTAGAAGTGGCGGAAGATAAGACGGTGGGGTTGCTAGTGAAGGGGCGGAGCAAGACGAGGGAAATGGGGGTGATGGTGAAGGGAAGGAGAATTCGTATGGAGGGGTGTGTGAAATACCTAGGGGTGTGGTTGGATAGTCAGTTATCCTTCCGAACACTCATGTTGAAGGCGGCAGAGAAGGGGAAAGTGAGGGCAGCATGGCTGGGGAGATTGATGTGTAATGTGAAGGGGCCGGGAGAGTGGAAGAGGAGGATCATTGGTAGGACGGTAGAGCAGAGTATGCTGTACGGTGCGGAGGTGTGGGGTGAAAGAGCGGGAGTTAATGCGAGGGTTAGGCCACTCCTGCGGGTGCAGAGAGGGCTGAGGGTAGTACAGGGGTACAGGACAGTGGGTGGACTGGCAGCAGCGGTGCTGGCAAGGACCTACCCATTGGACGTGATGGCTAGAGCCAGAAATAAACGCTGGAGGGGTGCGACCAGAGAGGAAGTACAGGAATGGATAGAGGAGGACATTCAGAGAAGGAGGGAGGAGTATGAGGGCGCGCTAAAATGAGCCATTGGGAGGCGGTGTATTGGGAGAATATGGTGGAGTTAATGTTGAGGGGGGAGGAGGAATGGATGGAGGTAAGTGGCGTAGTAGAGAGCATGGTCAGGGGGAGAGAACGACTCGATATGGCATGAGCGGTGGGAGTGAAAGTTAGGGAGAAGACGACGGTGTGAGCGGAGTGTGCGAGGGACCGCCGCCCGTCTCGAAGTATGCTAGGGTAGTGATTCCGAGGCGGGGGCAACGGCGAGTTTGGTTGGTAGGCATCTCCTTGGGGATGAGTCCAACACTGTTTTGGTCCTGGACCCATTCGAACATGAGTCTCGGCAATAAGAAGCCACCGGCAAGAAATTATATGAAAGATTCAGTCTCGTGGCTGATTGGCTACTTAAAAAAAGTCGGACTGGAGAATGTAATCTAGATTTAGAGGACCACATTAGATCTGAAAAGGTCACAGTGGAATAGGCCAATTAGCCACCTCTACAAATCTAATCTAACTAAACCACTCAAGGTAAAATGATCAATGAAAATTTATACAAAATATATAATTGAAGTAAACACTCACCTAAAGAAATTACACCATTTGATTTTTCCAATATTGAAGGAGGTACTTCATCTCCATCTCCTGTAACTTCAATAGCAGCTGGTAAATTTAAACTTGCCAAAAGACCATTCAACATCTGAGAAGCTTCTCTCAGTTTGGTGATTTCTGTATTAACAATTTCAGTTTTTCGAATATCATAAGATGCTAAAGCCTGGTGCACTGCCACTGGTACTAATTCCGAGAACAAATCATTGAAGTTTTGGCTCATTGGGTGAGCAACTTGTAACACTTTAGCAGGTTGCGCTTTTCCTACAAACAAATGTTCGATTGAAATTAATTTGCTACTGTACATAATTAACGTATTAAATTTACCGATTGGCTCCAAGGATTTAACATCTGGAATGATTTCATGGTAAATGAAATCATTATCTTTTAAAGCTTCATTCAGATTTCTTTCAACTCTTGAACCTAATTCACTGAAAAGCGTGCGTCCCGACCTGGTTTGGGCAGCCTTGAATAGTTCATTTGCTCTCTAATAAAATAACATATCGAAAATTAGCAAAAAAAAAATGTAAAATACTTTCATAGTTTCAATCAGAAACATTTTTGTGTTACTGAAATTATCAACTTACTTACCCTTAGTCTTGATATTTCTTCGCCGATACGTTTATTTGCTTTGCACACCAAACTTTGATAAAATTCTGCTACACCTCCCAAAGCTGCTTGTTTACCAGCAATCTAAAAGTATTATTTAATTTTAAAAATCTGCAAAATATTCAAGGATTTTACCAAATTTTTGTATTTTATGCTCTCCTTTATTTTTTGAAGAAATAACATGCATGCAAACGTCTTAGAGCAGTTATTATGCCTACTCAGTTTCATAATAATTGCTATACATGAAGATCCAATAATAGCTTCTGCCAATGAAGAATAAAAATCAACTGAAAAAAATCCCAGCACATAACATTTACACTAAGAAAAAGCCGATGTCCTCCAGTTACCATTAACAACATAGTGACACCTGTAACTTCTTTTGTCAAATACCTGGGATTACACTTAGACTCAAAACTCAATTGGAGGGAACACTTAGCCAAGAAACGAAAGCAGATCAATCTAAAGTTCCGAAAATTACACTGGCTACTTGGAAGAAGATCGCCAGTCACACTACAAAATAAAGTCTAACCTAACCCATCTGGACCTACAGAATAGAATTATGGGGATGCGCCAGCAAATCTAGTATCGCTCTCATACAAGGACAATCTAAAATCCTTCGAACACTAGTTGATGCACCATGGTACGTCACACACAAATTGATCCATCAAGACCTCAGTATCCCAACAGTTCAAGAGACAGAACAAGAAAGAAGCCATAACCTCTACCTAAGGGTATGGACAGACAGAAAGCGGGTTACCTGCTTGCTGGTTACCGGCGCCTAAATTTACTTATGGTTGATAAACGTAAGAGCACAGAGACAAAACAGGCTGAAGCTTGTCGGCGCGTGTAGCAATCCGCAGGCAGTTTACCGGAATGAGTATTTAATTATAAGCGAGCCGGGATACGAAAGCATTAATTTCTGATGTTTTTAAGCAAATCCCTGTATGGGACAAACATGATAAAGCCCACAGTAACAGAAATATAGTAGAAAAATGATTCATTCGCATATAACGATAAAAGCGATATGGATAATCTTTTAATTCTTTAAACAACTTATGATATTCTCCAAATTGTGTTTTATTTTGATTAATAGGATGAATACCGCTTTTCCGCCTTTTTAATTTTAAAAGCGATCGCACACATGCAAATGTTTATATCAAGGTCGATAGTATTGAATGAGGAACTAAATTTCTATTTGTAGTTCTTGATGAATGTATGTGTTTTGAACTGCACATTTCTGAACTTGTTAAAAGCTTGAATCAATCTTGCTATGCTGTGAGGCAGTAGATCAGAAAGTTGTAAAAACCTATTACTATGCACATCTTCAGTCTATTTCAAGTAATGGTTTGATATTTTGGGGAGGTTGCTGATAGGGCATTCACATCTCGGAAAAGAATAATCAGGTGTATTGCTAAACTGGGTGTCTTAGATTAATGTAGACCTTTATTTAAAAACTTGGAGTTAATGTCGTAAGTTCATATGTTAAAGAATGAATGAGAGAGAAAAGAATTTGAATGGTGAGGCTTGGTTCAGTAAGACGATCATCTGTCACCTTTAACATCTTAGAATCTTCGAGTGAAACACGAAGGACCACTTGAATTGAGGTTCAAGACCTAGTTACCCATGTCAGCTACGCTTACAGAGGGATAACACAAATTGAGAATTTTATGAAATAGACTCCAACCTGTAAAAATAATAAATGGGAAGAAGTCGGAGACTATAAATAAAACTAATAGATTCGAGTAGTACCTTATTTAATTCAGGTGTTACAACTAGTGCGACTTTGGAAAAGGCACTATAAAAACCATACACTCGAACAGGTGGAAAGTCGGACACACTAGAGGCTATTATTAAAGTCCAATACAATACTTGATAAATGTTCCACAACAAATTAAATAGTACATACAGTGTTAGATTAACAATAATTATTACACGATTTAGCCTTAGCAAAGTCACTTACGATAAAAAGGTAAATAGGTGAATAGGTGGCAACTATACGTGAACCATAAAGAAAGCTTATGATATAAACGGCAACTCCGCTGCGATTATAATGGCGCCAGAATGGTTTACCGGCAGTGCTGATATATTTCAGAGGTTAATTATTCAATTATTCAATGGTTGCCTGTTTATAATGCAGAAAAAGCTGAATCTGCAGCAAATGAACTTATTAATATAATTGACCAACAAATAGGGAACTGTTCGAGAACTATAAGAAATAGATTCAAAAAAAGGAAAGAATGGATGACTGCAGAGCTCAGTCTAATCATTGAAGATCGCGATAAACTATATCAGCAACTGCTGAAATATCCAACCAATCAAGAAATAAAATCATTATACAAATCTTCCAGAAATAGAGTATCTTCCATGGTACAAAAAACAAAAATGGAGTATTATAAAAATAAAGTAAATCAGGCGGGTAGTGATACAAAAAAGTTATGGGACTCTATAAATGAAATTTGTTCTAAATCAATGAGGCCTAAAAATGAATTAAATAGAATAAAAATGGAAGGAAAAGTTATCGACAATCTAGAAGAAATCGCAAATCTTGTGAATAAACACTACGTCACACAGGGAAAGAAGCTTGCAGAAGAAATCAATACCGATCCTGTATTTATTGCCCCAAAACGCAACCCGCCTTTAAATTCTTTATTTTTACGAGACGTTGACGATAACGAAATAAAAGCAATAATTTCTGAACTGAAACCCATGAAGGCACCAGGAATTGATCACCTGAAGTCTGAAACCATTAAACAGGTGGCTGAAATAATTGCAGCACCACTAGCTGATGTAATCAATAAGTGTATTCAACAGGGAATTTTTCCCGCAGCATTCAAAGAAACAATTGTATTCCCCATATACAAAAGTGGCGACAGAGAAGAAATTATCAACCACAGACCAATCTCAGTTATAACAAACTTTTCAAAGATATTCGAAAAGATATTGAAAAAGCAGTTGGTTTCGTTTCTCGATAAATATGGAATCATTTCAGATAAACAACATGGTTTCAGAAATGGTGTTTCCACCCAAGACGCCATACTGAAATTAACTTCAGAAATGTATTCAGCACTAGACAAAAGCCAGCCTGCCCTCTGTGTTTTCCTTGACTTGTCGAAAGCGTTCGATACAGTCAGTCACAACCTACTTATTGAATCGCTTGACAATTCTGGCATCAGAGGAAAAGCTCTAGACTTGTTCAGAAGCTATCTCTCGAATAGACAGCAAAAAGTTAAACTGAAAAATGTCTATAGCGAATTCGAAACAGTAGAGTATGGAGTTCCGCAAGGAACCGTATTAGGACCAATCCTATTCAATGTTTATTTAAATGATTTATTTGAGGTCAACACCGAAGGCAAAATAATAACGTATGCAGACGATACAGCAATCTTCTACTCAGCTCAAAAATGGAACTCTTTAAAAGAACTCGTAGAAAAATACATTAAGATGATCAAATCATGGTTTCAGAGTCGATTGCTGACCATAAACCCCAGTAAAACGTTGTTTCTTCCACTTTCCACTAATAAGTCTACTTTACCGTCTTTCACTACCCTACAAATTTCTGATGATTTCTCAATAGAGTCCACACTGGAATTCAAGTACCTTGGTGTGATAATTGACAGTCATCTCAAGTGGAATAAACATGTGGGACATGTTATTAAAAAACTATACTTCTTAATTTACAGACTGAAAAACCTCAGATATATTCTAAATAAAACTCAACTGAAAACAGTATATCATGCATGGGTAGAGTCGCATATAACTTATGGCATAGTTGCATGGGGAGCAGTCGGAAAAACCATACTCCATAATTTAATGATAGTTCAGAAAAAACTCATCAAAACCCTATTTTGTAAATCAAGCCAATACTCTTCAGATCTTCTTTACTCTGAAACTGGGATCTTGGACCCAAGACAGTTATTTTTCCTGAACCTGAATGTCGAACAACATAAAACTAAATCCACTTTGATAATAAATGAACACCAATATGATACAAGACTGAAACATACCACTTACTTACCTCCACCAGCTTCGAAATCTATTGGGCAGAAGAATTTTAAATTTTTAGGCCCGAAACTTTACGGCCGCCTTCCCCAACACATCTCAGAATTGAATAATATCAATCAATTCAAAAATAAATTAAAAGGGTATATCAAATCAACTTCGCGATATGACATACATGAACAAATCGAATGCCCCTTCCTAATATAGTAACTATTTCAGTTAAAGAGAAGTGTTATTTTATTCAATGTATATATGATATACTTATTCTTTTCTGAGGTATATTGATTTGTGTGTTTTTCTGTGGATGTTGTTCGTTTGGATGTCTGTGTGTGTGTGTATATTTCTTACTATAAATGATAATGATATTTCAAGAAACTTGTGCTCTCCCCACGTTCTTTTACCTTTCACTTTTTATAATTACCACTAATTCTTATTAATTATTATGTACCTTTTATTTTAGATTAATTACGTATAGTATTTATATTTATTACCCTATATCTTTTCAACCTATTCAAGAATTAAATTTCTTAAAGGTTTACCCATTTTATTGTATGTTTTAGGATAGTTTATGTATTTATCTTGTAACAGATTTTTTGTGCAATAAATCTTATTATTATTATTATTATTAATTAAAGTACTTACAAGTTGACAAACACTAACAACTCACTATTAGAACTATACATGATACTTTGAATTAAAATTGCAGAAATTGTTATATTAATTCCCAAGAAAGGGACACTAAAAGAAAAGAGGAAATATAGAACGTACTCCTCGGTTGATGATGAGCTCATGACTTACTTGGACCGACAGACTTTCGCGGCGGGAAAAGGCTTTAGATGGCTGCTCGCGACCGGTCTAAAATAATGTTGACTTACAGGGTTGGTTTTACTTACTTTTGTAAGAATTTTATTATTCGAAATTCTTACATACTGGGAGGGGGGAAAGAAGAAAAGGAAGTGTCAGTATGGGTAGCAAAACAGAAACTCGAACCTTTCACTCGGTAAGAGGAAGAGGCGCCAGCTTGACGATAGGCCTTATATATTCACCCTCGGCCGTTTTCAAACGGGCAGCACGTACTTTACCATCCTTCCCGGTGAGTAATTCCAATATTCTGCCTAACGGCCAGCTTAAAGGAGGACGATCTTCTGACCGAACAAGAACTAATTGGTTAACAGTGAGGTTCTCATTGGCACGTTGCCATTTAGGACGGTGTTGCAATCGATACAAATAATCCACCGACCATCTGGACCAGAACTCCTCTTGAAGCTTGGTACATATTTTCCAAAAGGAAAGGCGATTTTGAGCGACAGACGAAACATCTTTTTCAGGATAAGCTGTCAGGGGTGCTCCTACTAGGAAATGACCTGGAGTTAGAGGAAGAAGATCATTAGGATCCTCGGATAATGGGAACAAAGGACGACTGTTGAGGATCGCTTCTATTTGCGCTAGGACTGTGGACAGTTCCTCAAAAGTCAGGCATGTATTACCTAAGATTTTGGTGAGATGGGATTTGGCGCTTTTAACAGCCGCCTTCCAGATTCCTCCCCAATGCGGGGAGCGAGGGGGTATAAACCTCCATGATATCTCATTGGAGGCTAAAAACGTACTTATTTTAGCGAAATTTTCAGAAGATTTAAAGAATAGAGATAGTTCTCGAAATTGATTTCGAGCTCCGACGAAATTCGTTCCATTGTCGGAAAAGATCAGTTGAGGATTACCTCTGCGACTTACGAAACGTTTAAGTGCAGCTATAAAGGCATCTGTAGTGAAGTCCGAGACCAGTTCAACGTGAACTGCCTTAGTGACCATACAAATGAATATTGCGATATATGATTTGAGAATCGGAGCCTTTCTCAATCGAGATGATCTAGTTAATATAGGTCCGGCAAAATCGACGCCGGTTCTAGTAAAAGGCCTACATTGTTGTACCCTGTCAATAGGCAAAGGTGCCATAATCTGTGATGCGAATTGAGCATTGAATCGAAAACATGTGGGGCACTTTTTTAGGTTTTTAATTTTTCTTGTACCGTTCAGTGGCCAGTACTTTTGTCTAAGATTGCCTAGCACATTTTGCGTGCCGGCATGACCCAACCGTCTATGTTCTAATTGTATGATTAAATTAACAACATGATTATCAGCAGGCAATAAAATAGGAAATTTTTTGTCGAACGGTAGGTCGGAAAATTCTAACCGTCCGCCTACGCGGAGCAGTCCATGGTTGTCTAAGAAAATATTTAAAGGGACAAGTTTTTTATCTGTAACAGGTTTCTTTGACTTTAGGAGACTAATTTCAATGGCAAAATGAGTGCTTTGTATTTGTTTGATTATGAAATCGTGGGCGGCTACCAGCTCTTCAACTGACAGTAGTGTGGAGGTTTCGACAGATCTTTTAAGTTTGTTAGAAAACCTGAGAATAAAGGCGACTGATCTTTGTAAAGATCTAAAATTGGAAAATCTAGAAAAATAAGAAACCCAAAAACTGGGTTCACCTGAAGTCACAGCTAAATTTACCTTTTTACACTCTGGTAAATTATCAACTAATTGAAATGTATCAATAGAATCGAAATCCTTTCCTTCACATAGGAAAGGCGGTCCATCCAACCACAATAAACGGCAATCGGCAGAAAATATACCTCTAGACAGAAGGTCTGCAGGGTTCAGTTTGGATCTAATGTGTCTCCACGTGAAACCTTTGCTGTACTCCTGAATAGTGAGGACGCGTTTGGCTACAAAGGGAGACAAATTACCCGCTCTGTGCTTGACCCAGCTAAGCGACACGAGAGAGTCGGACCATAGATTGATAGAATCTAGGGAAACGGATTTGCAAAGAATTTGAGAAAGCCTAAACGCAAGTTTGGCTAAAAGTTCCATCGCACAGAGTTCCAGCTTCGGAATAGTGAGTTTATTCTTAAGTGGGTTTACTCGTGATTTGGCGGCAATCAGTCGAGAAGAAAAACTATTGTCCGCATATGACGTAACAATATAAACACATCCGCCATAAGCTAGTTGTGAAGCATCACAAAAGCAGTGCATTGAAATTGATAAGATCTCTTTGTCTGTGAACAAATATCGAGGAATAGATAGATTAGAAATTTCTGCTAGGACTGAAAGAAACTTTTTCCAGCTAGAAATAATATTAGGTTCAGTAATAGGCGCGTCCCAGGAAATTTGGGACTGCCAAAGAGTTTGCATTATTAGTTTGCCAGAAACAAGGGGTTGACAATACCTAAAGGGTCAAACACACTAGAAATAATAGAAAGAATCTTGCGTTTGGTTAGAGTTTTAATACTTTGCACATGAGACGTGCTGACAAGAAGACAATCAGAAACAGGGTTCCATCTGAGTCCTAGTACTTTGCTAGGCGCTTCGTCAAGATTTAAATCAAGATCACTATTATGGTTTGAAGCGATTGTACTTAAAAAGTCTGAGGAATTGGATTGCCACTTATGCAGTTGGAATCCATGTTTTCCCAATGCAGTATTTAATTCTGTGAAAATACCTGCTAAATCACTATGGAAATTATTACCAGTAAGTATATCATCCATATAAGTTTGATACAAGAGAGCATGCTGTGCTCTTGGAAATTGATTACTGTTAAGCGCGATATCTTTTAAAACCCTCGTGGCTAAATATGGCGCGCAATTTTGACCAAAACTGAGGCTGGAAAGCTGAATACACTTAAAGTTTTCGGACGGGTCGTCCCTCCAAAGAATGTTTTGAAAGTGTCTTTGTGATGGATTGATGTCAATGAACCGGTACATCATCTTGATGTCGGCACAAATTACGAATTTAAAACTACGGAATCTACAAAGGATATCAAACAGATTGTCCTGTACCTGGTATCCCTTAGAAGTAAGGTCATTCAATGAAAGCCCAGAGTCGGTTCGAGCGGAAAAATCCATGACAACGCGAGTTTTAGTGGTTGCTGCGCCCTCGCGAAGCACGGCCCTATGAGGAACGAAATAGTTAAATTGAGAAAATTGATGATTATAAAGTAAAAATGGAACAATTCGAGCATGATTCAGAGATAGATACTCGTTGATCACGGCTTTATAGTCAATGAAAAAGTTAGGATTGGAATCAAATTTCTTCTCTAAATTCAGAAATCGTTGGCGAGCCATGCAATATGACTGGCCTAGTTTTTTATCGCTATTTTCATAAAAAGGCATGTCGACCTGATATCGACCCGATAGAAGTACAACAGTAGTATTTTTAAATGTTTTCTCGACGAATTGCTCGTCAGAACATTTCCTCTTTAGATCAGGGACTTCTTCGAGCTCCCAGAATCTTTCAAGAGAACGGTGTAGATCAGCATCAATGTTTTCTTGCTCATCGCAAATGTTTAAAAATGTAGAAACGAAGTTATTATAACGAGTGTATAAATGTACAGATTTTCGCGGGACAGGACCGGCGACAACATGACCTAACTTGGTATCAACGAGTGTGGGCAAGTTTGGTCCTAAATTTATTATCGAAGATTTAAGTAAATTGAAATAGAGATCGGCTCCAATTAATAAATCAACAGAGTCGCTTTTGAAGAAGCTTGGATCAGCAAGTTGAATTGTTACTTGATCCGGTAATGTAAAAGCCCCAGGCGGGATAGAAAATTGAGGAAGATTATTGGTAATCTTATCAATAACTGAACAAGAAAGGTTAAAAGTCTCCATGGGAGAAACGAGAGATTTGAAGCGGATATTGATAATTTCGGCACTATTGGTACAAATATTATTGCCTAATCCAGAAATGTTTAAAGTTTGCCGTTTGCTTGGCAAGTTAAGAGTTTGCGCAAATGAGCGACTCACGAGACTCACTTGGCTAGCTGAGTCGAGTAGGGCTCGACCAACCACCCAACAATCATTAGGACATTCTATATTCACTAATGCCGTTGGTAAAAGAACAATATTATTTGCCGCGGACATGGCGGCCAATGAAGTTTGAGAAGAACTAGCGATATTTACATTATTTACACTATTTGCATTTGCAGGGTTATTGTTATTAACCGGAGGGTTGCTAGAGTTAGAAGAATTTATACAGTGAGAAGAGGTTTGGACATTCCTGAAAGAGTTAGTGTGAAAGAGAACAGATATATTAAAAAAGCTTATTTAAAAAACACCCGTTATGTTGTATCTAGGTATATTGTTTTAGTTTATTAAGTGTCAGAGAAAATAAAAGTCTGTCAAAAGCCGATAATTTTAATTTTGGTTCTTCGAGCGAGGATATTAATTAGTCATTTATAGGTAACAGTCACAATTTTGGTTCTTCGAGCGAGGATATTAATTAGTCATTTATAGGTAACAGTCACAATTTTGGTCCTTCAGCCTAGCAGAGCAGCCCTGAGGAAAAGAGCTCAGAGAGAGAGAGAGAGAGAGAGAGTGAACAATATCCTTGTAGAAAGACAGCATGGATAAGACCACATTCTTCGAACCATTGAGACGAAGCAATCGTCTTCGACAGAAGGGAACGGGAGCAGTGATGCCGAGGACATTCTCCACTGCTAAGCCATCAACCTTCAAGACGCAAGCGGAAGTAGCAATGGAAGGCGTTCAGAGAATGGAAACACCAGCTACAAGGTCAGAGACATTGGAATATAGAGAGATCCTACGAGAAAAGGAACCAAATGCAGAGATGTTGACGACAATCCCCACTGCAGAGACATCGGCTACCTTGACGAAAAACAATCTAAGGAAATCCATATCTTCAACAAAAAGCAGAACTAGTACTGCTTCCAAAATAAGACTGACAGAAATGCAGTATGCTATAAGAAAAAAGGAATTGGAACAAGAACAGGAGTTATTAGATCTACAATTTGCATTAAACATTGCAAAGTTGGAAGATGATAAAATGTCAGAAATATCTGGATCTAGGGTTTGGTCGGTATGTGAGTCAGAGAAACCAAATGTGAAAAATTGGTTGGATCATGGTGGAAGCCCTTGGGATCCGTCCAGAAAGGCAAAGAAATGCCGCAGCGGTATGTACATTCACACACTAGTATACCTAATTTGCTTCCAACTACCAATCCTCCATTAGAAACAGTATCTCCGCTAATAACTAAATTATTAACTAGACAATATCTACCGAAAGATTTACCGTACTTTGACGGTAATCCTATAGATTGGCCAAGTTTTTTACAACAATATAGAAGTTCTAATGAAATTTGTCAGTTCAGTAATGAGGAAAACCTATGTAGACTGCAAAAATGCTTAAAAGGAAATGCCAAGAAGGTATGTCAGTCGTTGTTGATTATACCCCATAATGTTGAAAAGGTTATTGATTTATTGCAGTCTAGATACGGCAGACCTGAACAAATAATTTCATTACTACTTACCAATTTGAAACAATTGACCAATCTAAAGACGGAACAAATTGATCAAATTATAGATTTTGCTGATGAAGTAAACAACTTTGTAGCCACAGTGCAATCGCTAAATGAGGAAGATTACCTTCATAATCCATTACTGCTAAATGAATTACTCAATAAACTTCCGATTTCATATAAAATTCAATGGATTGAGCATGTCTCAAAAGTTAGTCATAAATTCAAAATTTTGGAGTTTGCTCACTGGCTTGTCAGAAAATCCGCTGTTTTGTGTCAAGTTCAGAATAGCAAAACACCTGATTTTGATAAGCTAGAAAAAAGAAGTAACCCTAAAAGTAACTCTAAAAATGTCAGATACGGAACTACTCTCATAACCAAAGATAAGGGAAATGTCAAAACATGTATTTGTGGTTGTCAGATAAATCATCAATTAATTACTTGTCCTACATTTAATGCTCTTTCAGTGAATGAGAGGTGGAATCTTGTCACAGCAAATAGGATTTGTTTTTCCTGTTTGAATCCCTTTCACAATGTTAAATCATGTCGCAAGAAACGTCCATGCGGTATAAAAAATTGCCAGAAATTTCATCATGTTTTACTTCATAAACACGATGCAAATATTGTCGAACAAGCAGGTGAATCAGAGAACAATTCATCAGAATTGAATAAGTCTGTGGTAACAAAAGGTGAGTCCTCTGCAACCAATTGTCACATATCAGATAACAAATGTGTTCTTTTGAAAATTATTCCAGTTGTAGTGCAGCATGGATCAATTAAACTGGAAACTTATGCTTTGTTAGATGATGCTTCTACTATCAGTTTAATAGACACAGATCTTAGTGTACAACTTAAACTTTCCGGTCCAAATCAACCGCTATCTATACAGTGGACAAATAATGACTTCACTCAAGAAGAGAGTGATTCGGAAGTTGTTAGTTTTACAATAAGAGGAATTAATGCAAAGCGAGATTTTCAGTTGAGGCATGTTCGCACTATAAAACTTTCGTTACCGTTTCAAACAGTAGATGCTGAAGCATTGAAACAGAAATACCCTTATATTAATGAAAATGTTATTTCTATGACAAATGCACAACCAAAAATCATTATTGGGCAAGATAACTGGCCACTTTTAGTAAATAGGAAATTAATAGCAGGTCCTTGGAAGGGTCCAGCAGTAAGCAAAACGTTACTTGGTTGGGTTGTTCATGGTAATTTACTCGATACTTACAAAAACACACAGTATGTAATTTACTTACACATATCAGACAAAAATGATCATACTGACATTATACGAGACATCAAAGACGATTTAGATATCCTACATGGTTCAGTTAAAGAAATGTGGAAATTAGATGAGGTCCCGGGACGAAGAAATAAATCCATTTCCCCCGAAGACAGACGCGCCGAGTCTATCCTTAACGAAACTATGAGACGAGTGGGTGATAGATATGAGACAGGACTTTTATGGAAGAATCCTAATATTATTTTACCTGAAAGTAGGGAAAACGCATTTCGACGACTACTATCTACCGAAAGAAAAATGGACAGAGACGAAAAGTATGGTAAAATTTATGTTGAAAAATTTTTAGAGTTGGAAGAAAAAGGGTATATACGTAAGTTATCGCCTGAGGAAACCCAACAGAAGTCGGATCGAATGTGGTATTTGCCACATTTTGGGACTGTGAACCCCAACAAACCACAGAAGTTGAGAATTGTGTTTGATGCAGCAGCTAAAAGCCATCATGTTAGCTTGAACGATAACTTACTCACTGGTCCTGATTTATACAATTCTTTATTTAATATTTTGTTAAATTTTAGAATTAAAAAATATGCCTTTACTGCCGATATACGCGAGATGTTATTGCAAGTTCGTGTTAGATCTGAAGACTGTTGTGCACAAAGATTATTATGGAGAGGAATGGATCGCGATAGAGAACCCGACACTTATGAAATTGGTGTTGTATTTTTTGGTTCCAGTTGTGGACCATGTCTTGCGCAAGAAGCAAAAAACCGCAATGCTTTGGATTTTCAGAAACAATTTCCTGAAGCGGTCAAGTGTATAGTTGAACAGCACTATATGGACGACTATTTGGGAGGGGCAGACAGTCTATCTGAAGCTATCCAAATTGTTAACGATATCATTTATGTACACCAACAAGGTGGATTTGTTATATGTAATTGGATATCAAATTCTCCAGATATTTTAGCTTCTATTCTCCCTGATTTAGTAGCAAATGGCATAAAAACTTTAAAAGGAGAGGTAACCACTGCTTCAGAAAAAATCCTGGGAGTTTATTGGGATCCAGAGAAGGACTCAAGATCTATGGAGAACCCATATTGGTTGGGATGAAGAAATTCCAGAAAATATTTACGGTGAATGGGAGAATTGGATAAGAGATCTTAAACAAATGTACAAATTTCAAATTCATCGCAAATACTTTACGTTGGACTACGACGAAAATGATGTGCAATTACACATATTTTGTGATGCATCCGAAAGATCTTATTGTGCTGTAGCATATTTGAGAGTACAAACTGATCAAGAAGTACAAATAAGTTTCGTTTGTGCTAAAACGCGAGTAGCACCTGTAAAACCGATATCTATACCTCGTCTGGAACTGCAAGATGCGTTAGTGGCCGCCAAACTTGGTAAACTTTTGAAAGACAGTCTAAATCTTAAAATATCAACCTTTACCTACTGGAGCGACTCATATACAGTTCTTCATTGGCTTCGTTCTGAAGCAAGACGCTTTAGAGTTTTTGTATCACAACGAATTGGTGAGATACAAGAATTGACCGATGTATCCGAATGGCGGTATGTTCCTTCGAAACAGAATGTAGCGGATGAAGCAACTAAACGAGTTAATGCAACAATTATGCATGAGAATTCGAGATGGATCAAGGGACCGACATTTTTGTATTCTCCGTCACAAGAATGGCCTGTTCAACGAAGGGATCACCGAATAGATCGGGACGTACTCGAAATTAGACGAGTAGAAGACAATGTTGTACTTTTGATTACATCTCACAACAATTTAGACGGAGCACTGCCTCAACCTACAAGATTTTCCAAATGGAATAGATTACTGCGATCCACCGCTTATATTCTAAGATTTATCAGAATATTACGTGAAAAAAGAAAAATTCCAGAGGTACTACAGGTTGACGAATTGAGTAGGGCTGAAAGGCTACTTTTACAAAAAGCCCAATTGGAGTTGTTTCCGAATGAACTCAAATTATTAAAAAATGGTAAGCCAATACCCCCTTCTTCGAAATTGTTCACCTTAACACCAGTTTATTCAGACGAAGATGGTCTTATTAAGCTTGGTGGTAGACTCGACAATTCTTCTCTTGACATATTAACAACAAAACCAGTTATTTTAGACCCTTCACATATCATTACCAAATTACTTATACATAACTATCATGAACAATTTTGCCACTTAGGACAAGAAACTGTTATAAATAGTATCAGACAAAAGTATTGGATATTTAAATTAAGACAAACAGTCAAAAATATGAAAAGAAATTGTCAATATTGTAAAGTTAAAAAAGGTAAACCTAACGTTCCTTTAATGGGACAACTTCCTTCATGTAGGGTAGAACCCACTATCAGACCCTTTATTAAAACCGGTGTGGATTACTTTGGACCTATAGAAGTTAAAGTGAAAAGATCTCACGAAAAGAGATACGGTGTAATTTTTTCATGTATGGCTACTAGAGCTATTCATTTAGAACTTGCTTATGATTTAAGTACTAATGAATTTATAAATGTTCTAAGACAATTTGGTTGCAGAAGAGGCTTTCCTCAAGAAATTTGCTGTGACAATGGTTCTAATTTTCATGGTGCTGATAGAGAATTAGCCCTAGAATTTGAAAAGTTAAACAAAAATGAAATTATAACATTTTGTTCTATGAAAAAAATAAATTTCTTGTTTAACCCAGCTATGGCTCCAAATATGGGAGGTAGTTGGGAGCGATTAATACAGTGTGTGAAAAAGGTACTACGTGAAATTTTAAAAAGCAAATACCCTACCGACAACGTATTACGTACTTTACTAGTAGAGTGCGAAAACATCGTGAATTCGAGACCTCTGACTCACGTATCAACAGATCATTTGGATCCAGAGGCTCTCACCCCAAATCACTTTCTTATTGGACCTTCCTATGAAGCCGTTCCTTATACATTTACTGAGGAAGCTGATCTACATCTCATGTCATCCTGGCGAGCAGCACAAAGATTAGCCGATTATTTTTGGAAGAGATGGATACACGAATACGTACCATCTTTGATACGTCGTTCGAAATGGTATACCAACAACAAACCGATAAAAATTGGTGACTTTGTAGTATTGGTTGATCCCAATGGAACTCGGAATAATTGGCAAAAGGGCAAGGTGTCGCAAGTTTATCCAGCGAAAGATGGCAAAATCCGAGTAGTTGATGTGAAAACCAGTACACATACGTTATTAAAGAGACCCGTATCCAAGCTTATCGTATTAGATGTGGAATAATTGGCTTCTACAAATAGCCAATTACTGGGGGAAGATTTGTGAAAGAGAACAGATATATTAAAAAAGCTTATTTAAAAAACACCCGTTATGTTGTATCTAGGTATATTGTTTTAGTTTATTAAGTGTCAGAGAAAATAAAAGTCTGTCAAAAGCCGATAATTTTAATTTTGGTTCTTCGAGCGAGGATATTAATTAGTCATTTATAGGTAACGGTCACAGTTAGAACTATTTTGCCTAACTTGATTATCGAAATGTAGAAGAGAATGATGTGACTTGTTACATGAAGAACATCTCTTTAATGATTTGCATTCAGAGAAACTATGATTTACATTAAGACAATTTAAACAGCATCTTTTCGATTTAGCCATTTGATACCTATCACGAGGTGTGAGAGAAATAAATTTGGGGCATCCATAAATAGAATGACTCCGCTCATTGCAACAGAAACAATTTAGTTTGTTAGAACTGGTACGAGAGTGATTAGAGTTAGTGTTAGCAGGCTGCGTAACACTGGATACAAGTGAAACTTTATTTTTTCTAATAAAAGATTCCTTATACTGAGACTTCGCGTGGTTTGGGTCGAAAAGATTTAAATTTTCTAGAACGGACTGGCGTTTTTTGAGGAATTCGAAAAACTCCTCAGTATTGGGAATTGACCTCGATTTTCTTTCATTGTCGAATTCTCTACGTGAATTGAAATCGAGCTTTTGCTCCAGCAAAAAAACTATGAGAGATTCAAAATTTTCCTTGTCAGTCAGAGCAAGATTACTAATAAGTTCAAAGGTCTTTTGAGATGATATGTAGAATTCTTTTAAATCCGCCGCGTTTCCTTTCGCAAGTGACCTTTGCCCTACTAAAGTTTGATACAGAGTATTTATTAACTTATACTTATCGTCATATGCCTCTTTTAATATTTTAAGCGCCACATCAAGATTTTGGTTCGTAAGGCTCAAGGAATCCACTAACTGTAACGGCTCATCACGAAGGAGAGACTTTAAATAATAGAACTTCTCTCCTTCAGATTTTAATTTGGAATTGTTTAAAACTACAGCAGAAAATAAATCAAAAAAAGATGCCCAGTCTTGTGCTAAACCAGTGAACGGCTTTATATTTATTTTAGGCAGAACTACGTTAGAAAGGTCATTGTTCATTGAAGAATTCTTTTTCTGAGCAAGTGAAGTTAACTTAGCTATAGCGACTTCAACTCGGTCCGCAACTACGTCCTCGATTATACCGTCAGAGGATAAAATATCTTCCTCGATTGCTGTAAGAGCAGAAATATCTAATTGTACTTTTTGATAATTATCATAATGAGAAGTTATGTTTCCTAACTTTACGTTAATGAGATAAATTTCTTCATCCCCGCTAAGGTCCTTAATGAACCTTTCAATACGGGCTAACTGGATTTTGCATCCGCGCCGCTTATTTCTCAAAGATGCAAGGGCCATTGTCAATGGATTCAATAAGCCACGAGCGAAATCAAATTTTCAAAGTAAAAATTTTAATAAGTAAAACATTTTTTACAGTGTAGAAGTAGAATATTTCACATGAAAAATATTTAAACAGAGTAATCGAACATTGTTATTTTTTCAATATACAATATTATATCAGAACGAATTGAATAAGCGATGAAATGAGTACCTAGAATATGTTTATATTTTTAACTATAAACACAACTATTTCTTAAAGAATAGAATATGAACATCAACGTATGAGAGCGCACTAATATGAGAAAAAGTGCAGTTAATTATTTTATAAATCAGCTGAAATATAAATTTACCGATCAGATACTTCTTACAAATAACAAAGTATTGTAAAACAGTTAATAACAAGAAGATATGGCAAATTCAACCATAAGCATGAGGCAATGACCTTCATACGGTCCAAAGTTGAGCGAAAGATACAATTAAAAGCTATAAAAATAATGTTACAAAATTCGAAAAACATTTACCAACCTAACTCTCCTTTTTATATCAAAAATAAAATGGGAATGGCTTATAAATTGCGAAAGACAACAGTTAATCAATAATATACATAAATTATTTTATTAACTTCACCAAATATGTTGAATACACCCTCTCTATTGAAAGAAAGTGTCGTTGAATAATTGTTGAAACTTGTAGATACCAGTTCCATTCGGTAAAATTCCAGTAAAAACATCGCAACACGTAAAAAAGTGTCTACAGCCGGGGTAGAATTATGCGCGGTTGCCACCTATTTTACAGTCTCGTCGAACACTAGGATTTTTGAAATAATAAAGTTCGTCAATCACTTTAAGTTTTTGTTTTAACAAGTTAAACGTTATTCCCGATCATGGTTACTACCGGGGAAGAAAGATAAATGCGAAAACGTGAGAACAATTCTGAGATTTTCGTATTATTACGAATGAAAGAATGAGTATGGATATGTCAAATTGACAACTAGATCCGGCTCGAAGGACCAATAAATGTTAAAGAATGAATGAGAGAGAAAAGAATTTGAATGGTGAGGCTTGGTTCAGTAAGACGATCATCTGTCACCTTTAACAACTTAGAATCTTCGAGTGAAACACGAAGGACCACTTGAATTGAGTTTCAAGACCTAGTTACCCATGTCAGCTACGCTTACAGATATAAGCTTATAAGCTTATGATATAAACGGCAACTCCGCTGCGATTATAATGGCGCCAGAAAGGTTTACCGGCAGTGCTGATATATTTCAGAGGTTAATTATTCAATTAAAGTACTTACAAGTTGACAAACACTAACAACTCACTATTAGAACTATACATGATACTTTGAATTAAAATTGCAGAAATTGTTATATTAATTCCCAAGAAAGGGACACTAAAAGAAAAGAGGAAACATAGAACGTACTCCTCCGTTGATGATGAGCTCATGACTTACTTGGACCGACAGACTTTCGCGGCGGGAAAAGGCTTTAGATGGCTGCTCGCGACCGGTCTAAAATAATGTTGACTTACAGGGTCGGTTTTACTTACTTTTGTAAGAATTTTATTATTCGAAATTCTTACATCATATATGTATAATCTGGCAATGTTTGATCAATGCAATGGAAATCTGTTTATGAGAAACATAGTTACATACAACAACTTTACAAGGTCAGCAAATGAGGTAAGTTCTCATAGAACAGGGTTTTTAAGAGAAGAGCTGAATTGAGAGCTGTAAAAATATATGATAAGCTGTCCATTGAAATTTGGAATATTAATAGCATATATTTGTTTGGAAAGAAATTGTATTTTATTTTGCAGTGCTATTATTTCTTTGACAAATATTTTAATGTGTAGTTCTATACCATGGACTCGTAACTTCTTTTTTTTTATTTATTATATTATATGGATGAATTTGATATATTTTTCAATGAATCAAATAAATGAATTTTATTATTATTATTATGGTCCCCAATTCTTTCAGTTTTTTTGTTTAGGTAATATTTAGTGTTTTCTCATTATTCTATTTTATATCTACACAATAGGGCAAGTCCACGTGACGTCACGCCCGGATAAATCTGAAGTTGAAACAAGCGTTCTATGCTATTTCTCTATGTTCTAAGCACAACACGTGGTTCTTATAGTTATTTTGATTGTGTTTGAGTTAATTTAATTTTGAGTTGGTGCTTTCTTCAACACTGTTTTAATTACTTAGGTATTTTAAAAGCTATATCTGTAGTTTATAATAGAAAGGATCATTAAAACACTACAAAACAACAAAAATACAAATCTAATGAAATAATTGTTTGTTTTTCCTGCGGGCGACTGTCAACGGTCGGTCAGTTGGTGGACATGCCCTATTCTAATTCTAATGCATGAAAATGGTTCAACTATTAATAACAATAATAAATAAATAATTACCAAAGCTATCCACTCTTTTTCCCAAATTTGTTTTAGATTATCTCTTTGAAACACTTTTAGACATTCTGCATATAAATCTTCACATTGTGAAGCCAATTTGGCCACAATCAAATCTTTCATATTATCTAAAACAAAAAAAATTATCTTGATATAACAAATATTTTGAATAAATTTCAATAAAATCTTACCATGGATGGCTTTATGAACAAATATTTGCTGTGCTTGTGCCAACATCAATTGTGATAAAGCTCCTAAGGTATCAGGATTCAAATCCGGAGTAGGATCTTGTTGCAAAGCAAGCATTACAGTAGATTTCAAGTAGCTGAGTATGCCTGAAGATTGCTGAAAAATAAATAAACATTAGAAATTATCAGATACAAATTTTTTCCTTGCTTATTAATACTATAACTTACTTGTAACAGTTTAGCAGCCAATTTAAGTCCTTCATCACTTTCAACGCTTTGAGTTGCAGCCACACTACTTTGAAGTGCAGCAATGTTAAAAAGAACACAAACTTTCTCGAAACTTAATGAAGGAATAGCTGAAATGTAAATGTGTTATTTTTTTTTTAATAAAAGCGTTACTCTATATACTTAAACTCATTCGGGATCCAAAAAGATTTCCTTTATCGAAAGCATCTTTCCATTTAAAAGGAACTTGTAATTCTTGAGGCGGTATTTTACTTTCAAGAGCGACTATTTGATCATAATATCTATAAAAGAATAAATCAGTTTAACTTTGAATGTTTAGGCGACAGTATTTCCGTTGAACTAAGGATGATGAATCATACCCATAAATAATCTCCAATGAACTTTCATATTTTTCAAAAGCTTTCCAGATAGCATTACTCCTTTGTTTGGAAAAATCATTTATAGCTTCTGAGCAATCTTCAGGTTTATCTGCAGTACTATACCGTGATTGAATTAAATTTTTCAGAGGTGTTATTAAATCAACATCACTTGGTTTTTTTAAAGGAACTGACAACAATTCGGCCATAACTTTAACGTTTTAAGAAATACTACACAAAATTTATTCTTCTAACAGCTAAAATTAAATGATGTAGTTAATCTATTTAACGTAAAAAGATATAATTAATACACTATAAAAATCTCAAATTGTAGTCTTTGCTATGAACCAACTGACAAATAAATTAATAATAATTAATGCCAATGTCACTTTTCATTTTTCAAGGACAAACTCAGTGGCAGTGATCTTCTTTTAGTTTATTGGCCTCCACCCCTTGATTATTTAGCCAGCGCGGGTAAGGTAGCTTATAGTTTGGGAATGTTCTCTGAAAAACGTCTGAAATTTCTCTTGAAAACGCGCTAGTTCTACTTTTACATTTTGTATACTAATTCTGTTTCATAAGCGCTGTGTCACACGATGAAATTAGCAGCAAACTGAGTTGATCAAACCATCAAACTGGTGACGTCATTGCGAATTTGATGCCCGACTTAGCCCGTCCATTGTTAAAGAAATATATATATATATTGATTAAAGAAATAAATATATATATATATATATATATATATATATATATATATATATATATATATGTATCGCTGTTAAGCTGTCGCCTCCACTGTATACATAAGGCGACCTGCCCTCCATGTTACCCCTTAGTTAAAATTTCATTATGAGGGTATATTTACAATTAGGGGGAAGTTTAAACATCGTTTCTCAAAAGAGGGGTATCATTTAAGAGAAAAAAAAGTATATATATAACGATACATATTATGCATATTGAAAATACAAAACCGCCTCCTTATTGCCATATATATAAAGGCATCCGTGCGTTTAACTTGCCTCCAGCACTGTTGTCACTTTTGCAGTGTTAATACTTTAACATTCGGGGTACGGGTGTATATGAGCTGCAACTACGACCTAGTGCTCAATTTCATTAGTTCATTAGATCTAAAATTCAGCGTAATTAAATGCTGAATTTTAGATCTTAAGAGAGGAATTGTCTTTTTGATGTTGTTTTTCTTTATAAATTCTTTCATTATTTTCCCAGATGGATATGAATTTTTCTTAATTCTTTTTTTATAAGCTGAATTTCTATTTCTGCCAACCTAAAATAAACAAAAGAGGTTTTCGACTCTTAACCAATTACTTTGATCGTCCTACTAATGTACCCGACAAGATGCTTTTCATTTGGTATTGGGGATGTTCACACAGAATTTTCAATATGAAGGTCTGCACCTGTCAATTTTTTATTAATAAAATTTATATGTCGATAAGTATAAATTTTAGATATAGGGTACCCAAAGTGACATTGAAATTTCATGTAGAATCCGCAAGGTTAATAATATACAGGGTGTTACATTTAAAATAACAAAGTTGTCGCTCACTTTTGATATAACCGGAAGTGACATGTATGTCAAAAAAATTTCCATAAACTCGCCATAATTTGTTCTCCATCTATGCCAATTATTGTGGGAGTCGTGTGAGTAGTCTCCAATATACAGATAGTGTAAGCTCGACGTGATCAGCCTGTATACTTATTCTGTTGTATTTATTGAAAAATCTGGAATTGCATTATTGATAAAACATCTGTTCGGACAAGTAATGCGGTTAATTAGTAAAAATAGACATAAAACATCTTAAAATGTAAAATTATTTAAAAATAATATTTAAATAAAAAAGGTGCTGGTCTTCCGAAACATAGGAAAACAATCATAGCTGATTTTTAATCAGGTAATTCCATCATGTATAACTATATAGAATTGAATAATAACGACAGTTCGATGGAATTATATTACTCAATCATTATGTCAAATTAGACAATTTATAAATTGACTTGTCAGTGTATTAGTAAGTGAGTATACTGTTAGTTGGTTTCCGAGTTATTTAGTGTGTAACATTCTTATATCTAGTTTTGTTAAAGTAATGTATAATAATCTTCGTAATCCCATACTGTTATTTTGATTTATCGGTATTCAGATGACAATTGAAAAGTTAATGTTAACAGCTTCCGTCCGTTAAGATTTTTTAACGGCCGGCGTCCGTTAAGAAATCACTTCTGCACATGATTCTCCCAATATTTCTAAAGAAATTTGATTTTGTTCCTCAATTCCTTCAATTTCATCCATGGTCGTTGTTAAAGTGAACTCGCGAACATAAAAAACTGACTTTTATAATATTGTTGTGATATTATTAAGCTGACACGTTGTTGGGATTTTTCTGTAGAATTAAGAGGTACGTGGTTTGTTCTTTCCTCGAAATCAAAAGTAATCTTTCAGCGAGATTACGAAAAGTCTTGAACGACACACGGCCGATTCGCAAATAACTGATTCGGTTGTTATAATCCTCGGCTGCGCCTCGTATTACAATATTCAACCTCATCCGTTATTTGCTACATATCGGCCTTGTAACGTTAATAACTATAATCAGATTTAGATATGTCAGGTATACAGCCAAAAGTTTCAAAATTATCGGCTGGCGCTATAGAAAATCTCCCACTTAACAAGTCAAAAGGTAAATATTTGAATAATAATGACAGTTCGATGGATGAAGATCACTCAATCGTTGCATAAAATTTGACATTTTACTTGTCACTTTGAATATTGTTCATTTGAAATATCTTTTGTATTTATTGAACAAACATATATATAGTAAATTTTATACCCATTTAGAATAAGACCATCCTTATTTATTATTAATAAATCGGTTGAAACAAAAAATTACCAACAAAAATGAACGTCGTAACTAATTTATTAGATGTCACGTTTTTGAAGTTACGTCAAATTTTGATTTCATGTTAATGTCATAACGCAAAATAAGATATAAAAATGCGATATTCTGATGAATCCAAAAAACTTATGCTTAATGTAGTAAACTATTTTCAAAACGATTTAGGTTCTCGATTTAAGGCAATTCAAAAAGCGTCCGAAGCACTAAAAGTTCCAGAAAGCACATTATATAATCTTGAAAAACCAAACAGAGCTACAGATTTCGAATTTAGAAGAAATATGTCTGCAAGCGTTTCCCGGAGCAAAACCCGAATTACAAAAAATACCCTGCATTGTTTGAGGGAAGTAATTTATAAAATGTATGCGCGAAAGGATAAAATCACAGTAGAAACTATTTTACGGCAATTTATCGAAGAGTCTCCAGAAACTAAGATTTCCAAAGGTTCGTTATATTTGGGAATTAAAAAAATGGGTTTTCATTTCAAAAAACAGGAAGGAAGAAAACATTTATTGGAAATGCCTGCAGTCAGATTAAAAAGAATATTATTTTTGAACAAATACCATGCTGCTAAAAGCGAAAAGCTCTTTACACCTGTTTTTCTGGATGAGACATGGGTTTTTAGTAAAAGCGGGGACAGAAGAATGTGGCTAAACACAGTGATTTAAAAATAACTGGAAGTGGGAAACGATATGTAATTGTTCATGCCGGTAATAAAAAAGGTTTTGTGGCAAATGCATCGCTTATTTTTAAATGCAATAAAAAAACAGGCGATTACCATGATAACATGAACACCGAAAATTTTGAAAATTGGTTTAAACAGCAACTAATTGTAAACTTGGAAGAAGCATCGTTAATTATAATGGATAACGCAACGTATCACAGTCGCCTGGATGAAGAAATCCCAAGAAAAAGTTGGAGTAAAACACGCATGTTAGAATGGCTCAAAAAAAAGAATATTCCTCTTCCAGATCACATTTTAAAGGATGCTGTTTGGAATATAATTGAAAAGCAAGTTTTGCCAGAAAAAAATTATCATTTAGACAAATACGTTGCCGAGCATGGTCATTGTGTTCTCAGGCTACCACCCTATCATTGCCATTTTAATGCCATCGAAATAGTATGGTCAGAAACTAAAAGGCATTATGACCAAGCTATTACGAAAACTGCAAGGTCACCTACTGAAGTCTTAAAAGTATGGAATGACGTTGTAAAAAATGTACCGGAGCAACACTGGCAGAATTACATAAATCATACAGAGAAAATTATTTCTGAAGCATGGGAAGTAGAAAACAAACTGGACCTACTAAACATCGAACCTATGGTGATCTCTGTATCCAATGAATCCGATGATGAACTATCACTTTCCGAAAGTTATTCTGATTTAGAAACTAATTAAACTTTGCCTTGAAGATCACGTTGTCATTTTTTTTTAAATCTAGAATTTGTACTTAATCGAACTCTGAATTGCCATATTTTTTTAAGAAAACTATGTATCTAGTTAATAAAACAATGTTTTTAAAATTAGTGCGCTTCTTTTATATTCTTTTATTATGTCAACATCTTTAGTATTTTATGAATTTCATAAAATTAATTTGTATTATTACAAACCGCCACTGATAATATGAAATTTCAAGTCACTACGCCAATGCAATAAGAAATATGTCAAGCATTTGACATGACAAAGGTCATAACCTAATTTTTTTCATGCGGGTTCAGATGGTTCAAGAAGCCGCATACGTTAAGTTACTAAAACGGCTGGTACCTCTAAATAGGTATTAATTTTACTATAGTTGTGGATAAAGTGTAGTATTCAACACGCATAATGGCTATTGCCCACTCAGATGTTACAACACTCGACTGCGCGTTGCATTTTCATCTTTGTGGGTAATAGCCATTATTATACGCTTGTTGAATAATATACTAATTTCATGTAACCTAACCTAAAATGACGGCCCTGTTGGTGGTAGGTAATACTTGTTTTTTTTTAAATACCTAAAATAATACAATATTTAGTGGAAGTGATTTAGCGCGTGTCCGATATACATAATGTTGCTGAAAATACGGAACACAAATATACTATCAGATTTTTTTATTTATGCCATTTTGGAAAAATTTTGGTAAGAAATCAATTATCGACAAATTCTGCTGTGTTTTTACCCAGTTTTCAGTAATATGACTCAGTTTGTTAGTTTATAACATACATTACCAATTCTATTAGCCATTTCATATCTCCCAGTTTTTAACTAAAATTGTTATTATATAGAGAGTGTAACAAATAGAATGTTCATATATCATACCACTCAAAAATAGGTCGATTGAACCTTATCTACCTTCATACAAAACTGCAAACAAGAAAAGTTATAAGCTGTTACAGTTAAAGAATGGAAATAATGTTTTTAACATTGCTCTTAAATCAATTAATATTTTTCCATGAAATTTGTCACGTTAGTTACAATGAGTAATAAAACATCGGTATAAACAATTATTTATTTTCCCTTTTTGTAGGTATTTCAAGGGGGTCACTACCCTTTTGATCCCTCATTTTTTTGTAGCATTAAGTGAAACCAAAAGTAGAACGCCACCAGAACGGTACATTCGTTTTTAAACTTTTTTCTCCTAGTGTTTGTTCAAAAATCGTTTGGTTTAGACGATAGCCACCTGTTTGAATAATAACTTTAAAATATTAGATGTGAATTTCGACATAAAAATTCGATTTTTGCAGTAAATTCAATTCTCACAAGTAAAACTATGTAGAATGTGTATACAGGAAGGAGCACGGCAATTTAAAAGTACTGTATTTTGAAGTTATTCATATTTTTGGAGACCTAGAATTAAGATTTAATATTTTCAAGTTATTATTCAAACAAATGGCTATATCGTCAAAAACAAACATTTTACAAACAAAAACTAAGAAACAAAAAAGTTTCAAAATTGATGTTGACGCTATATTTTCGATTACACTCAATGCTACAAAAAAGTTGGGGCGTCCAAAGGGTGGCGACCCCCTTCAAAAGATTACAAAAGGAGGATAAATTATTACTTATATCCAGGTTGTATTACTCATTGTAATGCTTTAATAAAATTTCATGAAAATACATTCAGCGGCTTAAGAGCAAAGTTAAATAAATTAATTTAAATTTCACTTTAGCACCTTGTCATTTTTTGTGTGAACGTTTGTACAAAGGTGAGTAGGTTCAATTGACCTGTTTTCCACCCCAGATCAAGTGGTAGAATTGATTACCAATATTTTTCTTGTACCCTTTATAAATATGTTATAAGAGTTAAATTCCAAAAATAACCAAAATTTGTAACTTTTTATACCGTGATGGCTTGATTTTTTAAGCAACCAAAAAATTGTATCTTTGCAATTTTTATAACCTGAAAATACATATTTTGAAGCTAAAATGATAGCAAAGAACTTGCTACATCCAACTCGAATCAATTAAATACCACAAAACTACCATTTATATATGAAAAAATTATCTTTCCCACTTCCGTTCCTACGTTATTATGCGGCCCGTAATAAATAACGAGAAATTAAACAAAAATTCTGGTTGTATGAATTTTTACAATAAGGTATTCTTCAACTTTCAATAAAAAATATGAACATATACACCAAATCAGTATCAAGCGACGTTGCCGCTATTTCGGAGGTGATAATATACAATCCGAATGACGGAAGCATTATCGTATTGTGATTATCCAATTTAAAGCGACCCTAGCGCCAGTGATATATACTTGAACTAAAAGATCGTTTTGCTGATATCCGGGGGTAAAATGACCTCCAGATAAATTTTTGGATATAATATCTATAGTACCCAAATGTTAAGAAAATATGAAAAGTATGGCGAAACGTTGTCACCTCCGAAAACGGAAGTCACAACGAAATTTCGGAGGTGGATAAGAACACTGCTTATCTATTTTGGAGGTGAGAATGACTCTTTGTACATATATATATATATATATATATATATATATATATATATATATAGGAAATAGTTCGTTGCCGATACTAGTTAGGTCAAACTTTTATTGTGGGGGATGCGGCAATGTGAAAAAGTGAACTCTTTTTAGTTTGTTCTGAGCTTTCGGTAATTTATTAAAACCATTGTCAAAGAACTACAAAAGATAGGTACATTTATAGAAATTTCAAAATAAAAATAAATATGTATAAAATGGAGAAAAAACATGTTATATAATTTTCTTTTTCAAAGAAATTAAATAAAAAATAAAACTTTCAAAATTGACATTATTGAGAATTAGCAGTAGAAAAACTCAGGTATAACTTGTGATTTATTAAGTAAAACAAGAAATAAAATCGGAAAGTGATGTACTTTCTATTAACATATTCGACTTTTTGACGGCGAGCGTCATCTGTCAATTGTCGAGGTCAGTGTTGACACACACAGAATAATAATAGGAAAAAGTTCCATTCATACAAATGAAGTATTGCACATCAACACCTCCCTTCAATGCTACATTTATGAAAAGCAAACATAAATTCTAAACAATTAAATTTCACAAACGTTGAGTTTATTTCTAAAAGCTTGGAACTTTGATGCTGGTGTTGCTTTGGTTAATACATCAGCTATTTGTTCAGAGCTTGGAATATATTCTAAACAGATTTCATTTTTGTCAATATGCTCTCTAATAAAATGATAGCGATATGTTTGGTTCGTTTAGTTTCCAGAGTGTTAGCCATCTTAATAGAGGATTGATTATCTTCATAAATTTTTATAGGGAAAATATTTTGGTTCAACATTTCTTTCATTAATTGGGCAATGAAAATACATTCAACTGAACAGCTTGTAAGTGAAATGTATTCTGCTTCAGCACTTGATAATGAGACTGTTGTCTGCTTTCTAGTTTTCCAAAACACAAAATTATCAAATACCTTTATTGCAAAACCAGAAATACTTTTCCTATCAGAAACATTATTAGCAAAATCAGCATCTGCATATGCGGATATAACATTACCATTGTTACTTGATTTAACAAATTTTATGCCAAAGTTTCTGGTGGACTTTAAATACTTTAAAGTTTGCTTGAGATAGTTCCAATGATCTGAACTATAATTATTTTGAAATTGACTGTAATATGTAATAGCAAAACTTAAATCTGGTCTACTACCTAACATAATATACATCAAGCAGCCTATTAATTCTCTATATGGGAGATTACTGTTACATTTTCTTTTTTTATCATAAGTTAAATTCAATTTGGGCTGCATAGGAATATTTGAAGTTTTACAGTCCAACATTTTGAATTTACACAAAATTTTATTAATTAAGTCTTCCTGACTAATGAATAGAAAATCTTCAGTTTTAGTAACAGTTAATCCCAAAAATTTAAAAGTTAGATTACTTGAGATATTTGGAGTTAAATCTCTCATTTTGAACTTAGTCATCAACTTCTGTTTCACAATATTTAATCTTTCAAGTGATTTAGAGAACAAAATCAGATCATCCACATGAACTACCAGATATAGGTCAGTATTTAAATACAAACATGGATCAGATTTTGATCTTGTAAATTCTAATTCAGTTAGATGTTCATGTAACTTCTCATACCAGCATTTTGGTGCTTGTCGTAACCCGTATAGAGATTTTTTCAATTTACAAACCAAGTTATCAGATTTATTAACATTTAGCCCTTGTGGTATTTCCATGTAAACAGGTTTTTGCAAATCTCCATTAAGAAAAGCACATTTGACATCTAACTGAGTCATGTACATATCATACTCCATAGTTAAAGAAAACAAAATTCTAATAGTTAACATACGTGCAACCGGGGCAAACACTTCATACCCTTCATCATGTTGCTTGTAACCTCTTGCCACTAATCTTGCTTTTTTCACTTTATCACTATTGATTTCTTTTTCCCGAAACACCCATTTTGAATGGATTACATTTTCATTTTTAGGCTTAGCCACTAATTCCCACGCACCACTTAACTTTAAAGCGCACAATTCACTTTCAATAGCCTGCTTCCATTCATTGCCATGTGCAATTGCTTCCTCATAAGTCTGTGGTATATCATCATCTAAGCTTCCGGCCAATAGCGCCGTCAACATGTCTTCATCATAATTGAATTCATAATCTTCATACTTCTTTGGTATTCTTATTTCTCTACCACTTCTTGTATGATTAATTCTTTCTTCATCTTTACTTTCAAGTTCGTTTTCCACTTCTGCTTTTTCTGTGTCGATTCTCTGATCATTTTGATTTTCTTTATATTTGGTGTCTGTACTTATCTCATTTTCAGTATCAATTCTAATATTTGAATCTTTGTGGTTCTCGTCAAAAATTATATCTCTTGCAGTTATAATTTTACACTTTTCAGGATCCCATACTCTATATCCATTATTTGTGTAACCCATAAAAATCATCTTTTTGCTACGGACATCAAGTTTTCCAGTCCTTTCTTGTTTTGGGTTATGTACATGTGCATTACAGCCAAATACTCGGATTTTATTCAAATTTGGCTTTTCCTTGTACCAAATTTCTGCTGGAGTTTGTTTTCCTTTTAGAGCCGAGGTTAAAGTTCTATTGATTAAATAAACAGCAGCTATAACCGCTTGATTCCAAAAATGTTTATCCAATCCAGCATCAAAAATCATGCACCTAGCTCTTTCCATGACTGTTCTGTTATACCTTTCAGCAATACCATTCTGTTGTGGATTATGTGGAATTGTGAACTGAATTTGGATTCCTTTTTGCATGCAAAATTGTTTGAATTCTTTAGATATATACTCACCACCATTGTCTGTTCTTAAGCATTCTAGCTTACATTTAAATTTAGTTTCTACCATGGACAGATAGGATTTAAATTTTTCAAAGACTTCACTCTTTTGTTTCAAACAATAGCAGACTGTGAAATGTGAATAATGATCTATGAAGGTTACGAAGTACTTACTTCCATCATGAGCAGTTGGTGTAATTGGTCCGCAAACATCTGATGAGACAACTTCTAATATTCTGGTGGGCTTTCTTTCATCACTTAGCGGTTTGAACGGTAACTTCATTTGTTTGCCTTGCATACAAGTTTGGCAAATACCATTGGCAGGATATTGTGATGAATGACCCATTCTCCGATGCCAGAGTATAGCGTTTTCAGGGTTTTCCGTCATATTGGCTTCATGATTCTGCAATGTGAATTTGATTACATAAAGGTTGCCTTCCAATCGACCAGTAATCAATTTTTGGTTGCCTTTACATATTTTCACAGTGTTGTTTTCAAACAGCACTTTAAGTCCCTTGTCTTCTAGTTTTCTGACTGACAAAAGGTTATGTGTGAGGTTTTCACATTCCAACACATTACTTATGTTAAATTTTCTTCCTTCTGCTTCCAGCTGCAGATTTCCTCTTTTATTGCTTATTAAACATTCATCTTTCTTTGCTACATTAATACGACAATTCACATCCTCAGTGTCAATCAAGAAGTCACCTACATTTTTGTTTACTAGATGGTTTGAGGCACCACTATCTATTATGAATATTTTCTTATCAATTTCATTGTTTACTATAGCTGTTTTTGATGCTACAAAGGTTACTTCATCTTCGACAGTGACATTGCAGTTTGTCTCTTTCCTTTTCGGACATTCAGACTTTTTGTGTCCTTTTAAACCACAACTGTAGCATTTGAACTTAAATTTAATATTCTGTTTGTTTGAATTTCTTGATTTTTTCCAAACTGTACCTTTATAGTTAGCTGAAAAAGCTTGGGATGTATCATCATCATCTTGGTTTTTCATTTTTCTAGCTTCTTCTGCCAGCAATTTACTTTTTACAAATTCAAGTGTAACAGACTTATCATCTTGACAGAACAATACATCAAGGGCAGTAGTTACACCTTGATATGTGTCTGGCATTGCACACAGTAATTGAGAAATCACTTCTGTGTCTTGAATTGTACTACCGCAACTTCTCAATTCAGATACTGTTCTCTCGAAATCAATTATAAATTCATTTAGTGAACTTTTTCCATGAAATTTGAGATTTTTCATTTTTCTCTGAAGTTGTACTTGTTTGGCAATGCCTGTTTGTAAATATGTTTTCTGAAGAGTCTCAATCATTTCTTTGGCATGCTTCTTGCCTTTTACCATTTCCAGCACGTTGTCGGCAAGACTTATGATTATCAAATTCTTAGCTTTTGCATCATTTTTAGTAAAAGTCGCTAGTTCATCTGCGTCTGTTGGTGGGCTTTTACTAAGAACATCTAATACCCCATATTGATCAAGCAACGCTTCAACTCTAAATTGCCAGTTAGAGTAACCTTGGCCATCAAATGGTTTAATTAAAATTTGCGAAGTCGCCATTTTGTATTTACACATACAGCTTCCAGCGGATTCGTACTTTCCAACTTTTATTCTACCCAACTCACTCTCAATACAATTTAAATGAGATTACCTGAGTCCTGGGCCCATAACCTGAGAATTAGCAGTAGAAAAACTCAGGTATAACTTGTGATTTATTAAGTAAAACAAGAAATAAAATCGGAAAGTGATGTACTTTCTATTAACATATTCGACTTTTTGACGGCGAGCGTCATCTGTCAATTGTCGAGGTCAGTGTTGACAAAGGTGCTTTCCAATTTATTAAGCACTTTGTGCACGAAACCCATGGGCTCGACGCTCATGAGCTTGGCACACAAGAATCAATTGGAACTTGGAACAAACTTCGGCGAGTTTTGTGTCAAGTGTCAACGTTTAAAACTGTGGTCTGTGAGCATATCCACAAATTATTTGTTTATTTGTTGCCATGTCCGATATACAAGATACTCGAATTACTCGATTAATTGAATGCTATGGAATCACTTCTATGTAAGTATACTGATACCGTTTTAAACTTTATTTCAAGTAATAATGTAATAAATATCTACCAATTTATTGTAATGTACAATTTTTAGATTGTGCCTCAGATAATATGCCTGACTGGTCTACTTCTTCATCTTCAGACGAAGAGGAAAATCTTACAATTACACAAATAGAACACTTTGTAAAACAAACAGTTCAACAATACGATCCTGACACTTTTAAACGCCACTTCCGAATGACACGAGAAACGATCAGTGAAGTTATTAGTATGTGCTTATTAGTCTTGTGCATTTTTGAATGAAAAATTTGAGCGTTTTCCTGATTTGAGTGGTTTTTATAAAAAAAACTTGGTGAAATAAACATGTTTTTCCCTCTGAGACAAATATAGGATAATTTGCAAAGACAGACTTTTAAATAAAATGAAGATATACTGTGCTAAAATAATAAAACTTTATTTAAATGATATGTCCTTTTGGACAAAAAACAGATTTATCAAAATATTAATTAAATACTGCACACCCTCCATATAACCAAATGGTAAAATAACTTGAATGCCAAATATTTTAAGTTAACGTGCGCGAGACTAATTTGTAAATTTCACTAAATTCCAATTAAAACATTTTCCTCTTTTTACAGATAACTTTGCAACAAGTGAATACAGTACAAAAACCGTTAGAGGGATACCTCACATATCAAATGAAATCAGTGTGCTTTTAACAATGTGGTATCTTGGTAATACAGAGAGTTTTAGACAAATTTCTGATCGGTTCAATGTCAGCTTAAGTTCAGCACATAGGTCTCTATTTCAAGTGATTGACTTTTTAATATCTATGAAAAGTAGATACATAAAATGGCCCAGTGATGAAGAAAAAGAGACTATTGCGAGTAAATTTAAAAAGAAACAACAATTTAATGGAGTTATAGGCGCAATTGACTGTAGCCATGTGAAAATCAACCGACCAAACAAAGATCAATATTCATATTGTAACCGAAAAAGTTGTCATAGCTTGATTATACAAGCAGTTTGTGATCCTGATAAAAAATTCTTAGATGTATACTGTGGGGAACCGGGATCTCTTCACGATGCGAGGGTATTGAGAGAATCAGCAATTTATCAGAAAGCTGAAAATCCACAATTTTTTAAACATTATTACCTCTTAGGTGATTCAGCATATCCAAGTATGTCTTGGTTAGTTCCTCCTTTTAAAGAAACGGGTTCCCTTTCACATGAACAGAAACAATTCAATTATAAACATTCATCTACTAGAATTGTTATTGAAAATGCATTCGGTTTGCTAAAAAATAGACATAGAAGACTTTTCCATTTAAATAACAACAATGTCAAATTTTGCGTTAAAATTATAATGGCATGTTGTGTATTACACAATATTTGCATAATACATTCTGATGAAATGAAGGTGGATGAAAATGTCACAGATGAAGAAAATATACCTAATCATGATCCGGTTGCAGAACTGGTTCAAAATAATGTACCTAGGAAGAGAGAAGAAATATTTAGGAAAATGTTTCCTGCATAAATTTATAGTAATAGTATCATATGAATATAATGTAGTATAAATTTATAGAAAGAGTAAAAAATACATTATTGTAAAGAATTTATTTTTGAAAAAACAGATAATATATTTATTTTAAGTACATGGCATTATTTCAGTATAAATATATAATACTTGCATATAGCATTATAGTATAAACTGTTAATTCTTGTTATTTTCATTGAGCTTCTGCAATATTTGTTATAATATTTCTACTTTTTGTTTCTCCACAGTTAACTTTTCCCTTTCAATATTTATTCTGTCTCTGTGTCGTTTTTCTTTATTTTCTTCTTTTATCATAATATCCCGCTTCCGTTTTCGAAAAAATTTTGTTCGGATGTAGTCACTGAATTTACTTCCAAATCAGGTTCTACATCAGTATGGTCTTCAATGAAATTCATATTGTCATTTGCATTTTTATTTATATTTAAATTACTAATTGCTTCTGATGATTCCATTGGGCGCTGATGGATGGTTTATCTCCTAATAAATTATCCATTTGTTCAAAAAACATAAATCTACTTGCACCTCTGCCCGTTTTGTTGTTTTTATCTTTGGTACTTTTGTAACTTCTTAACAAACTGCGCCATTTGTTGTAACATGCTGTCGCACTGTATGTGAAGCCATTACTTAAAAGTTCATTGCTAATATTTGGGAATACGTTTTTCCTTTTTTTGGGGGATGTTGCATGTCCTCCATGTTATTTTCCTTTCAACTAAGCAAGCAAAGAACAGCATTGTAATCCCATAATTCACTTTTTGAAGATTCCTGCTCCTGTATGTTTTCATTGTTCAAATCTTCATCCGTCCTTAGTCCATCATTTTTGGCAAAATTTAATAGTGTAGACGCAAAAGCAATATCTACAATTAGAAACATTTTTAAATAGTCTTGGGTAATAACTATACTTTTTACTATAGATTACCTTCTTGAGCCCTTTTATAGTCTCCTTCATTTAGTAATAATGAATATTCCGAATTTGTTTCTGCATCCAACAATGTAAGAGAATATTGTTTTGAGCAGCCCGGATGTGATTCCATTTTAAAAACACAAATGTAAATCGAAATAAATGCCTACTTAACCTCAATTCTACAGTTTGTGTTTAAACCGCAATTTTGAAGCTCATGAAGTCCAAACATTTATCTGGTGTTTGAGGGGCAAGGGGAAATCGCAACTGTGTTTGACGCACAGATCTCAAAAACGACAATTTGGAACATGCGTTTGAAGCATTGCGCACGCATGTGCTCGATTGGGTGCTCAAATTCTGCAATTGGAAAGCACCTATTGTTGTTAATCTATGGTGTTGACACACACAGAATAATAATAGGAAAAAGTTCCATTCATAATTTTTAGTAGTCATAGAAATGTCTTTAAGTATGTTTAGTATTTTAGCAAGTGAAATAATAGTTGGTAAGTTAATTAAAAGTAACAGAATTCTCATTTTCAATATTTGAATTTTTTGTTTGTTTGTAAAAAGATAATAAATAGCTATAAATTGCACTAAGTTTTTGAATATCTGTTCTATTATTTAAGCAATTATCTTCTTGAGATATGAATGCCATTTCCAGGAAAATCCTTTTAGAGTAGTTGTTTTCTTTATGTAAAATTTCAAAGTTTTTATAATCTATTGTATGATTTGTAGAGAAAACATGTTCAGCTAATGCTGATCTTTCTGGATATAATCTTGCATCGCTCTTATGTTTAGTTATTTTTTGTGATGTTTCACCTACATATACATATTTACATGTAGAGCAAGTCAATCTATATATTACATTAGAAAGATCAGTAAGAGGATCAATTTCTTTCAACTTACTATAAACACAATTAAGTGAGAGAACAAACTAAAAAGAGTTCACTTTTTCACTTTGCCGCATATATATATTTGTCAGCCGTCAAGTTCGGCCTCGTTTTATCGTATAAGACGTAAAGTTCGGGATCCGAACGTCAAGTTTGGCTACGTAGCCGAAGTTACACATATATTTACTCAATAAAGTGTGAAGTTCGGCTACGCAAGTTTGACTACACGGGCATATAAAATTTATATATCCACTGACGCCGAAGTTACAGTTTTAGGACGGAGGTGTGGGTGGGTAATAGGGTATATCTATAAAAATGAATGTTTGTTTGTATGTATCCCGTTGATACGATTGCTAGGAGACTTTGGTAAGTTGTTGCTGACACCTTGGGGAAGGTTTCTGGTTTGTTTACAAAGGGGTTGAATCATTGGGGGTGCTACAACCCCAAAATTTTAAGTCCTAAAAATAGCTGTGAGGTATTGAATTAAGATAAATAGAGTTCAGATTGTAGAGCGTATTTTTTAAACTGATTTTAAATTAGTAAGATTGTAAAACTACCCCAATATTTTTGACAGTCAAAATATAGGTTGTGGGGTGAAATATTTATAGAAAATATATCAGAGGGAGTAATTAAGAAGAAAATAGAGGTCAACATTTTTGAAATCCTCTCATTTCATAGCGATGACGCGGATTTCAGTAAGTTATTTGATTATGAAGGATTTACAAATTAAGAAAGAAGAATGACGTTTCTGTCAAGTTTTAATCAATAAGTTTTACCAGATGATCAGTCGGGATTTCTGCCCGCATATACACATTTATAATTTGAGAATCAAAAGTAAATTGATTAGTTTTTTGAAAATATAATATAACTTAAGCAATATGATTGGAAAATATATTAAACGTTAATAAATGAATGACCTATAACCTTCGTAAAAACTGAAAAATTGAAAGGAATGTGGGGACCTACCTATAGGTATCTAAAAAAATTTTGAGAAATGAACCAAATAATATAATAGGGATATGGAGATAAGAATTGATAAGGAATTAGAATATGTTAAATTACCCTAGGGACCACGTTTATCAAGAAACAAACGGTGCATATTATTAGTTATTGTGCATTTTAAATTTACAAAAGGAGCTATGATAGATTGGAATGAGAAAAAATAGAACAGGCAAAGGATACATATAGATGGATTTAGTTATAAAAAATATTGGGCTGGTGGAAAAAAAGCAGTAGAAGAGAAAATGGTTGGAAAATGAGTTTTTTGTGTTGTGAACTAGAACATTTTTCTATACTTAACTAAATATTAAATATTGATATAAGTAATATATTAACTGAGATTGTTGGACATTTGTATTAAACAAAAAAAGTACCTACAAATTTTGAAAGTTTATTAATAATCATTCTTAATTAAACTAATATAGTGCTTATTCTTAATTATATTTACCAAAAGTGTAACCATTTTGTGAAAATATGCCATGGGGATAGCAATAAGTTAGCGGTTGGTAAAGTATATGTAGGTAGGTATAGTAAAATTAATACCTATTTAGAGGTACCAGCCGTTTTAGTAACTTAACGTATGCGGCTTCTTGAACCATCTGACATTAACATGAAATCAAAATTTGACGTAACTTCAAAAACGTGACATCTAATAAATTAGTTATGACGTTCATTTTTGTTGGTAATTTTTTGTTTCAACCGATTTATTAATAATAAATAAGGATGGTCTTATTCTAAATGGGTATAAAATTTACTATAGGTAGGTTCGTAGTTCTATATTTAATAAACAATTCTAATTATTACAAGATATCTCTGGAAAGGAGTATATGTGTATGAAACAAATAAATTTGAAAGAAGGTAGGATAGGTATATTCTAAAGGTATAAACATATAAAGCATGATAATAATGTACTAATTTATCGGTTTTAGTATAACTGTAATGTATAAATAAAACATTACAATCAAAACTAACAGCTAAAAACATTCTCAAGACAATTATCATCTCAAAAATAACTGACAACCAAAGATCTGATTATTTTATATGTACCTATATGATAATTTGTGTTTATTTCGTAAGCTTTATTAAGGTTCTTTCTGCTGTGTGAAAATATTGGTCCAATTTCAGATTGTATTTACTACTTTTTATTACAAATTAAAAATATTCCTTTCAGTTTCACAATATACATTTGAACAACACACTTTAGTAAAATCTAAGTAATTGTGTGAAATTATGTTTTGTGTAATGTATAACCAATTTTTGCTAGTTAAGTAGGTAGTACATAAATTAAATTTAATATTTTTGTTTCATATTTACTACAGTAACAGTTAAATGTAGTTATGTACCTAGTTATTACAAAAATCTATTGTTAAGGTGGAACTACACAAGCAGTTTATATTAATTTTAGATCAGAAAAAATGTCATGGAGTGTTCAAATATAGATATCTTCAATAGTACTAATGGAAAATTTGTTTAAATGATGAATAATTGTTTTGAAATGTTGGGGGTATTCAAGACGAGATTTCATTGTGGAAAGTGTTACCCTACACCACCTGCTGCTGTCTTAAGAATTAAAGATTATCCTGTACATAAATATGACTACCTAATTCAGTAGAACGTACAATACTGCTAGAGTGTCCCACTGTTGGTTGGTGTTTGTTTGCAATTTTCCAACTTTCATTCTGTTAATGGGGCTGATTGTTTTTTATTGTAAAACAATATATTCCAAATAAATCCTACATTTTTGAATATATTCTTTAAAAAATAAAATTTGTTTCCGTCGATTTTTATTGACTCAATAAACAAAAACATTTTCATTTCATATTCAATATTCAACAACAATGGGGGTTCAGGGTTGCGGGATAATAATGAACAGTAGATTTTTTCGGTGTATTTCATCTACACCAGCCCATTTGCCTACCTACATTTTTAACGTGTAAATTGCCAAATGTACAGGATCCTGAACAATTTAAAACGTTTCTGAGAATGAGTAAAATGGAATTTGATAAGCTCTTAAACCTAGTAACTCATCACATAAAAAACACAGATCACTATAATACGCTATTGTCAATATCTCCCCGTGGTAAAGCTTACAATTGCCCAAAATTTTTTTGCTACAAACGACTTTGTGGATTCCAGGAGACACTGGAATAGAAGGAAATGATATTAGAATCCTTATGTTTACATTTCATGTGCATGAATCAACAATTTTGCTTTTTGTGCCTAGAATCTGCCACGTGATACCTATTCAATGTACTTCAAGAAGAGTACCTACTTAAATATAAAAATAATTTTACAGTCCATTTCAGGTTATATGATTATTAAGTTTACAATATAGTTGATCGTAATAAAGGCAGATAGTTTTAACAGGCCTCGAAAAAGGGTTTTTTGAGAAATAAATTTAAAAAGTAGGTACGTTTGTCAAATTTATTTCACCATAATTCCTTTATTATTTAGGTACTATTATTAAAGATTTTTATACTCAGTTTAATGTGATGCTATATAGATACTGACATATTCTTATAAACAAAAAACCATAAGATTATAAAAATTTTGTAAATTGTAGAGTGAAGGACTCCTTTGAGTATATTTAAATTATATAAATTTTAGGTTCCACATACTGCTGCAGATTGGTTAAATATTTCAAAATATTTAAAAAAAATTGATGGAAAGCATATTGCCTTCAGAAAACATGGGCCAGCATTCCACAATTATAAAAATAAACATTGCATTGTGTTCTTAGACCTAGTTGGGAAAAATATCTACCACAAATGTTTTGAATTCATTTCTTTTTTAATGTTTTGTTAACTTTAATAATTTGCATTATGAACTCAAATGTTCAATAAACTAAGAATCTTCTGCTACACTTACGTAATGTCACTTTTGCTCTTGTATTAAATGTATTGTTGAACTATGTAATTTAAATAGTTTGTTTCGTTCGTTTGTGTTTTAAATTTTCATGAAGTATTATGAAAATTTTATCATTTTTGACGATATTGTTCATGTATTACCCAATTTATTAAATAAATTTTGTCTTACAAACTATTACTAGGGATATAACTTTTTATTCTCAATTTGTACAAGATTAAAAAAAATTAATTATTCTATATATTTATATAATTAACATACATGAATGTAGATAGGCATTACATATAAACATCTCGGGTAATATTCATTTACCTCCTCTTCTTCAATTATTTTGGAGACCACATTAATAAATTATCTCTTGAGCTTATTTACTTTTCTTGTATTCTTTATTCTTCTCATTTCCGCAGCCAATTTTGTGTATATATAAAAATGATATAATGGAAAAAATAACTATAAATATTTAAAGTTTGTTTTAAAAACCAATCTAAAAAGAAATAATATTTATGAATTCTATACTTGTTCCTATTTGACAAATTTTACTTACAAAATATACACTTCATCAGTGTATAAGGTCCTTAAAGCATCTGTAGCTTCTCCCAGTAAATTTTTGGTAGATAAATACATCTTGTTCTCCAGATTTCCATTTTCTTTTCTTACTATCAACTGACTCTATAGAGGCTAACGGTAAAGGGGAATTATATTATCTGGATGATCTTGGTCCAGGGTTTGTTGGGGTACGACAGAGGAAAACTAAAGCTGTTCATTAAAAAATCACTTTGGCTCAGTTTGTCTAAAAGGCTACCAAATTTCAGTTCAGATTCTGACTCAGCCTTTAAGCAGGTTTAAAAATTTTTGATATTGCAAATATTTAGAAACCATACATTAAATATATAACTTCCAAATTGCATGAGAGTATTTCATTTTCGTTTCAACTAACTTGAAAAGTATAGTAAATTTTATACCCATTTAGAATAAGACCATCCTTATTTATTATTAATAAATCGGATGAAACAAAAAATTACCAACAAAAATGAACGTCGTAACTAATTTATTAGATGTCACGTTTTTGAAGTTACGTCAAATTTTGATTTCATGTTAATGTCATAACGCAAAATAAGATATAAAAATGCAATATTCTGATGAATCCAAAAAACTTATGCTTAATGTAGTAAACTATTTTCAAAACGATTTAGGATCTCGATTTAAGGCAATTCAAAAAGCGTCCGAAGCACTAAAAGTTCCAGAAAGCACATTATATAATCTTGAAAAACCAAACAGAGCTACAGATTTCGAATTTAGAAGAAATATGTCTGCAAGCGTTTCCCGGAGCAAAACCCGAATTACAAAAAATACCCTGCATTGTTTGAGGGAAGTAATTTATAAAATGTATGCGCGAAAGGATAAAATCACAGTAGAAACTATTTTACGGCAATTTATCGAAGAGTCTCCAGAAACTAAGATTTCCAAAGGTTCGTTATATTTGGGAATTAAAAAAATGGGTTTTCATTTCAAAAAACAGGATGGAAGAAAACATTTATTGGAAATGCCTGCAGTCAGATTAAAAAGAATATTATTTTAGAACAAATACCATGCTGCTAAAAGCGAAAAGCTCTTTACACCTGTTTTTCTGGATGAGACATGGGTTTTTAGTAAAAGCGGGGACAGAAGAATGTGGCAAGATGGTACTAAACACAGTGATTTAAAAATAACTGGAAGTGGGACACGATATGTAATTGTTCATGCCGGTAATAAAAAAGGTTTTGTGGCAAAAGCATCGCTTATTTTTAAATGCAATAAAAAAACAGGCGATTACCATGATAACATGAACACCGAAAATTTTGAAAATTGGTTTAAACAGCAACTAATTGTAAACTTGGAAGAACCATCGTTAATTATAATGGATAACGCAACGTATCACAGTCGCCTGGATGAAGAAATCCCAAGAAAAAGTTGGAGTAAAACACACATGTTAGAATGGCTCAAAAAAAAGAATATTCCTTTTCCAGATCACATTTTAAAGGATGCTGTTTGGAATATAATTGAAAAGCAAGTTTTGCCAGAAAAAAATTATCATTTATACAAATACGCTGCCGAGCATGGTCATTGTGTTCTCAGGCTACCACCCTATCATTGCCATTTTAATGCCATTAAAATGGTATGGTCAGAAACTAAAAGGCATTATGACCAAGCTATTACGAAAACTGCAAGGTCACCTACTGAAGTCTTAAAAGTATGGAATGACGTTGTAAAAAATGTACCGGAGCAACACTGGCAGAATTACATAAATCATACAGAAAAAATTATTTCTGAAGCATGGGAAGTAGAAAACAAACTGGACCTACTAAACATCGAACCTATGGTGATCTCTGTATCCAATGAATCCGATGATGAACTATCACTTTCCGAAAGTTATTCTGATTTAGAAACTAATTAAACTTTGCCTTGAAGATCACGTTGTCATTTTTTTAAAATCTAGAATTTGTACTTAATCGAATCGAATCTGAATTGCCATATTTTTTTAAGAAAACTATGTATCTAGTTAATAAAACAATGTTTTTAAAATTAGTGCGCTTCTTTTATATTCTTTTATTATGTCAACATCTTTAGAATTTTATGAATTTCATAAAATTAATTTGTATTATTACAAACCGCCACTGATAATATGAAATTTCAAGTCACTACGCCAATGCAATAAGAAATATGTCAAGCATTTGACATGACAAAGGTCATAACCTAATTTTTTTCATGCGGGATCAGATGGTTCAAGAAGCCGCATACGTTAAGTTACTAAAACGGCTGGTACCTCTAAATAGGTATTAATTTTACTATACCCTCTTTTGTTTGTTATCAGTTTCAGTTATCAAAAACATAAGGTAGTCTTCTTCTTCTCTTTGTTAGATTTTTGGTGGACTCACGTCGATTAGGGAAATAGGGAGTCAAAACACCACCAACTTGGTTTAATTGGTTGAAAAAAATAAAAATTTTAGGTTACCTTTTTTTATTTAAGAAATGTAACTTTTATAAAACTGATAGATATGTTAATGCTAAAGTTGACTTGACTGTTAAAATTAACTTCTAAAGATGTTTATAATGCCGACCCTTAAACAATAAACAATCGTTCTTATAAAAATATAAAATTCAATCAAGGACCAACATTTCATAGTGATGATGCGGATTTCAGTAAGTTATTTGGTTATGAAGGATTTACTAAGAAAGAAGAATGACGTTTTTGTCAAGTTTTAATCAAGGTTATCTATGATTTTAGTGTGGATTTATGCAGCAACATTTATCATTTAACAATTAACATTTATCATTTATAAGTTAAACTACTCATTTCACTATAACTCCATTTATGCAGACAATTAACAATTATCATTTATCATTTAACAATTACGAAGTTGGCCAACTTTTAACTTTCTTAAATTAAATGTACCGAATTTTCATCTAGTGCGCAACTAGTACGCAGATCCTGAAGTTAACCTCACTGTTTTCATAGAAAAGCGGTTTACTTAGGGTTATGTTGTGTGTTTGTTTACTAAAAATGGATGATGCCACTCTTATCGATCTTGTTCGACAATTTCCCGTCATTTATGACAAAGGAAGTACACATTTTAAAGACATGAAAATGTAGGGTTATTGTAAATAACTAAAATCTCGGGCTTATGCGCATGCTTACTATTTTCTCCTAATTTATAATTGTGTCTGCATAAACGATGGCAGTTTTACTAATTGTTAAATGATAAATGTTAATTGTTAAATGATAAATGTTAAATGTTGCTGCATAAATCCACACTTATTTATAATTTTTGTTTTACGAGAAGACCAGTCGGGTTTTTCTGCCCGCATATAAACTTTTATAATTTGAGAATCAAAAGTAAATTGATTAGTTTTTTGAAAATATAATATAACAAACGATATGATTGAAAAATATTCCTAACGTTAATAAATGAAAAACCTATAACCTTCGTAAAAACTATAGGTACCCAAAAAATTTTGAGAAATGAACCAAATAATATATAGGGATATGGAGAAGAATTCATAAGAAGGAATTAGAATATGTTAAATTACCCTAGAGACCACGTTTATCAAGAAACAAATGGTGCATATTATTAGGTACAATGTGCATTTTAAATTTACAAAAGGAGCTATGATGGATGGAATGAGTAAAAATAGAACAAGCAAAGGATAAATAAATGGATTTAGTTATAAAAAATATTGGGCTGGTGGAAAAAGAGCAGTAGAAGAGAAAATGGTTGGAAAATGAGTTTTTTGTGTTGTATAGTATAGAACATTTTTCTATACTTAACTAAATATTAAATATTGATATAAGTAATATATTAACAGAGATTGTTGGACATTTGTATTAAACAAAAAAGTACAAATTATGAAATTTTATTTTAAAAATCATTCCTAATTAAACTAGTATAGTGTTTTATTCTTAATTATATATTTACCAAAAGTGTAACCATTTTGTAAAAATATGCCATGGGGTCAGCAATGAGTTAGCGGTTAGTAAAGTATATGTAGGTAGGTTCGTAGTGCTATATTTAATAAACAATTCTAATTATTACAAGATATCTCTGGAAAGGAGTATATGTGTATGAAACAAATAAATTTGAAAGAAGGTAGGATAGGTATATTCTAAAGGTAAAAACATATAAAGCATGATAATAATGTACTAATTTAACGGTTTTAGTACTGTAATGTATAAATAAAACATTACAATCAAAACTAACAGCTAAAAACATTCTCAAGACAATTATCATCTCAAAAATAACTGACAACCAAAGATCTGATTATTTTATATGTACCTATGATAATTTGTGTTTATTTCTTAAGCTTTATTAAGGTTCTTTCTGCTGTGTGAAAATATTGGTCCAATTTCAGATTGTATTTACTTACTACTTTTTATTACAAATTAAAAATATTCCTTTCAGTTTCACAATATACATTTTGAACAACACACTTTAGTAAAATCTAGGTAATTGTGTGAAAATATGTTCTGTGTAATGTGTAACCAATTTTTGCTAGTACATAAAAATTAAATTAAATATTTGTTTCATTTACTACAGTAACAGTTAAATGTACCTAGTTATTACAATAAGTAAATCTATTGTTAAAGTGGAACTACACAAGCAGTTTATATTAGTTTCAGATCAGAATAAATTGTCGTGGAGTGTTCAAATATAGATATCTCCAACAGTACTAGTGTAAAATTTGGTTAAATGATGAATAATTGTTTTGAAATGTTGGGGGTATTCAAGACGAGATTTCATTCTGAAAAGTGTTACCCTACACCACCTGCTGCTGCCTCAAGAATTAAAGATTATCCTGTACATAAATATGACTACCTAATTCAGTAGAACCTACAATACTGCTATAGAGTTGGTTGGTGTTTGTTTGCAATTATCCAACTTTCATTTTGGTAATGGGGCCGATTGTTTTTTATTGTAAAACAATATATTCCAAGTAAATCCTACATTTTTGAATATATTCTTCAAAAAATAAAATATTTATACCTAAGTATAGGTAAATATTTTTTAAAAAATAAAATTTGTTTTCGTCGATTTTTATTGACTCCATAAACAAAAACATTTTCATTTCATATTCAACAACAATGGGGGTTCAGGGTTGCGGGATAATAGGTAATAAACAGTAGATTTTTTCGGTGTATTTCATCTACCTACCTACATTTTTAACGTGTAAAGTGCCAAATGTATCGTGAATTTATTATACAATTTGTTCAGAAATATGAATGAATTGGAGGATATGTTATTTCCCCGTGGTAAAGCTTACAATTGTCCAAAGATTTTTTGCTACAAACGACTTTGTGGATTCCAGGAGACGCTGGAATAGTGCATGAATCAACAATTTTGCTTTTTGTGCCTAGAATCTGCCACGTGATACCTATACAATGTACTTCAAGAATAGTACCTACTTAAATATAAGAATAAAATAATTTTACAGTCCATTTCAGGTTATATGTTCATTAAGTTTACAATATAGCTGATCGTAATAAAGGCAGATAGTTTTAACAGGCCTCGAAAAAGGGTTTTTTGAGAAATACATTTAAAAAGTAGAGGTACGTTTGTCAAATTTATTTCACCATAATTTCTTTATTATTTAGGTACTATTATTAAAGATTTTTATACTCAGTTTAATGTGATGCTATATAGATACTGACATATTTTTATAAACAAAAAACCATAAGATTATAAAATTTTTGTAAATTGTAGAGTGAAGGACTCCTTTTGAGTATATTAATTATATAAATTTTAGGTTCCACATACTGCTGCAGATTGGTTAAATATTTCAAAAGATTAAAAAAAGAAAAGAATTTTCCCTATGCATTGGGAGCAATTGATGGAAAGCATATTGCCTTCAGAAAATATGGTCCAGAATTTCACAATTATAAAAATACACATTGCATTGTGTTCTTAGACCTAGTTTTGGAACAAATATCTACCACAAATGATTTGAATTTTTTTTAATGTTTTGTTAACTTTAATAATTTGCATTATGAACTCAAATGCTCAATAAACTAAGAATCTTCTGCTACACTTACGTAATGTCACTTTTACTCTTGCATTAAATGTTATTGTTTAACTATATATAATTGAAATAGTTTTGTTTCTTTCGTTTCTGTTTTCAACTTTTGTGAAGTATTATGAAAATTTTATAATTTTTGACGATATTGCTCTTGTATAACCTAATTTATTAAATAAATTTTGTCTTGCAAACTATTACTGGGGATATAATTTTTTATTCTCACTTTGTACAAAATTTAAAAAAATTATTATTCTATAGGTATATTAATTTAGATAATTAACATACATCCATGAATGTAGATAAGTATTGTTCTACTTAATATTTACATTCCTATAATATTTGTAAGCTACAAATGAGAAGTGTCAAATGTTAGTTATTATAAAACGGTTTTAAACAATACTAGTTTGTGTTTAATAGGTACCTAAATAAGCTGTAGATATTTTCTCTAAGTAAATCATACTTGCATAAAGTTCATTGTAACTTGAATTGATCATGTTTGTATGTACCTAGCTTAGACCTTGAAGGTAGACTGATTTTAGAAATGATTACATTTGTAATTTACCAAATGTTAGGGTTTGTTTTTATTAAATGTATCAGTTTCTTTTTGTGGTAAAAAAAGTGCATCATGATTGATAATACAAAAAGTAGCAAATATAATCTAAAATTGGACCAATATTTTCACGCAGAAAGAACCTTAATAAAGCTTAAGAAATGAACACAAATTATCATAGGTACATGTAAAATAATCAGATCCTTGGTTGCCAGTTATATTTGAGATGATACTAATTGTCTTGAGAATGTTTTTTTTAGCTGTTAGTTTTGATTGTAATGTTTTATTTATACATTACAGTTATACTAAAACGGATAAATTAGTACATTATTATCATGCTTTATATGTTTATAACTTTAGAATCTACCTACCCTACCTTCTTTAAAATTTATTTGTTTCATACTCATATACTCCTTTCCAGAGATATCTTGTAATAATTAGAATTGTTTATTAATATAACTACAATACGTACCTACCTACCTATTGAAAAATATCCATAAACTTTACTAACCGCTAACTCATTGCTGACTCTATGGCATATTTTTACAAAATGGTTACTTTTGGTAAATATAATTAAGAATAAAACACTATATTAGTTTAATTAAGAATGATTTTTAAAATAAACTTTCAAAATTTGTACTTTTTTTGTTTAATACAAATGTCCAACAATCTCTGTTAATATATTACTTATATCAATATTTAATATTTAGTTAAGTATATAAAAATGTTCTAGTTCACAACACAAAAAACTCATTTTCCAACCATTTTCTCTTCTACTGCTTTTTTTCCACCAGCCCAATATTTTTTATAACTAAATCCATTTATTTATCCTTTGCTTGTTCTATTTTTACTCATTCCATCCATCATAGCTCCTTTTGTAAATTTAAAATGCACATTGTACCTAATAATATGCACCATTTGTTTCTTGATAAACGTGGTCCCTAGGGTAATTTAACATATTCTAATTCCTTATCAATTCTTCTCCATATCCCTATATATTATTTGTATTTGGTTCATTTCTCAAATTTTTTTAGGTACCTACAGTCCTTTAAAATTTTTCAGTTTTTACGAAGGATATAATTCATTTATTATTTACTTTTGATTCTCAAATTATTAAAGTGTATATGCGGGCTGAAAAACATAACCTTGACACAGTATCAGTAGTGCATCTCCAGGGCGGTACCTTTGAAGTTTAAAAGTAACTGTCGGCCATGTTTTCTGGATAAATGTCAGGTCAGGAGCCAGCTCTTAATGGGAACGACAGAATCGTACTTAAAAATTTCTTTATTTTAACAATCCGAGAAATGAGGATATTTTCCTAATTTTCGTTTGTTAAATGTTGATATGTTATAACTTTACTTATTTAAGTCTATACTTATAGAAAAAAGATGTTATAGACCAGTGGTTCCCAAAGTTGTCTGGGCCACGACCCATCAAATACAAGTTTACAAACTCGGGACCCACCTCTATGAACTTTAACCGTTACCAATATGAATAAAGGACTTTTCAAATAACAAACAAAGTTTTAATACAATTTTTTATCTCTCAATTAAATAACTACATCAAAAAAGTTATTTCAATGGGAAGGATGAAATTGTTTCCTATGTTTGGCCATCATATATAGTTTTGACATCAACTTCAACTCGAGTTACTTTTAATCGCAGTGAGTTTGATAAGTCCAATTTATTTCGGTATTTAGTTTTAATGTTCACCATATCAGAAAATCCGGCCTCACATAAGTATGAGGTAGTAAAAGGGAGGAGCACTTTCATAGCTTCATCAAACAGACATGGATAGTTACCAGCAACCGAGAGCCAGAATTTCGTTAATTGCTTACGATTGAAACTATTTTTTAATGACGAATCTTCTGATAAATCAATTAGTTCTTCACTTGCTTTTGTTGTCATACCAGTTGGTAGGTGGTCTTGAAATGGGTTACAAATCTAATTCAACAAGTCGAGCTTTTTCATCTCCTCACCGAAATAGTCGTCAAATTTTTTTTAACAATGATAAATGAGTGGAAATTGCAGATACTACGTTCATCTTTGGCTGCACTTGGTTTTCAACAATAAAAGTTTCAAGTGTTTCAAAACAATCTTACTTCCCATCCTCAATACAACTCTTCCACAGCAAAAGCTTTTCATGAACGCGCGAATTTTATCGTGAGCTGTAAAAATGTCTGATCCGTTTGATCCTTGCAAATACAAATTGAGTTCATTTAACTTCGAAAAAATATCCGCTGCATATGTGAGCTTGAGAGTGAATACTTCGTCCATTAGATGTTCAATCTATTCAGTTTTTCCTTCCAAGTGAATTATAACTTCATTGCGTAGTTCCACTAATCGTGTCAGTACTTTTCCCCTGGATAACCAGCGAACTTCCGTATGGAAAAGGAGACATGTATGGAGACTACCCATTTCTTCACACAGCTTTTGAAATAAGCGAGCTCATCTAGATGGACGTGTGCGAACAATTCTTGTCTCTCTCTTTCAAGTAGTGTTGTTCATATTACCTTGTCGTACTTGTGTAAATCGTATGTCGAGATAAGATTTTTCGCAATTTATATAGCGAACAAAACCAATTAATTGAGATATAGGCCATGCACGTCGGTAGACTCATCTAGTTGCAGAGCATAATATTTACTACCAATTATTTTCCGGATTAAATCATCTTCTGTCCTTTCAGCCATTTCGTCAATTCTTCGCGCAACAGTATTATTTGATAGTGGTATGCGCTCGATTTCTTTTACTTATTTTTCTCCAAACATCGCTCCAACAGCATCTTTAATCGATGGTAATACTAAGTCTTCACCAATGGTATGAGCCTTACCTGCTCTAGCGATCCTTAAGCTAATGAGGTACGATGCATATACAGCATTTTCATTGATATTGATGAAATGAGAAACAATGTTTTTTGAAGACGTCATTTCCAACAATTTTTTTTGAAAAAATCTACTGGCTTGTTTATACAATGAGAATGCGCATACTTTCGTACGCTAATATATCGTTCTACAGGGCAGGGCCCACTCAATATTCGCTCGCGACCCACAGTTTGGGAAACCCTGTTATAGACTATACATTTTTAAACACTCTGCATCATATGACTTTCGTGTGTTCCTCTCTCGTAGATATTTAAAAAATGGGGTATGGTATGAAAGTAAATGAAACAGCATGTCAATAATAATAATATTTATTACCCTTAGATCTGGTTCCAAAATTTGCCATTAGACCAATTCTGAAGAGAGAATACCACAGAAAGCATAATTATATCTGCTTGGATTCTTCTATTGTTTACTGTTAGTAACATCCACTTGTTAGTGTTTGGCATGTAGCACGTAAATAAGAGAAGTTTAAGTAGTCATTGTCACTTCCAGATTGAAAGTATAAATTGTGTACTTTCTTTTTCTCAACTATACTTACATATCTTAAGATCAGCAATATACCAGTTTGGAAAGTTAGAGTTTCGTATGACTTTTGTAGGTATAAATGTGTGCATTGCATAATATATAGCACATCATAAATTTTTTGTACTGCAACATTTACACTGTTATGATTTAAAGGAATATTGAAAGTACAAGCAGTATGATCAACATTGTTGTGATGTAGTAGGTCAATAGCTGGACTGATTTTAACATCTTCCAAATTAGAAAAAATTAAGTCAAGAACACCTCGACTATTTAACACTGTTATGATGAAACAAATTTAAGAAACTGAATGTTTCACATAAACTGGCTGGCGAATTCATAACTATTGTCAGAAATAGAGAAAACCATTATATTTATTTATTTATTTACGGGATCAGCACCATTACATTAAAATATAATAAGTACAATGATTAAACATATAAACAAATTACATATAATAATAAAATTATGCGACATAAAAGAATAAAACAAATTCGCTAACATACTTAACTGTCTATGTATCTTTCACACAAACGTTTAAATTTGCAAAAGGAAATACCAGTAACCAATTTATGAAAGCAAGAAAGAAAGAAATTTATTCATCCACAAAATTTACACAAATTTTAAGAACAAAAAAAATTTATAAAACTTATCGGACTAGTCACATTATATATACATCCCAAATGGCAAATTCAAATATAACATTAACATATATATATAAAAAAATAATCTAATTGGAAACATCTAACAGTTGTTACAAAATTCCTACAAAGTTAAAAACTCATTATAGACGGTTTGGCTGAAACATCTACTCGAAAGATTGTTTATTGAGATTGTGTTTAAAATTTTATTATAACATTTTATCCCAATAAAAGCACGCGCATGTTTAGATACTTCTAATCCAGAGAAAGGTTGCCGTAAATTTGATTTACCTCTTGTATCGTGTAAGTGCATGTCCTCATTTCTCTCAAACCTGTGCTTATTATCCTCAATGTACAGTATTAATTGGAAAATTAAAAGACTAGGAAGTGTTAGGATATTTGATTTCTTAAATAGTGGTTTGCAAGTAGCTGAACATGGAATGCCATTTATAAGACTTTCTTTTGAACTATAAACGCTCTTGTTTCCCACGTAAGTTTAGAATCTATGCCTATACCCAAACATTTTGTAGTAGTATAACTTTTAATAGATTTGCCATCCACATGTAAATAAAAGTCGTTGATTTAATGACTTTAAACAATGACTTATTCATGCTTCCAAATAATCAACTTGTTTTTTATTGATTTATTGGCAACAGACTTTTGGTTTTTAAAATTCCTGTTTATAAATTTAAGCGTAAAAAATAGTCTGACTCTACTATATAACTTAAAATTATGTAAAACTTTTTTACCAACAATGATTTTTTCAAAATTAGCATGAAAAATCTGCTATAATGCAAATACATATGTAATGAAACTATTATCGGGCATCTTTAGATTTCCATATGTGTCCATATTTTTATTTTCATAAGCTCTAAAAAAACAATAATATGCAGAGTCATCTAAGGTATGAACGCTACTTGAAAAATGTTCACATATGTCGCATGTATGAACTTGTAAACATTTATTAATATAGTATCCACAGACATAACGAATACTGTTTTGGTGGACAATATCAATAGAGTGGTAATCTGAATCAATATTAGGCAGCCTATCTGATATTGTTTGTAGGACAGACGAGCTTGGAGTATCTTTGAAATCTACAATTTTAATTAAAATTTCATCAGTATCGCCCTGACAATTTTCAGAACCTGAGTTTAATAGGTCTGTGCATAGTAACTTTCTAAATGCGGATCTAAACTGCACGGAAGTTGGATTAACAGTATTGCCATGTTGTTGTCTAACTGATCCAAAAAAAATTTCCAAGCAATCTTGATTAATACGCCTGGTAAATAAATATTCAAAACCTGCCTTCTTTAATTTTTCCCATACTAGATTCAAACCACTTATTGTTATTCTCCATCCACGCAAACACTTAACGTTTGCTGTGACATCTTTGCCCTTTTTATTTAATACCCTAGTAGTTGCACAAAATTCATCACATTTTTTTAGAAAGTCCTGTTGATAATCCAAGTTTTTAAATGCCCTATTATAGTTTTTTGAAGCATTGGGGAATGAAGAATTTAAAATGTCAAATAAATTGTCAAACATCTGAATAACTTCCGATGTTCCGTAGGCTGCAGCCGGTACAACATTAAACCTTATGCAACTTGCTGCAACAGTACTGCTAAGTACTTGGGTGGCTAATTTTACCTTCATTTTTTGAAATCCGGTTGGTTTAATATGAGCATCAGTTAATTTGGGTGCTGCTCTTGTGCTAAATTGACAATCATGTTCATAACATGTTTTTATATGTTCCCAAGAAGTTTTCTTATCACCAAAAACATAATGATTATTTAATAAATTATTCCTTGCCAATTTGATTAAATGAGGGGTATCAAACATGTAAACAACTGTTAGGTCTGGTATTTATCCATTTCTGTAAAACTATTTACCTTCATTTGTACAATATTTAAAACACTATTATTTAAAGAAGGTTTTATTATTATACCTTGAATATGCTTGAGTAGAGTGCGAGGATTTGGTAAGGCAAATCATTTCTGCAGTTTATTTTTGTATAGTTTCGGTCCAGTAAAATACATTTGCAAACATTCGTTTTTAAATTCTGAAGAAAATCGCCTTCCTTTCGGTTTTTTTTGGACTGACTAATCTGTACATTAATAAATGTTGCTAATTGGGATGAATCACAAAATTTATATGTTAGCTGTTTATATTCTTCTAATGTTATATCATCTAATGATTTCTGCTCCATTACACACAATTTATTTTCTAAACGCTTCACTTCCCCTTCAAGTCTATAGTTTTAATTACGGAGAGACTTCATTTTCTGTCGTAACATGTCCTTTCTAGGACTGTGAGCACTGAATGTTTGTGGTGTTTGAGTCCATGATGGTGATGTTGTAACATCTGGGATTACCATACTTTGCTCGGTCGAACCTACAAATTAAAAAAAATTCATGAATTCTGCTTCAGGGGAGTAAAGTGAAGGCGAATCAAAAAATAAATAATTAAAATGTTTGGTGCCACTAAACTGAAATTTACCTCAGAGATAACAGATATTTATAAAATGAACATTTATAATCAACCAACCTGAAGCTATAACTATATCCTGCAGTATGTTAACTTTTCCTGGGTTTACATTCTCTTTTTCCTCTGTAACTTGGAGCTGTTCATTTTCTCCCTCAACAATTGCATGTTCTGCAGCTGAAAAAAGATTGCTTATAATGTGGTTTTAATTAAGTTATCCAACAAATTTATATGACAATATGTTGTCTACTAATTACATAAATTATTTATAATTTTTTACTTTGTACTGATATTTTTATGTTGGGTAAAACCCATAGAAAAATAAATAAAACTACATAACAAATTACCAAATTTATGCATATTTGTTTACACACTGTTAAATAACGTTGATTGTTGAAAGAACTATTGTTACTTTGCGATATTCAAGTCACAGCTGATTATTTAATTTTTTTTAGGTATAAGTACTGTGCTATCACATAAAATATTATTTATTGTATAGCACATCCTGTCATTTACTACAAACATTACCTGCAATATGTCAATATACCTACCTAAAACTGCATAATTGTGTTCAGTAAAAACATAGCCTTGTAACTGGGGCAATAAGGTTGGAATGGCGGTTGGTTGTAGTCAATTACGTAAATCATTTAAAAAACATTTGTCTTCAAAATGTGCTCCACAAATACGATGACTTTTGTATAAAGTATCAGTTTTTCCCTCAAGATCATCTCTTCCAATTGCATGTAGCCAAAGGATTGCCCTGGAAAGATTAAAATCATTATTAGTTATTGCTTCATTTTGAAATTTTAAAAATCAATAAATTTTGTTCATCACATTTCACCAAAGAGAAACATACCTTTGTGAATCCTTAGGAAATGAAAAGAAGCTATCGTTTGTCTTCGCTCTACTATTAAAACAGCCTTTCACTGCACATACATGTCCTGCCATTGCAAAAGATTATTAAAAAAGTCACAAATGTCTATATTCAGTAAAATAAGGCTTTACTTTTTAAATGTTCTCACTAATCTCACTCAAAAAACAATTCACAAAACACCTGTTCACACAAGATCCAAAAAATGCAATTAACATAAAATAAAATAATTAAAATCACAGATGAAAATGCCCATAGATAAAGGATGTGTTAGGTTAGGTCAAAGAATACACAACAACAAGAAGTGAAGCCCGGCGAAAATCCTTTGATGAGTGCATTCCGATTTACGCATAAAGCGCGTTGACTGCATAGAAAATTGTTCCGATTTAATCAATGCGCGCATTGATAGCGCTCAGACTTCTGCAATGTTGTACTAACCGTACTGAATTTTTACGCTCCTTCCAGCGCATTGACTGCTTCTACTACCGACTTGAGGCAGTTAATGCGTTTGATGCGGTGATGCAATCTATGCGTCTCATGCGTAATTCGGAACACATTTTCAGCTTGACTTGACTTTAAGTGAACACAGTAATGGATACCGGCTTGACAATGGAAACAAAATTGTATGAGTTTCCAGTTTTAATAGAAGAAACGAATGAGATAATAACCTTATTTTTAAGTGACAACGATATGGAAAGAGCAAACCATGGTAATATTAATATATTATTTTACTTTCATTTATTTGATTATCAGGTTAAGTATTGGTCGTGTTGCTTACATTAGTGATATTTTCCACAGACGCAGTATTTTTGCAAAATCTTGTTGCAAGAGAACAAGCTGCACCTGCACATGATAATAGTAGTGAATTAAATGACAACCCAGGTTATCTATGAACCCTGTGACAGAATGCGCATACAACCGTTCCGAATAACTATAGCGCTTTATGCACATTAATAAAACAGAACGATTTCGAAGCGCCGTGCAACAGTAATGCAGTCTATGCGTTACATGCGTATTTCGGAACGCACTCGATGTTGGAAGGGCAAAAATAAATAACCTTGAAGGTGACAGCTATCTTTGGCATACACTGAGAACCATAATAAATGCTTACAGGTTTACTCGAATCACACTGAGAAAAAGTATTTTAGCATAAAGTTGTGTTTTATCAAATGTATTATACAGATATTTGTCGATATTTTCCCATCAGTAACTATTTCTGCACTTTTCGTGACAATATAAACGTGAAATAGATCATTTAAGACAACCTACAAGCAAACTCTATTCTAATTTGGGTCTGTAAAGACCATAAGCAAGAGGCCTAAATGTGATCGCATGACATATGACGACTAATTTAAAACATGGCGTCTGTGAACTCGTTTTTATCCGAAGTTTCGCTTCTTGTTAGTTGGGTATTCTTTGGGTTAGGTTGATTTAAAATGCCGTTCGTGACGTTTTCTTCTTCCTCCGTTCATCGTGCCGAGTAATGTCAGAACTGTCAAAAAGCTCGAATGTACATATTCCATTGGTTGGATTCAGACCAGACAGTGACAGGAGACTGCACCACACTCCTTCTTCTTGATTGGTCTAAATATTTTATCCTCAGAACATGGCGTCTAGTATGCGCAGTCAAATCTGTCCGACTTTTGCCGCGTGTCTAAGATGCACTACTGTTTGTTAGTTAGTTATACTGTGACCTTGATTAAAACTTGACAAAAAAGTTATTCTTCTTTCTTAATATGTTCTTCTTCTTTTTTCCTTTATTGGGCTTATTATATGCAAATCCTTCATAACCAAATAACTTACTGAAATCCGCGTCAACTCTATGAAATGAGAGGATTTGCTCCTTGATTGAATTTTATATTTTTATAAAAATGTTTGTTTATTGTTTAAGGGTTGGCATTATAAACATCTTTAGAAGTCAATTTTAACAGTCAAGTCAACTTTAGCATTAAAATATCTATCAGTTTTATAAAAGTTCCATTTCTTAAATAAAAAGAATTAAGGCAAAAAGGTAACCTAGAACAGAGACAACCCTAGAATTTTTATTTTTTACAAACCATTAAACCAAGTTGGTGGTGTTTGGACTCCCTATTTCCCTAATCGACGCGAGTCCACTAACAGTCTAACAAAGAGAAGAAGACTATATACCTTATGTTTTTGATAACTAATAGAGAAGTGATGTCACGAACGTTAACGTTAACGCAAGAATATTACGTTTACGTTCAATTGTATAAAAAAGAGTTTAAGTGATGTCACGAACGTTAACGTAAAGTTTTGTTTACACACATTAACAAACCTAACCTTTTGTTTTTTAATGTTCTACGAAAATTTGCATTTTAATAATTCTTGTTATTATCTATTTCATCCTCAATCACAGAACAAGATCCAAATCATAGATAAACTCACTTACTAACAAAATATGGGAATCGGTAATCTCCGGTAGGGCTTCGGACAGCATCGATTAACGTTAGACGTTTACGTGGGAGCACGTAAGTTAACGGAGGCCCGTAAACCTTAACGTGAATATTTATTTGCTGCGCATGGGCAGCTGTCAATTTACACGTTTACGTTCGTGACATCACTTAAAAGAGAGATATCGGTAACCCAAATAGCGTCAGGCCCTATTAGCGCATATGTTATTTTGACATTTAACCTATGCGCGAGTCGATTCTTAAAACAACGTCCCTAAATAACGTTACCGCCAAGCGTAATTTACGGAGCCTAACGACAGGCGGTATTTGAAATAGCGCTTGATAATTAACATGCCGGGCAGGCGCAGTTTTCCTATGATAAAGTTATTCATCAAAATGGCGGCTTCAATGTCTTGATCATTTCCACCACCAATAATTATCGCTTCAAGATCTTCATCCATTGCAAAGATTCTATAGTGGAAGTTAAGAAAAAATAATTGTAGATAAAATGAATCTATAGATACACTATTAGGAACCTCAAAAAATAAATGTTCGTCTTTTATTTGAACAATAATAATACAAAAAATACTGAATATGGCTAAGACAAACACACAAATTTAATGAAAAACTTATAAGACACACAATAGACACAATAACAATAAAGCTAGGTTAAGTGACATTTTCGAATAGCGCATAGCGCGGGTAACTGCTTCCGATAACTGTTAAATAAAATTGAAATACCGCTTGACGTAAACCCAATACCGCAGGACGTTAATTACGTTCACAGACGCTATTGATTTTACCGATATCTCTCTAAACTCTCTATTAGAGAGTTTAAGTGATGTCACGAACGTTACCGTTAACGCAAGAATATTACGTTTACGTTCAATTGTATAAAAGAGAGTTTAAGTGATGTCACGAACGTTAACGTAAAGTTTTGTTTACACACATTAAAAAACCTGACCTTTTGTTTTTTAATTTTCTACGAAAATTTGCATTTTAATAATTCTTGTTATTATCTATTTCATCCTCAATCACAGAACAAGATCCAAATCATAGATAAACTCACTTAATAACAAAATATGGGAATCGGTAATCTCCGGTAGGGCTTCGGACAGCATCGATTAACGTTAGACGTCTACGTGGGAGCACGTAAGTTAACGGAGGCCCGTAAACCTTAACGTGAATATTTATTTACTGCGCATGAGCAGCTGTCAATTTACACGTTTACGTTAACGTTCGTGACATCACTTAAACTCTCTATTAATAAATAAAACAAAAAAACAACCCTACCACGGAATATTTACTTACCTAGCGAGGGTACTTTTCAGGTTAGTTGAAACGAAAATAAAATACTCTCATGCAATTTGGAAGTTTTCTAAATATTTGCAATATCAAAAGTTTTAAACCTGCTTATAGGCTGAGTCAGAATCTGAACTGATTTTTGATGGCCTCTTAGACGAATTGAGCCAAAATGATTTTATAATGAAATGAGCTCTAGTTTTTCCCCTGTTGTACCCAACAAACCCTGGACCAAGCTCATCTAGATAATATAATTTCCCCTTACCGTTAGCCTCTATAGAGTCAGTTGATAGTAAGAAAAGAAAATTGAAATCTGTAGAACAAGATGTATTTATCTACCAAAAATTTACTGGGAGATGCTACAGATTCTTTAAGGACCTCATACACTGATCAGTGTATATTTTGTAAGTAAATTTTGTCAAATAGGAACAAGCACAGAATTCATAAATATTATTTGTTTTTAGATTGGTTTTTAAAACAAACTTCAAATATTTATAGTTAATTTTTCCATTATATCATTTTTTATATATACACAAACTTGGCTGCAGAAATGAGACTTGATGAATAATGAATACCTACTTGTTATAAAGGACATTGTAACTTGAATTGATGATGTTTCATATGTAGCTTAGTTCACATGCATGTTCTTGGTAGATTAGTGCTAAATTGGATAACACCATATGTAGGTACTTAAATAAATAAAAAAGTTTAAAAAAACTGGAAGGCACTTTTCCACATTCAATTTTGATCAAAAAATTGTATTTTAGGAAGCATGTAACTCATTTATTTATTTTGAATAAATGCTTTCAATTACAAATGTGTTTTAAATATTCATGTCCTCGATATTTTAATAGTCAACACCGGTTTTTCAATACCAGCATAAATCGAGATGGAGTCTTTCATCACTATTCGACTTTGGAGTAAATTTGAAATGTAACAACCTTCAACGTCAAAATTAAATTAATGATAATTAAATAACTATCTCCAGATTGCAATCCGTGGATGGTCTCCTAGCCTATTACAACCTATATTAAAATAAAATTAACACAATTCCGCACAAACAAAATAACTCTCTCAATATATTGTCGAAACACCGCCGGTAGCTGTATTGTCTAAATAGAAAACAACTTGTTCTCTGAAGCGAAGAAACTTTGCGTTGCGCAAAGGAAAGATTACTGGTAAACGTCTCGAATCTGGGTACTGGTTTACAATCAGCTGTTAGGTACAAGTTTTAGTATAAAATTATTTACATTACCATCATTTATTGCTGGATGATCTCTCTTGATCTTGAATTTGAACAACCTTTACTGCATTCAAATCGAAGGTAAGTTATTCAAGATATTTCTAACTCACTATTTCCTTTTTTATCCGTTTTATTTAAAGTTTTCGTACAATTAAACTTGTAACGTCCATTACTTTTTTGTCTCCCCCTTAGTTACTTTTCACCTAACAAACTTCCTTCCCGTTGCTAACGAATATTCTTTTGTTTCTTCTTTATTTATTATAGAAATTACTAATTTTTCTTGAAATCCAGTTACTGACAGTTCATATTATTTAATCAAATAAAATGTCAATAACAACCAATGTTTTTGTACTGACATTTCCGATATCAACTTTATCAGCTGATTTATACAGGGTACATAAAAATATCTTAACAGAAAGTATCTAATATAATCATTTTAACGTTATTGTTAAAAATGATGGACATAACATAACATTCCCATGTACATATGATACAATCTCTAAAAGTAACCATTTCATTTATCATCATCTCAATTTCAGTACAATATATATATATATATATATATGAATTATCTACCGTCAAGAATTCCCTTTTGTATATATATATATATATATATATATATATATATATATATATATAATTTCTTTAATCAATGGCCCGACTCTATTTCCATCAGTTTGACTTTTGACTGTCACTGTCAATTTTGAGGTTAAAAATTCATTGATTTTTAAGTTTGTTTGATTTGTTTATACAATCAGAGACATACAATGAAACTGGAAGGTATAGCCCATGTATAGCCCGTTCAGTACAAAATCCGTTGCACGTCACATCTGTCATAACTGGACTATGTTGCCAAGCCCTTGAAATAGTATGAGAATCTAGTAAATATCGAATGAAGTTTATCAAATATTCTTCTTTTTATTTGGCTATAGGTTAGGTTTAGTTATTGAAGGTTATTGTGTGCAAACAAACTTCGACTTATTTCAATTACATATAAAACAATATAAAACTTTTATTTGTATGTTAACAGTAGGTACAGCACTAACTAAGAAATTATTATTTTAAAAACTATGGAATTATTTCTAGCACTAAAAAGGTGTGTATGAAATAGTTAAAAGTTTTATTTGTATACTTATACCACAACGCTTAATTAGTTAGAAATTATTTAAGTATTTGAAATGTATATATAATAGTATTAAGAAAAAAATATAAAAAGTGGTCAATTATTATTTGTTCTAAAATATTTTATCAAAATTAAATATAAATTATCTAATATAATGTTTAGGTTACAATAGCAATTACCTACAAGTTGGTTTCTAGAATGTTGTCACTACAATATGAAAGGCTGATGTAAGATTCTGATAACCTAGATCACTTTTTTAAGGTCATTTTGTTTTATATTTTGGTGAAATAAATCTTCATACTGATATATTTATCACAACAAAAGAAAATTGTGCAGCAAGCACCACCACAGCTCAGAAAAGAAGAGCGAATACATTTCAGTCTCTGATTGAAGGTACATACGAATTATTGACTACATTGTGTAAGTGAATTCTAGCATAATATATTCAACACTCAGTATAATAGTTTGTATAATAATTCCAAGGCTTAATTATTAATTGACTAGTAAACATCACCTTGAGTTATTACAACAAAGTAGACGTGCGAGGGAGACTATACATAGATATTTGTTAGAATACATCGATACTATAAATCATAAACTATTATTTTCTATCTTAAGATATAGCGGTATTACAGATGAATCTTTAAATTTAATGAAATCATATCTTGTAGACAGATTTCAAGCTGTCAGATGTCAACATAATACTTCTTCGTATTTAGAAATAACAACTGGTGTTCCCCAATGATCTATTTTAGGTCCAATTTTATTTTCTATTTACACTTCGAATTTTCCTTCTAGTTTCATATCGTTTACACAGCATTATTATGCTGATGACACTCAACTGTACTTATCATTTTATCCTGATGAATACAAGCAGGCTCTGTAGCCTCAGTGAACTATGATTTGCATAAGTTGCTGATATTTTCTAAGGATCATTGTCTCAAACTAAATGCCTCCAAAACTAATGCTATTGTCTTTGGTAAAATTAGTCAGAGACAAATCTTTTTGCAAGAGTATTCCAATCAAATTGTGTTGGATGATAAATCTATACATTTCAGTAAAAAAGTGAAAAGTCTGGGGATATGGCTAGATGAAGAATTGAGATTTACGGATCATATCAGTTTATGTCTGCAGAGAGCGTACGGTTCACTGAAGCTTCTGTACCAAAGTCGTGGTGTTTTGGATAAATCCACTAAGTCTATGTTGTGCGAGGCATTAGTGTTATCTCAATTAAACTACTGTGACATCGTGTACAATTCTTGCTTAACTGAGTTTGATTCTAATAGAATCCAGAGGCTACAAAATTGTTGCCTGCGTTTAGTTTTTGGTATTCGTAAATTTGATAGTATAAGCTATACTTTTAAATTAATAAGCTGGTTAAACATGAAACATCGTCGTAAGTTGCATTCTTTATGTTTTTACTATAATATGATACGCAAACAGACGCCACCATATCTATATAACAAAATTAAATACCGAACGGACGTGCACACATTAAATTTGAGATACAAAAGTCTGCTTACTGTACCTAGACACAGAACTCAAACTTTTAGACGGTCTTTTTCATTTTGTATAGCCGACCAAATTAACAGCTTGTCCCAGGTTTTTAGAGTAGTGGGTCAAAATAAATTTAAAATACAAATGTTTGAAACTATGATGAACCAACAATTAAAAAAAAGATAAAAATTATACTTATCAAGATTATGTTGTATGCTTTTTGTTTAGTTTTAAGTTTAAGTTTATTGATTCAATTTAAGTATTTGTAGTATTCTCATACTTTTTTGTTTTCTGGGTTAGGTGGAAGAGCAGATGCATATTGTTATGTCATATAACAATGTGCAAACTGAATCTCGCCCAATACTAGTTTTACATAATATGAATGTATTCAGATTTGTAATGCTATACCAAATAAAGACATTTATTATTATTATTATTACATGTGGTTCCTTTTATATATAAACTTGACGAGTCAAACTCTGCCCTAATTGTGGCCAGTCGTTATGTTTTGGGACACTACTTGAATTATGTGTATGTAGATAATACGAGTAAACAATAAAATAATTTATATTATAATGGTTTTATATTGGAAGCAGCTTATCCTATAACCAGAACTTATTAAAATTGTTATAAATACATATTATTTTATTGGTGATTCATTTATCATTTTCCCATATATCCAAATTAATATTCACTATTTTCTTTTAGCTTGCCAACCTCTATATACTGCTGCTGCTGAGAGTGTTGCTAATAGAACGATTAATCAGATGAGCTACCTTTCAATTCAAAAACAACTATTAAATTAATTTTTTGTAGTTTTTGTAAAACCCTGTATTATACACGTTTTTTTTTAGAAAATGCTTCCTGAATTAGTTATCTTACATATCATGAATGAAATAAATTAATAAATAATGCCACCACAACTCTTACGATTGTTTTATTAAAAATATACATTGTAAATATATAAATTAGTTACACAAGACAAATTATAACAATACTAGTTTGTTAATTTTTTTTTCAAACAATGTTGAACAAAAATTTTCAAATGGAATAAAATTTTTTTTTTAAATATATCAATTCTAACCCGCCCCTTCCAGAATGCATTGAAAGCGATGCATTCCGGGAAGAGCTTCCTCCACCCCCCATCTCATCTCCCGATTCTATCAGTTGGCCCTCCCTTATTTTGAATCTCCTCCAGTTGATCTTCTTGACTTGTTTTTTCTGTCAGCGATACTTGTTAGCTTCCTAGGTATCTACAAAATTTCTGTTAGTACATCACCATGCATAGTAAAAAACATAAACATACATCAACTACATAATATTTGTTTCTTGCTTGCATGAACTTCGTTTTCAATAACTGCTGGTTCAATGTTACCATCAAAAATTATTTGTTTTACATAACCACTTTCAAATGAATTCCTATCTCTTCATTTTCGAACTGCCCTACTATCATAGAAAATTTGATTAGGTGATTTGTTGCCATGATCTAAAAGATTGATTGTGTTATAAACTATAAAAATATTTTAAAATTAGGAAAGATTTTTAAATGATTGTGAATATATCTTGTTCATACCTTTTTAAACATTATGGTAGTATCTAAAATTAAATCATTATTCATCTCATTCTTCATATGATTCATCATCAGTTGATTCAACATCAGTGGTATCACTATCATCACCAGTATCAATAATGATTGGAGCAATTTCCAATCTTTCTAATATCCTTTCTCTGTTGCACCAACTGTTAATTTCTTTTTCGCTATGTTGTATAGACTTTTTCCACACATCTTGATTAATACTGTGTAGGGCTTCTGACCACATATTTAAACAGGACGTTTCACTTTTGCCATCTCTACCAATATGTCTGTTGTAATATTGCTTGACAATACCCCATATTATCTCAATCGGATTGAAAATGCAATGGTAGGGAGGAAGACGTAATACTTTGTGACCATACTGTTCTGCCAAATCATCCACAATGTATTTTGTTGGGGGTTTGTTTCTGAAAAAAAAAACATTGAATGAGTAGTATTTTTTACAAAACAAACTTTGTTCCTTACTGTATGACTTTCTTGTCAAATATATTCATTTATTCATTCTTCGTTGAATGGTCACTGTTTTTGAAAAATATTTTTCAAAACTTAGTTTGTAAAGTGTAGAATAATATAATTTATTCTTTGATATCTGTTGGCAACACGCTTTACTAAATACAACAATTTTACAGGAAACTGTAATAATTCTTTATATTCATTTATCTTTATAAAAATGTAACATTAAAATTGAAACAATTTTCATTGACTGTACTACTCATCCCTATTAGGTACAATTCAGTATTAATAATATAATATCAAGTATTAATATTTTTAAATGTATTTAACCAATTGTGGTGCATTCCTACATAAAAATTGCTGTATCGCTGTTCAAAAACATTTTGTACGTACAGGGCTACAATTTGAAGAAGCTCAGCTTTAAACATTTGTTCATTGAATTCTATATTGTGTGTCACTAACCAGTCTTGAATATCAGATTTTTTCCATGAAATGTTTGGGCATTTATCTAATAGTATACTCTATGATATGGTGCATTATCCATAATAATAATTGACGGTTCAGTTAGATTTAATAGTAATTGGTTTTTAAACCATTTCAAAAAATTTTCTTGATTCATTTCCCCATGATAGTCACTTGATTGAGTTTTAGATGAAAATATATTTTCTGCCCCATTAATAAACGCATCTTCATTCCCAGCATGAAGTACAATATATCTATAATAAAAATAATTTCACATGCCAATTTTTTTACATACATTTTCATAACATACCTTTTACCATCCACTTTTGTAGTTTTGACACTCCTTTTATCTGGATCTTGCCATGAACGACCTACCGTACCATTTTGGAAAATCCATGTTTCATCAATAAAAACAAATTTATACAGAGCAGTTTCTTTTTCTTGTATGTATTTTCTTAAAAATTCAACCCTTTTCACTGCTATATGTGAAAGTTCCATAAGTCCTCTGCGTGGATCATCTTTTTTCCATTTAAAACCAATGTCTTTTAGTAAGCAGCTCAGAGACACTTTACATCCATTGAATAATTGTTTGTCTTTCAATTTTTCTAGTTACATGTTGATCTGTAAATAAATTTTCAGGTATACTTATTGCTGAGCATTAAGAACAATAGGACAGAATAGATCTTTTAGGTCTCAGTGAATTTTACCCCAATATACATACATACATTGAGTATGAACAATAAAACACAATATAATGAAAAAAGTTAATTAGATATAACAAAGTGAATATAAAAATTATATTTATATCTTATACATTATTACACATATTAAAGTTATACTTACTTGATTCATACATGCTGTAAATGGTATCACGAATAGCGGACGTATTAACTATTGCAGTATTATTAACAGTTTTATTTTTTATACGTTTTTTTGGAGGCGACTTTAAACGTTGATCACTCTTCACGGCTTGTGAAATATTTCTCACAGTTGATATATTCAACTTAAGTGCTGCTGCTACACGCTAAAAAAAATATGTATATACAATATACATATATTAAGATAATAATTCAGTATGTTGTCTCTGCTAACTTACCTCTCTTACAGCATTCAAAGGTAGCAATGGACCATTGTTATCACGTTCTTGTTCAAAATAATTTATTAATGAAGCCACAAGTTCTTTGCAGCGGCTGGTTAATTGTTTCGGCATATTTGCTCTAATAAGAACAGTTTTACAGTTTTTAATAACGCACAAATAAAAAGAATTAAATGAGCGAAATAAAATACGTAGGAGGTAACCACAAAAATTGTAGAAACCAGCTGATAAATGTCAAAATTTTACCCGATAAAGCAATTTAAACGCGGCAACAGTGTCCACTGTCGCCAACATATAAAATTTTATTAACGTTAAACTGAGACTGCCGTTAGTTTGAGTTTAATATTTAATTAACCTACGAGCTGTATTTGATATCAAATTAATTACGAAACCTTTTTTTAAACATATATTTTTATTTTTTAATACAATGCGACTTATAAATTTCAATATTTATTGAGTTTAGAGAGGCTTAACATAGTGATTGACAGAGGATTGACAGCAGCAATCGAATGACATGATATAAACGAACGTCTCTTTTTCGACACTTTGATGACGTGCAACGGATTTTGTACTGAACGGGCTATAGAGAGAAAGTTGTGTTTTTATTAGGTTTGTTCCAACTGGCATTTAGGAACCGTTCTGGAATCATATCGAGTACTGTATAGTGCGCAAACTCGAATAGAGGAGTTCAGTCTAAGGTCAGTGTGACCAACAAAAAGTAGTTTTTATGACAAGAATGACAGTTAATGTCTACCATTCAAAACATAAGATTTTTGCAGGTTTTTTATCATTACGAACATCTATATTGCTCTATTAAAACAATGAATACACCCCCGAAGCGTAAATCTTAAAATTTTAAATGATGATTTAGCTGAATTCTCAATGCATCGGTGGCCAGTAATTCTAGGAACTTTCGGCAAATCACCAATTCTCTTCTGTCATTATGTCACTAGATATGTCAGATGTCAGTGGAAAAAGCAATCAGAAGAATAAAGTGATACAACTAACTAGAACTACTACAAAACTGTGGAAAATAAACATAAACTATTAAACGAATATCAACAAAAACAAATAACACTGACATCTGACATAACTAGTGACAAAATGATAGAAATGAAATGGTGACTTGTCAAAAGTTCTTAGAATTATTCGCCACCGATGTGTTGAGAATTCAACTAAGATGTCATTTTAAATTTCAAGATTTACGCTTCGGGGGTGTATTCATTGTTTCAATAAAGCAATATAGATGTTCGTAATGGTAAAAAACCTGCAAAAATCTTATGTTTTGAATGGTAGACATTAACTGTCATTCTTGTCATAAAAAACACTTTTTGTTGGACGCACTGACCTTAAACTGAACTCCTCTATTAGAGATGGACCATAGAGATACTATCTCGATGACCCCAACAAACTGATATCGTTTTCTGCTTATTGCGCACCAGTGCTGCACCGATTCGGTGCGACGTTTTCCGCTTACTTCGTAGGGTGTCTATTTACTAAGAAGTGGGAGCTCCTAGGAGAGTAAACTCTTATCAAATGCGCATGTGCCCTCTCTCAAAATTGCAATCACCGTATTCACTAAACCCAAGAGAGAGAGCTCACATACACCTACGCGCCTATTCTACTGGGTAAGCTCAAGAGAGCGTGGATTGGACATGCGCATGGTACATCAACGCAGCGACGGAGAGAGTGATCTCATAGGAGCTCTCTCGAGTTAGTGAATAGGCACCTGGGCGAACTTTTTCAGTGTTGACGTTTTCTGCTTACGCCTAAATTGCACTCGGTGCGAACCAAGTGTAACTTTATCGACACCGGCTCGGGGGGTCGGTCGTCGGTGCATCAGTTCCAGTGCAAATATGGCGGAGCAAACAACCAATTTGGTTATTTTGTTTGAAGAGTTTATGGAGTCTTCTTCATCATCAAGTGAAAGTGAATTAGAATCTTATATAGAAAAAAGGGATAATAAGCCGCGAATTGAGCGTTACGTGGAAGATGTAGTTCACAATTATTCTAATCAACAGGTAGGTAATATATAATTAATTTAAATCGTTTGTATTTCTAACTAACTAATTAATTTTACCAGTTATATGTATTTCATTTTGGAATTATTTGAAATTTTGATATTTTATTCTATCTATTAAATACATTTATTTTTTTGTTTGTTTTAGTTTAAAGCTACATTTCGTCTGGAAAGGTCGACTGTTGAACAATTAGTTTAAGGATTTTGTGATTCCCAATTTTATGTTGGAAATGAAAACCCATTTATCAGAAAAAATACCCTGTGCTCCTCCATAATTATCATTTTAAATTTTGTTCAATAAAATACTTTATAATAAATATTTTGATTCATAGGTTTGTTTGAAGCAAAGACAATATATCTACATGTTCTTTATCTATGGTTTGAAGGTTAAGTACAGTTATAATTCTGTTGTTAGAGGGCACTGTTTAAACTTGCACCGAGTGGAGCATTCGTTTGATAATCTCGAGAACCCGTAAACGTGCATGACGTCATATATTGCACTCGGTGCGCACTGAGTTCACATTTGCACTGAAGAAGCAGAAAAAAACTTTAGGTTATCTTCATCACAGATTTATGACAGACAGATCTGAACAAAATTGCATCGTTGCCGATATATAAAACTAACCTAGTAAGTATGGAGGGTAGAAGGAAGGAGCACCATCTTGTATGGGGGACAAGTTGAAAAAGGGTCCACCTGAACACTAGTGGTGGGCAAAACCAGTACAATTGGTTGTACTAGCACAATCCGTACAGTACTCCAAATTGTGACGTACAATTCGTGTCGAACAATTGTACGATGAGACCGAGCGCGACTTACGTCAACATTAGCGGCCGCGGCGGAGTAGGTAGTTATACTCTGTCCATCCAAGCAACGGAGTGTTCCAAAACAGTATCATGCATAGTGCACGTGATCTCTTCAACTCTGTATGGACAATGAATTCCGCCGGCCGATTGCAGTTAAATCCGATTGGCCAGCGCATGGAGGCATATTTATTTTAGCCAATAGATGCAAAGGCGCATGGTGATCACGCATCTATCGTTGTTTGGGTCGCTCTGTTTGTTCGATGGCTGTAGTATAGTAGTAGAACGAGAAAAAATGACCTGTAGCATTCTACATACAAGTACGATACGTACAGTACATACTTACTCTTACTGGTTATTTATTGGTGTAGTAGTTATAGAATCTATAAAATAATAATACCTTTAAATATTGTTTCGCTGCAATTATTATATTAACTTTACCATCACTCCCGCACCACTCGCGTCTAGTGCCACCGTTTTCTAGCCCGCATGCGCATTTAATTATCAGTTTGCCTTTTAATTTATCGAGAAGGGCAAGAAAAATCATTGAAAAAGCTATACAGAAGGGACAGGGTGAATGGTTATTTTTCCTTCCCCTTCTTCAAAAATTAACCAATGATCTGTTTTAACCAAGAAAATTATGGAACTTATTAGAAACAAAAACAAGTATTAGTTCCTAATTATTCTAACCTAAAAATTCAAAATGACAACACTAGACTTAAGTCACCATCACCCAACCGGCGAACCAGCAACTAAAACCAATGAACTAATGGTGGATTGTACTATTAGTACAATTAAATTGTACGGCACGTACTCCGTACATTATAGTGTGCCGTACATTTTGTACGACAAGTACAAGTACTTCCCATCTCTACTGTAAACAGCAAATTATAATTCGAAAATTCACCGAAATGGCGCTCGTGTAGCTAATGGAAATTATGTGAATTTATCATGTGAATGTGAATTTAGAATTATATTTCATTATGTATGATTTTCTATGATATAATAATTTAAAAATACGCGCTGTAATAAACCTGAAGTATTTCTTTCCTTTTTTAATTTTGTATCTTACTCTAATAATTCATGGCGCTGTTTTTAAAATCTTTCCACTTGCTACTATGGCGCCATCTTAATTTGCTTCCTTTCGATGGACACTTCTTAATACATTCAGATGGTGCTCCTTCCTTCTATCCTCCATACTAGTAAGTTATTTCAGAATGCAAGGTGGTGCAAGGCATGTGCATTTTAAGTAATTCCCAAAGTTAGGTATCCCCTCTGAATTCTCCACCTAAAGAATAGTTGGTGCAAACGGCCAAAGTCTCTCCTCCTTTTTATTCTAAATTCTAAGATCACAAATTTTAACAAAATCAATATTATTTTATTTAGGTATATTAATATTATCTTGCTTACTACAGATTCAGAATTTCAGAAATAAAAAAATAAACAAGTAAAGTATGTATTGTATGCGTCGAGAGAGAAATGTCGTAGTCATATGTCAGAATATCGCTAGATATTTCCATTTTTGCGAGGTTATGACGTCACGCTTAAGCTACACCTACACTGTTAATCTGCTTAAAGACGCTAGATTGCGAAAATATGACTTATTTCATTTTGACAGAGAAGAATATATGGATGGTTGATCGATGAGGGGAATGTGTTACCTGATTTTTACAATGGAATATTTACAAAATTTCTTTTGTTCTTGTCATGGGTTCTTGTGCTTAAAAATCTCCTTGCTTTACTGACGTATCTACCTTTGCCCTTGTAAAAAAAATTTAGTTTAGAATGATGTAATTTATGTAGTATACCTATAGAGATTCATGTACAAATAACGGAAATGTAATGAATGATGAATGTACATAGTGAATAATTTTTTTAATTTATACATAATTTGTTGTAATTATATTTATTGCTCAACTTTCATCCTTATATTATGTTAACTATGGCAACCAAAGAAATCATTCAATACAAACAAAACCTGTAATGTTCCAAAATGTCAGATGGTACATTTTTACTCTGTATTTCAGGACAACTAGAATGGATAGATCTTTTAGCACCAAGTACTACATCTTGGTATTGTAAATACGAATTTGTGTCAGGCGCCGACTGGAGAATATTGAATGGTTTGGAAGCGGGGCTTTCTCAAGTTGTTAACGTCATTAATAATGGCGATAAAATAGTGTTGAACCTTCCAATTGAAATACAATTTAAGTCAACAAATCCATATGGATGGCCACAAATAATCCTCAGTGTTTATAAAAATATGCAGTTAGCTGGATATGGACGATGTCATATACCGCTCAAACCAGGTATCCACAAGTTAGAAGTTATTTTAGCAAAACCACAAGCATCTTCGATGCTAGGATATATAGCGTCCTTTTTTGGTTATCAGCCAGAATTATTGCAACCAAAAATGTTAGCTACTACTGCTGGCATTAATTTGTTACTCATGGAATCAGCAGGGCATGGTCAAATTTCTGTAAATATTGTGACACAAGGATTTCAAAATTTAGGTTATGATGCTGGAATAGTGAAAGATTAATTATGTAGGTATTGTTATATTTATATCAAATAAATAATAAAATTAATTATCAGCACTTGTGTGATGGCATTTATTTCTTTATTTGATATACACTAGACTTATAAAGTCATTTGTTCGTATATTGCTAGACTCCATTTCACATAAAAAGAAGCCACTTGAAGATGTAGTCGTATGCGCGAACTTGTTGTCAAAACCAGCGCCATATTGTAAAACAGTAGCGTAACGTTTTCATATTTTTTAGGTTAACACAAAATTGGAATATTAAATAGTTATTTACATTACAAGCTGCGAAAGCTTACTTTTAGGTGCGAGGTGTATTTAAATAGCCGAGGCGAAGCGTAGCCGAGGTTATTTGAATACTTCCGAGCACCTGAAAGGGCTTTTGCAGCGTGTAATGTATTAAACTTTTCATTCTTCCCCCGATTTTATTATTAAAACACACAATTTAAAGTTGCAAAAAATTCTCTGTAGACTGTAATAAAATGGGTAGAAGGCGTGAGTTAACGTTACTTTGGTAACATTCGTGTCAACAAAAACTAATATTTTGACAGTTGTCAAATAATTATTCTTCCATAACGTCTACATCTTTTAAGTTTAATATTTGGCTAGAATCTAGTTAAAAATGAATTCCATTGAAGAAGCAGCAATTATTGCGTGCAGAAGTTTGTTACCGAAAAACCTAAAGACCGTTACAATCAAGCCTATGAAAATTTCATCAAATGGTGTACAACGAAAGATGTGTCCACAATAACTGAAGATGTATTATTGGTTATTTAAATCGACAAGCAAGTCAAAATTTCCAGTGACGTTGCTTTCAAACAAGATTTCAATCAACATTTGCCGTTAAATCTTTCAGGAACATACAACAATTGTAATTTTACATTTAATTTCCAATCTAAATAAATATTTGACATTTTATTTGTTCGTTGTCCAGGGCACGAAAGTTTTTCATACTTAGCAACCGATAACCTAGCATGTTTTACTTTCGCTTTCGCTTGCGTATTTAAAATAAAAAAGTCAATTTTCGTAGGGGGGAGAATGAAAAATGATTTTTTTCACTACTAGCCTCTAAACCTAACTTTGTTGACTTTTGTTGAGGTAGTAAAGTTGTTCATTATTAACCAAGGTAGAAAAATACAGAGCCTACTTGATTATAACTAAATCTCAATCCATTTAATAGAATGTGAGGTTAACTTGTGCACAGCTGTCATGTGAAACGGGAGTCGACAAACTATAATATTTAAAAAAATAAAATGCCAGTAGTGAAGTAGTGAAAAAAATGCTATATGTGCCACGGTAGAAAACTGTATTAATGTCTCGGATCCATTAAAGACCGAGAAGCGAAGCTTCTCGGTCTTTAATGGACCTCGACAATAATACCTCACTTTTCTACTTTAAGGCATAGCCCATGCAGCCAGACACTAAGTTGGTGAAATGTTTGAACGTTCTAAACCTGTTACAGACAATATTAAAATTAATAACAAACGTGTTAATGTTTTTACGCCTATTTTACCTATCTAACAAGAATGTACCAAAAAGTAGTTGTCCTAACACAAAGGATTAAGTTACAAAGGTCACTCTCTTCTCGCCCAGGGGTCTGTCAGGGCATTTTTTGCAACAACACATACAAGGTAGACCACGGTAAGTAAGGTAAATAGTACAATAGGATAGACAGTTAGGGATGCAAGATTATCACTAATGACTACAATTTAATATTTGTCTCAGTAACAAAACTAAATAGGTTTGTTCGTAGAGCGATCACAAAAACAGTTGGAAACTGGACGACACACGCGCAGTGAATAAAAACCGTTCACGGAGAGGCTCTGCGCGTCGAGTTTCCAACCATTTGTGATCGCTCTACGAACAAGCCTATTAGAAACTGACGTTTGTGTTTCATATTTGGCAGAAGCATGAATGATTTGATTTTTAAGAAAATTTTGAAATCATATTCGATTTTTATTAGTTTTAAAAACTAATATTTAAAAAAATAAAATACCAGAAGTGAAAAAAATGCTATATGAGCCACGGTAGAAAAGTGTATTAATGTCTCGGATCCTCGAAGCTTCGTTTCTCGGTCTTTAATGGACCTCGACAATATCACTTTTCTAACTTGGCGCATAATTACTATTATCATATATGTATAGTTTAAATAAAACATATTTGGGAATTCTTTGAAGCTTTTCGAGATATTTTCACATACAATAGACACTGCGTATATAAAAATACTGTTGAATTTTACGAGTTAAAAATAAACGCAGTGCGCACTTCGGCTTCTCAACAACTACTAAATTTATTCAATTAGAAAAAGAAAAAAAGGATACAAAGAAAATAAGCTGCACTATGCAGGAAACTACTATCTACTACACTACATTACATTTAATAATATATAGAGGGCGCTACACATTATAATTTTAATATGTTGGTACATTTCAACACCCCCACTAAACAACAAATTAAAATTTTTTTAATAATCCCAATTGTTTTACAAATTTATCATGCTTAGTAAAATTTAAACTCTTAGTAAGCACATCAGCGCACATATCATTTGATGACAAATATTTAACAGATATCAAATCATTACAAATAGTGTCCCTAATAAAATGGTACCTAACATCGATGTGTTTTGTTCTTTTATGAAACACCGGGTTTAACAACAATTTTTGAGCACTTTGGCTGTAATTATAAATAACAATTCTTGAAAAAAAATCCAGTCAATTCATTGTATAGGTTTTGTAAATAGATAGATTCCTTACAAGCTTCTGAAAGAGATACATACTCAGATTCGGTACTTGATAGTGAAACACTCTTTTGTTTTTTACTTTCCCATGATATGCTACCATTACTTAATTTAAACACAAAACCACTATAGGACTTTTGATCCTTGACATTACCTCCCCAGTCTGCATCTACAAAACCTTCTAAGTGTTTATCATCTTTTGAAAAAGTTAAACAGTAATCTTTTGTTTTTTGCAAATATTTAAGAACTCTTTTTGCATGCACCCAATGACTATCATTGTAGCAATTATTGTATTGACTCAGAAAACTAACTGTAAAGCACAGGTCGGGTCTAGTCAACACTACCAAATACATTAAGCTCCCAATTAACTGCTGATATGGGTATTTAACTGATGTATTATTAATTTCATCAAAAATAGGATTAACTTCCATTGGTGTCTTTACAGTTTTACAGTTTTGCATATTGAATTTACTTAAAATCTGATCTACATATTCTTTCTGACTCAACTGTATAAGCCCTTTGGATCTGTCCCTTATAATTTCCATCCCTAGACATTTCTTTGCCTCTCCTAAATCCTTTATTTTAAATTCAGAACTTAATGCAGATTTGAGACTTTTCATTTCATCAGCATTGTTTTCAAAAACAAAAAAATCATCAACATACAAAGCAATGATTATGAAACTATTTCCACAATTTTTTGAATAGAGGCATGGTTCATATTGTGATTTTTTATAGTCTAACCCTAATAAAAAATTATTTATTCTCAAATTCCAAATTCTGGATGACTGTTTAAGGCCATACAAGGCCTTTTTCAACTTGCAAACTTTTGAATTGTTCTCTAAAGATGTTGACAATCCCTCAGGCTGAGTCATAAAAACTGGTTTTTCTAGAGAACCATTCAAGAAAGCAGTACAAACGTCTAAATGTGTAATCGTAAGATCAAGTTTTACAGATAAAGCTATTAACAATCTTAAAGTACTATGTCTCACAACAGGTGAGAACGTTTCATCATAATCAATACCTTCTTGTTGTTTAAAACCTCGAGCCACTAGACGCGCACGATAGCAATTATTTCCCGCACTATCAAATTTTTTTTTAAACACCCACTTACAATCAACTATCACTCCTTCCTGAGGTGGGTCCACTAAATCCCATGCTTCATTTTCATCAAATGATCGTAGTTCTTTCTCCATGGCTTCCCTCCATTTATTACCATCTGATCTCCTCAAAGCATCATTTACACTTACAGGATTGTCGCATAAGTCAATTTTTACATCTTCAACATTTGATCTACACATATATGTTACATAGTTTTGTAAACTCTTGGGTGGCTTGTGTTGTCTTTCTGATCGTCTAAGGTTTTCAGAGTTCACTTCTGGAGTTTCTTCTAGGATATAATCAGGATCCGAGTCAGCAACATTTGAGGTTTCTTCATAATCAGGATCCGAGTCAGCAACATTTGAAGTTTCTTCCCCCACTGAAAGTGTTACATCTTCCAGATCCAAGTTTAGACTTTCATCAGACTCTCCTTCCCCGTCTGTAACTATTTTTTCTGCAATACTAAGGCTATCAGTTTCCTGGTCTAATCTTGGCAATGTATGGTGCTTTGTGTCTTCAAATATTACAATTTCTCTGCTGATGATTATAGAGTCTGTCTTAGGATTATAAACTCTATAACCTTTAGTTTGTTCACCATAGCCCACTAGTATCATCTTTTCTGATTTTTTATCAAATTTTTTTCTTTTACTTTTAGGTACATGAACCATAACTGTGGATCCGTATAATCTTAAATTACTTAAGTCTGGCTTAATACCATTATTCCATATTTCATAAGGTGTTTTATCATTTAGACCAACAGCAATGCATCTATTTCTGATGTAAACTGCAGTATTTGATGCTTCAGCCCAAAATCTTTTTTCTAACTGTCCATCGAATAAAAGACATCTGGCTTTTTCTACTACAGTTCTGTTCATTCTTTCACTAAGCCCGTTTTGTTCAGGTGTATAAGGGTTCGTAGTTTGGTGGATGATTCCACTGTTTTTTAAAAAAATTTCAAATTGTGTACTACAAAACTCCCCTCCATTATCTGACCTGAACATTTTTATTTTTTTATTCTTTTGAGTTTCTACCATGCATTTAAAATCTTTGAACTTTTCTAATGCCTCATCTTTTGTTTTTAGAAAATAAATAAAGCACATTCTACTGAAGTCGTCCTCTAGGATTAAAAAATATCTGGAGCCTCCAATGGACTTGACTTCCATAGGTCCACAAACATCACCATGTATTATTTCTAATAAATCTTTTGCTCTGGTTCCTGTATGTTTAAACGGTAATCTGGATTGCTTACCTTCACAACAAGTAATACAGCTTTCTTTCACAATTTTTCCTTGACATTTTAGTCCATTTACTATTCCATTATTCATTTTATTTAAATCAGCATAATTTATGTGGGCCAATCTCCTATGCCATATATTTGCAGTTGCTAAGTGACATCTTTCCGTTGAGTTTTTTGTATTTAGTCTATATACATTGTCTATTAAATTTGCTGTTGCTACCAGATTACCATGCTTGCTTAGTATCTTACATCCATCAGCTTCAAAAACTACTTTATTTCTATTTCTTATTAGCTGGCTCACAGACAACAGGTTTGTAGTCAGCTCAGGAACATATAGGGCATTTTTTATTACTAAATCATGTGTTTGTTTGCCTACCTGTGCTTGAATAGTTACATCTCCCTTGCATTTTACAGGCACTTTCATATTATTAGCTACCAGTACTTCTGTCATTTCTGCCTGAATTGGATCTTCAACATCAAAAACCGTTAAATGAGCACTAGCTCCTGAATCGATGTACCAATCATTTTTAGAAAAAAGTCCACTTAAAAATATGGCACTTAATGCAAACGTTGATCTATTCGTGTCCTTGTTTGGACATTTGTTTTTGTAGTGACCATATTGTTTACAACAGAGACAACACGGGGAGACGTTTAACTTCAATGGGCATATTAGTTCGGTAGTACAGTTAATAAGTGGAATACATTGTCCTTGTTTGTCATATATTCTTTGGGATAAGTTTCTCTTTGTCTGTAAGATGAAAGGCCAACGTAGAGGGCGCTGATATTGCTACGGTGTTGCAATTTTGATTGCAGTTTTGACAAAATTAATTTCTTATTATTTATGAAAGTGTATTGCTAAAATGACCGTAATATGTACATAAGTCGATAAAAAATTAGTTTTTTCAAGAATATCGATATCTATAATTTGAAAAATGAATCTAAAACGTGAGAACTGGCTGAATAACTAAGCAACAGGGTACGAAATTGTACATTTCACACAGAAGAGGAATAGACCGGAAACCGGAACAGCACACTAACCTCCATTATTATCTTTGTGCATCGTGTATTTGCTGCATTGCTGTGTTTTGATATTTTGATCAGTGCTTTCGAGTTTTGTTTATAGCCTTACGCTTAAGTTTATTCATTATTCTTTACTTCTACTTGCGTGAATAGTGAAAAACTAACAATGGGTGCGATCTGCTTAATTTGTGGAAACAATGAACAGGACGTTCTGAAAATGCATTACTTTCCCAAAAATATAGCCAAGTAAGTAAATAAGTACTAAGAGTCCTTCACAATTAATAAAACTGAAATTATGTTTTGTAATCAAAATGATCGTAGAAATATACAAATTATATCCTAATTGGTAAACAAAACAAATAACATGAATATAAGATATCTAGTTATAAACACTCTAAAACTGTGTACCTATATTCTTTCTGCGAGAAGGTTGTAATAGTGTATATAAATATTAACTAGCTGGTAAAAGTTATGAGTGAAAATTTATATGTTAACATCTATTGTATTGGAAAATAATGTTTTATATGTTTTCAGGTGCAAAATCTGGTTTGAAAGTCTTGGTGTTAGTTATCCTAACATGGAAATGAGGAATTATAGAATATGTAGTAATCATTTTGAAAAAAAAGATTATAGTGATATCAATACCTGGAAGTTACAACCACATGCAGTACCAATTAAGTTCACTGTGGTAGAAGCAAATCGTATTGGTCTAGATTTAGAAGAGGAACAGATAAACAGACGTAAGTTGATGAAATTGCAAAATCAAAAGCTAACAACATCAATTTTTATATTAAAATATTTATATGTATCAAATCTAAATACTGGCTAATATGATATGAAGAGAACTTATAATTTTTAACTGAATATAATAGTGTTATTTGAATCAACAAAACAACATTAAAAAATACACAGATCATACACATATTCCTATATAATTTGCATGATCACTATTGAAAAAGAAATTGTTTGAAAGACGTAAAACAAAAAAATATACATTAAATATAGTAGAATTGTTTCTGAAACATTTGTTTATTTCATTATATATATATATATATATATACAAGGACAGGAATATTGGGGAAGCGGCAAAATTGTAAAATGAGTACTCTTTACACTATTTTCCAAGCTTTCGGAATATCTTTATTTCCATTCTCAAGGACAGCATTCGAGATTGTATTACAAGTTGTTTCAAATGGTAAATACATCTAATAATAATAATTTTGATTTTAATTTTTTTAAAAAGTAAATGTCAAAATGATGTCAAACAAAATCGTTTGCTTATATATATATATATATTCCACAAAGTAACAGTAGAAACATCACCTTGATTAAAACTAAAACATAAAACAAGGTCTGCCCAGTAGTAAACTTTTTGCTTCCTAACAGTTCATTTAAATTCTGTGGCTTTCTTTTAAATTTAATTACTATGAAATGAAAGTTAAAAAGATATGTTTTTTTCAGACGAGAAAGAGGATCAGTTGCAAGTTGAAGCAGGTCCCAGTAAAGAGGTATCTGCTGTGACTCCTAAAGCCAAAAAATCTGTGTTTAGAAGAATTCCAGATATCTCCAGATTTTCTGCGAGTCCTCGTAAACAAAAACTGATCAAGCTGATTGAGAGCAAAGAGGCCCATATTAGGCGTTTAAAAAAAATATCAAAAAGTAGAGGCCATGATCTAAAGGAACTCTTAAAACTTACTGATTCTAGTGTAGTTAAAGAGTTGTTTCAGGACTTACCATCGACAGTGGCCACCTTTTTAGTATCTCAAGTTCGATGCTCTAAAAAAGTCCCTAAAGGGAGACGGTGGACAATAGAGGAAAAAGTTTTGGCTCTGGCTTTATTGAAGAGAGGTCCGAAGTGTTACAGCTTACTGAGGAAAATTGTTGCTCTACCTTCAAAGAAAACTCTATTGGACCTTCTTAGACACGTACCATTTGATAGTGGAATTAATGTCCACATACTGCAGCACATTAATAAGTCCATTAAAGAGGATGATGATCGATTTTGTGTAATGGTGATGGATGAAATGGATATAAAAGAGCATATTCAGTATGATGCATATGCTGATAAAATAAGAGGCTTTGATGACATAGGAGAAGGTTCTAAAGCAGTGGCCAACAAGGCCTTGGTATTTATGGTTAAAGGCCTTAAAAATACTTGGAAGCAACCTGTTGCATATTATTTTTCCAATGGGGCAGTTACTGGAACCAAATTGGCAAAAATTATTGTGGAGGTGATTGAGGCTTGTCGAGATATTGCAAAACTAACTGTTGTTGCTACAATAAACGATTGTGGTACCACAAATATTAAGGCATTAAAACAACTGGGTTCGTCAGTAATCACTCCATACATATTGATTGGAGACCAGAAAATTTTTACAATTTATGACCCACCTCACCTTTTAAAATGCACAGCATCATTATTTAGAAAACATAATGTTGATGTTCAGGTTCCCACATATCAGAATGCTGTAATGCAAGCAAGATTTAATGACATTAGAAAAGCATATGAGGTTGATTCCAAATCTCCATTAATTTTTAGGGCCATGCATAAAATCAAAAATCATCATATGGACCCTAAAATGAAATATTCAATGAAAGTCAATTTAGCTGCACAGATTCTCAGCAGAACTGTCTCTGCATATTTGTACACATTGCTTTCCAGAGGTAAGCATATCTTATTTTATAGTCCATTTTATTGATGTCTATAGATAGATAAATTTATTTAACCATTTTGAATACAATTTAAAGTATTCAAAATGGTTAAATAAATTTATATATATAAATAAAATAATAAATAATAATTTTATATTTATATACACCATGTGTGATAATCGTTAGTCAGTTCATCTAGAACAAGTTTATAATGTAAAAATATGTGTGATTTTATTATCAAAAAATATATGTTAGGTTTGTGGCTTAGTTGTAGTAGTAAACCCTACATAACCAAAATAAATATGGTTCATACCAAATAAAACCGTTACATGCCATCCATAAGAATTCCAAAAATTTTACCAAGTTGTTATGGATGAAGCACAACCGTTTTTATTTTGCCCCAACTATATTAAACTTTTCACTTTATATTCTAGGTGAATTGGAACAAAGGTCAATTGCCACCGCTACGTTTGTCCAGCAGGTGGATGAATTATTTGATAGTTTCAATGGTAGTTCAAAGTTTCCACCTAGTGGAAAAGAGGTAAAGTGCAAAATCACCAAAGATTCCCCCCACCTGGCATATTGGGATAAGGCGTTTGAAATGGTCAGAAGGTGGCGATTTGTAAGATATACAAAAAAAGGTCTACTTAAAAACAAACCACCATCTCAGATTGGTTGGTTGACCACAATACGTGCAGCAAAAGAATTGTGGAAGTTCCTTCACTACGAAGAAAAATTTGATTCGCTTAAACCCAGAACCCTTAACCAAGATGCAATAGAAAATCTATTTGGAGGTATTAGATCTGGTTTAGGCAATAACGATAATCCCACGACTATCCAGTTTGTGGGGAGTTTAAAAACTCAAATTTTAAATGGACTTATATATTTAGGATCAGGGAAAAATTGTGAGGAAGATGATGGGGTTTTACTTTCTAACCTAAATACTTTTTTGGCAACTGATCAAGATTCCAAAAAATCTTCCAGTGAACCTAGTATGACTAGTAACCTTCACAATATAAATGTTGACAATTTGACAACTGACATAGCTAATGCAGTCACTTCTGGAACTGTAGCAACTATGTCAGTTGCTTATGTTGGAGGCTTTATTATAAAATATATTTTAAGGGTAATTGATTGCGCCATTTGCAAAAAATTTCTATTGTCCAACTCCGATGAACCTCACAACTTATTTATAAGTTTTAAGGAATGGGATGGCAACCAAGAGCGCTTAATTTATCCTGCGGAACAACCAGTGATTGCAGTAGGCACTGGTATAACTTTGTTGGAAGATTTTCTGGAATCTCATTGTAGTATTCCAAATATTTCAAAGGAAGTTGAAAACTATTTAAAACACAATTTAGACTTTTCTTTTATACAATGTCCACTTCATATGGACCTAGTGAAAAATGCCATTATAAAAGGAATATGGAAAATTGGTATACCTTGGTGGTGTAAAAGAAAAGTTTTGAAAATGAAAGAAAGTAAACCACTTACAAAAAATAAAAAACTGCAGAAGTTTACCCATATCTAAAATGTATTCTGCCCTACTTCGGAAAAAAGCCGTTTGTAAAAATCCTAGTTTTGAGAAAATCGCATTTAAATATGTTCCACATTTCAAGAGTTCTTATTTGACTTACATTTTTTATATGAGTAGAGATAAATTTATGATTATTTCGCTAATAGTTGGAGGATAATTTATTTATTGTTCTAATGATGAAGATTTTTATAAATCTGTAAACATTTAATAGAATTTATATTATTTGTGTAAGAAAACTGTTACATACGGCATTTTGACTAACGAAATTTAAATAGTTCTAGTAGAAAAGCCGCATGTCAGCGACATACGGCAATTTACCTTTAGAAATTCAAATATTACTAACAAAAAAAGTCGCATGTCATATTTAAAAGACATAACAAGTGCAGAAGATGGCATGACAGGACCAAACCTAGGTAAAAAAATGTAAATATCTAAGATAAAGGAAATTTTTATTGAAAATTAAAATACACAAATAAAAATTAAAGAATTTCAGAATATAAAATAAGATTTTTAACCTTAATCTTCAATATTTTCTATGAGACCACCTTGAAATTTTTCTTTATAATGTAAATGTGTCTCCCCTTTTTACACTTATTTCTACCATTTTTTTCAGAAGAGGTTTTACTGGGTTCAATTTATATATAATACTATGTTACTATATAATAAATATAATCATTAATGGTTTTAATTATTTTCGAAATATAAGCCACTATTCTTTAAAAGGTTGTTTTGTAATGTGAAAGGTGAGTTGTGATTTTTCTGTATTTTGATTCTCTAAAATTGGTTTAAATTTTGCAATAAACTGGAGGGTAATCGTTTTAAACAGAATTTGTAGTTCAATCCTGACCAAAAACTTACAAAATTAAACGTTTATCTATATTTTTGTTTATATAAATTATTGAAACTTCTACTCTTGTGTCCTCTGTGTACGTAAATTTTCAAATAAAGTTTGTTTCAAGTGTGAAGTATTTATTTATTTCAAAATCACAGGTTATTACTTTATTTTTTGATGATACAGGTGCTGGCTATAATCAAATTTAGTGTTTCTTTACAGATGTGTGTTTCTAGCTCGACATTTTGGGATAATAGCATCCTCTACGAGATCAAAATGCACATAATACTGTAATTGAAAACACTAGATTTGTGAATAGATACTTTTAAACCAGGCCAGGATATTTAAATCTCCCGCGTTTGCATTATTTTGAATTTCCCGCAATTTCATGATGTATTTCACCTGACCGTATATGCCTAACAGAAAGAGGCCACTTTCGATTACAGAAGATCGATAAAAGCGCCACCTACGAAAAGTCTTTCATTACAATCGCCCAGATAAGTTTTGCCGAACTAAAATAATACATTGAGTTACACGTCTCCCCGTGTTGTCTCTGTTTACAACCATAACATTGTATATCAGTCTTGACATTAAAATTTCTATTTCCAGTGTTACCATTCTTTGACTTTGACACTTGAAGTTTGTTGGCAAAAGCGCTACCTGCCGTATCTACTTCGCTGTCCATGTCTAAAAGTTTAGTTTTAATGGCGTCCGTCGTTATTGTCATACCTGAATGCTCAATAGCCATAATCATTGGAGCAAATTTTTCTGGCAGTCCTGCTAATAATAACGAGCCTATCCATTCTTCGTTAATCTGAAAACCTGTCCCTCTCAACTTTTGAGCTGTTTCTACTAGTTGATTCACATATGATGTCATTGAATCGCTATTTTCAAGTCTCATGGAAATGAGATTTCGAAGCAAACCAATGCGTCTTGCGAAACCAGAATCATCAAATAGGGATTTTAATTTTAACCATAAGTCTTGTGCTGTTGCTGTCTCTTTAATATGCACGTAAAGAGAAGTATCTATGGTTAGAATCAATTTTGCTCTTGCTTTTGCTACCTTTCTTTCATCGGTTTCGCTTCCATCCAGGCATTCTTGTAGATTGTCTATAATGAGGAAGTTTTCTGCTGCAAAAGCCCATTCATCGTAATTTCCGCGTCCAATTAACTTTGGCACGCTTGCCACATAATTGTTAGCCGACATATGAACATACAAAATATACAACTTTCCGGTTAAAACGTGGGTTCTGGGCCCATAACCTGTTGAATTTTACGAGTTAAAAATAAACACAGTGCGCAAATCGGCTCACAAAACATGTTTTGTGCTTCGGCTTCTCAACAACCATAGGTAACATAAATAAGATAGATAGGCATCTCAATGTAAAAATGTCTGACCATGTTTTTCAAGCCCTCAGTTGGTCTGGTGACCGAACTATATAGCTGTAACTGTGAACCTTGTTTAGCCAAGACCAGAAGATTAAACCTTATATGTAACTGTGAATCTTATTCAGTCAAGACCAGTGGCTGTATGTCATGTTATGCAAAAGACATCGAGAAAAGAAGATTAGCAGTACGCATGTGCGAATTTCAAAAATAGGCGGGACGGTACGGTTGTTCCCCCTCACCCCATCACGCAAAAATATTGTCGGTCTTCCATGTCCAATTTAACAGAATAAAAACTATTTTTTTAACAACAAAAATTTAGTTTTCAAACTGCTAAATTGGTCATTCCAGACTTCAACATTTTTACATGGTGGGATAACGAAAAACAGCGTACAACATACATATTTATCAAAAAGTATAGTTTATGGAATTAAAAAAGTTAACTTATTCAAATGGTTTAACTGTAAAATTATTTATTTACGGGCAAGCCCAATTATTACATATAAAAAAGTGAACATGAAAAAAAAATTTTTTATAATAGAAATACCTACAAATGCAGTATAAAATACAGTAATAAGAAAAATACAATTAATGATTAAAAAATACAATACAATGATAAAAATGAATACAGAAATAAATGATATTTCTACTTTTTATGTGTTAGCGTTATCCTATTTTATTGTTAAATAAAGAACACTGGAAATTATGAATAATGTTATATTATAAACGGAATATAAAAAAAAAACAATCATTTGTGAAACAAATAAAAGAAGTGGAGCCATCCGTTATGAAATACGAACTTCACACATAAAAAATTAAAATTTCCAATGGTCAAAGAAAACTAAATATATAATACATTTAAAAGCAAAAATTACCTACAGGAAGAGAGTATATGCAACAATAGAAATGAGTAAATATTTGCAATATAAATTAGACAGATACACTTATAGAAAGTAAAAAATGTACCAGCATTTACAATCCTTTTCTCTTTAATTTTTTGGTATATATATCTTGTGCTTTTCTATAAATAGGATTATAGAAACTTATATGTTTTGAATCTTCTTTTCCAGTTAAAACTCTATTTAGACCTTTTGTCCACTGAAATATCACTTAGAAATTATGAGATTTTCTATTTCATGATTGTGACAAACAAAAGGAAATTTAATATGTTCTTTAATGTACCTAAATATGTATCTGTAAATATTTACAGTTCCTATTTCATCTAATTTATGGAGAAAGTATTTGATTATTGTGTAGCACATTTTAATACAGTCTACAAATGTACCTGTACAATATTTTAATCTTTCTGTCTGGTCAAACTCTCTCTCACATGTAATTTCATGTGCTGTTACCTTCCGTTTAGGACCTATAATATGTAACTTGCATATATTGCATTGCACAGATCTTAAAACAATCTTTGCTATGTATCCCGATACATATCCAATTGTAGATAAATCGACACTCCGGCTGTCTGAATTTAAAGGAATAATAAAATTGAATGACTTCAATTCCACCACTTCATTTTCTTCTACACCTTGCATTAGAAATGCTTCTAATTGAAATAACATTTGATCATTATCGAAATGTTCGCAATTAGCTCCTAGAGAATGACCAGATACAAAGGTTTTCACTAAGAGCGATTTATAATAGTTTTTAAAATTAGTGGGTGTTGGGTTAGAGTTCCTTCCTCCATGCTGCCTCATTTGACAAAAAAAATTTTCAAGCAAGTCTTGATTAAATTTTTCTGCAACTAAAAAACTTAATCCCTTGTTTCAAAAATAATTTCTCATGCAAATATATCAGGCCTTGTAAGGTTCTAACCCAATTTTTAAGGGTGGGTGGTCTACACTTTTTATCATTCTTATCAACATAATAAATATTCTTCAAATGAAATCTGCAACATATTTATTTTTCAATTGGCCATAAATTTTGGTTTCCGTAAAATTTTCAAGAAACTTCCAATTTTTTTTTCACACTATATTTTGCATGAAGTCTGGAATGTGCAAGTCGTTTGTATTGCAAAGCTTTCTTATATAATAGCTTTTCTTTTGGGCTTAGTTTATGAATACTGGTGACATTGGCAAGTTGAAGCAGTGATGTATTTCTGCCTGCAATGAGAATTGTTGTGTGAGTTTTATATAAAAAAACAACTATAAATAATATACATATATCTAATTTAATATTTTTGATTATCAGATAGAACTAACTGAATATTATGCTTACTTTTTGGTGTACTGATGGCAATATTATCTGCTATATGAATTTTGGTAGATGGTCTTACATCTGTAACCATTTCTACATGTGAAGGTCCTGCGTCTGTAACCATTTCTGCATGTGAAGGTCCTGCTTGTTCAAAATCTCTTCCATGAACTTCCTCAGCTTGTGGTCTATCTTGAACACAGATATTTGTTCTGTTTCCAAAAACTAAAATTACATTCAAGCTATTAGCATAGTGTCTAGAATAACGACAGTAGTTTCTTTGATAATGAATGAAAGTTGCAAACCTTTATGATAGCTGTGTTCTTTGTGTACCAAGTATGCAGGCAGAATCCCTTCAGGGGGAAAATTTTCATCAATCACTGCAATAAATAGATTATTTATCAATAAGTGAAAAATTGTCATAAAATAGAAGGTTTTATATTCTGATATATTATAAATACACATTTCTTAATTACTCACCTGTTAATGGCCTAGGTAAATTCATTGTTGGCAAAGATGTGTGCACTAAAAGGTTATTACTTGAATAATATCTTTGTTCAAAGTGCTTGTGGCATACTCGATTGGAATGGTACACCAAACTTGGATCCTTGCTCCTTAGTTTTTCATTTCCACACAACTGCACCCACTTTTGGTACCTATCAAAATCTTTATTGGGATTGGGGAAACGATGTTTTGGTGATGTTTTGCCTTCACATCCGAAGACACAACACACTGTTCCTCCGGGCATCCTAAAAAATATTAATATTGTCCTCCTTAAAGGAATAAAACCAGGACTAAAAACTGTTTTTTTAAATTGATACACTAAACTAACTACAAAACCAAACTACTATAGACAATGAAGTAAGTAATAAAAAGTTTTATAAATAACTTGCACCAAATTAACTACAACACCAAACTACTATAGACAATGAAGTAAGTAATAAAAAGTTTTATAAATAACTTGCACCAAATTAACTACAACACCAAACTACTATAGGCAGACACTGAAGTAAATAATTTAAACTAAACCAACTACTATAGACAATGAACTAGATAATAAAAAGATTTTTGAATAAATTATTTGGAAACAATATTTACTGATAGCTGAATACTTAAGACACTTACACCTTGAGTATACATGACATAGGTAACATAAATAAGATAGATAGGCATCTCAATGTAAAAATGTCTGACCATGTTTTTCAAGCCCTCAGTTGGTCTGGTGACCGAACTATATAGCTGTAACTGTGAACCTTGTTTAGCCAAGACCAGAAGATTAAACCTTATATGTAACTGTGAATCTTATTCAGTCAAGACCAGTGGCTGTATGTCATGCTATGCAAAAGACATCGAGAAAAGAAGATTAGCAGTACGCATGTGCGAATTTCAAAAATAGGCGGGACGGTACGGTTGTTCCCCCTCACCCCCTCTGGCAAAAATATTGTCGGTCTTCCATGTCCAATTTAACAGAATAAAAACTATATTTTTAACAACAAAAATTTAGTTTTCAAACTGCTAAATTGGTCATTCCAGACTTCAACATTTTTACATGGTGGGATAACGAAAAACAACGTACAACATACATATTTATCAAAAAGTATAGTTTATGGAATTAAAAAAGTTAACTTATTCAAATGGTTTAACTGTAAAATTATTTATTTACGGGCAAGCCCAATTATTACATATAAAAAAGTGAACATGAAAAAAAAATTTTTTATAATAGAAATACCTACAAATGCAGTATAAAATACAGTAATAAGAAAAATACAATTAATGATTAAAAAATACAATACAATGATAAAAATGAATACAGAAATAAATGATATTTCTACTTTTTATGTGTTAGCGTTATCCTATTTTATTGTTAAATAAAGAACACTGGAAATTATGAATAATGTTATATTATAAACGGAATATAAAAAAAAAACAATCATTTGTGAAACAAATAAAAGAAGTGGAGCCATCCGTTATGAAATACGAACTTCACACATAAAAAATTAAAATTTCCAATGGTCAAAGAAAACTAAATATATAATACATTTAAAAGCAAAAATTACCTACAGGAAGAGAGTATATGCAACAATAGAAATGAGTAAATATTTGCAATATAAATTAGACAGATACACTTATAGAAAGTAAAAAATGTACCAGCATTTACAATCCTTTTCTCTTTAATTTTTTGGTATATATATCTTGTGCTTTTCTATAAATAGGATTATAGAAACTTATATGTTTTGAATCTTCTTTTCCAGTTAAAACTCTATTTAGACCTTTTGTCCACTGAAATATCACTTAGAAATTATGAGATTTTCTATTTCATGATTGTGACAAACAAAAGGAAATTTAATATGTTCTTTAATGTACCTAAATATGTATCTGTAAATATTTACAGTTCCTATTTCATCTAATTTATGGAGAAAGTATTTGATTATTGTGTAGCACATTTTAATACAGTCTACAAATGTACCTGTACAATATTTTAATCTTTCTGTCTGGTCAAACTCTCTCTCACATGTAATTTCATGTGCTGTTACCTTCCGTTTAGGACCTATAATATGTAACTTGCATATATTGCATTGCACAGATCTTAAAACAATCTTTGCTATGTATCCCGATACATATCCAATTGTAGATAAATCGACACTCCGGCTGTCTGAATTTAAAGGAATAATAAAATTGAATGACTTCAATTCCACCACTTCATTTTCTTCTACACCTTGCATTAGAAATGCTTCTAATTGAAATAACATTTGATCATTATCGAAATGTTCGCAATTAGCTCCTAGAGAATGACCAGATACAAAGGTTTTCACTAAGAGCGATTTATAATAGTTTTTAAAATTAGTGGGTGTTGGGTTAGAGTTCCTTCCTCCATGCTGCCTCATTTGACAAAAAAAATTTTCAAGCAAGTCTTGATTAAATTTTTCTGCAACTAAAAAACTTAATCCCTTGTTTCAAAAATAATTTCTCATGCAAATATATCAGGCCTTGTAAGGTTCTAACCCAATTTTTAAGGGTGGGTGGTCTACACTTTTTATCATTCTTATCAACATAATAAATATTCTTCAAATGAAATCTGCAACATATTTATTTTTCAATTGGCCATAAATTTTGGTTTCCGTAAAATTTTCAAGAAACTTCCAATTTTTTTTTCACACTATATTTTGCATGAAGTCTGGAATGTGCAAGTCGTTTGTATTGCAAAGCTTTCTTATATAATAGCTTTTCTTTTGGGCTTAGTTTATGAATACTGGTGACATTGGCAAGTTGAAGCAGTGATGTATTTCTGCCTGCAATGAGAATTGTTGTGTGAGTTTTATATAAAAAAACAACTATAAATAATATACATATATCTAATTTAATATTTTTGATTATCAGATAGAACTAACTGAATATTATGCTTACTTTTTGGTGTACTGATGGCAATATTATCTGCTATATGAATTTTGGTAGATGGTCTTACATCTGTAACCATTTCTACATGTGAAGGTCCTGCGTCTGTAACCATTTCTGCATGTGAAGGTCCTGCTTGTTCAAAATCTCTTCCATGAACTTCCTCAGCTTGTGGTCTATCTTGAACACAGATATTTGTTCTGTTTCCAAAAACTAAAATTACATTCAAGCTATTAGCATAGTGTCTAGAATAACGACAGTAGTTTCTTTGATAATGAATGAAAGTTGCAAACCTTTATGATAGCTGTGTTCTTTGTGTACCAAGTATGCAGGCAGAATCCCTTCAGGGGGAAAATTTTCATCAATCACTGCAATAAATAGATTATTTATCAATAAGTGAAAAATTGTCATAAAATAGAAGGTTTTATATTCTGATATATTATAAATACACATTTCTTAATTACTCACCTGTTAATGGCCTAGGTAAATTCATTGTTGGCAAAGATGTGTGCACTAAAAGGTTATTACTTGAATAATATCTTTGTTCAAAGTGCTTGTGGCATACTCGATTGGAATGGTACACCAAACTTGGATCCTTGCTCCTTAGTTTTTCATTTCCACACAACTGCACCCACTTTTGGTACCTATCAAAATCTTTATTGGGATTGGGGAAACGATGTTTTGGTGATGTTTTGCCTTCACATCCGAAGACACAACACACTGTTCCTCCGGGCATCCTAAAAAATATTAATATTGTCCTCCTTAAAGGAATAAAACCAGGACTAAAAACTGTTTTTTTAAATTGATACACTAAACTAACTACAAAACCAAACTACTATAGACAATGAAGTAAGTAATAAAAAGTTTTATAAATAACTTGCACCAAATTAACTACAACACCAAACTACTATAGACAATGAAGTAAGTAATAAAAAGTTTTATAAATAACTTGCACCAAATTAACTACAACACCAAACTACTATAGGCAGACACTGAAGTAAATAATTTAAACTAAACCAACTACTATAGACAATGAACTAGATAATAAAAAGATTTTTGAATAAATTATTTGGAAACAATATTTACTGATAGCTGAATACTTAAGACACTTACACCTTGAGTATACATGACATAGGTAACATAAATAAGATAGATAGGCATCTCAATGTAAAAATGTCTGACCATGTTTTTCAAGCCCTCAGTTGGTCTGGTGACCGAACTATATAGCTGTAACTGTGAACCTTGTTTAGCCAAGACCAGAAGATTAAACCTTATATGTAACTGTGAATCTTATTCAGTCAAGACCAGTGGCTGTATGTCATGCTATGCAAAAGACATCGAGAAAAGAAGATTAGCAGTACGCATGTGCGAATTTCAAAAATAGGCGGGACGGTACGGTTGTTCCCCCTCACCCCCTCTGGCAAAAATATTGTCGGTCTTCCATGTCCAATTTAACAGAATAAAAACTATATTTTTAACAACAAAAATTTAGTTTTCAAACTGCTAAATTGGTCATTCCAGACTTCAACATTTTTACATGGTGGGATAACGAAAAACAACGTACAACATACATATTTATCAAAAAGTATAGTTTATGGAATTAAAAAAGTTAACTTATTCAAATGGTTTAACTGTAAAATTATTTATTTACGGGCAAGCCCAATTATTACATATAAAAAAGTGAACATGAAAAAAAAATTTTTTATAATAGAAATACCTACAAATGCAGTATAAAATACAGTAATAAGAAAAATACAATTAATGATTAAAAAATACAATACAATGATAAAAATGAATACAGAAATAAATGATATTTCTACTTTTTATGTGTTAGCGTTATCCTATTTTATTGTTAAATAAAGAACACTGGAAATTATGAATAATGTTATATTATAAACGGAATATAAAAAAAAAACAATCATTTGTGAAACAAATAAAAGAAGTGGAGCCATCCGTTATGAAATACGAACTTCACACATAAAAAATTAAAATTTCCAATGGTCAAAGAAAACTAAATATATAATACATTTAAAAGCAAAAATTACCTACAGGAAGAGAGTATATGCAACAATAGAAATGAGTAAATATTTGCAATATAAATTAGACAGATACACTTATAGAAAGTAAAAAATGTACCAGCATTTACAATCCTTTTCTCTTTAATTTTTTGGTATATATATCTTGTGCTTTTCTATAAATAGGATTATAGAAACTTATATGTTTTGAATCTTCTTTTCCAGTTAAAACTCTATTTAGACCTTTTGTCCACTGAAATATCACTTAGAAATTATGAGATTTTCTATTTCATGATTGTGACAAACAAAAGGAAATTTAATATGTTCTTTAATGTACCTAAATATGTATCTGTAAATATTTACAGTTCCTATTTCATCTAATTTATGGAGAAAGTATTTGATTATTGTGTAGCACATTTTAATACAGTCTACAAATGTACCTGTACAATATTTTAATCTTTCTGTCTGGTCAAACTCTCTCTCACATGTAATTTCATGTGCTGTTACCTTCCGTTTAGGACCTATAATATGTAACTTGCATATATTGCATTGCACAGATCTTAAAACAATCTTTGCTATGTATCCCGATACATATCCAATTGTAGATAAATCGACACTCCGGCTGTCTGAATTTAAAGGAATAATAAAATTGAATGACTTCAATTCCACCACTTCATTTTCTTCTACACCTTGCATTAGAAATGCTTCTAATTGAAATAACATTTGATCATTATCGAAATGTTCGCAATTAGCTCCTAGAGAATGACCAGATACAAAGGTTTTCACTAAGAGCGATTTATAATAGTTTTTAAAATTAGTGGGTGTTGGGTTAGAGTTCCTTCCTCCATGCTGCCTCATTTGACAAAAAAAATTTTCAAGCAAGTCTTGATTAAGTTTTCTGCAACTAAAAAACTTAATCCCTTGTTTCAAAAATAATTTCTCATGCAAATATATCAGGCCTTGTAAGGTTCTAACCCAATTTTTAAGGGTGGGTGGTCTACACTTTTTATCATTCTTATCAACATAATAAATATTCTTCAAATGAAATCTGCAACATATTTATTTTTCAATTGGCCATAAATTTTGGTTTCCGTAAAATTTTCAAGAAACTTCCAATTTTTTTTTCACACTATATTTTGCATGAAGTCTGGAACGTGCAAGTTGTTTGTATTGCAAAGCTTTCTTATATAACAGCTTTTCTTTTGGGCTTAGTTTATGAATACTGGTGACATTGGCAAGTTGAAGCAGTGATGTATTTCTGCCTGCAATGAGAATTGTTGTGTGAGTAATATTTTTGATTATCAGATAGAACTAACTGAATATTATGCTTACTTTTTGGTGTACTGATGGCAATATTATCTGCTATATGAATTTTGGTAGATGGTCTTACATCTGTAACCATTTCTACATGTGAAGGTCCTGCGTCTGTAACCATTTCTGCATGTGAAGGTCCTGCTTGTTCAAAATCTCTTCCATGAACTTCCTCAGCTTGTGGTCTATCTTGAACACAGATATTTGTTCTGTTTCCAAAAACTAAAATTACATTCAAGCTATTAGCATAGTGTCTAGAATAACGACAGTAGTTTCTTTGATAATGAATGAAAGTTGCAAACCTTTATGATAGCTGTGTTCTTTGTGTACCAAGTATGCAGGCAGAATCCCTTCAGGGGGAAAATTTTCATCAATCACTGCAATAAATAGATTATTTATCAATAAGTGAAAAATTGTCATAAAATAGAAGGTTTTATATTCTGATATATTATAAATACACATTTTTTAATTACTCACCTGTTAATGGCCTAGGTAAATTCATTGTTGGCAAAGATGTGTGCACTAAAAGGTTATTACTTGAATAATATCTTTGTTCAAAGTGCTTGTGGCATACTCGATTGGAATGGTACACCAAACTTGGATCCTTGCTCCTTAGTTTTTCATTTCCACACAACTGCACCCACTTTTGGTACCTATCAAAATCTTTATTGGGATTGGGGAAACGATGTTTTGGTGATGTTTTGCCTTCACATCCGAAGACACAACACACTGTTCCTCCGGGCATCCTAAAAAATATTAATATTGTCCTCCTTAAAGGAATAAAACCAGGACTAAAGACTGTTTTTTTAAATTGATACACTAAACTAACTACAAAACCAAACTACTATAGACAATGAAGTAAGTAATAAAAAGTTTTATAAATAACTTGCACCAAATTAACTACAACACCAAACTACTATAGGTAGACACTGAAGTAAATAATTTAAACTAAACCAACTACTATAGACAATGAACTAGATAATAAAAAGATTTTTGAATAAATTATTTGGAAACAATATTTACTGATAGCTGAATACTTAGACACTTACACCATGAGTATACATGAAAAAATAGGAGGCAATAAAAGATTACCGTTGTTTTTATTCGAAAAGTTGGATAAAGTCATACAGAAGAGGTCTTTTATTGCAATGCATATTCAGCCACCAGTAAAATCGACACATCGCCCTCTTAAGCCAGGGAGCACGCACTACGAATGGAATGTGGTCAAGAATTTTCTATACGAGTGCGCATAGCATGATACATGAAAAAATAGGACGCAATAAAAGATTACCGTTGTTTTTATTCGAAAAGTTGGATAAAGTCATACAGAAGAGGTCTTTTATTGCAATGCATATTCAGCCACCAGTAAAATCGACACATCGCCCTCTTAAGCCAGGGAGCACGCACTACGAATGGAATGTGGTCAAGAATTTTCTATACGAGTGCGCATAGCATGATACATGAAAAAATAGGACGCAATAAAAGATTACCGTTGTTTTTATTCGAAAAGTTGGATAAAGTCATACAGAAGAGGTCTTTTATTGCAATGCATATTCAGCCACCAGTAAAATCGACACATCGCCCTCTTAAGCCAGGGAGCACGCACTACGAATGGAATGTGGTCAAGAATTTTCTATACGAGTGCGCATAGCATGTCAACAACTACTAAATTTATTCAAGGGACTGTCTATTCGTCCGGGCGCTCGGACGAATAGTAAATTGCGCTATACGTCCGGGCGTAAATATACGCCCGGACGAACAGTGTGGGAGGCTATTAATCCGTGCATTCTTAAAAAAATAATAATGTTGTATTATCAAGTATAGTTCCGTAATGTGCAAAATAAAATGTGAATACTGCCTAAAAATGTAAAAAAATTGTAAATGATTCATTTAGTAAATAAGTTTACCTACTCTTCTTAACACACAATGCAATATTATGTTCTAAAGTGATTGCAAAAGTGTTCTAAAAGAGACTATATACAATATAATATGAGAAGGGAAAAGTTTACCTTCCTATAGAAGAAATCGGGATCGCCGAGTTGTACCACAAGATATCAGGTAGGTATAATCCTAATCCAAGAAACTATACAGAGTTTAAAAAAATGGCTTCATCAATGATTTTCCTTGCCCTTCTCGATAAATTAATCAATGATCTGTTTTAATCAAGACAGAAATTCTAAATAGTGGGGCATGGAATAATCCCCAATAAAGGCGGAAATGGATTAACTCAGGTAGTCCTGTTACAACACCAGCAGATTGTGCTGGATACCAGATGCCTGTAAACATGTTACATTAAGTATAGGTAAGTTCTATATGATCTCTCTAAATGGTAAACCTATACTGAAGGAGAAAATTCATACTAATTAAAAAAAACAACATTTTATTTTAAAACTAAAATACAAAAATAGTAACTCTTAAGCTAAAAAACAAAGATAAATTCTCACATAGGTATCACATAAACTGGATAAATTGCATGGTAAAACGAAAAAATAATTCTAAGGCATTTGTACTTAGGTTTGTGGTGAGTGGGTCTACTAAGTAATAAGGTATTATGAAGTAAGGGGTTTAAAAATAATAAAAAATTTAAACGAATATTTGTAAAAATTTAAATATTTGGTTGTTTTTAATTTTATTTACAGCCACTACAAAACCACTTTTGTGTTTGTTTAGGTACTTTGGTCAAACTAGTACATTTAATGTCTACCCACTGTAAACATGAATCACATCTAATTGAATCATTGCTAAGAAATTTACCTTTGATAAAAATGTTAATGCTTTTAAATGTGTTTTTCACAACCAAAATTACTTTTTGTTAGTTCTAACCTATAAACATATAAACTAACTTTATTTTTTTAAGAATGCACGGATTAATAGCCTCCCACACTGTTCGTCCGGGCGTATATTTACGCCCGGACGTATAGCGCAATTTACTATTCGTCCGAGCGCCCGGACGAATAGACAGTCCCTTTATTCAATTAGAAAAAGAAAAAAAGGATACAAAGAAAATAAGCTGCACTATGCAGGAAACTACTATCTACTACACTACATTACATTTAATAATATATAGAGGGCGCTACACATTATAATTTTAATATGTTGGAACATTTCAACAAATACTTGGTATCGTTGAAATATGTAAGGCGGAATTATAAACTTTACGTTCGCGTTCAGTTCGCAGTTTGCGACGTTCGCGTCGTTTCCATTCTGCAGTTGGTAAATTTTTGCATTTATAAACCTCACAACTTTCAGTTGGCAGTTAGAGATTTGATTGGTTGAAAATTATTTTGACAATTTTCATAGAGTAACAGACATTTTTTTCAGTAAAAAACAATATTTAAAAAAACACCCACGGAGTCCGTGAACAAACCTAAACAAAACAAAGAAAAACCATTTTGTAAGTGAAGAGTAAAGTCAACAGTTGACAATGACGTTTCTCACGTGGTGCATAACTTTCGTTTTGATTGGTTTATACCTGAACTGCCAACTGCGAACTTAAATCTTGGCCATCTCGAACGCGGACGCAGCGTAACGGGCGTAATGGAAACTGCGAACTGAACGCGGACTGACTTTATAAACGTAATTGTGTGATTCCTTTAGTTTAACTTCAACTGAACTGAACTACCAACTGCCAACTACGAACTGAACTCGAACGTAAAGTTTATAATTCCTACTGTATACTTTCAATTAACGATATTCGATGAAATCGGCCAAAAATTAAGACTCAATTACGTTCTTATATTATTAAAAAAGGCAAAAAAAAACACAAACTAGGAGTTGAAAAAAATTTTATTTATGAAAATAGTGGTGAAATCTTGGTTATATGGTCATTGGTTGACTCAAATAACTATACTGCATTATACTATGTCATTGCTTCGTACAGTTGCAAACATCATTGAAGTGTTGAAACTCGAAGAGATACTTATATTTAAATAAATATGAAGTAATATGATATCTAAATAAAATAATATTAGTAAATTTAAATACACCCATTTCCACACCACCCAAGAGGTAGAGTTAGCAGCGCGCTTTTTTATAGTGGTTTCCCCAAGAGGCCTAATCCACTTAAGAGTAATCATGAATTAAATAGCAGTATGAACAGTAGTCTCTAAATTAATAAAGACAGTTCTTTATTTCGCCTATTTTCATGAAAGGGTTCTAACAGGAAACCGCTGGGTAGTGGCAGCACAAACACTGGTCTTTAAATTAATGAAGACAGTTCATTATTTCTCCCTAAATGGAAAATGTACTCCACTTTTGATCCTTTACATCTAATTTTTGGGCAAACAGGTTTCACTTGTTGGGATTTGGCTCAAATGACTGATTTTTGAATTGATATATCACTAAAGGGAGTGAACCATCAAATTAGAAATGTCCACATGATATTCTTTTATTAACTAGCAACTAACATTTAGATTGTTTTGTGTTTTACATACAAATAGTATTGTTATAATTTTTGAAAAGCACGGTAATGAAATAAAAATCATTAAAACTTTCACATCAAAAAAACTTAACCAAACCTGTAGTATATAATAGTCAACCGAATGAGAAATATATTTTAATCCTATTTGTAGATAAACACATTGATGGGATTTTGAATGTTAGTTAATAATTACTGATAAAAAAGTATATAATGTGGAAATGGCTCAAGTTTCGTTTAGCCGAAATCAGTTTACATGGAATATCAGTTTAGATGATTCTATACAAGAAAGCGAGCACTACATAATTTGATTTTTGCCGCGGAAATTCTTCGTTTCTGAGAAAACTGGAATTTTCAATTTTTCTACTATTAACTAAAATTCGAAGTTTTCCATAGTATTCTCAACTTTTTTACATACTTTCGGGATCGTGGAGTGAAGTGGGGTGCTGGGTGGGGAATATTATATATGTGTGGTTTTTTGCATTTATTGGAGATTTTGACCTTCTTACCGCGCCTTATAATTCACAGAAAAACAGATTTCGTTTGAAATATTATTTATTTTTGAAATTGCCATATTCTAAATCGATACAACGAATAAGCTCCATGAATGGAACCAAGTTATTTTTTTGCAATGGCGTAGCCATAAATATTCGCAAAGGCGATCTGCGAATTCATCTGGTGGAAAGTGTTTGCCTTTTAAAAATTGAATATATACTGAAAACTGAATATATAGAATATTAAATTCACATATATGTACAATGTATACATACCTACCTTTTATGCTTTATCAGGATTGTCGTTTTTATGCCTTATTGACAATTTTTTTTAAATTTTCGCATTATTGACCATAGCGATATTAAGTTGATAAGAATAGATATTATTCATTGATCTGTGTTAAAGGTCGGGAAGAGGATCACTGCATAGTGGTGAAACAACGCATTTCCGCGGATTTTCATTTTCGTATCGGTGCTTAAAAATAAGTCTACAATATAAAATAACATTAATTTTTTATGTATCTCATTTCGTTACTTCTAAACCGCATTCAAAATATGGCAACAGCGCATTTCCGCGGCAAAATTTTTTCAGTAATATACTCCCTGAGGTGCCTAAATGATTTTTTTTTCTTTTTTAACAGATTTCGGCTAAACGAAACTTGACCCGTGGAAATTTAAGATTTTTCAACACGGACTTTAGGATATGTCAATATTAAAATCAGCAATTTGAACCATCTCACAATATTTGAAATATGTTTGCCTTGAATCTAGGTGTGCTGAATAAAAATTGAGGTGATTTCTTCTAGTAGACTTGTGCCATTCAAAAGATGGCCGCGATTGATGTAGCTGTGTTAACGTCGGAGCTTAATAAACTGAAGAAAAATGAACTAATAGATATTATTGTTAGTTTTAAAGTTCCAGTATCTGTGACAATCACCGTCTGGGGGCGGGCTCAGAAGAATACCCCCAGGGGATAGCCCACCTGTCGATAAAAAACCAGCGACATAGGGAAGGCAGCTATGTTGTGGTGTAGTGTAGGCAACGGAAGCCACTGCGTCCGGAGGCAACCGTGAGAGCCTAGAGGAGTAAACCTCGATAAAACAATCCGTAATCTACGTTGTTAGCTACCGTGGCAATGGATGAATGGCTGCGTGAAAGTCAGTCAGAAACGGTGCCTCCGGGATACCTGGTGACCTCCCGGAGTAACCAGCCTTACCACCACAAGCGGGGCTCTGTGGTGGTGGACATTCAATTCCCTAGCTACTCGTGGGATGGAATATGGACAAAGAAGAAAGAAAAATAGAACAGGAGGTTATGGATGAAGAAAGGCAAGGAAATGGAATTTTTGGTAAGTCGACGAAGGTAAAACGAACGCCTGATAAGGCGGGGGAGACGAGAGGGAGGAGTGATACTGGAGTAAAGAGAAAGGAGGTATCGCCTCTGGAGGACAAGGAACAGAAGAGGAAACTGAAGGAGAAAGGAAAGAAGGAAATGGAGGATTGGGAGGAAGAGGAGAAGGAGAGTGTAGAGAGATTGAAGGATATGGTAAGGCGACTGGAGGAGAAGGTGGAAAGGCTGGAGGAAGAGAAGGCAGCGGCAGAGGGGCGGGTCAAGGAATTGGAGAGGTTGAGGGGGGAGGACGATAGCAACGGGATAATGCAAACACGATGGGAGGTGGGGCAAAGAGACTGGGAAGGATGGCTGGAGGTTAGAGATAGGGACTGGGATGGTAAAAAGGGGGAGGGAATAGAGGTGAAGGTGGGAAATCCAATATTAGGGGATGAAAAGGTAAAGGTGGTATGGGTGACCAAGGAAGACAGTGGAATGGAGAAGGGAATACAGAGGATGTTTAGGTATAGGTACCCGGTGCTAGGAGGGAAAGGAGAGGAAAGGGAGTGGGTCAAGGAGGTACGCACTACGGAAAGGAATGGGGTAAGGGTGAAGACGGAGGAGTTGATCTGTCGGATGGAGGGAGATTGTAGGGATGAGAAAATGGTGTTTGAGCTGATGAGTCGACTGTTTGGGGTAGTGGGGAGCGGGGACAGCATTGGACTCCACAGGCTTGAGCAGGTAGAGGTGGAGGTGCTGAAGAAGATGGTGGCGTGGGTGAGAGGTGGCGGAGGTAACAATCTATACAGATGGGGAGAAGGAAAAGGAGGGTAGAAATGGGGCGATAATCCTGAAGGATATCGGGGAAGTCGATCAGGAGGGGATCGAGAGGATTAAGAAGGGGTTGAGGGAGATGACAGGGGAGTGGGTGGATAGACTCAGAGTCTCAAGAAATAGGGAGGTGGTAATAGAGGCAAAGAAGGGGGTTGAGGTGAGGGGAATTCTGGGGGAGGTAGGAAGGGTAACAGGAGCTAGGGTGGTCGAAGCGGGGAGGGGAACAAAAACCATTAAAATGGTAGGGATAGAACCGTGGATGGAAGATGAAAAGGTGAGGGGGAAAATAGAGAATTTGATTGGGAAAGGGACAACGGTGATTAAAGTGGTAAGGGAGAGGAACGGGATGAAAATGGCGGTGGTGAGGGCGGAATGGGAAAAAGCGGTAGCCTTTTTGAAAAAAAAGGAGATTAGATTGGGGTGGAACAGGGTAAATATTATAGAGGGTAGAGAGGATGACAGATGCTTTGGATGTGGGATAAAGGGCCATAAAGTAACAGGGTGTAAGGTGAAGGTAGTCAAGGAGAGGAGTAAGTGTTGGCTTTGTAAGAGCGAGGATCACATGGCGAGAGACTGTCGGCAGGCTTTCCTTTGTAGGGTATGTGGGGAAAGGGGACACAGGCCAGGGGAGATAGAATGTAGTAGGGGAAGGGAAGAAGTAGAAGGAGACGATGGAAAAGGTGAAGGAAAAAATGGGAGGGACCCTCTGGACCCCTCAGAGGGGACGAGTCTGGTCAAATAGGAGGAAGGGGACAGCATTGCGCGGGAAGGAGGAATGTAGGGGATGTATGGAGAGTGTTACAGATAAATTTAGGGAAATGCAGGATAGCGCATGATATATTGGATGAAGTGATTTTTAGGAGGGAAGTGGATGTAGTGTGTGGATCCGAGATGAATGCTAGATATGTGGGGAAGCAGGGATGGATTATGGACGATACAGGAGAAGCAGGAATAAGAGTGGTGGGGGATGGATTGAGGGCGGATGAAGTGAGGAAGGGAAATGGATGGGTGGTAGTGCGAATGGGAGACATGGTGGTGTATAGTGTGTATATAAGCCCAAATGTCAGCCTGGAAGAATATGAGAGGAGCATGACAGGATTAGAGGACGATCTGAGGGTGTCAAAAGGAAAAAGGAGGATCATAAGGAGAATGGTGGCAGGGGACTTCAATGCGAAGAATACTATATGGGGGGGGGGGGGAAGAAAACGGACAGGAGAGGGGAGATCCTTGAGGAAGTGTCAACATCCAACGGGTTGGTGGTGCTGAATGATGGACTACTGCCCACCTTCGTGAGGGGTGACGGGGGTTCATCATTCATTGATATAACAGCATGTGATGAATGGCTGTGGGAAAGAGTGTTTAGTTGGGGGGTGCTGGAGGATGAGGAAAGCTTGAGCTTACATAGGTATGTGGAGACAGATATAAGGAAAGAGAGAAAGGATTTAGTGGAAGAGTGGGAATGGAAGTGGACGAAAGCCGAGGCAGAGAGAATGAGGAAGAAAGTAAGAGAAGAGATAGGAAGGGGACTTGGACATGATGCAGATGAATTGTACAATGTGATACAGGGCTGCAAAAGAGAGGGAAAGAGGGGCAATAGGCGTGAGCGGAGGGCCAATTACTGGTGGAATGAGGAAATAGAGGAGCTGTGGAGGGAGTGTAAGAAAGAACGAAGACGGATGCTGAGAGGAAGAGGAAGGATAGAGGGAAGAGGGAGATATAAAGAGAAGAAGAAGGAACTGGAGCGTAGAGTGGAGAGGGAAAAAAGAGGGAAGTGGGAAGAGTTACTGGGGGAATTGGAAAACAATCCATGGGGAAAGGCGTATGAGATAGCGGTGAAGAGGATGGGTGGAAATAGAAACGAGGTTCTAGAGGAGGATTGGGAGAAGGAGATCATAGAGAAATTGTTCAAAGGGGGAGAAGGAGGAGTGGGTGGCAGAATTCAGGAAATCCAAGATACAAGGGGGGTAGTGAAAATGAGGGGGATAAGGCCGGTAGAGAAGTGGGAGGTAGAAGATTGGGGGAGAAATATTAAAGTGAGAAAAGCCCCAGGGATAGATGGCCTGAGGGGTGATATGGTGAAGAGGCTGTTGGATGACAATAGGGAGTACTTCTGGGAACTATTCAACAGGGTGCTGAGGGAGGAGGAGTTCCCGGAAGGATGGAAGGTAGCCAGGGTGATACTGATGAAGAAGGCGGGTAGAGAGGGGAAGCGGACGGGGGACTATAGGCCTATCAGCCTGCTGTGTGGTATGGGTAAATTGATGGAGGGGATAATAAGGGATAGGATTGAGGAGGAAGTTGGTAGGAATGGGGGTTTTAGGGTAAACCAGCATGGGTTCACGAAGGGGAAATCTTGCATCTCGGCACTGAGCAAGGTGATGGGTTTGGTGGAAAGAGCTAGGGAGGGCAGCTGGAGGAAGAAGAAATTGGCCCTACTCGTGTTCTTCGACGTCGGGAACGCGTTCAACAGTGTCAGCAAACGGGCAGTGTTGAGCGCGTTGCTGAGGCTTGGAGTGGAGCAGGGGTTGGTTAACCTGGTGGAGGACTACCTGACGGGGCGTGTGATTGTAGACTCCAGAGGGAGGAGATATGAGATGGAGGCTGGAGTGCCTCAGGGCTCGGTTCTTGGACCGACGCTCTGGAAGTGTGTGTTTGATGAGGTTTGTGGGATAGTATGTGAAGAGGGATGTGAGATTACGGTGTATGCGGATGATGTGTGTCTGGTATGTACGGCAAAGGGAGAGGCGGAGATAGAAAGAAAGGCGGAGAGAATGTGCAGGAAGATTGTGGAGAAGATAGAGCGGTGCGGACTGGAAGTGGCGGAAGAGAAGACGGTGGGGTTGCTAGTGAAGGGACGGAGCAGGGCAAGGGAAGTGGGGGTGATGGTTAAGGGAAGGATAATTCGCATGGAGGAGTCTGTGAAATACCTAGGGGTGTGGTTGGATAGCCAATTATCCTTCAAAACCCATATGGTAAAGGCGGCAGAGAAGGGTAAAGTGAGGGCAGCATGGCTGGGGAGATTGATGTGTAATGTGAAAGGGCCGGGAGAGTGGAAGAGGAGGGTAATTGGTAGGACGGTAGAGCAGAGTATGCTGTACGGTGCGGAGGTGTGGGGTGAAAGAGCGGGGGTGAATGCGAGGGTAAGGCCACTTCTGCGGGTGCAGAGAGGGATACTGCTGAGGGTGGTGCAGGGGTACAGGACAGTGGGTGGACTGGCAGCAGCGGTGCTGGCAAGGTCCTACCCATTGGACGTGTTGGCTAGAGCTAGGAGCAAACGCTGGAGGGGTGCGACCAATGAAGAGGTACGGGAATGGATGGAGGAGGAAATGGAGAGAAGGTGGGAGGAGTATGAGGGCGCGCTAAAAGGAGCGATTGGGAATAGGAGAGATTGGATGGACCGGAAATTCGGGGAGGTGAACTACTTCTTGACACAAGTGCTCACTGGACATGGGTCGAGAGTAGGGTACCTCCACAAGATTGGGAAACGAGAGACTGGTATGTGCGAGAGGTGTGAAGTGGAGGATGATGTGGGGCATGTGTTTAGATGCTGGAGGAACGAGGAAGTGCTGAAGAAGTTGGAGAGGAAACTAGGGGAGGCGGTGTACTGGGAAAACATGGTGGAGATAATGTTGAGGGGGGAGGAGGAATGGATGGAGGTGAGTGGAGTAGTAGAGAGCATGGTAAGGGGGAGAGAAGGACTCGATATGGCATGAGAGGCAGGAGTGATAGGAGGGAGAAGATGACAGTGTGAGCGGAGAGTGTGCGAGGGACCGCCGCCTGTCTCGAAGTATGCTAGGGTAGTGATTCCGAGGCGGGGGTAACGGCGAGTTTGAGGTGGGTTTGGTTGGTAGGCATCTCCTTGGGGATGAGTCCAACACTGTTTGGGTCCTGGACCCATTCGAACATGAGTTTCCCATCTCGGCCCGAAAAAAAAAAAAAAAAGTATCTGTGACAAATGTGCATTTAATAAAGTATTTAAACAAAATTGGTGAATTTATCAATTCTGACAGCGAGAAATTCCACGATACCGAAGAAGAGATCACCTGTACTAGATGTAATAAATTATCGGAATCTACTAATTCATTGGAAAATGACCTCCAAGCTGTAAGTAAATTAACTTATCATTTAGAGAAGAGATGTCAAGAACAAGAAGATCTTATCTTTTTATTAAAACAAACTTTTAACAATAACTCTGGAATTGAACTACATTCGCCATCTACTAGCAAAATTGTTGACAATACAAATTCATTTAAAGACCTGAAAACAGACGAAAGTACCAAACTAATTACCTATAGTCATGTAGTAAAAAGTGGTACTGATAAGGCACAAAAAAACGTACAAACAAAACAATATCTCTCGGGAATTCCGATTTGAATCACCCAACTAAAAAATTAGACAAATTTAATCCTATTTACGGAAATAATGAATCCAGTAAATTTAAAACATTACCTCGACAAGGACATTTACATGTCTCGCATATCGCACCCGAGATGAAAGTGGAAGATTTAAAATCATTTTTGAATGTAACTGTGCCTAATGTGTCATTCTCTTGCATCGAATCGAACAGAACGGACAGTTCCTGCTCCTATAAAGTCTCATTTCCATTGGATAGACTGGATGATATATGCAATCCTTCTGTTTGGCCCAATGGATCGGTTGTGAGAAGATTCAAGTTTAAGAAGCAAACCATGGGAAATTTTCAGCAGATGTCGAAAAACGAAGTGACATCTTAATCTCGTCTCCAGTGTTTGACATAGGAACAAAAAAAAATGATGTTTTTAATAGTGATGTTTTAAAGAAATTTTTCAATGAGGGATGTTCAGTGAGTGTGTTTCATCTCAATATCCAATGTTTATCCAATAAGATTGAATTGCTAGATGTATTTTTATCAGAATATTCATTCGAGGTTGTATGCATCTCTGAGCACTGGCAGAGGGAAAATAATTTACTAGGTATACATTTAGATGGTTACCGTCTTGCACACTCCTTTAGCAGGAAAATAGTTGAGAAGGGTGGAACTGCCATATTTGTAAAGTAATGTAGTAAATTTAAACCTCTTTGCGTTGATGAATATAACATTGAACAAGATGCAGAATTTTGTGCAATCGAGTTATTAAACAATAAGCTAATAATTTTAACTGTATATAGATCAGGAAATGGCAAATTTGATACGTTTCTTAACAATTTTGAAAACCTACTTAATAATATTATAAGTGATAACACCCAAATCGTAATTTTGGGCGATTTTAATATTAATTTTAAATCCGATTCTTTGCAATTGAAATATTTAACAGATCTATTGTGTTCCTTCAATTTATCAATAAATATTCGGGATTACACTAGGGTAACAGCAACATCTGCAAGCTGTATTGACAATATATTCACAAGTATGGATCAGAGTTGTTTTAGAACGGGAGTTTTCGAACCAGGCATTTCCGACCATAGAGGACAGTATTTTTTACTTTTTAAGGAAGTAGTCAAAGCTAGTAATATTCTTCCTAAAAGAAGGATTTTCTCAAAATCAGGCATGCATAATTTTAAACAATCACTAGATAAGGTTAATTGGTCAATACTTAACAAGAATGAAGATGTCAATTAAACGATGAAATAAAACAAATTAATTTGTTTAAATCTTCATTATTTATTTATTTAAGATTTAAACAAATTAATTTGTTTTATTTCATCGTTTAGTATGGATCTTCATCAAGTAAAAGCCTCATCTATTCAATTTTTCAAGATGTCAAATTTTTAGCTAACTTTCTTACAAGTACTTATAAAAATTTAATCGTTAAACATTTTAGCCTTCGGACAATTTCACCTTATATGAATCATTGTCCTGTATATTGGTTCAATGAGGATCTAAAGTCAATGAGACATCATTTATCTAGTTTAAAACTCGTTTCAGAAACTGGAAAAAATCCAAATGATATCGTAGCATTTCGAAAGTTCAAACAAGACTACAATTTAAAACTTAAAGAGACAAAAAAGTTAGCCTACAATAATTTTATCGCAACATCGCGAAATAAACCAAAAGCGTGCTGGAAAATAATCAATTTTGAAAGAAATAAAACGAAATCTAGTTCTCAAGATTTTCCATTGTCTCCAAATGAGTTTAATAATTTTTTTTGCAAGTGTTGCTGATGGTATTATGAAAACTTTGCCTACATTAACTCGTGAAGATTTGTTAAATTTTAAAAACTTTCCAGTGCCGTGTACTTCTTTCTTTTGAACACCAGTAACCGAAGAGGAAGTTAGTAATATAATCAGTTGCTTAAAAAATTCCAGCTCTCTAGATACAAATAATCTCAATAGTTCAATCATAAAAGAAACTTGTAATTTTATCATTAAACCGCTCACAATATTAATAAATTCAATTTTCCATTCAGGAATTTTCCCCGATGCCTTCAAATTCTATAAAATTCTTCCATTACATAAAAAAGGAGATACCTCTCAGGTTGACAATTATCGTCCAATTTCAATTATTTCTATTTTTAGTAAAATCATTGAGGTACTGTTAAGGCAGAGGTTTATATGATTACTTCGACAAACAAGATTTTTTCTGTAATTCGCAATATGGTTTTAGAAAAGAACGATCAACTACTCAAGCTGTTCTAAATATTATTAGTGATGTAGTTGAGTGCCTTGAGAGCGGAAAGCATACGGCTATTACACTATGTGATCTTTCTAAGGCGTTTGACTGTGTTTCTCACAGTATATTGCTTCGTAAACTTAATTACTATGGCATTAGAGGTGTGCAACTCCAACTAATTGACTGGTATCTAAGTAATCGTTATCAGGCTGTATCATGTAATAATTCTTTATCCGATTTTAAACCGGTTGTTCATGGCGTTCCTCAAGGGTCAGTTCTTGGACCTTTGCTATTTATCATTTATATAAATGACTTACCCAAATTCATGTTTCCTTATAAATCTGTTTTATTTGCCGATGACACCACTTTTATTTATTCCGATAAAAACTATGAAAACTTCAAGTTAATTTCGGATGATATTGAAAACAAATCTGAACTATGGTTTTTGTCCAATAAACTTAAATTAAATTCGGAGAAGACACAAAATCTCTACTTTTCTTCTTCTTCTAACCAAAAAACTGAAAGTGTAAAATTGTTGGGACTTTTTCTAGATAGATCTCTGACGTGGCATTTTCACGTAGACTATTTAAGAAACAAATTGTCAAGCTCAGTTTTTTTACTTCGACAACTTAAACGAGTTGTTAGCTTTCAAACTTTAAAAACGGCTTACTTTTCCCTTGTACATTCCCATATTATTGTGCTTTTGGGAAATTCGTCGTCGGCCAAAGATATCTTTGTAATTCAAAAGAGAGCAATTAGGATTTTGAGTAATGTCAGTTTCCGTGAACACTGTAGGGCGTTATTTGTTCATCTACGGATAATGCCTCTCCCGACCTTATTTATTTTTAATACCCTCATTGAGATCCACAAAAATCTTGATTCCTTAACAAAAAATTCAGACTTCCATAATTATAATACTAGACAAGCATGTAATATTCATACAAATCGTTTTCGTCTGACAAGGTCACAGAAGAATTCACTCAACTATTCTCTTTATAATATCTTACCAGCAGAAATGAAAGTTTTGAGTTTGAATAAGTTTAAGAGGAGTTTAAAAATGTATTTACTTAGATTTTGTTTTTACTCTGTCAACGAGTACATTGAAAACTGTCAGAATATCTAGGATTTTCAAAAATGTATTTATGCTCATTGGACATTCATTTTTCTTTCTTTTGTTTTGTTTGTTTTTACCTATTGTAATTGTAATTTTGATTTTACGCCAAATATCTACACCTTCCAGTTTTTAGAATATATTTTTATTGTTTGTATTTTAAGTACCTAATATTATGTATTTTTATATGTTAAATGTTATACATTTTGTACCTTTGACTTGCTACAAACATTGTAAAATATGTAATGTAGTCAAATAAATCTATCTATCTATCTATCTATTACTTGTTTTCAGAGTCACTTCTGCTACTGCTGCCACTGCTATAGTCATCCTCTGAAGTAGATTCATCGGACGATCCTGTATTCACATTAAACTTGAGAGAATCTACAGCATCATCAAAAATGTGTTATTTTTTAATCCATTCTGATTCACATTTCTTTACATGTTCACAAATAGAACACCATTCTTGAACAGATACCTCAAAAAATTTCTTCCTGGCTAAATTTTCCACATCATCCAGATTAAATGTGGTACTATGATGCACTGCCACCCAGTTCTTAACCAGTGCCCAGATTTTTTCTATTGGATTGAACTCTGGATGATAAGGTGGCAACTGTAAAACTTTATGCCCATGTTCCTACAATAAACAGTCCAATTTATAGGAAACAGGAATACCTAAGCGAAATGTTTTTATTGCTTCATATAAAACGGGTTTTGTTTTACTGGCATCATGGACAACATTGTGGACCCTAAGCCATTCTAACATTTCTGTTTTGCTAGATGCTGTTGTAATATTTTTTTCAGCTTTCACATTATAGTAAGAAGCATTATCCACAACCAGAACTGATTTCTGAGGCATATTGGGTAATAATTGTTCCTGAACCCACCTCATAAAGTTTGAATGGTTCATGTCATCATGGTAATCTCCACTTTTAGAACCTAAAAAAAAAATAATAAATTTCATCGAGGCTCACGTTACCTAACAATGTCCTATGAGAAATTGTTAATTGTGTTTGTCTTATTTGACTGTTGGAATTATCTTTTGTTAGATATTGTTTTAAAACCCAATGATACACTTGTAAGTGACAATAGTATAAATGTCCTTTTATAGAATTAAGATCACCACATTTAAAAATTGTATTTCTCTAAATTAAGTTGAAACAGGTTATATCTGATATAAGTGAAGTCTTTACAAATATATGGGACAACAGTTACTTACAAAATATCACTTTTTGATAAGTATATATAATTAATACAAACCTGAACGAAAAATTAATAGGGTATTAGGAATAAATCCTGTTGTAAACTCACACAAATAGTAGGTGTTAGAATAAAAAGGCAGTAGTTCAATAGTCCGTCAGTTTATTATAAATTTGGAACTTAATACATTCTAATCTTGGGTACAATGTTACCGCTTTCAGGTCTTGTTAGAGAATCCTCTCTTTTTCAATCCCGGAGGTATATCTAAAGTTGCATTTATTAAAAGAAATAAGTATAGAATAAAAGTCTACAATTATTGTGTGTTTCCACAATAATACTAAATGCACTTTTAAAACTTAAATCAAAACTTGTTTCTATAAAATACATACTGAAACTGCATTCTGCGAATTAAATAGTATGTGACAAAAAGGAGACTTAATATATTATTACAAGTAATATTAAAATTCAAATCGTGACTTAAAAAGCTTTTATAAAATGATAAGGGAAGGTTTTATGTTTGTATAGTGTACTTTCCTTTGTTAAGATTTAATACCAAGAATTGAAAAAGATAAATGAAACGAAAACAAAATAATACAGTAATAATAATATTGTAATTATGAAATAAATCGATAGTAATATTGTTTAAATCTACCAGGTTACAACACCTCTCCTCTAAAAAGAAAAGATTGAGCATCCATTACGAAGATGTGAAATCTTTTATACTTCTTCTCCCAATAATAGATCTCGCTGTAACATTTTCATTTGGAGGGTTGTCTAAATATTCAATTGAAGCAAATTCTGGGTTTCTAAAATGAATGATAGGTTCAGACACTCTGGGAACCTCAGTATTATTATTAATTCTTATACATATACCGGGAATTGCTCCACAACATTTTCTTCCTAACCTACATCTTTTAAAACAACAAAAACACACTATAAAAATTACAAAAATAATTAACATAATGGATAAAATACTATAACTAGATGTCAACGAGCTGGTCCAGATTTTCATCAATTTCGTCCAATTTGTGACTGGCTAAGTTTAAATCATCCAAATGCATACTATAATAACTGTTTTGAAATTTGGGTTTAAATGCAAATTGCTAAAATTTATTTTATTACCATTTTCATCTTCTTCACAACAATCTATTTGTAAATTAACTGTAGGAATGAAATTATTATTCTGATCTAAAGTACTAGAATGAATTTTATGTGGAATTAATAAAGCATTTTGGGTAAACGCTTTACAATTTTCTTGTAATTCTAAAATACCTGTACCATCTAAAGTTTCAGAGTAGATTTTATGGTCGTAATTTATTGTTACCTTTTCGGTATTAACTAAAACATAAATCCATCTATTTCCACTTGAAAGTTGATGCCAAATATTTTGACTTAAAATAATTAATCTCTTATCACAATTTTCTGGAACCGAACTCGTTGCATGAAATAATCTAACCTCACAACTTTCATGTTGGTGAGTTAGAAATAATGGCGTTTGTTGTTTACAAATAAAATTACGTTTTACAAATTCAATACATGCTGAAAACTGTAAATCTGATAAGTAATACTTCTGTTTAACATTGTTAATAGCCAAATATTTACTTACAGGTTGAATAAAAATATATTTATTTTCTGAAACGCGAACTGGTAAGGGAGTGAGTTTATACATTTCGTAAAGTTGACTATCTGTCATTGGAATTAACAGTATATATATGTTACCGGCAATCTGTATAATCCGGTATTCTATACAATACCTAGGCAATGTATAGAATACCTAAAACGTTTAGGTAATGTATGAAATATAATTTATTTTATACATTACCTAGGTATTCTATACAATACCGAATGTGCAGCAGGTAATGTGTGTAAAAGACGAAGTGAATTTACTTTTCGTCAGTTAGTGTACGGTGAGGGCAAGGAAAATCATTGAAGATGCCATTTTTACAATACTGTAATGATTTTCCAACTAAAAAATCTCCTGGTGGTTAAAAACAATGAACAAAATATTACTTACCTTTTTTATAAAGATTATCTTTAATGGGTATCCTAATTGTTAATTTCAATAAAGTTTGAACAAACATAAGATGTTTTATTTGTCCTTCTTTTTCTCTACGAAAACTGGTTGTTTTTTTTTATGTGAAATCGATTATGAAAAATCGATTACATACATTACCTATGCTTCAACCGGCATTCTATACAATGCCTAGGTATTCTATACATTTCCTAGGTAAAGTGTAAAATAGTTGAACTATTGAATATCATTTCATACATTGCCTGAACGACTCCGGCATTCTATACATTTCCTAGGTATTGTATAGAATGCCTGCATTATACACATTGCCTATATATACTAAACGTCCATTCTTATAAAATACGTTAAGTTTTATAAAGCTTAAAAATACGTGTGCATTCTCTAAAGTTGGCATTACAGGAAAATGCAAATAATTATGGGCTGAAATATTTTGTAATGTTAAAACTAATTTTTCTGGAGTTAAAATAAATGGGTGTAATTGTCCAGTTTTGGCAGACAGAACTGCATTTATTAAAGATTGTGTTTCCAATTGATACTGTACGTAAATAACAACAAAATTTGAAAAATGCTCATCTTTATTTATTTGCTATGATATGGCTTTAATCGATTTTTGTGTACTTTTATCAATTTTTTTTTATATTTAATGGTACAATTTACATCGGAATCAACCGAAATTATTTTATAGGGACCGGTTTATCGTGTATACAGTTTTTTACTTCTACTTGACTTTAAAGAGTCATCCGTCAATAATACCTAATCGCCTATTTTATACTTAATGTCTTTCGCGTTTTTATCATAACACATCTTACTATATTCTTTCTTTCTTTGTAAATTTTCGCGTGCATGCTGCCTACTTATTTGTAATTTTAATTTTAAATCGGTGATAAAATCATCATAAGCATATGAAAATGAAGGTGGTTGCAAAATAGTACTATAGGTAATCGCGCTTCTTTTCCGTAAACTAGTTCAAAAGGGGTAAAATTTGTACTACTGTGGGGTAGTATTATAAGTGAAAACAGTAAAAGGTAACCAACTACACCAATCTGTTTTATTGTCATTGATAAAACTCCGCAAATATTCTGCTATTGTTCGATGACTTCTTTCAATTGAATTGGATTCAGGATTATATGCAGTACAATTTAATTTTTTGATTATTAATAATTTGCAACATTCTGTAAAAGTTTCTGACATAAAATTTTTTCCTTGATCGGTAACTATTGATTCCATAATTCCATGTTTACATATTACTTCCGTAACTAACTTTAATGCAACCGTTTTAGCTTCCATATCTGAAATTGGAATAGCTGCTAAAAATTTTGTTAAAGCGTCTTGACACGTAAGAATATATCTATTTCCATTTTCGCTAATAGATAGTGGACCTACTATATCTAAATAGACTTTTTCGAAAGCAAACTGAGGAGTATCTGTAATTTGTAAGGGTGTCTTTGTCTTTTTATTTGAGACTTTATTTCTTTGACAAAGATCGCATTTTTTCACGAATTCTTGAATATCTGTTTTTAAATTTTTCCAATTATAATTTTTTCTTATTCTTTTATAAATTGTGTTTACACCTGGGTGTCCTCCAGTAGGTATTTCATGATACTCTCGCAAAATTTTAGATTTTTGGTCAGCTGAAATATTTTCGTCGCACATTACAACATTATGATACACACAAAACTTAATTTTAGTGTCTCTAAACAAATATCTAATCATCATCCTAACCTTTTCCCATCTTATATGTTTTCCTCCTAACTTTGGGATAGAAACGAGTGGTACTTGATATTTAAGTAATTGCATTTTAAAATCAACTAAGGTGTTATATATATTTTCATAACTTTCTCGATCATCGCCTTTTTCTGTAAATACTAATAAAAATAGAAATCTGTCTTTTAACTTAATACATGACACTTTTTCATGACTAACAATGCATTCCAGAATTTGATTTTCACATTGTAAGTTATTTACTAAAATTGAATTGTTGTTAACTAAAGATACTTCTGTACTAACTGAAATTGCTAATGAACTTTCTGTTTGCGCTTTTAAAATATTATCATTAAATTCTGAAATGGTTATATTGGGAAATACATGTGATTTTGCTAACTCACAGAAATCAGTAAACGATAGTTCGTTGTTTTGTACATTGAATATTACTCTACTTAACGCATCAGCGTTGGATTTTAATTTTCCAGGTTTAAAAATAGGTTCGTATTCATATTCAGCTAATTTAAGTTTAAATTTCATTAATCTAGAACTGGATCTTTATGATTTTTTAAATATAACAATGCTTTGTGATCAGTAACTACATAAAATTTTTTATTAAACAAGTATGGTCTCCAGTGCTGACAAAGCCATTGAACTGCTAATAACTCTTTTTCGGTTGTGGAATAGTTCTTTTCTGCTGAATTTAAAGCTCTAGATGCAAAAGCGATAGGTCTGTCGGACCCTATTTTACCTTGGGACAACGTGCCGCCAATAGCAAATCCAGATGCATCTGACGTCACTATGAAAGGTTCTTCAAAATTTGGATATTGCAATATAGGTGGACTTATAAGTTTTAATTTCAATTCTTCAAAAGCTAACTGACATTCGGGTGTCCAATTAAAAACTTGATCTTTTTTTAATAAAGTTGTTAAAGGTTTAGAAATTTTAGCAAAATTTTCTATAAAACGTCTGTAATAAGAAGCTAATCCTAAAAATGATTTAAGTGCTTTTTGATCTTTAGGAATGGGAAAATGTTTCACACAATCAATTTTTGATTCGTCTGGTAGTATTCCTTGATTTGTTATTTTATGACCTAAATAATTCACTTCTTTTTTTAAAAACTCACATTTAAGGGGACTCAACTTTAAATTATACTGACGAAGCCTTTCAAATAATTCAGATAGTTTTTCACAATGTTCTCTTAATGTACTAGAATAAACACAAATGTCATCTAAATACGCAAATGCCTTCACGTTTTGCATGCCTGACATAACTGTATTAATTAATTTCTGAAAAGTAGCTGGGGCTGTTTTCAGACCAAATGGCATACATTTGAATTCAAAATGTTTCGAATTTGTACTAAAAGCTGTTATATGTTGATCAGAAGGTTCCATTTCTATCTGATGGTAACCACTAGATAAATCTAAGACGCTAAAATATCGAGAACGACCTAACTGATCATATATGTCAGTTATATTCGGTAATGGAAATGAATTTCCAATGGTGTTTTCATTTACTTTCCTATAGTCAACGACAACTCTCCATCTAGTGTTTCCACTAGCATCGGGTTTCTTTCTCACGATTAATAACGGTGAATTGTAAGGACTTTCGCTGTCAACAATAATTCCATCTCTTAACATTTGTTCCGTTTGTTTTTCAATTTCCTCGCGTTGGCTAAAAGGCAAACGATATTGTTTCGAATTAACAGGCTCGGAATTAACTTTAAGGGGTATTTTATGCTTAACCGCACTCGTGCTTGTTAAAAATTCTCCTTCTAAATGAAAAATATCGGAATATTTATGAATTATCTCTAGCAGATAGGATTTTTCTTCACTATTTAAATGATCTATTCTTAACAAATCTATTAATCTGTCAATCCTGTCGTTGCTTATACTTACATTATAAATTAAATTTGATGGAATAAGTGTTTCTAAACTAAAAGCTTCTAATTCTAATGTTGGAGGTTCTAACTCGATTGAATTTTCTGATATATTCACTAGGTTTGTCCACCGAACAACTTACTAATGCTATTTGCTCAGATCTCGCTGGGATCAAAATTTTACTTACAATATTTTCCGAAGTTACTTTATTGCTAGATTGACTAAGGTAATTCACATCATTTGTCTCAACATTATTTGCTAAATTCACGAAATTGGAATTTTCTAAGGATCTGCTAACTAAATTAATATTATCGGACTCAATTTTATTTTTAACTAATGTTCTGCCCACTAAATTAGGTTTATCTAAATTTCTGTTTGCTAAATTATGATTATCTAAGGTTCTGTTTGCTAAGTTATGATTAACTAAGGTTCTGTTTGCTAAGTTATGGTTATCTAAGGTTCTGTTTTGCTGAATTTCTAAGTTTCTATTTTCTACAATATTATTATTTTGGTTGTTTTCAAATCCAATTACTAAATTAGGATCCACGAATTTGATTTCTCTATTTGTCCATATTAGACTCTGATTTTCGTAATTTATTATTGCGCGATTCAGCTCAAAAAATTCATTTCCTAAAATACCTTCCGAGTTACAAGGAAAAACAAAATCATCACCAACTAAATGAAAGCAATTATAAAGATCGTCGTTTCCAACCTTATCGAAAACAATACCTAAAGTTTTAACCTTTTGTTCGCAAAAACCAGAAATTTCTGTTACAAAATTTTTATATATTGCTTGATTTGGTTTTACGGCTGAAATTTTTAAAATATTTATTGATGCTCCAGTATCTACCAAAAACTTAATTTTTCTATTACTCGTAATATTTAAGCTAAGGTAAATATATTTTAATTCTATAGGTTCAAATGTTAGCTTAGAATTATCGATTTGAGTACTATTTGATGGTGCATTCAAATTAGTTGAGGGGGTGGTCTCAATTGAAGTTAAGCCCTTTGAGTCGAAGGACCACTTGTCGACGGGCGCTGATCGTTTCCCGAAGTATTTGCAAAATTGTTATTTTTTCGCTTTGACTCGTTATACATTCTTTTTCTACATTCAGCTATTCTATGACCGGGTTTTTTGCAATATAAACAAGAATTATCTGACGTAATATTGAATGATCTAGGTAGTTTGTTGTAATTACTTCTCGAATTAGGAACAAAATTTGGCTTCTTTTTCAAGAAGCAGTCTCTTTCAAAATGACCCGACTTTTTACAATTGTTACAAATTACTGTTGTTTTTTCAAATCTATTTTTGTTTTGATTTGTAACTAACTCTCTTTCTTCTTCTCTAGCTAATTCTATCGCGTCCTCTAATGTTTTGGGATTTCTAGCTTTTAAGTGTAATTTTAATGGTTCTACAAGACCCTGAATAAAAACGTTTAACGCTTGTTTGCTTAATAAATTAGATATTTCTGTTGCAATCACTGCGGTCTTGCCGACGGCATCGACTAAATTTGACAAACATTTTTCAATTTTATTGAAATAATTCGCTATATCCTCGCCTTTGCTTTGCCTACATTGATTCAATTCCAACTGCCAAAAACTAACCGATCTTTTTTCCGAAAATACATCTTCTAGGTAAATTTTTAAATCATCCCAATTGTTGAATTCCCTGCATTTTGTTAGTGCTCGTGCTCTACCAACTAATTTTGTTTTAATTAAGTTAAATAAAATTAATCTTGATCTAGGATTGATTGAGCTTAAGGCTGTTTCACAATTATCTATAAAGTCATGAACTTTATCACTTGTTGTACCATCATAGTCTCTAATTAATTTAATTGCCGTATCAATTGAAACGTAAAATTGTTCAGGTTGAATTTGATTTGTATCGGCTAATGACATTTTGCTTATTTTAACTATTTTTATTTTTAAGAAAGTGGCTATTAACAATAAACAAAAATAAACTTACAATAAAAATAGAAGTCATCTTGTATCCATGTGTAATCCAAATAATAAAAACTGTCACTCAAAAACACTATCACTTTCAATCGCTTTTCACTGCACTACAAAGTCTATTAGGAGTAGACCAAAATCCAAACAGGAACACAGGAACTCGGGATTCTGCAACTTTTCTTAGGAACTCACGAACTAATTGAATATATTTCTCGTTGGTTAATTTGCAAAACTAATGTTGTCTTCTAAACTTGTGGACTTGACTACTGGTTTCCTCAAAAACGATTCCCTTAGACAAATTATCCTAACACCAGATTCGACAAATTTCGTAAAATTTGAAAAAATCCGCCACCGCTGCCACCAAAAATTTGTGTTGTAAACTCACTCAAATAGTAGGTGTTAGAATAAAAAGGCAGTAGTTCAATAGTCCGTCAGTTTATTATAAATTTGGAACTTAATACATTCTAATCTTGGGTACAATGTTACCGCTTTCAGGTCTTGTTAGAGAATCCTCTCTTTTTCAATCCCGGAGGTATATCTAAAGTTGCATTTATTAAAAGAAATAAGTATAGAATAAAAGTCTACAATTATTGTGTGTTTCCACAATAATACTAAATGCACTTTTAAAACTTAAATCAAAACTTGTTTCTATAAAATACATACTGAAACTGCATTCTGCGAATTAAATAGTATGTGACAAAAAGGAGACTTAATATATTATTACAAGTAATATTAAAATTCAAATCGTGACTTAAAAAGCTTTTATAAAATGATAAGGGAAGTTTTATGTTTCTATAGTGTACTTTCCTTTGTTAAGATTTAATACCAAGAATTGAAAAAGATAAATGAAACGAAAACAAAATAATACAGTAATAATAATATTGTAATTATGAAATAAATCGATAGTAATATTGTTTAAATCTACCAGGTTACAACAATCCCTTTTCTCCACCTGCATGCACAATCACAAGTCTCCTCCCTTTTGAGATTGGCTTTTTCAAACCTTTCTCTGATATATCGTACCATCCCTTGGATTGCACATGGGAGCTGAGAATGTATGTTTCATCAGTATACACAATATTCCATCCGTCGGTTCTAGATTTAATAATATTTTCTAAGGAAGTAATTCTCTTATGGCGACTATCATGCGATTCCATAATTACCTTCCTGTTATCTTTTGTGCGCTGCCATCTACAACAGAGACAATATTTTCAAATAAATAGTTATGCATGATACCTTTTAATATTTTCAATTTTACAGTGTCTATTGTAGCTTTATTTTTGTTTGTTCTAACCATTTCTCAATTTTCCGCATTCTCAACATTATTTTACCTTCTAACACTCCAATAATAACTAATAAAAACTACTTACCTAAAGCCCATACTTTTTAACAGCCCCACAAAGAAGTTTTACTTATAGTGAACTCTGGTAAAACAGTGTGAACTTTCTGCAGGATGCCTAGAAAAAATCAATATATTTTAATATAAAATTATTTATCTATTAAACTATTAAAAGTAATTCTAGCGAAAAAACTCATACTAAAAGTAAACTGACAAAAGTTTCTTGTAATACATTTTAGTCTTTATTATACTTTAATCAAACTTACATGTTAAAGTAGGAGCTCTTTTCTCCAGGATGTAAAAATTATAAATGATATCCCGATTCCTTTGCAATTCTCCAGAATTCATTTTTAATTCTAGTGTAAGTAATTCAACTCATCCCAGTAGCTTTTAAAGTTCGCTCTCTGCAATTTAAAAATATAATAAATATTAAAAATCGGCAATACATATTTTCACTGTAAAAATAAAGGGACTGTCTATTTGTCCGGGCACTCGGACGAATAGTAAATTGCGCTATATATCCGGGCGTAAATATACGCCCAGAAAAACAGTGTGGGAGGCTATTAATCCGTGCATTCTTAAAAAAATAAAGTTAGTTTATAATGTAATGTTTTTCGTTATTTATTTAAACAGTTTTTAGTTATTTATTTAAACAGTTTTTAGTTGTTTTGGGATAAATTATACACACTATGGCTAATTACTATCTATTTATTTAAAGAAACACACACTCTGTATTAAACTTAATTTATATACACACTATACTCAACGTCTACTAATTTATTTACACTCGGTATATTAGTTCTAATTTATTTTCACCACTTGGATATTACTCTATTTATCTGCACTATTTAATTCACTAATTCTATCCAGTTTATGTGATACCTATGTGAGAATTTATCTTTGTTTTTTAGCTTAAGAGTTACTATTTTTGTATTTTAGTTTTAAAATAAAATGTTGGTTTTTTAATTAGTATGAATTTTCTCCTTCAGTATAGTTTTACCATTTAGAGAGATCATATAGAACTTACCTATACTTAATGTAACATGTTTACAGGCATCTGGTATCCAGCACAATCTGCTGGTGTTGTAACAGGACTACCTGAGTTAATCCATTTCCGCCTTTATTGGGGATTATTCCATGCCCCACTATTTAGAATTTCTGTCTTGATTAAAACAGATCATTGATTAATTTATCGAGAAGGGCAAGGAAAATCATTGATGAAGCCATTTTTTTAAACTCTGTATAGTTTCTTGGATTAGGATTATACCTACCTGATATCTTGTGGTACAACTCGGCGATCCCGATTTCTTCTATAGGAAGGTAAACTTTTCCCTTCTCATATTATATTGTATATAGTCTCTTTTAGAACACTTTTGCAATCACTTTAGAACATAATATTGCATTGTGTGTTAAGAAGAGTAGGTAAACTTATTTACTAAATGAATCATTTACAATTTTTTTACATTTTTAGGCAGTATTCACATTTTATTTTGCACATTACGGAACTATACTTGATAATACAACATTATTATTTTTTTAAGAATGCACGGATTAATAGCCTCCCACACTGTTCGTCCGGGCGTATATTTACGCCCGGATGTATAGCGCAATTTACTATTCGTCCGAGTGCCCGGACGAATAGACAGTCCCAAAAATAAATGGTAAAAGTCTAGTTTAGTGAACCAACGCGGATTTTGATGAAATATATATTTTTTAAATTAATTCGAGGTCGCTGAACACGAAAATGAAAAAAAAAATCGGCGCTCTTACCAAAAACGAGTTATGAATTTTTGAAGATGAGTTCAGATCAGCACTGCACTGATTTTATCGTCATATTACAACTGGTCTATAAACATCCATTATAACTGCTATACAATGTTAGATACACCATAATTGCTTTTCACGATATTCCTCTCACACACACATTTAAAAAACACTGACCATAGGTAACATAAATAAGATAGATAGGCATCTCAATGTAAAAATGTCTGACCATGTTTTTCAAGCCCTCAGTTGGTCTGGTGACCGAACTATATAGCTGTAACTGTGAACCTTGTTTAGCCAAGACCAGAAGATTAAACCTTATATGTAACTGTGAATCTTATTCAGTCAAGACCAGTGGCTGTATGTCATGCTATGCAAAAGACATCGAGAAAAGAAGATTAGCAGTACGCATGTGCGAATTTCAAAAATAGGCGGGACGGTACGGTTGTTCCCCCTCACCCCCTCTGGCAAAAATATTGTCGGTCTTCCATGTCCAATTTAACAGAATAAAAACTATATTTTTAACAACAAAAATTTAGTTTTCAAACTGCTAAATTGGTCATTCCAGACTTCAACATTTTTACATGGTGGGATAACGAAAAACAACGTACAACATACATATTTATCAAAAAGTATAGTTTATGGAATTAAAAAAGTTAACTTATTCAAATGGTTTAACTGTAAAATTATTTATTTACGGGCAAGCCCAATTATTACATATAAAAAAGTGAACATGAAAAAAAAATTTTTTATAATAGAAATACCTACAAATGCAGTATAAAATACAGTAATAAGAAAAATACAATTAATGATTAAAAAATACAATACAATGATAAAAATGAATACAGAAATAAATGATATTTCTACTTTTTATGTGTTAGGTTATCCTATTTTATTGTTAAATAAAGAACACTGGAAATTATGAATAATGTTATATTATAAACGGAATATAAAAAAAAAACAATCATTTGTGAAACAAATAAAAGAAGTGGAGCCATCCGTTATGAAATACGAACTTCACACATAAAAAATTAAAATTTCCAATGGTCAAAGAAAACTAAATATATAATACATTTAAAAGCAAAAATTACCTACAGGAAGAGAGTATATGCAACAATAGAAATGAGTAAATATTTGCAATATAAATTAGACAGATACACTTATAGAAAGTAAAAAATGTACCAGCATTTACAATCCTTTTCTCTTTAATTTTTTGGTATATATATCTTGTGCTTTTCTATAAATAGGATTATAGAAACTTATATGTTTTGAATCTTCTTTTCCAGTTAAAACTCTATTTAGACCTTTTGTCCACTGAAATATCACTTAGAAATTATGAGATTTTCTATTTCATGATTGTGACAAACAAAAGGAAATTTAATATGTTCTTTAATGTACCTAAATATGTATCTGTAAATATTTACAGTTCCTATTTCATCTAATTTATGGAGAAAGTATTTGATTATTGTGTAGCACATTTTAATACAGTCTACAAATGTACCTGTACAATATTTTAATCTTTCTGTCTGGTCAAACTCTCTCTCACATGTAATTTCATGTGCTGTTACCTTCCGTTTAGGACCTATAATATGTAACTTGCATATATTGCATTGCACAGATCTTAAAACAATCTTTGCTATGTATCCCGATACATATCCAATTGTAGATAAATCGACACTCCGGCTGTCTGAATTTAAAGGAATAATAAAATTGAATGACTTCAATTCCACCACTTCATTTTCTTCTACACCTTGCATTAGAAATGCTTCTAATTGAAATAACATTTGATCATTATCGAAATGTTCGCAATTAGCTCCTAGAGAATGACCAGATACAAAGGTTTTCACTAAGAGCGATTTATAATAGTTTTTAAAATTAGTGGGTGTTGGGTTAGAGTTCCTTCCTCCATGCTGCCTCATTTGACAAAAAAAATTTTCAAGCAAGTCTTGATTAAGTTTTCTGCAACTAAAAAACTTAATCCCTTGTTTCAAAAATAATTTCTCATGCAAATATATCAGGCCTTGTAAGGTTCTAACCCAATTTTTAAGGGTGGGTGGTCTACACTTTTTATCATTCTTATCAACATAATAAATATTCTTCAAATGAAATCTGCAACATATTTATTTTTCAATTGGCCATAAATTTTGGTTTCCGTAAAATTTTCAAGAAACTTCCAATTTTTTTTTCACACTATATTTTGCATGAAGTCTGGAACGTGCAAGTTGTTTGTATTGCAAAGCTTTCTTATATAACAGCTTTTCTTTTGGGCTTAGTTTATGAATACTGGTGACATTGGCAAGTTGAAGCAGTGATGTATTTCTGCCTGCAATGAGAATTGTTGTGTGAGTTTTATATAAAAAAACAACTATAAATAATATACATATATCTAATTTAATATTTTTGATTATCAGATAGAACTAACTGAATATTATGCTTACTTTTTGGTGTACTGATGGCAATATTATCTGCTATATGAATTTTGGTAGATGGTCTTACATCTGTAACCATTTCTACATGTGAAGGTCCTGCGTCTGTAACCATTTCTGCATGTGAAGGTCCTGCTTGTTCAAAATCTCTTCCATGAACTTCCTCAGCTTGTGGTCTATCTTGAACACAGATATTTGTTCTGTTTCCAAAAACTAAAATTACATTCAAGCTATTAGCATAGTGTCTAGAATAACGACAGTAGTTTCTTTGATAATGAATGAAAGTTGCAAACCTTTATGATAGCTGTGTTCTTTGTGTACCAAGTATGCAGGCAGAATCCCTTCAGGGGGAAAATTTTCATCAATCACTGCAATAAATAGATTATTTATCAATAAGTGAAAAATTGTCATAAAATAGAAGGTTTTATATTCTGATATATTATAAATACACATTTTTTAATTACTCACCTGTTAATGGCCTAGGTAAATTCATTGTTGGCAAAGATGTGTGCACTAAAAGGTTATTACTTGAATAATATCTTTGTTCAAAGTGCTTGTGGCATACTCGATTGGAATGGTACACCAAACTTGGATCCTTGCTCCTTAGTTTTTCATTTCCACACAACTGCACCCACTTTTGGTACCTATCAAAATCTTTATTGGGATTGGGGAAACGATGTTTTGGTGATGTTTTGCCTTCACATCCGAAGACACAACACACTGTTCCTCCGGGCATCCTAAAAAATATTAATATTGTCCTCCTTAAAGGAATAAAACCAGGACTAAAGACTGTTTTTTTAAATTGATACACTAAACTAACTACAAAACCAAACTACTATAGACAATGAAGTAAGTAATAAAAAGTTTTATAAATAACTTGCACCAAATTAACTACAACACCAAACTACTATAGGTAGACACTGAAGTAAATAATTTAAACTAAACCAACTACTATAGACAATGAACTAGATAATAAAAAGATTTTTGAATAAATTATTTGGAAACAATATTTACTGATAGCTGAATACTTAGACACTTACACCATGAGTATACATGAAAAAATAGGAGGCAATAAAAGATTACCGTTGTTTTTATTCGAAAAGTTGGATAAAGTCATACAGAAGAGGTCTTTTATTGCAATGCATATTCAGCCACCAGTAAAATCGACACATCGCCCTCTTAAGCCAGGGAGCACGCACTACGAATGGAATGTGGTCAAGAATTTTCTATACGAGTGCGCATAGCATGACGTTGATATTCATTTCTTGTACATTCTTTTTTTAATTCCACAATTATTTTATCTTTTGACGTTTCCATGTAATATGACTGACATAAGTTTTGGTTTCCTCTTAATCGTAAAACTTGTACCTACTAGCATATTCAGCCATCATTAGGTAGTTATTTGAAAAAAGTTGCTGAATATCTGTAATTGTGAAGACCATAAATGGTGAGTGAAAGTATAGTCTAGAGCAATGAACTATGAATACGGATGGAATGGCCCCTTCCCATTTAAACAATGAAACGTTTTTGCGGCCAACATAAGAAAAGGAGGTCCGAGAGAGAGATGGGGCTAGTCAGGGCAAAAGGCCCGCAAATTTCAAGGTGGTCCCAGGTAACCAGCTGACTAAACATCACGTCGTAGCGACGTCATTATTTGGTGATATTTGGTTACAGACGTCATAGGTTAGTGTATAGACGTTGGTACGACGTCGATGTAATGACGTCTTATGAACGACGTCGGTATAACGTCTGTTTTGTGACTTTGATAAAAAGTTATTTGGAAATAATTTAAGTTAGAAATTTTAATACACACCTTTTCGAAAAAATGTGAGCCAAAGACGATTTGATTTGGCCGTCCAACACGGTGTGTTCACAGTATACCAGCGATAGAAATACATATCGTATCACACACACGTTCTCTTACGGATGCAAATTTCGACACAATTTTTTCCCTACCACGGTATATACATATATATATATATATGATTTAAATAGGTCTACTACATGCTGACTGATTTGTATCCTACATAATTTATTTTATTAGATAGTATCTACATTCGTGATTAATCCTGATTTGTTTAAATCTCCCGCTTCATTGTATTCATTCCTCGTCATGTCATTGGCGTTTTCCGTTATTGGTTGTTGATGACAAGTGAATGTCTGTGGCGAGAGTGAAGGTTGTTCAATGTTCATCTATCTATGCAAACAACGACAAAAACACGTGAATTGTGCAAGTTGTGGGTGTTTCGTAAGAGAGTTATCCGACGAATTAGAAAGAAAAGTAAGTATTCTAAGATTTATATTAAGAAATACAATATCAAACATTCTAGTATGCTCATCCTTAATAAAATAGACAGAAATGAAAAATCATAATCACCTTTGAAAGATGGCTACCTACCGGTTACTTTATTATTAAGCAATGAGGGCTGGTAAAAAATCAATTTTATTGTGTTTTTGTTGTTTTCCAAGTATATTGGATTGACGTTAGTACAGTATATTTTACAAAAAAGTATAAATACTAATGAGTGATAAATTAGATTGTACGGGATTTGCTCCGAGATTTCTTAAGAATTTTTGTTTAGATGTACAATGTACATGTTGATTGTATTGACCAATAAAGCATTTCAGTATGTCCTCTATTTTATAGAGAGGTTCTAGATTGATATATTATAAACCATCTTCCTGCTTTCACTGATTTGGACAATTATCCATATAGTATAACATTATATGGTCTTTTATAGTAAGAACTATTTTTTAATTCCCTATTTTGTCCTAGAAATTATGTAGGTACCTGCTTAAATTTTCTCAGTAATAATTCCAACTTATGTAATTTATAGGAATTGATTGAAAATATCCAATTATAGTACCTATGTCAATTTATAAAATAATTGAGTTTTCTGGCAATGGAGGGGTGGCTGTGGTTTTATCTAACTGGATGACTCCCAGAAAAACAGAAGTTTTCTGGCCACCTTATAAAGATCAATTATCTTTTCGCCGGGCTCTACAATGTTAGGAATCCACAGGAGATTCTTGGAAGCTTTACCAAGTTGCCCGAGTATTCAGTGAAACAGGTAGATCACATTTAAAATATTTGAGCTATTAATACTATTATGGTACTAGTACAGATGTTGAAAACTTTACTGAAATTTCTTGCACAAATAGTAAAATGCATGAAAACGTTTCTAAAAAAGGGGGGGCTCCCGTAAATATTTTCTCATTGAAAGATATGTTTTTTGTTTCCAATTATTTCAGACTGTTTGGAAGTGGCCTATAAAAAGGCAAAAAAAGCTGAAGAGACACTTAGAAAGTGATCAAGATGATGATATCCCACCAAAAAAACGGAAAATGAATTTACCAAAAAGGCATATTTATTCCAGTGATGATGAAGAACAACAGTCTGAGCATAAACGACCTCCAAGAATTTTACTGAAACAAAAATCGGGTATGTATTGTAGGGTGGTTTAAAAGTATGCTCCTAATAATGTCTGTGGGGTATTCTAATAATATATTATTAATTAATTATTGTCATATAGTTTTTACCCAGTACAAAAATTTATTATTTAGTAAATCCGATTTTTTGAAAATTGAACTGTCTAAACAATTGATTTTTGACTGAATTTGCTTAACCCTGAACAGATTTTTAACTATGAAAAGGAAAACTGTTTCATTTATTGCATCCTAATATTTTACCTCTTTACAGTTGCCATTTGTTCAGCTCCAAATAGTCAAGATAAAATAATAAATCAATCTGAACCAAAAAATACCACACCTAAAAATATACCATTATTGAGGCAGACAAATTCTCAAACAGGTCAGTAGAAATTGGATTCTAGGATAAAAATAAATAAATAAAACTTATAATTTTTCTGTTTTTAAATATTTACACACTACTGCATGAGTATTTCACTTTACACTTATTACATTGTCTCAAGTATAATAATTAAGAGTTTTTTGTCCTGTTGGTAGTCAAAGACATTATCTAAAGAAATAATTGGGAAATCAGTGATCAACTAAATGAGTATAAAGCTGTTCCCAACAATTTTTTTAGTCTGACCAGTTCATTTAATCCTTATTAATTTTTTAGTACTTTTCCCGGAAGCACCTTCCAACACCCACTCAGAAGAAAATATAGCTAGTAGCAAACCAGAAAAAGGTACATATATATATTGTATGGTTAATAGTAATTATGTACAAAAATTTTTTAATGAATATCTTACATATAAAACAAAATTGTGGTGACCAAGTTTAAAATTCCATTTTTTTAGATTCAGTCATACATTATCTAGCATCTTTAAAAGAACAAAATAAAGAAATCTTAAGTATCTTGAAAAAAATACAGGGAAAAGTATTTGCAGCTGAGGAAGATAACAGCAAATTTTTTAATCTCCCAGTAACTAGCCTTGAAGACCTCCAAGCGTTGGAGGATAGTTTGGACGATGAAAAGCTTAAAAAACTGGTAAGTGCCCTTACGAAAAATTATGTATCAAGTTAGTAGTGTAATTATGTCAAGAAATTAAGCATTTTTAATTTTTTTCTAGACAACTTGTTGTACTAAATTTGGAGGAGATGGAGCTACGAACAGAACAAACAGAATTTTGAAAGAATTGATTCCAGATAATGTAGCATGCTGCTACAGTTTCTATGGTAAAAGAGCTGACAAAAAATCCTTTTGCAACCTAAAACTGAGGAGAGTTATAGTAGGTATGTTGCACACACATTGTATGGGGAATCATTTTCATGTATAGAGGGTTTTATTAACTAAAAAATTATGGCATGTTGTCTTTTGAAATTTTTCTAGAAGAATAGGCCTGTCTAATTGTTATTATACAAGGTTTGATAGACAAACAGCTTGTTGTGCTATCAAAAAATAACAAGTCCTCATTTTTGAATATAGATTACATAGACTTTTGTTGTTATATTTGGAAGTTGAATTAAACTTCGTATATCACACTTCAGATCACCCTGTATATACATATATGTTTGAATAGATAACTACCTAATATTAATTTACATTAACTTCCTATTTTCACTGCTTCAAACAAATCTTAGTCATAAATAAATGTTAATTAACTTTGCAGATGCTGTTAAAAAAATGTGCCCGCTAGCTACAGATTTTGAAGTTGAGGGCTGCATTAAAGTTTGGCTTAAACATGCTCCTCAGCGTCTCAGAACAAAAATGGCGAAGGAGAATAACAACGAACATGTTTGATTAGAAAAACAACGTTTTTGTTTCTATCTGTTTGCATTTGAGTTTCCAAGATCTACAATGTCAGTTAAGGGTTTTAATAAGTTTATTTTGGTTCATTTAAATGGAGATAGATTTGTTTCACAATAAAAAAATGTTTAAAAAAAAGAAGCTAAAGGAAATTGTAGGTCCACGACAGTTTTTTAGAAGAGTTTCTAGAGCTAGTAGGGACATCATAATCTCCAATAGTAACAGATCTGATGCCAGTTGTAGCAATGATCATGAATCTCAAAGTTATGAAAATGCAGGCTTTGTAGTTAATGAAAAGACTGTATCACAGCCGTTAAAAATACCGGACAAAACTATCATTGCACATGGTGATGATGAGAATCTTGAAGTGGCTGATCTAATGTCTTTTGAATTTACTGGTAATGCAATTATCGATGTTCCCAATTCAGTAGCAACTAGTGAACCATTAGAGTCAACTTTGCAAGATAAACTAACTATGTGGACATTAGAAGAGAAAGTTTCGCATTCGGCAGTGACCAAGCTGTTGCATATATTACATACTTATCATCCTTCTCTTCCCTTTGATTGTAGGACACTTTTAAAAACCCCTCGTCAAATACCAGTTAAAGTTTTATCAGATGGTGAGTATGTTCACTTTAGTTTAAAAAATACCTTGTATAAAATTTTGGAAAACAGCAGTATAACTATTCCAAATCCAATTAAAATCTGTTTTAATGTGGATGGATTGCCATTGTTCCGTAGCTCTAATAAACAATTCTGGCCTATTTCAGGTATTATAAAAGACGTTAAATGTGATCCTTTCGTTATTGGAATCTATTATGGTGCACATAAACCCAGCCCTTTGGATTCTTTCCTTGAAGATTTTATATCTGACCTTCAAGAACTTTTAACTGTAGGAATAACACATAGTAATGTTCACTATGCTATTAAAATACACAGCTTTGTGTGTGATGCACCTGCGAAAGCATATTTAAAGTGCACTAAATCACACACAGGATATTCGTCTTGTGATAAGTGCACGGAATATGGTAATTACATAGATAGGAGGGTGGTTCTAATTAGCACCAACTCTGCTAAACGAACCGACGCGACGTTTTCTGCGATGGTAGATGAAAATCATCACATGGGCATTTCTCCTTTGTTACAGTTAAACATTGGACTTGTCTCTTTATTTCCCATTGACTACATGCATTCAGTCTGCCTTGGAGTAACAAAGAAACTTCTGAGCACTTGGGTAGGTGGTAACCTAAAAGTCCGGTTAGCCTCTAGATCTACTAAAGTATTGTCGCAAAACATATTGTCGCTAAAGAATCATGTTCCTAAAGAAATAAACCGAAAGCCTAGAGATTTATCTGAATTCCCTAGGTGGAAGGCAACAGAATTTCGTACCTTTCTTTTGTATTTAGGACCACTAGTTTTAAAGAATGTTTTAGATATTGCAATATATGAGCATTTTTTATTATTACATGCAGGAATTTTAATTATTTGTTCTCCAAAATTAATTAAAACAATAGGTCCTCATGTAGCGGAAAATCTTCTAAACAATTTTGTATCCCATTGCAAAGAAATATATGGAAAACAATTTTATGCCTACAATGTTCATATTCTAAGTCATCTAAGTGATGATGCAGAAGCTTTCGGTCCAGTGGATTTATTCTCTGCTTTTCCATTTGAAAATTATTTAGCTCAAATAAAACGTTCTGTAAAATCCCCGCATAGACCACTTCAACAGATTTACTGTCGCCTTATAGAATCGAATAACAATATAAAAATTGAGCCTTCAAATGCTACTTCTGAATATGCACTACTTTACGAACATAATATAGGACCGGTTTTGAACAATGTAAAATTTTTTAAACAGTATAAAAAAATTGAATTCAACAATTACTTGTTAACTTCATACACCTACTCTTCTCAAAACAGCTACTTTTTAAGAAAGAATGGTATTGTTGTCCAAATTCAAAATATTGTTAATAATTGTGATAGTAAAACTTTTTTTATTGTGAAACAATTTGAAAGCTATTCGCCTCTATATAACTACCCCTGTAGTTCTAAGGATTTTAATATTTCTGTTGTAAAGCAGCTTTCAGAAAATATGTCGATAATATCAGTGTCTGATATTGCTGCAAAATGCATGGTTTTTCCAATGTTGGGAGACCAATCATCCTTTGCATCATTATCATTACTACATAGCTATTTTAATCCATAATGTACACTATTAGGCTAGGGCGGTATTACATTATCGAAGATTTGATAAAAAATCTTTGTTGAATAGTTTTTTAAATGTAATACCTACATTTTATGAGATATTTTTATCAAATTTTTGATAGTGTAATATCGCCCTAAGTGGAGATGGTATGTATATTTCTTATAAAAAGTCGACATTCCATTTTTTTGAAGAAATAGCAGCATGTCAAAGGTTCAAAATATGATCTAGTTTTAATCCTTAAATTGTTTTTTCCAGTTCCTTTGTCTGCTTATTTACTGTTATACATATTCCGAAAGCTAGTTTTTTAATTAAATTGTGAATGATATTTCTATTTCAGTGTTGGTCGGTAGAAATCTTATGTATTTTGATTTTATTTCATTTAAAAAAAAATCAGATTTTAGTTTATATCCTTTCAATAATGTACTGTTTTATAGTTATGAGTAATAAAAATGTTTTTATTTACTAATTTTTTATTAGCAATAACTTCTCCTATACATTTTAAAAATCCTATAAACAATTTAGATAATGTGACGTCGGCATTACGTCTAAATTATGACGTCGTGGGGACGTCACCAAATGACGTCAAAATCATGTGACTTTTTCACGTCGTGAGTGCGTCATAGGGACGTCACAAAATGACGTTATTACGTCTAAATTATGACGTCGTGTGGACGTCTTTTGGTTGCTTGGGGTGTATAGCGGATTTATAGTAATTTTGATTTTAAAATTTATTTAAGCAATTGTAATTGGATAAAAGGGAGTAATAGGGATGGGTAAAGAGGATAAAATTATTATATAATATTAAATTTCAATAAAAATACTGATTTTGGAAGATATATATTATATTACAAAAAATTATTTCTCAAAATACCTACAAAATATTTTTAGCAGATTTGTGTAGAAAGCAACAGTTCTCCTTATGAGGCTATTGGTTTTTAAAATTAATAGCTTTAGTAAGCTTTTGTGTAATTCTATCAGGAATTTTGTTTTTTATTGAATTTATGTGGTGAAGCCGAATTGTAAAATAATTTTCATTATTAATCTTACCAATTGAATTATATGACCATGAAGTGGATCTTGATCTAGACAATGCTGAGATAAACATAAAAACAATTCACTGATGTTCAAATTTCTCATTGCAAGAGAGACCAGTCTCAACATTATATTCGGCACAAAAGTTTTTTTCAGACTTAATTACGCTTTCTGCAACCATACAAATTTTAATTATATTTTTTGTAGGCTTGCTAAGACCCCCTCTATTTTTTTCTATTCAGTAGCATGCAAGTAGAACTAGAAGATATTAAAGAACGGGCACAATCATTGCAATTAAGAGTTTTGATAAGTTTTTTGCTAATAAAACCTGCTATATATACTCTACCACATAACAAATACAGGGTGTTTCTAAATACAAGCGACAAAATTCAGGAGGTCAATAGAATAAACACCATAATTTATAATTCTTTTAATAAATTGAGTGGAAAACAGTAAAGATGTAAAATGTAATACGATTCATAATAAATGCTGGAAATGACCACCTCTAGCCAAAATACATGAACGTATCCTGCAGATATTTTCTTCTGTTTGAGTAATTCATTCAATAGGCTATTTAGACTTTTAATTCATTCTTTGCCTACTTATTTTGCTTTGATTATACATGTTCACTTTCTTGTACTTTTGAACAGTTTCATGAGCAACTTTCCAAAACCTCTTCCTATGCTGCATATTATTTAAATCAGAAAACTTGAAATCCCCAAAATATACATGTTCTCTACGGGTCCTGCAAACACATAAACATTTCAACAAATTAGTAGAAGTGAAAATTTTGATAATAACTATATTATTATTAAAACTACCTTAAATTACAAATTTTCAGTTTCACATGATTAAATTTGAAGGACCAGCGCTTCCAACATATTTTCATAATCTATAAGTTCACGATTTTCAGGTTTTTCTACCACCTCACAGATATCCAAAGTTTGATCTGAAAATAATAAAATGAATAATAAACACTTCAAATTACTTAGAAGTAAATAGGAATATTCAAATGAAAATACCTGGTTCTTTTAGGGTTATTTCTTCATGTTTTCTTTTTCAAACCCTCCGTTGTTTAGGTTCCTTCTGAGAGGGGCAGGAAAATCAGCCGACTTTTTCAATACCTTATTTCCATGAACATTTACTTCATAATCATCTATAGGCACAAATTGCCGATGTCGGACTGAGAGTAAAATCTACTCTTCTTATTGCATGTAACCACTTCTAACTAACTTCCTCAAGTTGGGATCTTTAAGGAATCCTAAAACTACAGATTTTTTCACCACTCCAAAATGAATTAAACGATTAAACTAACCTGTGAAACTTCAGTAGTTAAACAATGTTCCTTCTAAGTTATTTAACACTCAGTATATGCTAAATCCCCATATTTTGGTAGAACCATCCTGTATAAGTGCATAAATATAAAGGAATGCACTGTGTGTGTGTACAAAGTATAGGAAACAAGCCCGCCCAAGGCTATTATGCATTAATTATATACGAATGAATATATTTTCAATGGGATAGTCTATGATGCATGTATAATACTTTGCTATGACCATCCTGTTATTAAAAATCCACCAGAGACAACTAATGCAGTCGGGAGTCTTACATAATAGTGCAAAGTATGCAATCATTATTAAGGTCATTTTAGATAGTTTATTATTAAAAAAAATCTTAAATCTGTATATATGTATACCGATAGGAGGCTGTTTGTTTCTAATAAAGTATCACTACCTGAAAACGTAAGAAGAACATGAATAGGATGAAACCAGAAAATGCGGTAAGATTGAAATTTCGTTTTATTTATTTTTTATTAATTTTCAAATATTTAAGGTTTTAAAAGTGTTGAGAACAAGTCCAAACGCTTTTATTCCAACAAGAGCTACATCGCAATCTGCGGGATGTGATTTACAAACACCTATACATTTTACTATAGGTTCAAGAGAAAGATTCCTGGTGGATAGTGGGTTAAAATTAGAACTACCACAGGGAGTTTATGGAAGGATAGCACCACGATCTGGCATAGCGCTTAAAAATGGAATAGAAGTGTTTGCAGGTGTAATTGATGCTGATTATAGAGGTACAATTAAAATATTATTATATAATTCATCAACAAACATAGTTAAATTTGGGAGAGGAGACAAAGTCGCCCAGCTTATTTGTGAAAAATGTTCTATTCCGATTATTGAAGAGGTGGATAATTTAAGTTTTACAGAGAGAGGTGAAAATGGTTTTGGATCTTCATCTTGAATTCATATAATTAATATTGTATTGGTTTTAGAGTGATATAGTAATTTACGTTATTTTTAAGTGTATGTAAGTAGTGAAGGAAATCATTGAAATTGTAAACATACTGTTGAAAAAATTGTTAGTATAATAGTTTGCAGAATGAATAATCTATTTGATCCACCTAAGTGTAGAATTTTTGAAACAATAGTTTGTTTAGTTTGTAGAAAAGTGTTACGTAAAACTTTTAAACTTGAAAAAATTTGGAGTTGTAAACAAAAATTAATAATTGGTTTGTGTACGGCTGAATGTAATCAAACAAGACCACTGAGAAAATTTCCTGAATATATAGATAATAATTGGTTTTATGAATTAGACCCATTAGATGAAAGGGAGATATATTGCAGATATTTTTTACCTCCACGACAACGAGATTCGAATATTAGAAGAAAATAATTATAAAACCGTCAGTCTTACAACATCCTCAGAATAAGAAGAAGGTAACATAAATCTAAAAAGAATGACTTCCTTAAATTTAAACTTTATTATTTTGGTTGCTGTTTCAAATAATATGCTGTACACAAATGTACCAGAGAATGTAAAACATGTTGCAATATGTTTTGATATGAAAAATATAAGGGAAGACTGTAATCGAACAACATGGAGTTTGTTAAGTATAACAAAAACAAATAATGGTCACCTCTCTGTATACCATATTGAAATTCCAGAAACGAATTTATCATATTTTAGTTACAAATTAAAAATAGAATTTAATGACAATTCCGAAGGTGATCAAACCCAATGGCAGAATGTGATTATAGATGATATTTCTATGGACAAGACAAACATAAGTGAAAAAGTTGATAAATTGTACATTTTAACATATATAGTATTGATTTTATTAATTATAATTGTTATATATAACTTACTTAAAATGGTAAGAGTATTTACACAATATAAGTTTTACTCAACAGTTTGTAGTAAATAAAACAAGTTAATTAAATAATATTCTTTTATTTTTCATCCATTATAAAATGTTCATATAAAGTATAAGCATTTTTTAAAGCGCAAATAGATGGATTAATCTTATGATAAAAACATTTTGGTGTCGAGGCTGCTAATGGTGGATTTTCATCTAATTCATATACAGGTGCGGTGGAATATTTTTGAATGAAATTAGTTTTTTCTTTTCCTTTCACGAAAACCATGTCAGCATTTTCAGTAATGTCTTTTACGATATTTTTGAATTTGTGTAAATGTGTATAACCAATATTCCAATCGATTCCATGATGATTTTTCATTAACCAAGTTGCTTGTCTATGTAAGTCTGGAGGTAACATATGTAGAGGAAATGGTGATTTGAAAATATAGTGACATACTTGATGACCATCATAAGCTGCAAACTCTTTAACGATGAACTTATTATTTTCAATCTTAAAACCTTGAACATCTAAAACAACTTTCATATTTGTAATTGTTGCAATTTAGTTACCGCACCTTTATATTGTTCATAATATTTTATGTCACGTTTAAGACGTATTAATTTAAAAAGAAACTGACTAAGAGCAATTTGATACTCATGGGTATTCATATTTAATGAAGAATATGTAGTAACCCTACTTTTATATTGCATGTCAATCATGCGCGCTATGAAATGTTTTTTCCACATCAGTATTGCTTAACAATTTTAGTTAATGGATTATAGGAAAATTGTTTTTCATGAAAGATCAAACAATATGCAGAAATATCACTCGTAATGGGAGCATTTAACTCAAATTCTATACGAAGAACTACAGATCCAGACTGTATTAGTTCCTTCTGCCTTGAGCAATCTATATGAATTAAGGGAGCTGTATCTCTAAATTCGTCGGGTGTGAAAATAGGTTCACTGTTCGAACGGCTGTAATAAGAAGTTTGAAAATCAGCAAACATTTTATATAACGTAGCAAAACTATTGTTTGTAAAATCTAAAAGTAAATCATTGTATGGATACTTCTCAGAATTGAGAAATACCTTAATATTTTTCAAATTCAGATGTTTAAATTGACTCATATTTTCTTTTATGTTACCCCTAGCATTATTTTGAAATCCAATTACAATGTGTCTAGGTGTCTCTACTTTTGTACTAGTTTTTACAGCCCAAGTGTGGCGAGACGTTTTCGGTAAGCTGGGATACTCAATCAATTGCCAAGATCTGAATTTTATTGGTAGTTCCTTGTTACTTTGAATAATTTTGTTTAGATGTAATTCATGTTTTATGTTCGGTTTCACGTGAGGAATTCTCCAACTGATGTGAGTTAATTCAATTTTAGGTTTTTCCGTTTCATCTGTATGTGTGACTGAGTCTCTATCATCACTAGATCTCACCAATATTAGCTCTTGTTTCATGTTTAAGATTATTTTATTGAAATCTTCAAAGAATCCTGACCATAATTTCAAGGGTATACACACGTTAAAATTTCCATGTTTGTCTGACAACTTGACGTCCTCCTTAGGAAACCAACCAGAATTATTTAGAAAAATACTTTCATTTGAATTATAAGATAAATAATTTTTCATTGTTGAAACAAGACCAATATCTCTTACTGAATCAACTACAACACCGTTCAGTTCATATCGAATTTCGCGGAATAAAAAAGCTATTGCATTATTAATGAATTTCAATTTTGTAGGTACTGTGTTGGTTTCAGTTAAAATTTTCCCCGTAATCTCAAGATAACTGTCAGCCGGATATGTTATACAATCTAAATCTTGCACTACAATACGAATCTCATCATTATAATTCAACTTTCCGGTAATATATGGTTGGTATGTGTGATATTCATAATCCTCCACAGCCATGTCATTGAAGGGCTCATGAGTGACTTGTAATATATCCATTTATATTAATAACTTAAAACCGAGTGATTTTAAAAAACGTTTATTTTTGGGCGTTATGACGTCTATTCTTTCACACAAACTAATTGTAGACGGTTTACTCATCAATCTTTTATAGTTTTTTTCAGCATATGGATGGGAAAATTTTAAGACCATTTTTGTTGTCGAATATGTAAAGTAATAGTAATCTCCTCGTCTTGAAAATTTATAACGTTACCACTCTGATCAATAATTTTTACTGTTATGTTGTTAATTGTTTTAACACTTACAGGATAATACAAGATATTTTGAGGAGATTCAACTATTTTATAGCCACTAGGAACAGTAGGAAAAAATTGATGGATAATGTGAACAGGATGTCCATTGAGATATGATCCAACAGCAATGTCACAATCTATTCCAATAGAATTAACTTGTAAAATATTTATAGGTTTTGTAGAGGTGTGTGTCACATTGGGAGTTAACAAAACTTTTTCAAATCCAAATACTTTACCAATTGAGTCATCAGTTAAGAATGAAATTGTCTTATTACTAGAAATTGATACGTGAGATGTGTTTAGATTTGGGACTATGTCAATTGTTGAATCTGATGCTACTATAAGCATGTGTTGTTTAATATATTGAATTATTTCATTAAGTTCATAAGCACCTTTAGGTATAATTATTGTATAATATATAGTAGGACCTCCAAAAATAAATCTATTGTTAGTTTCACCAATATTTGGTATTGTATTGAAACTATTGAAATTAACTAAACCAACTTCATAGTCATATTTATCATCCAAGTAAATGGGAGGATTGAAATTATAATTAAGAATAGATGATGCACCACTAAGTGTAACAGAAAATGACATTTCAACTAAATAAGTGTACAATAAGTTTAAATATTATGATTGAAATATTTATGTATGAATTGAAGTGAGTGATGACCACAACTATACGAATTGTTCTGTAGTCTATCATAATTGTATGTTATATATACTGGACCGTTACTATGAAAATACTTGATCAGTTCCATTGGTGGAGGTAAATTTCCATAACTATCAAAGTAAATAATTTCCTTGTCTGATTTTATGTATGATGTCCAATGTGTTCCGTCTCCTCTAACTGTATCTATATTCAAAATACCACATTCATGTTTATGAATTTTCTTTGGTAAATTATCTCTCATGAAAACTCCCCTAAAAAAAGGTATTTTCAATATTTTAACATATTTCCACAGATCTTTATCGGTAAGCCCACGATGGGGCAATTTCAGTTTTTTGTTGTTCCTTCTCCTTTGTATGGTCTTAGATAAAGACCTTTTCCTTTATGTCTTAGTTGTCTTCTTGGCTTTTTTTGATGTTTTTTTTTCAAACCTTTTCCCTGTTTCAATTCCATAGCCATATCATGTCGTTTTTGTTCAGTTAATTGTTGATTGTTATACTTTGCATCATTTACTGCCTTTGCAATTCCAGCTGCTCCACCTCCTAGAGCTCCTAATGCACCTAACAGTGGTAATATTAATGGTAAAAATCCACCTATTCTCGTCGGTGTTTGAATTATACGTTTTTTAGGTTTTTTCTGAAGTAAATTACCACCACGACGAGAACGACTTTTTTTAATTCCTACACCCATACCAAGTTTACGTTTTCCTTTCATGACTGCAGTAACAAACAATGAAGCTACTTTTTCACCTAATGTAGCGTCCTGGGATTTAACTCGCTTCCAAGCTTTATCCTCCAATACCTGATCTGCTTTATGTCTTTCCTGTAGATTTTTATTTTTTGCGTATGCTATATCGTGTTCCTTACAAGCTTGATCTAAAAGATTAATTCCCTTATCATTTCGTTGTAGTCTTTGTTCTAGTTTTGTGTTTGGTCCACAATATTCGTATCCACCAGGTAAATGAAGTTCAAATGGTAGTTTATTAATTAACGAAACTAAATCTCCACCTTTGTGATGATGATGACGATGACGACGATGTGATTGTAACTGTTTACGTTTAACCATAATTCTCTTTATATATCTATATATACTCTGATCACCCTATAAATACTCTCAGTGTTGTTAACTATTTATATAAGATGAAGATTGCAAAACATTTTATAGCTTTACCTGTTGAAAATTATGATTTGAGCTGTGAACAACAACGTACTGCAGGTAAACATGGATATTTATTTGGTGGAGATTCTAAACGAGCATTAATCATCGGTCCCAGTGGTTGTGGTAAAACTAATGCTATGTTATCCTTAATAGATCATCCTAATGGTTTAAGATTTGAAAATTTATACATATATTCCAAGAGTTTACATCAACCAAAATATGCTTATTTACGTAATTTAATTCAACCCATGAAAGAGATTGGATATGAGGAATTCAACAATTCTGATGATATAATTACTCCAGATGCCATAAAGATCAATTCAATTATTATATTTGATGATGTAGTGGCTTCCTGCGATCAAAAACCCATTCAAAGTTACTTTTGTTTTGGTCGACATAAATCTACAGATTGTTTTTACTTAAGTCAAACTTATTCGGCTATACCAAAACAATTAATTCGAGATAATGCCAATCTCCTGATAATTTTTCAACAAGATTTCACCAACTTAAGACACATCTATGATGATCATGTTAATATTGACATGTCATTTCAAAAATTTAAAGACATTTGTTCATACTGTTGGGGGGAAAAGTTTGGATTTCTCACTATCGATAAAGATTCTGAAATAGCATCTGGTGGTCGTTATAGAAAAGGATTTGATGGATACATTCATATATAAGGAGAAAAGTATATATGGTCAATTTCAAACCCAGCATGAATCCTAAACTAACTCAACGACTGGTCAAAGCTAGACAGGCGCTTCGAAAAAAGTATAAAAGTTTGAAGCGAAACATAAACCAATCTCAAACACGACTGGAACAAACCTATGAGCCCATTACTCAACCGCTAAGACAACTAATATCAACTATCGAGAAACAAGAATTGATTAAACAAGAACCATCAATATCACCAAAAAAAGAATCCCGCCTGAATCTATCAAGTTCAAAATATCAACCAAAGCCTTCCGATTATGCACTTGCTTTCGATTCACCCCCCAAAGAGGATATTTTCAGCTCTTATACAAATGACGATAATGATGATGCGTTTGAGCCAAATAAAACTTTAGGGTACAGTAGTGATGAAAATATTAGTAGATTTATGGATGAAAGTATCCGTGACCTCGGTCGAATGACCACCGACCAAGGTATCCAACTATATTACGAACAGTTTGAAAATCCCTTACCTAGAGTGTACATAAGGGAAGGTATTGCTGACATTGAAGGACAATTTGATAATACTCTTGGAGTCTATCATGATTTGCAGCTAGAAAAATTCTCTATTGGTGATTCTCCAATTGACTTTATCGGACCTGATTTAAAAATACAAGGTATCACCTACAAGGGTACTCCAGGTCTGTATGAACTGTTATTCAAAACAGACCCACACATTTTTACCAAAAATGATGCTAAGGAATATGTTGACATTTTACAGAGAACGAATGCCCTATACACAAAAAATAATAGAAAATTACCAAAACGGAGAATTCCCGCAAAATTAAAAAATAAATTCACTAACGCTATTCAACCTTTCCTAGGAATTCCTCTTGTTGCACAAAGAGAACGAGCCTTTTCAGTTCCCACTATGACTACAAGACAAATAGCAGCAAAACTGAAGGGTGGGAAAGGTTTAACAATGATGCGATATTCCCAAAATCCCATCGATTATAAATATTTTGATGATTTCAATGAATTGATTGATAGATTACGCTTACTTGTAGCTTCAAAACAAGCTGGTAATAATGCTCACCACAATGAGATAGTGTCTATTGTTGAAGAACTAAGGGAAGGTGGTATAATAGCATAAAATAGATAACGTCACTTACATTCTTAATAGTAGTAGCTATGCCGTTAAACAAGTTTAACCAGCATTATCTCACTTCTACACGTTCAAATAATAAGGATGATGATGACGATGATGAGGTACTACTACCATCACTACAACCACCATTTTATATTTGTCAACCTGCAGACATTCGAAGTTTAGTAATTATTAATATTAGTGGACATATAGACAAAAAAGTTAGTAAATTAAACTATGTATTAAATAATAATAATAATACTGAATATACTTTTCCAGTAAGTGGAAAAGTTGTAAATATTAATAGCAACACATCACCACCACCATCAAAAATTGAAGCAAAAATACTTTATCACAATAAGATTCAAAATTTAAGCGTTCTCAACCAGCAATCTATAACGAAGGGTGAGAAGATTTCTATTTTTATAGGTGATGAGAAATATCCATATATTGAATTTGTAATAGAATGTCCTCTTCAAGGTGGGTGAGCTCTAGCTCTACGTTATTATAAATATAGTACTTTTAATAGTACATACACCATTCCAACAATGCCTCTTAATAGATTTAATCAACACTATTTACAACCATCATCATCGTCATCGTCGTCGTCGTCGTCGTCTCAGTCAGTTCCAAAACTAAATGCGCAATTTTATATTTGTGACTCATTTGATTATCACGTTAAAAACATTATTAGATTGAAAGGTAAAAAGAAAACTAATTTAAATAAAGATTATTATGTGTTGGACAATGCAGGTACAACTTTTGTTTTCCCCTACGATGCTAAAATTGAAAGTGTTCGACATTATTCTGCAGACGGAGAGGTTTTAGTTAATGGTAAATTGTTCAAATTCCATGAAATTGGTGGTAATAGTTTAAGGCGAGGTGATAAAATCCTATTTAAATTAGGTACACCTTCTTCTATTTGCATTGAATTTTTAGTGCAGTGTCCAGTAGTGAAAAATGAGTAAAGCTCAAGTTGTACGTGAACTTCATAAACCGGCAAGAATCAATTATAGAAGAAGACATGTTGTAATTAAAGGACTTAATGATCTGATTCAGGCTGATCTAGCCATTCTTGCTCCTTTTTCGAAAACTAATAGAGGATACAATTACATCCTCGTTGTAATTAATGCTTTCAGTAAATATGTGTGGGCTGAGGCGATTAAAAGAAAAACGGGTAAAGAAATCACATTAGCTATGAAGCATATCTTAGACCAAATGAATATTCCACCTAAAAATCTTCAAACCGACAACGGAACTGAATTTTATAATAAGAATTTTCAAGAGCTCATCAAAAAATATGGTATTAACCATTACAGCACATTCTCCAATTTAAAAGCAAGTATAGCAGAACGAGTAATTCGTACTCTAAAAACTATGCTATGGAAACAGTTTAGCATGCAAGGATCTTACAAATGGTTAACGATTCTACCTAATATTGTCGCGAAATATAATAATACAAGACATTCTACTACAGGTGCCATTCCTAGTGAAATAAATGAGAAAAATGCAAAGTATATTACTGCATATAATCACCTAAAAACTATTGATCCAAGATTATCAAATTTTAAAAAAGGAGATTTTGTTCGAATTAGCAAGTATCGACATGTCTTTAAGAAGGGATATACTCCAAATTGGACTGCCGAAGTTTTCAAAATAAAGAAAGTGAAACTAACCAATCCAACAACTTACATACTGGAAGATGATAAGAACGAAGAAATACAAGGAGGATTTTACAGGGAGGAATTGCAAAAAGTTAAATATCCTGATGTGTATCTAATAGAGAGGGTCTTGAAACGAAAAGGTAATCGGCTATTAGTAAAATGGCTTGGAATGGATTCTAAATCGTGGATAAATAAAAATAACATTGTTTAAAATTATTATTTTTAATGTTAAATAAAATTATATAAACTGATCGACAATTTATTTACACATTTTAATTAATTATACTCTTAATTTTATCATAAACCTTACATCTATGTTTTTCATCTAATATTGGATCTATAATTTGGGAAATTTTAATAATTCGTTGCATAAACCGTAGTCGGTCACATGCGGCAATGATCCATGATGATCCTTGTCTCGCTTGTTGATATGCATATTTCCAAGTTACTAATAAATGAATTTTGTTTCTTGTTTCATCAAAGTGAATAGTTTTCTTCACTTCTATTGTATGCTGTCTATTCTTCATATTTCATAGCTGTAAATCTTCATCTTTAAGTAACTGAGGATATCTATATATTAATTCTAATGCGATAGCGTATGTCTCGTTATTTAAATGTTTTATGGGTTCAATTATATTCAAAGCTGTAGTTACTGGATTGGTGGAATCTTTTATTCCCATTTGTAAAATTTTCAATGAACTAGCAAATTGTAAATTTTTCAAGTCTGTTAATCTATTTTCAATGAGTGGTAACATTTTCCATAACATTGAAGTAGTATCAGCTCTTAGATAAATACAAGAATCACCCCTATAAATTTTCACCACATTCCCGAATGATAATCGTTTAAATATCAAATCAAATTCACCCATATCTAACGGTTCCATAATATTCTTGTTGTTTGTTGATCTAAATAAAAAGTCATCAATATCATTTCTACATGATAAAAAAATGTTCCATTTTTGCGGACTGAATATAAAATAGGTATTTTTGGTTCCAAATATCCCAACACATGGATCGTAATTTAAATAAGGGGATAAACCAACTTTTACATATTTTGTTTTATATGTATTTAGAGACAATTGACGTTCTCCCAAAAATACATCATTATCTTGCAATTGATTCATATATGTAGTCTTTGTGAGTGATTCTACTACTACTACTACTACTATTACTACAATATACTATCGCTATTAGAATAATTTAAAGATATTTTCTGGTTGAAAAAATATCTGAAAAAAAAATCCCATTTATTCTAAAAATTACATCATGCACTCGAGAAATGGAAAACATTGTATCACCCCACTCTAAAATAAAGATTATAAACGTTAGAAAATCGTTGAATCTAAACAGTATATTGATAAACTTCAAAAGTGAATTTTTAAAATAAAACCATGTATAATCAACAGCAACAACATTATCATCTAGAAGATTGTATTTGTCCAATGAAGGATCATTGGCTATACAAGCGACGATTATATCAGTTTAATGAAGAAGAACTTGAGAAGTTTCCATTGGATTATTTGATTCAAAAGGCGCAACCACTTGAGTTATTATATGCATGGTATAAATTACCAAGAGCATATCGAGACAATTTTGATTTACAAATCCAACTGCCTTGTTTCATACATTACAATCGTCCTGACTGGCAAACTCACATCGATGGACCACCTACATCACAGTCAAGATGTCATTTATGTAACTTAACTATTGAACAAATACATGTTTGATGCAAATAAAATCTGTTTAATATACTATGTTTTTTATTACATAAATTACAAAGATATAAATTTACAAAGTTATAAAATTACAAAGTTTTAAAATTTCCATTAATACCACTTTCAGTTAAATTTTATAAATAATTATGATATATCATCATCTCTGTCAATCTCATAATCGTCAAGAAATCTACTAAACCTCCCATCAGCGGGTATAGGTGAATTCAATCCATGAGAAGGATGTAAATCCATATCACATTCATATCTTTCCTTAAGCCCAAACAGCAGTGTTGTGAACTGATTTTGACACCACATATTCTTCGACTGATATATTTTATGCAATTGTTTAGTATAGTAATAACCATGAAAATGATCTCTAATTGTGTGTAAAGTGAAATTCAAGTTTTTCAACTGTATCAAAAACAAAAGACTTTTATAGCATGATTGACATAAATATAAATTTAGTGAAATTACTTTGTAGCGGTTAAACCACACACAATATTTCATTTCTGAATATACCGTCTCCCAATTGCGATGAGCAATTATAGCATTTCGTGCTAATGCTGAGGGAATATCACGTAGGTATAACATGTCAGCAAGAATGTTGAATTCACTAGGAATGTTGGAATCTTCATCTTCATCATCATCATCATTATCATCATCGATATTAAGATGTTGTACAAAACTCTTCCATTTAAAATAACTATATTTTTTAATAATATTGAGAGTTAAATTTTTAGGTAATGGTGAATTCATTAAAAAGTCTGTAACTGATTTAATTTTTAGACAAATAATTTCAGTACACATTTCCTCCAAACTCATGATGGTTATCTCTAAAACAAAAACTTACTGACTACTCTTATAACCCCAGGGAAGTGTGTCAAATGACTTTGAAATTAACTGACGTTTATCATCGTATGGACTTAAAGCAATTTTAGTCTGTTCTATACTAAATACATTGTGAGCATATGAACGAATAGTTTGTTGAGTTATGACTTTTGTGTTGAATTCATTTAAGCATGTAATATAATCTTCAAAAGTAATAATATTTTTCACTATATTTTTTTTAATCCCCTTAGATTTTTTTGAAATACCAAAGTTATTCAGTTCAATAGCTATTTGGTTTGGGGACATGCCCCTCTTTTCAAGTTTTTTCTTAAAATTTAATTTTTCCTCCTCACTGACTTGCATTTTGTAGGTATACATTTTGGAACGAAGACCAGCAAAATGAGTAATAATTTTACCATTTGCCTCATCTTTCATCAATCCCGGTATTTTTTTATTCACCAACGGAATATTATAAATATTATTTTTGTTATAATCTGAAGTATCAAATTTGTGAATATTTTTTTTAATAATATCTTCGTAAACGTCTAGGTTACTTATTTCATAGATAAAACTATCTGTGTCTGTGTACAATAATTTACATTTTTCCACACCTGCTGTTGGTATTATAAAATTATAGTGAAAATCATACATACAAATTTTTGAAAGATCTAAAATAACCATACCAATGTACAGTGGTTTATTAAATATCAATTCTATTTTATTCAACTCAATTGCCATCAAGTTTTCATCAAAAATTGTTCTATTGTGAAATCGTGGACTAGCAATTAAATTTTTCGCACCGTAACGTCCCTCCCACATAGAGCAAAGTTTAACGAGTCTATGTAATCTTATGTTTTCCATAGTTTTTCCAAACACTGCGTTATTAGCAAGTTTAAATTGATTTTTTTCAAAGTTGCTTGTAGCACTTGCCCTTAATCGACTGTTTAATTCAATATAAGGTCTCAACCATTCTGATTGATTGAATTCCAACACTTTATGTATTTTCGTAATTATTAAACCATGTGCCAATGCTTGTTTTAAATTTCTATAATGTATTGTATATTCTTTTTTATCATACAAATCAGCTATCAACTTTGGTAGTTTTGAGGCTGGAGGAATGCGATGGTTGGCACAAAAAGGAAAATCTTTATGTAGAGTATGTAGACTCTTTGGATACTCCAAATCCACTTGTAATATGTACCCAATCGGAGAATTGTCAGGAATTGTTGTTACATCAATGTTTGAACTTGACCATTTAAATCCTCCAAATGGTAATGGTTCACACATTGCGTAACCATAGAGGTTATTTACATCTAGGTAAAGAATTGTTTTGGTGGGTTCTGATGAATCATATCTGTCACCCATATATTTATTGTTTGCCTCTGAAAATCGACTACAGCATACTGAAATTCCACCTCGAATCGCTTTCTCTACAAACATAACCATGTCAACATCCTTTAAAATTTCTAATTTACATTTAGTATATTTTAACATAGCATCCCATGTGTAGCCTGGCATTGTATAATACCATGCAGGATCTAAACCATATGTTTTCAATGCAGTTTCTCTAAAATTATCCATAACATCTGCTAGTAACAAAATATCTATCTTCATATACAAACTACTGTATTCTCCAAGGTGATTTATGTTGAAAGCGGTCCAAACATTTTGTGCATGAGTGTAATCAGTCTTGCACAATTCCACATCATTTAGTTTATTATAGAATTTTTCAATGGGTGGTAGCTCTTTCTCCTTCAATTTATCAACATTATCTACATAATCATAGGGAAACACCCCTTTTCTAGTTAGAAGTTGAAATTTATTATGATCTAAATTCTTAAACTCCTGTTTTAAATTCTGAAAATTGTCTAAGCTCAAAGTCGAAACAAGTTCATTAAGACTACAACCCATAAATCTAAAAGAATCTATAAACCTAAATTTAATTCTACTATCATTATCTGCTAGAGTGAAAGATATGTACTTTTCTTTATTTAGTGGAAGAACAGATACGTGTCCACGCTTAGCAATGTCTTTTATGACAAAATGTGCGTCATAATTTGAAAGGTTGTGGAATAGTATTGGAACAATAAACAATTTTTTAAATGAAAGATTACAAGTTTGATGAGCGTAACCTCTAAATAGTCCTGTAAAATGATCATGGTCCTTAACAATTATGTCTCTTTGATTAAAATGTTTCTCACAAATGTGACAAATATGTACATTTACATTTTCTATCGAATCTACTATTATTGGTATTATATTCACAATTTTGCTCTCAACAAATTGCGCAATCTTTTTAATTTCATTTGAAAACCAATCCATACAATCTTCACCTTCATGATGATTGAAAAAAGAAAAATTGTTGTTATAAGTACATTTCATATAATATCCTGCGCAAAATGCTTTATGATGTTGGTATTTATTCGTTGTTTTTGATAATTTTGTTTTACATGGTTCTAAAATAGCTTCAATATCAGCATAGATAAGGAAAGGTATTTTTTGTTTATAAACAAAATTTCTAAATTCAACAGCATCATATTTTGGAAATGAAATTTTACAGTTGTTTCTATTTTCACATAACAAATAATGCTTTTTCAACTTTTCCTCACTATAAAAATAATTTAAACAACGGTCACACAAGCTAATTGTAGCTCTATGCTTAGTGATTTGAGATCGAATAAGTCGTGAAAGATTTTTAATTAAACAATAATGAAATTTTATTTCAATATTCTTATCATCATCATCATCATTATCATCTTGTTCTGATTCTGCAAAATTATTCAACTTTGGAAAATACTTATTTTGAATTAATAACAAATTAACATGTTTCTCTAATTTTCGTTTGGTAAGTTTAGCAGGTACAACTTCATAATACGAACTTTGTTGTGTACAATTTAATTCTAGAGCGTATACGTTTACGGAAATATTATTCAATTCCTCAAATTTGTTAATTTGATTTAATTTCATAGGTAATTCTAACCCTTTGATATTAAACACAAGACTATAGTGTGGATATGATGAGGTGAGTCTATAATTACCCGTTGGTGGGTATAAAAAACTAACAATACTCCAAAAAAAGCATGCGTCATCTCTATTTTGAATGTTGATGCATGCTCTTTTATTTTCTATCTGAGGTGGTAATTTAATATAAGAGGTTCCATTACCAATTTTATATTCGTTTATAGCTACCTCCAATAATAGAATTTTTTGTAGCGCCCAACCGCTTGATTCTTCCGAAAATTCTGACAGTTTATTTAAAATATAATCTGTTACATGTTCTTGAAACCAAATAGCTAAATCAGTTGATTGATCTAATACTGCATTAGGTGTCACAAAATACTTTTGATCAATTACTTCTTGATCACCTGACGTTTTAACAAAATCTGCCCACAGTGTGGTATTAATTTTCACAATTAACTTTTTTTTAATAATTTTGAGAACCTTAATTTTAAAGAGATCAAAAGCATCTGATAAAAATTCTTTTATTTCTTTATGATTCACATTTATAATCACTGCTGTCTGAACTCTACTTTTGAAACAAGAAATTATATTTTCCCAGTAAACTTTTCGATTTTGTTTTACACCAACATGTTTGTTTTTTAATTTTATTAAACATTTTAATCGTTTCAATTGACCAATTTTTGTTAATATCTTACGTTTTTGACCAACCTTTAAATGATATTTTTTCAATGCTATGTTACATTTTTTAATATGTTCATTAATTAATTTTATTGATTTGTTTTCAGCAGAGTTCACTCTAATTAAATTGATAGATTCATCAATTTTGGATAATGAACCGTGATATTTGTCCATAATATTATATCATAACTATTTATAAAAATATAACTCACCAATAATTAGATTTCAATAATTTCAAAAGATGCTGTTGGATTCAGTTTTCCAATGTCCACCGCTCCTCTGAATATTATAGCGTACTTCCCTTCTTCAAAATATTTTATATAAGGTTTATACGTCTCTGTTACCCTCTGCGGAAGGAACGTTATTTCTTTCTCCAGTTCCAGCAGCACCGTTTCCCCAAATTTACTCCGAACTAATTTAGCTGAAATGATTTTCTTGGGTTCCCCTAATATTAAATCTGTTAATTTTGTAGTTGGTTTTGGGTCTCTTTCTAAAAGTGAGGAAGAATTTATGGTTTTTAGATCCATTTTACTAAAAATAATAATAATATAATTAAATCATTTCAAATTCTGTTTGTTCACTTAATTAAACATTAGAACACATTACTAATTTAAATTCCAAGTAAAATAAAAATAAATGAAAACGTCTTACCTGTTGTTTATTGAAGGTTGATGATGCGATTGAGAACAAGAAACGAATGAATTTCATCAGAAAATCTTGAGCTTAAATACAAAATGAATCTAATGACCTTAATAATAATTGCATAGGTATTTACCTAGTTTCCGCGGCTTACGTAAGACTTTCAACTGCATTAGTTGTCTCTGGTGGATTTTTAATAACAGGATGGTCATAGCAAAGTATTATACATGCATCATAGACTATCCCATTGAAAATATATTCATTCGTATATAATTAATGCATAATAGCCTTGGGCGGGCTTGTTTCCTATACTTTGTACACACACACAGTGCATTCCTTTATATTTATGCACTTATACAGGATGGTTCTACCAAAATATGGGGATTTAGCATATACTGAGTGTTAAATAACTTAGAAGGAACATTGTTTAACTACTAACTTCCTTTTTGATACCTTTTGTTCGTCTATTAGTACAATTCACTGCATTGCAAGATTAAACCATTTTCAGACAAATATAAAACAAAATAAAAATCTCTTAAAGGCTATAAGTCTATAAATATTTATAATAATCACCAAAAACTACTATTATTAATTTAAAAATTCAGCAGAAGCAAAATTATTTAAAAGCAAACACGATAAATCACTGAACTCTATACTACGTAAAGAGTTCAGTGCGATAAATACACTTCCTCTAATGTTAAATACAGGTTTTCTGCCCTGACTAGCGCTATCCTTATCGTCTGTCTCATCTTGACATCAATTCATACGCAAAGTGCCCGTTCCATCCGTATTTATAGTTCATTGGTCTAGAGTCACATAATTTGAAACATTTGATTTTGTTTGTACTATAATAGTCAGACGTTTGTTATTATATTTTGTGTTTGCGAATAATGAATCAGATTAATCTAGACGAAATATTTACATGGCGAAATAATAACGAGATTTTATCTCAAATTCGTCATTTGGGGGGGATTGCAAAAGATGGGGAAATTAAGTGCCCCATTTCAAATTGTAATGGGTATTTTGTTGAAGTCCTGGATTGCAACGTAATTGATGGTGTTCGTTGGCGTTGTAATGGATATGTCAATAGACACTTTTAGCTTGTCATAAGTTTTTTTCACGTATCCGCATCCGTATTGGAGTTACGTTGACGTAAAGAAATTGTCAATAAAACCTTTTTAGCAGAAAACGTATCGTTTCGTTCTGTTTTTAATTGTATAACCTCAAAACTTTTTTAGTTTTCTTTTTATATTTTTGTAAAAACGTAATATGGGGGCGATATTAAATAATCCATTGCTGCTAGACGAGGACGAAGATGATTTGGATGACCTATTTTTTATGCATATTTCGCATGACCAAAATATATTGGGTTATAATTAAACCAAACCAATATCAAAGAAAAAGAAGACCTGTAAAATAGCACTAATAGCACAGAATACTGATTTTGGTCGGGATACGGATACGTTTACGTATACGGAGTAGGGGACGTAACAATACGTTCAACGCATCGTATCGGCTGAGACGTAACGGGTCTACACATGCGCAGTTCGTTACGGATACGGATACGTGAGAAATTTAAGACAAGCTAAAAGTCTCTAATAAAGTAAAGAGGAAGTGAGTGAGATGTACAAAGAGGTATATTTTTTCCGTAAATATTAAATTGTTTCTAATTTATGTATTTCGGAGATATAGGACATGTCACATTCTATGCAACTTTAGAAGACGGTAGGGTTCTAGTGCACTTCGCGACCCTCGGAATGTTATGTTAATTTTAAATTTGTTTGATAGTTACCTTAAATAAAGCAGTTGGAACAAAAATTTCGCTGGATCGACGCTGGGTCGACGTTTCGCAATCACACGCGCGAATTGCGAATCGTCGACCCGGCGCGCATTTTTCCCAATATGTTGATAGCTGTTCATTCAATTTTTCCATAACTGAAATGGAAAATTTGGCTCAACTTTCGTTTAGCTGAAATCAGATATGGAACATCGCTTCCCTCGCGATAATCAATCCTTTTTATTATTTCAAACGGGAATCCAATCTTATCTAGATCTCTGAATTAGAAAATTTGGCTCAACTTTCGTTTAACTGCAACCAGTTATGGAAAAATTGAATGAATAGCTATGAACATACTGTAAAAAGGTGCGCCGGATCGACGTTTCGCAATTCGCGGGCGCGAATTGCGAAACTTCGATCCGGCGCGCTCGCTTCGCTCGCGATAATCAATCCTTTTTATTATTTCAAACGGGAATCCAATCTTATCTAGATCTCTGAATTAGAAAATTTGGCTCAACTTTCGTTTAACTGCAATCAGTTATGGAAAAATTGAATGAATAGCTATCAACATACTGTAAAAAAGGCGCGCCGGATCGACGTTTCGCAATTCACATGTGGGTGAATAAAGATCCTCTAAGGAGAATGAGGAATGAGTTAAGATTGGCTCAACAAACTCTTGTTGATTGGGCTAGCTTCTGCAGAGAAGTAGTGTTTGATGCATTTGTTTTAAAATCCTCTAAAATTGGAGGTCCGGGAAAGATGTAAGTAGAATGCATAAACTATTTTTTTGCATTTTATGTATGGTCTAATTTTAATTTGAATATTGCAGTGTCGAGATAGATGAATCCAAATTTGGCAAAAGGAAATATCATCGAGGTCATCAAGTTGATAGTGCTTGGGTATTTGGAGGATATGAGAGAGGTTCTGGGGCGATATTTATGGTTGTTGTGGAGAATCGCACAGCAGATACCCTATTAAAAATAATAGAAGAATATATTGAGGATGGGACAACTATTTATTCAGATTGTTGGAAAGCATATGATGGTTTGAAAGATCTGGAACAATATCATCATTTCACTGTCAACCATTCCATAAGTTTTAAAGATCCGGAAACTGGTGTCCATACAAATTCAATTGAGAGTTCATGGTAATATTCTTTATTTTAATTATTAATATGATTTCTATATATATTTTTTTGTTTAAGGCGACATGCAAAAGCTGCTGGTCCATATGCCAATCGCCAAAAAGACTTTTTGGGGCGCTATTTGGCAAGATATATATTTTTTAAAAAAGTCAATGCGATCAATCAGGATTGGTTGTTTTTTTGATGTTAGCCAGTGATATGTATAACAGTTCTGATGAGGATAATTATTTGCCAATTGAAGTCACTGAGGACAATGAGGAGGAAGACGTGGACTGGGATTTTGATTTCAATTAGTTGATTACAGACGATCCCAGAACTAGTAGACTATGGGGTGGTTTTAGTGAGGTCGGCTCTAGCTGGGATACCCCCAATGTTCCTCGAGGACTCTGCATGCAGGGTGTTTCGAGTGGGATTGGCCCCTGCGGGAGAGAATCCCACACTCCAAAGGAATGGCAGAACTAGTACCCAGGGCCTGAGTGCAGGTTTCCACCCATAAAAAAAAAGTTGGATTAGGTTAGGAAAATATAGGGAAAATATAAAAGAAGGGGCAAAAGGGGAAATGTATCAAGCTGATAAGAAGCGATTGCGATTTCACTTTGATCTGTGTTAGTTGGTCGAGAAGCGATATTAGTAGAATTTTCACATTTTCTAAAAAGGGGAAACAGTTTCTGATAACCAAAGTCTTATAATATTAGCAGTATGTTCAAAATTTTATTTGGAATTATTACACCTGCAGCAACTATTTTCGTTGTCAGGTCAGCAGTGCTTATAGAGGCCAAACAACTGAGGAGGTAATTTTTTGAAATAATTAATTGATGTGTGCAATTCAGAGAAAAAAAATTGTTCAACATCCTCAATGATCAAATTGAGTGGTTCATTATCCTTCAAATAAATGATAAATATCAACCAAACTTATCTCAAAACTAACCATCTTTCTAAAATCATCATATCTCAACATTTAAAAAAAAAATGTTTCAACTGTAATACAGCGCCAGCTATCGGAAAAATAGGTGTATGTTCATGATGTTCATCTTCTTTATATCTTCTATGCCACGATCATGATATCGAGAATATTCAGCAACTAATTCAAGTGGCTAAATATCTAATGGCTGAATATGCTATTAGGTACAAGTTGTACGACTAAGAAGAAACAGACCAAAACTTATATTTCAGTCATGTTACATGAAAATGTCAAAATATATAATAATTGTGGAATTAAAAAAAGAATTTACAAGAAATGAATATCAATATCAGTGTTTTTTAAATGTGTGAGTGAGAGGAATATCGTAAAAAGCAATTATAGTGTATTTAACATTGTGTAGAAGTTATAATGGATCATTTTCGAGCAGTTATAATATGAAAATAAAACCAGTGCAGTGCTGATCTGAACTCATCTTCAAAAATTCATTAATGGTTTACGAAAAGAAACTCTTTAATCTTTAATATATTTAATTTCAAAATTTATAATTATATTACATTCACTCAAATTTGTCTAGGGGATAATGTTCTTTATATTTCTTTAGATGTTCCTTCATTTGTTCCTTTTGCTTCCTGAAAATGAAATATACAATATTAACCCTTCGTTGTTGTACTATCAGCGGTAAAACTCACATTAAATGAGGAGGTAAATATTTATAGACATCATCGAACATAATTTCGACCTTATGCTTTAGTTTTTGTTCACCGGTATTGAAAGCGATTAATACATCTTTTTTGGCATCGCTCAACCATTTCTCATCTTGGGTTTCATTCCACAAGCCTTTTTTATTTAAATAAAATTTAAGTGTATCCGTAGGATAGTCGTTTTTCGTCCATTGTTCTACTTCATCCGGACTCCTATAGGCAGTACTGTCGTCGGAAGTTGTATGATGACCTACCCTAAAAAATATTATGACAATTATGGCACAAAATTGTCCCAAATCATAACCATCAATATCATAATTCAGCATACTTCAAAAATACACAAAAACTGAGTTGACAAATGGTTTACATTAAAGATGGTGTAAGAGGATTATAGACATTCTGAAAATTTGGATCCCCTGGCAGCATTGAAATCTCGTCCAAACAAATACAATACTTATCTATGTTATGTGTGTATAGTTTGGCAAACATAACTTAAGCTGTTAAAGGAATGCGGTCGAAAACATTCGATATGAAAAAGCTAAAGTGCTAAGTATGTAGTGATAATAATTAGAAAATGGACTTTTTATTATTAAAAATATGTCAATAATGATTAAACGTTAGTTCTTTAATGTGCTTGTTTCATTGGATTTTGCCTATTAAAATTATTTTTTCAATTTCTGAATATTAAAAGATGAACACTTTTCCAAATATGTTATGGGTTTCCTTCAAGCCGGCAACGTCGTGCGAAAATCATAATTACCACGCCCTCCTACTAACTCAATTGGTGAATATTTATCAAAACTCCGTTGCTAGGTAACCACCTGACTTCCTATTGGCAAGCGCGTGCGTGTGTTCTTCCCTCTCACTTCGACAATTGATTGACATTGATTATCCAGTGGCGTTTATAATGTCAGTATTTCCATTCGTATTTTCAGTTTTACTTGGTATCTTATTATTTCGTATCCATATTGAATTCAAGTACGATTTTTAACATTATTTGTTTTTAACAAATAGGTGCCGTGTTTTGAAAAATACCTTACCTTTAAAGCAAAGCATAAATCAGTTTCTATATATAATTATTATATAATAATAATTATTATTTTTAATAGTTTTATAAAATAGGTACCGTGCGCCATTGGTACGTTTATGATAGATATCAGCCATGTTTCCTCGCCCCTTACCGATGCCCCGTAGCTTCAGATAGACTTGCCAAACTATAGAGTCGAAAATTACAAACTAAATTTGACATATAGCAAAATACTATTTAAGTTTGAAAATCGTGTCCATTGTGCGGCAAAAGTCAGATGGAAACACGCCACCCGTAAGTCAACGCAAAGGGAAACAGTAACTTTCAGCAAGAAGGTAGCGGCAATCTGTACCGAACTCCTAGAGGTCAAGATGTTTCTAGCTTCTTGGAACTAATGTGTGCAGTTGACACAAGTGCGAGATAGATAAAGGAGATCATCCCAACTCTGAAACCTTGTGATAACGGGATAATAATCCCTTATGGCACTGAATAAGGGGAAGGAGATACCCAAACCCTATGCATGTGTCGTATTTATACCAGACGAAGATGGAGAACGGCTTGAGTCCAAAAGGTTCATTAATAGACTAAGGATAAGTAGGTAACCATGAGCTTAATACGCACCTCAGGTCAATCTGGGGGAGCAATACCGCAGAGAATGGGGTTTTATGGACCCTCTCAATGGATCTTTAATCCAAAGAGGAGAACTAAAACCTAAATATTTAACCGTTCTTCGGATTGTGAAGGTTAGTTTTCAGACTTAGAGACGGAAATACAAAAGCATCAAAGCGGAAGACAATCGCAACTAGCTCTAATAAAGAAAGGGAGGGTCCTCCTCAGATTAGGAGTTTTAAAATTAGGAACAACCTTCTAATTGTGGGAGTCAGCCCGCTCAAAAGGACATTTTAGTTCAGAAACCCGCTCACTCCATGGGAAAAGGAGTGACCTCGGAAGCAGAACCGGATACTTCTACACAGTGAAGAGGGAACAGAGGATCCTGCAGGCCAATCTTCAGCATGCAAAAGCTGCTTCGGCTATGCTGTATAGAAGATTGGTTCAAGAAGACATTTATATGGTCTTTCTGAAGAACCCCGTAGGATAGACCAAACAATTGTTGGTCTATCAAGACCACAAGGCAAGGATGTCCCTACCACTTTGGGCCACATTAGGAGATGACTTCCTTAACACACAATACAGGACAATTTTTTTTCTGCCTAGGATATGCAGATGAAATAGTAATAGTTTCCAGGGGTAAATTTGCTGGAGTTTTAACCGGACGAATTCGGACTACCCTAAATATAGTTGATCACTGGTGTAAACAAGGGAGACTGACAATCAATGTTCAGAAAACACAAGTCATCAACTTTACAAGAGAGATACCACTGCCAATCATTAAACGAGTAGTGCCAGTAGAAACCGATTTCGTCAAAGAAACGAGATATCTTGTAGTATTTTTCGATCACAGGCTCACCTGCATGGAACACTAACATACAAAAAGCCATAAAGAAAGCAGCTATGTCCTTGGGCAGATGCAGAAGACTGTGTGGTAGGACTCAGTGCCTAAACCTCAAAATGACACCGTGATAAAATACAAGAGGGTTATTAGACCAATGATAACCTATGGGTATGTGGTATGGTGGACAAAGGTGGTGGCAATAAGTCTGTTAAGTAACACACATAGTCTAGCATGCCTTTGTGTCACGGGGGCCCTAAAAATCACTGCTACCGCAGCGATGGAAGTTCTATTGAACTTACCACCACTGCACATTTGAATACCAGGCGAGGCCAGATGCGTTATGCACAGATTACTAAACCGAAGCCCAAACGAATAGTGCTTATATTCGTGAAATAGCCTATAATAGGAAATGCATTTAACCATATACTATTGACAATTGGAAAAACGCTATCCATAATTCAAAAAAATCGAAGACAAATATATAACATTTAACAAGATTGTAAAAATTGTGATACATTTGGAGAATGCAGGTTATGACATCACAAACTTAATAATTATAATATTATTTGGAATATTTACACGTACATAACAATGATAATCTTAATTGTATTATAATTTTTACTAAGTATTGAATAATGGTATTACTATATCGTGGGTATTCTGCAAAAAATGACTAAATGCATATTATTTTATCAAAAACGACTGGAGCTTTATATACTGGTAAAACCGACTATTTGATATGATAATTTATTAGCTAGTGGCAAAACCGACTTTATGCGCCATATCACATCAAACGCTTCAGCAAAATCGAATTATATTCAGTTAAGTTTGTTTTGTTTCATAATGTGTTCTGGCAGAAACAGTTACATCTACTTTTACCTTAAAAGTGATTCTTAAGAAAAGAGAAAACTTTTCATTTAAAAACAACTAAATTATTTTAATCGTTTTTTGTTGAAGAAAAAAATAGATTTTGTTAAAAACCCTTTCTCCAAACCCCAACTATGCGTTTTTAGTTGATTTTACTTATTTGCAGATCCGCTTCTAGACAAAGATTCTACTGGTAAAAACAATTATGTGCCCATATTCGTTTTACGCGTACTCTAGTAGTGTGTCATTCATTGATGTTATTTATTAAAAAGTGTTTCAACGTATTTGATTGTTGTGTTTTTGTATTATAAAATATAATACTGTTTTGTTTATTAAGAGTATGTCATCAAGAGCCAGAAAAATCCTCCAAATTGCGTTAGGAACAACGGAAACCGAACAAGGTAAGAAAATTTCTGAGGTTACAACAGAAGATGCAATTTTTAAATGTTGGCTAGTTATTTAGTAATTAGATGTATACTTTTCAATTAATTTTTGATCAAGGTATTCAGTCTATGGCCTACTGTAAATAAAAATTTAAAAATAAAGAAATATCACGGAAATTTATCGGCAGGCAAATCCTGTTAATTCAGTATACAGGGTAACACCGGTAACGTCTCTTAAATGAAAACAGAAAAATTTCTAAATAAACATGTTATTTAATTACGAGTATGTGGATCAGTCGTAGCTACACTTTAAAACACTTTTTAATGTACCTGGGGTTTCAAAAAACGATGGCATAATTTTTGTAAGAAGTATGCACGTGAAATATTTGTAAATAACCAATCCAATAAAGTATTGAAAACTGAAGCTGGGTAACTTAGGTAAATTTATTTTCAGATACCTGTGGGTGCCAAAATAGGAACCAGTTTATTTCTGCCATTTTCCTTTGGCCAGTTCAAAATATAGATCACATAGAAGTTTTCAGAAAGCGGCCACTCTCATATGGAGGCAGATTCAATGAACATCAGCATTGAATCTGCCAAAAAGTATTCTTCTGTATATTCGATGAACGAGTGGCAAAATATTTTTAAAAGAGCTCGCTCAAAAGGGAAATACAAAAGTGGCAAGAGAATTGTTCAAAAAAGACCGTATTATGTAAAAGAGTTTCGATACTATTGCGAAGTCACCAACTCAAAGCCGGCCCTGTGTCTCGATTATAAATTTTGGTGAATGCGCTTTCTAGAACTTTCTGGTCACGATAAGGACTATATATATACGCGGGTTTTTGAGTGCGTAAACAATAATTATTGAAACAGTTAGTTCGAGAGAATAAGTGAAACGGACAGTAAAGAGTTAGTTCACAGAAGTTCTTAGTAATCGGACAGTGAATAAAATAGTGAAGATAAATAGTGTAATATTCAAGTAGTAAAAATAAATTAGAACTATTATAGCGAGTGTAAATAAATTAGTAGACATTATAAGTAAAGTGTGTATATAAATTAAGTTTAATACAGTTTCTTTAAATAAATCAATAGTAATTAGCTATAGAAGTGTGTATAATTTTATCCCACCGGTAAAAAACTATTTAAATAAATAACAAAAACATTACAATACCATGAATTTAAAGATATAAAAAACCTCGCTGAAAAAATAATTATAAATAGATTCAAGGATACTGAAGGCAATACTATAAATTGGTTAAAAATAAAAATAATGAGATACGTTAAGGGGGATCTAAGAATGCACTTTAATTACGACTTAGGTGATAATTTAAAGACCATAGACTTTTCTGGTGCAACAGGGGAATATGAAAACAGATGCAGTACTAGAAGATTAAGAAATCCCAAAAGTGATTTCCCTAAAGAGCTCAAAAACTTATATAAAGAACCTCTTCGAATATCGGTTGCAAAGAAAAACCATGGCTGGTATAGACAGTTACAGTCCAGTAGTGATGCAGTAGACTATGTTCCAGAAGAGCCTGCCTCTGAATCTTTAGAAGATGAATAAAATGTTTTAAAATACCTACTGTTTGTTTACATTAAAGAAATAACTTTATAAAAGTGTTTTTCAATTCGTTGTTTTTGAATTAACCACAATGAAATATTTTTTCAACAGGTAAAAGCAACTATATGAATACTCGAAAATTAATTTTAGCACTATTATAACGGTTTTTTTAAGAAGTAATAAAAATATATTATTACGTTACAAATACTTATTTCTACCCTTCTAAAAGCTTTTACTTACTCTTTATTTTTTTAAATAACGAGAGATATTTTCCAAAAAAGATGTTTGTTTTTATACAGGCAAAAGCGATTAAATATAGTACCTCATTTAGGTATATCCTTTTTCCTTTATACTACACAAGCTACGAGAAAGACATGTTTTTTTTGTTAACTGCTTAATTTTAAAGAGTCAAACTTCTAAATGCATTTTCTCCGAATGACGAAATGAGTAGTTAGTCGTTTTTTGCAGAATACCCACGATATAGGTTAGAGTTTAATTATTAAACTATTATTAAAATTTCAATAAAACGTTTGATAATTTTTTGTAACCTAATACTTATGACCTTTTAGCGTTTAATATCTTTTTCAATGAAATTTAGAGCAAAAAGGTGTGCGTAACATTTGAACAAATAATCATCAACCTAAGTTGGCTCTGATCAACGTATTGGGGAATGATTCTCGCAGATGCCAGAGCTTTGCGCTTTTTACTATATCTTGTAACGCACGATACAAGCGATATTTGTAATTCTTGTTAAATGCGCTTAAAAATAAATATAGTTAAAAAAAAACTAAAAAACACGCTTTGTGCCATATTTTTCGTATATCGAGCGCCCGATGCTTTTTTCACAATAATACTAGTATTTTTCGTTCATTATAGCTTTAAGCTAATTTTTAAAAAAATATTTTGAACTTTTTAGTCCGATATTATTTAAAAGCGTGTTTTTTAGTTTTTTTGAACTATATTTATTTTTCACTTTTTAGTTTAATATGCTATGAAGGCGATTGCGTTACAAACAAACAAACATACATACAAGTGAACCTTAATTAAAAAAAAATGTCGTGGTCGGGATTAGAACCCACGACCGGTGAAAACGACGTCGTCGAAGATCCGCGCCTTATCTCGCTCGGCCAACGAACGTACTTAAATTGTTTGGATATACTAATGGTTATAATATAAGCCACTTGCTAGGAAAGTTACAAACAAACTCACAAACCCACAAACTCACATACAGGTGAAGCTAATAAAAGCGTGTTAATGAATATTTCATCAAATGTTTCTTTTTCTGTCTACTTTTATAGGTAAGTCGTTTATCAAAAAAAATAATTATAAAAAAATGACATTCATCACTTGTATAATTTTGAAATTATACAAATGGTAAAATTTTAAAAGAATCATTTTTGTTCCCTTTATACTTATTTTTTCTAAATGTATAGTAGCCACTTACCTATAAGTCATAGCTTCTATAAGCACGGGTTTATTTTCCTTTAATGCATATTCTTTTGCACTTCTGGTTGCATTAAATACTGCCAAAACATCATTACCATCTACTCTTAACGTATTGATACCATATCCAGGTCCCCTGGCGGCGATTCCGTCTCCTTTATATTGTTCATTGACAGGAGTAGATATTGCATAGCCATTGTTTCTACAGACAAATATAACTGGACAGTTTAAGGTAGCCGCAAAATTAAATGCTGCATGAGCATCTCCTTCCGAGGCACTTCCTTCACCAAAATAACACGTTACTACTCGACCTTTTCCTTTCAATGCGTACGCTGAACCTAAAAATAATTAAGTACTTAAATTAATAACATGGTTAGAGTAAAGCTACGGTACTTTGTACTCTTTTGAAGTAGATGGAGAAGGGCAGTTGCCATTTATGTGTAATTCACATAAAAACTTGACGATATACTCAATTCCACTATTTTTGCATCTCAGTAGGCGGTATTGGAGCGCTACATTTCGCCTTGTATATTACATGCCATCGCATGAAGTCGACAAGGTTCTTCACAACACCGTTTCAACACCTCAGGTTCAATTTCATTCATATTTTCTTGTACCATGGTTCGGTGTAAAAGGAGAAAATGTACGCCTCACTTAACAATTCAGTGAAATCTAGTTTTCCGAGATCTTCTCTGGTCGTAGACTTGTTCCACTATTTTACATACCATAGTTCGGCTTCTTGATTAAAATCGTAGTATAGGCAGCAAATTTGGTGCTTTTTCTTTGCAATCATCTAAGGACATATTCAACATTGTGCTGGGGTTAATCAGAAAGCAGGCAAATTTTGGTCACCAATATGCTGCTCCAGTGCAGCTATAGTCCATTGAAAAGTTACATCTCTGATGACATTTGTCTGAGGACGCAATTTTATTGATTAGATATCAAGGAGAGGTTAGTGTAAAGTTAAATTCAAGTTTATGGGGTCGCAGCCTTTGTTCCACGGCTGCCATCTTGGTAAAATGGTTTATTTCACAAACTATAGGTCTCACAAAAAAATTATTTTGACATTTTTTATTGCAAATATAATTCTCTACAATTTTTATCGTAGAATCAAAAATAACAAAGTTTGTTGGGTTAATTCTAAATTCCCAGATATTTTAATTCCAGAACTAAAGCGGTTGTTTCTATATATTTTAATTCATTAACGTTTACAAAAACCAACGAATCTTACTTTCTTATAAAACATTATGTCATGTCGACATTTAAGTAAAAAAATACAACCTTGATCTCCCTCTGTCTAGTCAACAAGTTTATAACCAAAACACTCGATATGTGCACTTCGAACAAAGAACCCAAAATATTCATTAATTATTAACAAAGTTATGAGCAAAAATCTATGAAAATTTGGGAAAAAATTTTCTATTGGTCGAATAACTTTTATTATAAACTTTTTTTATTTTATTCATTGGTTAAGGTTTTACATTGCTGCGAAATGAATACTATTCTCCAGTATTCATAACTATACATAGATATTAATGATTTACCATAATTTTCAAACATCTTTTCATTTTTTTTTTCATTATAATATTTTTATTTATTAATTATGCAACATTCTTATTGATTTATTATTGATTTGACACTCTACTACAAAACTTTTAAATTATTGATTTTTAAAATACGTTTTTTGACGTGGTATTCCCAGTAGACTTAATCTAAAGTCATTTTCAAAATCACCTAATTATTCTGTCCTCGGTTTTTTTGATGAACCAGGCAGCTCAGGATCTCGTTGACCTTCTATATGAAATACTTGAGGGATAACCGGAGAAGAAAGTGGCGTTTTTGTCGGTGGTTCTTCTTCAAAATCCTTTTCCTCGATTAATTTTGAGATTTCCATTATGTTACTGCAAGCCTCCCCAGAGCAATGGAGGTACACTGCAGAACATTCCGACATCCACACATCGCTCCAAGTTACCTTTACATCTGCAGAATATCAACTTTAGAAGCTCAGGAGGTTTTCAGCTTTGTACTGGCATCAATATCTGTCCATATTTTTTCCAGCCCCAGTCTTCAGGGTCGTTGTAATTACCGAGTCACGACTGGACCTGAGGGTAGACTCGGAAGCTGTGGAAGTGCGCTGTATCTTGTGTTGGAGGAAGTGAAGATAAATTAAATGTGTTCTTTGTCACTGACTTGGCGAATCGTTAATATCTTAGGCTGTCCAGAGAATTATCATCTTTATTAGCACCATATAAAGAGATGAAAAAACTTTCCTCAATGGGGATGCGCCAGCAAATCTACTATCGCTCTCATACAACGAGGACAATCTAAAATCCTTCGAACACTAGTTGATGCACCATGGTATGTCACAAACAAATTTATTCATCAGTGGAACGCCTCTGATGCGATTACTACAGCCAAGCAGAGTCGAGCGAGGTTAGTTCTTGGATGGGTGACCACTGGGGAAACACCGTCGTAGAGCCTGTACAGCCTGAAGCGAAACACTTTAGACTACTAGGGTACACTTTACACTACTACACTACATATCATAGCTAGCAGGCATTATATCAATGAGGACGAGGTATATTGAAGATATGCCGTCTTTCGGATGAGACGTGAAACCGAGGTCCCGAGTCCATGGATGTTGGGCTCGATAAAGATCCCTACCACTGGTTGGAACACTAATGGATTCGGCAAAATTTCCGGTTAGGAGTAGAGTGCTCCCGGCGTCGGTGATTAGCCTCATTCGCATAAATAGACAGACGTTAAATAACCGAAAAAAAACACAATAAAACACGTCTTTCACAATTTAAAACACAATAAAAGACGTCTTCACTTGGCGAAGTATGTAGCACAACTAGCATAGGCTAACATACATACGGATAGATAGGACACTCCAATGTTAAGGTCTGAACCTGAATTTCAGCACCATCTAGCGCCTTGGAAGAAACTAATTTCAAAAATAGCGGCAAATTTGAATTTACAGTCCATTATCTGCTATTTAATATTCCACTTATGTTAACAAAAATTTTCATAGATTTTTGCTTGTAACTTTGTTATTTTTGGTTCTACGATAAAAAGTTTTTGGACTAAAGTTGTAGAGGATTATATTTGCAACAAAAAATGTAGAACATAATTTTGTTGTGAGACCTATAGTTTGTGAGATAAACTATAAAAACCATTTGCACCCCTTTTTCCTTTCCTTTTTCCGTGGGACAAGGGCTGTGACCCCACAAACTTGAATTTAACTTTACAATAGCCCCTCATTGATATCTAAGAAATAAAATTGCGCCCTCTGTCAAATGTAATTTTAGCCTAAAAAATGTAACATTTCAATGGACTATCAGGAATGATAATCGATCGCTTCCAAAAATCGCATGGAGTCACATCAGTGTGATTGGACCGATGTTTTTGGCGAGATACTACGTGGGACTTGTATAACGTTCCAAAGGTAGTTGCAGTTCTAATTGAGAAATATATAAGATTTTGGCACTCTATATACCTGCGATGATCATTCATAACAGAAACGATTTCTTTAATATGACTCATGCGTGTAAAAAACAAATTAAGATTCAATCATTCACAATACAATCTTATAATATGGCCTTTCAATGGAGTTAACTTTGTTTTTGTTTATGTATAGGCTACCTAAGTAAAACCTACTTGACGGTTCGTGGGCATTCCTGATGATCAGCTGCATTTTCTAGGGGCAGCTGCCTTAACCTTACCCTACCCTGCCACTTCCTTGCTCACCACTTCTAAACAAGAAATGGTCGCTTGGAGGCGCCTATTTCTTTGATAAATGAAAAAAAACTGATTGATGAAGGGGCCAATATCATTTATTTGGAAGAATCGTGGGTTAATACTTGAACTTCCAATGGACAAGTATGGTAAGATACAACAATAAAAAGTCCACGACAGGACATACCACGAGCTCGAAAACTCCGTGTAGAACAGGCCAACGCAGGAAACAAAAATGACTGACTGTGCTGTCATACCTTTTCTTGCTGGAAAAGATGCTGAAGATTACCATGAAGAGATGGACGAGTATCTAATTGAGAAATGGTTTGAAGACACTTTAATACCGAATCTCCCAAAATATAAAACGAAGAAAGGTGATTTTAATGAACATTGCATCTAATCATTATAAAAAACTAAGCTTTGCCAAACAATATTGGGTGAAACGTCAAATTCAGATGTGGCTGTATGAAAAGGATATTTATTTTGAAGAATATTACAAAACACAAAGCTGAGTAGATACATCGCTGAAAAATATATCACAGTAACGAACAATACCGCGTCGATGTACACATCTTAAGACTTCCGCTTCATAGTGAGAACTGAACAAAAATGGTATGGAGTGAAATGAAACCTTCAAGAGTTCAAGTTTCAAACCAATTGACGTTAAAACAGTGATTTTTTGAAGTTATGAATAAATACAAAGTAATAGGAACAACAACAAAAAATGATGTTTTGAAAAGTGCTGTTTTAAAGAAATTTTTCAATGAGGGATGTTCAGTGAGTGAGTTTCATCTTAATATCCAATGTTTATCCAATAATATTGAATTGCTAGATGTATTTTTATCAGAATATTCATTCAAGATTGTATGCATCTCTGAGCACTGGCAGAGAGAAAACAATTTACTAGTCTAGGTATACATTTAGATGGTGTTGCATTTCATAAAATAAAATGATAAAAATGATATGACGGACCCTGTATTGAGTCAGTAATATGTGCGTCAACAGGGTTTCTTAACGATCGCTCCACCTCCATTTTGGACATGAAAATATACTTATTGCAATATATTATGTGTGGGAAAGGATGTTCCGAAATTCAGATCAATGTGTTTAGTGTTTAGCAGATGTTTTTGTCTCTGTGTTTTAGTTTTTAAATTGTAAGAAAGAAGAGAGTTACAAAAATGTAGTCATAGGGATCGGATGTCTACGCTCCGGTACCTATAGGGTGTAAATTAAAATAGGGTTCATTAAATTTAAGATTTACCTTTATTTAGTGAAGTAAGTGTTATTGTGTTAAATTTGAAGTTATGCAATAAAGATATAAAAAATCATAATTTCTGGTCCTTCGTTTTTTATGGTATCCCACCATTTTTTGGTCCAAACGAGCCGGATAGTTGGATGTTTGGATATGTGGGAACTAGCTACCCATGGATAAGTCATAAATGATTGTGGAAAAATGTAAATATAAATAGTGGATTTTAATACCTGGTTAAACAAATTGTTGACGTTAGTGCGCGAAGTTATAAAAATGAATATGGAAAAAATGGAGCACTAACTAGGAGCTAACAAGGTAGTTTCATCGGAGACATAAGGTCAGATCTTTTTATATTATATTGTATTTGCGTAAAAGGGATAATATGTCAAGTAAAAAGGCATTGCAGAGTAAGAGACTTTCCTGTGTCGTCAGCATAAAGTCGGGTTCAAACTTTAATTAGCGAATATTTGGTAAAAGTGCGATTGGTTTTCGGGAAATTTGAAGTGCTAAATAAATTAAATTTTTAAATTGATTTTGGTTACTATTCAAAACTAAAACATTAATTTAAACTCTCGTTATTGAACTTTTATGTATAAAAATTGGGGTTCAATGCATTGTTAGATTTTAAACTGTTTTATGTTCTAAGAATTTTACCTAACATTGGTAAAATTAAGTCAGTAGTCGGTTATTTATAGGTTTAAGGAATTTATGGGCTATTATTATGGTTAAAAGTCAATTAGTACGTTTTATATTTAGGGTGTTTTATTTTGCTTTTTAAGGATTTGGTCTTATGAAAGGTCGTTAACCTTTTAGGATAAGGGTCTTGTAATGGGATTTTTATAGGAATGCATAAAATTATGATTTTGTTTTGAGTTTAACTTAAATGATAAAAAATTATTAGTAGAATATTTAGTTTAGTAGTTATTTGTTAAATTTGGATCTATAGTGTAAGATATAATCATGGAAGGGTATAAAAAACAAAGAGCGGTAATAAAAGGTGCAATCACGAATGTAGATGTAAGTGAATATGTTACTAGGGAAATCTTTTTACAGAAAAAATATGAAGATTACTGTAATGTTCAAACTAAAATAGAAGAACTTGGCGAGGACGAAAGTGAGGACAGGGATGAGGTCGAGTTAAAGTACCTCGCTGTTTGGTCTAAAATAAAAAAACAAATTAAGTAACTTAGTAATTTAGCAAATAGTTCGCAACAATCAGCAGGACAAAATAATACGGGTTTAATACAGGGAGCGGCTAGGTTACCCAATCTCAATACTCCGACGTTTTCAGGAAAAATTGAAGATTGGCGCACATTCATAGATCTTTTTTCTGCAATAATTAATAACAATCCAACATTAGATAATGTTCAGAAATTTTTATATTTAAAGGGGGCTTTAAGGGGTGAAGCGTTAAATCTTATAAATGATTTACCGTTAACTAACGAAAATTATGCTAATGCTTTAGAGTTATTAAATAAACGATACGATAATAAGTTAATAGTAATAAATGCGCACTTAAAAGGTATGTTGGATATTCCTTCAATTAATAAAGGAACGGGAAAACAAATTAGAGCATTTTTAACCCATATAAGGCATCATTTAAATTCTTTGAAAGCGCTTAAATTGCCGGTAAAAGAATGGGATTTGATTTTAATTTATCTTTTCACGCAAAAATTAGATTATCAAACGCATAAGGCTTACGAGCTAGAAAAGGAGGTAGGATCGTCAGGGCTTGAGTTGCCAACCTTTAATGAGTTTTTAGATTTTTTAGAAAAGCATTGCGGAGCGCTTGAAAATGTAGAGTTAGAATCGTATAAGGGTCTTCATTCGGGATCAAGGGATAAACAGGTAAAATCTTCTTTGTTAGTTAACAATAACCCAACGGTTATTGAGGCAAAGCCAAAATGTGACTACTGTAATCGCGAGGGTCATGCTTTAGTTAAATGTTATAAATTTGGAAATTTAGGAATAGATGAGAAACGTCAGTTTGTAAAAGGTAATAAATTTTGTTTTAATTGTTTAGGAAAATCGCATTATGCAAATCAATGTAAGTTAAGGGGTTGTAGCACTTGCGGAAAACGGCATCATGGTTTATTGCATGATCAAGGGGTTAACTATAACCAAAACTTTGGGGTTAATTATATCCAAAGGTCGGGCGGAGGCCAAGGTCCAGTGGGTGGCCATGGTGGTCATCAAAACATAGCTAATAATAATAGTCAGGGTGTGCCTCAACGAAGTGGGGCTCAATCGAATTCATTATTGGCAGTGCCGGAGGCACGCGTGGATTTAGTTTATAATAATGATTCAAGTCAGCATCAGGTGCGAGAACAACAAAATGTTGTTGCATTGTCACAGGTACCTATATAGGTCTCAAGTTTTGTTGGCAACTGCGCAGGTAAATATGGTTACCTGCGAGGGTTATATGGTTCAGAAAAAACTTCGGGGTACTAGGATTAATAGTACAAACTTGGCGATTGGTGGTATAGGTAAAAATATTAGTATGGTTGACAAGTTTGTCGATTTGTTTTTGGAGTCAAAGGTCTACAACAAATTTAGGGTTTCGGTAAATTGCGGTGTTTTAGATGAACTCACGTGTAAGTTACCACAGGTGTTGGTTGATACCAGCAAAATTAATATACCACATGAAGTAACGCTGGCGGATCCAGCATTTTTTCAGCCCTCGGAGATTGATTTGTTGTTATCGGCTGATTTATATTTTCAGGCAATTCTTCCGGAAATCATTCGCTTGGGCCCTGGGTTGCTTATCCTTCAAAATACACGTCTAGGATGGATTGTGGCTGGAGCGGCTCCAATAGCTTACGATATTGGAAAACGGGGAGATTTTGGCAATGTGGAAAATTTAAGGATTAACAATCATTTAAGTGTTAATTTTTTTGTCAGTCGCAGGTAACAGATGTAAATGATGTTATTCCAAGGTTATGGCAACTGGGGGAAGTGACAAATCAAAAGTTTTTGTCACCTGAAGATAAAATGTGTGAAAAAATATTTCGGGAAACGCACAAGCGACTTGGGGATGGTAGATTTCAAGTTGATTTACCATTTAAAAATAAGGATGATCATTTAAAACTAGGAAATTCGTTTAACTCGGCATTTAAAAGGTTAAGGTCTATGGAAAATAGGTTTTTAAGGAATCCCTCATTGTTTTTGATGTATAAAGGATTTATTGATGAATATGTTGAATTAGGGCATGCTTTCGGGGTTTCCGGTACAGCCGGAACTAGTTGATATTATTTTGAGGTTTCGGACATATTCTTATGTTCTTGTTACGGACATAAAAAAGATGTATCGAATGTTGCAAATTAATCCGTCTCAGCAGTTCTTGCAAAATATATTGTGGCGGGAAAATCCTAAAAATCCTGTTAAAGTAATAGAATTAAACACGGTGACTTATGGGACAAATTCAGCACCGTATTTGGCCACACGGTGTCTAAATCAGTTAGCTTCTGAAGAAGAATTAAATTATCCAAAGGCTTGCAAGGCGATTGTGAAGCAGTGTTTTGTGGATGATATTCTTTGCGGTTCTAATTCAAGGAATGATGCTATTGAGCTTAGGGATCAATTGATAAATTTATTAAAGTCAGGTGGTTTTGAGTTACACAAATGGTGCTCCAATGATATTTCGCTTGTAAAGTCGGTTGAGACTAGTATTAATGTAGAGGAGGTTGATACATGTGCAGATTCTATTAAAAGTAAGGTTCTTGGTTTAGTTTGGCTGCCAGTTGAGGATATTCTTAAGGTGTCGTTTCTGACCGTGGAAAATAAAAATAATAAGGTAGAAAAAATCACAACAAGGCTAGCGTTGTCAAAAATAGCTCAAATATTTGACCCTATGGGATATGTTGGACCTGTGGTTGTGGTTGCAAAAATAATTATGCAACAAATTTGGGCTAGTAAAATAGATTGGGATGATGAATTGTCGTCAGATGTTTTTGACAAATGGATCGATTTTTCTCAAAATCTTTGTAAATTAGGTCAACTTAAAATTCCAAGGTGTATATTTGTTTCAAGTGATATTGTTTCGTTACAGGTTCATGGGTTTTCGGATGCTTCATTGGCGGCGTATGGATGTTGTATTTACATTAGGGCAGCATATTCTGACAATTCGGTCTTGTGTAATCTTATATGTTCAAAATCTCGTATAGCTCCGTTAAAAACAATTAGTTTGCCTAAGCTCGAATTGTGTGGAGTTTTGTTGTTATCTCGGTTAGTTCATAAGGTTATTTCTGCTATAGATTTAAAAATTAATGGGGTGTTTTTATACACAGATTCAAGTATTGTGTTGTGTTGGCTCAAATCTACTCCAAACCGCTGGACAACATTTGTGGCTAATAGGGTTTCTGAAGTGCAAGAGTTGACTTCGGGTTATAAATGGTATCATATAGCGTCGCAGGAAAATCCTGCGGATTTGATATCTTGTGGTATGTCAACTTCAAAAATATTATCAGAAAAATTTTGGTGGCACGGGCCAAAAAATTTATTGGATTTTAATTTACGTCTTGGAGATTCGAAATAGTATATTACATAACGTGTGCGGAAAGTGACATTTTTCACACGAGTGTGAAAAATCACTTTCGCACAAGTAATGTACAGTATTTTTCCTACGATCACGTGATAATTTCACCAAATAATGTGTAATCAACATCTGACATATTAATACACAAAATGTTACAATTAGAGTCAACATAATTGATTTCAAGAAATAACAATAACTATCATTAGTAACAAAAATTTAATTAGTTATAGGTAGGTTATTACAATTAATTCTTAATTATTGTATATATGTCATTGTCAGTATCCACGATATTGTTATGCATGTCTGGGATACGTTGTTATTGTAGATAGTTCCAGGTAGGTAGGTATATAAACTGACCTCACAATTAATGCGCTTCACATCACTAATCAGAATAATTTTTTGACATTTCTCACAATTTGTCAAAGCCTGCTTTTTATATATTAGATAATAAATACCTATAAGATGATTACATTTTCCGTTCATTATTAATGTTGGTTTGGATTAGTTGGTACAGCATCGGACTTATGACGAAGAGTACGTGGGTTCGATCCCCTACCGCGTCCTAAATTTTTTTTCAATCAAATAGATCGCTTCAAATTTAGATATTACATAGTTAAATCTAATTAAAAATTATTTATTTGACAGCTTGACAGTGGTCAATCTTAATAAAAATTATACATTTGACTGATTATCCGCTCATGTATGGAAAGTAATTCGCACGCTAGTTTGATATAAGCCACTTTCCGAGGTACTGTATAGTGCGATATACGTTACTTTCCTATGTGGTCGTAGGAAAAATGATTTTCTCGAAGTGATACCGGAACAGAGGAAGGTAGTTTTAAGTCAAACTGTTGTTGAACCTATTAGTGACTGGAATAGATTTTCTAATTTTACCAGGTTACAACGCACTGTTGCGTATTGTTTGAGAATTTTACGTAAAAATAGGAGTGGTAGTTTAACTATTGACGAACTTAAACATGCTACTCAAACAATAATTAGGTTGATGCAAAAAGAACATTTTCTAAAGGAAATCAGGTACTTAGAGGTGGAAAACTTAAACAGTCGAGGAAATCAATCAGTTTTTAAATCCAGTTGTATTAAGGAGTTAAATCCATTTTTGGATAAGGATGGAATTTTAAGGGTCAACGGTCGACTATCAAAGGCAGATATTGATTACAACCAAAAATTTCCAATAATACTGCCGGCTAAAAATCTTGTGACTAGACTACTCATAAGATTAGAACATATTAAATTATTTCATGCAGGGTCTCAAGCAGTCTTGGCAAATTTTCGGTTAATGTATTGGCCTATTAATGGTCTTAGTGAAGTAAAACTGTGTTACGTGTTTTAAATTAAAGGCAAAAACTTCTTCTCAACTTATGGGAGCGCTCCCGCTTGATAGAGTTTCCATGGAACGTCCATTTCTTAAGGTCGGTTTAGATTTTGGTGGGCCTATTAATATTAAACAGTCTAGGATTCGTGGCTCAATTACACCTAAAGCTTATGTAGCGTTGTTTGTGTGCATGGGTTCCAAGGCGGTTCACATCGAACTAGTAAGGCAGTTTGAGTTCGTTTTTGCATACACTAAAAAGGTTTATTGCGCGACGCAGTCTTCCTAGTGCTTTAAGGGTACTAATAATCTACTTAGGGATGTATATACGTTTTTTAGAAATAAAAAAAACTTTGATAAAATAGACGAATTTTTGTAGGGAAATGAAGTGGAAATTTATCCCTCCTGCAAGCCCTCACTGGGGAGGATTGTGGGAGGCGGGAATAAAATCAACAAAGGTTCATTTGCGTAAAGTTGTTGGTGAATTAATTTTAACGTTTGAGGAAATGACAACTGTGCTAGCTCAGATTGAGGCTATACCACCGTACAGTAACTAACGACAAGTAAATTCACTTCGCCGATTCATTGGTTACCGAAAATTTCCTTACCCCGCCTATCGTCTGCTGAGTTCTGGCGAGTTTAAATCGAGAAAGTGGGAAGTACAGGGGTTGCGCGGCGATAACGGGGAGTACGGCGCCAGAGAGACGATGTACCATAAATTTCAATCGTTCCGACGCAAGTGAATCTACTTGTCGTTAGTTGGTGTACGGTGGCTATACTTAATTCTAGGCCACTTTGTCCTCTTGCTTCAGATCCGGCTGATTTAAGTTGCCCAACAACCGCTCACTTTTTAATTGGGGAACCTTTAACATCGGTACTTGAGAAGGATGTATCGAACATACCTAATAATAGGTTAAAATTTTGGCAGCTTTGCACTAAAATGAAACAACATTTTTGGAAAAGATGGTCGGTAGAATATCTTTCAAGGTTACAAAATAGACCTAAGTGGTTTAAAGAATATAAAAATTTGGAAAAAGATATGATTGTGCTAGTTAAGGAAGATAATGTGCCTCCATTTAAGTGGCCATTAACTCGTATCATTGAGGTTTTTCCGGGATCTGATAATAAGGTTCGATTGGCAAAAATAAAAACTAGTGACGGAGTTTACACTCGTACGATTACGAAGTTGTGTCCGTTGCCGTTCGAAGTATAATTGAAGCAAATTCTTCAAGGGGGGAGTATGTTGCATTTCATAAAATAAAATGATAAAAATGATATGACGCACCCTGTATTGAGTCAGTAATATGTGCGTCAACAGGGTTTCTTAACGATCGCTCCACCTCCTACTTTCGAAATTGTCCAGACACCACTTATGATATTTTGGACATGAAAATATACTTAATGCAATATATTATGTGTGGGAAAGAATGTTCCGAAATTCAGATCAATGTGTTTAGTGTTTAGCAGATGTTTTTGTCTCTGTGTTCTAGTTTTTAAATTGACAATTTTAAATGTTTTTAAATGTTAATTATTTCGAAAAAAGTTCAGGATATGAATTTGAAAAGGAAAGTTTAGGTATAAGTAAAAAATACATTAAAATTTTTAAAATGAATCAATTGACAGGTTTTATTCAACATTTTAGTAATTTTGTAATGCTTATTGATGATCTAGCGGTTATTTATACAGAATATCACAATTTCAATTATACATACTTATTGGCCACCAGAATAATAGGACCACTAAAACAATTTTGATCTTTAAATTAGACACTCCGTATTTTTTAGATTCACAAGGTTAAAACAGTAAAAACATATTATGCAGCTGCAGGATATATTTATTAATAAATTAGATATGTGAATTTTCAAATTTCTATTTATACCCAGTACCTATAAGTACTAAATAACTAACTAATTTTTTATTATCAAATATCTTTGTTACAATAGTTTTAAAAAAGTTGAATTCCGTATTTGATAATAACTAATTTAATACCCACCTCTCAACGTCTTTGGGACAACGATAAAAGGATATTTCTGGTTTTCCCACCTTGCTGGAACAACCGATCACAGCACAACACACAGGCATTTTAAAACCACAATTATAATATTATTAATGTTACTTTTGGAAGACAGGAGTTTACATTGTTTACATTATAAGTACTTAAAATCAAGACTGCATTCAGAATTCGTGGGAAAGTGATAAACTACCATTTATTATGTATACAACTAAGACTATTAACAAATATCACAAAATATTTATTTTATAAGTTTTGCTATTGAAGAGGAAAATATGAATATTATTTTTTCCCTATTGCAATAATTAATTAATAAATTTAAAATATCTATAAAACATAAACACGAACAACGAATTCTAAAATACCAGCGCTCGATAGGCGACAACCTGTATAATATGCAAAATTAAATGCAAGTAAGGATTTAGCGACATACTGTAGCATGGCGCCAACCCGTAAGTCACCAGACAGTAACCAGCGGTATGAATCCTTTGATCGATATAATTCGTAGGAGTGAACAATCTTATATATATTTTGTAATCTTTGAGTGCCCTAGCAGCGCTGCGCTCTTATTGGCTGGAACGTGGAAGAAGAAGAAAAAAGAAGAAATAATTTAAGGACAACAAACAAATGGCAGACATCAATCGCTTTTGTTTATTTGTTTGGTGTTGAGTCTCTTTATTTTCATTGTATTGAGCTATTGTGATCGTTTGTGTTTGTATTTGTGTGGACTTGTGAATAAACATTAATATACTTATCGTGCTTGCAAATGCTAGTGAGTAGTGATAGGTGTTGAGACTTTGATAGAACAATTTTAGAATAAGGATTAAGGGTGGTGACTCCTTTCAAAGACCCACAAACAGTGAGAAAAATTGATTGATAGTTTTATTACTTATTGTAAGCTAAGAGGAACGTTAAGAAAATTGAAGTAAATTTTCAACTTATAACACCTCATAACTTTTTGTGTGTGCACTTTTACTTCTTTACATCGGTAAATCGACCTCTTTTTGATCCCAGATTAAGTGTTATTATTTATTAGGCATCTTTTTGTTACATATATATGTTAACGTATTTGTTAACCTTAGGTTGCATATCTAAATTACTTATAATCATATTTTTATTGCTTGTCGTTATCACTTCTAATTCATTTATGCTTAGTTGTATTTTATTAGTTTATTCATTTTTTGTCAGTCTAGAACTGGAATCCAAATTGTAAAGTTGTTTTAGTAATAAAGTTAGTTTTTAAAAACACTTCCTCAGTCAATTAAAAGTTAAGTGGCGCAGTCAGAAGGATAGTCAAACGGTCGTTAAAGTATATAACAGTGGGTTCATTTCTATCATTTGTTGACTATTCGAACACAGTGAAATTTTATATTTCAATTTTGGAACTCTTAGTTGGGTGAATTGAGTAACTCAACCAGGAGATCTTTGTAGTGCAAGAAGACAGAAAACTCAACAGAATATTGTGTTCCTGTTAGCTTCGAGACAATGGAAAGGATCTTTCTTCTTTTACTGTAAGTAGTGTTTTTATATGTCGTATAGGGAAAATATACATTTTAACTTATCTGAAACATCTGACGATTCTGACTCAAATTCTGATTCAAGTATTCCAAGTTCTAACTCACATTTTAATAATAAGAAAAAAATAATTTTAACCAATCCAAAACTTTTACCTTTAAATAATACAAATAAAATGGCTACTCCACAATTACCTGTTTTAAAAAAAGAATACCTGGACATGATTCCAGACTTCAATGGCAACAATGCTTTACTTCATAGGTTCATAGAAATTTGTGAAAAATTAGTTACGAAATTTTACAATACAGTAGATATTGGGGATTTTCAAAATGAATATTTGATGTCCAGCATCTTAGCTAAAAGAAAATGTGAAGCAGCTATTAACATTTCTTCTTGTAGTATAAAAACTTGGGAGACCTCAAGGATGCTTTGATAAATACGTATTCAGACAAACGAGATATTTACACATTAAATATTGAATTGTCCTAAATGAAACAAGGTACTGACACGCCTTTAGTCTTTTATAATAGGATTCAACATATTTTGAACTTACAAATTTCTTATCTCATGACCCATTCAAATGTTCATGAACATAATGTTGCGAGGTCACCAACTCAAAGACGGTCCTGTCCCTCGATTATAAATTTTGGTGAATGCGCTTTCTAGAAGCTTCTGGTCTATTGCAGTATTTACGCATATGGGGAGCGTCATAAAATACTAGAACATTGCAGAACCGATAAGGACTATATATACGCGGGTTCTCGAGTGTGTAAACAGTTAGTTATTTCGAAAGAATTAGTGAAACGGATAGTAAAGAGTTGTTCACAGAAGTTCTTAGTAATATGACAGTGAATTAAATAGTGCAGATATAGTGTAACATTAAAGCGGTGAAAATAAATTAGAACTAATATACCGAGTGTAAATAAATTAGTAGTGTAACAGGTAGACAATTAGATATCGACCGGGGGTTGGGTTTTAGGAAATTATTCCATAAATATCAACGATTTTATTCACTAACAAAAACATAATAGAAATACAAAATGGTTATAAAAATGTAAAATAAAGGCGATTGACAATAAAAAGCGGGAATGAGAAAAGCCGGTAAAAGAAAAAAAGAGTTTCAACGTATTCACTCTTTAGAACTAATTAATACACTCCTGCAACGGACAATTCAAAGGGTAGGTAACCCAAAAAGCGCTGTTGTCACGTTGGTTTAATAAGAAGGGGATCTTGTTACAGTAGACATTAAGTAAAGTGTGTATATAAATTAAGTTTAATACAGTGTGTGTGTTTCTTTAAATAAATAGATAGTAATTAGCCATAGTGTGTATAATTTTATCGCACAAGTAAAAACTATTTAAATAAATAAATAAAAACATTACAATAATATATTGGGTAATTATTTTAAGAATTTGGCGCTTAGAGTATTGTTACGCGGTTTAAAAGAACTCTTAGGTACATTAATGCGCACGAAAAATCCCGAAAATTTGAATATTGCTTTAAATGTTCTAACAAACGATTTTCAGGTTTATATGAGTCAAAATAATCATAAAAAAAATGTTTTTACAAATACAAATCCGCAAAATTTTTCAAACAAAAATAAAAGTAACTTCCAAAATAATGTGGTGCATACGCAGCCACCTCCTAGACAAAAGTCAATGCAGAATTATCAAAATACAAATAGAAATCTTTCTCAAAATCTACAAAATCATCCATCAACTTCTTTTAATCCTCCTAATAGGATTACTACCAATTTCTCTAGTAATGGCTCAAATGCTTTCAAGCCTAACCAGAATCAAAGATTTCAAAATCCTACTCCAGTGAGCATTTCTACTAGAATTACATCAAGACCCACCCAAAATTTTCAAAATAGATTTCAAAATAGTTCTGCCAATCAACAAAAAAATTTTATCTCGGAAGAACTTCATAATCTAGATGATTTTGAAGGTACAAATAAAGATTCCGATAATTTTTTAGAGACGAAACACAATAGAACTTTTAAACCGGTAGCACAAGATCTTTTGTGCCACCAGTGGTAGCTGAAAAATATTTTAAGAAATCTTTTGTTCGAAAACCGTTCAATGTAACTTCAGCCCTTGGAAGCTGTCAACAAAATTACTGCACTTTTATTCCTACTTCTAAAATATTTAATTATAGGGAGTATTGCGTTTTCAAAATACATGACCATTTTGACTGTCTATTAGGGTTAGATAACTTAAAAAGGATTGAGGCAAATATTGATTTAAATAATAATATTTTGATCACTCCTTATAGTCAAATTAAAATAAATTACTTCAATATAAAAACTGGATCCACGAATTGCCTAAGTAGTGCCTCCACGTTGTGAGCAAGTAATTAAATTAAGTATTAAAAATGTTAAAAATGGTGATGTAATTATACACTCGAATTGGGAAACTAGAAACTAGATCTTAGCCCTTTTATTAATGTTGAGAAGTTCGATGTATACGAACAACCACTCAACCCAAATTTGAATAATATTTATACAGAAAATGTCAAATTCGATATTTCAAAAGTTAGGACGGAACATATGAATTCCGGAGAAAGCCAAGCAATTTTAAAATTATTACAAGAGTATAGTGATATTTTTCATGTTGAAGGAAATCAACTTACTTTTACTAGTAAAATAAAACATCACATAAAAACTTCAAATGAAATTCCGATTTATTCAAAATCTTATAGATATCCGGAAATTTATCAAACTGAAATTCAATATCAAATTAATAAAATGTTAAATGAAAATATCATTAGGCCCTCTAGTTCCCCTTGGTCTAGCAATATTTGGGTGTTCCCAAAAAAGCTAGATGCTTCCCAAAAACCTAAATTTCGAATCGTTATCGATTATCGAAAACTTAATGCCATTACGATTGGAGATCGTTACCCACTACCAGATATTACAACGCTACTAGACTAGCTAGGACGTTGTCAATATTTCACAACTTTAGATCTCGCCTCTGGTTTCCACCAGATCGAAATCGCTGAGGAAGATATTCCTAAGACAGCCTTCAACACAGAAAATTGGCACTACGAGTATGTGCGCATGCCCATGGGTCTTAAGGGAGCTCCTGCAACCTTCCAAAGAGTCATGGATAATATTTTAAGAGGCATACAAAATGAAAAATGTTTGATATACCTCGATATCATTGTGTTCAGTACAAGTCTGCAAGAACTCCTGAGTAATCTGAAAGAAGTATTTGTCAGATTAAGAGATTCTAATTTTAAATTACAAGTTGATAAATGCAAATTCTTGCGAAAAGAAGTAGCATATTGTCACCCCAGAAGGTGTAAAACCCAAACAAGATAAACTAATAGCGATAAAGAAATTTCCCATACCAAAAAATCAAAAGGAATTAAAAGGATTCCTCGGACTTTTAGGCTATTACCGAAAATTCATTAAAGCTTTTTCAAAATTGACAAAGCCTTTAACTATTAGGTTGAAGAAAAACGCGGTTATTAATATAAATGATTCAGATTATGAAGTATTTTTTGAAACGTGTAAAAATTTATTAATTAACGAACCAATAATTCAATATCCTGATTTCACGAAACCTTTTAATCTCACCACAGATGCAAGCAATTACGCTTTAGGCGATGTTTTGAGCCAAGGTAAAATAGGTTCTGATTTTCTGGTGGCTTACGCTAGCAGAACTTTAAACGTTTCAGAATGCAACTATTCTGTGATAGAAAAAGAACTTCTCGCCATAGTGTGGGCAGTCAAATATTTCCTTCCATATCTTTTCGGTAGGAAATTTACTATAGTTACAGACCATAAGCCACTCCAATGGTTATTTTCACTTAAAGATCCTAGTTCCAAACTTGTTCGGTGGCGTTTGAAACTAGAAGAATGTGGTTATGATATTGTTTATAAAAAAGGTGCTTTAAATACAAATACTGATTGTTTATCACGAATACAACTGATGTACAAGAACCCCAGTGTTCTAAAATTTTTTTAGATTATATGGACAAATTTAACAAGTGATTATCAGAAAATATTGATGATAACAATTATTTGATAGATACTTTGTAATCCTTTAATGTATTGGCTGTTATTACTCAATGTTGTTTGTAAATTGTTAGCATTATGCTATTAAACATTAATAAATATATATATATATATATATATATATATATATATATATATATATATATATATATATATATATATATATATATATATATATATATATATATCCTTCTATCGTTAAAGCGTCCATACATTCTGAAATCGCATTCAATAGAGCGTCCAAGTGCATACAGCGTCCGTATACGGACGCTCTATGCACACCCCTTGTAATAATTTGTCCAGGGACTTGAAATTACGTCACGAACCTACCAACAAAATTTTTGGGGGACGCTTTTTTGATCATGAAATGAACGAAAATATACGGTTCCCGAATATATTTAGTTCGCGCAACTCTCCGGCAGAGACGCTAGGAGTATTAAGTTGTATATAGAGTATACATTTTATCTTGATAGTTATTCGCGCTTAGAGCGTCCCGAGATTTGACAACACTGCCGTTTCAGTAGAACGTTAAATTGCTTATATTGTTGAATGCAACAGTTAGAAAAATACATTTCTGGTACATTACTCAACTCTGAGTATTCTCTCAAATACATGCTCTCGTCTTTAGAGCGTCACGTCAACCACTCTCCTCTAATAGCGCCAAATTAAGAAAGTCCGATACATTAACGTGAGTAAAGGTTTAGATATGAGGTAGGAAGGCCAGTGAGCTGGCGCATTTCTTTATTAATAGTATTCTACAGTGAACGGCTAAATTATGGAATATTATTATTATTTCGAGAACCGTCGAGTTTTAAGGGAAATCCCGAAACAGATCGATTTTTGTTGTAAAATACCCATGTTATAACGTACATGGAGTAGGGATGACGTCACCGGTGTAGGTGTAGTGACGTAATCGTTAATTTTTTTAAATAGAAATCGGTATAATGTGACACCTCATTTGAACGAGAATTTAATTCCTTATTTAACGACATTACATTTTCAACTAAAATATTTTTTAAGAGTATGAAATCAAATTTTTTAATTTAAATTCAACCAAATTTCAACTAATGATTTAATTAATAATGTACTTTAAAGTAACCAAATTATGCATAACAATTATTTTAAATTAAATGTACGAACTGCCATCCATCGGTTTCTTGACAATATGCGAATGTACGGACACATTCATCAAGTACATTGCGGATGACTTCTGGAGTAATTAGACTCTTTTCATGCCTAATTCTATCTTTCAAGTCCTGTAAGTTTTGGGGTCTATTGACATAAACTTTTGATTTTATGTAACCCCACAGGAAAAAATCTAGAGGTGTTAGATCTGGCGACCTTTCTGGCCACTCTATAAAACCTCGACTTCTGATCCACCTCCCGGGAAAGTAATTATTTAAAAATTGACGTACTTCACGTGCGTAATGCGGAGGGGATCCATCTTGTTGAAACCAGATATTTTCACTAGGTAAATTTGGATTATTGGCATTTGGATACATGTTAGCAAGGACAGGTATAAGTTGATTTCTCAAAAAAGTTAAATAGCGTCTTCCTGTTAGATTTTCTTCAAAGAAAAAAGGGCCAATGATTCTGTCATTGATGATCCCTGCCCATAGGTTTGTTCCAACCACAAATCACAAACTGATTTCCAACTATTTTCAAATCGTTTTCAACGCGCATGTCTATCAAATAATCTGATCCCTGATCAATTTATGTTTTTGGTTGGAACATCTTACAACTTCAGTCTGTACTGTACATGCGCTTGTGTTGGCATCGTTAATCAGCTGATCCAAAGGCTTACACGATTTTTATTATGATCAAAATTAGGAATAAAACCAAGCTTTTTAATTATATCTAAATACAAACACAATTCACACTTTAAAAGTTCTAGTTTTAATTATATCTAAATACAAACACAATTCACACTTTAAAAGTTCTAGTTTTAATTATATCTAAATACAAACACAATTCACACTTTAAAAGTTCTAGTTTTAATTATATCTAAATACAAACACAATTCACACTTTAAGGTTATGCTGCAATTCAATGAAACAGTGAAATAAACTGTAAAATAAAAACACAGCGATTCGCATGCGCCAGATTAGTGGTCAGAAGAAAATCCGTAAACCGTTCTGATAGTTTTCAAACCGTTTTAAATTTTGGTTGGAACAAGAAACTGATCGTTAACTAATCGTTTGTATGTCTGGTTGGAACGTATTTAAGTTACTGCGCAGAATCCTGACTTTTTCTGACGCTGGTTGGAACAAACCTCATACATTCACTTTCTGAGGATATTGCGTGTGTGCCTCAGTCATCCAATACGGGTTTTCTTGACTCCAATATCTGCAATTTTGACGATTTACGGTACTATGTATAAAAAATGTTGCTTCATCGGAAAAAAGGATTTGATTGATGAAAAGTGGATTGGGGATACATAAATCCTGAATAATTTCAGAAAATTGAAGCCGGCGATCGGGATCGTCGTCGTTTAACTCCTGATGTAGTTGAATTTTGTAGGGATGGTATTTTTCTTTTTTTTAAATATGTAATACCGATCTTTGGGAAACTCCAGCATATTCACCCATTTGTGTTGAACTACTGTGAGGATTGTCATGTACATTTAATAAAATATCAAGTTTCACATTGTCTTCAATTTTAGGACGCCCTGCGTTTGGAATCTGTTTAACGTGCCTAGTTTCTCCAAATTTTCGGACTATTTTACTTACTGTTGATTGGCTGATGGGTCTGACGGGATATTTTGCGTTGAATAAATTGCATACCTCGTTCTGTGTTCTTTTTTTTATCTCCGCATCCGCTAAGGATTAATATTTCTATGCGTTGTGATTCATTTAGGTGAGCCATAATTCACTATTCAAAAGTAAAAATTACAATTGACAACTGATAACACTTCACAAAATCAAAACATTTACGACAATAAATATTACAGTAATTATGCCACTATCACTTGCTTGAATTACATATGACAAAAAGTTTCAGTGTTTATGAGAGAACTTTTCGTGTCCATTATTATTTTTACTTATTTTTGCTTTTTTAAGTATTTCAGAAAGTCATGGATTCAAGCATTAATTGTAATTTGATTGAATTTAAATTAAAAAAAATTGTTTTCGTACCCTTAAAAAAATATTTTAGTTAAAAATGTAATGTCGTTAAATAGATAATTAAATTCTCGTTCAAATGAGGTGTCACATTATACCGATTTCTATTTAAAAAAATTAACGATTACGTCATTACACCTACACCGGTTACGTCATCCCTACTCCATGTACGTTATAACATGGGCATTGTACAACAAAAATCGACCTGTTTCGGGATTTCCCTTAAAACTCGACGGTTCTCGGAACAATGATAATATTCCATAATTTAGACGTTCACTGTATAATTAATTATTGAGTAGGGCATTATATACAAACTATTCTCGGTCATCTAAAAGACAAGTATAATGTCAATATTATATTATGTTGACTACCCCTAAATTTATTTGGAAGCTAAAACGTGTTAAAGAAACCCACTTTAATTAGGTTATAAATCTAGATTTTATTGTTTTAATACCTAGTAAGTAGTAATTATAAAACAATGTCGAATATGGGACAAATAAAAAGTAAATTTTTACACAATACAAAAAAAGTTTTCTACTATAAAATCTACATATACACAGAGAAACTTAAAAGTCCTACAATAGGTACTACAAAGTTATTCAGATTGAAAAAAAATCCTGCAGGGATACAAAAATCAAAATCATTCGAATTTAATGAACTACAGCCTTCATCTCTTACTTCTTTGTGCGTTTCCATTGCATGTACTTGTACGTATTCTTCGATCATAAAAATATTTAGTTTTCTTAAAAAAAAGAGTTAGCACGTTGTATGCAGATGGTCAGTGGACGCCGTAAACGCGAAACAATATACGCAAATTATACATGAAACAATATGAATGAATCTCTTTTTCATTTAAAATCGAAGTCCCAAGTTACTTCCCAGATCTTAATTTCTTAGATACGTTCCTGTATATAGGGTGCGTCCAAGTAACGCATAAATTTATTATAAGCTAAATAAAAAGTACTATTAAAAATTCCCCAAATAGGTCAGTTTTTGATTTTAAATTACCAAAATAAACAAAAGAAAATTTACAATAAATGTTCAGCTTGTTCATCATTGACCAGTAGACATGACTTAACCGGGCATTAAGGTCTACTCTAACACTTTGTAGCATAGATGGTGTTATGTTCCGCATTTATTCCTGCCTCGGTCTTATAGCTCTCGAATAGTTGAATGAAATTAAAAAAATTTGCAAAATATACTTTTAAACAATAAAAATATATATACAGGGTGGTCCGTAAGTAATGGTCCAAAGTGAAATGGAAGATTCTTGGCTTGAAAATATTACAATCTGACGCAACTTGCTTCAATAAAATATTGATAATAAAAAAGATACAGGGAGGCAAAGTTGAAATGTCAAAAATGTTTTTTCTCAGTAAATTGAAAGATTTTGGATATACAAACGTAAAAATTTGATGATAGGGGTTTTAGTTCCTGAGAAATCATAATATCATATCCGTTTTGATGTATTTTTTAGAGGGAGCCACATGAGCTACGTTCTTGGTGTAACTGTGCACTTAACTTTTTTATCGTTAACACTATCTCGCTTTTCATTGAAAAATATTAAAATGACATCATTTTTGTGAAAAAAATGTATACCTATCATAAGTCTCAAAGGTTGCTAGTTTTCAAGATATTCGCATCTTAAAAACCCTTTACGTAATTTGCATTTTATTTATTAGTACTTTGACATATTAATAAAGCAACCATTATGAACTCAATAACTTTTAATCAAGAGAAAAAAGAAAAATTTTTTGAAAAATACAACAACAAAATTTAAATATTATTTCACAGTAATTGTTCAATATGTCCGCCATTCATCTCGATACATTTATCCATGCGTTTCATGAAAGATCGCCTAATATTAAACAATGTCATTGGCGTAAAAAAATTTGTTGCTGCTCTGATTTCTTGCCAAAGTTGAACTCGACTATTTATAGGGTTTCTGTGAACTATTTCCCTCATTGTGCCCCATAAACTGAAATCCAAAGGGTTATATCCTGGACTGCGTGTTGGCCAAGGAAAGGGACTACCACGACCAATCCAGCTTTCAGGAAACAAGGTGTTTAAATAGTTTCGTACTTCAAGAGTGTAATGAGATTAACTGTCAAAACACGAATGATTAACTTGTTGACATCGGCACCTACTATGTTAATTCTTGTGATGATAAATTTGCTGACATCAGCGCCTACTAACGCTATTATTTGCATCGTTCACTAACTAACGACGTTAGTTAGTGTACGGTGTTATTTGTGCTAATAAATAAAATAATAATTATGCGAAAACTATTAATTTTTGAGACTAATGATACATATTTATTTTTGTCGCAAATGATGTAGTTTTAATATTTTTCAATAAAAAGAGAGATAGCGTTAACGATGAAAAAGTTAAGTGCACAGTTACACCAACAACTTAGCTCATTTGGCGCCCTCTAGGAAATACATCAAAACGGATATCATATTACGATTTCTCATGCCTTAAAACCCCCATCTCTTAATTTTTACGTTTGTATATCCAAAATCTTTCAATTTACTGAGAAAAAACATCTTTTACATTCAAACTTTGCCACCCTGTATCTTTTCTATTATCAATATTTGATTAAAGCAAGTTGCAAGAGATTGTAATATTTTCAGGCCAAAAATCTCCCATTTCACTTTGGACCATTGCTTACGGACCACCCTGTATATAATACTTCATTTGGAATGGCAAATCAGCAAGAACCAACTGAAAGACTCATTGGAAAACCAACAACAGGTTGATATGACATAATTTCATTAGATTAATAACAAAAAATTCAATTTTTTTTAACAACAGAAATATTAGTACAAGGGTCAAAAGTTATTCCTTTTCCTATACACAATATTGATGTATGAAACATAAAAGTAGCCGATATCGCCAAGAGGCAGATTTTATAAGTATTCATGAATATATAGGATGTTCCAAAATTGATTGAAGAACCCAACTAAACCCAAGTAAATATAGGGACATCCATTCTTTTTTAAATAATCAATTGTTTTAGCTGAAAAATCTTTGAAGTTAAAAAAGTGATTTTCAACACCCTGGAATTTAGAAACTATAACCATTTGACTCCAAGTGCTATAGTTTTTCGAAATCAGCTCTTCGAAGAGAATCGAAAGATATTAAGAAATACAGGGTGTTACATAAAAAATATGTGTTTGTTTCGTCACTGAATTTTGGAGCAGACTGTATGTATGAATATTTTTAAAATCTGGTCCTTGACGATATCTACTTACTTCTTTTGTTAATGTTGTTGTTTCGTGGCACTAAGGATAAACGTGATATCTAGCTCCGACTGATGTATTAGAATATTATTTGAACCAGTTGATGTACCCAGATGACTTCACCTTATGCACGAGGCTATTAGTTTTCACCCAAAATTTGTTTTCTAATACTTTACTTGAAAAAAACTAAGAAAACATTTTTTTAATAACAAAAATTTCATAACACTACTACAAGAAATGGATTCCGCGTATTAAAATACATGATACTGCATAATTTTTTCCATACATTCAATATAAACCAAAATATTACAATTTTTGGGTCAGGACTGCAAAATGTTTAACATGCATCTCAATTACTTACTACATTTGAATTCTTTCATTTTATATTGTAGATAATATACAGGATTAAAGCTGAAGGAAATTTCCAAAAAAAATTTGATTCCGATTTCGGAGAAATTTTGTATAGGAGGTTTTTTGATACGAAGATTCCAACAAATTTGTCAGTTATTCGTTAAAAAAATTATTTCGGGTGGAAAATTGAGAAAACTGCATGAAAATGGAATTTTCCGAAAAACTGTAAATCAGATTTTATTCATTTACGAACTTAGCCTCAGTTTTTATGTTCTGAACCTACTTATGAAATTTCATTGAAAAATTCGGTAGTGTTTTTGAGTTATCGTGTTGACAACTGACCGACCGACATTTTTTAAAAATGGGTTTTTTGGACTAATATGAAACGTGTAGATCCATTCGAATCTCGAAACGTCAAAATCACTCCATCACATCACTTCCCTTATAGTATTTTCCCGTAACCCACAATTTTAAGGAAATAAATTATTTATCTACGCAGGAAAAATATTAGTTCTCAACTAGGGTTAAAACTTTTCACCGACAATACTCGTGTCCTGAATGATCACAAATGTCACAAAAAATCATATTTTTTGTAACTGCCTACATAAATAGCTATTCTTCAACTAGTACCTAACAAACACCATATAAAATAATAACTATCATGTAATTCTGAAATTAATGCAATTTTGTGAAGAAATTGTCCATTCGAAGATTTATTTAAGTTCACTGTCTTCAATATTTTGAGTATTTGTAACTTGTTAAATGAATACCTCTGAAATTTCATTGCAATAACATATTATAGTTCCCTCCTACTTACAATAACCACATTATATCTTATTTGTCCTCCTATTTTCTGTAAATAGCAGATATGTACTTACTGCGGCAACAACGCAATAACAAAATTGACGCCCTAAAGGCTATCATATATACGTAATGCTGAATATAAGAGACGCCCAATTGTCCATCGACTGAAAGGGCGCCATAATGTTAGGAAAATATACAGCAATGTTGTGTTTTCCATGCCAAAGTCCTTTTTTCCATTTATTTTAACCATCCTTTATCTATATTAAAAAGTATTCACCTCAATTAACACTATATCTGCAGAAAACGACGTCGGACGCTATAAAGCACATTTTTGTCTGGACGCTCTAACGATAGAAGGATGTATATATATATATATATATATATATATATATATATATATATAGGATAGTCTTTGCCGACTAATTAGGTATAAAACCAGAAATATTGGGGAAACGGCAAGTTTATAAAAGTGAACTCTTCTTACTAATTTATATATATATATATATATTTATTGTATGTTGCCAAAGTTTTAACCAGTACAAATATTTTTGCATTTTTTTCTGCATTACTTTATTCAACTGTAATATATTTGACATTATTTGTAATAGTTTGGCCTAAATATAATGTTTAGTAGTACTTGAGTGTTTTATTTCATAATTTAATTGATATTTAAAATAGAAACTATAAAAAAGCAAAGCGCGGGTATTTTCAAACCACCCATACAATCGCCGCTTGCGTCACCTGCACTCGATTGCTCATACAAAGAACCAGTGCACTATTGCGAACTCATATTTTACACGTACTTGGTCGTCTCTTGGTTGTCTCTGACCATAGACAAAAAAAAAGTTCTAACGTTCAAATTAAATTAGTGACGCGTTTCGCTACACAGTAGCTTTTTCAAACTAGTGAAGATACAATGAAAAACTTTTAATTTGTATAGTGCCTTAATACGGAATTCTAAGATATTGACAAAAGTATTATAATAAAATGGGGATAAGTACAAAAAGTGCCTAATGCCTTGAACGTTAGTTCAAAATAAACTGAAGATTTGAACAAATTAAATTGTTTTATTTCATCATTTAGTATGGATCTTCATCAAGTAAAAGCCTCATCTATTCAACTTAATTTTTAATGGAAAAGACCTTAAAATCGTCTTGATACGGGATGAAGCTACCTGCCCGACACAGAAATAGAAAAAAATTGCTGTTCACGATATTTTAATATTACTTCGATACTTCACCCTGTATTGGTTTTGCAAGGGTGAAGAAGTCACTCTGTCGCACTTATGAATAAACTTTACCTTAATTATAAAAATATTCTAGAAATAATGACTTTTGAGATCTACTTAAATATTACTTTTATTTATATCTTTATGTAATTGAACATCTTTACTTTTTGTACTTATTAGAAATTGCATTGAAAGCTATACAGACCTCGGCCTCTGCTCTTCCATCTCATATATTAATATTTAAATATAAATAAAATCATATTTAGGTGATATTCGTAAAAATGGCCCTGTTTATTTTACAAAAGTAGCAGAACTTAAATGGCAATAGGATTGGCAACGCTGTTATCCTATACCCGTGTACTAAAATCTGAATGTGAATTCAACTATTGAATATCCGGTAATAAATTCTGAGTTTGATACTGACCTGCAGCTTGAGGAATTTGAGTACTTAACGGACTGGAAATAGTAACGAAATTCAATTCTCTACTACCATAATGTACTGGCATTTGTTTACCGTGTCCTCGGTCGCCTACGTTTCCATAACATTGATCTACGAATTGTTGTAAAGTAAAACCTCTCCACATTAATACACCAACTTCTCTGTATTGTCCATAAATTACGTCATTAATATTCAAAGCTGCGGCACTACCTATTTGAGTTGCTTCTTCTCCGTAGTTGGTGAGATAAAAAGATATTCTGCCTGTAAAAAAAGCAAAGTTGAAACCAACAAAAATAATACAAGACGGATTTTAAATTTATTCCGAATGGCTATAACACACTGTATAATTACCTTGTCGTTGAGCTTCGTATAAAATTTTATCCAATATACCTAGTAAAGTCATATCTTTGTACATTTTTATTAATATTTCATCCGATAAATTTGGATCCTCTTCGGAATTTATAACATTCCCTTGGCGATCCAATACTCGATAAACTGGTATAGGTTTATAGCTGTGTGCTCCTACAAACTCTAATTTTTCCGTCCATGCTGTTTTTGCACCGGGAAAAAGTGGATTTTCAGTTGAAAATAGCCTCTAAAATAATTTGCACAACAAATTTTATATAACATGCAATAAACAATTTTTCTTTTTTTATTCCTTTTTTGTTATATTAGACCTAAAGGAATCTTTAAAATCTATTTTTGCCTCTTCCAGATTAAAAAAATATTATTATTTTTCTCTGAGTTTATTGACTATTAATACATAAGCTTTTGTATAGAAAGATCAATGTTAATTTCGGTTTTTGAGATCTGAATATTTTTACAATTCACCATCACGGGTCTGGTGAACTGTACAGGTCCAAGCGTTTTTGACTACTTTTGTAAAACATCAATTGGCCTCACCTATTTATATCACTCAATGGAACCAGAGAAAATAGTTCAAGAAATTAGAAAACGTGGCTACAAGTTTACCGAAACCATTCTTAAATTGAAATACAAAACAAAACTACCACTAAATATGTTCATGCCTTCATTCCATCATGATGAAAGTGTTGATTACATTTATGGAATAACCGATATTCAGGGCTAAAGAGTCGAAATTCTACCATTAAGTGAGTCTAGGCTTGTGCCACAATGTGAAAAGTGTGAAGCATATGGACACAAACAAAAGTATTGCGCTAAGGAATTCCGCTGCGTTTAAAGTACTGGTTGGTACTGATAAACATCTGATCAGAATCTGTTTAAAGCGCAAAAAGTATTCATTGTGGTGTGGATTATCCAGCCAACTCCAGAAAATGCATGGTTGCAAAAGAAATGCAAAAGATAAACGCACAAAGAACCCAGCCCTCCCTAAAAAGCCGCAGAGGGCCGGCAAGAAAAAATTAATAAAAATCAAAATTACCCCACTCAAAACTCCGTACGTAAATTATTAGAGAAACTAACCATAATGGACTTGAATATAACCATAATGAACTTGTATAAGAAATATACAAGAAAAAATAATGACAGACACACTTTGAATTATGGAATGGAACGCTAATTACCACTTGCGGTACCAACACGAGCTGCAAGCTGTTCTACACATGGAAGACATATGATGATATATGCCTGCCTTATTTCTAAGAAACATTTCAATAACGAGTCATTTATTAGATTCAAAGGATCTCATACTATATATCCTGAAAACGAATCCAGAGGTGGCAGTGCCGTCACCATTAAGGAGTCAATTAAGCATCATCAGGAGATGGGATACAAAACAGATGAATATCAAGCGTCCCTTGTGAACATTAAAACTAAAAAATATATTATTGTATCTGTAGTCTATTGTCCGCCTGGATATGAAATAAAAAAAGAACAATACATACTCATACACTTTTTCGGAAGTAGATTCAACATTGGAGGAGATTTTAATGATCAGCACATTCATTTGGATCTAGGCAAACAACTACAGACCGTCAATCAACTAAATTGTGCAACATTATCAACAGGGTAGTCAACATATTGACCTACAGATCCTAATAAAATCCTGAATTCAATTGATTTCTTCTGTGCATTCAAAAAAAAACGTGAGGCATGAATTCTGATCATTCTCCCATCCTATTTCCGCTTAGCTACAGCATTATACAGAAGGAAGTAGGTCCTAGAAGGAAAGCTTTAGAGTACCTACAACTTTAAGAAAACATCAATCTATTGACTCCTTTGAAGAACGAAGAACAATATAATAAGGCAACATAATTATTTGTTAACGATATACAGGAGTCTGCTATTCAACAATACATGAAGCCCATAGGTTTATAGATATTATTGAAAAAGCATTAGAACGTAAAAGTTTGTTCTCCTGCCTTCCTCGATGTGGCACAGGCTTTTTATCAGCTATGACGAGAAGGATTGAATTATAAATTAAGCAAGTTCTTACCTAAACAATTTTCGCAACTTCTAATATTCTGATATAACAAATAGAGCCTTCAGAGTAAAGCAGGAAGATGCTTACACTGAACTTAAAGAAATCAAAGAGGGAGTTGGAAATCAAAACTGTTAATGAGAATTTTTCCAGAAGCCACAAACAGTGACTTTTTCATCACGTCAACGTCAACGACAATACCAACAAGACGAAAGACTCAAAAGATTCAACGAGCTTCTGTAATGTATTAGTACAAACACTGAAATTGTGCATTTGTTACTCCTCAGATTCAATGTTTTCATTTTAGTAATTTAGGATATCAAAAAAGTTTCTCATTGATTGATTGTAACTTTTCACAAACAAAGAAACATATTTATAAGATTATCCTTTCAAAAATCTGCGATAATCCCAGGTTTTCTAGAGAAAAATCAAGAAAAGATATAACTTCAATGGCAACTATTTTGTCCGATATTTTATATAAAACACAGTTTAGTTGCTATTGACATGGAGGAAAAACATTTTATTTTATTTTTATCTGGTAAATCATTGGTTGCCGCAAATTTTTTGACGATTTTAATTTTTCTCGAACCCTTCTTACAAAGTCTACGATAACACTGCAGATGAATGGTTTATTCTATTTTTGTACTCATTGCTGTAAAATGCATATTTTACAGTTATCGCCGGAGTGCGGGAAAGTGTATTTTACGCATCCGGGTGTTTTTTTGCTTTTCCATAATTTGCTTTAAACAGTTGGCAACAAAAGTGTCAAATATAGGTTATGTTAGACACAAAGTTTTAACAAATTGATAAATTCTTTCATAACGGTCTCGACTTTTTTTAGGAAGCAAGCTAGAAATTGCTTGCTCCGCTTTTTTTAATTTCAGGAGGTGTATTATTAGCTTCACTATCACTGCTATCACTCTCAATCATTTTAATAAATTTAATCTCTGAAAGTTGAGGAAAGTGTCAAATAATTCATATTTGACATTTGTTCATATATAATGGTACCAACTGTCAATAAAAAAATAAATAAAATAAAATTTATATTTCAATTTTATTTTTATATTAAATTATTCGTTACAAAAAACATTGTACCAAACTTCTTGGGTAGGAATTTTTCGCATTAGCACTAAATACAGCACTCCCTTCGGTCGTGCTGAAAACAAAGTGCTTATGCGAAAAATTCTACTTCCCAAACACGTTAGGTAAATAACTATTTTGCTCGTAGCACCCATTCCAGCACCTTAGTTTCCTGCACTAGTTTGTACAAGTTTTTAGCTGAGTGTTTGCTATATACTTCAGCACATCTCCTTGCGGTTGGCCAAATGTAACTGTCTTTCAGGATCCTGACTTTCATGTAAACAGTAAATGTTTCGCTGTCTCCGTTTCTCTACCGCATAATCTACATGCGAGGTATCCGCTGTATAGTTTTAATTTGTGTAGGTGTTCATTTACTGGTGCATGACCAGTCATGAAACCTGTTATAATTCTCACGACACACGACTGAGTGAAAAGTGTTTATTGTTGAGCATTATTTTCGTTCGTACGGAAATGGCAAACAAGGTGGATCGAGTTTGAAGTTAGTGACGGAAAAATATCGCTAATAATGTCATAAAGAGGCACCAACCAACGCCGTTATGCTTTCTATTGTTGAGAAATTTCGTCGTGCTGGCTGAGTATTGTGGCAACGGAAGGGAAGGTCTGGTAGGCCAGTAACTGTGAGAACAAATGAGAACCATGGAAGTGTCGTCAATCAGGTTTTGCAATCACCAAACCAAAATCTTCGGCGAACTTCATTGAAGAATGGATGCCAGGGTTGTGTATTGTGGACAATTTTCAGCTATACTGTACGAGGATCCAGATTTCTTGAATAATGTGTGGTTCTCAGACGAAAGTCACTTGACGTTCATTGGAACGTATTTCATTGAGGATAATGATGGCAAAGCTCTTACTGTTATCCAGGAACGTTATAGAAACATGGTGGTAACACCATTTGTCCAGGATCTTAGAAGGTTTTGTCGTGCCAGGAGCCTTCGGATGGAATAGTGGTTTCAACAGGACGGGGCGACCAGTCACACTGCTCGACAATCGATAGTATTGCTGCAGGAAACTTTTGAAGGGCGCATCATTTCCCGCGGTGCTAATTTCAACTACCCATCACAATGCCTCGATCTTACACCACCGGATGCCTACGTATGGGGTATGTTAAAGGAGAAAGTCTTCAGCAGTATATACCCACCCAGAACTGTTAATGATTTACAAGAGAAGATCGTCTCGTTTTTAGTAATATGCAGCAACCTCGAATGTGTTTAAAAATCTGCGTGACCGTTATGAACAGTCCCTACAGTACACATTTTAAACATGCTTTGTATAGAAATAATAATGTATAAGTAATGAGTAATATACTTCAGTATTTTCAGTATTGTATATTTTGGCGCATACTGCATTTAGGCTCCCCTACCGTATCCATGTTACCAAGTCTAGAACCTCTTGCATTCCATCTATATCTAAGGTATTGTATTTTCCCTGTGCCATGATAACTAAGGCATCAGCATATCCCACGGTTCTGGGTCCGTTATTTTTCCTAATATTCTTTCCACCACTAGATTCCACAATAAAGAAGATATTACTCCCTAATTCACCAGTGTATCCTCCATATATATCATCCTTTCTCTTAGCATAGAGTCAATCCAGGCTACTAATGTTTCATTGACGCCTCTTTGCCTTAGCGACCAGATGATAGATTCTACAGAGGTGCTATCAAAAGCTCCTTCAATGTCTATGGAGATCTTTATTTTGTTATAGTTCACTATCTTTTTGGATATCTGCCAGTTTTTCCTGGAAGCTTTGTTTTGAGTTTCCCGTTCTTCAGGTACGTGGACAATCTTATAATTAGGTGAGTACTATTTATTTTTGGCACTATTAGTCAAAAACGCTAGCACTCGTCTAGCTTACCAGAACCATCACAAATAAAGGCCAAAGGGTTGAACATTTAGGTGAATCAAATCGTTAAAATATTGGGTCATTGTGCAGAACACGTGCTTCTCGATTTATAGGAATTGCTTTTATAATTATGAATGTGTATAAAGTTAAATTTGTCGGAAAGGCGTATTTTACGGGAAAGGGAGTGAATAGGGGTAAAAAAATGAAAAAAATTAGTCTTAAAAAGACCAATGAAATTAAAAAAAAAGGATGCAAAAGCTATTTTACGATATTTATTTATTTTACGATTGGTGTATAGTCGAGAGTTCTAAAACTTTTTATTAATTTTCTTTGAGAATTTCATTCCTTGCTATTTTTATAGTATTAAATTAGAATTGGTATGATGTAGTTTGGTTTTGTTGGGTTGGGTTTGATTAGGTAGAGTTTGGTTAGGTAAGGTTTGGTTGGGTTAGGTTTGGTTGGGTAAGGTTTGATTAGGTAAGGTTTGGTTAGGTAAGGTTTGGTTAGGTAAGGTTTGGTTAGGTAAAGGTGGGTACAGACATATAACAAAACTTCGAATCGTAACACCGTCGCGTAACAAGTCTGAACGGCACTGCGTAACAGCGCAACAACGTAACATAGTAACATCAAGGTTGTCGGTTTTTTTCGCGCCGCATCAAAGAAATGATACGCATTGATGTTGCACCACTGGTCCAAAACGATGTATTGTACTACTATATTTGTTGACACGTCGTATCTTCGATGCGTAACAAACAATTGTTACGCGAAGGCGTTACGGTACGAAGTTTTGTAATATGTATGTACCCACCTTTAGATATACACTTTGATCTGTGTCAGTTGGTCGGGAAGCGATATGTATTGAATTTGTAAACTAACTATAACTTTCATCATTTTTCTCATTTTTTCTAAATTACCGGTGATTAAATATAAAAATGACAGTTCTTCGTTCTTTGGTAGCACATTTCGACGACTTGGTGATTTCCTTGCCATAGTGCGGCTTGTGCAAGTTGGTCCCAGCATCCTTTATCGTTCAAAGCTTTGCCGGCTTCAAGAGCTGTTTCAATGTTACCGCGATCAAGAGCAAGGGTGAAACGGGTTTTATCATCTCTTACATTTTACATTTTTCGTAGAATAGCATTTGCATCCTTTTTTTTTTAAATTTCATTGGATTAGTAGATTATTCATAAATCTGGTAACACTGTAAATATAACATTTTTGGCTGGAATTTTTTTTTGGAAATCCATGATTTTGGACTGTTTAAGACTAATTTTTTTCATTTTTTTATCCCACGCCTTTCCGAAAAATTTAACTTTATATACACATGAATTATAAAAGCAATTCCTATAGATTGTCACAAATTTTTTTGTCAAAATCGAGAAGCACGTGTTCCTCACAATTACCAAATATTGTGGACAACGGTAAAAAAAGATTTCACAAAATAAATATAAAATGTATTCAAATCGAATAGGTACTTCCTTTGTAAAACAGTAAAACTAATAGGTTATGTTATGTTAACATAGAACTAGAAAATATGATAATTGACAGTATGGCAACGCAGGTAAATGAAAGAAAAGTAAATTACCATCCTTTTGAAAGTAGTTACACCGAATACCTAGGCGGTAATGTTTATTCTGTGATAGATACGTTATATTTCCGTTGTACTTTTTTCTAGTCCCATCATATTTATTTGTTGTTTATATATAAATATCAATAATTTAACTTGATTTTAGGGTTTTTAAAATATTTTATGCAGAAACAAACCGCATAATTTCTAAGGTATTTATATAATTACATATCAACTTACCTCAAGCTTGATTTTATTGTATAAACGAGCACAAATGTTTCCACTTAACGATAAAACTTGTTTGTTAAAAATCATATCTGGTTGAACTGTAAACCAACGTTTGTGTGGAGATAGGTAAATTATAAATTACAATTTCTTTTAACCTTGAAACATTTTATTTACTTGTATATTATTATCCAAATATCCACCTGATTAGTTTAATTTCGGGAATTAATAAGAAAAAGTGAAAAATAATGAGACCTGACTTAAATTCTTATCTGTTAATAGCCACCAGCGTATTTGTGAAATACAAAATTTATTTTGAAATACGAACTAGATAATCGAAGACGTCACAGATAGCACCGGGTGTCCCAAAGAATGCTTAACTGTATATATGATGGGATACTTCGTTGTTTTCTTTTTTATTGCATAACATTGAAACTGATAATATTATTATAAAATAAAAGTAAATATTTTATGAGATGAAATTAAAATTAGATACCAAAATAGTATATCAAATATTTTATGAGATGAAATTAAAATTAGATACCAAAATAGTATATTAATTATAGTTGAAAAAATTAAATTTGAAAGGGTTTGTAAATTAAGTAAATGTATTTGTGTTTTGATTAATAAAGGTATTTTGCATTATTTCGTTTGTTTTTTTACACGCTTATATTAGCTTTACTTGTTTGTTTGTTTGTAACGCCTTTAAACTCGATTTTTAAAACGCTCTGATTAATTCGAAATTTTGCACACTTATCAAGGACCGATTACAATACAATGTAGTAGTAAAATTTAGGGTATTCCACTTAAAAAAACATAACATTGTAAATAATTTATAAATATGAAGCGTAAAGCTATCTACAATTTTTATATATTTCTTTTTTTCGGTATCTTCTATGATAGCTTTGTTACACTAATCAATCACCCTGTAGATTGAATTATAGAAAAAGTGGAATTTGTAAAACTACCTCAACCCAAACGAATGAATGATTGAGTGCTGTGAAATTCTCTTTAGACTGGCCACACTGTAAACAATACATAATGGTCTTGCAAAAAACGAAACTCGCCACTGCGCTAATACATTTTTAACGCGGAGCACAAGTATATTTCTTCAAGTTTGGATCATCAAATGAAATAGTCACAGCCGGTAACGAGGAAGCTTGTGTAATATTCATGAATTTCCCAAAAAAAATTATTTACTCCATTAATTATTATGTGATAAAAGTTGAGGTAATCCAGTCCTAAAGAGGAAATAAATAATAGTTTGAACGAAACTAAAAAACACGCTTTATAGGTAATCGAACTAAAAAGTAAAAAATAATTCTTGATTTAAGAATAAAATTATTAACGAGAAAATTGATGTCATTGTGGTAAATGTGCATTGTACTTTGTACTACATTTAGCTATAACTCTGCATTTCAGAATAGAACTGGTAAGAAATTATAACAATTGATATCGAGCACTCCACGCTTTTACCACAATGACATTAATTTTCTCGTTAATCATTTTATTCTTAAATTAAGAATTATTTTTTAATTTTTAGTTCGATTACGTATAAAGCGTGTTTTTTAGTTTTTTTAATCTATACTTTTTTTAAAATAATATTTAATTTATTAGTAATAAAATTGATATCAACAATGTTCACCAATTGAAACAACATTTTTCACTCTGTAAAGCTAAAAAAGTTACAAAACCTTTACCTCACTGTTGTGACGGTACGCATTTCCATGATACAGGGTAGTTCTCGGTTACTCTCGAGTGGCGCAAGAAAAGTAGACAGTTGACGTGGACGCGAACGAGCTCTCTCGACGAACACGTTGGGATTGCGATACGTTTTTAAAGGTTAAGAATTTTAAGAAGCCGATGTTTAATTTATACCTTTTTACTTGATTTACAATAAAGTATTCTGTTCCTATATAGTGTTATTTACTACCAAACTAACACTTGGCGATGAGAAGAGTACGAATTCACGAAGGCCTAGGTATTACAATAATTACAGATAATAATAATGGCTCCACCTACTACGACGGCTACAACACCAGCAGTTACCAGTGGGATGGCGAATACAACAGTTCAGACAATTTTAACCATCGAACATTTCGAAAATACAAAATACCAGTGGTCGAGTTGGGTAAAAAAACTAGAAGGCGCATTTACAATTTTCAGTGTACCAGGTAATAGGAAAGTAGGATACCTATTACATTATATGGGGGCAGAGGCTTTTGATACCCTCTGTGACAAATTAGCGCCAGAAGACCCATGGAATAAGGATTACGATTATTTAGTTCAACTCATGCAACAATAACTACGTGCGAATCCTTTCATCTTAAAAACACCGAAATGCGCAGAATGTAGATCATCTAAAATTTTGAATTGTAATGTTTTGGGAATAACACATTTATATCCAGATGGTACTGAACGACCAATTCAGTTCGCATTTCAAACCTTAGTACTCAACAAAAATATCCACAAATTGATAAGGAGGCATATGGAATTATATTTGGCATTCGAAAATTCTACCAGTATTTAGATGGTCGACGTTTCGTGCTTTATGTAGATCATTTCATTCATTCATTCATATATTTGGGTTGTGCTCATCAGCCCAGGCACTTGAACTGAATCTTTGTACCATTTCCCATGTTATCTACTTCCATTCCAGAAGCTTCGTGTCTTCTATGAAGGCCACTAGTTTGACTAGAGGGATTTTCAGTAGTTGTGATGGTTGTATAAATTCCTCTCCAAAGTGCTTCCGTCTAAGTTCTTGTAAGTCCTCACAGAAGCAGAGTATGTGGGTAGGTGTTTCATCATCAAGTTCACATTTTCTGCACATAGGTTCACTAACTTTGCCCATATTGTACAGATGTTTCCTCAAGGTGCAGTGTCCAGTCACCAGGTCGGTAACTGTCTTCAAATGTCTCTTACCCAGGTTCAGTAGCCTGGTTGAGAGTTCCTTGTCTACCTTGTTCAGTAAACTCTTGGTATGAAGGTGCCCTTGTGTCACCCTCCATTTGAATTGGTGTTCCCTATCTAGCCAGTTCCCGATTTCCCCTCTTATGCAATCTTTTCTGATTCCACAAAACGGTTCCGGACCTATGAAGTCTCCTTTAGAGCCTTCTTTAGCTAACTGGTCCGCCATTTCATTACCTGCAATCCCCTCATGTGCCGGCACCCATATTAGAGACACTTTGTTGTCTCTTGCCAGCCTGTTGAGGGATTCCTTGCAGTTTTTCACCAGTCTAGACTTAGTTGTTGGATTACTGATAGCCTTAAGCAGAGCCTGGCTGTCAGTGAGTATTTCAGTCGTATATCGACCAAGGCTAAAGAACATTCTCTTTCTAGGTCCTTTTATACCAGCCCCAGTGCCATGGTTTGTTTTGGAGCCATCGGTGAACCAGATGATTTCTCCAGAATTACCTGGGTGCATCACCTGTTCCCTAGATGGGATGATGATATTCACTCGCTCAGTGAATATATTCTCTGGTGTCATGCTATCAAAACTCATGTGAAATATGGGTTCGTCTAGTAATGTCCCAGTTGTATCAGTGTGTCCTTCTCGAACATTGTTCGGGGACCATAAGTCTCCCGATTTCAGCCTAAGAATTGCCATCATTGCCTCCGCCCTTATAAAAAGTTCTAGAGGAGGAAGTCCAATAAGGGCTTCCATTGATGCCGTCCCCGTGCTGTTCATTGCCCCGGTAATACCAAGAAGAGCTTGTCTTTGGATTGCAGTTAACATATTAACCGCAGAGGTCACTTCTGTCCTCCTCCACCAGACTATTGTTCCATAGGTGATCGTTGGCCTTATCACAGTTGTGTAGAGCCAGTGAACCACCTCAGGTCGTATTCCCCAGGTTTTGCCCATAACTCTTCTGCATTGCCAGAAAAGCCTAGTCGCCCTGGTAGTAATTTTATCCAGGTGTGCCTTCCAATTCAGTTTGGAATCAAGGGTCACTCCCAGATATTTGACTTCTTTGGATATTTCTAGTTCTTCTCCGAACAACAGTACTCTACCCTGCGGGAGAACTCTTCTATTCGTGAAAGCAACTAGTTTGGTTTTTTTTGGATTAACTGAAAGGTCCTCTGTAAGGCACCATTCCTCCACAATTCGCAGTGCTTCCTGTAGGACATTCATAACCACCTCCGGGAATTTCCCATTGGTGACAATCACTATGTCGTCCGCAAAACCCTGCGTCCATATGCCTTGATCATTCAACCTACAGATCAAGTCATCCACAACTAGGTTCCACAAAAGTGGTGAAAGTACTCCACCTTGAGGACATCCTTTAGTTGTCCTAACGGTGTATGTTTTATCATGCATATGTGCTGTTATTCTCCTATGCTCAAGCATGGATCCTATCCATTTGCATGTGGTACTGTTAATCCCTCTGTTTTTAAGGGATCTGTTAATTGATGACATCGATGTGTTGTCAAAAGCACCTTCGATGTCTAGAAATGCTGCAAGGGCTACTTCCTTATGATTCAGGCTCCTTTCGAGACCTGAGACCAAATTATGCAGGGCAGCTTCACCTGATTTCCCTGCTTGATAAGCCCATTGTAGTCTATGTAGAGGGATGCTCTTAAGCGCTCCTTCTTGTAAATACATATGTAATACTTTTTCCATAGTTTTCACCATGAATGACGTCAGACTGATTGGTCGGTAGGATTTAGCCTGGGTGTACGTTTCTTTTCCTGGTTTAGGAATAAACACCACCTTAGACTCTCTCCATGCAATTGGTATATACCCTAGAGCATGGCTGCTTCGAAGTATCAGAACTAAAGGACCCATTATGATGTCTAGTCCCTCTTGCAGAAGCTTGGGGAATGTGCCATCCGGTCCTGGAGTTTTGTAGGGGTCAAATGAGTTTACAGCCCATCTGATAAGATGGGGTCTGAATATCTTATTCGTGAGTTCCCAGTCCTCTTTGGTTGCCTTTGTTTTGGCAACCGGCCTGTTGTCATAGCTTGACTCTATCTTTACCGAACCTGGAAAGTGCACACTGAGGAGATGCTCTAGAGCCTCTGCCTCAGTATTTGAAAACTTTCCGCTCGGTAACTGAATAGAACCAAGTTTGTTAGAAGTATCCCTTTTGAGGATCCTGTTGATTCTGACGCTGTCAGGGACACCTTGCATGTCCTCACAGAATTCTCTCCAGGACTTCTCCTTGGATTCTTTTATTTTTGTATTGTATGTACCTAGTTTAGCTTTATACGCTTCCCAGTTACCCGTTTTTTTCGCTTTGTTGAAAAAGCGTCTTGTTTCTCTCCTTAGCGATGTCAGCTCTTTATTCCACCAGATGGCTTGTCTAGAAGAGCGACTCTCCTTTATCGGACAGTTGTTATGATAAGAGGTCAGTGTACACTGTTGCAGCCATACGGCTGCTCCCTCTAAGTCCTCAGCAGTTTTTGGTCTGCCTAGGTGTGAACGGATTTTAGAAAGCAGGTCCTCTTTATAAGATACCCAGTCAGTGCTCTTAGGATCCCTGTATGTTCTAATAACCGATTTTTCTACGTTAATTTCATAGTATATTTGGGCATGATCAGATAAAGATGGTTCATCCGATACATGCCAATTGCGAATCATTTCCCTGACACGTAAAGTGCAAAGAGTAACATCTATCAATGATTCCCCCCTTGATGTTCTAAATGTAGGCGTATTACCCACATTCGCAATATCAAGTTCAGTAGTACATAGATAGTCAAATAGTTTCTTACCTCTGGTGTTGTTGTCTTTGCTGCCCCAACTGCTATGGTGTGCGTTGGTATCAGCCCCTACAATGACATCCAGATTATGTCTCCTTAAGTATTCCAACAGGTTCTCCATGTTCGTCCCCGGTAGTGGTTCTTCCGAATCGATGGGAAGATACAGAGACACTATTATTGTCTCTAGTACTACCTCATATTTTTCGAGTATAATCTTTGCTGCCACCATGTCACCCGTACATAGTTCCATAATCGGCATCAAGTTGTATTCGGATCTATAGCAAATACAAGTTCTTATTTTAGTACGATCAGTTCCCATTATCAGTCCCATTCCCCTAATATTAAGCCCCAGTATCTTACCTTTGTTTATCCAAGGTTCTTGAATTAGAACGATGTCTATGTTTTCAGCCACCACTCTTTGTTGTAGGACAGCGGTGGCTGTCTTTTTGTGCTGCAAGTTAACTTGTCGCACCTTGAAGGTCCTTTGAGGTTGATGGTACAGGTTCTCGATCAGTCCCTGTTTCCTCCTCGATCGAGTTTTCCAGGGTTTTAAAGATGGCCCGCTGGAATAGATAGTACGGTCTCCATTGAGCCCGCACCAGTCCTTTCATGGACTCCTCGTCAATCCGGAGACTCACATGCAGTCCCCTGTCGGATGACTTGGAGCCGAGGATCATCCAGCGATCAACCTTCAGCCCTGGATTCTGTTTCTCGAGCCTCCTCAACCTCTCTTTCAGATCCTCTTTCTTAGTCTCAGGAAGTAGGGCGAGGACTCGTTGCTGCTTTGGAAGTTCATCACTCTTGATGAGCTTCCAGTTGGTTTTCTGTGACAAATAGTCCCTCGTTATAATGAAGGACTCCTCATTGTCACAGATTAGCCCGTAGTAGCCGTCCATGTATCGACTGGCTTCAAACCTAGGCGCCTTCTGCACCTCGTCGATCATGTTAGTTAGGTTCTCTTTGATAGACCTCACCTGATCTTCAGAGACCACTGTCTCTGGGAAGTTTTTTGGGACCACAGCTGCCTTGATCCCTTTGAGGGCCACGCTGTATTTAATACCAGTTTTAATGCCGGTACCAGTGGTACGTTTGGCCCTCTTATCTTTCTTTTCCTCAGGAGTGCTCCAGGCTGACACATTTCGCCTAACGCCCTTAGTCTGCTGGTTTACACCCTGTTTTGATGTTGAGGGAGTCGGCAGCACCACATTTTTGGTGTCAATACCTCGTTCCCTCATTTTTTCCAGCTTATTACGCTGGGCACCTGAAAGTTTCCCGAACGAAGCTTTGCTTACCACAGGATTCGCTATAACGTCTCCTGGTGGCGTGCTTTTATCTTGGGCTCCAGAAGTGTCTGGCTGCGTTGGAGACACTTCTGTCTCCATTGCTGCCGGATCTTCCAAATCCATTTTACTAGGAGTCTCTATAGGCTCCGTAATAATTTTTTGTATCTCTTGGTCCATATTTGTTCCCACGAGTATAGGAGAAAGAAGGTCGGTACCTGCAGAGCTCCTTGTACAGGTACAAGGCTGAATGCAACGGGGTGCGCCAGGTGCCTCGAGGTTAGTGGTCTCGTGGCCGAATAACCCACGGCCATCCATCCCTTCAGCGACCACTTAACGTTAGGATTTGGGAGGTTATTATAGTGGTCCTCATCCACACAGGCCAGGCAATCAAGCCAAGCCCCCCGATCCACATAGTTCAGCATGCCCCTCACAGGCCTTACCCTAGTAAGGGGGTAGTTGCTCTGCTATGTAGTTTGCGGTATGCGTCACGAGCTTGTCAGCGATTGGGTATTCGGTTGGCAATGTTGGGCGTTTATAGCCCTCATCCTTCCTTATTCACCAACAGACCAGTTCTTTCATTTGCATGTCGTCCCTGGCCTCCCCTATGTAGATCATAAACCGCTTGTAAAAATTATTAACCCTAATAAAAGTTTACCAGTTTTGTCTGCAACTCGAATGCAGTACTACGCAATATTTTTACAGGCTTTTAATTTCGACATTAAATACAAAAACAGTACATCGGATGCTAATGCAGATTCTGTTTCAAGGTTACCATTAAAATCTGAATGTTTCACTCAATACGGTTAACCTGATGTGTTCAAAATTAACCAAATTGAAACTTTACCAGTAACAGTTTCAGAACTTAGTAGAGAAACTTCTCTTGATCCAAAATTGATTCCATTGTTGGACGCATTAAAAACGGGTAAAATAATTTCACAAAATTTACGTTTTAATATTGATCAAACGGAGTTCTCTTTACAACAAGTTTGTAGGTACAATTCGAGGGATTCGAGTAGTTATTCCCAAAACATTACAATTCAAAATTTTAGATGAACTACATTCTGCGCATTTCGGTGTTTTTAAGATGAAAGGATTAGCACGTAGTTATTGTTGGTGGGATACAATAGATAAAGACATAGAAAGAATTAGCAGAGATTGTTTTAATTGTAAAAAGATAATGAATAATCCTAAAGCAGTACCTATCCATCCGTGGGAGAAGGTAGATGAACCATTTCAGAGAGTTCATGTAGATTATGCAGGACAGTTTTATGGGTGTTTCTATTTTATTCTTGTAGACGAGTATCAGCGCTGGCCGGAAATTCATATAATCGACGATATGACTACTAAAACGACAGTTAAGATTTGCCGTGAAATATTTTCAAGATTTGGGATTCCGTCATACTTAGATAGCGATAACGGACGTCAATTTGTTTCTGACGAATTTCAATTATTTTTAAAACAAAACGGTGTTAAACATATTTTAAGCGCATCTTACCACCCCGCTACAAATGGGCTGGCCGAGCGGTATGTTCAAACTATAAAACAAGCAATTCGTGCTTTAGACCCCGATCCAAAAGATAGACAGAAAGATTTATGTAAGATATTTTTACAGTATCGAAAAATGCCACATAGCATTACTAAGACATCTCCGTCATACTTAATGTTTGGCTGCGAGATTCAATCCAGAATTGATCTTATAAAACCGGTGATTAAGGATAGTCACAAACCAGAAAATATTGAATTTAAATGTAGGTCTTTTAATACGGGAAACAGAGTTGCTGTGCGTGAATACATACACTCTGGTGAATGGTTATTCGGTCATGTAGAAGACAAACTTGGTACTTTGCATTTCCATGTAAAATTAGATGAATCTGGAAACAACACATTGATCAAATTCGAGATATTGGTCCAAATACTCCACTAGAAACTAATAAAGATAGTTATCCTTTTAATACTGATAGGTATGTCACAAGTTCCTTTACCAAATAATGTAAACCTGAGATTACCTACAAATGTTAGTAATAATGAAAATCCTACAGTTGGCTTAGACAGGGATGTAGATGTAAGTTTAAGTTTGTCAAACTATAACGCTGATGTGCAAAATAATGCAGATTTAGACAATGGGACTAATTCTGACTTGACATGTACCTATACGCAGATCTACCCTAGCACGTAAAGCTGCAGAAAGGTTATATTTGTAATTATAGTTATATGTTGTCTTTACAGTTTAGTGAGGGAGGAGCTGTTGTGATGGTGCATTTTCATGATACAGGGTAGTTCTCGGTTACTCTCGAGTGGCGCAAGAACAGTGCGGAGTAGACAGTTGACGTGGGGCGAACGAGCTCTCTCGACGAACACGTTGGGATTGTGACACACATTTTCAAAGGTTAAGAATTTTAAGAAGCTGATGTTTAATTTATACCTTTTTACTCGATTTACAATAAAGTATTCTGTTCCTATACAGTGTTATTTACTACCAAACTAACACTCACCTCTTGTTCTTCATCTTGACCTAGACGACGCCTTTGTAGCTAGTGTTCAAGCTAGTTTTTCAATTTTTAGCCCCAGTACCTTAATGAACAATTTTTGAGATTCTAAAACAATCTTACTTCATTCAATCGTTTTGAAAAGCCATACCAAAGGTTCTTAAATTAAAAACAAACATTTACTTTCAATAAATTTTATTTTTCATAAAAAACATAAGTACTTTACGTAAACCTAGTTTCAGTTGAGATAAGCCATTTGCAGAGTATCTTTCATTGACATTAGTTTATTCAATTACGAATCTGATTTTCTCATTTTGCGTTAAATATGTTAAGTGGATATTGTTCACCATGATTTTTGAGATGTTGAGATAAAGCATCCTTTTGTTTTCTGAAAAAAATGAAGTAGATATACAGTGTGTCTACATAAGCTGACTACATATGGAAAACTTTTTTTTGTTAGTTTTATCAAAAATGTATATTATATATATTGATAAATGAACGTTATAAGGTAAATCAGATCAGATATAGAAACTATTAATTGAACTTACCTTATATGGTTCGGCATATGTTTGTACACATCGTCAAACATAACTTCCCAGCTTCGTTTATGTTTCTCCTCTCCGGCTTTAAAAGCTTTCATAACTTCACGTTTGGAATCTTCTAACCATTTTTTCTCTTTCGTCTCATCCCATAACTTCTTGGTAATTAAATAATTTCTCAATTTGTGCGTTGGATAATCTTTATCAGACCAATATTTTATTTCATCGGACGATCTATACGCGCTACTGTCATCTGAAGTTGAATGATCACCTACTCTACAATATTAATGTCAAAAATGTATCAAACGTATAGGTTGGTTGGAAAGTTCGTGCAAAGTTAATTTAACGGTTCCAAGCAGAACAATATGTCAAATTTTATTTTAATCTAGCAACTAATAGAACAGTAGCCAATGACACATGTAGGCTTTATTATTTCGAATGGAAGCCGTTTTCACCATCGAGTTTCATGTGAAAAACAAGAAGAGTAAGTATTTACTTAATTACAGAATATAGAATTTTGGTTTGTGGTTAGATGTGGGGATGTCGCTGATATCGCATTATTTACTGAGGTTAATGTGTTGGTGTGGTTTCAACGATGTCTCCAGTCCAGGATTACTTCTGGACGGATAGCATCTACCTTGTACAGATAAGGCGCAAATACGCCGAAACCGGTCTACAAGTGATTTTGTCCCTTCTAATTACAAACCAGAATGGTTGGCTATATCTTGCAGATATACCAACCCCGTTTAACTTAGAAGTGTAATTCAATGTCTGTCGGGGCATATAGCCCGAGAAGTAGTTGTTGCTTCTAAGTATTTTTCAAAAACTTTGTAAGGCGTTATAATAGTATTAAACTATTACCTTTGACATCAATTAAGTAGAATAATGCTATTCCCCAAGACCGAAACTGGATAATCGATGCTACAGTGGACATTGAAAATCTTCGAATTTTCACCAAACTAGAAATATTAACTAGTGCCGTGTTAATTGTTCGAGAATGCTCAATATTTTCATTCATTAACTGTAGTTTACAAACAATTAGTAGCATTAGGAATTGGTAGCCAATCTGCAGTTTGCATTAGAATATAAATGTTTAACTGTACAAAAAGTTTCAAGTATAAGTTGATTGTTCTAACTTATAACTTTTACATCATATTTGGAAAATTATTAACACATGAAGTATCGCCGAAAAATGTATGCCACTAATGTTTTTAACATCTACTAAGATAACAAAATCTAAGCTCTCTTCGGCATGCATTAGTTAATTGTTTTTTTTCACCTTTTTATAAATTTTTAACCCTCGCTTATCAACCCTTAGTATCACTTGGATTTGTATGCCATGTTTTTTTATGATAAAGTAGTACCCAAGAAATGCATCCAAGTACACGGCATCCATTAGTTAATTGTTCCAGTTTGGTGAAAATTCTAAAATTTTCAATGTCCACTGTAGCGTCGATTATCCAGTTTGGGTCTTGGGGAATAGCCTTATTCTACTTGTTTTTCACATGAAACTCGATGGTGAAAACGGCTTCCATTCGAAATAATGAAGCCTACATGTGTCATGTGTTACGCTACCGGTCTATAAATCTTTGTCTGCAAGCCATTTGAAGTTTGAAGTTTACGTGTCTGAGAGTGTGTTTTTTAACCATGAAAATAATTGGAAATTGTTCAGTGAAACCTTGTAAAGAAAGGTCAGCGTTGAAAGAGAATTTATACAAACATAGTGAATGTCTTGAGGTGATTATTCAGTTAAATGTGATAATACAACAAGCTCTAAGAACGTCAGAGAAATGGGGCAGACAAGAATGCCCAAGGGTGACTCCTGCAAAAAACTGAGTTCATTCCCTTCACTAGAAAAAGGAAGCTTGAGATAACTATCTAGCCTTTTCAACGTGCCAGTTATGTCTAAGTCAGGATGTCGAGTATGTGGAAATAGCTCTGGATGGTAAGGTAACCTGGAATTCACACCTGGTTGACAAAATGAACAAAGGGAAAATGGTCCGAATGTCTGCCAAACGGGTGATAGGTAACACATGGCGACAATCTACGGAACGTACACAAGCTGTATACAACTGTGGTGAGACCTATAGTGCCTTAGTCTGGTTGTCAATGAGAGATCAAAGGAAATCTTCAGAGGCTTGGCTGTCTGTACATAACGGGTGTGATGAAAAGCAGCCCGACCACTGGAATGGAAGTCATACTTAATCTTCCGCCTCTAGGTCTGCATGTAAAGGCCTAAGCGAGAATGGCTGCATATAGGCTGGAATACAATGGCAAGTGGCATCTTGTAGGATTCAAACAAAACATCAGACGAACCGAAGCAACGTGCCTAAACAAGAACACAGCAAACCCCTGGTCAAAAAACCCTCGGAGTCACTGACCAACAATATATTAAACCTAAGTAAAGGCCAGCTAGAAAAGTGACAAGATCACTGCACCCTAAGTATAAGCACATGCAAACAAATGGCATATATAGGGATGAACATAACTGTCTCTTATAAAAGAGAAGAAAACAGCCACACATAGGTTTGTTCCAACTGGCGATAGAACCGTTCTAGGTATCGTTCGCGAAAGTGCTGTATTTCTTTCGCGTTCCAACTGATTATAGTTTCGTTCTTGGAATGGTACAACAACTACCTACTTGAGGGAGTTATAAAGTTTATGGGTCCATCCCTAATTCGAGTTTGCGCACTAAGTAGTAAAGAGTAAAGTAAAGAGCCTTATAAATTACTTAATCTTGGAAAAGCTTGCAGATGAAGCAGTATGGGGCAAGTTGCAATATACACTGTGTTCATTTGAAAAGGACCCACCCTTAATATTTCAAAAATGGAACATATTAGAAGGAAATGCCGAAACACGTCAACTTTTAACTTGAGGGGGACACTTTTTGGCGTCATAAACGTCAGATTCACCCCCTCCCTACTGGAGACACCCCTTACATTTTTTCAAATGGCATTAGGTATCAAGTCACACCTCATTTAAAAGGTCTGGTAAATCTCTATTCAATAATTTTGTTTTGCCTTTGATACCAGCCTTCCATTGTTATTTAATCGTTGTTTAAAATTGGCTCTTTTTCAACTTTTATTGCCTGAATGTTAACGGTGGTCACTTTGAACACATGATTCAATAGCAGTTTTTTCTTGTTAGAAGTGGTCTTTTTACTATTTGTAAATTTTGTATTCTTTAAAGAGTATTCCTATCATAACACAATACGGGGGCATACGAAAAATTGAAAGAGAGCCAATTTTAAACAACGATTAAATAACAATGGAAGGCTGGTATCAAAGGCAAAACAAAATGATTGAATAGAGATTTATCAGACATTTTAAATGAGGTGTGACTTGATACCTAATGCCATTTGAAAAAATGTAAGGGGTGTCCCCAGTAAGGAAGGGGTGAATCTGACGTTTATGACATTAGCGCCAAAAAGTGTCCCCCTCAAGTTAAAAGTTGACGTGTTTCGGCATTTCTTTCTAATATGTCCCATTTTTGAAATATTAAGGGTGGGTCCTTTTCAAATGAACACAGTGTATAGTACTCTGAGTACAAGACAATTGGCCATTGCGTCAGGTCTGTCTCGCACAAGTGTCCAACTAATGTTAAGAAATATAAGTAATACACTAATAAAAACTAAATCACACAGAAATTTTAACTTAGAGGTTAGAATTGTTGTTTGTTGTTGTTGATATAACGAACCACTGACCAACTTAACGGAAAATAAATTCGCTGGAAAAAATGGCGACCGCTAGAGCTGTCACTTAGCGGTCAAATTCGCCCTCGCCTAGCACTATCGTGGCTAAACGCGCCCATTGAGTCTCTGGAGGTATGAACTTCTGCTACTAGCGCATCCAAGGGAATGACGTTGTGGAAAGCTTATTAAAATTGATGAGACAACTAGTCTCTCCTGAAAAACGGTACAACCAAGAGCACACAAAGCTAAAAGGCTGAGGTGCCGATGATTTCAAACTTTGACTCACTGTACTGATCAAATCAATCAATCAAGTATATTGAGCTTTTAGGAGATTATACTGAATATTGAAGATATTTTTAGAATTAAACATTTGTTTTTCATCTAATTGCACGAAATTTTTAGATCAACAAGTACCTGTAAGTCATTGCTTCGATTAGAACGGGTTTACTTTCTTTTAAAGCGTACTCTTTTGCCATTTTAGTAGCGTTGTAAGTTGCTAGGACATCGTTACCGTCTACTCTGATGGTGTTAATACCATAACCAGGTCCTCTAGCTGCTATTCCGTCTCCTTTGTATTGTTCTTGAACAGGTGTTGAAATGGCGTAACCGTTATTTCTGCAAAACAGTATTACGGGACAATCTAACGTAGCCGCGAAGTTAAATGCCGCGTGTGCGTCTCCTTCTGAAGCGGCACCATCGCCAAAATAACAAATCACGACTCTATTTTTTCCTTTTAACGCATAGGCAGAACCTGAAAGAGATTCCCATGAAAAATGTCTACACTAACTATAAAAATACCATTAAAAACTAACCTACAGCTTGCGGTAACTGCGTACACAAAGGACTAGAAATCGTAATAACGTTAATGTTATTACAACCGTAGTGAACAGGCATCGATTTCCCTTTTCCGGCATCATCCTCATTTCCATAACATTGATCAACAAATTGTTGTATACTAAAACCTCTCCATAGTAAAACTCCGGCTTCTCTATATTGTCCGTACACTACGTCATCTAAATTTAGAGCCGCTGCGCTACCAATATGAGACGCCTCTTCGCCATAGTTAGTCATGTAGAAGGAGATTCGACCTAAACATAACATGTTTGAATTGTGCAGCATTTTTAAAAACAATCTCTTACCTTGTCTTTGTGCTTCGTATAAAATTTTATCCATTACACCAAGAAACGTCATATCTTTATACATTTTAATTAAAGTTTCGTCAGCCAAGCCTGGCTCTTCTTCTTTACTGATCACTTTTCCTTCTCTATTCAATACTCGGTAGACGGGAAGAGGTTTGTATGAATTTGATTTGGTAAATTTTAGTTTTTCCGTCCATGTCGTACGTGCTCCAGGAAATATGGGATCATAGGAAGAAAACTTTTGAGAAACAAGCTGAAATTTATTAATTTTGTATATACTGGGTGTAAAACTGGAATAACTAAAATATATTCTAGTGTTTCAAATAAATATTAAGCGCTTAAAATGATCCTTTCTTATTTGTAAAATCGAATTCTAATCAACAGAATCTATATTCTTCTTTCTCCACTAGTTTGAGCTATTTCCGGAGCCCATTAGACGGCAGTGTTCTATTAGGACACCTGCCAAAACTCTTAGGTCGCAATTATACTTCTTAGACGACAGTGTCGGGTGGTAGGTGACAGGTTGCAAGTGTTAAGTGATAATGTGATTATTTTTCAGGTTGTTGATGGCTGGTTGCAGACCGAAAGGAAAGCCTTGATTCGTATTTTCCAGAACCTGTCGTGTGCTTCTCGTGCTAAATGTCGAAGGAGATATTTCTATAAATAAAAGAAGGAAGTATAGTGTTCATCCTGTAAACGAATTGTGTTACCAATACGGCGAATTTCGTCAACTCTACCAGGACCTCATAAATCATCCCCTTATCTGTGCAATCTCGGGCCATTTTTTATCCACGTAATCCACGCTTTTGTGGTTATTGTCAGCATCGTTCCAAATTGCAGATCTTGCAGTTTTTTTAATGTTGATATGACAGGAGTATCTTGTATTGCCAAATAAAATATTACTGACAAATGCAAAATCTTTATCCAAACAATATTTAACAATTTAAATATTATAAATGGAAAGTATAGTTAACAATAAATGAAAATGGAAAGTATAGTTAACATTGTTTGAGATATTAATATTTCGATTTTTTTTCATCGGAGGAAATGGTATTTAAATTAATACTGTTAAGATTCTCAGAGGTCAATGCGATTAAACTTTCATTGATGGCACTCCCAATATTGTTTGCAACATTTTTTTAATTACTAATCCTCTCTTCAACGTAACCACCTTTTACTTCAATGTATACTACAGCGTGTCACGGATGGGGTATCCTATAGGTGAAAAATGTTTAAATATTAGTTTTAGTGAAAAATGTCATTCTTGATCAAAAGTTTTGCTTGTTCTGAAACCCCATATAATGAAATAAAATTCAAGTTTTTCAAAACCCGTCTCATTTTTTAGCCAGTTTTATGAAAACCGTATGAATTTTTGCACTAAGTTCGAAAATAATGTATTAATCTAGTGAGTGACGTTTACGATGTACCAAGTAACTTTCAACTTTTATAAATAATTTTCAAATTGTCATTTTTTAATAAATATTTGACAACAATGTTAACTATTCAAGAATTATAATCACTATCAAAAATAACAATACAGAATAATAATGTAAGAAACACTAAGTAAACAAAAAACATATATTCAATATATCCTCCCCCAGCTTCAAAACATCTCTCAATTCTCTTTCTTAATTCTTTGTAAGTATTTCGCACCATTTCTGTGGTAATTTCGTTAACGGCATCAATGATAGCTCGTTTCAAGTCTTCAATATGGTTTAAATTATTTGCGTAAACTTTTTGTTTTAAGTAGCCCCATAAAAAATCTAAAATAGTTAAATCGGGGGATCGGGGCGGAAAAAATATTGGTCCATAACGTCCCATCCATCGTCCAGGAAAATATTCATCCAGTCATCCTCTAATTAGCAAAGTCGAATGTGACGAACATCCATCATTTTGAAAGTACATTTTACGCCTTTGCTCCAAGGGAATATTTTCTAATTCAAGTATTAAGAAGTTGTCCAGCAAATACAAATATACCTCCTGATTTCTGTATCTTCCAGAAAATACGGTCCGATTTATTCGATCCGGTAAAACCGCACACCAAACATTAACTTTTTTAGCAAATTGACTATTACAGTTAATCCTGTAGCTCGGGTTTTCACTAGCCCAATATCGACAATTTTGGGAAGAAACGACTCCGTTTGTTGTAAACGTTGCTTCCTCAGAAAACAAAATATTATTGTGAAAGAATCGGTCATGCATAAGTTTTTCACCAATCATCGCACAAAAGTCTAACCTTGTGTCATAATATTAAAGAATGACAATTTGAAAATTATTTATAAAAGTTGACAGTTACTTGGTACATCGAAAACGTCACTCACTAGATTAGTACATTATTTTCGAACTCAGTGCAAAAATTCATACGTCATAAAACTGGCTATAAAATGAGACGGGCATTGAAAACCTTCAATTTTATTTCATCTTATGGGGTTTCAGAACAAGCAAAACTTTTTATTAAGAATGACATTTTTCACTAAAACTAATATTTAAACATTTTTCACCTATAGGATACCCCATCCGTGGACACGCTGTACATATACATATTACTATTCTATAATCTTCTAAGTTTATTTCCATTATTATGGTTTATCAACAATAAAAGTCAAAGTAACCCAACCTATCACTTTGACAACGTCAAAATTAATATTTTGTCAATTTCGAAAGTGATGAGTAAAGAAAGCGTAAATAATTGCCGCTAATGCGCAACAGTTGAGAGTCAGAAGAACGACAGCATCCCGCCTAAACGCAACCGCTAAGTAAGCAACTCAACTGTTGAGCCGTGAGCCCGCCTGAACGCTCCCATTGCCACTGCCTCTGATGCTCAATGATCAATAGTTGAGACGCAACCGCTAAGGATTAGATCAGTCTGGCACCGTATTTCGCTGAGCTTAATTTCGTTTACATATAGCCCGAGAAGTAGTTGTTACTTCTTAGTGAACGGTCTGTTCTTTGAAAAGTATTTTTCAAAAACTTTGCAAGACGTTATAATAGTATTAAACTATTATCTTTGACATCTATTGATACCACGCTTCACTAAAATATGACAATTTTTTACAGGTAACTGTAATTAAGTAAATCATTAATTTTTGGTACTTACTTTATGTTATTTACCTATGGGTAGAGTTTTTATTCAGTTGAAATAAAAATATTATTTCCAAAACATTTTTTTACTGTAACGTCAAAAATAATCTAACGAATATCACTCGAGAATAGCGATAAAGAAAAATACTCCTCCAGATCTTTTCCCAAATATGCCTTTTAGCAGCAGGTTTTCGGAAATCTGTAAAATTATTTTCAATTTATTGCCATTCTTTTGTGATGTTACTAAGGAGAATATCTTTGCAACTATTAGGACACAAAAAATATTCTGCCTGCAAATATTTCAACATTTTTTAGTATCTATCTTAGTTTCTGCCATTTTGTTAAGGAAATGAAAAAAAATTATTTTCGAATTATAATATATTATTGTAATTGTATTGTCATAATAACTAAAAAATGCAATTGACAAGAAAAAAATTACACATAATCTATTATCTATTAAAGTTCCTGTTCCAGATAAATAAAAAATATTGCGAATGTAGGTATGTAGAATCATTTATATTTTTTGGATTACATAAAAAATGTTTCAACATTGGGAAGAGAAATAAATACAATATGTTTCGAGAAACATTTGAAATTTCTTTTGTTACTTTTTCAGTAGATTTGTTATACGTTAAAACAATCCATATAGGACAGACACATACATAACTTGCTACAAAGAGAATGAATATACTTAATTACAAACAAAAAAAGATATTAATCATAGGTATACCAATATTTTTGCACTCTTACTACAGAACACCTTAAACTTTACATTAACCTCACTTTTTCATAAAAATGTACTCACCTTGGCCGAATCCCATCGTATTTTTTTCCAAATAACCGTAAACAAAGCACTTTTCCTTTTATACATCTTTTAATCAAAGTTTATGTTTAAAACTGTTTTGTAAAAAGAAAAACCGATAGTTAACACATTAATATAGATTTCTTAACCTTTGACTCGATAAATCTGATGAATGTTTGGATACAACTGTCGACGTAGTCCAACGTTAATGGACAGTCGAGTAAAATGTTAATTATTTTTAACAATGTCTATTCGATTTACCTTTAATGTTGTAAATTGGGAAAATTGTTTAAGTCGTAGTTATACAGTGTGTTTAGAAAGTAATATTTTTAATTAAACGTACATTGAGATTTTTCTAACATTAAAAATATAGGGTGTATCATTTTTCAGTTGCAATAAATAAAAATGAAGATAATACTGCATTTTTACTTGTAAAGTACCTGTAAAGAAAAAAGTGACTCATTGGTTATGTCTAAATAATGGAAAATAGGACAGTTTGATAAGTCAATGACTTTTTTAATGCAGCGGCACTTCCGTTACCTAACTGCTATTCATTAATAGACTACTATCAACTTTTGAGCCAACTGTTTGACATCCATTGAAAGTAAACAACCTTGAAAATTTTAACGAAATTGGAAAACAATGAATAATCCACTCCACTTCTTTTTGCATCTAAGTAGGCGGTGCAAGGAAGGATATTATTTCATTCTCCCCCTTAAGGGGAGCGGGACGCTGTAGGCTTGCCGGAACCACTTCAGCCAACATTGGAAGGAATAATGATTGTTGGTTTCAGAGGATGGAAGTGGAGGTAACGGTGGTAGGTGCCTGAGAGGTGTGTACTGACCCAGCATTCGCTTATTGCTATCAGAAAAATTCATAGCAGGTCTAGCGAGCCTTGGATTTGAATCCCGGTCCTTCCGAATACGTAACCACTCCACCACTTGCTCGGGTGCTATGATGTTTTCCCTTATTTAGGGCTTTTGATCACAATTTTTTGTGCGCATGCGCCAGTGTCAGTCATAACATAACATTGAAGACATACATACAGACCACGCCATAATGGGAATGAAATTTGGATTGAAAACCAGAGGAGGTTTAATCTAAATTCACAATTTTAATTTCAAATTCAAAATGTATTTGTACAATATTTCGTACATTTTAACATTCTTCAGTTTCAAAAGTTGAACTAAGTGTCTTTGGATAATATCGCTAGTCTGGATCCCTAGCCATTCTGGCGTGGATGGCAATGAGAAGGCAGACTGTCTTGCAAGGGATGGTGCCGCACGTGTTTTTATCGGACCAGAACCTACAGTAAGTTTTGCAAAACAAACACTAAATACCTGGACAGCAAGAAGAGCTTCAGACTTCTGGCACAATATGACAGGATCGGTTCATTTAATAGTAATTATGCGCCAAGGTAGGTAAGAGGTATTATTGTCGAGGTCCCTTTAATGGATCCGAGATATTAATACACTTTTCTACCGTGGCTCATATAGCATTTTTTTCACTACTGGCATTTTATTTTTTTAAATACATATTAGTTTTCAAAACTAATAAAAATCGAATATGAATTTCAAAATTTTCTTAAAAATCAAATCATTCATGCTTCTGTCAAATGTAAAACACAAACGTCAGTTTATAATATTTTCATTTTGAATTTGCATCAGTTAACCTCACATTCTGTCAAATGGATTGAGATTTAGTTCTAATCAAGTAGGCTCTGTATTTTTCTACCTTGGTTAATAATGAACAACTTTAGTACCTCAACAAAAGTCAATAAAGTTAGGTTTTGAGGCTAGTAGTGAAAAAAAGCTTTTATACATCCTTCGAAGAATGTCTCCAAGTAGTAGGTGATATGAATATCGATTTGCTAAGTAGTGAGGAACATGTTGAAAATTATAAAAACTATTTAAACACCTACAATTTCGAATCGTATATAAATAAAATTACAAGACCTGCTAGTAAAACATGTTTAGATCACTTCTTCTATAAAACAAATAGGAATATAAAAGGAGAGCATAGTTTTATTTTTGTGAACAATGTAACGGAGCACTTTCCAATTGGATTAACTATACATACTGATAAAGGAACTCCAAATGAACAAAAGTTAAACTACAAAAGCTATTTAAATTATGTTAAACTAAAAACCGATTTACAGAATGAAAAATGGGAAGACATGTACAGATTAAAAAATATAAATGAAGCACTCGATTATTTCGTAAATAAATTAAAGTATCATATAAATAAAAATAAAAAATTGGTAAAAATAAAATAAAATAAACAGTTGATAAGGAAACCATGGATGACTCAAGGTCTAGCCAATTCCATTAGGGAAAAAAGTAATCTTTACTCATTAATTTTAAAAAAACCCCGAAAATAAAGAAATTAAGGAAAGATATAATAGGTATAAAAGTAAAATTATATCCTTAATAAACATAAATAGGAGGAATTATGTTATTCACATAGAACACAAAAATAAAAACTCTTCTTCAGCTTTATGGGACTGAGTGAACAAAATTTGTGGAAAGAAAAAACCTATAACAAAAATCGAAAAATTAACAGGAAATGGGCAAGAATTAACAGCTGCTACCTATTGATATTGCAAATAACTTCAGTAACTACTATACCGAATTGGGCAGAACTTGGCAAACAATATATTACCTCCAGATGACTTCGAAGAACATTTAGACGTAGAAAATTTTGTCAGAAATTTCTCGTAAAATTTTAAAACATATTCTGAAAATCTGTATTACACAGGCAATAAATATTCCAATTATTTTCGGAGTATTTACTTAATTACAGTTACCTGTAAATAATTGTCATATAAGTAAAGTCATATATGACAATTATTTACAGGTAACTGTAATTAAGTAAATACCTACAAAACCGAGATGGTTTTTTGTCGATATAGAATTTTGGTTTGTGATTAGATGTAGAGATGTCACCGATATCGCACTCTTAACATTTCCTTTACTAAGGCTAATGTAACGGTGTGGTATCAACGTAGTCTCTAGTCCAGGATTATGCTCTCAGAGCTTCTGGACGAATAGCATCTACCTTGTGCTGATGAGGCGCAAAAACGCCGAAACCGGTCCACGAGTGATGTTATACCTTCTAATCGCAAACCAGAATGGTTGGTTCTATCTTAACAGATATACCAACCCCGTTTACTTTAGAAGTGTAATTAAATTAATGTCTGTCGGGGCATATAGCCCGAGAAGTAGTTGTTGCTTCTTAGTGGACGGTCTGCTCTTTGGAAATTAATTTTTCTAATTTTGTAAAGCGTTTAATAGTATTGAACTATTATTTTTTGACGTCTATTTTCGGAGTAATTCATACGATACGCATGCGCAGTCGGGTTATTTTGTTACAGCTGATGTGTGCAAATAATAAACAAACATACTTTCATTAACCTAATTTTATTTATTTTCAAAAATAAGATTTATTTTCTTCTCAAAAATAGTAAACAAGAAAGTGCTTGTAATGTTAGATGTTGCAGTAATTTGATGTTTGTTCGTTAAAAAATGATCTGAAAGGCAATTAATGAGTGGAATGTCAAACAAACCGATTATGTAGCTCTGCGCCGATTCTCTAATCTAATCTTATCTAATCTAATCTAATCTAATCTAATCTAATCTAATCTAATCTAATCTAATCTAATCTAATCTAATCTAATCTAATCTAATCTAATCTAATCTAATCTAATCTAATCTAATCTAATCTAATCTAATCTAATCTAATCTAATCTAATCTAATCTAATCTAATCTAATCTAATCTAATCTAATCTAATCTAATCTAATCTAATCTAATCTAATCTAATCTAATCTAATCTAATCTAATCTAATCTAATCTAATCTAATCTAATCTAATCTAATCTAATCTAATCTAATCTAATCGAATCCAATCCAATCCAATCCAATCCAATCCAATCCAATCCAATCCAATCCAATCCAATCCAATCCAATCCAATCCAATCCAATCCAATCCAATCCAATCCAATCCAATCCAATCCAATCCAATCCAATCCAATCCAATCCAATCCAATCCAATCCAATCCAATCCAATCCAATCCAATCCAATCCAATCCAATCCAATCCAATCCAATCCAATCCAATCCAATCCAATCCAATCCAATCCAATCCAATCCAATCCAATCCAATCCAATCCAATCCAATCCAATCCAATCCAATCCAATCCAATCCAATCCAATCCAATCCAATCCAATCCAATCCAATCCAATCCAATCCAATCCAATCCAATCCAATCCAATCCAATCCAATCCAATCCAATCCAATCCAATCCAATCCAATCCAATCCAATCTAATCTAATCTAATCTAATCTAATCTAATCTAATCTAATCTAATCTAATCTAACCTAACCTAACCTAACCTAACCTAACCTAACCTAACCTAACCTAACCTAACCTAACCTAACCTAACCTAACCTAATCTAATCTAATCTAATCTAATCTAATCTAATCTAATCTAATCTAATGTTTGGTAAATTTACTATTGATGTTAATGTTGGCTAATTTGATAATGGAGCTTTTGGAACCAGAAAAAATTACAAGGTGTCTTTGCCGCACTCAAAAGCATGTCCAAAAATACCCTTTTCTGCAAATTGCTAGGAAATTTTGACATTCTAGACAAAATTTCTTAAAGAAAAAGTCAAGATTTTTTATTCACTTCCTTACGGTAAGTTATTGTTAGTGTTCTACATAAATGATTGAAAACACAGTGTTTATAAGGAATTAATTTATATTTTGAAAACAACAATACATTGCAGAATATATTTTTTTTATTGGTGAACCATTTTAACTATTTAAAGCACGCCTCAGCGTGTTTAAATCGAACTTTCAAAAACGCGCGTTTTTTAAAGTTACCATGGCAACATCAACAACTCGAGAAACGAAGTCTAAATGACAATTTTTTTATTATTGATCTGACAGGAGTACTTTGTAACGTCAAAACCTTTATTCGAACAATATTTAACAATTTCAATTTTATAAATGAAAATGGAAAATACAGTTGGAATTGTTTGAGATATTAATATTTCGATTTTTCAAATCGGAGGAAATTGTATTTAAATTAATACTATTAGAATTCATTTTTATGCACTGCGGTGACAACAATAAATCTTAAAGACAAAATGCAAATTAGTTTATGTTTATCTCATTTCCATGACAGCGCAAGGTATACTGATGTAGCATCACGAATTCAACCATTTTACATTATTAGTTCTTATTTCCATTTTTTGTTGTTGTAGTAGTAATAGATACCAGTATTTATAATTTCAAAGTGCACCAATAAAAAAAATAGCGTAAAGTATTCGTGGATAACTGGTCTCTAAAACACTTGCTCTATTTGGCTTCGCCGTCGTGCTAAAAAAATCGTGTGTGTTTTAAAGACCTTAATATCCGTGAATTATTACAGTTTTCTGTAAAATTGTCGTATTTAGTAAAGCGTTTTACCAATAGATATCGAAGATTAAAAATATATTATTCCAACGCTTACAACAATGTTTTGAAAAATATTTTTCAAAAACAGTGACCGTTTAACGAAGAAGAAACAACTACTTCCCGGGATACATGCCCCGACAGACATTGAATTACACTTCTAAGTCAAACGGGGTTGGTAAATCTACAAGATTTAAACCAATACCAATATTTAAAAAAATAAAATGCCAGTAGTGAAGTAGTGAAAAAAATGCTATATGAGCCACGGTAGAAAAGTGTATTAATGGACCTCGACAATAATACCTCTCTCTTCTACCTTGGCGCATAATTACTATTTTTTGGACGAGTAGACAAGATTCCAGGACGAGCCGTAAGCGAGTCCTGGAAGTCTGGGAGTCCGAAAAAACAGTTCCCGGACGTGTTGCGTACATTTTTTTTCGTGTGGTATAACAAATCAATAAAACACGTTTATTTGTAATATTTATTTTAAGAACAAAATTATTCTAATTCTTGTTTATATTGATATTTATATTGAAATTCGAACAATTGCTAATATTAAAGGGATTTAATTTGTTTGAATGACAACAACGATGTAATTCTTCTCGGCCTAGTCCGGGAAATACGTACTTTCCGGACTAGGCCGGAAAAGTGCTACCTTCTCACAGAAAAAGCGTCCGGGAGGTGGTTACTTTCCAGGATGTTGCCGAAAAAATTAATTTTCTGTCCTTCGGCCGGAAAGCATCAACTTTCGGGCCGCCGCGCTAAACGAAGTTGCCGCCTTCCGGCTCTGTTGATCAGAAAACTAGTATACAAACCTCGGCCAGTAAATAAGAAAGCCTCAGATCACATGTGATCTGAGACATTTCTTACTTTACTGGCTTTGGTCCGTAATATACTATTGTTATATCGCACCCCTAGAAATTTTTTTTATTCCTAATTATTTATTAACAGAGCAACAGTAATTTTTTAATGAAACACGTGCGTACCATTCCGGATTCAAAGCACAATTGAAGGTTACGTCGAGGCTGCTCCGAAAGAGGGTACCCTATTTATGAAAATGGAACGACGACGCACCTTCCCTCTAGCACACCAGTGCGTACTATAATTAAGTTGTTGTACCATTTTAAATAATGATTATTTTTGACACGTTTGCCATATTTAACTGAATTTTCGAAATTTTTACACTTGCGTCATTGTTCTTCTAGAGGTGCGATATTTACAGTTACTTCACAATTAGTACAATTATTGAACATTGGAGGAACATTATTAGGAGTATGAGAAACATTTTGGACAACATGAGGGGTGGTAGGGTTATTTTGTTGAATATTTTGTACTGTGAAAATTTTATTTGCCACCTCAACCTTATTGTTAATCCTTCAGCAACGTTTGATGACTTCCATCCGCCATGTCTCTTTAAACTAGTTATGTCGGCACCAGAGTCAACCAATATTGTTGCAGGAGACCGACGTAAGCAGTGACCAGTATATTATTCTGTCGGATTTACCAAGTTCAAAGTTCAAATAAGTAGCAACAATTTTAGGCATTTTTCTAAATTGATGAATTCCTACCACTTGTCTACAACCCTTTCCGCTTTGATATTTAAAGAAAAATCGGTCACTGTTCATATTTTCTGGTCTTAACGAAACATACTTTCGATAAACATTCAAGTACATCTGATTAATTAAAAATGATCTTGGTTTGTTGGTCTTCAAATCAGGTATGCTAATTAAAAGCTTAGATTCTAGGTCTTCTACATCGTGTAGAGTCATTCGGACTAACTCATCCATTCTACAGGCTCCAGAAAAACCACATATTAAAGCCGCCTAAAAAATAAATAAATGTGTAATCTAAATAGAAATTAAAACCTTGTAAATTACCTTAATTATTAGATTTTCTTTATCTGGAGCTTCCTGGATAAATTTTTCAATTTCTTCCATCGTTAAAATCTTAGATTTCTTTGCCCTACAACCTTGTGCTTGCCGTTTCGATAAAGAATGAAGTTTTGAATATGTAGATATATTTACATTGTTTTTAATTGCAAGGGTTGACTTCAACATTGAATAATTGGCCCATAGTGTTGAAGATTTTCATCTTTAAACAAAAGTAAGTATGCCATTACAACATTTTCAGAGAGAGAACTCTTGTTTTTACTATTGCGATAGTCCATAAAACGTTAATATGCATATTCGTATACTTTTCTCTTGATTTATTTGGCAATAATTCTAATGAAGCAGTATTCACTGCCTCAACCAGCTCTGGAGGAGTCCCAGAAATGGAAAATACATCATCACTTATCAATTTACTTTCGAGCACACCAGCAATTGAATTTATATGCGTCAAGTTTGACAATTCAACCTTAATACGTTTCCATAGTAACACAAGTAATTTTATTACGAATTTCAAAGCACCATTTATTTGTGAATACAATTACTCACGATTTTTTCAAAATTACAAAATTTTAAACGATTTCCGGAAAAATGGTATGTTTACCTCGTAGGAAAAGCCACATTCCTGGACACTGTGTTGCTAAGGCTTGGCTTGCGCCTCGCTTAGCAGTCTTCACAGTCGTTCAGGAATGTTAGGCTTTTCCTACTCGGTAAGCAATGTACTATTCCTGGAATCGAAATGTTTTTTGATAGGATACTTTTATATCAAACTAGTAGATGCTCATTCTCGATCTCTACAGGAAGAGGAAGGATATGTGAAAAAAGGGCAGCTCAGACCAGGGCAGAGACTATAAATAAGGTTCCTGAAGCTATAGGGCTGGAAATATCTGTAGAAATGCGTTGGAAGACGTAGATCTTATTATAGACGAGGAGCTCAGAGGTGTAAAGCTATCCGAAGTCTCCAAAGCCAAAGTAAGCAAAATGGTGCAGTAAGGTCAAGATTTCAATCAGGCTGAAAAACCTGTGATCAAAGCTAAATTGACCAAATTTGCGGAAAGGGCAAAGGAGGAGCCGTCAAAGCCTGCGAAGGTCGTGACAAAAATAGCTAGTATGACCAAAGGCCACAAAAAAACAAGGACGTAACAACTTTCCAAGCGGAAGTGACGGCGATTACATTTAATAAATAGGATTTGACGTCAAAATAAGTCGCTATACCAAAGCAGCGATGTGATATTTATACAAGTTACTTGTGTTTAACTACTCAATTTTACCTGATGCGCGATCATATTTTTTTATACTAAAGAAAAATTGACAACAATTGTTTAGAATCTTGTGTAATCTAAATTTAGTAACTTTGTCTAAGCAAGGGTAAAACACCAAAAGTCCATCATTAAGAATTATTGATATAACCATAGTTTCGCAAAGTAATTTGCGTAAACTAAAGTTTAAAATACCTCTACTCCTATAGGGCAAGTCCATGTTACGTCATCTGACAGTCGCCATGAGATAAACAAGCGTTTTCTGCACTATACGTGGTTCTTGATAGTTATTTGTTTTTGATTTAGTGCTTTTTACGAAGTTGTTTTAATTGCTTAGGTATTTCAAAAGCTATGCAGAGTGGGCCACAGAAAACAGTCCACCCCGATATTTGGCAGTATTCCTTAGATTTTAATGAAATTAGGAAACATGTCGATTTTTGTTCTAAGGGAGACACATTTTTACGATACAGGCATCTGTAATTTGTCAACCCCTTTCCCTTCCACTTCACCAACCCCTTATTTTTAAATAGGGAATATACCAAGTGTGGCACATCATTAGAAATGCATTTAGATGGAGTATTCAGACATAATGATCGTCCATGATTTTTTTCGATATTTACACCATCTTTGCAAAAAAAGTCCTAATTAATTTAAAGTACAACACCTCTTAAAAATGAAACGCAACGCCTATGGTTTTCTAATGTGTCATTTTTTCTGTCACATCAAAAGTAAATTAAAACAGTTATTGCAAAAAATTAGTAATTTGATACTAAGACAGTTTGTTAAACATTGTTATTAGTTAGTTTTTGAATACTTTCCAAATGGTATATTCTATTGCAGATCGAGTTGAGATTATTTCCATATTTTTTGATGTGACAGTAAAAATTACACATTAGCAAACCATAGGCGTTTCGTTTCATGTTTAAGAGGTGTTTAAATTAATTAAGACTTTTTGCAAAGATGGTGTAAATATCGAAAAAATCGTGGACGATCATTATGTCTGAATACTCCATCTAAATGCCTTTCTAATGATGTGCCGCACATGGTATATTCCCTATTTAAAAATAAGGGGTTGGTGCAGTGGAAGGGAGGGAGTTGACAAATTACAGATGGCTGTATCGTAAAAATGTGTCCCCCTTAGAACAAAAATCTACGTGTTTCCTAATTTCCTTAAAATCTAAGGAATACTGCCACATATCGGGGTGGACTGTTTTCAGTGGCCCACTCTGTATATGTTCATAATAAAAGGATCATTAAATCAATACAAAACAACCAAATAACAGATCTAAAACCTATCCAAATAATTGTTTATCCTCAGGGCGACTGTTATTAGTGTCAACTTGTCAGTTGGTGGACATGCTCTATACAACTGACGTAAAACTAGATGGTAATATTTAACGAATTTTACCAAGAGTATCTATTCTAAACCAAGATTAGATACGCCACTGACTCCGAAACGCTTGTCTGGCTTAATGGTCAATTCTAAGTAAAGAAGTATGAAAAGTCTATTCAAAAACAAACCAGATGTTGACCATAAATATGCACTACTTGCGACAATAGAGAAAAAAGAAAAATCAGTTAGTTAGAATTTCAACTCAAGTTTACCCGCGAGTACCCCAGAAATTTTATTTCCTTTGTATGTTGTTCTGAACGTTTTACTATAAAAACTTTATTAGTGAAAATAAAAAAATATCATTGTTTAAGTATGAATAATTAAAATAAATAATCATAGTATTGGTTGAAGTATAATACTCAGATAAAAGAAATTTTCATTATAAATTTAGTTCAAAATGGCAAAAAATTCTAAAATTAAAATTGAGTCGCTTATGAACGCCTCAAAAGCAGCGAGAAATAGTATTGTACGTATTTTCAAATGGTACAATAATCTCGCAACAAAAGAGAATCTTTCTAAATTTCAAATAGAGACAATCATACATTTATTGTCACCTGCTTTTAATATATATTCCGACGCACAGGATGAAATAGTGTTACTAGCAGAAAATTCAGAATTATTAGACGAAAGTAGAGAAGAGTTTGAAGTCCAATATTTAAATATCTTAGCTGGATTACAAACTCTACTACTAGAAATTGAAAATCAATTAAAAGTCAAAATCACACAGAAAATTTCAATACAAATGTATGCAATCATTGCAATATACAGTTATATACTCTGTCCATCCAAGCAACGGAGTGTTCCAAAACAGTATCATGCATAGTGCACGTGATATCTCCGACTCTGTATGGATGTACCAAAGACAATTAATTCTGCAGTTAAATCCGATTGGCCAGCGCGTGGAGGCATGTTTATTTTAGCCAATAGATGCAAAGGTACACTTTGATCACGCATCTATCGTTGTTTGGGTCGCTCTGTTTGTTCGATGGATATAGTATATGGATATAGTTCTTTTCACGATCTTAGAAACTGACTTGACTTGACTTAGGCTTGAGATGCAATAAAACCATAAAACTTTTCGGATTTACCGTGCAGGGCCGCACTATACCTGATGAAAAAGAAAAAGTACCAAGTAAATTAATTTTTACAATTTATTAATTTATTTTTTTTATATTCCCCTTACTAATGTGTAAAGTTGGTTGGGAATTAAATAAACAAACAAAAATTCGCAGTAATACTATATTTTAACAGTATACACTGTGTTCATTTGAAAAGGACCCACCCTTAATATTTCAGAAATGCGACATATTAGAAAGAAATGCCAAAACACGTCAACTTTTAACTTGAGGGGGACACTTTTTGGCGCTAATGTCATAAACGTCAGATTCTCCCCCTCCCTTCTGGAGATACCCCTTGAATTTTTTCAAATGGCATTAGGTATCAAGTCATACCTCATTTAAAAGGTCTGGTGAATCTCTATCCAATCATTTTGTTTTGCATTTGATACCAGCCTTCCATTGTTATTTAATCGTTGTTTAAAATTTTTTATTCTTTAAAGAGTCTTTCGGTCATAACCTAATACGGGGGCATACGAAAAGTTGAAAGAAAGCCAATTTTAAACAACGATTAAATAACAATGGAAGGCTGGAATCAAAGGCAAATCAGAATTATTGAATAGAGATTTACCAGTCCTTTTAAATGAGGTATGACTTGATACCTAATGCCATTTGAGAAAATTCAAGGGGTATCTCCAGAAGGGAGGGGGTGGATCTGACGTTTATGACATTAGCGTTAAAAAGTGTCCCCTCAAGTTAAAAGTTGACGTGTTTCGGCATTTCCTTCTACTATGTCCCATTTCTGAAATATTAAGGGTGGGTCCTTTTCAAATGAACACAGTGTATAATACTTACATTTAAGAGCAAAATAAAACACACCATATCTTACTCTAAATCAATTTCGCTATCACTACTATCTTCCAAATTAATAATAATTCTTTTTACAGGTTCTAGGCTATTTATATACATAGAGCGATAAGAGTTTTCAATTTTTTTAACGAGTTCAGTACAGTTTCTCCAGTTTTCAACGGTAACATTTTCGACTTCTGTTTTTATCAGTACAATTACACTAGGATTTAAAGTTGGTGTATTATTGTGCGCGCGTATATGAGCCATATCAACCCGATCGGTTTAAAAATGCAGTAATATGGCGGAAGCCGAATTATTTCGTGACCTGCTACCTCTGCAATTTTATCGAAAACGTATTCTTTTTTGAAATTGTCAAATAAATAAATTTTTCTGCTTTATTGGTACACCCCGTATAATTATGACTTAGACCGTTGGAAAGCATTTTCTATGGGCTTTCTAACGACGTATCATAAGTAGGGGGATGCCATTTAAATTTTTGTAGGTGGGGCATAGGGGGTTGATGGGGGTGCGATCTCTCTCATGTCATTTTAGTTCCCCCTCTCTACCCTAGAAACGGTTTTGAAATCTTTTTGAAATCTATTTTCGTTCACGAGGTATAGCCCATTGTAAGTTTTAAAATTGACACCCATAATTGAAAGCAAATTGGATTATCAATCAAAAAGAGACTTTGAACAAACTCTAAATGAATCGCAACAATTACCAATTATAAAAGACTTGCTAAGATTCTTGGATAACAAATGTATTGTACTTGAGAACAGTTCGTCAAGTACGGACAAGTATGTTGAAAATAAAAACGCCATAAGACTTTATAATATTGCATATCAAAATAGTTTAAATAATTTCCGTAATCCAGTGAGGAATAATCATTGAGTATCTTTATTGTCAAACAATCACAAACAGTCAATAAGCAAACCCTTTAACAATTTTCATACTAAAACAAATGCTAATTGTGGTTATCGTCACAATCAATCCAATTTGAGAAGATCTGCTCCATTATCTCCCATCTTAAGTCGAGTTTGTAGCTACTGCAATAACAATACTCATAAAATTTACACATGCCCAGATTTTTCGATTTTAAATCGTACAGCAAAGAAACAGTTTGTAAATCACAAAAAGTTGTGTTTTAATTGTCTAGCTACTAACAATCATACGGTTAGTAATTGTTTGAGTTTACACAGATGTTTGACCTGTCCAGGCAAACACCATATCCTGCCACACCAGAATATATCAAATTATAATGACAAGAGTGAAAATATTAGTCAAGAATATCAACTTAGTTCTAATCAAGTAAGCCCAAACTCTGTTGATGGAAACACAAGTTCAAATTCAACTATTTTAAAAACGGTGTTGTCAGCTCTTTCAGCAAAGAATGATCATGTTCTATTAGCGACGGCCCATGCCATTGTGTAGCGTAGATTTTAGAAGAAAGGGGGGCAATAAATGAAAGAAAGAAAGAGATATAAGAACTAAATGATATAATATATTATTTAAAACAAAATAGTAATTTAGAACAAAACATCTACTTAATTGATAAGGTCAAAGTGGATTGGTCGAGTGCTTTTCAATGTGGTATATAGGATCCACCCTATTTTGTCGGGCAAGTTTTCACCCTCGACAACCCCCTTTGAATTATTTAATAAAATAAATCATATGTTCGTGAAAATACTCGTGAATAAAATTTTTTTCCTGCAGATGTGTGCTTTGTAATGTGTTCTATAGGACCTATATGCCACCCATTTCATTTATTTAATAAAATAAATCATAGGTTCGTAAAAATACTCATAAATGAAACATTTTTTCTGAGGATATACGCTTTCCAATGTACTCTATAAGACCTATATACCTCCCGATTTTGTCGGGCAAATTTTCACCCTCCACAACCCCTTTCAGTTATTTAATCAAATAAATCATATGTTCGTAAAAATACTCGTGAATGAAGTTTTTTTCTGCAGATATGTGCTTTATAGGACCCATATACCACCCGATTTTGTCGGGCAGGTATTCACCCTCTGCAACCCTTTTTATTCATTTAATAAAATAAATCATAAATTCGTAAAAATACTCGTGAATGAATTTTTTTCCTGCCAATATGTGCTTTTTAATGTGGTCTATAGAATCTATATCCCATCCTATTTTTTCGGGCATGTTTTCACCCTCCACAACCCCTTTCAATTATGTAATACAATAAATCATACTCGTAAGTTCGTAAAAATACTCGTGAATGAAATTTTTCTGTGTAGATATAATGTTCTTTAATGTGCTCTATGAAATCAATATACCATCCGATTTTGTCGGTCTAGTTTTAACCCTCCTCAACCTCTTTCACTTATTTAATAAAATAAATCATAGGTTCGGAAAAATACTCATACTTAAATGAAATTTTTTTTTCTGAAGTGATATGATTTCCAATGTACTCTTTAAGACTTATATAGGTACCTTCCAATTTTTTTTATGTGTAATTGTAAATTTAAAAAAAATTAATGAAATGCTTAGTACTAATTATGTAATATTTTATGGAATCTTATTGGAATTGAATGAAAGAAAAAATGGAATATATTCCACTAACTGTATCTACTAAAGATAAAACTTTTATTCTGCTCCAATAGAACTTGGCGGTGTCACGATTTCTGTTGAACCGATTTGCAATTCTTACCTCGCCAATTAAATTAGTAGTTTGTTAAAATGAATTTTTTTGTAAATAGAAATTTATTTTACTTCAACTATATGAAAAGCCATATAAAAAATTAAACTACACCAATGGAAATTGTGAAAATGAAGATACATCATCTCAGCTGCTGGTGTTACATTTCAAGTGTTTCCATAACTTCAAAATATACTGATAAAGGGCACAAACAAGGGCACTTTAGGATTATCGTGATGTTTACATTTCAATAAGTGTTCCCATAATTAAGGATTTTTGTTTGTAATCTAAACAAATATATCCATTTATTATTCTCATTACCTAGTCTGATTTTTTTTGTTTGTTCGAAAATGATGAAATAAAACAATTTAATTTGTTTAAATCTCCATTTTATCTCCATTTATAAAATGGAGATTTAAACAAATTAAATTGTTTATTTCATCATTTAATATGGATCTTCATCAAGTAAAAGCCTCATCTATTCAATTAATGATTTTACTGCTTAATTTTAAATTATCCTTCATTGGATTTGCAAATATTGAAATCTACCCTGTTATAGGAGAGTTAGTCCTCTTCAGGCAAGAGAGTTTACGATCGCGGTAGGGACAGCTGTGGCTGTGAACCCAAGGTTGGCCATTTGGCAATAATGTATCGCTGTTCCGATCATTGCGGACTGAGAAAGTATCTGGCTTTTATAATCTAGATGTCGAAAATATTCAGTGTTGAGTTCTTCTAGCTATCAAGTAGTGTCAAAAATTCTTAACGCCTTATTTGTGTATTGGTGAACTCTCAATATATTTATGCTAGTGATTGTGGGCAGAAGTTATTATCCGCTATATTTTTTGTTTAAACGGCAGTAATAGACATTGTATATAGACAATATTAGTGAATACCCTGTTAGTGAAGTTTTCCTCAATCAGGACGAGAACCAAAGAGTAGGTTGGTCAACGGTAGGGAGAGTCAGTTCTAGTATTGTTTCGAACAATTAGACATTAACAAAGTTCGAACATTTTTGGAATTTTTAGATTATATATTATTTCTTTATATCTGTCATTATGTGTATAAATAAAATACATATTCTAAAATGAACCGACGAGGACGACCTTCTTATATGGATGTGAAAAAGTTGGCAGAATATTTTAGAAACAACCATTCTAGAATGTTATATCACGAAATTAAAAATCTTACGGCGGGTACGGATGAGATAAAGCAAGCTGCTTTATATATCTTCGATAAATGATGAAAATAGTTGTTATATAATAGTTAAAACGATAAGAAGAAATACTGGTGGTTTCATTGAGGTACCTATCTCCAAACTAAAATCAAATCAGTATAATTCAGAATATAATGATTCAAGACGGTAAGTTGGCTATCGGTCCAAATAGTAACTTTCACAGATCATAAGATTATCATAATGAACAAGACTTAATCGAATCTGAACATAGTGCTGTAGATAAAAAACAATTCTCTAATTTTTCGATAAATGGTGATCATAAGTCAAATATGTCCATTTATAACAATTTCCAAAACGATATTGTAACGTCTACTCCACTAATCATAGAACATAATGCAAAGTTGCCTCACACTAGTATATTTCCTGACAGTTATTATGAATCCAAAATTGAAAATGACAAAACTATCACACCAAACCGGTCTTCTGACAAGTAATGAACATATACCTCAAAGTATGTTACAACTTCACGATTCCGTCAAACACAAGAGTTTACTTCCATTAAATTCGGTTAATTTAGAATCAAATAAATGGATCAAACCATGTCAATGTAATATTTCTGAAGGACATTTTACCATCAATCACCATGAAATATCTTCTATATTTGCAGGAAAAAAATTATATTCAGGCTACACTTACTTGTTAGCAGAGCAAACATTTAAACAGTTTATGAAAAATATTTGTATCTTGAATTTTAAAGGAAATCGATATAATATAAAATATAAAAGACGATTATTTTACAGTTTATGCGTATTGTGCCTACATAGTCCAGGCATTATACACCAAAAATCGCCTTTTTGCGATAATCGCTGGTATCAGCTTGAAACTTTGTATAAAGGTTGCAAAAAATACGTACAATAAAATAGTACTAACCCGCAAATGCAAAACCTTGCACGACATTGTTTAAATGACCATATTGTGCTATTTTCTAGTAGAATTACTCGTTCATTCGTGAATATCTTTTTTGCTCTTGATTATGAAGGAAAATGTTAAATACTTTTTTTTGTCTTCTAAAAACGAACAATATGAAACCAACCGCGTCGAAAAATATTGATTAGATCAAAAGTTATTGATGATTAAGTTTACATAAACATTAGTTTGATTAAACAATATTAGATTATTTTGTTAACAATGACAATATCCTGTAATTGTGCTTAATTAGTGTACTCCGTCAACAGATCACGTGTGCCAAACCCGCAATCGGTAAGTTGAATAGTTAATGAGTTATAGCGTTATAAACAAATTGACGTAGCATTTTTTTACAATAAACCTGTACCACTTTGTCACTTTCCCTTCATGACGCTGTTTTTTTCCAAGGTAGATTACGTACGGTGTAATCGAGCGGCGTCGTTATTTTTTCAAAAATTGCGATTGCACGGCCAAGGTAGGGTTTTTCTACAAATAACAACAAAAAATGTATACTTTGTTTGACGCACACGCATCTACTCAGGTTTCAATATTTCCAGATTTTCGACAACGGGAATAGATTTCTCTCGTCGCGAGGTATGAAATAAAAAAAAAATCATCCAAATATCTTTATTGAATCCCAAGAAAAGTCGACTTTAAGTAGCACCGTTCAATTTGAATGGCTGCGTCAAAGATTTTCAGCGAGTCGGCCGAGCGGCTTGACGGAGCCATTCAAATTGAACGGTGCTACTTAAAGTCGACTTTTCTTGGGATCCAATAAAGATATTTGGATGATTTTTTTTTAAATTTCATACCTCGCGACGAGAGAAATCTATTCCCGTTGTCGAAAATCTGGAAATATTGAAACCTGAGTAGATGCGTGTGCGTCAAACAAAGTATACATTTTTTGTTGTTATTTGTAGAAAAACCCTTAGTCCAGTAAATAAAGGGGTCAACCTCACTATATTTACCTTCTGGTTTCATACTGCCAGTAATAAGAGATAATTCCACATCATTGAAAATAAGCCAAGTTTCCACAAAATCCACTTCCCGGGCGGGCCTGAAAATGGCCCCCAAAATCTGGAAAATGAGGTTTTCGGCCAATATCTCCTAAGATATGACCCTTACAGAATTTTTGTTTAAACAAAAAATCAAGATCATTTCATTCTCTACAAAAAGAGTCCTCATGATTTTCTTCGAAAAATTGACCGTTTCCGAGATAAACGCGTCCAAGCGCACCCGGAATTTTGAGCTTCTGAGCTGGGTATTGGAGAGCACGCTGCGTACCTTTACACGTGTGCGGTTGGACAAATTGTTGAATAACTTGGGTAAAAATGCATATTTTCTCATGATTCAAAGTTCATGTGAAAGAGAAAATCTGCCGCTATCGTCCCCTGCCACTTGAGTCACGTTTTGACTGTTTGGCCATATTGAAGAAACGGGTCAAACTTTCTGCTCGTGCGCAATTTACACCTCGCACGCAATTTGCTCGTACTTTTTTTCTGGTACACTGATTTGCTCCGGATTTTCCCGAAAATTGATCTTCGAAGTGTCGATAGTCATCCCAGAAAATTCTAGAAACTAATTTTCTTGCGTTACAATAAAAAGCTTGGTTGAAAATGTCCAATTTTTCACGGTTTTTTGAGTCTCGGAAAATTTGCCTGCAATGAGTCATAACTAAGTTATACTTTAATAAAATTGCCCTTCAAGGCATGTCATTTGAGAGTTGAGATTGTCTAGTTTTCGTCTGTGCTATTAGTTTTTTTGACAAAATCAGTGATTTCCCATAAAATCCAAAAAATGCACGATCCCAGGAAAACCACACTTTTTCATTTCGTGGCTGTTTTCTTTTTTTCCTTTATTTTGGTCATTTTTCCACCTTGACGAAAGTAAAGATTATGTTCTCACCTTTCCATTCATATATATAAAGTCATACTATTTATTAGGGGGGGAAAACCCGTCGCACTAAAAGTAACACGTAATTTCATCATTTTAATTCTTGCCGTCGTCCGTCGTGTATCCTCTGCATGTGGCGCTCGTATCGTCTGCTAGTCCACGCGGCCACGCTACTATTTTGTTGTTTGTAAACAGTGAATGTTTGGAGTCAAGTGTTTAAAACTCTTTTTACAACAATAAATATTAATCATTCCGAGGTCAAAGTAACGACATTGTTAGTGTTTTTGTCTTAACCTTACTTATATAGTAAAGCTAAAGAAGAGAAAGAAAAGATTGAAATCTTCTCAAATTGGAGCACAAGGTGAGCATTTGTTTATGCTGCTTCTGTTTTATTATACAGTGTGGAAACCACTTACGGAATAAAATTCTTTATGTCATTATTTTAGAAAATTATAAAAAATGCCGAGACACGTCAACTTTTGAATTGAGGGGGACACTTTTTGGCGCTAATGTCATAAACGTCTGATTCACCCCCTCCCTACTGGAGACACCCCTTACATTTTTTCAAATGGCATTAGGTATCAAGTCACACCTCATTTTAAAGGTCTGGTAAATCTCTATTCAATCATTTTGTTTTGCCTTTGATACGAGCCTTCTATTGTTATTTAATCGTTGTTTAAAATTGGCTCTTTTTCAACTTTTATTGCCTGAATGTTAACGGTGGTCACTTTGACGGCATGATTAAATAGCAGTTTTTCCTTGTTAACAGTTGTCTTTTTACTATTTGTAAATTTTTCATTCTTTAAAGAGTCTTTCTATCATAACACAATACGGGGGCATACGAAAAGTTGAAAAGAGCCAATTTTAAACAACGAAAATTGGGGATGGAAACGTGTTGGAGATGTACTCATGCCGGTACAGACCACTAATGACCCGGCGCCTCAGAACCTTTTAAAGATGATATTTTGTCAATGTAAGAAAGAATGTAAGGGAACATGTTCATGCATAAAAGCTGGGATACCATGCTCATTCATTTGTGGTTCGTGTGAGTTCCGCGAGTGTTCGAATTATAAAGATAGCCGAAGAGATGGAAGTAACCGAGACTATAGAAGCAGGTGAAATACACCAACAGAGAGAACCTGATAAGGACAATGTTGATGATCAAGAAGGAGAGTGGTGATTCACTGACATATCTCACAATCTTTATATATTTTGAAAAATAAAGCAAATTGAAAACAAATTAACTTTTTTGGAAAATGTGACTCTTTACTCCGAGGACCCAATATTCATTGTTGCGAAAAGATTGCCGAAAATTCGCAATAAATTGATGATGAACATTATGGCGAAAGTAAGTAACTGTTTAAATTTCCTATATTCCCTTCGGAAAACTCTCATGGACTCCAAGACGCGGACACGTGGGGAAAGGTGATTTGCAATAGTTTAGGGCCAATTTATGAGGTCCATCCCTATGTAATTAATCTAGTGCTCTGTTCCTTAATACACACAGTCTGAACACCCACCTCTGGGAAGAAAAAACGATCGATAAGCATAAAAACTCTTGAAAAAGAAATGGTTAACGGCGGTTCTCATTTATGGTCCCGAGGATTTTGCAAGTGGGGGAAATGTCGTAGCGCCATCTACAATTGGTTTCCAGAGGTCAAAACATTAAGGCCAGTTCATTTCCAACCCTTCCCACCTCAAATTTAGTAAAACATTGGTATTTGTTTTCAAGCTCAAAATTTGGAATTTTTCACCTGTGTTTTTTGCAAAAAATAATAATGTTGCGAAAAAAATGATAGAAACCATTTTTGTAGAGAATGAAATGATCTTGATTTTTTGTTTGAACAAAAATTCTGTAAGGGTCATATTTCAGGAGATATTGGCCGAAAACCTCATTTTCCAGATTTTGGGGGCCATTTTCAGGCCCACCCGGGAATTGGAATTTGTGGAAACTTGGCTTATTTTCAATGATGTGGAATCATCTCTTATCACTGGCAGTATGAAACCAGAAGGTATATATAGTGAGCTTTGCCTTTTTTTCCTCCTTCATTTACTGGACTACCTACCTTGGCCGTGCAATCGCAATTTTTGAAAAAATAACGACGCCGCTCGATTACACCGTACGTAATCTACCTTAGAAAAAATCAGCGTCATGCAGGGAAAGTGACAAAGTGGTACAGGTTTATTGTAAAAAAATGCTACGTCAATTTGTTTATAACGCTATAACTCATTAACTATTCAACTTACCGATTGCGGGTTTGGCACACGTGATCTGTTGACGGAGTACACTAATTAAGCACAATTACAGGATATTGTCATTGTTAACAAAATAATCTAATATTGTTTAATCACACTAATGTTTATGTAAACTTAATCATCAATAACTTTTGATCTAATCAATAGTTTTCGACGCGGTTGGTTTCATATTGTTCGTTTTTAGAAGACAAAAAAAAGTATTTAACATTTTTCCTTCATAATCAAGAGCAAAAAAGATATTCACGAATGAACGAGTAATTCTACTAGAAAATTGCACAATATGGTCATTTAAACAATGTCGTGCAAGGTTTTGCATTTGCGGGTTAGTACTATTTTATTGTACGTATTTTTTGCAACCTTTATACAAAGTTTCAAGCTGATACCAGCGATTATCGCGCTAAACTCTAAATCGCCTGGACTATACAACTGCAAAAAAATTATATTTTTTATAAATTCGATTAGTCACCATGAAGATCATAGTGTTAGAGTACTTAGCTCTAGTAGAATTTATAATCATTTAGGTCGATTCAGTAGATATGTGAAAGGCACTCAGCGAAAAATATTCATGCAGGAAATGAAAAGTGTCAAACCCTCCTTATTTCGCGACAAAACAGTTCGAGAATCAATACCATCATTATTAGAAAGTGGTAACTTGCAGAATATTAAATCAGAGCCGGTATTTCGGAAAATTACGTAGGTGTAATTAAAGTAAAAAATCGTATGGTACCAGTTCTGGAAATTATTAATTGTAATCATGATATGGTATATAAATATAGCTAAATATAAAGATGTTTTAGATTATATTTTCTCTTAAAATTTTAATTAATTAATCAACATTTACTGTAACTATATATATATATACGTTTGAATTTATGTTATTTTATATTAAGTTAATATGTTAAGTTTTAGTCATCTTTTTTTTCATATACCATACCTATCATTACTTATTTGTAATGTATTGTACGTACTTGTAATTTAAATTTTCTCGAAACAAGTTTTAGTCATCTTTTTTTTCATATACCATACCTATCATTACTTATTTGTAATGTATTGTACGTACTTGTAATTTAAATTTTCTCGAAACAAGCGTTTGTTCGCTTATCGAGTATGTTTGATTTATTTTATCCTATAATTATAGTCAATTCTATGTATTAATATCTTCGAAATTTGTAGATATATTTTTTTGTATTTTTTATTTTGTGATTATGAATAAACTATATTATCTATCGATTTAAATCATTCTCTCTACAGTATTCCAAGAAATGGCCAATATTTTCAGCAGTTGTAACCGATTTTAGTTTTCCTTTAATAGAGGGGAAAATTCATTTCTTCAATAGAAAGGATATATAAATTTAGGTAATCTTCATTGGTTACGGCTTACTTATAATGGACCACAATAAGGCATGAATAATTGAAATTTTTGAATTTATATATAAATATCTCAAAAACGCTTACGTTTGGGTATAGGAAAGTGAACATAAACTCCACTTATTTTTGTTCGTAGATTTGAATAAAAAGAAAAAAATGCTCGTTCCATTTGAAAATTAAGGTACCTATTTGACATTTTTGAAGTTCAACTTTTCATCACTTTTTCACAGAAAATCTACTGACAATGCTGGAGGACAATAGTATTATTAATATACTATATAATTATGTAAAAACTAAGAACATAAATCTGTAAGTAGCTGTGCTACTAAAAACAAATAATAAAAAAAACAAAAATGAAATAAAAAAAATTAAAATAAAAATTTAAAAAATAGGCAAATAAACTAACATTACAACTATACAATGTTAAAATTGGAAAAACAAACAAAAATAAAGCTGGCTCTGCCAGTGCCAAAAAAAATCAAGTCAATCAAAGTCAATTACCTTGACCTTCCTACTAATTGACCAGAAAATATATTTTATATCTAGTATAAGGGATCTTCACATAAAATTTTCAACGCTTATAAATTTTTCTTTAAAAAAATTAATATTCCGAAAAGTATACATTTGAGGTATAGGATATTCTACACAAAGTGACGTTTAAATTTAACGTAGAATTCGAAAAATCATTAATATAGGGTGTTCTATTTGAAATGACAAAACTGTTGTTCACCGTCATACACGGATGTGACATATCTATCAAATTATTTTCCATAAATTCACCATAGCCTATAATCCACAAATATCAATTTTCATTAAAAACGCGTGAGTGGTTTACAATATGAAGATTGTGCAAGCTCGTCGTGAAACAGAATGTATTGAATACTGAATTTATTTCATTCCTGATTGGGGGATATAATTTATTTTTGTTTCTTTGGAATAAGTTACTTTATTTTCGTGGATTAGGCCTTCTGGGGATAGCTGGTGTGGAAAGGAGTGAAATACAAACAGAGCATACATAAGTATAACTCCAAAACTCTTACGGTCAAAGGTATACAAGGTGCCACAGATAAACCATCGATTAGAAAGATCTCGAGAACTGAAGGTGTATGGAAAGTGAAAATTGGTATGGTATGGTTTATAAGGCTGACCTATTTAAAGAAAATATTGTCATGATTTTTCTACTTCCGGTTATGTCAACTTTTTGGAACATGGAACATCCTGTATATTTTTTCTTTTGAAATATTTAAGTTATTTCCAGTCGGGACCGGTGAGTTGCATCCCATTTGAGCAGGCCAAACTTTTGACCGCTGACTTGTTTTTAAAACTGGTAGATAATTAAGTAAAAGCGGGCATTGTTGTCATGTTTATTCTGATATCGTAATTGATACTAAATTTTATTTCCGAAACTGCGTCTAATACAGTTTTATAACAATATAGAAAATAATATATTAATTTAATTTAAACATTATTCAATTATGTAGGTTAGGTTAGGTTAGGTATCGGCAACATTGCTGTAACATTTAACCAGCCTTTGACCATGATGGGTGATTATTAATGAACAGACCTTTTTGGATTACGGATGCAATTCGACGGTTGCCTTTTTTCGTTCAGGTAATTTTGGGATGCAACTCGTCGGTCGCCTTTCGAGTAGTCTAAAAGTTTCGTAGAGCACATTGAGCAGCATGAATCTGTAGTAAAAAAATTTACCCGACAAAATCGGTAGGTATATAGATCCTCTAGACCACATTAAAAAGCACATATTTGCAGAGAAAAAATTTCATTCACGAGTATTTTTACGAAAATATGATTTATTTTATTAAATGAATAAAAAGGGGATTGCAGTGGGTGAATACCTGCCCTACAAAATCGGGAGGTATATAGGTTCTATAGAGCACATTACAAAGCGCATATCTACAGAAGTATTTTTACGAACTTACGATCTATTTTATTAAATAATTTAAAGGGGTTGTGGAGGGTGAAAACTTACCCGACAAAATCGGATGGTATATAGATCCTATAGACCAAATTAAAAAGCACATATTGGCAAAAAAAATTGTATTAACAAGTATTTTTACGAACTTATGATTTATTTCATTGAACAAATAAAAATGGTTGTAGATGGTGAATACCTATCCGACAAAATCGGGTGGTATATAGGTCTTATAGAGCACGTTACAAAGCACCTATCTGCAGAAAAAAATTCCATTTACCAGTATTTTTACTAACCTATGATTTATTTTGTTAAATAATTGGAAGGGGTAGTGAAGGGAGAAAAATTACCCGACAAAATCGGGTGGTATATAGGTCCTATAGAAAACATTATAGAACGCACATACCTATCCGCAGAAAAAAAAATTCGTTTAGAAGTATTTTAACAAACAAAAATTCATTAACGTGGACTTTGGTATAATTCCTTTTTATTTGCAGTTGCACTTGATGGATTAATATAATAATGAAAAAAAAATTGTCTTTAAAATTAATTTGGCATTACAAATCTATCCACGGCCTGCCATTAATGTTGAGTATCCATCCACTGCATGCAGGACCGCTGTCAGTCCAAGAAATTGATAATACTAAAATATTTCTGATCAAAAAAATTCGATTTAATTATTTTTCTAAAGAAATAAAATTATTGTCCCAATCCAAAACTATTGAAAATAAAGAGCTACTTCCTCTTAAAGTTTTCATGGATGCAGAGCAGATGGTTTACTAAGAGTAGGTGGTAGTCAAACCATAACAGACTCATCACCAAATTTACGTCTATGGTTGATACAAGCGGGGGCGTATTTTTCTCCGGGCCTTCTCCATACTCGTCGACGTCCGTTTGGTCCATTGAGGCAAAAACGCGACTCATCTGTAAAGAGTAACTTGCTCCAGTCATCATCGGTCCATGCCAAGTGATTTCGAGCAAAATCCAATCTTGCAATTCGATGCTGGCGATTCAATGTTGGCCCTGTAACCATCCCTCTGCAAGACAATCCATTAGCACGAAGCCTTCTTCTAACTGTCCATTCGCTATCATTAACATTTTTTACCTCTTCAAGCTAATTTAGCAGCAAAACCAAAAAAAAGCAGTACTATTCCGCAAACTTGACATCAACAACAAAACCGATCATCTCTTTGACTCGCAACTCTTATTCGCCCAGATCCGGGTCGTCTGGTTATAAGACCATTCTCCTGGTAGCGTTGGTACACATTTTCTACAGCACAGAGGCTCTTACCAACAATTCTGGCGGTTTCACGTTGTTCTCTACCATCTTGTATCAACGCTACAGTTCGTGCAACGACAATAGGATCTAGAGGCATTGTGGCGTAGTAAATAAACACAAGAAAACTGAACAATGAAACGTCACTATACACAATAAACCATACAACAAATAGGTTTTAGGGAAAAAAATTACATTTAATTGAAAAATAAGCAACGAAATATGAATGGACTAATGGATTTCTGTTGTTTAACAAAGGTTGCAAAATACGTTGTCAGAATGTGAGATACGCTAAATATGACAAAAGTAGCATCCATCCAACAATATAATTTTCATCGCCTACTAGACCTATGACTCCCTGATTAGTTTTATTTTCAAAAGTATTTGCAATTTCTTAAATTATTTACAGTCATCTGAATCTTTTGCTAGGCAGTGTATACTAGTGCACACCTACGACAACTAATAAAGCTATTTATAATCAGAGAAACAGTGTTTTATTTAAACTGAAGCAATTTTGGAAGTACCTGAGTAGTACGGATGTCAACATAACACCTATAATTGGGCATTACAAACCCAATTACTAGATAATATTTTTTCACTAAAAGGGTGACGTGCTCTTGAAAACGGAAGCTATAATCATAAATGATTCCTAAATTTCTAACTGTACTGTACCAATACAGTTTTTAATGGTTCAGTTTTTATAATGATTTTTAAATTATCCGTTGCTTTGGAAGTATAAGAACAATATACCACTGAATCACATTTTTTAGCATTAAGTTTAAGATTAGTTGAGTAAATACAAATACCCTCTAAATCTCGATTTATTATTTGAGAAGCTAAGTTTCCAGATTAAGGTTCGCAGTAAAAATGCAGATGTGTATCATCTAAAAATGAATGCAATTTTAAATTATTCAAAGATTCAAAAAGGTCAAATATAAATTTAGAAAAGTAGAGGTCCGAGGACAGAACCTTGAGACACCTATGAAGTGGCAGATATAAATTTGATGTATTATTCTGAATAATTACTTTTTTTATACCGGATACCGGTTTGATAAATAACATTTAACCTCAAGGAAATCTCTTCAAATCCAAAGTATTTGAAATTAGCACAAAGAAGAGCATGATCAATAATATCAAAGACTTTGGAAAAATCTAACAGAATGACTAACGTAGGTTTTCCTTTGTCTAATGGTCGAAGTACGTTATCCGTTGAATATACAGGATGTCACAGAATAACTATTCTTAATTTTCAGAAATGACAGAGGGCAGTTAAATAAACATTTTTTATTAATAAAACTAGTGTCATATCTTGCAGTCAAAAGATGATAGGCTTCTCATGAGATAAAAAAATGCCAAACACAGTTTATATAAAAATATATTTGTTTCCATATTTCTTATTTACAAATAGATACGTATAACATTTTATTTTCCTCTTACTTGATCGACTATAGCTCTAAATTCTCGTACATTTCTTGCGTTAGCTTCTTCGTAACCAGGGGCAGTTTCTTTAACTTTTCCATACCATCTAACCACGTTCTTGTATGGACTGATATCATAGTCCATAACGTCTAAACTAGAAACTGTTGAGACCAGTGCTAAATCGGCCAGAGTGAGATTGTCGCCGGCAGCGAAGTCGTTTTTGCCGATAAATTGGTCTAAAAATTCCAAAGCTTTTCCAATTTTTTCATATTTAGCGGGATCCTCTTTTTCTCCTCTGAATATTACAGGGATCTACAATAACAGTAAATGCAGTAACAATTACTAAGTTTCATTTGAAATCATCTTATTTGTAAGTGACCATAATTGAGAAAACTTCTTTTTTTAACAGAAAACCAAAAATACAAATGGTCAGTTTCGTCTGGAACCCATATAAAAAGAAACATTCTCGTATATTAAGTTCACTACTTACTATAGTTCAGGAAGTAGCTGTAGTTTGAAGTCAAGAGTAAACTTACAGCAAAAAAGAAAATTGATTTCTAAAGTTGATTCAAATTCAAGAAGCAGCAACACAAGCAAATGCACAGTGTGCGATCGTAACATGCTATGCGGAAAATACGCCCTGATTGCTTGACCAATAAAAAAGCAGTAAAACATTCGGGAGAGGAAGCTATGGAAGTGACATAATGATATTATTTGCGGTTCTTCTCTATCTTTTGTTCTTTCGAAGATTGTCTCGAAAGTTTTTCTGTTGCTATTTCCTTTGTACTTTATCTCCATTTCCATTTAATTCTTAATTTCATGCTCCATCTTACTCTTCATTTTGCTCATTATTTTATTCATTATCTTACTCTTCCTCGTTCCTTTTACTGATGCTTTAACTTGCTTTCTCTGTATCTTAATAGTGCTCTATTGTGCTAGAACTTTATATTGCTTGTGCTCTTTCTCTCTCTCTCTCCCTCTCTCTCCCTCTCTCTCTCTCTCTCTCTCCCCCTCTCTCTCTCTCTCTCTTGCTGCTTTTTCAGTCTAATTTTCAGATGCAAAATGTTTGGTAGATTTTGAGTTGCTATTACTCTCTTTTGTTAATGCTTTAATAGCACTAATAGTAGGTATAAAACTTGCTAGTGCTCTCTGCATCTCTTTGTTCTCTCTCTATTTAGTTTATTTCGTTTTTCTTTACTCTCTCTCTCTCTCTCTCTTTCCTCCCTCTCTTTGCTGTATCTCATTTTTAAATTTTAGATAAAAATTATCAGTAACATCTTTTTTTTTGTTCAGCTACGTTATAAATCATTTTTTTCTGCTTTAGCCACTGAGATTTTTCGGGATTTGGCCAAGTCTTGTGGTAAGAATAACAAAAAATTACTTACGTAATAATCAAAAAAACTAGCGTATAAAGTTCCCATGTCGAAATACAATCGTTGATCTACAATACCTCTTTTCTTGGGATCTTTAGGATACAAACTATCGTTTTTGCCGTATTTATCTGCCAGGTAGGTCATGATAGCTCTACTTTCCCATAAAACGAATCCGTTGTCATTTAATGTCGGTACGGTGTGCTGGGGATTTAACTGCAACATGAAATAACCAAACAATTAAAATTATGGATTTACCATTTACAAGCTTCTAAAACAGAAAACAGAAAAACGGTTTAATGGTCGCGTTCATCCCAACAAAGTTGATTAGGTAACAATTTTTAGAGTAATCCATCGTTTCTTAATTCTGCTGAACGTGCTAATCTCGATATAACAACATGACCTAATTTTATTGGATATATGACCAAAGATTACAAAAAAAATTTCAATCTTTGATATGACTTCAATAATTATTTATTCATCTTCGATTTCAATTTAGTTAAATAGTTGGTGTTCACTTATTTTCAAGATACAAATGTCTAAAATATCTTCAAACAAAAATATGTTGTCATCTTATATGTTTATTAATATGATATTTGTCATAAATGACAGTTATTGCATCGTTTATCGGAAGCGAAGCGCATTTCAATCAGTTGACAAAACACGCGTTCAGCAGATAATTGATGATCGCTCCCGTAACCCTACGTTGGGATGAACGCGACCAATGATAATCCAGCGAAGACGCTACCAAGGAATACCTATAGTTTGGCAAACTTAACTGAAGCTGCGAAAGGAATGCGGACGAAAACATTCGATATTGCCACGTTTAACTATGAAAAAGCTACATTAGTGATAGTAATTAGAAAACGGACTTTTTATTATTAACAATATGTCAATAATGATTAAACGTTATAGTTCTTTAATGTGCTTGTTTCATTGGATTTTCTCTATTAACCTTATTTTTTCAGTTTCTGAATATTAAAAGATGAACACTTTTCCAAATATGTTATGGGTTTCCTTCAAACCGGCAACGTCGTGCGAAAACCATAATTACCACGCTCTCCGAACTAACTCATTTGGTGAATATTTATCGAACCGTCGTTGCTAAGTAACCACCTGACTTCCTATTGGAAAGCGCGTGCGTGTGTTCTTCCCTCTCACTTCGACAATAGAGGAGTTCAGTTTAAGTTCAGAGTGACCAACAAAAAGTGGATTTTATGACAAGAATGACAGTTAATGTCTACCATTCAAAAAATAAGATTTTTGCAGGTTATTTATCATTACGAACATCTATATTGCTTTATTAAAACAATGAATACACCCCTGAAGCGTAAATCTTAAAATTTAAAATGACATCTTAGCTGAATTCTCAATGCATCGGTGGCCAATAATTCTGGGAACTTTTGACAAGTCACCATTTCATTTCTATCATTTTGTCACCAGTTATGTCAGATGTTAGTGTTATTGGTTTTTGTTGATATTCGTTCAATCGTTTATGTTTATTTTCCATACTTTTGTAGTAGTTCTAGTTAGTTGTATCCATTTATTCTTCTGATTGCTTTTTCCACTGACATCTGACATAACTAGTGACATGACAGAAAAGAATTGGTGATTTGCCGAAAGTTCCTAGAATTACTGGCCACCGATGCATTGAGAATTCAGCTAAAACGTCATTTTAAATTTTAAGATTTACGCTTCGGGGGTGTATTCATTGTTTTAATAAAGTAATATAAATGTTCGTATTAAAAAACCTGCAAAAATCTTATGTTTTGAATGGTAGACATTAACTGTCATTCTTGTCATAAAAACCACTTTTTGTTGGTCACACTGACCTTAGACTGAACTCTATTGACTGATATTGATTATCCAGTGGCGTTGGTATTGTCAGTGTCTATCATTTTATTCTCAGTTTTATTTGGCATTTTAATCTTTTGTATTTTGTGTTTAGTAATAATAAACTTTTTTGTGATTTTGTCGACAGGATCATAAAATCACATGGACATATACCTTTAAGAACTCCTCCATATATTTGTGAATTGAATCCTATTGAATTAACACAAATTAAAATTTTTAATAAGAAGTCGGAATACTACGGCAACTTTTTGCCTAACATCTCTGAAAGAAGTTACCGAAGAAACAATGTCCTTAATAACACGGATGATTGGCAGAAATTCTCTAGACACGTTAAGGACATTGAAGAGAAATTTTGGGAAACCGACCATCAGCTTATGGAGGAAATTGAACCAGTCATAATCAATGTTGGTGACGACAGTGATCAAAGTGATAATACTGATGAATATGAGGATACTGATGGTGATGAATATGATGATCATTAGGTTATGTTTTGTAGGGATTTTAAATTATTTCGTATCCATATTGAATTCAAGTACGATTTTTAACATTATTTGTTTTTAACTAATACCGTGTTTTGAAAAATACCATACGTTTAAAGCAAAGCATAAATCAGTTTCTATATAGATATAATTATTATATAATAATAATAATTATTTTTAATACTTTTATAAAATAGGTACCGTACGCCATTGGTACGTTTATGACAGATATCGGTCATGTTTCCTCGCCACTTACCCATGCCGCGTAGCTTCAGATAGACTTGCCAAACTATACATGAACTGACGATCTTATTAAAAATAAAGCTCATTCATATTACCTTAATAAAATCAGGTGTGAGTTGTTCTTTATTCATCACATTCATACGTTTCAATTTTAGATCAACTCCTATTGCTTTAGCAGCGAGCAAAACGTTTCTAGAAGGAGCAGCCCCGGGAATGTAGTACAAGTCGATAGGCATGGTAACTAAAAATATAATGAACAATATGGATTGATATTTTTGTAGTAAAATTGATTTTTTCAAATTTACCTACTACTACTACTAAATTTTAGTATATGTTATTTTTTTATTCACTTAATTTTTATCATTCATTTATTTTTTTATTCACTTAATTTTTATCATTCATTTATTTTTTGAAATTAATTTTTAAAAATATACCGATGTTGATACTTTGTCTTAAATCAGAATCACTCATCAATTTTATTTAAACAATAATGCAGCATATATTACTGGACCGGTTTCACAAATAACATTTGCATCTATAATTTACTCCTGACGATGCAAATATTATATTTCTGTTCGGGAATTTGATATTTATCGATTTTATTTAATAATTATGGAAATATACCTCGTAATAAGGATTGAAACAAATAATTTGTTGGAATTGCAATTTATATTTATTGGGGTGTTCCTTACATAGGGTATGTTCTAATTTTCTTCGGGATAGTCCTGAATAGGTTCCAAAAATATAAAAAAAATCGTGCTGAATTGCAGCTCTTAATTTTAAAATTAACCTGGCCCCCACGACAACCAAAGTTTCAAATGGAAATTACATGGGAAAAGTTCGTGAACTAATGAACGGGTTATATCGACACATTTATATTCTTGTAGCAAGTTCAACGCTCTATAAAAAATATCTCTAGTGATTTTTTTGCTAACTTGACTGGTTCAAAAGTTATTCGAGGTCAAAATCAAAGTTCTAGTCAATTCCATAGTTTTTCCATTTTTATCGTGATTTAATGATTGAAAAATGTAAAAAGGGTTATAATTTATATTCTAGATGGTTATAGTTTTCAGAAAACTTCCAGAGTATCCCGAATAAAGATTCGAACATACCTTAAATAAGGACCACCCTAATATTTATACTTTATTGACTTCTCTACTTTAAATAAAAAGGAAATAATCATACAAATATAATACAGAAAGAGCTGGAGATTGAAAGCTGCCAAAAATACTCTTGAATGCAATTCAAATAATGTCTTAACTACTCACCGGCTTGTAATGTAGATCTTAATTTGATTGTTCACAGTAACAATTAAAAAAATTTAAAGTAGCTGATCGAAATAATAAATATTTTATACTCCAACAAAGTTTAGCCAGGTCAGATTTTGCTTATGACGTTTTAGACATAGTCGCGCGAAAAAAAAATCAAAATTGGTCGAGACGAAGCTTGAAATTAAAATTCGCAGAGTGTAACTTGCACCGCCTCTATCTTGGACGAATTCACAGCGTAGAAGGCATAGATCATTGAACATACTAGATGAGTAATACAGAATTCTGGCAATATACTTTAATCCGTTAATCAACCATAATATTTTAACAAGTAAGACACAGATAATATAAGGAATGCTACTTGAAAGAGGGAGATAGTCCACGGTGAGCGTTGTAAAAATTTGGAGTGATCCAGGACCCGTATCTTTGAACGTTCGACCAAATGCTCCCACGTATTTCATGTGATGGGATGGGAGTGGATTTGTTATGTTCGAGCAGTATCTTCGAAATCTCGAATGTGCGAATTGCAAACGAATTAATTTATCAGTCGTATGAGTCCCACGTGGAAGTATGCGTATAGAGTCTTGCGCAGAACGTTTGAAAAACAAATAGACATAACCTGTGGCTGTAGCGTGTAGATCATAGCAATCATTATACTCAAGTTTTTTAATAATACTACTGAACAAAAATGAACGCAGATGAAGCTGCTTTTTAAACTACTATACAGTACACAACGAATCTACAAAGTTGTTCGCCAGTGTGTTTGGAAGATATTGCTATTGAACTTTCGAGTAACGTTCGATTCGGGTAAAATCATTCGTACGAACAAAATCCATTCGACATTCCCACGAATAGTCGAACGTTCAAAGATACAAGTCCTGGATGAACGTTCGACTATTCGCGAGAACGTCGAATGGATTTTGTTCATACGAATGATTTCACCCGATTCGAACGTTACTCGAAAGTTCAATTTCAAAGTTCCAAACATACTGCCGAACAACTTTGTAGATCTTATGTGTCATTTTTTAGGTGATGTGTACTGTAGAATAGTTTAAAAAGCAGCTTCATCTGTGTTCATTTTTGTTCAGTAGTATTATTAAAAAACTTGAGTATAATGATTGCTATGATCTACACGCTATAACCGCAGTTATGTTTATTTGTTTTTCTGACGTTCTGCGCAATACTATATTCGCATATTTCCATGTGGGACTCATATGACTAATAAAGTAATTCGCTTGCAAGTCGAACATCCAAGATTTCGAAGATACTGCTCCAACATAACAAATCTACTCCCATCACATGAAATACTAAGTGGGTGCATTTGGTCGATCGTTCAAAGATACGGGTCCAGTTCCCTTTCCACCACAATATTCTCAGCTGGCAAGATTATATTTGCACAGAATAACCTACTCACACAGAAGACATATTTTGACATTTCCATAAGAAATGCATTGTTGCTAGGGTAAACGATTTTGATTTGACATTGATGACAGTATCAGCAACTATTACGCCTGAAAAACTATCGAAATAACTTATCCTGCGAAAAAGAGTTGAGCGGTTTAAATTTAAAAATTATGTAAACAGTTCTATTGCAAATAAGCAGGACAACTACACAAATGTAACGAAAGATCAGAGTGAAAAGTTTTCACTGAAAACCTCGAGGGAACACTTTAAAGATTATCACCAAAATGGCAAATTCAATCCACAATATTCATATTCACTTATGCAAAAGTAATACTTGTGGAAAGTGGCGTGGGTTGTCTACTTTTCACATAACAACCATAAACAATGAAATTACAGTATTATATTTACGATAAAAAGACGATGACGTTGCAAAACAAAATTTTGTGATGTTGCCAGCATGTACATTTTTTCTTTATTCAAAGGAAGATGGAAAAGTCAATGTGACAGTTCTTCTTTCTCATTCGCCTGTACCTCGTCATAAATCGAAGGTGTTCATTTACTTATAAAAGGCTTGTATGATATATTCAGATTTATTTAATATAAGTATATATTTATGTGAAAAGTGAATGGAATTTTCCCAGCATTGCTCCAGCAAGGACAAGACGAAATTCTACCACATTTGGTTAGGATCAGTCGAAGCAGCTTAGAACTGGGTTATATACCAGAAGCATGGAGAAGGGCAATAGTAACCTTCATTCCAAAAGCTGGGAAAAGGGACTCAACAAACCCCAAATCCTTCAGACCAATTAGCCTAACATCGTTTGTGCTCAAAACGATGGAAAAAGCTATTGACAATTACATTAGAGCGGAAATCCTAGAGAGACTACCTCTCCATCCGCATCAGCATGCTTACCGGGCAGGCAGATCTACGGAGTACAACTGACGGATGATATCCGAGGTGCTCTAGACAACCAAGAAGCCGTAATATGCGCCTTTTTGGATATAGAAGGAGCTTTTGACAATACTCCTCATGAGGCTGTCAAAAGAGCATTAAATAGAAGAGGTGTAGACAGCACAACATCCAAATGGATGTCGGAACTGCTCACCACTAGAGTAGTAGAGACGAGGACGAGCAAATACATTGTCTCCATCTGTACAACCAGAGGATGTCCATAAGGAGGAGTAGCATCCCCATTAATGTGGAGCCTGATGGTTGACGAACTCCTGTGTGGTTTGACTGACCTCGGACTATCCTGCCAAGGATATGCTGATGATATTGTCATAACAGCCAGGGGAAAATTCGAAAATACCCTTTGTGACATCGTACAAAAGGGTCTGAACTATATAAATAGCTGGTGTATGCAATTGGGACTTAACATCAACCCCACCAAAACCATCTTAATAGCCTTCACTAAGAAAAGAAAGCTCAACCTCAAAACCATTAAACTTGATGGGAGCGAGGTTGAATGGAGATAGGAAGTCAAGTATCTAGGTTTGATTCTAGATAGTAAACTCCTGTGGAACAAACACGAAAAGGATATTATACACAAAGCAAAAATTTCTCTAATGGTGTGCGGGAATCTGGCAGGGAGAAATTGGGGGTGCAACCCAAAAATCCTGAGCTGGATGTACACTGCCATAGTGAGACCAATTATCACTTATGGAGCCATTGCGTGGAGTAGTAGAACTAGCCTATCGACAACGAGAGAAAACCTCTCAAAAATTCAAAGACTAGCCTGTATGTGCATTACAGGAGCAATGAGAACATGCCCAACGGCAGCCATGGAAGTTATTATCAACCTCACACCACTACATATGGTGGTGGAAAGTGTTGCAGAAAGAACAAGATACAGACTAAGTAGAGAGGGAATCATTAAAAAAAACCACCTCCTTACTTCTTAGAAATCAGAAAACCTGGGACATGCCAAAGATGGTATGATGAAAAAGTATAACTTTTCAAAGAAATTCGTTACGGAATTAAGAAACAAGAAGGAATGGGATCTAAATACCATTACCAGACTTGGAAAGAATGCCATTTAATGGTACACAGATGACTCAAAAGCAATAGAAGGAACTGGGATAGGAGTGTACGGGCCAGGAACCAAACACTCTGAAAGCTTGGGAAAAGCCCCGAGTATCTTTCAAGCGAAAATTCACGCCATAAGAAAGTGTGCCCAGTTCAATATTGATAAAGGATATATGTTCGGATTTCGAACATTCGTAGTTTATTTTATTTTATATGTTCGCATTTCGAACATTCGTAGTTAATTTTATTTTATATGTTCGCATTTCGAACATTCGCGCTTAATTTTATTTTGTATGTTCGCATTTCGAACATTCGCGTTTAGTTTTATTTTATTTCCGTCAGCGGTGAATTGACATTTCTCGACCGTGCATGAGCCGCGATCGATGCGCTTCCTCCAAAAATCTCGACGGGAGAACGTGGTAATGTCGGATAGTCAAGCATCCATTAAAGCACTGAGTTCTTGTGTTATCAGTTCCAAAATGGTGTGGGAATGCCTAGGCAAACTAAATGAACTAGGCGAGAACAATATAGTCACCTTACTGTAGTTTCCAGGACACACAGGGATAGAAGGAAATGAAATAGCAGATGAACTAGCAAAGAGGGGGACTGGAACACCCTTTTGGGGGCCGGAACCCTTTTGCGGTATCAGCTCTAATGTAATATTGGAAGAAATAGGCAAAGCCGAAGAAAAGATAAGATCTGACCATTGGAAAGATCAAGTAGGACTTAGACAATCAAAGTTTCTTCTGGGTGACTATGACCTGTTGAGATAAAATGAATGCATAAGTCAAAGTAAAACTGCACTAAGAGTTTTAACAGGCATCCTTACGGGACATTGTCGCCTGAATGGGCACCTGGAAAAGCTCAAAATAGTGGAGGAAGAAGAATGTAGATTCTGTGGTATGGAAGAAGAAACCTCCATCCACATACTTGCGAACTGCACAGCAATTCAGAATCCTAGGGCACAACACCTTGGAGATTACTGGATAGAATAGGGACATTTACCTAAGTTAAAGCCTGCAGATATCCTAAAATTCCTCCGGGAAATAGGACTAAAGGAGCTACCAGTCTCTGAGACTTTCCTCAGGAACTAAGTAGAAGTAAGGGGGCACAATAGATCTTTTAGGTCTCAGTGAATGTCACCCCAATTTACATACATACATACATACATGTGAAAAGTGTGGATAAAATACAATAAACTGTAACCAATCGTTCTATATCTAAATTAACATTTGATTATTTATTACTTTACACATAGAATTAAATGACAAACTCTAGAACCATCTTCAAAAATACTGGAAAAAATAAACCAAAGCATCAATCATCTTGAGAAAATTGAAATATAAATATTATTTATAAAATAATATCACAAGTTTTAATAAACTAACATAAAAACATTCAACTTTATAAATTTAAATACAATATATCATTTGTATTGATAATATTTAAAGTAAATGGTATTACTAACGTCTTTTACAGCAGAAAGCGGGCCCCATTGCAGCATTCTCATCAAAAATAACTTATCAAAGATATAACCATCTCTTGGCATTTACTGTTCCACTTCTTGGGCGTTTTAATGCGTTTAACTACACACTGCAGATTTGTTTGATTAATTAGTAACGAAAGTAACCATTTTTTCAATATTGAAGAAACAATGAATTCAGGAGCACCAGAAAAACTTGTAAATACTAAGACGATGATCGATGTCAATAAAGAATAAATGACATAATAAACCTAACCTCAATTGTGTCAAAACTGCTGAATTTTTCCAATAGAGGAGTTCAGTTTAAGGTCAGTGTGGCCAACAATAAGTGGTTTTTATAACAAGAATGACAGTTAATGTCTACCATTCAAAACATAAGATTTTTGCAGGTGTTCTATCATTACGAACATCTATATTGCTTTATTAAAACAATGAATACACCCCCGAAGCGTAAATCTTAAAATTTAAAATGACGTTTTAGCTGAATTCTCAATGCATCGGTGGCCAGTAATTCTAGGAATTTTCGGCAAATCACCAATTCTCATCTGTCATTATGTCACTAGCTATTTCAGATGTGAGTGTTATTTGATTTTGTTGATATTCGTTTAATCGTTTATGTTTATTTTCCATACTTTTGTAGTAGTTCTAGTTAGTTGTATCACTTTATTCTTCTGACTGCTTTTTCCACTGAAATTGGCTATTGTGTTATGATAAAAAGACTCTTTAAAGAATAAAAAATTTACAAATAGTAAAAAGACAACCGTTAACAAGAAAAAACTGCTATTTAATCATGTGTACAAAGTGACCGTTAACATTCAGGCAATAAAAGTTGAAAAAGAGCTAATTTTAAACAACGATTAAATAACAATGGAAGGCTGGTATCAAAGGCAAAACAAAATGATTGGAATAGAGATTTACCAGACCTTTTAAATGAGGTGTGACTTGATACCTAATGCCATTTGAAAAAATGTAAGGGGTGTCTCCAGGTGGGAGGGGGAGAATCTGACGATTATGACATTAGCGCCAAAAAGTGTCCCCCTTGTAATGTTTTTTGTTTGTTCAATAAATATTAAAACCAAACTTTGTTTAACTGCAACTTTATTGTTTCTCCAAATTGTACCAAACTATTGCGCGCGTTCTTCTCCGTTCGGTTATGCCCTTCTTCTTTTCGTCAGGGTCTACTCCTCTCGCAATATGGAACACAGATCTATAGTATATTTATGAACACTACATTTTCTCCTCTACTTTAAATAAAATAAAAGTCTTGCTAAACACAAAAATTGCAACAGGACAAAAATTAAACTTTCAAGAGAAATACTAGTCGGATTCAAAGTCCGTAAGGTAATCATCTAGATAACCAGGCTTCCTTGGATTGCGTTGCGGTCTGGACTCAACTTCATTGGATGTCTGTTCTGCTTCGGCATCTGAACTAGACGTGGTAGAATCTTCTCTTTCTTCGTCCATATCATCGTCGTGGGAAACTTGTCCATCTCGAGAAGATGATGCTTGTTCATCTTCTTCATACTCGGGAGAGTCGTCACTAATCGGGGTCAACATATTCTCTAGGTTGGGTGTCTGCGTGAGGTTAATCTTCCACGAAGTGCTCGAAGGAAAAGGTTTAGTGGGATGCGTTTTTAATTGTGGTTTGAGATGAATAGGTTTTGGGGATGGTATTTTCGTGGCATTGGAGTAAAAATGTTTAAAGAATGATGCATTTCTTTTTATGCTCTTTCCATCTCTTTCTGCAATGACTTGTGTGCCTTTTATTTGCTTTATTCTGTATGGATGTGGATGAAATTTTGGTGTGAGACTATTTTTACGAATCTGCTTGCATAAAACAAGGTCTCCTTCTTGGAATGTATGGGCTTTTGTATGTCTTCTTTTGTCAGCATACTCTTTCTGTTTTCTTTTATTTTCATTGTCTTTCAGCTGTATGTTATGATGTGATTTTTGTTGCATTTCCTGTATTTTGTGCATTGGCAACATGTTATTGACATTTCTTTGAAACACAAGCTCGAACGGCGTTTTCTCTATTGTGGAGTGTGGTGTGCTGCGGTAATTCAGAAGAAATTGCTGAATCTGAGAATCGAATTGCTTAGTTTCTAGGTGGGCACAGATAAGTGATTTCTTGAATGACTTAACAAAACGTTCGGCCAAACCATTGGCTTCAGGCCAATATGGAGTTACTCGCAAGTGTTTTATACCAAAGTTTTCTAAGAATAGCTTCATTTCCACACCGTTAAATGGTGGACCATTGTCGGATTTGATCTGTTTGGGAATTCCAAATGTGCTAAATGTTCTATCAAATATTGGTTTAATGCTAGAAAAATTAGTTGAAGGTACTACTTCGGCTAGTGGATACCTGGAATATTCGTCCACTTGAATAAATACATACTTTTTATTATTAAATGGTCCAACAAAATCTATATCAAGATGACTAAAAGGAATATCTGGAAGCTGTGATGATGTGATTGGATCTCTGCGTTTTGTATCTGTTACTGCTTGACAGGGTGTGCAGCTTTTGATGAATGTTTCTGTTATTTTGTCAATGTTTGGAAACCATACTTTTGTTCGTAGTAACTGTTTTGTTTTCACCATACCCATATGTCCTTTGTGTGCTAATTCTATGGCATGTCTTTGAAGTGATCTTACAGTTTACAGTTATCTCTGTTTTTATTTTATTGAATGGTATTAATTCTGGCTGATACCAGTTGTCCTTGTTGTTCTTTATTGCATCCATTACTGCTGACAGTATGCTGTCATTTTTAGTAGCTTCTTGGACTTGCTCGACTGTCATGGCTTTGGGCATTGCTGTGTGTACTAAAAAATTCACATACTCTTCAACTTTAGTATGGTCAGAAGTCATTTCTACGGGATGACGAGACAAATAATCCGAAGGGTTTGATTTTCCTACTTGTTGCACAACTTTGAATTCGTATGGTTGTATGCGTAATAAAAGTCTTTCGATACGTGCGCTAGGAGCAGAACGACTGTTTTCTAAAATTTTAACTAGTGGGAGATGGTCAGAATGAAGTGTAAACTTTGAACCATATAGGTATATGTTGAAATGAAGAATAGCCCATATGCATGCCAGGGTTTCTTTTTCTATTTGACTGTATCTCTGTTCGACTGATGTAAGAGTTCTGCTTGAATATGCAATTATGTTATATCCTTGTGTTAACAACGCACCAAGACCTTTAGGACCTGCATCTACAAAAAGATCGGTTGATTTATTAATATCTAAATATGATAGTGTGGTGGCTTGTTGTAGCTGTTTCTTCAAAGATTCAAAAGTTTTATTATGTTCCTGTGTGCATTCCCACGCAGCATCTTTGTGTGTTAGGTCTCGTAAAATTTGTGTGTTTTGGGCTAGATTGGGCAAAAATTTTGACAGGTAATTAATCATGCCAAGAAGACTTCTAACTTCTGACGAGTTTTCAGGTGGTTTCATGTTTACAATGCTGTTTACTTTTTCTGGATCAGGTCGAACTCCATCTCTCGAAAATAAATAGCCAAAAAATTTTATCTTTGAGACACTAAAAATGCATTTTGTAGTATTTATTGTTAGATTTGCTTCTTGTAGTTTTCTTAACAGTGCTTCCAAGGATGAGTTGTGTTGCTCAACTGTTTTTCCGAAAACGAATATGTCATCACTGTAATTAATAACTCCTGGAATACTTGCGACCACCTGTGACTTCTGACCATACTAAAGTTGAAGAGTATGTGAATTTTTTTTTTCTTTTTTTTTTCACTAAAAAAGACATATATTTTATTTTAAAAGGTCATAAATGAATGAATACAAGTGTAATGTTTTTTGTTTGTTCAATAAATATTAAAACCAAACTTTGTTTAACTGCAACTTTATTGTTTCTCCAAATTGTACCAAACTATTGCGCGCGTTCTTCTCCGTTCGGTTATGCCCTTCTTTTCGTCGGGGTCTACTCCTCTCGCAATATGGAACACAGATCTATAGTATATTTATGAACACTACACCCCTCAAGTTAAAAGTTGACGCGTTTCGGCATTTCCTTCTAATATGTACCATTTTTGAAATATTAAGGGTGGGTCCTTTTTCAAATGAACACAGTGTATATGATCATAATTGATGTCGATAATATGACGTTAAAATAGAGGTGGATGTGCGAACCAACCACCCGCTTAAAAAATTTTTTTGAAGACAAAATCATCGATGATCAGGTAATATCAAAATATGTATTAGTTTAAAGCGTATATAAGACGGAAAAACTGGTCGGTCAGCTTGCGAATTACTGGTGGAAAGAACGTCTGCTGATCGTGAGAAAGTGAAAAAAAAAATGTCGTGTAACAACTGAGTGACTTTCCACCCATAATCCGCCAGTTAACTGAGTTTTTTACATTGTACAAACTGTGAATTATTATATTTATTGATTATTGATTTTTACCTAGGAAGAGCATACAAAATTAAAGCGGTTATCACTGCTATTGGTCCTGTTTTCATGGGCGATAGCATTTTTTAGAGCTGTATTTCACAGCAAAGAATTATGCTGAAAATTTCACACCTCTACTTTTTAACCAATAAGATGCCTTAATTTTGACTAGTTACCATGGCAACTAAAAAAAATTTCCGAAAATTTTTTCGAGGCGCCACGATATTTAAGTGGAAATTTTTGGACAGTTGAAAAGGTAAACATATGATCTACAACCATTAAATAATGTAGATATTAAAAAAAATACCTGAGAATAATGCAAAATTTCTATAAGAATTTTACAACTTTTCGTCACAAAATTCAACAAACTGTTTCCATACACATGATTTTGATTTTTTCCAAATTATCGTGTGAAATTTTCTTACCGAATACCACGCAAGCTTAAATTATTCCTGGAAATTTTTTAGGCTCTTGTGATATTATAAGTGAAAATTACTTTGAAATTTACCACGAAAATTTTTCCAGATTTTCTTAAAATCTGTATTACAAGGGCAATAAATCTCAAAGAATTTTATACGATACACATGCGCAGACGCGTTAATTTGTTTAAAACTCTTTAAAAATGTAGCAAACAGTAAACAAGCACACTTTCATTAATTTAATATTATTTATTTTCAAAAATAGAACTTGTAATGTTAGATGTTGCAGCAATTTGTTGTTTGTTATTTTACAAATTACGTAAAGGGCACTAAATGATTAGTGTAATATCAAACAAACAGGTTATGCGGTTCTGCGACGATTCTCGCGCACTTGATGAAATTTTGTCTGCAGAATATCCGAAAATTTTCGCGAGAATTTTTGGTCGTGTCATACAGCAAATTTTATTGCCGAAGATTTCGTGGTAAATTTCATTGTAATTTTCGGCATAATTCTTTGCTGTGTAATACAGCTCTTAGATTTGTTGAGAAACCAAATTCCTTCGATAAGAAACGCCGTTGGTAACAATTTCAATATTTGGTTTCAGCAGTAGGTATGGCGAATCACCACATTTTAGCGTTGATGTCCGCAATGATTTAAAGGAAATTCTCCAATACAAAATTATTGAGCACTTTTTTGCAAACCTATCAGAATCAAAATATTAGCAAGTTACATTAGTTTTTGTGCACACTGTACTGAACCACGAAAAATTGAAGTCATTGGATAATTATTACTTTCAAATAATACAATATGACTACTTCTGTGTTGATTCTGGATTTTAATGTTGGCTTCTAACAATAGGGAACTTGACTAAGATTTTAATTAGAAAAAATATACTATGAATCATAAAATACATTGGATAAAAACGACTGGCATGAAAAAAGCTATTTTTTGGCACAAACAACCACTATAACGAATTTAAAATGCCGAAAAATTCAAATTATTTACTGTTGTTTACTCTAGTTTTTCTACGCGTTTCTTTTGTATTTTCGGTTCATTCCGATTTATTAGACTTTGTGAAATTTTGTTTGTGTCCATATATTTTTAACATGAGGAAAAGATACAAAATGTTACAAAGAACTAACAGCAGCAGAGCACAAATTTTAAGAACGTAAATGATACGAAATATATTACGAATACGATCTATTCGTGCAGCGTTGCCAGCATAGTACATAGTACAAGAAACTATCCCTCGTGGTCTATAAAATACCATATTTGTATATTACGATATAGTAAAAAAGTAATTGAATATTTAATGAAACTTCTCATAAATATACAAAATTTAAAATATGTGTGTAGTTTCAATAGCTTTTGTGGCATAGGATAATTGAGACACGTTTTATTATTTTGATGTAAATTAGTCCGAATAACACACATGAAATCATTGGTGATAGATAAAAATGCCTATAATTTTATAATGCAGTTTAAAAAATCCTTCCAAAAAAAAAACCCGAAAATCCTTCGAATTGGCATCACAGTTGTGGCCGACAAACGGTACACTGGTACACAACTGGGCTATCTACTACTCTTTTACGTCACGACTCGCTTTGGCGCGCTATGGAGGTCGTTGGAAATGATTTTAAATAACACGGAACTTTAAACTATGTTTTCCAAGTTAATATTGATTAAATTTTTTTCGACGCCACTTGATGATATTATTGAATTAAAAAAAATTTGAAAGTTCCCTATTTGTGTGTTTACTCTTCAGATAGGGTTCATTATTCGGAGGTGTAAACTACAGGATCCCCAGGAAAGTCCATAGCAAAAATTAGATTCGAGTGGTAGAAATTTAATCGAATTTGTCGTTTTTATTTAATTCGGTTGATAAAAATGTGTAAATAAATAAATTTTTGAAACAAAAGCCAAGGTAATTCGGTGATTGTTAAACTTAGATAAAAACAAAAAAAAATTGTGAATTAATTTTCAGTTAAATAACCAATGTCTATGTTATTAGATATACCAGTGGCGTATGATAATGGCATTACGGTAAGTCTCAAATAAATCAATAACTCGACTACAAAAGGAAATCCAAAAAAGAAAAACAAAGTTAGTCCAAGATGCAGCTAATTAGTACATCCTTAGCACCTTATTTATAGCTTTTGCACAATTAATTGTAATTTTTGTTTTCAAATAAATTTTTTGCTTTATTTTTACACCCTGTACAATAGTTACTCTTACCGTTGGAGAGCATTTTTTACGGGCTTAGTATCACAAATAGGGGGTTGCCATTTAATTTTTTATAGGTGGGTAATTATCTCTTATGTCATTTCAGTTCCCCCTCTCTAACCTAGAAATGGTTATGAAGTTTTTTCAACATCTCTTCTCGTTCACTTCATAAGTTTTAAAATTGACACTCTGTATATATGGCTAGCTTAAATTATTACTACGTTTTCTTAATTTAATTATATAATTTTTGAACGAAGCTAGCAACAATTTACTATGATTATGGTAACGAGGTGTCGAAAGTTTAAGGCCAGGGAATGTAAATTAATTTAAAATACACCAGAACATAAAAACTCTGTTACAAAAGGGGAATTACCAAATTCATGTGTGCTAATTATAATTGTATATATATGTAAATTAAGTGCAAAAAAGTGACTTTTCATGATTGACAATCTGATTTTCTGAAATTCAAATTATAATTCTAGTAGCGTACATATTTTTCAACGAATTCTATAATTGGTACTTTTATCATCGTCAAATCCAAGTTATTTTATCCCTTACAAATTCATTACTAAAACAATTTACATAAGAATTTTATAATATACTTTGATAATAAAATCTATTAAAGTAATTGGGAGCTGGATACCTGGGGACATCCAGTTTAAATAACTTTACTCCTGCATGCGGGGCTCTGCAGGAGAGAAACTTATACTTCCCTAGCTACTGGATAAGATAAAAAGAAGCTAAGCGGGCAAGCACCGCAACCGGCCACTAGTGGGAGCAATGTATCCGCAGTGCCCAAAAAAACATAGCACCTTCCTCACGCGCAACTAACCCTCGTGTTGAGGAAGCTATAGAAAAACAGGAGAGGAGAACGGCAGGGGCACCCATACCCTCAACCTCCTCAACTGTTGAGAGTTTTCGTGAAAAATCCTGGAAAAAGGTAGAAAAACCCCCATCCTTCCTGAACTGGGTAAACCCGGAGAAAGCCAGACGGTAAATATACCGAAAATGAGGAGGAGGGGGAGGAGAGTGCGACTCTTACTAGAAACTCATTTTCCTGGGAGTAGCCCAAATAGGGGAGATAATACTCTCGAAGGTAATAACAGACCTTCGAGAGAAAGCTAAGCACATTTGTAGTAACGAAAGGTTAAAATGGGCTATGAGCACCGTTTCACCTTTCAAGGCACCGGGGAAGACGAAATTCTACCACATTTGGTTAAAATCAGTCGAAGCAGCTTAGAACTGAGTTATATACCAGAAACATGGAGAAGGGCAATATTAACCTTCATTCCAAAAGCTGGAAAAGGGTACATAACAAACCCCAAATCCTTCAGACCGATTAGTCCAACATCGTTTGTGTTCAAAACGATGGAAAAAGCTATTGACAATTATATTAGAACGGAAATCCTTACCGGGCAGGCAGATCTACGGAGACTGCACCGGTACAACTGACGCAGGATATCCGAGGTGCTCTAGACAACCAAGAAGCCGTAGTATTCGAGACAATACTCCTCATGATGCTGTCAAAAGAGCATTAAATAGAAGAGGTGTGGACAACACAACATCCAATTGGATGTCGGAACTGCTCACCAGTAGAGTATCAGAGACGAGGACGAGCAAAGACATTGTCTCCATATGTACAACCAGAGGATGTCCATAGGGAGGAGTAGCATCCCCATTAATGTGGAGCCTGACAATTGACGATCTCCTGATATTGTCTTGACAGCCAGGGGAAAATTCGAAAACACCCTTTGTGACATCGTACAAAAGTGTCTGAACTATACAAATAGCTGGTGTAGGCAAGTGGGACTTAACATCAACCCCACCAAAACCATCTTAATAGCCTTCACTAAGAAAAGAAAACTCAACCTCAAAACCATTAAACTTGATGTCTATTGACGACGAGAGAAAACCTCTCCAACATTCAAAGACTAGCCTGTATGTGCATTACAGGAGCAATGAGAACATGCCCAGCGGCAACCACTAAATATGGTGTTGGAAAGTGTTGCGGAAAGAACAATATACAGACTAAGTAGAGAGGGAATCATTAAAAAAACACCTCCTTACTACGTAGAAATCAGATAACCTGAGACATGCCACAAGATGGTATGATGAAAAAGTATAACTTTTCAGAAAAAATCGTTATGGAATGAAGAAAAAAGAAGGAATGGGATCCAAATACCATTACCAGGCTTGGAAAGAATGCCATTCAATGGTACATAGACGGTTCAAAAGCAATAGAAGGAACTGGGATAGGAGTGTACGGGCCAGGAACCAAACACTCTGAAAGCTTGGGAAAAGCCCCAAGTATCTTTCAAGCGGAGATTCACGCCACAAGAAAGTGTGCCCAGTCCAATATTGATGAAGGATATAGAAGGCAAAGGATTATCATCATGTCGGATAGTCAAGCAGCCATTAAAGCACTGAGCTCTTTTATGATCAGTTCCAAAATGGTGTAGGAATGCCTAGGCAAACTCAATGAACTAGGCGAGAACAATATAGTCACCTTACTGTGGATTCCAGGACACACTGGAAACGAAGGAAATGAAATATAAACTAGCAAGGAGGGGAACTGACACACCCTTTTGGGGGCCGGAACCCTTTTGCGGTATCAGCTCCAATGTAATATTGGAAGAAATAGGCAAAGCCGAAAAAAAGAGATCTGACCATTGGAAATATCTAGTAGGGGCTAGACAATCAAATATTCTTCTGGGTGACTACAACATGTTGAGATAAAATGAATGCCTAAGTCAGAGTAAAACTGAGTTTTTACACGGGACATTGTCGCTTGAATGGGCACCTGAAAAATCTCAAAATAGTGAAGCAAGAAGAATGAAGATTCTGTTGTATGGAAGAAGAAACCTCCATCCACATACTGCCTAGGGCACAACTCCTAGGAGACTACTGGATAGAAGAGGGACACTTACCTTAGTTAAAACTTGCAGATATCCTGAAATTCCTCCGGGAAATAGGTCTCTGAGACTTTCCTCAGGAATTAAGTAGAAGTAAGGGGGCACAATAGATATTTTAGGTCTCAGTGAATGTCACCCCAATATACCTACATACATACAATTGGGAGCAGGACTGTATTCAAATATTTGGCTTCAAATTCGGTGATGTCTGCATCGATTACATGTCACCATTCAACACAGACCTAGGATCTCTGAAATCTAAGCTCAGTCCTAAGACTTTGCTCAGGCGCTTTAGCAACACATCTGAAAGTATACTATGAAGCTGATGAAACCTCGCTATGGATTAGACGACAACACTTACTTCTCTCCTACGTAGCCTCAGTCTTTTCAAACCCTCTCAATCTTGTCTATTCTCTGTTCACATCAACTGATAGCCTTCCCAACACTCCTTGACCAATAATTAAACCCATTGCTTCATTCATAAAATTACAAATTACATTAACCTCTCACTTCTCGGACCCATCCCTGGACTATGTACCATCTTTGAACACCATATTCAGCATTATATGGATTCCCTCACATATTGGTATACCTGCTGATGTTGAACTGGCTGATCAGCGTGCCAAAACAACTTCAATTTTTCCCCAAAAATTTCTCACGTCCTTATTTGCAAGGATATTAAGGCAGAAGCAAAAATAATCGTCAGATCTCTTTAGCAAATCACGGGAGCTCTAACATGACTGCAAGTGTCCACTAACTGTGATACACATCTCCGTTACATGTCACCAATGCAATTCAAGTAGACAACAGCTTAATTTCAAATTTCAGCTATATGACATCCTATGGGACTCGAACCAAATTGAAATATCACTAAAATTCTTAAAGGAAATATCTGTGTATCATCCTTACCACTCCACTATATTAATGTTTCAATAATGATTGTTTCTGTAACCGCCACCGTACGGTGGCCATAGATGCACGTTAATGTGAATGAAAAGAAAAAAATATATAACAGCATATTTAAATTGAAGGGGAGAAAAACTGCTTTTCCTCCCTGATGTGAGATAGAAAAGTGACTACTTTCTATAAGTTTAGGATGATCACAGTTTTTCTTGGTGTAGCGAGCTAAAACCATGTTTTTTTGTAGATCAAAGAATCGCTATGCACATAACTGAAATGAGTTTACAATATTTTTTGTTTGGTATCCCGTTTTTCCGCGCGACTATGTACAGAAGGTCAAACTCGGAATCTGATTTGTCGTTTATTTACTTAAAAACCTATAGTGAAGTAAAATATATTCATACAAATTACCATTCTTGCTAAAATTTTTGCTGTTAATGGTGATATTATAACATAAACTGGTAAGGATTATTTTTTACCTTTTAGTTAAGATTTTACGAAAGCATGCCATTTTATTTCTAAAATTCTCAGCTTAAACTTTTGATGTTATTTAAATGATCTTTAATAAAAATTCCCTGTGAACAGAACTCTCAGTTTACATACAGTTTATCCACCATTTTACGAAATTTGAAGTTTAAACTGGATATTTACCAAAGGGTCAATGGAACTCGGAATCACTCAAAACTCCTCAATTGTACTACAAAGATCACAAGATAACTTAATAATTAACAAACTCTCTCAAATATACTAGCTTTCAATTCGACCATTTTTCATGCTCTACCTCTCAAATACAGAAAAAAACACGTAAGAAGTCTCAATAGAGTCTAAAACAACGCAAAACACACAATGCGACGTTAATCCATCCAAATACTCGGAATCTCACGTTACAACTTACCCAAAGGGTAAATGGAACTCGGAATCACTCAAAACTCCTCAATTGTACTACAAAGATCACAAGATAACTTAATAATTGACAAAATCGCTCAAATATACCTAAAAACTAGAGCTAGCTTGCAATTCGACCATTTTCCATGCTCTACCTCTCAAATACAGCCAAAAACAACGTAATAAGTCTCAATAGAGTCTAAAACAACGCAAAACACACAATTCGACGTTATTCCATCCAAATACGCGGAATCTCACGTTACAACTCTCCCAAAGGGTCAATGGAACTCGGAATCACTCAAAACTCCTCAATTCTACTATAAAGATCACAAGATATCTTAATAATTGACAAACTCTCTCAAATATACCCAAAAACAAGAACTAGCTTGCAATTCGACCATTTTCCATGCTCTACCTCCCGTTAAAATTGGGAATTTAAGCTAATTTAACGAAATTTTAACGTTTGAACTAAGATTTAAACCTAATTTATCGTTTAAACTTAGTATTTGACCAGATTTATCTGAATTTAAACTCACGAGTTAAACCAAATTAACCGCTTAAACTGGAAATTTAACGTTTAAACTAAGATTTTAACCTGTTTCCTGTTTAAAAAAAAAACTACCATTAAAACTGGGAATTTATCGCTTAAATTGAAAATTAAACCGAATTAACCTTTTAAACTAGGAGTTTGACCAAATTTAACTGAACTTACCGTATAAACTGGAAATTTAACCAAATTTACAATAATAAGTGGAAATTCCACCAAACTACTTACAGTTAAAACTATGGAAATTTGACCAGATTTGACAGAATCTACCGTTTAAAATAAGAATGAATTTACCATTTAAACTGAAAGTTTAACTAAATATACTTTAACCAAATTCACCACTTGAGCTGAAAATTTCACCAAATTTGCTATATAAGCTGACGGCTTAACAAAATTCACCGTTTAAACTGGGAATTTAACCAAATTTAGAGTTTAAACTGAGACTTTTGCCAATTTTAAAAACAAAAATATTATTTTCAATAATAAAATATACTATTTGTTCAGTTACCATGCCTATAGATGTATACTACGTTCCTGGTGCTGCTCCGTCAAGAAGCGTACTGCTTGCAGCTAAAGCTTTAGGCGTCGAAATTAACCCTATACGTACTATTGTAATGAATGGAGACAATCTTAAACCAGAATATTTAAAAGTGAGTCCATATTTTGCAAAATAACTACCTACTAACATTATCTGCTGCTATAACGCTTACGATAGCAAGAATTCACTACTCACCTTTTTTGTTAAAAAAGAAGTTTTAAATTTAATTCGGCTTAACATATAATTCTGAACTAAATTTTTTTAATTAAATAGTTTGTTGTAGCTGAATCCTCAACACACGGTTCCTACTATCAACGACAACGGTTTTGCTTTATGGGAAAGTCGAGCTATCGTGACCTATCTGGCAAATCAATATGCTAAAAATGACAATCTATATCCCAAGGATCCTAAAAAGAGGGCTATTGTTGACCAAAGATTGTACTTTGACATGGGAACTTTATACGGAAGTTTTTATAACTATTATGTAAGCTGTTTGAACTTTATTTTAAAGAAATTAAGTATTGAGGAAAATAACAAAATAACACCTTAAATAATTTGATATTTGTTTCCAAGACAATTACCGTTTAACTAAGAAGAAACAACTTCATTCCGGGATATATGCCCCGACAAACAGTTAATTACACGGGATGGTATGATTTACAAGATATAACCAACCCTTTTTGGTTGTAATCATAAGGGCTTACATCACTTGCAGACTGGTCTCCTAGTTACACCATCAACAGTGCAAAATAAATGGTTCCTGCCCAGCGCTTCTCTAAGTCGGACTGAAGAAAACATTATTGCAGTGTATATAATATCATCTCCCAAGTTTTTGGTATGAACTCTTGGGATAACCTCTATTTCAATTTGTACTTAGGAAATTTTGTTAAAATTATGTTCTCTTGCAGATACGTTTATATTTTTGGGGAGAAAGTGTAAATTCGGTCAAATTTGAAAAGATGGTAAAGGCTTTCGAATTTCTAGACCAATTCATTGGCAACAACGAATTCGCTGCTGGCAACAATCTCACCTTGGCTGATTTAGCACTTGTTGCAACGGTTTCAACATATGAAATAATGGACTTCGATCTCAGTCCTTACAAAAATGTTGTAAGATGGTACGCAAAAGTTAAATCAATAGCCCCTGGTTATGAAGAATTGAACACAAAAAATCTACAAGAATTTAAAATTTTAGTTGATCAGTTGTCTAAGAAGTGAAATTTGTTTTAGACATTAAATTAAATATATTTTCAAAGACAATCTGTTTTTATTAATCCTGTAATTGATAAAGATATTGAAAAAGAAAATATTCACAAGTATCTAAATTGAGGGACTTCTAAACGAGCAATATTTTTACTGCAACATTGTCAGCAGTAACAGCCAGACTATGCAATATAATATGATCATTCCAAAATGGTATGAATGCCTAGACAAACTCAATGAACTAGGCGAGAGCAACATCGTCACCTCACTGTGGATTCCAGGACTCACAGGAATATAAGGAAATTAAATAGCAGATGAACTAGCAAAGAGAGGGGCTGAAACACCCTTTTGTGACCGGAGCCCTTCGGCGGTATAAGCTCCAATGTAATATTGGAAGAAATAGGCAATGCCGAAAAAAACAGAAGATCTGGCAGTTGGAAAGATCTAGAAGGTATTAGGCAATAAAAGCTACTTCTGGTGGGCTACAAACAGTTGAGAACAAATAAATGCCTAAGCCAGAGAAAAACTGCACTAATAGTTTCAACAGGTCTCCCAACGGGACACTGTCGCCTGAATAAGCACCTAAAAAAGCTCAAAATAGTGGAGCAAAAAGAATGTAGATTCTGTGGTATGGAAGAAGAAACCTCCATCCACAAACTTGCGGATTGCATAGCAATTCAGAATCCTAGGGCACACCACCTAGGAGACTACTGGATATAAGAGGGACACTTACCTAAACTTAAGCCTCCAGACATCCTAAGATTCCTCCGGGAAATAGGTCTTTAGGAGCTACTAGTCTCTGAGACTTTCCTCTGGAACTAAGTAGAATAGAGGGGACACTATAGATCTCTTAGGTCCCAGAGAATATGTACATACAATATACATACATGCAATGATAATACGAGTATTTTTAGTATGTCTCGGTCATGAAGCCACAACATGTTTGGTATTGGTGTTGCTGACAATTTTCCGAACGATCGCTTGCCGAGCGAAAATACTCTGCAATATTAGTTTGTGTTAGTGCTTTCTTGTCGTTGTTTTTAAAATTTTTGAGGTTGAAATGACTAATACCGTCTAATAATGGGATTATTGATATTATTAATGAAGTACAATCATATTTATTATATTCATACATAGTCATAAATCCTATCCTGATTACTTTGTTACCATGACAAATAATTTTATATCTGTCAATTTTGATTAATAATTTTTCCGATTTTGTGAGAATAAAAACTTTCATTGTACCAAAATAACATTTCATTTCATTTACGATACACAATAGTTTTGGCGACGAGGATACTTCTTACTTACGTGTCCTAATATTGTTAATACTTAAAAGAAGATGACAGATGGTGAACAGGAAAGTTTCAACGTTTCCAATTCATTCGACTTTTACCGTGGAATCATTTGATCAATCTGTTACAAAGTGGTCAAGGGTCAAGATGGGTTAAACGACTCGAAGGAGCTTTCAAGGTATTTAAAATCAATGATGATATGAAATTACCTTATCTTTTACAGTTCATGGGATCGGAAACCTAGGATATCTTATGCAATAAACTAGCACCTGATCTTCCTGAAGATCAGACCTACACGAAAGTTGTAGCATTAATGGATTCATTTTACAGTCCTGCACCTTTGGAAATTGCAGAAATATTTAAGTTCCAGAGTAAAAAGCAAGCAGCGGGTGAAACCATACAAGAATACTTGCAGTCAACTAGCCATAAATTGCAATTTTGGTTCCTATCTCAAGAACGCTATCAGAAATCAGTTCGTTTTTGGATTACGTTTGCGGAGAATACAGTCTAGACTACTAGAAACTAAGAATTTGGATTTAGATCGTGTAGTAGAGATTGCCAGTGGCATGGAAATTTCAGAAAAGGACAGTAATCAATTAAATTATAATAAAAGTACTTCAGTTAATGCTTTACATTTACAAAAACCAAAGAAAAAAAGTAGTTACAATTCAAATACAATGAGCGCATACACTAATCAAGCTTCGCAATCAGTTTCTTCCATTAATAAAAATAAACCAAAAAATAAATTTTGCTATCGATGTGGTAGTACATTACACTTAGCTAATTCTTGTCAGAATTTTAATCCGAATTTGTTTTGTAATTTTTGTAAAAAAACAGGTCATATACAAAAAGTTTGTCTAAAAGCAAAAAAAAGAATTACAGAAGTTAATATAATAGAACAAATAGATGAGATTCTACTAATTAAAGCAAAAAATTATAAAGAAAAATTTACTGCTATTTTGAAAGTTAATAATAAATTATTACAGTTTGAAATTGACTCTGGTGCAGCGGTTACTATAGTTAACATACACATTTTTCAAGAAAATTTGTCTACATTACATTTACAGGACTCTGAGTTACAATTAACTACATATTGTAAAAACCAATTGAATGTTCTAGGGTTAGTTCCTGTTGAGGTTGAACACCAAGGAATAAAGCGAACGTTAAATATGTACGTCGTGGATGGTGTCCATCACCATCACCGTTCTTTGCTTGGTCGGGAGTGGATTCGCGCTCTTGGAATTGAATTGCAGGAAGTAAATAATATTTCACATGAAAATAAACAGGTATCAGATTTACTAGAAAAATATAAGTATTTATTTAAGAACAGAATAGGGGAAATAAAGGATATGGAAGCAAACATTTTCTTAAAGCCGAATACAAAACCAGTTTTCCATAAATCGCGTACTGTTCCTTTTGCATTAGGTGAAAAAGGTGAGTTTTCAGATTGGGCTACTCCGATTGTTCCTGTAGTTAAACATAATGGAGATATCCGGATCTGTGGGGACTATACAAAGTAACATTAAATCCTAACAAGGAAATTAACGAGTACCCTCTACCTACAGAAGACGAGTTACTAACTCAAATAGCTGGGGGTGAGAAATTTTCAAAAATAGACCTCACGAAAGCCTACTTACATCTACCTGTTAGAGATGATATGAAACATTTTCTAACATTAAATACGCACAAAGGATTATATAGACCTAATAGATTATGGTTTCGAATTGCCAGTGCACCTGCTAAATGGCAACGGTTAATGGAACAAGTTTTACATGGAATTAAAGGAGTATCGGTATACTTAGACGATATTTGAATTACAGCACCCAATACAAAACTACATTTAAAAAGATTAGAAGAAGTTTAAAAAAAATTGCCTGAACATAATTTACATATTAACTCAGCCAAAAGTGGATTTTTAAAAGATGAAATTGAATATTGTGGGTTTAGGATAAGTAACAAGGGCATTATTCCTACGTTAGATAAAGTTAATGCTATCGTAAATGCACCACTACCTGAAAGTAAGACTCAAGTACGTTCTTTCATTGGTTTAGTGAATTACTACAGGCGTTTCATTAAAGACGCGAGTACAATATTACAACCTTTAAACAACCTACTTAAAAATAACGTAAGATTTAAGTGATCAAAAGACTGCCAAATATCATTTGACAAAGCAAAAGCGTTAATTTCTTCTGAAAACGTTTTATGTCATTATAATCCAAAATTGCCGCTTATTTTAGCAACTGATGCCTCTCCCTACGGTGTGGGGGCTATCTTATCTCATGTGCTTCCCGATGGTACAGAAAAACCCATACAGTTTGCTTCACAAACACTAAGTCCTACACAAAAAAAATATTCGCAAATCGATAAAGAAGCTTATAGCATAATTTTTGGAGTAAAAAAATGTTTTAATTACTGGTGTGCTAGAAAAGTCACACTAGTTACAGATCACAAACCGTTGTTACATATATTTGCCCCTCAAGAGAAGTTTACCTATTTCGGTATTCCTAAAGTACTTGTATCAGATAATGGTACAAAGTTTACTTCTCATAAGTTTAGACAATTTATGCAAAATAATGGAATATTTCACAAATTCACGGCACCTTGCTCCTTTCCACCCTTCAAGTAATGGACAAGTGGAAAGATATATTCAAACTTTGAAAAAATCATTACGAGCTTTGCATTTTGAGGAAACTTTGCAAATTACTTTTGCAATATCGAAGAACACCTCACTGTGTTACTGGTAAAAGTCCTTCACTGTTAATGTTTAATGGGGAAATAAGGACAAGATTTGACTATAAAAAAATACCTACTAGCAGAGACTTTTTCGTGGGGACAAGAGTTACCGTTCGCGACTACTTTAATCCAAAATGGCAATTTGGAAGAGTAACTAAAAAACTAGGTTTCGTTCACTATTTAGTACAATTAGATGATAAGAGTTTGGAGACGTCATCTAAATCAAATACGGGATATTGGTGAGAATACACCACCCGAACGATACGTACGTACCTTCAATACCGAATACACTTTCTTTAGTTCTAAATCAGAGTTCCTCTTCGATTGAAGGAAATTCACCAACTACAACCGAACAACCAGAAACATCTAATAGCAATATACAAACTACACAAAGTGATCCAATTCCTATTCCTGGGGTTTCAACCGAAACAGAAGCTACACCTGTTCCTATGTTAAGGAGATCCTCTAGGATACCAAAACATGTGGTAAGGTTAAACTATACCTAAGTGTTTTTTTTACTGATTCGCTTACTTTAAGTATTTGTAGTCAGGAAGGAAATTTTATATTCATACATATTCATAAATCCTATCCTGATTACTTTGTAATATGTTACCATGACAAATAATTTTGTATCTGTCAATTTTGATTAATAATTTTTCCGATTTTGTGAGAATAAAAACTTTCATTGTACCAAAATTACATTTCATTTCATTTACGATATACAATAATATTTAGAGCCTGAACTGTGGAAACCAGAGTATTGAAATTTTTTGTTGAATATTGCATTAATAACTCTCAATGATTACAGAAGGTAACCAGTAAACTTGCTCGTTTGTATCTAAAGGGATAAAGGGAAATCAATAGTAGACAAGAGAGGAATCTGCTCCGCTTAACGGCCATGTAAAAAAAGTTTCACTTTAAAAAATCAGATTATGTTGTAGGCATTAAAGACTAATTAGATATTTAGGGAAAATCGTTTTATTATCTTCATTTTCTAAACTTGATCCACCACGAAAACTCTGCCTCCTCTAATATTCGTATACGTCGCTGTAGACACGCTTTTCAAGTCGCGTTACAATAGATTGACACTCCACTATAAGTAGCCGCTTTAGCTTCAGCACCGAACACTAACTAACGACAAGTAAATTAACTTCGTCGATTCAGCAGTTACCGAAAATTTCCTTACCCCGCCTATCATCTGCTGAGTGCTGGTGAGTTTAAATCGAGAAAGTGTTGAGTACAGGGGTAGCGCGGCGATAACGGGGAGTACGGCGCCAGAGAAACGATGTACCACAAATTTCAAACGTGCCGACGCAAGTGAATTTACTTGTCGTTAGTTAATGTACGGTGGCTTCAGTCTGTACGAGATAACAATATATAATTCACAGCTCAGTTATCTGGGTTCAAATAATGTAGAAATAATACAAATGCCATTTATGAAAAATATATTAATTTCAGTTTTCCAGCTTGTAAGATGAGTACAATATAATTAATTTTTGTGAATAGAATATAATAATGAGGAGATTTTATTTTTTGGCGAGTTGATCTACTAATGCTTTAAATTCTTTCAAATTTTTACCGTTGGCTTCTTCGTAACCAGGGGCGGTTGCTTTAAGTTTGGCGTACCATCTAACAACGTTCTTGTACGGACTAAGATCGAATTCCATCAAGTCGAAAGTTGAAACTGAAGAAACGAGAGATAGATCTGCCAAAGTAAGATTGTTGCCGGCAGCGAAGTCGTTGTTGCCAATAAATTGGTCCAAAAACTCGAAAGCCTTTCCGATTTTTTCGAATTTAGCTGAATCGGCACTTGCTCCAGCAAAGATCATGGGATACTAGAAGAAAAAAAATGCAATAAATGTCGTTTTGTTCGGCACATTGAAATATATTTTTTAAATTATCAGAAAGTTTTGGATTGTCACCAGAGCACGAAACAAATCAAAATAGCATTGTTTACCACTCTTCGATATCCCTTACTTTATCCTGTGTTTCCAGAGATCTTTAAATCAAAATCTGAATCACAGTATAAATAATAACCAGAAGAACCGCATTGTGGTACTCCTTTTGATAGGGTTTTGAGTGCGATTCCGACTGTTTCATGACCTTGTGCCCAATCGAACCGATAATTTATTACTTACTCATAAACATACGCTAAACACGTTTTATGGATACATTTTACAAATCATATTTGTGATGTAGGTCTTTTCATTTCAATAGACACATCCAACATATCTTACTTTTCCATTTTATGAGGAAATTAGAGAAATTTCTTGTCACCTCTTGCAACCTTTAAAAGTACATACATTACCTGCAGTTATTTTCTTCCCCTACATCACAACCAAAAGACTTTGTAAAATATACCATAATAAAAATAAAATCGCTGGGTTTGAGTGAATGTTAATTATCTATTGGATTATGAAAGAATAACTTCTTTAGAAACTGATACAAATCTGTCTTATATTTAAAATCTTTCCCTTGAAGATCCGTCGGCAAATCGCGCGTTTCACTCATTGTGTCGTTCTCTTTGGTGCTTATTCACAGCACTATATCTCAGATGACATTTACTGAAGTGAGCTGAAATCTCAGTCAAAAAGAACTCACCTATTGATTATTATCAGCACAAAAGGGACACCCTCGTTCTTATTGAAAACAGCCGTGAGAAGTAGGCAACACACGTATCAATTTTGCATAAATGAATGTGAATATTGTGAATTAAATTTGCCATATTGGTGATAATCTCTATAGTGTATCAAGCGGGTTTTACTCTACTCTTTCGTTTGATTTGTGTAGTTTTCCTGTTTATTACACTGTCAACTGGATTTTATCAACAATTACAATTTCCGGGTGATTGACTTACGTAATAATCAGCAAAAGTTGCGAATAAAGTTCCCATGTCGAAATATAATCGTTGGTCAACAAGAGCCCTCTTCTTGGGATCCTTGGGATACAGGCTGTCATCTTTACCGTACTGTTCTGCCAAATAAGTCATGATAGCCCGACTTTCCCATAAAGCGAAACCATTGTCGTTTAATGTGGGTACCGTGTGTTGAGGATTTATCTACAAAAAATAAAATATTTTATTTGAAAGATTTAAATAAAAAAAATTGTTCACAATTCTTCAATGAATTTTTTTTTTGTTCAATGATGTAATTATCATCTGCGTAACTAAATAGTTACAATACCAGCTACAGAAAAATATAGCAAAAAATACCAAATGAACAACCAAAATTTAACATCAGAAATCAGATGCAGCCTGGAAAATACTTGTTTTTCGGTAAATATTATATTTCTGGTGACGTCATTATATACAAGGTGTCCAATTTTAAATAACAGTTCTTAAAGTCTAAAATTGTTGGATATGAACACTAGTTTTAAAAACATCCTGTATACCATTTGGGAAGAAATCTTAATCTTCTGTTGAAATATTGTTTTTTATAGTTCCAGAGAAATTTGAATTTTTCGAATTCTTTACAATTTTAATAAAACTCGTCCATCTTCTAATGGAAGAACGTACCATTAGAAATATATACAGGGTGTTTCAAAAAAAGGTGACCCGTCTCCAGGATAGGTAGAAGAAAAGATATACCGATTAGGATTAGGATTTTTGTGAAACGTTACAAGAAAGGAAAGCCCTCAATCCCAATTTTTCAACATGTATCCGTTTTATCGATGAGGTCTCATTTACGCGACAAAAATTTTTTAATTCACATAATGCATACTAATTAATAATAATAATAATTAATAACTTTATCATTACTTTATACCAGCATCGGTTATTACTTCATAATTTCAAATCAAGATATTCCGAAAACGGTACACAGTATCGAGTTTTACCAAGAGTACCTTTTTGGTGTAAAATTGAATGACGATTAAGTTCACCTGAAATTTTGATTAATAAATCTAACCTTAAAAAAGTTATGTTCAATACTACTTGTTACGAACCGTGTAACTAGCGCCCTCTATGAGAGTCGTATAAAATTCCATTATTAATATATTAATTCTTAATTTTGTACATGTATCTTTATTTTTTGTTTTTATTTATTTTCGTTTTCTTTCCATTTTTCAATTTATAATGAGCTATCGCCTATTCATAGCATGTGCTACCGATAGCGATAATTTTTACTTTTATTTTTTTTTTGTTTTTGTTTTTTATCTCATTTTTGTTATATGAGCTTTATAGAACTTCGGTTCTCAGCTCATAATTTATTGTAATAATAATAATAATAATAATAATGTTGCCAGTAGTTTCGGCAAAATCGTTTTTCTTCAACGCTCTTTATCTTGAATACGGATGTCGTTACGAAGATTTTTTACTAACTATCCTAGAGACGGGGTAACCTTTTTTAAAAACACCCTATATAATTCGTTTAAAAAATAGGAGGAGTAATTTGAATTTAAGTTGGCAATTTTATAGACCTCTGATTGGTCAGATTGCACCCTGTTTCAAACAGCACTTTTCAGAATTGACATTTTCTGATAATTGAATTATTTGACAGTTCTGGCATGAAATATATTCATTTTCCCTTGTTATTTTATAATTTTTACTCAGTTTTTCACTGTATTTCGTTATAACAGTTCTTTGCAGAACTCCAGTAAGCAATTCGATTGATCGATAACTTCAATCTCTCAGGGATATCAAATACGAAACGTAGCTTAAGTTTACCTAACAGGTTATAGAATACCAGCCTGTTCATGGGCGAACGCAGCATTAAATTTAGGGGGGGCAAATGTAAAAAGTAAAAGTTAGAAATAAAATAGATGTTTTTTGAAATAAACAAAAAAAAGAAAACGAGAAAACAAACATTTATACATATTATTTTGTATCTTAATCTAGGTATTATAGCAAAACGAAACGTCTGGGATCTGCTCAAAACCTATTCTTCTATGTGTTTCTTTTTTTGTGAAACTAATTTCCCGTGTACACTCAGCATACACAAACCGCTTAATCTATTGCCTGTCATTGCGGACCTTAAAACAAAATATGTAGAGCAGTTTTTGTTGATGGAAAAAAAAGTCTGCTTCCTTTACCACTTCTGCTACTTCCAAACTTTTTAACTCCTCTTTATTAATTTTATTGTTTTTCCATAAGTTGTACTATAATTCGGCTTCATCGTCAAGCCCGTTTAAATTATAGAATTCTGAAAATTGTCTAATGCGCATCTTAAATTCACTCATGACAAAGTTCAGCATAACGAACGGATGTAGTGACAATCGTTCGAAAGCTGGTAGGTTTCCATCGGAAAACCGTTGCTCCAAAGATATTATCAGAGAGTCCAAATAAGGTATTAACAAAGATCTTCTCCAGTATTCTGGCAGGATGCTAGCTGGAATGTTCGTACGATTTTGCTGCCGCCCTACTATCCTTAGCACCTGTAACTCTATTCCAAGGTTTTCGGCATGTGTGTTGGCTTCAGCTAATAGTGTTCACGACTTCTTCTGCAGATTCGCAATGATGATTTGAACATTGCAATAAATCGTAACTTTTAGATTGCAAGATATTGGCTACAGGTTCCAAAAGCGCAGAATACTTTGCTATCAGACACAGAGAAATAATAAATACCGGTCTTGTTGAAGCACTATAAAGCTGAAATGCCATATATCTTTCTAGTTTCAGAATTGCCGTCTTTTGATAGTTTTTGAAGGCCTTCAAGGATTCCCATAAAGTAGTCTTTAAATATAGCAATACCTTTGTATCTTTGTTCATAAATAGTAAAATACAGTTAGGAATAAGTGTATTGTATAATATTATGTAGGTAGGTATAAGTTTAAATTTTTAACTTGATTCTTTTATCGATTATTTAGTAATTAAGAAATTATTGAATTATTTCCAACATTTAGGGGAGGGGGGAAATGCCCCCCTACCCCTCTTTGCGTACGCCCATGAGCCTGTTGATTGTTTACATCTCAATATGATATCTCAAGAATTATTTTTAGTACATAAATGTTACCTTTGATTGGCTGGTTTCCGCGTCAAGTGAATCGGGACATATTTAATATATTTTGAACACGACTATTTCGTAATAATCTCTTTAGTAACTAATCTATAGTCTATTTCAGAAAGGTATAGAGTAATAAAATGGGGAATTCCGTCCAGTTCGGCTCAATTTCGGTGTCGGCCATAGGCGTAGGTCTTGAAATAGTATCGTTTGTAATATTAAAATTTCAAGTAATTGCGTAAGAGAATTAGGAAAAGTATGTTTTCTGGCCTGAAGTGTCAATATCGAAATATTGTGTAGGGATTACTAAGGTAGTAGATTATACAGTTACGTTTTGCGTTTAACAGGTCAAGAGGAGATGACAGTTCCTCAGATGACGAAGAATATTATGATTTTTTATAATTTAATTTCTGTATAATGTATTTTTTGTATAATGTTCAATAAAAAATAAGTGTACCTAATTCTATGTACATAATGCCTAATTTTTATTCTGTTAAAATAAAATTCTTTCCTTTTTACGAGTTTCCTACCGGCACGCCTTTGGCACACTATTTTCAGTGTTTGTGGATGGATAACAATAGGCTAATCCCATATATTGACCCCAACCCGGGTGGTACTACCTCTACTTGATAAAAAGAAAGAATTTTACAATTAAATCAATGCCAAACTATGAAAGTGGCTTAAATATTCGTTGGGTCACTCTGTGCTTCCTTTGCATGCCTAATGAGGTTTTATTACTCTATACCTTTCTGAAATAAACTATAGTAACTTTTAGTGGTGTGAGTGAGTCTTTTGAAATTGCTCCTCCTGGTTTTTAAATAGACTATAGTAGGGCTAATACAAAGATGTTTCTGATAATTTATGACAAGGTGAGATCAAAAAAATGCAAGTCTGCTCTAATTGTTTTGACAAATACCCTAACAAGACACTGTCACCTGAATGGGCACCACCGCAGGTATTGCTAGCTCACCCACGATCTGTCAATTATTAACATCAAGAAGTATTTAGGTAATTGAAGAAAAAATTGTAGCAGATCGTGTGCTGTCAATTTCCGAAAAAAAATGGGAAATTATAGTTTATTCATGGACAATAATTCAATCAATTAGCCAAATTCCATAAGCGTACTTAATATGAGTTTAAAAAAGAACCGTTCCGATTTAAAATGTGCACAATTCAGATTTATTCAAAACGTTCAAAACATTTATTTCATTCTCGGCCACGTCACTGACTACCGTAATAACTTAATTTTTAATCTCTTGACAATAGAAAATACCCTAAACTCGACGAGATACAGGGAGAAGCTACTTGACCGACACAGAAATAAAAAATTTTAATGTTCACGATAATATTTTCATATTACTTGGATGGTTCATGGATTGATTTTGCAAGGGTAGCGAAGATTTATTAATCTGCCGCATTTTTGAATAATTTTTAAAAGGTTTTTTGTCTCTATATCTAACAGCATTTGCCTCAAAGTTATAATTTATTTTTTTCAACTCATTACTACTAGACTCTCCCTACGCCCTTTTCATTTAAATGACTAGTAATTCCAACGGTGGCTGCTATAAGTAAAAACAAAATATCTTCAAAAGGTCTTAAATAATTGAAATATTCACATTCGACATTCCGTATAAAATCAAGGACGTATTCATTCGACTCCTTACATACATTCAGGTACCTCGAGCGCGACGACCTTGGAATGAATAATTTTCTTAAGATTAGTTCCTTCTAGAATGTTTCACAAACGTTTTACACTCAAGTTAATCGAATTGTCTTGAACGGGGTCATAGCACAATGCAAAAAACTTTGAATATTTATTCATTTATTTTGTTTGTTTCGGTAATAATGGATTTATTCACGTAAATTTGAATTATAGGAAACAAGTTCATTATAAGAAATAACTTAAATGCTTTTATTTATCAATTTTTTGATATTCCTTTATCGCCAAACGTTGAATTAAGGTTATTGATGCACTTTTCCAAGATATATTAGACGTCCAAAATGTTATTTGATGATATTTGAATTCAATTTTTTACACGCTTTATATTAGCTTCACTTGTATGTTTTTTGTTCCTGGTAAATTTATCTAATAAAAAAAGGCAAAAAATCGAGTACATTCACGATTTAAATTTCAAACTTTATCATATAAACGTTAAATTTGTTGTACATTCCAGAAATATAAATAACTAAACTTTGGCTAAATGAAATACCACATCTGCTGAATTATTTTCAACTTTGGTTCTGGTTAGAGCACCTTTCAAAAAATGAAATATCTGTTCAAATTTCATTTACGTCGCGTCAAAACAATATCCTCACCTGTCACTTGACAACAGCTCTAGCGAGAGCAAGCCGGAAGTATTATTGGAATATACACTTCACCACTACCAATTTAAGACTAAAATGAATAGTTAACGTTTGTATGTCATAATTAATATAGTAATATAAAATAATGTTTAACTTCAACTCAATTTCGTTTGCTTAATATAAATCCAACAATTGGTAGCAGAGCGTGGTTAATCTCAAACCGAGGAGTTGAACAAAAATATTATACAAAAGGAGAATCGCAAATGGCATCTTCAAATTATCGCATTGAACCCCTAGCAAAAGACAATTACGATACGTGGAGTGTACAAGCACAAGCTGTATTGATAAAAAATATACTTTGGGATATGTGAATGATATCCAGGTTAAACCAGAGAATGACCCTGAAGATGAAGCAAAATATGAGCAAGAGGATCTAATAGCTCGCTCAGAAATACTACTACTTATGTCTCCTGAATTTAAGCAAGTCAAAAATTGTAAGACAGCAAAAGAAGTATGGGATTTGTTGAAATCAATTTACCAAAGTCGAGGCCCTGCCAGAAAAGCTACATTGCTGAAGAAGTTAATACTCAAGAAGACGACTGAAACTGAAGATATCAAAGATCATTCAACAGACTTAAAAGTAAAAATTATTGAAGAATTTGAAGTCAGAAAAAATATGGCCATGACGATAAACCGCAAGGAGCTTCCTATAATAAAAACAAGGCATCCGAATGTTGAATAACGATACATAAAAATGAATATGCAAAGAAGAAAAACGAAGAAGCTAATTTGAAAAACTAAAGTTGAACCAATTTGCTTAACATCTGCTGACACCATTGAAAGTGAACTCTGTTGTTTAGATAGTGAATGTACTTCACATATGAGTGGCAGCAAAGAAAAATTTTGTATTATTAATGATGAAAATAGTATGTTAAAGTTAGCGTCTAATAGTCACACAACAAGAGTTCAAGAAAAAGGAAGAGTTACAGAGGAGACCGAAAATGATACTTTTAATTTAAATGAAACTTTATATGTACCAGAGCTTTCCGTAAATTTGATGTCAGTTGCTAAAATAACTGATAATAACTACTCTGTGCATTTTACAAGAGCTAGAGCGCTGATAAAAGATAGTAATGGAAAAACCGAACTAGAAGCCACAAGACAAAATGATTTATACTATACACAATTTTTTTAGTAAAACACAAATTGCAAATAATGTCCAAGAAAGTGAAATGATGTGACATAGAAAACTAGGTCATATGAATGAAACTGATCAGCCATAAGTAATGAATTGGTGAAAGGATTAAAATTTAATATCAAAGAGAAATTATATGACTGTGAAACCTGTATAAAGGGGAAAATGACTCGCTTACCATTCCATAAATGTGAAGGAACAAAGACAAAAGAACCTTTAGAAGTGGTACACACCGATGTTTGTGGACCATTGCAGGTGGAAACATTAGCTGGATCCAAATATTTCGTTACTTTTATAGATGAATATACAAGATATTGTGAAGTATATTTTATAAAGAACAAAAGTGAAGTTTTTGAAAAGTTTAAAGATTACAAAAACGAGATGGAAAAGTTTATAAAGAAAAAGATTAAACATGAAGTATTACAGTTTCCTGTAAAATTGTCGTATTTAGTAAAGCGTGTTACCAATAGATATCGCAGAATAAATAAAAATTATTCAACGCTTTGCAACTAAGTTTTGAAAAATATCTTTCAAAAACAGTGATCGTTTAACTTAAGAAGCAACAACTACTTCCCGGGCTATATGCCCCGACAGACATTGAATTACACTTCTAAGTCAAACGGGGTCGGTATGATCTACAAGATTTAACCAACCATTCTGGTTTGTAATTAGAAGGGACTACATAACTTGCAGACCGGTTTCGGCGTATTTGCGCCTCATCAGTACAAGGTATATGCCAGTTATGTTGTCCCTTCTAATTACAAACCAGAATGGTTGGTTAAATCTTGTAGATCATACCGACCCCGTTTGACTTAGAAGTGTAATTCAATGTCTGTCGGGGCATATAGCTCGGGAAGTAGTTGTTGCTTCTTAAGTTAAACGGTCACTGTTTTTGAAAAATATTTTTTAAAACTTAGTTGTAAAGCGTTGAATAATATTTGTTTATTCGGCGATATCTATTGGTAACACGCTTTACTAAATACGACAATTTTACAGGAAACTGTAATAATTCATGATTGTTTCAAGCTAACGGCCTTGTTATCAAATTTCGAATTTTGGTTTGTGGTTGGTAGGTGAAGATGTCGTTATCATCACAACTTTTACATTTCCGTAACTGGAAGATATGTATAGTTGGTGATTGTAGAGACATAGTCAGTCCGGGATTAACTCTCGGACGATAACATATACCTTGTACTGATGAGGCGCAAATACGCCGAGACCGGTTGAATAATATTTATTCATTCTGCGATATCTATTAAAAAGATTAAAAATTTACAATCCAACAATGGTACAGAATATTGCAACAGTTTGATGATTATTTAAGAGAACATGGCATTCGACGACGATTATCAGCCCCATATACTCCACAACAAAATGGTATCGCATTGTTGGACAAAGCTAGATGTATTGATGATGATTGAAGCACATTTACCTAATATGTTGTGGGCAGAAATGATATTTACTGTCAACTATTTAATCAACAGAAGTCCTAATAAAGCCTTAAATAAGGAAACACCCTACCAAAAATGGGTTGGTCGTATTCCATCTGTAAATCATTTGAACATAGTAGGTTCGGAGGCATTTGTTTTGAACAAACACAGAAAAGGAAAATGTACACCTAAGGTGACAGATGGATATGCAAAAAATATTAAAGCCTATAGAGTGTATATACCGAACAAAAGAGATGTTAAAATTGTGGAAAAAATGTTTTATGAAGAGTATAATGAAGAAAATTACGAATTTTTCAATGAGCAAAACCAAAATCAATCTGTAAGGTCTAACAATCAAATAAGTAACCCTGAAGATGATATGATAGAGGACAACATTGACAAGTCTTCATTACCACAAATACATAAAAATCTAAATGAACAAAATAATATTTCAGAATCTGATAACCAGTCGATTACACAGAGCGAAAATGAACCTATTATGCCTTCGACAAGTGGTAGATCTCAACGAGTGAGGAAACCACCAATATGAACGATAGACTACGAGATGGAAGAATTATCTCACCTCTGCGAATCAGAAGATGTAGGCAGTAAATAATGGCATGAAGTTATAAAATCTGAGATAAAAGCACATGTGAAAAATGAAAAATAAGAGAAAGGAAAGATAACAAAAATATTGTCTACTTCAGGATGTTTCTTAAAACCAAAGTTGGTAAAAATAATCAAGAGACTAAAAAGGCACGTCTTGTGGCTAAAGGTTTTAGTCAGAGGCCATGTGTCAAGTACAATGGAACATTCTCTCCTGTGGCTAAACTAACCTCTATAAGAATGTTATTAGCTGTCGCTGCAGAAAAAGGTCTCAAGCTAAACCAAATGGACGTTACTACAGCATACTTAAACGGTAATTTAAATGGGGTAATTATTACGAAGAAACCCGAATATTTGGATACAATTCTAGCAGAAATTTGGGTAGCAGTAGGAGCATAAAGGGAGAAAAAGTTTGCCACTTGCAAAAAGCTCTTTATGGCTTAAAACATTCTGGAAGACAATAGAGTATAAAATTGAATACAGAGCTGGAAGCTCTTGGCTTTATTAGATCAGAAGCTGATCCTTGTTTATATACGTTTATAGAAGAAGGAGTGAAAATAATAATTGCTGTATACGTAGACGACCTCATCATAGCCTATTCTTCATATCAAAAATTGAGAGATATTAAAATGAAATTAATGACTAAGTTTGAAATGAAAGACTTGGGAAATCCGAAAGTATGTTTAGGAATAGAAATAGAAAACCAAAACGATGAGATCAAGTTAACACAACCGATGTACTACTTGGAAAACGTAGGAAAACTCCTGAGATTTTGATGCGCCGTAGACAAGCCTAGAGCTCATTTTTAAATTGTATTGTTATCCTTTACACAGCTGAGTTCTTTGTTTATCTTCTGCGCATTTCAGGAATCTTCCTTCGTTTGCCAAGCAGTACATAGAGAAACTTTTAAGAAATTTTAATATGGAAAATTGTAAGCCTGTGAAGACACCAATGGAGACCAACTAATTAAAAATGAACCATGTGAAAACTTACCCTATAAAGAATGAATTGAGTCTCTTATGTACTTAGCAGTTGCTACTAGACCAGATATTATGTTTGCTGTAAGCCAATTTAACAACTGCTTTGGTACTGAGCATTTTAAATGTGCAAAGCGCGTTTTACGTTACCTTCAAAGTACAAAGACGATAGGAATCAACCTAAAAAGAAGTCATTATGGATTGGCAAATGCGGATTGGGCCGCACGCCCCGTAGACAGAAGGTCCTATACTGGATACTGTTTCAAGTTTGCCTTATCAATAGCAGAAGCTGAATATGTTTCGTTATCTGAAGCTACTGAGGAAGCATTACTCTTGAGATCACTTCTAGATACAATGGAAATAAAACAGGCCAATATTGTTATATATAATGATAACCAAGCTGCTCAGCATATAAGTTCAAATCCTGTTGTTAATGCTATATCAAAACACATCGACACTAAACTGCATTTTATCAGACAGTGTGTGGAACTAAGGAACAATAAATATTCAATATATGCCAGAAGACATGAAAGCGAATTTATTCACAAAGTCTTCCTGGACCAATATTTATTGATCTTAGGAGGAGATTAGGACTTTACTAATTTGCTAGAGCTAAGTGAGTCCGTTATTTGCGTATCGGCCGTGTGTCGTTCAAGACTTTTCGTAATCTCGCTGAAAGATTACTTTTGATTTCGAGGAAAGAACAAACCATGTACCTTGTTATACTACAAAAAAATCCCAACATCATGACAGCTTAATAATATCACAACAATATTATAAACGTTAGTTTTTTATGTTCGCGAGTTCACTTTAACAACGACCATGGATGAAATTGAAGAAATTGAGGAACAAAATCAAATTTCTTTAGAAATATTGGGAGAATCATGTGCAGAAGTGATTTCTTAACGGACGCCGGCCGTTAAAAAATCTTAACGGACGGAGGCTGTTAACATTAACTTTTCAATTATCATCTGATTACCGTTAAATCAAAATAACAGTATGGGATTACGAAAAATAGTTAACGTTTGTATGTCATAATTAATATAGTAATTTGTCAAATAAATAAAATAATGTTTAACTCTAACTCAACTTCGTTTGCTTAATTTAAATCCAACAAGTATCCATATGCATTAAGTTTCATAAAAGAAAAACAGAAATTTGCCGTCGGAATAGTCGGATCCTAAGGTGGATCCATGCAACATCAACTAAACCAAAACTAATTCAAGATCAAGATTAAATTTAACTAAATTTAAGAATATTCTGTTTATGCAACATAAATTAAGAAATTAATAAACCAACTGGACATGCGCACTCTTTTCAATCATTTGTCAAAACTTCCAATAGTAATCGAGCTGTCAGATAACCGAAGATAAAAATTAAACGTAAACCAATTTGTTTACGAGAAATAAAGTTGTAAATTATAAAAATTGTAAAACATGAAACACAAGCTCATGTTTTACAATACTGTAACAAAAATGGTAAGTTCAGATTCAGTATGCGAACTGTGGTCAGTGCTTGACACATGCGTTGTGTCGAATTCATGGAAGACATTAATTTCTTAGTAGAAAGTTGGGCATCTTTTTTAGTTTAAATCTTAATTTCTTAGTTTCTTGCAAGAACATCTACATTACATTACGTGGTTTTATGTTCTTAGTTTTAGTTTTGAAATTAATTTAAGTTTCATTTTTTGCTTGCATAAATCCACCTTTAGACTAAGATACTTTAAAAGGAAAAATGAACGTGTATTAACTTACCTTAACAAATTCCGGCGAAAGGTGTTCTCCTTTCATCAAATCGAGACGTATAAGGTTAAGCTCTACTCCTACAGCTTTTGCAGCGAGCAGAACGTTTCTAGAAGGAGCTCCACCAGGGACATAGTACAAGTCGATAGGCATGGTGACTGTAAATATAAAAAAATTGTATAAAATTTGTTGAATTTCTGTCGAAAAAATGGGATCTCATAAATACATGGCACAAAAGAGATTAAAATTTTATTATAATATAGAAGATTTTTTGGATCTAGTTTGTATTGTAGCGAAAAGAAAACATAAATTTCATATTGTTTAAAGAGAAATTATAAGAAAGGATAAGATATAAGGGAAATTTAGATCAAATCCCCTGCTAATGATTCACGTTAAGTGGGTAACTTATAGACCGTTCGTTAGAAAACAGAGTTGTACCAAAGAATACACCAGCTAACAAGAAGCGAAGCCCGACACATTTTCTTTGATGTTTTGGTAACCAAAATTTATGACCTTGAGAGACCGACGATTACAGATAACTTAGTAAATACACTGAGAAAATTTTCAAATATCGACGATATAATTGGTCGACAAAGTGGAGTATGACAAGTATCTTATTATAAAAATGGCGATTTTCAGACATGCGCATACAAAAAATGATCGGAAGCTTCGCTTCTTGTTAAGTGGTGTATTCTTTGGTTGTACTGTTTTTATAAATCAAACTACTTTATCATAACTTATCTGCAACTCTTTTCCAGGGCTATACCTTGTTTTTAAACTAAGAGGAGCGATTTGACTTCAAGTTGGCATTTCTGCTGCCTAGTGATTGGTCAGATTGCCGCCCGTTTCACACAGCTCTTTTGATACAACTGACAACGACATTCAGTAGTTCAATCTTTATTCACACTTTTTTACGTTTGTTGTTTAATTTTTAACAAAGTATTAGGTATATTCCAACCAAATTGATTGTTATTTTGATTAGTTATTCAGTTTGATGTCCATGCTTGTTTTTTTTATTAATAATATGTTTCCACGTAATATCTCATTTTTGAAAATATTCTTACATTAAGTTTTACATACATTACAGTACAATATTATGGTATTCCTCGATACCAAAGCTTCTGTTTACTTTTAGTTTATACTATACCTAAGCCACAAATGTAAATAAAGAATAATTCAAACATACAATTTCATTTTCTACATATTTATTTATCCTCAAATTATTAACAAATTTTACATAAACTACTTATTATAAGCATTCATTTTTTTACAATAATGTGACAATTCGCCATGGCCTGTGGTGATTCGATATTTAGACATGCTTTGATCCCTTATAGTCTATAAGCTTAAAATGGTGTTAATTCTACATACTTTACATGTAGAATTAACACCATTTTAAGCTTATAGACTAGACTATCATTGGCCACGACAGTTGCAAACTTTACAATATATATTTCACGTAATTGTCAATTACTATATTTCTTTTTCCGTAGGAGCAAAGTGCCTCATTATTTATTCAAAAGTACTATAAATATAGGGTGTCTTTCTTTTTTTCTATGTGGAATAAGATGATGAAACAGGTCGGTTTTACCAAAATTAAATCGACACGTCCTGTATCACCTCAAATACAATAGAGCGGTCCTAATCCGTAGGGTGATTGGCGCCAACGAAAAGTGACCACGGGAAAAGATTTGCCACGGGGATTAACAACTATTTCCTTGAATTTACTGCTTAAATTTTGTTTCTACTGCAATAATTATGTGAATACACAATTTTTCCAAAAGTTTTATTTCTAATATTATTATATACACGTAGGTAAAAATTTATACGATACACATCTTAAAAAATACTCTAGTTATTTTCCATACTACCATCAATCACATTTGTGTATATTTTTGCACCACACGTTTTTTTTGTACATCTCCACCGAACTTTTCTATTTGTCAAGACATTAGCCTTTCGAAATTTAAAATTTTCAAAATAGAACAACCGATATCTACGAAGAAGGGGAAGGAAAAATAACCATTCCATTCACCCTTTCTCTTCTGTATAGCATCATATTGCCCTTCTCGATAAATTAAGAGACAAACTGATCATGAAATGCGCATGCGTGCTACAAAATTAAACGGTCAGGCTAGACGCAAGTCTGAAACTACCAGTGTCGTATCACTTGAATAGAACAACCGATCTCTATGACAAACGATATGATAATAAGGTCCTATCTACCTGTAATGGATTCAAATCAAAATATTTACAAATGTTTCATAAGTATTTTGGAAAACCCCATTAAGTTATTTTGGCGCAACTCACCCTCGCTTTAATCCCGATCCCTTCAATCCAGAGGATTAACTCAGGTAGATTGGCGCAAGTCACACGCAGTCTTAAATAAACCCGACAAATGAAACCATTCAGGTCTTTACCAAAAAATGTAACGCCAATGGTTTATTGCCGCTTTATGGCTATCGACCCTTTCTTGTGCTCCTATGCAATAGGAAATCTAGTATAGTTCAAAAAGTCTGAACACGATCCTTTCAGAACACACTACCAATCTAGTCACTTTTAGTGGAATGTTTGATGTTTCCTGAAATGCTCCTCCTAGTTTAAAAACAAGGAGGAAAGGTTAGGGAGGATAAGGTTCAATACGATTTCGTAGCATCAATCTGTCTAATTTATTTGGCAAATTCATTTCAAAATTAATTAGTTAATTATTTAATTATCTTTTGAGTAAATGTACCCAGATTTTGGGAAATTGGGTTTTTGGGTGATACAAAATAAATACCAGCTTGTTACATTAAATGTACAGGGCGTTCCAAACTGGCTTGCTAATTTAGTATTTAGATTTTCTTTAAGAATGGCCATTTTTGAAAAATTATTAATTATTTTAAAAAAGTGTTCAATTTGCTTTGTATCATTTCACGGGAAATTTAATTTGCAATATTTTTGTTAAGCTTGGAAAATTATATATACACTTATAACACTTTTCTGTAGATATTGAAAACACGAAAAAATGTGAACATAAATGATAAAGAATATTGAAAAATAGCCAATTGAAAAACAGTTAACCATTTTAACCTAAGAGTAATAGCGAAAGCGAAATATTATTTTCAAATTGGATATTGAAAATTTCCGCCTTTTGCTTCAATGTATTTTCTACATCTGTTCAAGAAATTTCTTCATCCGTTAGTACTATGTTTTGCCAAAATTTATTTTTAGTATTCATAGTAGGGCCAGAATAAACTTAAGTCCTGATATACTCGTAGCCCCTGAAATAAAAATGCTAGGTGGTTCAAATCTCTACTGCGTGCAGGCAACGGATGTTCACTTCTTCGTCGGATCAAAAAAATTGTCAAAAAACTAGCTTATTAAAGAAAAACCCGATTGCAGTAACACATTTTTTAAACAAAAACCAAGTATTTAACGGGATAAGATTTAACGCCCTCTTCGGGTATCAGGAAATCCCCGCCTGCAATTTCTTGTTTTTCGTTTTTAACCAAAAATGACAATACAGTCAGGTGTTTTTGTTATAATATAGTTTATTTCACAATTTTTACCCGCACCCATAGTCTGGACGGCCCCAAGAAAAACCGCATGTAAACAAAGAGCACGCCTGATCTATTCCAAGTCGGCTGCGTATTAACGACTCGCTTTGAAATGTTAGCAGAATACGCCCCTGTTCAACCTTATCCACTTTGGAACTTGGCTATAGGTCATTCAATATACACGTGATTTCATTTATGTGCGGTTTTTCTTGAGAACGAACAGACTGTAGGAGTCGGAAATTTTTAAGAACTTTCCACGGAGTGATTTTTTGTTTATCTAGTGGCCGAAACCTCGCCCCCCACTGAGACCTTTAAGGGTTTATTGTTTTTCTGGCTATAATTAAGTGGAATAAATTACAATCAATACTTTTTCGTTACGTATCTTATTATACTTCAAATACTCCGGAAACCGATAAAGTTATCATTTTATCAAGTTTTGATAAAAACGATAAAACTATCAAAGGACGTCTATTAGTTACAATTACATAAGAAATCGTTTTAAGAATAATCTCTAAAACGTTGTATTGTCATTTCCTATAGAAATACAGTGTGTCCGAAATCCCAGAAAATAAACGCATAAATTTTGTGAAACATAAAATTCGATTTTTGAAAAAATACAATGAAAAGTTTTTTGGTAATATTGACGAAACATCGGCAATATACAGGGTGTACCAATCTTACGACAAAGCTCGGTATATGGGTTATTTTAAGAGGTATCAAAAAATTTTATAAAGAAAATTAGTAGATGTCTTTGAGGTCCATATTTTGAAATTATCTCGAACTATACAGAGTGTTAAATAACTCCGTTACAAACCAAACATATTTTTTAAATTGGAACCCCTGTATATTATACTGAATTCGGATTGCTCACATTTTTTTGAATCTTTTGATATAAGGTTTTGCTACGTTATACAGAGTCCTTTAATAAGTATGGACACTTTTATGTGAAAATCCTAGTTAAATCAACGCTCTGTAGCTTTCTGTGCGTTAAAGAAAAAAAATTGATTTTGCCTAACAGAGTTTTGTAATATGATGCAATATCTCCGGATTCGATGAAATTTTAATTATTATTTTCTCTTTAGTATACAGGGTGGACGGAAACACGAACCTTTCATTTTCTTTTTTCTATTAAATGGAACACCCACCCTATATTTTATAGCACAAATAGAATCTTCGGTTATGTAACTTTTATTTTTGTTAAGCATTCCCTATTCCCAAAGTTTATAAAAACAGAGTCATTTTGTAATATTTATTGTAAACCATTACATTTTCTCAGTAAGCGGCAAAATTTGACATAAACTAATCAATTAATCAAGATATATATTCATCATCAGTGTACATTTTTATTTTTTCCTAGAAGTTCCACTTATTATTCGGCGACAAATGTGGTAGGTATTTGCATGATTATTTAAGAAAACTATAAAATGCAGGCGACAATTACTGCTGTTTTTAAGAAATAAAATATACAAACGGTAAACGACTGACGTTATGTCAAATTTTGTCGCTCACTGAGAAAATGTAATGGTTTACAAGCAAGATTTTATAAGCTATAAGTAGACTGGTTTTTAATTTTGCATGCAATTTATATTGCCTGCAATAAAGTTGCTGCAAAAAGGCAACAATATTAGTTTACAAATCCTTTTTGGATAACGTGACCATGTAACCTTACAACATATTATATGATATGAAACTGCGATGTTTTTTGCTTAGTGGGGTACTTTATCGACATTAGCCGGTTGCAATGGAAACTACATTTGAATTTTTCGTTACAAACATACTGGTGAAGGTTATAAAAGCGTGATAAAAAAACAATATTCTTCATCCTTTCGAATTTATTGATGTCTTTACCTTATGCGTTGTTATTGTGTATAAGGATCCTTATACAATGATAATATATACATGAAACGAAATCGAAAGTATCAAGGACTTGCCTGAAACAGCGAGGCCTAGAATTTCACGCAACAATGACAAACAGGATGTTGAGTTTTAGTTTTAGGGAGAATACTCATTATTTTATACATTACGTTGCAATAAATTTTTCAATATCGAAATTTGTTCAAAGAATGTGAAAAATCGAGTTATATTCAGACAAGGTTAAAATATAAGTACCTACTTATAGTTGTTAAGACAAAAAATAACGAATCTAAAAGATGGCATCTTAGTTAATCAACATAATTACATTGTAAATAAACAAAATTTATGATTCAGAACTATTTAATTTCACCTATTAACGTGTTTTGTATTTTTTTCAAAAACTCATATTTTTTATCATAAAAAATCATTATTTCTAAAAACAAAAAAACAATGAATCCAGATCAACACCAAATTGAATAAAAACAATCCATATTATATTATCGAATTTTTAATCTAATTACTTACCGGTTGAGGTCTTTGAACGTAGGTAGAACTCGATCAGTCTTCCCCGACAATTTCAACAAAAATGCGGTTAAGAAAAGTGAACCTTGTGGTTATAGTGTTGAAACTCAACGATTGTTGGTTGGTAACGGGTAACTAACCGGCCGGTATTATCAGCGACAACCAAGTATTATTGACAATTTCTAGGCAGCGTTGCCAGCTCTAATAATTTGTATGTTCTGAATGTATAATACAGACGAAGATAACAAATAATGGTAGATTGCATTACATAATATTTGTTACATATCATGACTATACACATTTTTTTACAGCAATTCCTATTTAGTTTTCGTGTTAATAACGATTGTCAATAACATTTCTTAAATATAATAATAGATAAACATGCATATTTTATGACAAATCTTTATGATTCATTTGAAATGAGGTCATAAATCTTACTTTATTTTTTATCTTCTGTATGTCCCTTGTGGTATATTCATTATTATTTTTGTTATTTTTTTTTGGGAAATTAAACCACCATCTTTTTTCATGTTTTTATTTCAACGTTTCGATAGCGTTCCAGCTACCATTATCAATAATAATTAACCCGGCATTAGTCGCTATGCATAAAATCCCATCATTAGTCGCGCGTGAGAGTTTCTCTCATGTACAAAATTTTAGGAAATAAAATGGATTTCTTTTGAAAAATATAAGTTATATTTGTAAATTGCACAGTCAATATTATTATAAGTTACAGAAGAATAATGTTTATAAATCTTCATCAGATTCCATGCCCATAGCACAGGTCCGACATGAAAAAATTGTATGTTCTGGGCAAATCGGTCGCTGGCAAGTTCTGCATACTTTCTTGACTTTTCTGTTCTTTCGACGAGGACAGAAGGTACAAAAGCTTTCATTGGTATTTTCTGGTTGTCTTACTTCTGGTGTTGGTAATTTTGCTGTTTTTCTAATAGACATTCGTAGGCTGCAAGGTAAGCTTGGAATCTGGGACCGATTTATAAGGTGAGGTTTTATTAAAGAAAGAGCAAGTTCCTTCAGATATGCACGTCTAGGTGGTATAGGATCGTTAATGTTATTCGCCTTATGTATTATATGTATAACTATTGACGCCGCCAATGTTTAGCATTGAAAAATATATCGTAAGTGGCCATCTACAACTTACTCTAGCAACCGAGTACAATGTTTTCATTTCATCAACTGCACCTTTAGTTAAATTATAAAAGGTTATAATTTCTGGTTTAACTTGGTCACCTGTATCTTCATCTATGGCATCGTCATCGTGCATGGTGGACAAAAGAAGTACATTCTTTTTCTTCTTCTTCTGAGGAACATATGAAACCAATACACTTTCTTTTGAAAAGGCAAACATACTACTCAAATAGGGCCGTTCCTTAATATTTGAGAATTGAAGGGGTATTTCAAGCTTATTTTTTCTCAACGTGCCAACAATAGTAATATTGTGGTTGATTTTAAGCTCTTTAGCCAGTGGAACGGAAGTGAAATAGTTGTCCATGGTAACATTTCTACCGGTATTAAGAATTGGCTCTATAATCCTCTTTACTACCCCAGAGGCTGTATTTTCTACTTTATATTGACCTTCAGGCTGTTTTCCTGCATAAATTTCCAAATTGGAGGTGTAAAACGATCTAGAGTCAACTAAAGCATAAATTTTAATTCCGTATTTTGCCGGCTTTTTAGCAATATATTGCCGGAATTTACAACGACCTCGAAACGCCTCAAGCATCTCATCCACAGTTCCGTATTCACCAATTGTGTAATGTGATTTACAAAACTGAACGAAACCATCAAACTGTTTCCTAATGGGGGCCAAATTGTCCGAAGCTTTGCGAACATCCCTGTCGTCAATGCTGTCGAGTATAAAATCTTCTTTGAGATATTGTTGCTCGAAAACATTCAGGAGCTGTTCCGTCATCTGTCCAGAGTTCACAAATATTTACATGGCTATTTTTCTTGACACCGGCTAGATACAAAAGACCCAAAAGAGCCCTTAGTTCATCAAAGTTAGTATCACTACAATCCCTTTCACGGCTATATTTTGTACGCTTTATTCGAAGATATTCATTAGTGCAATCGACCACTTCTTGAATTGATTCGCCAGGAAAAAAAAGTTTCCAACATTCTAGCGGTAGTTTTGCATTTGGTGCTTGACCTTTTACACCTGGCAAATGTGTTACCAAATTGTGTCTCCTTGTACGACCCCTAATAACAGGAGCGTGCTTCAACCATTTAGTTACTTTGTCTTTGCCAACATAAATTGGAGCGTTCTGAAAAAAGATTTCATCTAAGACATCAATTATTATTTCCTCATTTTCAGCCACACTTCCTTGATCAGCAATTCTTTCATTTTCGTAATCGGATTGGTCTGTGTCTGTGTTGTGAAGACTGTGATCACTTTCTGCGTCACTTTCTGAACCATCTAATCTCCCATTATCATCTCCGAGGGGTTGAAGATGTTCATTTTGATCTGAAAAAAAATTATTACCTAATATAATACTATAATGACAAAAAAAACAAGAATTGCTATATATATTTACGGTGAAAAACAAACAGACAGATAAACTCAAACTAAAAAACACATCGTATAGCTTCGACAAAATTTCGATTTTTACCAATATTCGTACGGATAACTAAAAGAAATTAAATGCTTACCTTTATTTTTTTCTTGATCAAACTTCAAAAGTGCAAGGTCTACAATTCTTTTTCCACGACTCATCGCACCACACTAGTTTAAAACAACAAATACAAATTTATAGATATGGTGCTAAATTTATTACACGGTTTGTCGCCTAATGAGGGAAAATCTCACACGAAGAGCGTCCTTCTGATAAACACTCTGCACTACACTAATATTGGGTGATGAGCTTACACTTATCATGCTAGGAATAAAAGTGGGAGTAGCCAGTAAAGTAGCCGATATGACAACGCTCAGAAATGTGTCTAAAGGCAAATATACCAGACTTTAAAAAAAGTGTGAGAGAAAATCTCATTTGGCGACTAATGCCGGGTTAAGTCTTATAATAAAATGTTGGTCCTTATCTGACACTTATGAAGAAATTCGACAACTAGACAATCAGTAATATTTTGAAGTTTAAGTTTTTAGACTGCAAAAATTTTCAAGGTCCATTCACACTAGATTACATTTTCTATAAAAATGTGAATAATGGAATATTTTTTGCAAAGACATTCTATAGTATTATACCTAGTCTACTAGGAATGGGAATCAAGTGAAGTGCACGTTCCAGGATTGGTTTTTTTTAAGAATAGTGTTTTTTGCTTATTTCGGAAATTTTTTAAATAAAGATACCTATAGGTACTATGATTATTTTTATTTGTCTAAATCAGTTTCGTGATTTTGTGTATTGAAGTGTGCATTGGTTAACAATTCCAACAAATAAATCCTGTGAAAACCTGGATAAAATCTTATGATACTATCCTGATATTCTCACGGGGTAGAAATTTCATCTATTGCACTAATTATTATTATTTTGTTGATTTGTTAAGCTAGTTATTATATAATTTCAACTATTTAATATTTTACTCTTTAAGAACCGTTTTACACGTACGAGAATTATTGCGAAATTTACTCTGAAAATTATCTTGAGAATAATTTTTGATGTTTTACACGCCATAGAATTATTGCCAAAATTTTCGGAGTAAAAACATAGAACGTGTTCCATATTTTTATGACAATAAACTAAAAGTGCGCGAGAATCGACGCAGAAACCAAAAATAAAAACAATAATGGCGTCATGCGTCGTTTTTGTTTACTGAGTTTACTCATTTAGTTTGTCGTGTTTGTCGTTTACCTTTGTGCTGTGCTCTCGAGTTTTGAGAAATTTATTTTTTGATTAAATAAAATGTGGAACAGAGAAGAAGTTAGTTTACTATTGGAGGAATATAGGAAGTGGCCTAACTTATATAAAGTGAAATCTGTAAACTAAAAAAACAGAAACCTGAGAAATCGTGCCTTGGAATCGATTTGTGCACAATTACGGCCCTTAAAACCGGACATTTCCACGCAAGATATTCAAGGAAAGTTCCAGGCACTAAAGCAAAATGCCAGCAAAGAACGTAAAATGTTGTTAGATTCCCAAAAAAGTGGTGCTGGTACTGATGAAGTAATAAGTACTTTAGATATATTGTTATTGTTCACAAGCAGTTCCTACAGAGAGACATTTAACTGAAAAATACATATCGGTATACAAGTATACACTGATCTATTTAGATGAATGTTTTATCTTTTAGATATAGCAGAACCATCTCTTTGGTACTACAAACTAATTTCGTTTGTGTTTGATGACCAGGTTCCTAGGGATGCAATTGATTCTTTAGATGACGAGGAAGAAATACAGATTGTACTTGTAAGTATAATAATTATTATTATTGTTCTGTGGATTAGATTTATAAATAAATAAAGAAAACACTCTACAGTAATAATTTTATTAAAAATATAATATAATTTAAATAAATAATACAGTAAAACTTCTTAATAGTGGTCACTGAAAATTTCAATACATTATTTTTTTGGATTTGAAGTCAAATACTACAACTTTATTAATTAATGAAACGCTAATTGCAAACACATAAAAATATAAACTGTAAATATACTTAGACATAATTATTTTTTTCATAACTCCTGAATAAAGCCACTAAAAGGTATACATAATGTTTAAAAGGTGCACTACGGTACTTCCAAAAAAAAATACTCCGAGAAAAAAAATTCAAATGATTTAAATCCTTAGCATTTAAGTTTTATTTTCTTAATGCCTACACTAAGATTCATCATTTTCTTTACCTATGTTTTTTTTTGGATATTTCAGGTTGAAGGACCCGAAGGACCTGTACAGAAATTATCTGAGGCAGAAAACCTCGCTGAAACCCCCGTGGAGTCCGAGACTCAATCGAGCGCCACTTCTAGAAGACTGAGCACCCCAGGTCCCTCCTCCAGCGTCAGTTCTCCTGGTCCATCCTCGAGAGTTACCACTCCAAATCCTCCCATAAGATTGACTCCTGGAGCAAAAAAAAAGAAGAGAGATGATGATGATGTGGCCGAGGTCAAAAACACCCTCAGGTCAATTTCTAAGTCATTATCAACAACTCAGGAACATTGCTAAAATCAAAGTGTCAAATTTTTGCCGAATACTTGGCTTCAAAAATGGACAAAATTCATGATGAAGACATTAGGGATGAATCTGAAGCAGAATTAATTGCTGTTGTACATAGAGCACTTAGACAATGCCGAAATAAATAATATAACTTATTCTAGATTTTTTTCTATTATAACAAAATCATTATTAATTGCCCCTTCGCAAGGCATCATCTTGTCATGGTACTGAGCACAGTTCAGAGTTAAAGAAATGTTTAAACTCCTCTCTAATAGCTCGTGCCGATGATTTTTACTTGTTACCAATTTGTTGCGAGATTTGTGTCAATACAGTACTTTGGCTTAGATTAAACTCCTCTTCAGTTTGCTTAAAATATGTAGGACTTTCTGTAATAAGAAAATTGTGTAGAATTACACATGTTAAAGATACAACTTCAACTTTCTCAGGCGCAAGGAGCATTTTGTAAATAAGAACTCTCCATCTATTAACAAGTATGCCAAAAGCACACTCGATCATACACCTGGCTCTAGAGAGACGTAAATGGAATATTCTGTTTTGGTATGAAAAATCTCGTTGAGGATATGGTTTCATTAAATTCTCCATCAATGGAAACGCATCATCTGCAACAATAACTTATGGTAATTTGGTTTGTCTGCCAGGTAACTCTGTGGGTTCAGGAAGATTTAAAGTCTGGTTTTGGATTTTGTTATACAATTTACAGGCACTAAAAACACCTCCAACGCTAACTCTCCCGTTAACACCATCATGTGCATAAATAAATTTGTAATTTGCATCAACAATGCCTAAAAGTACTATACTGATAGTTCCTTTGTAATTATGATAATATGATCCTGCAGAAGTAGGTGAGCTAAAGGCAATGTGCCGACCATCTAGAGCTCCAATACAATGTGGAAAATTCCATTTATTTTTATATTTCTCAGCAACTTTTAACCACTCTTTAGTCGATTTAGGGGTCTAAAATAATAATAAACATTAATATTTCCAATGGAAAATAAAAAAAATGTTTTGGAAGAGCTGTTCAAATTCAAACTGAATATTCCGCCAAAGGGCATGTGGTTGAATAAGATTAAAACCTATTCTGCCGATCAATCCGTTTGAATGTAAAGTAATCATAATACTTACCTTAAGAACCTTTTTTTTTAAATGGATACATATTGCCCGACAGGTTTCTGGTATAATTTTTGAAATTGTACTTTCATGAATTCTAGTACCGTGTTGATTGATAAGTTTATCAATCAACGCTAGTACTGTACATTAGTCTACCGTATGACTCTCCAGTTGCCAAAAAACGTAAAGTTATATTAAGCCTGAAAATAATTTAGAAAATATAATTTTTACATTGAAGCTATATATTACATTTATCCATGCTTTCTTGAAATAGTGAGCTACCTATCTTTTGCGCTAATGCTTTCTCTCATAAATGTATCTTGTTTTTCTATATCATGCTTCACTATATTTAATAAATATTTGAAGTGGTTTTCGTCCATTCTGAGAAAGTTTTTATAAGCCTCAGGATCTTCAACCAGTAATTCTCTACCTTCTCTTCTTTGAAGCCAATTTTTTGACCATGGAGATCTTTGTTTTTTATGCGTTTCATTAATAAAAACAATAAATAACAGCTAACTGCTGCAACACCTAACAGCAACTCTTTTTGTCTTGCAGGCATGACTGCAAATGCCAATTAATATAATATCTCAAAACTTGAGGATTTTTATAAAATAACCAAACTTAATCTAAAATAAATGGTTCAAAAATAGCAGAAACAGCTGATTACTTAGAACTGTTAATGTCAATCGTGACAACTTCTCCCAAAACAATCTCTCTGCGCAGGCGTATGACATAAATAATTGTTATGAAATTTTTAGTGGTAGTATGTGTCATACAGACAAGCAGTGAAATGTTTTTAAAATTCATATCAAAATCATCTATATTATTTTCGGGGGTAATACCACGAGTGCTTAAAAATTATCCGGTTAATTTTTAAGCACAAGCGGTATTTTGGGAGAATATTTCTCGAATAAAAATACAAATTACTGTATATCTCCACTATATTCAGATAGATAATGTAACGTCTCTAACTTGAAAATCTCAATAAAAACAAATTATTTATTTATTGAAACAGTAACGTAATACATTTTTGTCAATTTCCCGTTCTATTATATCTCCGAATCGATTCATGACCTCTAAGAAACGCTTGACGTTTCACGTTTATTATTTTAACGTTGTCTGACAATGGTTGTTATGTCAACGTGGAATTATCGCTGGGTTTTCATGGTAACGTGGAATATCCGCTGAATTTCCATTTAATAATTTAGCATTCGTTGCATTGATACAACATGTACTTGTGAAATATTCAGAGTAAATTTCGCAATAATTCTTTGCTGTGTAATACGGCTCTAAGTTGACAAATATATCTATACATATTTATATAACTGTTTGATAATTCATTAATTTGATAGCTGAGATTACAAACAATACATTAATTTGAGGTACGTAGCGAGTTGAAAGGAGTGGATAGGTACTTTGCGAGTAGATCCCTAGTATCTTAGTGAAGGCCTATTACACTGTTTAGTTGTTTATCATGATAAATACTCCGGACTAGCAATTTTGTGCTCTTGGAGAGGTATTTCGCGAGTTGACCCTTAATACCTATGACCCGAGAGACGTTTGAACTTGTTGTGTGTTATTTGTACATTATTTTAAATATATCATCCTAGTTATATTTTGGTTTGTAATATACGAACTATAAATACACTAGATTGACATATTAGATTTTGCCCGGACTAATTTATTTTATACCTCACATTATTTTTCCCTGATAACAAAGGTAATTATTCATTATTGGAAATTTCTCTTTTTAAAATTGTTAACCAAACTTTACTACATTCGGCTGAAATGTTAGCTACACATTTATCAGCATTTAATTGTATTAAAGCACCTTCTTCAATTTTTCGCCTACCTCTCCAGAAAACCAATCATATGAACACCAAAAATAGGATGGAAAGTATTGTTTAGCAGCCCAAGGGCACAACGCCAAGTTTTTCACCATCTGTTTTCAATTAAACGTAAGTGTAAGTCAAAGTTTTTTGTTATATTTTCCTTTTTTTTTGGTTTATTCGGCAGGCGAAAAACAGTTGTGTGTCACACATGTAGGAAACTATTTAGCAGGCCTTAACTATCAGCTGCCCTCGCTTCGCTACGCTCTAATAGTCTCGGGTTGCTAAAGCTCATATTCTGCCTTTGTGACACAATATACTGTAATGTTTTTGTTATTTATTTAAATAGTTTTTAACGGTGCACAGTGGTCCAAAAGCCCAATTTCCTGGCCAAAACCTCAAAGGTTAATGGATTTTTCTCAAATTTTCAGATTTATAGTTTTTTGGGTCGCTGATTACGAAAATAAAAAAAAAATTCAAAATTCAAAATGGCGGACCCAAAATGGCGGACATTTTTTCCAAAAAATAGTACGTTTGCGCTGAAATTCATATTATACATGTTTTTTGGGTCGCTAATTACGAAAATGAAAAAAAATTCTAAATTCAAAATGGCGGATCTAAAATGGCGGGCATCATTTTCAAAAAATAATACGTTTGTGCTGAAATTCATATTATAAGTGTTTTTTGGGTCACTGATTACGAAAATGAATAGGAAAAATTTATTACGAAATGAATAGGAAAAATTTATTATTGCAGAATTATTACAAGCACAATATGTGTGGGGAACATTATTCTTTACTTGGATGAACTACATGATTTCCTCAAATACAGATCAATCGCTATCAGAGCTTCCATCGCAACTTTCATTTTCAGAATTATTATCAATATTAAGTACATCGTCTGCGTCGTCGCCTCCAAAATCGAATTTTTCATAACTGAGAAGCGCAATTGCTTCAGGGAACAAACTTTTTCCTTTTTTCGGTGTCGCCTTTCGCAAACTAGAAATCAGCGGGTCTGAGGAAGCTAAGAGTCGAAGGAAAATGTCTTCGAGAGTTTTCTCCCTCGAACATTTTCGTGAGTAATGTTCGCGGTAATTCCGCACATCTTTATTACGCGTCTCCTGAGCTTCTTCAGACAGCTGTCCTATAGGCAAAACAGCCAATTGTACAATTCGCGGACCATGTACTAGAACTTTATGTACAGTTGTAGACATGCAATACCATGGATATAGTTCAACAAAACGGTCAGCAGTCTCGTCGCAATACTTTTGGAACGAATCTATTTTGACGTTAAACCCACTTGAAAGGACTTGCAAGATAACATGAAATCTTTTCATTAACTCAGTATCAATTCCTAGAATTCGAGCCGAAGTTGCAGTATTTTCGAGAAAACGCCGAGCCGTATTTCCGTCATTAGAATTTCCCATACCTTGTTTTGGTCGATCTATAATGAGGTTCAACTCCCTCTTAAACCCATCCTGAATAGATTGAGCACGTTCTTTAAGAGCAAGTTTAGCATCTTTGCCACGAGACTGCCATTTTCCGCTTGTCAATTTATACCCAACATGCAACAGACACTCGAAAAATCTTATCCAGCAATGCAAAGTTGAAAGACCGTAAATCAATTTCGAATCATCGATTTCAATCTGCCTCATATCCTTTACATTGTTGAAATTTTTTGATGTCGCATTGCAAATATAACATCTCATGGAAGACTTCGTGCCAGTCACAGTATTGCAAACCTTGCCATCAATCATGGTGAAAGTTAATTGAAAATTAACATTACAACTTTTGCCGTCAACCACAATTTTCAAAGGTTCTAGTTTATCTATTTGCTCTTCGATAACTCGCTTCTCTAACAATGTCGATTCTTCCGTTTCTCGTTTAAATTGCACTCTAATTGGTCGGCAATACCACGGGGAAGAAGGCCTAGGGTTTTTCCAAATGACAATTTCCGAATTTACATCATTATCTTTGCCAATAAGTTGTAGGGGAACGAGGGAAGTCAGGAGAACATTTGAATCGGAGCTACCTGCCTCGGAAAATTTCTGCTTGTATTCTTTTTGCCCGGAACTTCCGTCAAACCCCCACTTAACTATGAGCATCAGATTTTGTAATACATTGCTCTTCATCAAATCTAAAAAGTCATTTTGAACTTCTAAAATTCTTCGACCAGTGTGGTGTAAAAGCGATTGTAACGGAACATTGGCGCAGTTCTCAGTAACGGAAATTCCTGATGGATAGCATTGTTTTTTAGCTTCTAAAACGGAATTGTAAGCAGGAAAAACTGTACTGTTACATAATCTCGTCGTGAGCCTGATGTTCATGTTCTGCGATTTTGTTAGATTAGAATCGAGAACCAAGGCTAAAGCAGTATTCGGGGACATTTTTTTTCCACTGTGGAAACCTTTTTTACCGCTGAAATATATTTTATCGCTCGCGTAGGAGACTTTGAGGTCACATCATCGACGACTTTAGCTGCTGTAGCAGCTCCACTTTCTCTAAGGCTCATTTTGGTTGCGTAGGAAAGCTCGTTAGCGCTGTAGGACTCTCGCAATTTCTGGGTTTTTCTGCGTTTCGAGCGATCGCTCGATTCGGCGAAAGAAGTTTCAGGTCGTCCACCGCTGCTTCTTGATGGAGCGGTATCCGACGAACTTTCAGCCGCCTTCGATTTTGCGTCGAGAAACAGGACCTATTTACACGAAACGTCAAATTTTTATTTCATACTCTGTATTTATACGCAAGTAATTTTCATTTACCTTAACATCAATTGAACCATCCAGCCAGTTCTTGTTATTATTCAAAAAGCGAGTCTTGATGCGGTGAACAACTCGCCATTTCGCTTTCAAATTGGAAATGACTTTTTTTAATGCCAGTCGCGACTGATCCTCGATATTAAATGAATCTTCTCCTTTATCCAGCAATTTCATCCCTATTATTTTAGTGAGGGTTTCGAGATCTTCCTCCCATTCACCGTGGACTGCGTCAAAGATTTTTCGATACGTCCACTTGACGACTTTTGTGTTCGATCCTATAAATGACAAATTTTAGTTAATAATGAGGATTTAAAAAAAATAAAAATATTTCATAATATTAATTACATGTAACAATACGCTAGAATAATATTAAATTTAATCTAAATTTAATAATCTAAATTTAATCTAAATTTAATAATCTAAATTTAATCTAATTAATCTAAATTTAATCTAAATAAATTTCGCTAATAACTTGTAATGCAAACTTTTTCGTAAAATATTTACTATCACTTAATGAATTTGTTATTTTTCGCGCTCGTCACACAAATGTGTTAAGAACGCGAAAATCTTATCTCATAAAAAGGCAAAGAATGGAAATCGAGACTGTCATATTATGACGGTCATTGTGACTGGCGATCACAGACACACCTCCACACGGAATGCGCGGTGCGCGCCAAAGTGCTCTGTCCGCTGACACACGAATGCACCAACACTGCTTCAAACAATACGGTTTTTAAACCAAGGGGGCAAGAAAGTGCAGGTAATGCCAACGGTTTCGGATGTTATATACTTTTTTACGCGTAAAACCGTTGCAACTTTTTCAGGATCTTCTGGGATCATAACTAATTCTCTACAGATATAAAAAAATTATGGAAAAAAAACAATTCTGAGTGCCGACATTTCATTGTTAATAACATCTGCAAAAATGCACGTAGTGATTCTTGCACTAAAAAATAATATTCTACATACCTTCAGGAACATCCTCCATTTTGTCGCGAACGTTTTCACAAAAAACTGCGTTTCTTATGACAATTTTAGTCAAGCGCACGAAACAGGTTATGGGCCGCGATTTCCCGTGTGGCGCGATAACGGGCAAGTTTTAGTGTGTGCCCACGGCTAGGTATTGACTTTATCGACCCAATCTTTTGGATTATGAAACTTTAATGCCATCTGTTAAAGAAGAGATGAAGCTTTACCTCTTTAGGTAACTTTCGATTTTTGAGGTTTTGGCCAGGAATTTGGGATTTTGGACCACTGTGCGGTGGGATAAAATTGTACACACTTCTATGGCTAATTACTATTGATTTATTTATTAAACTTAATTTATATACACACTTTACTTATGTTTACTAATTTATTTACACTAGGTATAATAGTTCTAATTTATTTTTACCACTTGAATATTACACTATTTATCTTCACTATTTTATTCACTGTCCGATTACTGAGAACTTCTGTAAACTGTCCGTTTCACTAATTTCCCAACTAACTCAAAAACCCGCGAATATATATTCTTTATCAACTCTCGAAAATTCTTCTATTTTCCGCGCTCGTCCTATGCGTAAACAAATCGTCTTCCAGAATGTTCTCGAAAGGGGTGCATTCGCCAAAATTTATAGTGGAGAGACAGGGCCGGCTTTGAGTTGGTGACCTCGCGACAATACTATTTCGTCTTTTACTATTTGGCTCTTTCAATATTATGTGAGCTGAAATCCCATTTGGGCTGTTCAGGGAGGTTTTAGTACCCGTTGGCGCTATCGAACCCCGTGAACATCAATTGTCAGCCACATAACCTACAAACTAATTATATCAGTAACAGCATTTAGGGAATCCAGTGACCTGTCAAATAAAATTCAATATGGCGTCCCAGGGCAAACAAAATAGTATATTTCATTATACCTCACCGAAAACGCAATCTTAACCTTTTCCTGTGCGATCGCACGGGAAAAAGTTTTCCTGTGCGCTAGCATGCGTTATTGTTCATTTCTCTTAGCAACACTAAACAACAATTGTATTATGACAGCAGATGTCAGTGTTTTGAATTATAGTATAGTATAGTAAATACTTACTAGTTTTTGGTTTCAGAAAGGTATAATGAAAGTATCGTTCATTACACATCCATAATTGCTTTTCCCGTGCTTGCACGACTTCCCAAGTGAGGCGTAGCGCGTGATACTATTTCATTACGAGTCCAGAAAATAGGCTTTTCCCGTGTGCGCGCGACGGGTTCCCGTGTGAGGCGTAACCGAACACGGGAAGTCGTGCAAGCACGGGAAAAGCATTTATGGATGTGTAACGAACGGTACTTTCCATCATACCTTTCTGAAAACAAAAACTTGTAAGTATTTACTTTACTATACTATAATTCTAAACACTGACATCTGCTGTCATAATACAATTGTTGTTTAGTGTTGCTAAGGGAAATAAACAATAACGCATTTTAGCGCACAGGAAAAGGTCATTTTCGGTACCCTAAATAGACATGTTAAGATAGGGTTTTCAGTAAGGTATAATAAAATATGGTTTTGGTCTTTTGATATACACAAGAATGTTTATTTTGGAGAAAGGTGATTTTATTTGGCTTTAAGGATTGTCTTGTGTCTTGTTGATAATAATAATAAACAATTAAAAATCAAGTTTTATAAAACTTTTGAGTTGCATATGTGAATTTTGGACCAACTTTTGGATAAGGTGTGCCTACATAAAAACATACATTTTTGGTTGTTTTAGTTTCATTACTATATCTGTTTTTATTTATATAAGCTAGAGAAATGAATATATGCTTTATTGTCAAGAAAAACTGTTATCATTTTATGAACAAAGTGATCTAAAAACTTAAACAATACAATTATTAGAACATAAAATAAAATATATCCAACGTTAATAGTACATGGGTAATTCAAATAGGCGATTAAATGTATTAGTATCTTTTACATCACACAATTTGAAAAATAATTTTCATTCATTCGAATTACATTCCAAAAAAAATTAAACTTATTTCAAACACACTGCAATACCGTGAGCCATAGGGAACAGTTTTTGAATTTACTCAAAATGGAATCCTTTTATGATTAACTTGATCACAAAATACCATTGGTCTACCATCATCATCGTCATTACAAAAAAGAACATTTCTAGCTCGCCAAACTTCTGCATGGGATGAGGGTATGCTTGCAATGTACACTTCCTGTAGCGCCTCAAATACAATAGGGTCGTAAAATTCGGAACAATGGTTAAGGATTCATTAATATAATAAGTCGGTGGCCAGTGTCGCGCAGTCAGTTTAAGGGTTTTGCCGAGTAGGGATGGGTCTTACAGTTTTTTTTATTACGTTAAATATTTTTGTATTAGGATAAATTTATATATTTGGATTTTTTCTATTAGATAAAAGTATGAAAGTATAGGCTGAAGTAAGGTTGGTAGGTATTTGATAAATTACAAAAAAGAATCCTAAAGTTCTAAAAGTTATATAAAAAGCCAAAGATAAAGATAATAATTATTTAAAAAAAGTCACAAACAAATATTCTTTTTTTTTGCTTTATAAAAAAGAAGAAGCAACAAACAAAATTGTGAAAAATTTAGAAGTGCAGTGATTAAAATTATAAATAAAATTTGTTTTTATATACTTACAATAGATGTAGATTTTAATAATAATATGACTCCTTGTAATATTTTAGAAATTGTTTTGACATTTATTTTTGCATACCCACCTTAGTGAATGTAAAAAAATCACCCTAACATATTTTCATACAGTGATAAAATAGTATATTTCATTACGAGACCAGAAAATAGGCTTTTCCCGTGTGCGCGCGACGGGAAGTCGTGGATGTGTAATGAACGATAATTTTCATTATACCTTTCGTAATACAAAAACTAGTAAGTATTTACTGTACTATACTATAATTCAAAACACTTCATCTGCTGTCATAATACAATTGTTGTGTAGTGTTGCTAAGGGAACTGAACAATAACGCATGTTAGCCCTCAGGAAAACCCCGTGCAAGCACGGGAAAAGCATTTATGGATGTGTAATGAACGATTCTTTTCCTTATACCTTTCTTAATACAAAAGCCAGTAAGTATTTACTATACTAGACTATAATTCAAAACACTGACATATGCTGTCATAATACAATTGTGGTTTGGTCAAAGATTACAAAATAAATATAAGATATTTCACTTGAAGGCGGTCTGATTCTTCTTAGTGTTTTAAACGATCGCCGCACTCATAAATTATATTTACGGCTCGCTTTTGTTGTAAATAACTACACCGCTAGGTGTCAGGGCATTAGAAAAGTATATTTTATTCCAAGCTATACAGGGGTAACTTGAGAAATATATATTCAAAGTAATAGGATGATATATTAAAGGTTTTTTTATATGTTTTTAAATGTTAATTATTTCGAAAAATGTTCAGGATATGAATTTGAAAAGGAAAGTTTAGGTATAAGTAAAAAATACATCAAAATTTTTAAAATGAATCAATTGACAGATTTTATTCAACATTTTAGTAATAGATGATCTAGCGGTTATTTATACAGAATATCACAAATTCAATTATATATACTCACTGGCCACCAGAATAATAGGACCACTAAAACAATTTTGATCTTTAAATTGGATTCACAAGGTTAAAACATATTATGCAGCTGCAGGATATATTTATTAATAAATTAGATATGTTAATTTTCAAATTTCTATGAATACCCAGTACCTATAAGTACTAAATAACTAACTAATTTTTTATTATCAAATATCTTTGTTACAATAGTTTTGAAAAAGTTGAATTCCGTATTTGATAATAACTAATTTAATACCCACCTCTCAACGTCTTTGGGACAACGATAAAAGGATATTTCTGGTTTTCCCACCTTGCTGGAACAACCCATCACAGCACAACACACAGGCATTTTAAAACCACAAATATAATATTATTAATGTTACTTTTGGAAGACAGGAGTTAAAATAATGCGAACAAGAAATTTTACTTCCGGAACGTTTCCCGAAAGACTAAATGAAATACTTATACAAAGTTCCTAGAGATTGTAGGCACATTTCTGGCCCTTAATTGCTTCTCTATATTTTTTCCTTTGTTTACATTATAAGTACTTAATACCAAGACTGCATTCAGAATTCGTGGGAAAGTGATAAACTCTACGATTTATTATGTATACAACTAAGACTATTAACAAATATAACAAAATATTTCTTTTATAAGTTTTGCTATTGAAGAGAAAAATATTAATATTATTTTTTCCTTATTGCAATAATTAATTAATAAATTTAAAATATCTATTGAACATAAACATAAACTGATGAAATAAAACAAATTGATTTGTTTAAATCTTCATTATTTAATTTGAACTGACGTTCAAATTAAAATTAGTGACGCGTTTCGCTACACAGTAGCTTTTTCAAACTAGTCACTAGTCACTAGTCACTAGTTTGAAAAAGCTACTGTGTAGCGAAACGCGTCACTAATTTTAATTTGAACGTCAGTTCAAATTAAATAATGAAGATTTAAACAAATCAATTTGTTTTATTTCATCAGTAGTATGGATCTTCATCAAGTAAAAGCCTCATCTATTCAATTTATAAACATAAACATAAAACACGAACAACGAATTCTAAAATACCAGCGCTCGATAGGCGACGACCCGTATAATATGCAAAATTAAATGCAAGTAAGGATTTAGCGACATACTGTAGCATGGCGCCAACCGCTAAGTCACCAGACAGTAACCAGCGGTATGAATCCTTTGATCGATAGAATTCGTACGAGTGAACAATCTTATATATTTTTTGTAATCTTTGGTTTGGTTTAGTGTTTCTAAGGGAGCTGTGTTCTGTTCCCTTAGCAACGCATGTTAGCACACAGGAAAACTCTTTCCCGTGCGCCCGCCACTTATGTACTTTGTCAGGCACTTAACACAAGTAGAAATGCCTATTTGTGTCTCTTTTATGTATACTATACTATAAACTATACAATTCTGAAAATATGCACTCAAAAGACAGTCAGTCCCCAACTGAATCCCCTTTATTTGCATGGCCTTGAATAACATCTGGCCTAGCGCGTGTGGTGTCGTTCATGTTCATAATAATAAATCTCGTTTTATTTCCATGTTAAGTAACAAATTGACAATTGCAAATATTGCAGTGAAACATGCCCAAAATGACGCAGACGTCCTTACAATTGAAACAGTAATAGAAAAATATAATGCAACACAACAATTGTAGTTGGTGAAGATGTTGATTTGTTAATACTACTTACTGCAAAGACTCCTATTGATCAAATTATTTACTTTCTAAAACCTGGAAAAGCTCAACGGCAAACATAAATATATTCTTCACAAAGTTTATTTGTTTATCCAAAATGCCAAAAGCATATCTTATTTTTACATGCAATAATCGGCTGCGATACTAGGTACATCAGCAATGTATACAAGGGGCAAAACAGTCCTAGTAAAATTATTCAAAAAAAAAGATTTGATTGACTGCGCAAAAGTATTCAAAGAAACTGATTGTTCTCCGCAAATAATAATCACAGCATGAATTCGCTTTCTCCTTGCTGTTTATGGAGCTCCAAAAAATTGATTGTCCAGATAAATACCGACATCTAACCTTTGTCAAAAATACTCGATTCAAAGCTGCTACCCGCTCCAGAAAAACTCCTTAATTCTATTTTTTGCAACTGCCACTGCACTGCCATACATATAAGAGGTATGGCAGTGGATGTCACTAAGGAAGAAATCATAGAGGCGCTAGAGAAGGTAATAGGAGGATGGGAAGAATGCTATAAAGTCACTGACATGAGACCAATGCGTGGCAGCCCGCTAGCCACCTCAGTGGTGATACCCACCAGATTAGCACATCCCCTTTTAGCGCACGGGCATATAAGAGTAGGCATGGCCAGAAGCCAACTCGAAAAAAGAATTAAAGTCCCTAAGTGTCGTCAGTGCTGGGATCACGATCATGCTGTGGATAAATGCGAAGGCCCGGATAGGAGAGGCGTCTGCTTCAGGTGTGGCAAGAAAGGACACGACATTAAATCATGCATAGAAGAAACAAATTGCATAATCTGCCAGGAAAAAAATAGGATGGGAGGAATGGGGTGCCCAAAATTCAAGCTAGCGCTTAAAAAAGCGAAAGCAAACGACAAACTCGGCATTGCAAATCGGAATGAATTCCCGAGTTAAAGCAGAGAGTATAAACTAGCTCTATGTGGAGCAGGGCCGAGTCGGTATTCGAACAGCGGGAGGACTCGGAGGAAGAAAACAATACTATAGCGTATATGTAAAACACTCTTACATTTACACAAGTTAATTCACATACCTACATATTTTATTTATTGTACATACTTACAAACTCAAATGTAGGATGGATGGATACAAGATTTAAATAATGATGTAACAATATGGGTCAGAAATTGGAACTGTGGCATCACAGGTACCAAAGCTGGGAAAAGGTTCCTAGAAGTGAAGTTTCGAAATATTTCACTAGTATGTTGTCATCTCTCTCCAAATATATTGTACGAGGTGTACAAATATAACGTAGACAAAATCATGGACACACGCAAGAGAGAGGGAAAATGCGTAGCAGTCATGGGGGATAAAAACGCAAAAGCACCCCAATGGGGATCGAGTATTAAAGACAAAAAAGGGGATTATTGGAATGAATGGTTGGAATGCCTAGATTATATAGTCTTATAAATGACGGCAAACCCACTTTTGTGAGACAAAAATGTAAGTGACACATTGATATAACCTGTGCTAGCAGTACTATGGCTCAAAAAATAGATAGGTGGCAAATACTCGAGAACGAGGGCATCTTTACTCACCATAAGTACATCTACTATGAAATAAAAATGGAAAAGGCAAAACATACAATGAGACAATTTCGGGATATAAATCTAGCCAATGTGAAGGAATTCCTTGGGGAACTGAACGCCGAAAAACTGTACGACATGTGTACCCTGACCAGAAATCTGAAAAAAATAATAAAAAATGCCAGCGGTAAAAAAGGAGGGGGAGTATACAAGTATACACCTATCCATATTGGTGGAATGATGACATTGAGGAGACTAGAAACATCGCTAGAAATAGGAAATCTGGGCAGGATGTGGATAATTTAGAAGAAGAGTACAAAGCTTTAAGGAGATTATTAAGAAAACTCATTAAACATAGCAAGAGAACCAAAAGGTATAACATGATTGAAGAGTTAGACAGTTACATATTGGGAGAAGGATATAGATTGGCAGTCAAAAGCCAAGCAGGATTGTTCTCCTTTTCTGGCTTAGTAGGTAATCTGTGAATTATGGAGATGGTTCTTTGATGATCTCATTGGCCTGTCTCATTCTAGTCTCCTTGTTCCACAATTCTCAAGACTGCTTTTTTATTCAAGTACTGCTATTTGTTTTTTGCCACCGCTATGCCACAGAAATGTTCTGTGCTAATGAGAGTACATCGTACCCCTTCTCGGGCTAGTGAGTCCTCCTCTTCATTGGCCTTACGATCTAAGTGGCCTAGTATCCAGGCTAAAGACAATCTATTATGACTGTCCAGCTCTTGTAGCGTTTCCAAGCAGTCCCAAACGAGTTTGGAATTTATCTGCAAGGAACTGATTGATTTTATAGCCGCTTGGCGATCGGAGTATATGGCAACGGTGTTTTCCTCAAACTCTTGCCTTAATATCTCTCCTGCAAATGCTGTATTGATGCAATTTCTGCCTGGAATATCGTCACATCTTTGACCACCATACCACTTAACCATGCTGGCATACAGCTTTATGATCATTTTTGGTTGTAGCCCCAAGTTTTTTCCACACATTCTTTTGCACAGATTGAGGGCTATCGTACCTTTTTGTATTACACAAATTACAACTGTCAACAAACATTATTCAGAGAGCTTAGGCGTACCAAATGGTGCTTAATGCCGCTAATGCTATTTGATGCCCTACCTCGTTTTACTTTGCATCAATTTGTATTTCATTGCGTTAATGATGACGTAGGCAGAGAAAACAATGACGCCACAACAGCGCTATATAGTGGAAAAGAATTGCTCCGCGGCCACTGAGTTGTACCAGATAGCACAAATAACGTGCTCCCCGAACACACCGTTGAACACACGTATAACTTAATCATTTACGTAGTAGAGGTGGTTATTTTTACAGTAACAATAATAAGATGCCGGTATCTCATACTGGCATCGGATGTCAAAATCGTTACTGTGAAAACGACCATCTCTAGGCTCGTCAGCTGAACGTCATCAAGCAAAGTGACATAGCCCCAAGCTGCAAGCATCGGACGCATGCATCCATCGCACATGTCAAACCAGACCTTTAAACTCCGTAAATTATTTCGGAAATAATTCGGAAATAATTACTCATTCATTTTACTTCACATCAAAAAATTTCATCACCATTTTAGAGACACCGACTGCACTGGATTAACGTCCATGAAATCCGTACTTAATTCCCAGTGATTATTACATAGAAAAATGATATTGCGAGACAAATTCGATTTCTTTCGACTTTTAATTTGATAAAAGTTTTTTATTTTGTTTCAAAATGAACCTTAAAATTCGATTTTTGTATAATTACGTCTAATTTATGCAAGTTGCTATTATAAACAAATTAATTTTTATTCTATGTATTTTAGAACCACCCCAGAACATTATTACCGGTAGTTTTATTAGATATTTGATTCAAGGTGAATGACTAAATAACATATTATTAAAAAATCGCTGGAAAATAACCAGTGGCGTCGTACAAATAAACTAAGTTATAGGCAGAAAACGTGGTATTCCTCGATATTCATAAATTTTCATGTCATATTCAAGAAGGGCTGTAGAGGTGGGTCTTGGTTTCCCTATTATTTTTAATTTTCATAATTTGCCACAAGAGGGACATTGAAACTGTTTTTTCTACAAAATATCGGGTCAAAAAGTGATGGTTGAAATGTTGAAAATAAATCTTTTTTGGATTTTTCTCTGGAAATTCTGAATTTATCGCAAATTTTTTGACGGATAATCTTGAAAATACTCGTACTCCATATAGTTCACCGGACCCAAAAGTGTATTTGAAACTACAAAATCCTTTCGAAATTTTTGATGAGGAGAATTTTTATTAAACACCTATATCAAATGAAAAAAATCACAGAATATATTATTCAATTTATTCTGCAGCAGATAGAAAGTGTTCTAAATAATCAGGGCCTTCCTATATCTGCTGCAACGCAAGTCTCAAAAATAATATAAACAATAGTTTTATTGAATATAAATATATGAAATGAGGGAAAATTTCCAATGGAATCTGTATAAATAATTGTGAGTTAAAAAAAGTCTACAAGGAGGATGGAGGTAACAAAAATATATCGAGTAGTTAGTTTCTTGATATTCAATCACTTGCATGGTATCATATTTATACAACAGATGACATTGATGAGAAAATCAATATCTTGCATAGATATTATAATTCCATTAAACTCAAGCGTAATTGTTACGCCCCTTGGATAACACCAACTATCAAAATTATGCAAAAGTTAAGAAATAAAGCATTAAATAAATTTCGTCAGACAAAACTGCCTCAACATTGGGAATACTATAAGTAGGGAAGTAATAGTATATTATCTGTGGTAATAGTCAGAGATAAGGAAGGTGTAATAGTATAGTTATGTTACCTATGTTAGTATAGTGGGGTTGTGTTGTGAGTATATATTGGATCACGACGAGCTTACACTATCTATATAGGGTGTCAATTTTAAAACTTACAATGGGCTGTACCTCGTGAACGAAAAGAGATTTCAAAAAAATTTCAAAACCGTTTCTAGGGTAGAGAGGGGGAACTAAAATGACATGAGAGAGAAGGCACCCCCTATGCCCCACCTACAAAAATTTAAATGGCAACCACTACTTGTGATGCGTCGTTAGAAAGCCCGTAGAAAATGCTTTCCAACGGTCTAAGTCATAATTATTCAGGGTGTAACAATAAAGCAGAAAAATGTATTTGACAACAAAAATAACAATTAATTGAGGAAAGATACTTCGCTTTGAAAGTGCAAGTATTTATTTAAGTGTTAAATGTGTATTTCAAAAAAAAACTTGTTTGCGTTGCAGTTTTTAAACAACACATTTTGTTATTCTGTTTTGCATTTCCTTTCTGTTCAAATATTGGTTTATTTGATACTTACCTTAATGTCATTGTCATTTGTGATAGATTAATTATTTGTACGTTTGGTCCGAAAATATTTTGGAACTTTTTGTACGTTAATTTAACTACAATAATCACTATGATTTAGATTATACCTGAACGTGTGGAGATAATTTTAATTATTTGGCTCCCAGAAAGGAAGTTATTTGCAGACAGCTAACGTGTTTAATGAAAGACATACGTTCACCCAGTATATTGGAGACTACTCAAACGATTTCTATAAAAATTGGCATAGGCGGAGAACAAATGGCGAATTTATGGAAAATATTTTGACATTCATGTGAACGACAACTTTGTTATTTTAAAAGTAACACCCTGTATATTATTAATTTTTCGGATTCTACATTAAATATGAATGTCACTTTGTGAATCATATATTTTATTTGTGAATTCAAACATTTGCCATGTGATTGAGAACTTCCAGTTTCAGTCAAGTCTAATGTGATACTTTTTATAATTAGGCCATAGGCGGCTCGTTAACATCATAATAATTATAACAACAGATATCAAAGAATAAAAATATATTATTCTACGCTTTACAACTAGTTTTGAAAAATATTTTTCAAAAACAGTGACCGTTCAACGAAGAAGAAACAACTACTTCCCGGGCTACATGCCCCGACAGACATTAAATTACACTTCTAAGTCAAACGGGGCTGGTAAATCTACACGATTTAAACCAACCATTCTGGTTAGCAACTAGAAGGGACGACATAACTTGTAGACCGGTTTCGGCGTATTGCGCCTCATCAGTACAAGGTATATGTTATCGTCCGAGAGTTAATCCCGGACTGAAATGTGACTATAATCAACAACTATACATATCTTCCAGTTACAGAAATGTTTTAGTTGCGAAAATAGCGACATCTCACCTCTAAGTCACAAACCAAAATTCGAAATTTGACAACAAGCTCCTTAGCTTGAAACTTATAGAAATATTACAGTTATGTTGTCCCTTCTAGTTGCAAACCAGAATGGTTGGTTTAAATCTTGTAGATTTACCAGCCCCGTTTGACTTAGAAGTGTAATTCAATGTCTGTCGGGGCATGTAGCCCGGGAAGTAGTTGTTTCTTCTTCGTTGATCGGTCACTGTTTTTGAAAAATATTTTTCAAAACTAGTTGAAAAGCGTAGAATAATATATTTTTATTCTTTGATATCTGTTGGTAACGCGCTTTACTAAATACGACAATTTTACAGGAAACTGTAATAATTCTATAATTATAACATATTAAAAGTATAAATGTTAATATGTCACATCTCCCTTTTTATAACGAAAAAAAAAGAAAATCTCTCATTTCAATTTTCAAAAATAAAACAAAAAGATTATAGCACTTACGTAATTTCTAAATCTAAGAAACATTGTTAATACTAATTAATGAAAAAAAAGTTTAAGTATAACCAAATCTTTCTGGTTTTTTCACTACTCTACCCGAAGATGTTGTTGGTGGCACATTATAAACCTCTGGCTCAAATAAATAACTTGAATTATAGTCATCATCTATTTCCTCCCTCTCCAATTCTATTTTTGATTCTGTCTCGGGGTCTGACAAACCTTCAATAAACCTAAGATTTCTTGTTATTTGATTTACATTTTGGTTTTCTATCATATATATGATCCTTCTCGAGGTTTATCAATTATTATGCCAAACTCCCAGTTAGAACCTGAATGATTTTGATATCGTACTTTATTATTTATTTCTAAAGGTTCTAAGTTTTTATAACAGCAGTTATAATAAAATTTCTGCGATTGAGGTTAAAGTTTTGTTGTAATTATTAAAATTAATATTTTGAGGTTTAAGTGCCTCTTCAGTTGTAGGCAGTATATCCCTTAAATTTTTGGACCGCATGATCTGAGCCGGCGAAAATCCACATTCCATGGGTGTATTTCTATACATAAGCAAAACTAACTCAATGTCATTTCCCTCTCCAATAGCTTTTCTAAGCAATTATTTAATAGTTTGTTTTGTTCTCTCCCCCATACCGTTGGACTGTGGATAATGTGAACTAGTAACTATGTGTTGAAAATCCCATTTTTTCGAAAAATCATTAAAAAGCACAGAAGAAAATTGAGGTCCCCCATCAGAAATTAATATGGCTGGAATGTCAAACTTACTAAATAATGTTTTCAGAATATTTATAACAGTATTGGAATGAGCATTTTCTTCCAATTTTATCAACTCAACCCATTTTGTATAATAATCTACTACTAGCAAAAACATCTGACAACCTAAATACAATATATCTACACCTAATTTATACCATGGAATTTCAGGTATTTCATGTTGCTTTAAATCCTCTCTTTGATTATTTACTCTATATTTAAGATAAATTTTACATTTTAATACAGTTTTTTAAATTGGTGTATTTATTCCAGTCAGAAAAAAGATTGTCTATTTTTACATTTTATTATTCCAGAATGACCAAAGTGTATTTTTTCTATTATCTGTGACCTCAAATCTCTGGGTACAGCTATTTGATTTCCTTTAAATAAAAGACCGTTGCTTTCAACAATCTCATTTCTAAACCTGTAATAATCTTTGATTAAATCTGGCTCTTTTTTAATACCTTTATTAGGCCAACCATTTTTTATAAAAATTTTCAATAAAAACATTTCAGGATCTTCACTCGAAAGTTTTACAAATTCACAAAATTTTTTATCACTGAATTTACAATTATTTTCTTTAACACATAGTTCTCTATTATCATCGAGTGATATTGAATTTTCAATGTATAATACTTTGAAGTTTATTTCCAGTTTCAGTCAAGTCCAATGTGTTACTTTTTATAATTAGGCCATAGACGGCTCGTTAACATCATAATAATTATAACATATTAAAAATATAAATGTTAATATGTCACATACCTTGTATATAAAATTTATACTTATCCAGATATTAATTTTTTTAATAAAAAATTGACAGGTGCAGAAGTTCATATTGAAAATTCTGTGTGAACATCCCCAATACCATCTTTTTTTTTTTTTTTTTTTTTCCGAACGTGATTTTACTTTTGAATTTTAATTTAATCCTTATTTGGATTCTCCGGAAAAAATTTTTCAAAAAAAAACTTTCCGATCTACCCTGGTAAAGGAATTTTTTCCTCTTCAGGGTTTAAAAAATTGAATTTAATAGCAAGTGAATTTACGGTCGCGGTAGGCATGCTCTGCGATCTCTTATTACCACTATTGGACTGCATTTTTAACGCCATCTATCCGCCTGGAAGGTCACTAATAAACTTTATTTTACAGATTGTTGTAATACCGTCATCTGTGGATTAATCAAACCATGCTGTTTGGATGTTTATGCTAAAAATAGTTTTTATATTCCATAGCATCTTATTCATGCCGGAATTCGCCATTGTTCAGTGAATGTTAGTGAGTTGTTTTGTGCTTTGTGTTTTTGATAATTTTAAATTTAAAGACTATTTCCTAGTTTTATATTTGCATTTTTTGGGGTAAGTATTAACATGAACAATAAGGCAGAGCAATCCAACATGAGGGTACTTATAAAAATGTATTTGAAAGTGATCAGGTTTAAACTATGTTTATTCTTATAATTATTTGTGTGGTTCCTTACAAATCTTCATAAATATAAAAAGGATCAAAATAAGTGGATTTAAGTAAACTTGCCAAAAATTGAAAGTAATGAAGCTACATAAACATTTTTGCTTATATCTTCCAAAGTTTACTTAAATTTATTTTGAACCATTTTATATCTGGTGGAGCATTGACAAGACATCTTAGAAACACTGTATAACTTAAATAATTTTTGTTCCAGAGTATATCCAGCTAGCATATTTGAGTCATATGCCTTCACTCTCATGCTGTGTTAGTGGTTGCTATAAAAGCATCTACTCTGAGCATCGTTTTCCCAATCCTGCCAAGAACAGTAAAACATTTTTTGACAAATGGGTAAATTTATGTGGAAATAGAAGGTTGAAGGAGAAAATGACATCCAAAAACATTTATGACAATTGTAGAATGTGTGCCTTACACTTTTTACCCGAAGATTTTGGTCCAAATAAAGTTCTGAAAAGAGGAGTTTGCCCATCGGTCAATTTACCAGAGGTAAATCCATAATAATAAAAAAACAACTGACTAGCATACATTTATTCAATTGTTTACATTTTCTAGAATCTTTAGAACCAGTAGTTATAACTGATGATGTTCCTTCCTCAATAATTGAAGCACAACCATCAACCTCTTTGGCTGTACCACAAATTGGTGCTGAATCTGAAACTGAGAGTCCTAGGACTTTGAAGTTACAGGAAGCTTTAAATGATCAGTTTGCAAAACTGAAAGCTAAAAAAGCACAAGAATTCTGTGCTGTTAATGAGGCTAGTTGTAGCTATTTCGGTTGAACCCGAGCTGAATTTAACAACATATGCTGCTCAAGATTTTACTGATGCTGCACTAGCAGACTTGACTACTGCTGTTACTCCAAAAAGAAGTAAGTGATTAATTAATTGATTTATTAATATAGGTGTTTAACAAAGAAATTTTCACAGAAATGGTAGATATTATAGGAAAATATTTTGATTTATTAAAAAACATGGAAAATTATTGCTTAAAAATCCATTTATAAATTTTTATATTATTTACTTATGTCAAGTTTTGACTGTATACTTCTATTAGAATATTGTCTAAAATAGGGTTGAAAATTTAACATTGAAAAATGCTATGCTATATGCAATGTATATTGCATATTGATATTATTAATTGCTAATGATATTTATTATTTCTTACTTTAGAAAGATCTGATTTACTTGCTGAGGTGAATGTCTCAAGGGTTAAAGACAACACCAAAAGCCAGACGTCTCTATCGAAGAGCCACCCAATTTAAAAAAAGGGCAACCAAGTTTAGAAGAAGTCATCTGTTGCTGAAAATATGCTGCTGAAACCTTTAAAAAATCTGAATACCAAAAGGAAGAAGGTACAAACTCGAAGACAAGGTATTGGCATTAGCTTTATACAGACAAAGTGGATCTGGGTACAGATTCTTGTCTAAGCTATTTGCATTGCCAACAAGGAAAACAGTCATGAAACTCATTAATAGAATTCCAATTCAACCTGGTATACATGACGAAGTTTTTGCAGTTCTCAAAGCTGAAACAAAAAACTTTAAAAAGCAACTAGATAAACATTGTATTATAATGTTTGATGAAATAAGCATACAACCAAATCTGCACCCAAATTGGTATGAGGGAAATGTTATTGGCTTTGAAAACCTAGGATTTAAGCAAACACCAGAGATAGCGAATCATGCTCAGGTAATACTGTTTTGACACCTCACATGTTTTGGATAAGATTATTTCAAACCAAGCACTGATTAAATAAGAAGAAACAACTACTTTCCGTGCAATTTGATGTTTGTTGGGGCATATAGCTCGGAAAGTAGTTGCTGCTTCTTAGTTAAGCGGACATTGGTTTGAAATGAACTTTTTCAAAGTTTGAGGTGGGTTTGGTTAGTAGGCATCCCATTGGGGATGAGTCCAACACTGTTTGGGTCCTGGACCCATTCGAACATGAGTTTCCCATCTCGACCCAATAAAAAAATTATGAAGATCCTTAGGAAGGCTTATAAAAGAAGATATTCCTGACAGCTGATTGATTGCTGACACTTTTTGGTTCTGTTTACATTTTGTAAGTTTTTAATAAAGCTGTTTATGTAAAAATTATAAAAAAAGGTTTTGTTCAATTAAGAATTCTATTTTTATTAATGATGAAATAAAACAATTTAATTTGTTCAAATCTTCATTTTTATTTTGAACTAAAGTTCAAATTAAAATTAGTGACGCGTTTCGCTACACAGTAGCTTTTTCAAACATAAAAATGAAGATTTAAACAAATTAAATTGTTTTATTTCATCATTAGTATGGATCTTCATCAAGTAAAAGCCTCATCTATTCAATTCTATTTTTATTTTCAGGTGGTGAAGCTTGGGGAAAGCAAGATCTGTAGAGGACTTTGAAAAAATAACAAATAATGACAAAAGTTATGGAAAGTTGTTGATAATAAACGTATTTGCTTTTTCTTGTCGAGGTAAGCTGTAAAATAAACCCATAATATAAGCAATTTATTTCATAGTTTTTATTTTTTAGATCTAATGTGTAACTTTTAAGTTTAATTAGAAAATAAGGAAAATCACCTGTATTATTTTATAAAAAAAATGTATAATAAATTTTTTCAAAATATTTGTTGAAATAAGTCTTTTAATAAATTGTCCAGGTTAATAAAAACAGTCGCACAAAGTTCAAACGGCTTTTTGAAACAACCTATTCTACTTTTGAGCCAAAATAAAATAACGGGTTGCTTCAAAAAGTGTTTAAACTTTGTGCGACTGTTTTTATTGGTTTATTAAAGAAAAAACAATATAGGCATAATTTAAAAAACCCGCCAATATTTGCTTGGTTTGCCATCTAGTAGTAACTAGTAAACTGTGCCTGATGATGCAGGTCTCCTCCTTTATTTTTTCCCCGTAAGTGAATACTAACCTTCCACCATAATAGATGGCGCAACACTCGACAAAACTTTGTGGGTTCGGACTTGAGTACAGGAGAGTCCATTCTTCCCCGTATATAGTATTTATCTATGGCGGTAGAGACAGCTGTGGCTGTTCACCCAAAGGATGGCCATTTGGTTAATTTTCGCAATGTATCTTGCGGAAATTAAAATGCAGGGAAAATACCACAGAAAACCTGCATTCATCATCCCGGTGTGGAAAGGATAGGTAAGTAAAACAATTAAAAGTTTTTATTATTTTGGTTTGATTCCATATATAGAAAAGTCTCGTAAACTGAAAAGTTCCCGAGACAGTAATACACTGAAAAGTGCATTTTTGTTGCGGTGGACGGAGGTGCTCCTCCTAGTTGAAAAACGGCTGTTTCGGTACACTTTTATTGGCCGTCACTCGACAGCTTTTGTGTACTTTTTGAAATTTTTCGTCGCATGATATCTGTACCTAGCGTTGCGTTGCGTTGACCGTTTTCGGTGTAGTTTTGCAACCGCAGTATCCACTGTTTTCGGTGCACATTTTTTGTCTGTTTGGGCACTTTTTGCCACCTTTATCGAATTGATAAGGGTGAAGTGTCCAAAAAGTCTTGGTAGTCCGGGGGAAGTTCATTGTAAGGGATGGTTCTGAGAAGACGTAAGGGTGGATATGGAAGTCGGAAGAGTTAACCTGTTTCAGTAAATCGAGTCTTTCTCCCCAAAGTGAAATGCGGAAATTCGTTGGTGTAGGTTTTAAGTCGTATTTGTTTGTATCTGAATGTTTGAATGCGATTAGTTGTGTTTTGTGTGGGTTTAGTGTAATTCGCCATTTGCAGCACCAATCGGAAAACCGATTGAGCGAGGCTTGTGTTTTTGTTTGTAATGTGTAGATGTCTTTTGCAGTGTTTAGAATGGCTGTGTCATCTGCATACAAGTGTATGTGTTGATGTTGATATAGTGGTGTGGGTGTATCGTAAGTGTAGATGAGGTAAAGGAGAGGAGCGAGGATAGAACCCTGCGGTACGCCTGCTAGTGGAGTGAAAGGTTCTGAGATTGAGTAGCCGACTTTTACTTTGATGGTACGTTCAGTGAGATATGAATAGATTAGTTTTACGAAGTGAACAGGAAGATTTATGCTCATGAGTTTTCTCACAAGTCCAGCGTACCAGACTTGATCGAAGGATTTATGAACGTCCAGAAGTACGGCTGAGGAAACTCGGGAATTTATAGCACGGGTGATGGTGGTGTGAAAAGCTAGAAGCGGGTCTTATGAAGTATGTTCAGGTCGGAAGCCATGTTGGTAATCGGGAATGAGATTGTGGCCATTGCAGTGTTGCCAAAGTCGTTCTTTTACAAGGAATTCAAAGAGTTTTCCGAGAACACTGATAAGTGAAATGGGCCTATAATTTTCAGGATTTTTAATATCTTTACCTGGTTTCGGTATGAGGATTGTAAGTGAAGTTTTCCATACGTTTGGGAAGTAAGAGAGAGAGAGGCAGGCGTTTGCTAGGTTCTGGATTTGAGGAAGGATGCAGGGAGGGAGGTTTTTCAGAGCTCTTCTGGATATTTGATCGGGACCAGGGGCGGTGTTTTTGCCTCTTAGACAGGCGGTTTTGATCTCTTCGAGAGAGAAAGGTTTTAAATGAGGGTTATTGGGATCTAGAGGGGTGATAGTATGGGGGCTTCTCGTAATATTCGAGGTAAGTAGAGTGGTTTCTCTGAAAAAATCGGGAAGAAAAAGTGGGTTTTCTGGAGAAATTAAAACATTTTGAAGATGTGTTTTGAAAACCTCGGCTTTTTCGTCGGAAGTGTGCACTATTTGGTTTTGTACTTTGAGACCTGATTCTACTCTCTTCCGTTGACCGGTGAGAGTTTTGAATCTGTTCCACAACTCACTTCCTCGCCTATAGTCCAGGTCAGCCGTGAGACGTTTCCATTCCCGCTGTTTGTGGGCGTTCGTCTCAAATCTGATAAGGGCATTTAGGCGATTCCATTCGTTCTTGACGGCTGGATCTCTAGTACGTACAAAAGTGCGATAAAGACGTCTTTTGAGTTTGATTAAATTAAGGATGTGTTGAGGTAGAGTATGAAATGAAGTATCGATGGTGGTAAGTGGTACAGATTGGTCAGTGGCATCTATAATAAGAGATTGAAGTGTTTCGGCGTGAGAATTTATTGAATCAATAGTGATTCTTTCGGGTTCGTTAGGAATGTGGGAAGATATATGGTTTTGGAATTTTTCCCAGTTTGCCTTTTTGTAGTCTAAAAAGGTGAAAATTTGCGATATAGGAGGTTTTGGGTTAGCTAGCTTTGTTCGTACTAGAAGTGGAAGATGGTCGGAAGTTATTGAGTCACCCTGGTAGCATTCGTCGTCGAACAGAGTAGCTATTCTTTGGGTAGATAGATACCACATGGTCTGAGATTGAGGCTCCCTGGGGGCCTATGAAGGTGGGATTTCTGTTTAAAATTCGGAAAATATTCTACCTGAGGGGTTGGTGGAAGTATCACCGAATTGTATATGTCGGGAGTTAAAATCTCCGAGAATTATTGCTTTTGGAAGGTTTGAAAAATATTCAAAGAGCTATTCACTTATGGTTTGGCGAGGATGGTTATAGTAGGAAATAAAGGTGATGGTAGACCTATTAAAGGTAACGTCAATAGCGAAGCAATCTAAATTCTGAGAAGTGATTTGCACAGGAAAACTGTGAATTGTGGCTGAAATTCCATTTCTGACAAGAAAGCCGTTACCTCGAGAGTATTGGCATTTGTCATAGTGGAGGGTTTGGTATCCTGAAAAGTGAGGAGGATTTTTTGCCAGAGTGTCAGTAATAGATAGAATTTGAATGTTTTGGGTGTTGAGGAGGTGCTTCAGCAAGTGTCTCTTCCTGGAGAGACCTTGGCAATTCAACGTATCTATTAAAAAGTACATCAAAAACCTTTATTAAATAGGAGGGTAGGGATTTAAGATTTTGTTGGCGTGAAGCTGAAGTACGCCTTGTTGCCCTGTCCAAGGACAGCGCAATTATGGTTATAGTAGGTTGGAATTAGATGTTTGAAGGTTTCGATAACCAACTTTCTGGAGGTGGGAATGGCGTTCATGATGGTGACAGCCACGACTTCGAGAATTTTTTGGACTTCCGTAGGGAAGTCGAAAGGCATGGAGGGTTTGGGGAGGGCGATATGAGCAGTTTCCTCGGGTTTAGAGGGTAGAGTTTGCCGTTTTGGGCATTTGGGGTCGAAGGTTGCATGGTCACCACTGCAGTTCCTGCACCAAGGTTTTGCAGCCTTTTCGCAGGCTTCTGCTTTGTGGTTGTGACCACCGCAATTTGGGCAAGTGTACAGTTTTGCTTTACATTCGTTGGCGAGGTGGCCAATGTCTGTACAGCGTGTACAATATTTGGGGACTGGTGGGAGAGGATTCTGATTTGAAGGCTCACACCTGTGGTTTAGGCCGTAGAGGAGTATTCCCTTGGAGAGGGCCTGGTGGTAAGCGGATTCAGAATCGGTTATGACTCTGACAAGAACGGTAGGTTTGATGGTGGCTTTGGAGATTATTCTCCAGCATTTTAGGAAATGTATGCCGAGTGACTGAAGGAGTTCAGTCATTTCGATGTCAGAGATGGTTTTGTCGACATTTGTGACGACGAAAGAGAAGTTTGGAGATGGCTGGTTTGGTTTTGTGGCTGTGGAGTGGTTTAGAGGTATGCAGGCCACGCGGTTGTCACCGGTGGCATTCTGGAGTTTGCGTTCGAGGGTTTTAACCTCGAAAGATTTTGAGATTTTGAGGAGGGCCGTGCAGTTTGGGTTGGCCTTAAGGAACTGAATTTGACCTCGTAAGATCTCATTCGTGTTGAGGAGTGTGAAAAGCTCTTTTTGGGAGTAATATTTGGGAGGAAGGTTGCGAAGGTTTATGGTTTGGAGGGATGGTTTGGTTTGTGTTGGTGTGGTGGTAGGTTGGTGGGTGGACTGCCGTCCGGAGGATTGTGAGCTCACAATAGTGGTCGATTTTTGTTGTCTGATGACTGGTATGCTTCGGACAGAAGTAGGAGGTGATCGTGCCACCTTTGCGTAGGAAATTGCATCAGGTAGGGGAGTAGTGGATTTTTCGATGAGCGTTAAGCGCTGGGTTACTTGAGAGAGGAGGTTGGTTAGGTTATTAACCTGATTTTTGAGAGAAGTGTTTTCTTCTTGCATATTTTGAAATTGTTGGCAAGGAACTTCGATGGTTGAGCGGTTTGTGGAGTTTGGTTGAGGAGAGCTGGAAGTAGAAGGGATAGGGGAGAGTTTGGTGGTAGTAGAGGTTGTTGGAATGGGTGTTAGAGGTGGAAATTCCTTTTCTGAGGAGGAACCAGGTTCAGAAGTGGCTTTAGAGGCCGTTTGCGATCTGGTAGATCGCATGGTAGTGGTGCAGAGTGGTTGAAAGTGAAAAGTTTTTTAGTTGTGATATTTGTCAATGTCAATTGTCACCTGTTTCTGCCGAGGAGCAGCCTCACTCCCCGGTTGACAGCCTAAGGTGGCTTTGGCCAGTAACTGGGTGCTATACCTACCTCACTGAATTTAATTTTAACTATTAATGAATTTAGGGTGTTAGGTGAGCTTCCTGAAAAGGAAACAACACCTACGTTGATTTTTAGAAAAAGTTTTTATTTTTATTTTTTTGGAGCACCCTCGTATATGCTTTATTTGACACGGTGTGTACCAGGGACCGTATACCAAATCGACGTGGCTCTGCTCGTTCAAAATTTGCGACTGAAATACCATCAAATGAACACAGTGTATAAAGCTGCCCACCTGATGTAGCAATCCAGTACTCTTTCAAGTCCTTTAAGCAGGAAAGGCTAATTGGTCTAACCGATTTAGGGTGTGGGTCTGTCCGGCCCACTTTCGGTATGTAACCCACCCTAGCGGCCAACCAACTGGGTGGTATGTAATTCCACGCCAGACTTGCTCTATACAGTTTAATGAGGATGGGTAAAAGTAATTCCAGGCCGTTTTGCAGCAGAGCTGGAAAAATGCCATCCTCACCGGGAGATTTGAAGGGTTGAAAATATTTTATTGCCCATTCAATTGCCGGTGCTGTGATAACTTCCTTGGCGACCTCCCAATCGTTCTTTTTGGGGCGCTTTGCGCCTTCAAAGTAGGGTGGTCGATAGTTATCCAGAGTCAAACTTCCAGGAAAGTGATTTTTAATGAAAAGCTCTAACGTTTCTATAAAATCATTTAGTATTGCTTTGCTGATTTGTTACGAATCAAAATGTTACTATTAGTAAATTGGAATTATCTGTAACTCCCAACTGATTGTTTTTTCACTTATGTATTATACATTTTTGTAATCCTCTTGTAGAGGAGAATCCAACAATACAATAATGTATAGGGTGTTCCATTTAAAAAATTGGGAGTGGTTACCATATGGGGGAGGGAGTTAAAGTTATAACGTCTACATATGAGCAAAAAGATGTCCACCTTTATATGATTTTTGACGTGTTTTTTCATTTGTTCATAAAAGTGACGCCTTCAGAATTATGTGGGGTGAATAGTTTTCATTGAAATGCTCTGTATATCGCGTCTGATAGTAAGGCTCTGAAGTCCACGTTTCTATTGTAAGATTCATGTTTCAGATGTATTCACGTTTTATCCTACAAATGAGGTTAATGAAAATGAAGATTTAACTCTAACATATTACCTTCTAATTTTCGTAAAATATTTGCTCATTAAAAATTAACTTATGCGGTATTTATAGACACACTATCTAGCACAAGTACTGATACTTATTAAAATTAAGTTTAAGCTAAATGTTAGGAACAAAAATAATTATTTGTTCTAATTAACTTACTTTTTGTTTAATGACTATACTATTGTTTTGTTAGTTGAACAGTTAACGTTTGTATCAAAACTCTTTAGTAAACGTAAGTATTAGTTTTGCTTTCAAGGAAAAATAGTATAGAATTATTACAGTTTCGAATTTTGGTTTGTGGTTTGGAGGTGAAGATCTCGCTATCATCACAACTTTTACATCTCCGTTACTGGAAGACATGTATTGGTGGTGATTTAAGAGTCAGTCCGACAGTACTGATGAGGCGCAAATACGCCGAAACCGGTCTGCAAGTTATGTTGTCCCTTCTAATTACAAACCAGAATGGTTGGTTAAATCTTGTAGATATACCAACCCCGTTTGACTTAGAAGTGTAATTCAATGTCTGTCGGGGCATATAGTCCGGGAAGTAGTTGTTTCTCCTTAGTTGAACGGCCACTGTTTTTGAAAAACATTTTTCAAAACTTAGTTGTAAAGCGTTGAATAATATATATCTATTGAAAAATAGTATGATTTTATTTAGTGTTAATTAACATTATATTGTAATAGATGGAAACTAAACCCTTACAAGAAGCGAAGGATTATGATACTGAAGACACAGACTATGAATTAAAATCGAAAAATGTCAAAAAGCCTGACACGGTGTTTTTATGGATTATTGTTGTAACAGGTAATTTGAATTTTTCTATTTTTTCAATATGTAAAACACGGGATAAAGATTGACCAAAATAATTTCAACATTCTCGGAAAGTTTTCTTCCTTAAAATTTTATATTGTCCAGTGTCTAGTGAAATGAGGATCACAATATGTGCCTTATCATTGGGAAAACATACCTACCTCTGTATTTCAAGCTGACATTTAGAAGAACTATACTATATCCATCGAACAAACAGAGCGACCCAAACAACGATAGATGCGTGATCACCATGCGCCTTAGAACCTATTGGCTGAAATAAATATGCCTCCATGCGCTGGCCAATCGGATTTAACTGCAATCGGCCGGCGGAATTCATTGTCCATACAGAGTTGGAGAGATCACGTGCACTATGTATGATACTGTTTTGGAACTCTCCGTTGCTTGGATGGACCGAGTATAAATAAAATAGCAGATTAGTATGGATGCGATATTTGTGGAAATGAACTCGCGAGTAGAAGAATATATGTTGGACCAGAAACAGTACTCGGGGCCACAAAGAAAGCAGATTATAATATATCCCAGCTTGTAGTTTAAAATGTTAATTCAATATCTTATTCTTCTTTCAGGTTCAATGATAAGTGTATTCAATGGTATGTCATTTGTGTGGCCTTCACCAGCATTGCCAAAAATGAAATCTAATAATACAAATATAAATCCAATAGAAAGACCAATAACGACTTTCGAAATTTCTATGCTAGCAGGCTTACCATCATTATCAATGTTATTTGGGTCAATGGTATGCGGTTACTTGTCAGAAAAAGTTGGAAGAAAAGGATCTATACAAATCGCGGGTATCGGAATATTTATTTCAATTGTAGCACTAGCATTTAGTAAGAATATTATTTGTATAATAGCGTTTAGGTGTTTTTGGTATTTTTTTTGTAACGGTGGTTTTACTGTATTGTTAGTATATATTACAGAAATTAGTGAGGATCACAATAGAGCAAAATGTGGTTGCCTAGCTGCTACTTTTTTACCATTTGGTCAAATAATAGGTTATGGCCTGGGTGCACTCTTAAACTTTAGAACTTTCACTTTAGCTGAGTTAAGTCCAATTGTAATATTTGTCTTTTTCATCTATCTTGCACCCGAATCTCCTGTTTATAGTTTATCAAAGAACAAAATAGAAGAATGTACTAGGGCTCTTAAGAAGTTGAGAAATAATAAAAGCGAAAAGGAATTAAAAGTAGATCTACGTCGCATTAACGATACTATTATGGCTTCGAAGATACAAAAAGGTAATGTATCTTTCGTAAATCTTTTCAATAGCAAACAGAAAAGATACGCATTAATGTTGGCATTTTTACCAATTTTCATGAAAATTTGTAGTGGAATGGGCATTATAATGCCCTTTATGGAGCCTATTTTTATTGCTGCTGATACTAAATACAACAGTAGCTATATGCCTATAATTGCAGTTCTATTCAAATTCTTATCTTACTTTACAACATCGTTTGCCGTGGAAAAATATGGAAGAAAAATACTATTGTTAATTTCATCAGTAGGTGCAGGAACATCCTTATTTGTTTTGGGCAGCTTTTTTTATTTAAAAAACATCAATTCTTCTTCAATCTACCACTTACAATGGTTACCTTTAGCTTGTATGATAAGTTATGTTGTTACGTTTGCTGCAGGAATGGGTTCAATACCACTAGTTACTATGGGTGAGTTATTTACTCCTGATATAAGATCAATGGGTGTATCGTTTATGTTAACACTTTTTTCTATTTTACTATCTTGTTCATCGGCTACGTATCCTTATATAGTTGAAAATTTGGGGATGCATTGGTGCTTCTGGATATATAGCTGCTCTACTTTTTTGGGAGCTCTACTTATGTACGTGATAATTCCAGAAAATAAAGGGAAAAGCATTGTTGAAATTCAAGAATATATAAAATCGCGTGTATCTGAATAATAAATAATATGTATCAATTACCTGAAGTATAGAGCATTTCAATGAAAACTATCCACCCCACATAATTCTGAAGGCGTCAGTTTATGAACCAATGAAAAAACAGGTCAAAAAACATATAAAGGCGGACGTCTTTTTGATCATATGTAGACATTATAGCTTTAATCCTCCCCCCCCCCTATGGTCACCACACCCAATTTTTTAAATGGAACACCCTATACATTATTCTATTGTTGGATTCTCCTCTACAAGAGGATTACAAAAATGTATGATACATAAGTGAAAAGTCAATCAGTTGGGAGTTACGGATAATTCCAATTTTCTAATAGTAACATTTTAATTCGTAAGAAAATGCTATATTATTTTATAAGGTGCTTACATACTGACTAATTGTAGATAGGACTCACCATTTAAGTTTCCCTCAATAAAATATTGTCCAACAATATGGTCCCCAAAAATGCCACACCAGACGTTCAATTTTTGTGGTGTTTGACTTTGAAACTCCCGCATAACGTGTGGGTCATTTTCTGCCCAATATCTACAATTATGTCTGTTTCCTCCACTATTTAATGCAAATGATCATTCGTCGGAAAAGCAGATATTGTACAATAAAGCTGGAGTGTCGTGTAGTCGTTCACTCATCAATTCACAAAACTGTAGCCGCCGGTCGAAATCCTCTTCATGTAGCTCTTGGACTAATTTAATTTTGTAAAGATGGAATTTGTGTTTTGTAAAATTCTGACTATTTCACTAGAGTAAATTGATAACTGACAAAATTTGAAGGTTTTGAACTGGCAATTTTTTGTCTTGTCGCGGCAATTTTTTGACGTTTAATATATCAAATCTATGTGTATAAAATTCTATCACTCTGTGATAAAATTCAATATAAAATCTTTGTTAGTGGTTTCTAAGGAAACTAAGTTGTTTATTTATTTATTTAACTGTCTAAAAATTATTAAAACTGTTTAAAAAATTTAAATAAGTATTATTAACATGAATAATACAAGATTTGGAAATAATTCAATAAATGAAATATATGATTTTTAAGTTTTTCTCTCGTGAAATAGTCATGTCGAATACCACTCAATTAAAAATTTTGTAAGGTAAAATTTTTCTCTTGTCATATTCAAGTTTGTTGCTTTTAGGTAATTTTGCTCATGACATTTAATCCAAAACCACTCGCCTGACGGCTCGTGGTTTTGTTAAAAATGTCATTCGCAAAATTGCCAAGCAACAAACTTTCATGACAATCGAAAAATTTTGCCGACAAAATTTTCACTCTCGTGGTATTATATATGAAAACACTGCTGCGATAAACACCCACTGCACTAGAAATTTGAGATATTGACTGTTTTTGCGTTAATTCAATTATTTTCTTATGTGTGGCAGTTCTTCCGGGATGAGCAGCATTAAACTGTCTAGCTGTGGCTCCGTTCGCTAGGTTTTTGTCCAAAAGCAAAACATCGTTTACTTAATTCAGTAGAGCTAGTGCCGCAGTAAGGGCAAAGTAAGTATTTACATTGGAATTATCCGTAACTCCCAACTGATTGACTATTCACTTATGTATTATACATTTTTGTAATCCTCTTGTAGAGGAGAATCTCACAATGCAATAAAGTATAGGGTGTTCAATTTACAAAATTCGGAGTGGTGACCAAAGGGGAGAGAGGGTTAAAGTTATAGATTCTACATATGAGCAAAAAGACGTTCCCCTTCACATGATTTTTGATGTGTTTTTTTCATTTTTTCATAAAAGTGACGCCTTCAGGATTATGTGGGGTGGATAGTTTTTATTGAATTGCTCTGTACATTTTTTGTAAGTATTTTCTATTTTAGTCAAGGTTCATACGATTTGTTTATTTTAGTTATTTTCTCAATAATTACTCAAACTTAAAATTGATAAATTAAGGCTACATATATGTGGGAGTTCTGCACTAGCACCGCGTAAAGCCCAACGCATTATTAGCAAAAATGATGGCACATTATGCTCTTGCCCCGGACCAGTGGGACAAGTGCGTAACATCTGCCCCACCTTACCTTACCACAAAAACGCCGGCTTATTTACATACCAAACTCATTTTCAGAACTGGCATCCATAATTTAAATGTAAGAAAGAAAACAATTCTTCGTATTCCAAGTTTTTCCAAATCTATTTTCGAATGTTCGTTTTCGTATGGCATATATTACATCAATTAAATACATGCTCTGAACCCATCATATCTTCTTTGTTCGGCTATGATATTTAAACAAAAATACAAAAACTATCTGTTTGTTTTGCAGAAATAAGTATAAGTCTGCCCCTTCCTTGATCCCTTCTTGCTTACATCATCCCCTCTTTTCACTTGTTATTTCAGATTACATCCATATCGCTTAAAATTTTTATATTTATATTATTTTAATTACACCTCATTTGAAATTTCTCGTTTTCTTGTTGATATATTTAGTTTAATAAATATTAGTTTTATATTATATTTTATTGAGTATTTTATATTATTACTGGCATTGGTGGAAGAGCAGGAAAGGACTAATCGTCTGAACCTGAGCCAATCTAGCCATTTATCCACATTAAAAAAATTGTGTCTATTTTGTAATGTTCAGCTTGTACCTTATTGTGTTCCTGTTATATACTTAATGTGGATAATACATGTATTATTATTATTATGTTCTTCTTTTCTCGGGTTTTCGTCCCGGCAATTAAAATAAACATAAATTATTATTATTATTATTATTTCCAACTCAAGTGTACTCTTGCTCAGCTCATGGTGGTAATGCTCACCTAACCCGAGCGTTTGTAAACGCAAATGGGATTAGGCACAGCAGTTACATATTTAGAAATGTACGGACAGTGTGACACGTATTCAAAATTGCAGCCTTCTGCAGATCAATGTATGAGTTATTGTGAAGACCTAGTTTGGTGAGGCTGTCTTGTAGAGTTTTGGGGACTAGTCCCGTAGATGAAACAATTACCGGCACCACGTCTACTTTCTCTGCATGCCACATCTGTCCTACCTCAATTGCAAGATCGGTGTATTTTGCAATTTTCTCGTTGTATTTGTCTAAAATATTGTTGTTATTGGGTACAGCAACATCCACTAGAAGAACCGAGTTAGCTTTTCAACTACAATATCAGGTCGGTTATTCGTCACCCGTCTATCGGTGATAATTGACCTATCGTAGTATAGTCTAAAATCAGCATTCTCTAGAACTGCATGCGGATGGTAATGTAATAAGGCGTGTGAGTGTGAACTAATCCAAATTTGTTGGCCAACTTCTGATGGATGATGTTGCAAAGTTGATTGTGCCTGAGTAGATAATCAATGTTAGCTATGGCTGAACATCCCGACGTAATGTGTTGTATCGTCTCTGTTGTTTGTTGACACCTTCTGCACTCTGTCCGACACGATGTTTGGATCTCTTATAACAAATTTCTTGTAATTTTTGGTATTAATTACTTGGTCTTGGATCGCCATCATAAATCCTTTCTAGAAACAATGTTCCATCAGAGAGCCACTTATTTGATGCTTCCTTGTCGATATATGGTTGATTGAGGTCGTGATGATGTCGACCATGGAGCGCTTTCTGGGCCCAGTCTGCCTGTTTGTCAGAGTCTGTAACGATTTCAAGTTTTATTATCAGGGTTTACAAGATCTAAGGGGGAATAGTTTTTATTTGCTTTCGCGACCAGCTCATGCAATTTAGATGTTTGAGCTTTGCCAATGAAGAAATTTGGAGTTGAGATATTTGTTTGTAATGTAAATTAACTATGTCCGTTAGAGCTCTCCCTCCCCCTTTTCTTGGTATTGTGGTCCTAATGACTGATGATGTCGGGTGGTGACATTTGTGTTTGGTCATCATCGTTCGCGTTGTTCTTTGAATATCTTCCAGTTCTGTTTTTGTCCACTTCAGAATTCCAAATGAGTATGTCAGGACCGGTATGGCGTAGGTGTTAATTGCTTTTGCAAGATTTCCTGCGATCAACTGGGATTTCAATAAAGCAGTTATCCTTTGAGTGAACTGTCCTCAAATTTTGGTTTTTGCTTGCTTCTGGACTAGTAGCTTAGCTTGCTGAAATCCTAGATATTTGTAGGTTTCTCCATTTTGCATGGGATTTATAATGTTCCCATTAGGTAGTAATACATCTCCGTTAACGATTTTACCCTTCTCGATATTCAAGGTTTTGCACTTGTCTAATCCAAATCCCATTTGTATATCACTGGAAAAATTTTCAGTGATATTAAGTAGATGTTGAATTTGACGCTGGTTTGATGCGTATATTTTGATGTCATCCATGTATAAGAGATGGGAAACAGTGCAGCTAGTGTTCCTGTTGGCTTTGATTTTGAAGCTGTAATCCGTATCGTTAAGTAGATTGGAGAGTGGATTCATTGCCAAACAAAACCAAAGTGGACTCAGGGAGTCGCCCTGGAAGATCCCCCTACGGTTAGAAATTTCATCAGTTTCGAGGTATTGACCATTTATTTAGAAATGAAGGTTCGTTCGCCAGTGCTTCATCGATGATTCAAGAAAAGTAACAAGAGTGGGGTGTACTTTGTAAATTTGCAAAACTTTAACAAGAAGGGAATGTGGAACGCTATCAAATGCTTTCCTATAATCTACGAAAGCCGTGTAGATGTTGCGCTGATCCTTCTGCCTGACCTGTACCTGACCTGAATAAGTGTTGATTTTTCGATAGATCTTTCTCACTCTGTTTGTTAAGCGCCTAGACGGTTTCAAGTTGTTTTTAAACTCTGTAAGCTGCCCCAATTCCCTTCTGATGTCATCAATGGACTTTTCCAGCCGGCGCTGCCACCAAGGCTTGAGCTGTTTGAAGTCTTTACCCCGATTGTTCTTTGGGGATTGGATTTGTTGATTGTGACTTCGAAGCACTGCTATACCGCTCCACAATAGATGAGAGTGTGAAGTTGTTCCAGCGCTTCGCAGTCTTTAGCATGGTTCTGCAGTAGTAAGTTCGCAGCTGCTTGTATGCTGTTAGTGCTCTTATTGGTTCGCAGCTTGGGTAGTTTTGGCCGGTGTATTGGGTTGGTGCCATTAAATTCCGCTAGTGCTTTACAAAGTTCGGTATTATAGTCATTATCGGTGGTTTTGTCGCAATCATTGTTTATTTCCTCAACGCCATTGTGGTCTCCTTGTTCATTCTCCGATTTATGTGTATCCTGATCGGTAATTATGTCATTCTCTCCATCTTTAAGGTCAATAAGGACTTCACCTCGAATTTGTTGCAATTATTATTATTTTTTTTTTTGAGATAGGGCATCGACTTCTATGGTCATTAGCCCATTAACTATTTTAACTAACGGTGAAAATCTTCAGTGTAGCATTTAGTTTATAGTCGTTTTAACAATTTCGTTTGATGTAGAAAATCAAGTAGCTTCTTAATGTTACTGATATCATTGTTCAAACATGTTTTAATGTCATTACTAAGACCTATTGTTTGCCGGACTATCGAGTACTTAACGCATTCCACTAGTATGTGCTTGATAGTTAAATATACATGACATATTTCTCACCTTGGTTGCCTGGTGCCTAACAGCATAAAACTGTTAGTCATTCGTGTATGTCCTAACCGTAGTCTGGAAATCGCTACTTGTTCTCGTCTCTTTAAATTGGTTGGTAGGATCCATTTATTCACATTTAATTTTATAATTTTGAGACGCATATCACTTCTAGACCAGTTTTGTTGCCACAGTATATTTACTTGTTCTTTTATATATTTCTTCACGTTCTGGTATCGTATTTGTACATTCTCTTCCACCTCCTCACCACTCGCTTCACTAGCTGCCTGATCTGCTAGTTCATTCCCTTTTATCCCACAATGACTGGGAGTCCATATAAAATTGATATCTTTACCTTTATTTTGCAGTTCTCTCACTAGGGCTAGGATGATTTGTATGAGAGGATCAGAGGAAAAGGTATTCTGAATGGCCTCCAGTGAACTAGAGAGTCTGAGCAGATAACTATGACTTTGGAATTGATAATTGTCTCATTTACATATTTTATCGCTTTTATCCTGTAAAAACCAGGAAACTGTAATCATTCATTTTTGTTTCAAGTTCACGGGCTTGTTGTCACATTCGAATTTTGGTTTGCGACTTGGAGGTGAAGGTGTCGCTACTTTCGCAGCTAACACATTTCCGTCATTGGAAGCTATGTATAGTTGGCGATGGTATAGACAAATTCAGTTCAGGATTAACTCTCGGACGATAACATATACCTTGTACTGATGAGGCGCAATACGCCGAAACCGGTCTACAAGTTATGTTGTCCCTTCTAGTTGCAAACCAGAATGGTTGGTTTAAATCTTGTAGATTTACCAACCCCGTTTGACTTAGAAGTGTAATTCAATGTCTGTCGGGGCATGTAGCCCTGGAAGTAGTTGTTTCTTTTTCGTTAAACGGTGACTGTTTTTGAAAAATATTTTTAAAAACATTGTTGTAAGCGTTGGAATAATATATTTTTATTCTTTGATATCTATTGGTAAAACGCTTTACTAAGTACGACAATTTTACAGGAAACTGTAATAATTCATCAATCTTGAATTCTTATTTTATGCCATTACGTAGACTTTGGACCAAGCAGGAGGACGTCTTTCTCTTTGAGGTCGTAATAATGACGCATCAGGTGTTGGTTCAACTAAATGACGATGATTCAATAAATCTGGATTAATTTGAGGTACTGAGCATGGAACATCGAGTGTTAGTTTACCTTCAGTCTCTGAAGAAGATAACTTGGTTATCGAAACGCGCGTAAGATAGTGTAAAGTGTTAGTGTTGGTGTAGTGGTAGTGTAAACAGTGTTCAGTGTCAAGTATCGCCAACGGTTCCAGAATTCCCAAATTAGTCGTAAAACTATTTGGTGCATCTTTTAATATTTTAACTTCTGCCCATTTTGATTTCGCATCGTTCATAATAAGAAATAGCATGACTCAAAAGGACCTGCATAATCAACGTGGATTCTCTTCCAATTTCTTGTAGGTGAATCCCATGGATGAACAGGTACCTTAGGTGGATTTGATCTTGTTAGTGCACAGTTTTCACAACTTTTGACCAGTTGTTCGATATCCCGGTCAATGCTAGGCCAATACACATAGCGGCGTGCCAATTGCTTCATTTTTGTAATTCCCAGATGTGTTTCATGTAGTTCCTCAAGTATACTGGATCTTAAACTTCCTGGAATTACAATTATATCCATCCTAAAAAGTATATCGTCAATCTATGTGTATTCAGGATCCATCGATTGATTTTTCAAAATCTGAACAATTTTGCTGAGATCTGGGTCGTTTTTGGTTTCATTTTTAATTATCGTAGATGTAACTTTTTCGCCTGAGATTTGAAAAATTATACTTGATCATATATTTGATTCACTTCATCACCAATACGATTATCAGTTGAAATATTCGAATTTTTAATTGGAGCTCTAGACAAACAATCAACATTTTGATTTTCTTTGCCTCTCTTGAACTGGACGGAATAATTGAAACGAAGTAAACGCGAAGACGTCATTTGTGGAAGTGCTTTATGATGATGAAAAAATTCTTGAAATTGGCTCATTTTCGGTAATAAGTAAGAAATGCTTTCCAAATAAATAATTATAAAAGTGATTAACACCAAAAATGATTGCAAGAGTTTCTCTGTCAAGCTGACTATAATTGCTTTCAGAGGCAGTAAGCGTACGCGAAGCATATGCCACTGGTCTTTCAACTCCGTCTATAGTATGACTGAGTAATGCGGCTATACCAGTGGGACTTGCATCTGTCGTTAAAACAAGTGGTAAACAGGGATCGAAGGGTATAATAACACGATTGCTACAAAGCTCAGTCTTTAATTTTATGAACGCTGATTCGCACAGAGCTGTCCATGACCATCGTTTTTTTTTTCTAAGCAAACATCGAAGAGGATATGAAATAGTGGAAAAATCGGGAACAAATCTGGAATAATAGGTGACTAGACCTAGGAATCTTTTAACATCATTTACATTAGAAGGACGTGGCATATCTTGAATTGCACGTATCTTGACTGGAGATTTTGAAATTTTATTGAATTCTATAATATGTCCCAGATATTCAATTCGTTCTTCAAAGAATGAGCATTTATTTTTATTAAGATGAAGATCATAATCCATGAGTTTTTGCAAGCATGATTTTAAATTTTCAGTGGATTCTTCAATAGTCATTCCATGTACAATTATATCATCAAATACGATTCTGTTTTTGTAAGACCCTTAAGGAGCTGAGAAAGAATGCGATTAAATTCGGATGGAGCAGTTTTTATTCCAAAACTGAGACGATTCATGCGATAAGTGCCACAGTGGTTTGAAATTGTTTGAATTGCTCTGTTTTCTTTATTTACTTGTATATGTAGATAAGCTTTGTAGAGATCAAGCTTACAGAAGTATTTAGAATTTCGAAGGCTGTTCAAGACATCGTCTATGCGACGTATTGGGTGATTTGCTTGGACTAGTTTTTCGTTAACACCACATTTGTAATCGATACATAATCGAACACCTCCGTCTGCTTTCGGAATTACGACTAAAGTTGAACCCCAGACGCTTGTAGGAACTAATGATACCATCTGCTTCTAGCGAATCCAGTTCTTTGTTTACAAGCTCCCGGAGTGCATATGGTACACTTCTTTCTCTTATAAACGAGGGCTTAACATCTTTTCTTAGTTGAAGTGTAACTTTCAGTCCTGGAACACATCCAACTTTTGCTTGGAATATTGGTGAAAAATGATTGAATATACTTTCGATTGAGTTGACGTGCTGCATGGTATATACTGGAGCTGAGATTTTCATGTCGGTGTCAATTTGATGAAGTTCAATACCTAGTCCTCGAATCCATTGTCGCCCAAGTAGAGCATCATGTCCTCTGATGAAACTGAAACGATGTGTAGTTCATCTTTCCACGGTATTCAACATTAACAGAGACTTTTCCCTTGGACTGAATTACATTGCCTGAATAGGATCTGAAAGCTATGTTTGAATTTTTCATGGGTACATTCAAATTTAAATTATTGAAATAGTTCTCATTTAGTAAAGAAAACTTTGCACCTGAATCGACTTCGAAACGTTGAGATTTCCCATTTAGGTACACCGTAATATAATATTTATCAGAATCAGGACGTATTTCGAATAAATCGACCACTTCAAAATGATTATATAATGTGTCCCTGGTTAACGCCATACTCAAAATCGGAACTTGTTTGATCGTCAGAAACAACATGCACTGATGTGGAACTTGAGTTTGTTATACCGGATCTTTTGTGATTGGCATTTAACAATGTTGTAATACAAACTTTTGCAACGTGTCCAATTTTCTTGCAGGATTGACAGGAAAATTTGTTTCTATCGACACGACAATCTCCAATTTTATGATTGTTTCTGCCACATCGAATACAAAGATTTTCGATACCAAGTGTCTTGTAATCTGGTTGACTGCGGCGGTATCGCAAATTCTGGTGATTTGGACTCTGTGATCGAGAATTTGATTGCAAACTGGAACGATTCCTGTCATGTCTTGTAGAATTTGATATTGCTTTCATATCACTTGTGTTGAAATTCGAGTGATTCGAACTGGAGTGCTGAGATAATTGTTTACTCTCTATTTTCGAGGCTTCTAGAGCAGTTGCCTTTTTTAATATTTCTTCGAAAGATGTAACGTTTGACTGTAAAATTTGTTCTCTTAAACAATCATCACGCAACCCACGAATAAACTGACCTCTGAGAAAAATGTCTGCAATAGAAACAGACCTGGTACATTCACATGTAGTTGAAAACTCACAATCTGCAAGATCACGTTGAAGTGCTGCAGCATATTCGGCAATTGTCTGACGTTCTTTTTGGTAAACGTTTAGAAAATAATGTTGAGAAACAATGACACTCTTCTTTGGTATTAGCATTTGTTTCAAAACCTGCACTAATTCTTTGTAGTTCAAAAGTTTTACTGCTTTCTCGGAACCAAGAAATGCTGCCAAACTATTATAATGTGTGGAACCTATTGAAACACAAAGCAGCTGAGCAATTTTCGATTCATCATTGATTCTTTTCATGTTATAATAGTTTTCAAAACGTTCAAGATAACAGGAAAATTTTCATTTGTGGGCATCAAAATTTTCAAACGGTGCTATACTTGAAAAATTCACAGGAAAAGTTGCTGAGGGCTGTTGTTAATCTTAATCTCGTTGATGAGACCTTGCTGCTGCTCACGCACTACAGACATAAGTTGTTTAAATTGTTCTGCATCTATTTGAAAAAAATTATTGAAATTTATTTTTTGTTTCTTGAGAATTGGATACATATATATATATATATATATATTTCACTCATCGCCAATTATTATAATTCTGAGAAGGGTCTAAACTGATGATTGGAACTGAATTATTTCCATCTTTTAGAAATAGACATTTTTTATTATATATAAACTTTGGCAGTTCTCTATGACATTACTTATTTCTGCTTATTTTATGATTAATATCAACAAGTCTAATAAAGGTCACAAAAGTGATTCTCTTCAGAGGTCTAGGGGTAGAATCGCCGCATCAGATTGTACTGCTGCTGTTGGGCTAGTTCTTAAAGTCGAGCAGCTTGAACTTAGAGCGACGACAGAAATTGTATACAACTGATCCATAATCAATACGACTTTGGATGACAGATTGATAAAGCCTTAATAATATTTCCCTATTTGCCCCCATCTGATACTAGCCATACACTTAATTAGTTTAAGAGCCTTTTGGCACTTGCTTACCAGCTGGTTAATTTGTTCTGCCCATAATAACTTTCTATCAAATATTACCCCTAAAATTCTCATTCAGTCCTCAACTACTATAGGATGCCCACAGATAGTGAGAGCAGGGTTAGGATGGTCGTGTCTGAGTCTGCAAAACTGTGTGCATTTAGTTGTTTCCTGTAACAAATTGAAACATCGAGATTTTGCAAGTTGATTGATGTTGTAAATTTCGTTATTCATTGATTGATTCAGTTTCCATCGATTGGTAGCTCTGAAGTACTATTAGGTCATCTACATACGATACACCCTTAGTTCTGGTCTGGATCGTTTCAACAAGAAAATTTATAACTATTGCAAACAGCGAAACGCTCAATACGGAACCCTGAGGAATTCCATTCCATTCTCAAGCATTATTAATGATGAATCCTCTCCTCCTACTCTAACCTTAAAGTATCTATCACTAAGGAAGTTTTTAAAAATTACTGGAACTTTCCCTTGGAGGCCCCAGTGGTGTAGTTGTTTGAGAATTGCATATCTCCAAGCTCTATCATAGGCTTTTTCTAAGTCAAACCTGACTGCTACGAGATGTTCTCTATTGAAGAATGTATTTCATTTTCCATATATACAAGGGCATCAATTGTTGAACGGCCATTTCGGCATCCAGTTTCACTCATCGCAAGTTGTTTGCTTCCATCCACCAGTAAGTAAGCCTCTTATTGACTAATTTCTCGAATATTTTTCCTAGGTAGCTCGTTAAAGATATTGGATGATAGCTGTAAGGGTCCCAGCTACATTTATCTGGTTTAAGGATTGGTAATATTGTAGCAATCTTCCAGAAATTAGGGAACGATTCCAAGATTCCCAGATCTGGTTAAATAACTTTAAAATTGTTTGTTGTCCTTTATCCGGTAAGTTTTTTATCATACTAAAAAGGATATTATCATGGCCAGCTGCCGCTTCTTCGCTGATTTTAAGAGCATCTTTAACTTCCGATATTGTAAAAGGGGCGTCGTAACGGAAATTATACTTAGTCAGAATTAAAGTCAAGTGTTAATCTTTCTTCATTAATTTTAATTCTTACGAAATCATCATCATAGACTGCAGATTTTCTGGTCATTTCATAATGGTCAGCAAATATTTCACACATCTGGAGGGGGTCAGTTATTAAGTGATTATTGTCAGTTCGTAACGCTTGAGGAATGTCAAAGGAGTTTTCACCTGAAATTACTCTAATTTTTCTCCATATTTCATTTAGGCCTACCTGAGGAGTAATTATAGAAACATATTCTTTTTTGATCCATTTGATTTGTCTTTTCGCAAATGCCCTAGCCTTTTTAAATGAAATCAAGTTTGGTTGAGTTAGATACCTCTTAAATTTGTGTTATGCTTTTTTTTCGAAGACGTATTGCAGTTTGGATGTCTTCATTCCACCACGGAAACGGTCTGTGAGAAACAGCCGGCTTTGACAGTTTAATTTCCATTGAAGTAAAAAATTCAGAATCGCAAAATAAAATGGTTCAATGAACATCTCTGAGAAATGAGAGAATCAGTAAGTATTTACTTTAAAAAATAAATAAAAAAAAACAAACTGCTTATCGGACTGGACTGCATACTCAGCTCTCCATTCATCATATAAGAAATCTCTTTAGCAACATAAAAGGGAAGCTTAATCAAAAATTATAGAACAAGCCGATCTGGAATTTAGTTAACTCAGAGAGAACTCTAAAAAATAAAACCAATACAAACAAATAATATTACGCCAGATGAATTTAATGTATTCTCTAGTACAGTTGAGCAAAAAATTACTAACAATATTTTAGATTCAAGAAATTATTCTATGGACTATTTAAATAATGTGGCAAAAACCATCAACTTTATTTTTCATGGAGCCACTTACCTCCATCCATTCCTCCTCCCCCTCAACATTATCTCCACCATGTTCTCCCAATACACCGCCTCCCCTAGTTTCCTCTCAAACCGTTTTTATCACTTCCTCGTTCCTCCAGCATCTAAACACATGTCCCACACCATCCTCCACTTCACTCCTCTCGCACACTCCAGTCTCTCTTTTTCCAATATTGTGGAGGTACCCTACTCTCGACTCATTTCCAGTGAACACCTGTGTCAAGAAGTAGTTCACCTCCCCGAATTTCCGGTCCATCTAATCTCTCCTATTCCCAATCGCTCCTTTTAGCGCGCCCTCATACTCCTCCCACCTTCTCTCCATTTCCTCCTCCATCCATTCCTGTACTTCCTCTCTGGTCGCACCCCTCTAGTGTTTATTTCTGGCTCAAGCCATCTCGTCCAATGGGTAGGTCCTTGCCAGCACCGCTGCTGCCAGTCCACCCACTGGCCTGTACCCCTGCACCACCATCAGAAATATCCCTCTCTGCACCCGCAGGAGTGGCCTAACCCTCGCATTCACTCCCGATCAATCACCCCACACCTCCGCACCGTACAGCATACTCTGCTCTACCGTCCTACCAATTATCCTCCTCTTCCAGTCTCCCGACTCCTTCACATTACACATCAATCTCCCCAGCCATGCTGCCCTCACTTTCCCCTTCTCTGCCGCCTTCAACATGTGTGTTCTAAAGGATAGTTGACTATCCAACCACACTCCTAGGTATTTCACAGACTCCTCCATACGAATTCTCCTTCCCTTCACCATCACCCCCACTTCCCTCCTCTTGCTCCGTCCCTTCACTAGCAACCACACCTTTTTATTTTCCGCCATTTCTAGTCTCCACAATCTTCCTACACATTCTCTCCGCCTTTCTTTCTTTCTTTCTCTGCCTCTCCCTTTGCCGTACATACCAGACACATATCGTCCGCATACACGGTGATCTCACATCCCTCTTCACATACTATACCACAAACCTCATCAAATACACACTTCCATAGCGTCGGTCCAAGAACCGAGCCCTGCCTCCAGCCTCCGTCTCATACCTCCTCCCTCTAGTGTCTACTATCACACGTCTCGTCAGGTAGTCCTCCACCAGGTTAACCAAACCCTCCCCCACTCCAAGCATCAGCAACGAGCTCAACACTGCCCGTTTGCTGATACTGTTGAACGTGTTCCCGACGTCGAAGAACACGAGTAGGGCCAATTTATTTGGGCATTTGGCCTGATTTGTTTAAAATTACTAAAATTTTTCCGACAACACTGACATCTATAGGCCAATTGCGATTGTACCGGTCCTAATAAAATCTTGGAAATATTGAACAAACACAAGTAAGTTAGCTACTGTGAACATAGTAATATTTTTTCACCTGCGCAATTTGGATTTCGCAAGAATAGATCCACAACTAACGCATTATTGGATCTAAGCTTGCTAATAAAAAAAATGGAATATTACGGGATAACATCCAATGAATTACTCTTGTTTAGCTCCTATCTCTCAAACAGAAGACAATATGTTCATTGTGATGGTATAAATTCGAGTATCCTTTCTTTTGAAAGAGGTGTTCCGCAGGGCTCAATTTTGGGACCTGTATTATTTATTTTATACATCAATGACCTGCCAGCCGCAGTAGAGTCAAAGATTACAAAAAAATATAAGATAGTTCACTTGAATGCGGTCTGATTCTTACTAGTGTTTTAAACGATCGCCGCTCTCATAAATCATATTTACGGCTCGCTTTTGTTGTGAATAACGACACCGCTAGGTACCAGGGCATTAAAAAGGTATATTTTATTCCAAGCTATACAGGGGTAACTTGAGAAATATATATTCAAAGTAATGGGATGATTTATTAAAGGTTTTTTTTTATATAATGTTTTTAAATGTTAATTATTTCGAAAAAAGTTCAGGATATGAATTTGAAAAGGGAAGTTTAGGTATAAGTAAAAAATACATTAAAATTTTTGAAATGAATCAATTGACAGATTTTATTTAACATTTTATTAATTTTGTGATACGTATTGATGATCTAGCGGTTATTTATACAGAATATCATAAATTCAATTATATATAATTATTGGCCACCAGTATAATAGGAACACTATAGTAGTTTGTGCAACTAGTGTGGATATGATGGCCATATCGCACGAGGACGAAGAGCGATATGGACAATCCACACGAGTCGAAAAGTATATTTTTTCTACGACTCACTTAAGAAAAAATCTAGAAAATAAACATTTTATTAAACTATAATATAACTTCAAATTAAAATTTTTTAATAATTTTACTATTATTATTATTTTATTATTATTTAGAAATAAAATTAAAATTTAAAAAAATTTCCCAACGGGGAATCGAACTCTGATCTACCGCGTGAGAGGCTGGGATACTTACAACTGGACTACCGATGAATATACTAATCATCTATCTATAACGTCAAATGTATTACATAAAAACTGACGTTTGTCAGGAGTACCCTTAGATACTCAATTTATTCTGTTTCTATACGTTATACGTCTCCTTTGCGGCTAAGCGAATATCTGGTGGAAAATTATTTATTGATTCATCACTGGAATCACTCATTTTTACTAATATTTTTCTTAAAAACTATAGAAATATTTTGACAAGTTATTTTGACGTTTCTATGAAATTGAAAAAAGATTAGTTGGCGGGTACTAAACGCAAATGCTGATTGGTGGATTTCATATACGTTCTAGGATGTATATGAAATCATATCCGTTCAGTTAACCGGAATGGCCTACATTTACATTCTGTAAATTGTGCAGAAAATGGATAATATACATGTGGGTGTAGAAAAAAACAATTTTGATGTTTAAATTAGACACCCCGTATTTTTTGGATTAACAAGGTTAAAACAGTAAAAACATATTATGCAGATGCAGGATATATTTATTAATAAATTAGATATGTAAATTTTCAAATTTCTATGAATACCCAGTACCTATAAGTACTAAATAACTAACTAATTTATTATTATCAAAGATCTTTGTTACAATAGTTTTAAAAAAGTTGAATTCCGTATTTGATAATAACTAATTTAATACCCACCTCTCAACGTCTTTGGGACAACGATAAAAGGGTATTTCTGGTTTTCCCACCTTGCTGGAACAACCCATCGCAGCACAACACACAGGCATTTTAAAACCACAATTATATTATTATTAATGTTACTTTTGGAAGACAGGAGTTAAAATAATACGAACAAGAAATTTTACTTCCGGAACGTTTCCCGAAAGACTAAATGAAATACTTATACAAAGTTCCTAGAGATTGTAGGTACATTTCTGGTCCTTAATTGCTTCTCTATATTTATATCTTTGTTTACATTATAAGTACTTAAAACCAAGACTGCATTCAGAATTCGTGGGAAAGTGATAAACTCTACGATTTATTATGTATACAACTAAGACTATTAACAAATATCACAAAATATTTGTTTTATAAGTTTTGCTATTGAAGAGAAAAATATTAATATTGTTTTTTCCTTATTGCAATAATTAATTAATAAATTTAAAATATCTATACAACATAAACATAAAACACGAACAACGAATTCTAAAATACCAGCGCTCTATAGGCGACGACCCGTATAATATGCAAAATTAAATGCAAGTAAGGATTAAGCGACATACTGTAGCATGGCGCCAACCGCTAAGTCACCAGACAGTAACCAGCGGTATGAATCCTTTGATCGATAGAATTCGTACGAGTGAACAATCTTATATTTTTTTGTAATCTTTGGTAGAGTATTCTAAATGCCTTTTGTTTGCAGATGATACAAAAATTAGCTCTCGCACGAATATACCGGAGTGTAGGGAAAGTATGAAATCCGTGAAAGATTAGTTCTCAGCAAATCATCTTAAGCTTAACGAAACTAAAACTCAATCCCTATTAGTGAGTTCTAGTAGATTAGTTGAGAATTCAGATCCTGTGGTATATTTAGGTTTAATCTTAGATACTCACCTGAATTGGCAACCTCATCTGAATTCTTTATGTTCAAAATTTGCATCTCGAGTTTTTGCACTGCGACAACTAAGATCATTTTTATCATCAAATATTCCAAGTACTGAGTTTGCAATTGTTCATTCCTAAGTTACCAAAGTTATGGTGTATTATTATGGGGCAATGCAGCTGGTGCTGAAGCAGCATTCCGACTGCAATAATCTGCTTTGCGAATCATTGATGGAGCAAAGTGGGATGCGCACTGTAAACCCCTCTTTTCAAAGTACAAAATTCTACCTCTACAAACCTTGTATGTATATCTTTAAAGTAGCGAAATTCATTCATCAGCATCGTGAAAAATTTATGACTCACTCGAATTTACATAATTACTCTACTATAGGTCTGCCAACAACTTAGTTGTTGAGATATCTAGAATTGAAACCACTAAAAGTAATAAATTCGATGTGGCTATATACAACAAAACAATATATACTGGGGTAGGGAAAATATTGTAAATAGGTCAACCAATTTATTTGTACGAAAAGTCAAGGAGTTTTTACTGAAACATTGTTTTTATTCTATTCAGCAATTCATGTGTTACCACTTTCAATAATTATTATTTACCGTTAGTGAAACAGTGCAAAACAGTGTCTGATAAAGTCCAGTAACGATCGCGTGTTTCATAGATTTGTCGTCCTGGGAGGTTTGATACAATTTACGTCGGGAGGGTTGATACGCGTATCAAACCTCCCTATATGAAATGAATGTATGTTCTATTTTTTTATTTTATAATTTATGAATTTTTCACGGCAATTATTAAGGTTAATTGGGTACACTGTTATAGATGCCGTTTAAATGGAAATCCAAAGGTTGGACGAAGAATTCCCCAGATGATTTAAAAAGATCAGTGCTTGAAGTAGTGAATGAAAATAAAGCACTAAGGGGTACAGCCAGAGAGTACAATGTTGACAAAATGACATTGAAGAGGTATGTTTCAAAACTCCAGGAGGATAGAGGTATCACCTTTCAACCACACTTTGTCACTTCACAAATTTTTTCGACTCACGAAGAATCGCTTTTGATGGAATAATTGCTCACTTCTGCAAACCTTTACTATGGTCTTACGCTTAAGCAAACAAGGAAATTTGCGTATCAGTTTGGACCAGAAAACAATAAAAAACTACCAGAAAACTGGAAGAAGAACGAGTATGCTTCCTACGACTGGTTAAAAGGTTTTATGTCACGTCATCCCCAACAGTCATTGAGAAGTCTTGAAGCCACTAGCTTGGGCAGAGCGACAGCATTCAATAGGCATAGGTAATGTGCAAGAATTTTACAAAAATTTGCGCAATCTAATGGAACGGGAACCGTTTGATCCAGAATCCATATATAATTTAGACGAAACTGGAGTGACTACTGCCCACAAACCTCAAAAGATCATTGCTCGTAAAGAGCAAAAGAAAATTTCGAAAACAACTTCTGCAGAACGTGGGACACTGGTAACAGTTTGTTGTTCTATAAATGCATTGGGAAATTCAGTGCCGCCATTTTTTATATTTCCACGGGTGAGAATGCAGGATTACATGCTCCAAGGTCCAAGGTGTGGCTCCAAGGTGTGGCTCCAAGTCATCCGACAGGGGACTGCATGTGAGTCTCCGGATTGACGAGGAGTCCATGAAAGGACTGGTGCGGGCTCAATGGAGACCGTACTATCTATTCCAGCGGGCCAGTTTTAAAACCCTGGAAAACTCGACCGAGGAGGAAACAGGGACTGATCGAGAACCTGTACCATCAACCTCTAAGGACCTTCAAGGTGCTACAAATTAACTTGCAGCACAAAAAGACAGCCACCGCTGTTCTACAACAAAGAGTGGTGGCTGAAAACATAGACATCGTTCTAATTCAAGAACCTTGGATAAACAAAGGTAAGATACTGGGGCTTAATATTAGGGGAATGGGACTGATAATGGGAACTGATCGTACTAAAATAAGAACTTGTATTTGCTATAGATCCGAATACAACTTGATGCCGATTATGGAACTATGCACGGGTGACATGGTGGCAGCAAAGATTACACTCGAAAAAGATGGGGTAGTACTAGAGACAATAATAGTGTCTCTGTATCTTCCCATCGATTCAGAAGAACCACTACCGGGGACTAACATGGAGAACCTGGTGGAATACTCAAAGAGACATAATCTGGATGTCATTGTAGGGGCTGATACCAACGCACACCATAGCAGTTGGGGCAGCAAAGACAACAACACCAGAGGTAAGAAACTATTTGACTATCTATGTACTACTGAACTTGATATTGCGAATGTGGGTAATACGCCTACATTTAGAACATCGAGGGGGGAATCATTGATAGATGTACCTCTTTGCACTTTACGTGTCAGGGAGATGATTCGCAAGTGGCATGTATCGGATGAACCATCTTTATCTGATCATGCCCAAATATACTATGAAATTAACGTAGAAAAATCGGTTATTAGAACATACAGGGATCCTAAGAGCACTGACTGGGTATCTTATAAAGAGGACCTGCTTTCTAAAATCCGTTCACACTCAGGCAGACCAAAAACTGCTGAGGATTTAGAGGGAGCAGCCGTATGGCTGCAACAGTGTACACTGACCTCTTATCATAACAACTGTCCGATAAAGGAGAGTCGCTCTTCTAGACAAGCCGTCTGGTGGAATAAAGAGCTGACATCGCTAAGGAAAGAAACAAGACGCTTTTTCAACAAAGCGAAAAAAACGGGTAACTGGGAAGCGTATAAGGCTAAACTAGGTACATACAATAAAAAAATAAAAGAATCCAAGGAGAAGTCCTGGAGAGAATTCTGTGAGGACATGCAAGGTGTCCCTGACAGCGTCAGAATCAACAGGATTCTCAAAAGGGATACTTCTAACAAACTTGGCTCTATTCAGTTGCCGAGCGGAAAGTTTTCAAAAACTGAGGCAGAGGCTCTAGAGCATCTCCTCAGTGTGCACTTTCCAGGTTCGGCAAAGATAGAGTCAAGCTCTGACAACAGGCCTGTTACCAAAACAAAGGCAACCAAAGAGGACTGGGAACTCACGAATAAGATATTCAGACCCCATCTTATCAGATGGGCCGTGAACTCATTTGACCCCTACAAAACTCCAGGACCAGATGGCATATTCCCCAAGCTTCTGCAAGAGGGACTAGACATCATAATGGGTCCTTTAGTTCTGATACTTCGAAGCAGCCATGCTCTAGGGTATATACCAATTGCATGGAGAGAGTCAAAGGTGGTGTTTATTCCTAAACCAGGAAAAGAAACGTACACACAGGCTAAATCCTACCGACCAATCAGTCTGACATCATTCATGGTGAAAACCATGGAAAAAGTCTTACAAATGTATTTACAAGAAGGAGCGCTTAAGAGCATCCCTTTACATAGACTACAATGGGCTTATCAAGCAGGGAAATCAGGTGAAGCTGCCCTGCATAATTTGGTCTCAGGTCTCGAAAGGAGCCTGAATCATAAGGAAGTAGCCCTTGCAGCATTTCTAGACATCGAAGGTGCTTTTGACAACACATCGATGTCATCAATTAACAGATCCCTTAAAAACAGAGGGATCAACAGTACCACATGCAAATGGATAGGATCCATGCTTGAGCATAGGAGAATAACAGCACATATGCATGATAAAACATACACTGTTAGGACAACTAAAGGATGTCCTCAAGGTGGAGTACTTTCACCACTTTTGTGGAACCTAGTTGTGGATGACTTGATCTGTAGGTTGAATGATCAAGGCATATGGACGCAGGGCTTTGCGGACGACATAGTGATTGTCACCAATGGGAAATTCCCGGAGGTGGTTATGAATGTCCTACAGGAAGCACTGCGAATTGTGGAGGAATGGTGCCTTACAGAGGACCTTTCAGTTAATCCAAAAAAAACCAAACTAGTTGCTTTTACGAATAGAAGAGTTCTCCCGCAGGGTAGAGTACTGTTGTTCGGAGAAGAACTAGAGATATCCAAAGAAGTCAAATATCTGGGAGTGACCCTTGATTCCAAACTGAATTGGAAGGCACACCTGGAAAAAATTACTACCAGGGCGACTAGGCTTTTCTGGCAATGCAGAAGAGTTATGGGCAAAACCTGGGGAATACGACCTGAGGTGGTTCACTGGCTCTACACAACTGTGATAAGGCCAACGATCACCTATGGAACAATAGTCTGGTGGAGGAGGACAGAAGTGTCCTCTGCAGTTAATATGTTAACTGCAATCCAAAGACAAGCGCTTCTTGGTATTACCGGGGCAATGAACAGCACGGGGACGGCATCAATGGAAGCCCTTATTGGACTTCCTCCTCTAGAACTTTTTATAAGGGCGGAGGCAATGATGGCAATTCTTAGGCTGAAATCGGGAAACTTATGGTCCCCGAACAATGTTCGAGAAGGACACACTGATACAACTGGGACATTACTAGACGAACCCATATTTCACATGAGTTTTGATAGCATGACACCAGAGAATATATTCACTGAGCGAGTGAATATCATCATCCCATCTAGGGAACAGGTGATGCACCCAGGTAATTCTGGAGAAATCATCTGGTTCACCGATGGCTCCAAAACAAACCATGGCACTGGGGCTGGTATAAAGGGACCTAGAAAGAGAATGTTCTTTAGCCTTGGTCGATATACGACTGTGTTTCAAGCAGAGACGATTGCCGCTATAGCCTGTATTGATGAAAACATCAGAAGAGGATATACCGGACAAAAAATTGAAATATTCACTGACAGCCAGGCTCTGCTTAAGGCTATCAGTAATCCTACAACTAGGTCTAGACTGGTGAAAAACTGCAAAGAATCCCTCAACAGGCTGGCAAGAGACAACAAAGTGTCTCTAATATGGGTGCCGGCACATGAGGGTATTGCAGGTAATGAAATGGCGGACCAGTTAGCTAAAGAAGGCTCTAAAGGAGACTTCATAGGTCCGGAACCGTTTTGTGGAATCACAAAAGATTGCATAAGAGGGGAAATCGGGAACTGGCTAGATAGGGAACACCAATTCAAATGGAGGGTGACACGAGGGCACCTTCATACAAAGAGTTTACTGAACAAGGTAGACAAGGAACTCTCAACCAGGCTACTGAAACTGGGTAAGAGACATTTGAAGACAGTTACCGACCTGGTGACTGGACACTGCACCTTGAGGAAACATCTGTACAATATGGGCAAAGTTAGTGAACCTATGTGCAGAAAATGTGAACTTGATGATGAAACACCTACTCACATACTCTGCTTCTGCGAGGACTTACAAGAACTTAGACGGAAGCACTTTGGAGAGGAAGTTATACAACCATCACAACTACTGAAAATCCCTCCAGTCAAACTAGTGACCTTTATAGAAGACACGAAGCTACTGGAATGGAAGTAGATAACATGGGATATGGTACAAAGATTCAGATCAAGTGCCTGGGCTGATGAGCACAACCCAATTTATGAATGAATGAATGAATGAATGAATGCTCCAAGGTGCTCCTCCAGGTGACGCATGAAAGCGGTTGGATGACCGCTGATAATTTCGTGAAATACCTAGAACACTTCATAAAACACGCAAAATGTTCGCAAGAAAACAAATGCATATTGGTTCTTGATAATCACGATAGCCACATTTCAGCCAAAGCCTTAAACATGTGTAAGTTAAACGGCATCCATTTGTTAACCTTACCACCTCACACGAGCCACCGAGTACAACCACTAGACGTATCGGTTTTTGGACCATTTAAGAGATATTATAATGAACAGGCTGACGCATGGATGGTCAGTCATCCAGGACAAACAATTTCATTAAAAATTTTACCATAATTAGTTGGATTAGCTTATGTCAGAGCGTTCTCATCTTCAAATATAACCAAAGGATTTTCCACCACTGGAATTTATCCCTTCAACCCACATTTATTTGAAGATCTCGATTTCGCAGGAGCTGAAGTTACAAACAGACCGTATCAGGAAGTGAAAATATCACCACTATACCAAACACCACATCTGCTTTATTTAAGAATCCTGAAGAAGTTCGTCCTTATCCCAAGGCACTGCCACGAAAGAAAAGAGGAGACCGAAAGCCTGGTCGGACCAGAATCTTAACCGATACCCCGGAAAAAGACGCCATTGAGGCCGAATATAATATGAGGGAAGAAAAAAAAATGATGAAAACGAAAATTCAACAAGTCAAACGGAAAATAACTGGTGAAACTCAAAAAACTGATCATTTTGAACAACACAATGCAGGCTGTAGTGAATCCCACCTAAAAAGAAAAGTATAGAAATACAAAAAGGAAAAGAGGTGTGTGCGAAGACTCGGACCCTGAGGTCGAAAACGAGAAATATCCATATTCTGTTTCAGATGACGATGAGGATGCCGCTTGCATCTACTGCAATTCGTTATTTTCAACTTCTCGTTCTCGCGAACTATGGATTCGTTGCCAACAATGTCTAAAATGGTGCCATTCGGCATGTGCAGGTGTTAACTATAACATAAAAATGTTTATAACTTGCGAATTATGTATCGATTAGGTAGTATTCTATTAATAAAAGTTTGCGTTTCTATTATTGCTTATACCTAATTTCTGATTGTATCAAACCTCCCCTTTATTGTATCAAGCCTCCCATGTATAGAGAGCTTTGAGACACTTTGCATTGACAATTTTAAAAATTCATAATCAAGGTTAAAATTTCAATTTTCTGTAATTTATTATTGCCAAATTCATAAGCAAGGTCCTTAAATTGAGCTCTGTCATAAATGTATTGGTAAATTACAAATTTTTTATCAACATTTTTGTAAAAAATGTATCGACCCTCCCTAGTCTCCCCTATTGTGAAGATTGTTTTATTTAAGCGCAAAGTTATTTGGTTATTTTCATTATTGATACTTGATATAACCCTTTCACCACTGAATACATCACAGTTATACAGAAAATGTAATTTCTTAGATACTCATTTGTAGTGATCAGTTTCCAACCCACTTAGTAATTTATCGGCTCAAAATTGCTCTAAATCCTTTTAAATCCTTTCTAAGGACATGGGACATATATGTCCCTGCAGTAATCAATAATGGGATAAATATGACCCATCCGTAATGAAAAAATTCTAATAGAAATATTACAACTTTTATTGAAAATATAATTTTAACCAAAATGACAAACAACTTCAAGCATGATATGGGAGAAAACAATTTTTACAAATAGGTACATTACAAGCTACACACAAAGTTTTAGTGCGAGTCTCTTTCTTTTGTTTTGTACAGCTAACACATCTCCTTCTAGTTTGAATTTGAGTTGGTAAGTGGTCTCCAACGTTCAGCATTGTCTTTTGTTTTTTAGTAACCCTTCCAGTTCGTCCACTAAGACGTCGCTTCACCTTAGCTTTAGATCGACCTAATTTTATCATTTGTTCGGCTAATGGAACTAAATAATTCAATAGTGGTATCGGCTTCTTCTTATTCTGAATATCGCAAAAAAGTATCCAGGAATTGATTACCGCAGCCATGAGTAGTTTATAAAAAACTTTTCGCCACCACTTTGCAGATTTTCTGTCCATATCATACGCAGATATTTTTTGATCGGCCAAGTCGACACCTCCCATATATTTATTATAAAACGTTATTGCGTCGGGACAAGGAAAATCGCATTTTTCACCAGTCTTCAGTTTTCTTTTAGCGACTCCTACGGAAGCATTGTGACAATTTGATAACAACAAAACTTGTTTAGTGTCTTGCCACATTACTGCTAGTACACCTTTGTCAGTGACGAGGAATTGAGAATCACCTCTTGAAATTTTTTCTTGTGAGAACTTTGCAGTGTTTTTTTTATTGCTGATATATGTACCAACGCAAGGAAATTGTAATTCGTTCATTAGAGTCATGTTGGTAAAAAAACGGTCAAATGAGAGACAGACATTTGTAGACCTAATTGTATCACACAATTTTCTTACTACTCTTTCCCCAAGAGTTCCTTCCATAGTTTGAGTTTCTTTCCCACAATAAATATTCAAGTCGTAGATATAGCCAGTCATTGAGTCACAACGTTGCCACAATTGTATACCTCTTTTGACTGGCTTGTTGGGTATATATTGTTTTAGGGATGATCTACCCTTGAATTTCACCATTGTTTCGTCGATGGCCTGATGCGAACTCTCGCTTCTAGCTCCCTGAAATCGTGTTTTTAGGCAAGTTACTAAATCGTCTAAATAGTAACTTTTGGAGCAGTTTTCGGGCTTTGTGGGATCACTGAAATATATTTTAGATAATAAAAAGGTACAGCGATCCCTACTAATTGCATTTTTTATAATTGTATTGGCCATTGACTCATTATTCGACCAATAATGATAAAAACTTGGTACTCGATTGTATGCCATAATAAGTGTACATCCCAAAATAATCAAAATTTCATACATATCAGTTTCGTCTGTATTCAGTTTTAGGTTTTTTGTTCTTTGTAATAACCTGATTCTTTTATTGGTGGAATCTGCAATATGTAATAACATGCTTCTTGGGAATATCTGTAAGAAAACATGTAGCTCACTTGAATCTCTTCCTAAATTCAAAAGGGGTACGCCTTGTTTTTCATCTGGCAGTGTCATTCTCGGTTTGAAATTATCGGTAGGTTTTTTCCAGTGTTCAGAAGTGGGGATGGACATATTTTGAGAGATCGACATATTTTGGGGTTCTGCTGTCTCTAGTTCATCATCATCAGATGTTTCAGAGTGAATGTCTAAGTGTTGCCGTTGAATATTTGAAGATTCATTTTCATCTTCACTCTCATAGATACTGTCACCTTCACTATCACTTAGTCTATCTTCTTCGCTTGTTTCGTCTGGACAATATTCTGAACCTGAATCTTCAAACGGTTCCTCGTCTAGGATAATCTCTAAATTATTTATAGCTTCTTCAAGCTCTTTCTGACTAAGAGGACCGCCTCTGCTCATATCTGTAACAAATAGTATAATATAAAATATTATAATAAACATTGATATTTTTACTGCTGGGATATTCTCAACCCAGGCAAAATTACGGCTGGGACGAAAATGTTCCACAAAAAATTATTTGAGGTTATCGTTAAAAATTATATAGATTTATTTATTAATTTTACTTACCAATTGCTGTTGTCACTGTACAAACAGTACACAAACACTTTCATGTGTTTTTATATTGTTGTAAAATAACTTCAAAGAGCACAAACTGAAACAGCACACTACAACGTTGGTTACAAACACGTGTTTTAGCGCTAAGCTGGTAGCACAGTGGTGCCATATCATTGGGTGGATCATAAACTACTGATTTTACAAGTTTACGTATAATTATGGGAAATTTTAGACCAATCAGTAATATTGAAAACCTTGCTGGGACATATGTGTCCCTGCAGTGGTGAAAGGGTTGATATAAATTGGTGTATTAACAAGGTGGAAAAATACAAAACAATTTTAGTATACAAAAAATTGATTATTTTTCCGACAATTTAGGTCTTTTCCCCACAAGAACAAGTTTCAACAAGGGGTAGATTACTATTGTTGTTGAAGTTGTTAGTGTTGTTTCTTAATTTGGTAGCTTCAGGGCTGGTCATTCTTTCTCTTGTAACAAATCTCAAGGATCATAACAATTTGTTGTTGCTGCTCGCGGCAATGAACGTCTTCGATTTCAGGGAACTAAACCCAGTCCCTTTTGCTTGACGAGACAGTAGCCGTCGCAGTTTTGAAGAAACACGTTTTTCCTATTTTGACCTTGACTTCGTGCTCCTATGTTTTTATAGAGTTTTGGTACTCCTCACTTACACAGGAGGATTTCCACTCGAGCCTGGACAATGGATTTCCTCGGGACTCTTAGAGGGATCCGATTTTCGTACCTGTTGGGAGGAAACCCGGATTTTAGGGCGGAATACAAACTTCCCAAAACCCAAGAATGGTTTAAAACACATTCTCTCCAGTACAGACATAGATCCATCGTCAACGGCAAAAGTGTATGTTTCATCAGAGCCTGTAGTTTCCTTGTGTAGAATAGTCCGCTCCAAGGTTATCAGTCCTAGTGAGGACCTGTTCGGAGGTTAGTCTACGATTGCCCACGGCAAGTATAAAAGTCACACAGATGCTAGAATCAGTATCAGTAGAAGTATATTTCCTCTCTTACAACTGATCCTTTTCCGCTGCTCTAGAATTTGGTGCAAGACAGATTGGTAGGGTACCCCTTTCTTGAGGAGGTGACTGCATCAACCAGTCTCATAAGTTTACTTTCAAGTGTTGGAGAGCTGAGGAGCTCTTGTTCCTGATCTGATGTTACAGGGAGGTCAGTTGGAGCCAATAAGTCGTCGGTTATCTCCTAGGTAGATTCTGGGTTATCATTGGTGACTACGACCAGAAAAGTCCCACGAATAGCTAGGGAAGCTGCAGACCTACGTATTACTGTAACAAGGCTTACTACGACGAGAGGGCACCCAGTATCTCGAAGGTTCCATTTGTGACAGCTGTTAGAATCACTATACATCCACTTGGAACGGATACGCTCACCTAACCAGGATTATACTAACACGTTGAGATGTCATTTAGTCAAATAATAACTACACCAATAGTGATCCTGTTATTCCCATCACCAGCGGTGCTAACGTGGAAGCAGACATCCATAACATACGCTGACATACATGCAAATGCAGCAAGCAGTAGTCCAAGCAGTGCAACAATGAACAAAGACAGCTAATCTCGCTAATCTACTATATCTTAGATAATGCAATATCTTAATATTACCTATCCTAGGTTATACATAAAAATGAGGGATCTTAGTTACTTGTTTATTTATATCTATTTATATCGTTTATTCCTGACCATGAAAATGTAATTTGTGTAACCGGTTAAGTAATATATGTTATGTTTTTGTTGTGGAATTTGTTATTAATTGATTTTTTTATAATTATGGAAAGATTGCACGTAGTAAGGGTTGATACATTTAAATTATTGTTTATTTTTGTTTTAAATGGTATCTATAACTATTAAACTTTCATTATAAGATTACAATGTTTTATTTATGAATTAAATGCAATCTCTCCATAATAATAAATCCTACCATGAAACTTACCTTCAGATTTCACAACACACGCAGTGTTATTTTTAACAGTAAATATTTCTCAAAATCTCACGTCAATCGCCAAGAAGAAGGAATATGTTAATTACATAAAAAGTAGGAGAGAATAATTTTTTTTATAAAATGACAATTCCACTAGTGGCGTGGAATGTAGGAAGGACAAAATACCCCCTTGTCCCCGTCATATTCCTATGATAGGGGGCAGATACTACAGTTCATGAAATTTAATGTACGTTGCAAACTAAATCAAAACAAGCGAATCGAAACAAGCGAAAGCGGTGCCTTGGATTCAACGAGTTCAAACAAGTTAAATCGCAGTTCGCATGTTCGGTGGCAGTAGTTTGGACTAGGACAAATCAATTTTTCGTAATAACGTTACATTGATTTCAGAACATACCACTTTAGTCTAGGACACACTAGTTCATCCGCTTTTCGGATACTTTTAAATTATAAAACAATTAATGAATTTCAGTAGTAATAACCCAAGGACATTGATAATTGTTCGAAAAAAATTTTTTCTACTATCGTGCCGAAAAGTCCACTTTTCCGCACTCATTTTAGTGTTGAAAGAGTCACTTTTCCGCACCATTTCCTATTGCGGAAAAGTAAATTTGTTAAGTTTTTGGGGAGTATACTGACATTTGAATATTTAAAATATATAATTGTATGGTTGTAGTTTACAAAATGACTGAAAAATTAAGAAATTTATTAGAATTCTGCTATAATTTTTAATAAAAAGAAACGTATGTTTCAATAATTTTTTAATGGCCCTGGTATAAGCCTCGAAATCTGACTTCATTGGGAAACATTTTAGCCTCTGCAATTAATTTGCAGAATGCTACAAATTGCACGTTCAATGTTAATATTAATAATAATTAATTTGTTGATATTATGTATTTAATAATAAATTGCGTGCGGCAAAGTATCACTTTCCGCAATTGTTAGGTAAACTACGATATAACAGATTTCGAAAGCCGACGCCTATAAGCAACAAGCTTGAGAAAGTTGTTATAAAATTTTTGAGCATTTATCAATTTTCGAGGGTTATTCGAATAGAAAATTCCACACTTTTAATTTTTAACCAATCAAAACGTGTTTTTTTGACAGATCACCAGGGCAACGGATGAATTTTATTGGAAATTTTTTTATGGTGGGTACCCACCAGAGAATTATACTGGAAATTTTTTTTGACGTTTATAATGTCAGAATATTTTTTTGACACTCTGGTTTATATTTGCAAAAAAGCAATTTTATACCACTGTAGTTACTCAAAACTTATGTAAAATTAAATAACATACTGTGTTGTGTCTTGAGATGGTGTTTTCGTGCAACTACATCGAGTAGAAATCAACAATTTAAAGGTATTTTTTACGTCGTTCCGCTTGACAGCTTCAAAACTGAAATGATTTTCAGGTTAGGGTTTCACTTAGTTGCCATGGTAACTAAATAATTAAGTCGACCAAGCCTCAAAAGTCAAAAATTGACGTTGTTGGAAATCGAAAAATAAATTTTAATTATTTGATTTTCAAACACTATTTGGTGTGGAATTTTCTTACCGAATACCACACGAGGACAAATTAAATCCGGAAATTTTTTCTCGCTCATGAATATTTTTAGAAAATTATACCTCGTCTTCGACTCGGGATAATTTTCCGGAAATAATTTGACCTCTAGTGGTATTACTAGTGAAAATTTTTTGCTAATTATAGAAAAAAATACAGAGTATATTTGCTTCTATAATTTCATTAATATTCTCGTCAGTATTATGACCAAATCGTGACATTTTGAAATATTAAATATCTTGAAAAGTCAAAATCGAAATAAATCAAATGGTCTGTTTTCAGTATGATGTTGTTCTGATTGGTTGTGTTCAATCAAATGACCTCAAATTAACTGATTTCATTGGATATCTACTAGAGCAAAAAAATGTCTACATAATTAAACAATAATTTTTGAATCACATTAAACAGAACAAGACATACGAAAAGTGATTATCATGTCGCAATATACAACAAAAAGCAAATAAAATATCAAGGACTTAACCAGGGATACATATTTTCATATTATATAATATCACAAGAGAAAACATTTTGTCGGCAAAATTTTCGAATGGTACGATTTGTTGCTTGGCAATTTCGCGAATGAGTGATTTTATCAAAAATTTGATGAGCGAAATTGCCGAAAAGCAACAAACTTGAAGAACCTTGAGAACAGTTTTGTCTACACAATTTTTTCTCGAGTGGTATTCGACATGACTATTCATGAGAAAAAGACAAAAAACATTAAAATTGGAGAACTTCCATTTAACAATGGAGCGTAATAAAAAAAAGGACTTATTTATTTATATCAATGTTACAGTTATGATAATAAAACGTTTGATTGTAGAACATGTACTTGCTGTATGTTTGAACACGTACTAGGAAAATTTATTTGATCTGGTGCTTTTTCTCTTAAGTTTTCAATTCATTTTAAGTAATGTTCAGAGCCCAACTGCAAATAGGGTTTCAAAGAGTTGGCATGGGAATGTCCTGTTAATTTGATCATTTCTTGATCACCAATACCTTTTTTGCAAGGGCAGAAATAGTGGAAGAGTGGTGTGAGTGGTTTGCTACTTTAAATTTTTTGGTATTTACAAGTTTGGTCCATTTTGACGTGCTGTTGATTCCAATAAGCGTGTTTTTGTACCAAATTCCTTTTTTCAATTTGAATGGACTGTCAAAAAAAGCCTGTCACTTATGATTTCTGGATGGTATGTCTTTTTTCCAATAATTTTTAAAATAGACGAGTAGGACAAAGATCTTTGTTATTGTTGTTTCTTACCAATCATTTGCTACTAGCCAAGGCTTTTGCATCTCCTTGTGTGGTCTTTGAAAATATGGGATTGTATTCGATACGTCCCGTAAATTCTCCTTTTAGGTCTGAAGGCTGCACAATTGCTCGGGAACGGGAACGTGAACGAGAAACAGAACGGAAACGAGAACGAAATATTATATTTAGATGCACAACAACGAGAACGAGAACGGAAATTGTAGGGATGTTTGACATTTTCTGGAGATATTTATTTTCTAAAACACTGTCAACTTGTGACTCAATAACAAACTTCCGAATATAATATCAATCATTTTTGATATAATGGATGTTATTATTGGCCTCTTCCTCTTCATAAAATTGGCAAGCAGATTAATTGCTTCTTTTTGGGGCCACTTTTACATTAGTCTGAGAGATTTTCATGCAACGAGGTTATGTATGGTTATGTTTGCATCAAACAGGTTGCTGCTTTCCTATCGGCTCAACTATTAGCATTATATATCCTGTGCTGCGATTGGCTCCGGGAATGCAACGGTAACGGGAATGTTAAAACTTGGCCAACTTCAGTTCTCGTTCCCGGGCATCTTCTCGTTCTCGTTACCGGAAATTGGTTATGCATGGGCACAATAAAATGTGTGTATCTTAACTTTTTCTCGTTCCAGTTCACGTTCCCGGGTAATTGTGCAGCGGCCTTAACAGTCCGTTTAATTCTTGTTGGAAATAATGTACGTTGCAGTTCACTGCTTCGTTGCCTCGCCAGGCAAGTTCAAAAGAGAATTAGTGAAATATTTTTTTCTGATTTAAAAACAATGTCGGTAAATGGGTCTATTTTTATATTGAATTCTTGATAGTACTTTTCTTGTAGCATCTGCGCTGTGTTGTTCCATATGCTGTTGATACTTGACTATTTGTAGTCCTCTTCGTTTTTTTCATATTGTAATCATAATCTTTCATAATTTCTGCTAATTCTTCGGCTGTAGTACCTATGCTTTTCAAGCTTATATTCTCTTATCAATAAAAACTGCGAAAACTGTCAACAGGAAGCTTTGGAGACACACGTATTTGGAGATATATTCTCAGACACTGCCTTTTTAATTTCTGCAATGGATTGTGTTCCAAATCTGTTTTTTCTTCAGAAACATTTTTGAACTGAACTAATCTGACGTTTTGTAACAAGAAAAAACAATGACATTTTAAATAAATATCAGGACCATGGTAACAAAATTTGCTTTGATCAACGCATTTTGAAAAAATTAAAATTTTGTCGCTGTAAAAACCGCATGTGAATTTTATCAAAGGTAATACCACGAGTGCTTCAAATTTTATCGATAATTTTTTATTTTCCACGAAAACTTGTTTATTTGGCAAAAATATGAAAACAAACCGATTGATAAAATCACGAGTCCGTTAGGACGAGTGATTTTATCTAAATTCGGTTTGTTTGAATGTTTTTGCCTCAAATAAACAAGTTTGAGTGATGAAAATAAAAAATTATGTGATAAAATTTGAAGAACGAGTTGTATTTGGGAAGATTATTTTTTTCAACAATTTAAAAGGATTTTGTATTAAATGTTCAATATTCTCTTGGGTAATGGCACTGAATCGGTTTGTGTTCATTTTTCAATAAACTTCGAAGCACTTTTAGTTGTCAATAATGACAAATTCAAAGTAAAATTTTGACGTTTCAATGTAAACAAGGTATTATCGATGAGGAATCAGAATTATCAGTATAATACCGAATGATTGGCTAGAATAATGTATTGCTATTGGTTAAAACCACCAAAATGTCGCATTTTGACAAGTGAAAAAAATAATCAAGGTAATTGCAGATAACTTTTTTGTCAGTAGAAAAGATGCCGTTGCTAGGTATGGTATTTTGACAGTGAAAAACATGCATTCTCTCAAAACCATTACCAAGAATAATACAAAAATATCTTTCCAAATGTTTTGAAGTAAGTTGCAAAAACAGTCTTCACATTTTGACATAAAACATCCTGCCATATTTTATTTAATTGTTTTAGGATCAGGATTTCCTGTGCAAAATAAATCATCCTGTATTATTAGTCAATATGACTGTAACTCATAATATAACAGACGAGATATTCTAAGAATGAACCTAGTAATACAAAACTACTACATTTTTAACGATTCCCTGCCAAATGTTCATTTCGTGCGTACTAGATTAAATCATAAAAAATTCAAGTTAACCTTTACTTTCTAAGACTAAAGGAAAACTTATTTATTTTCAAAACAACCCTTTATATTATACTTTTAGACACCTGCACACGTGTGAGTATAAATAAAAGAATTAATTCCATAAAGTTCCGATAGATTATGTAACGTAGTTTGATCGTTACCATTGTTTCGGGCATGTTGAAGAGAGGATGTTTTTTAAAGTGTCTGTTTTATTGGCTTTTATTTCATTATTTAAAATTGGGTTGTCTGAAAATTTTCCCTCTTTGCTGACTACTAACGCTTCGATAGGTGAGAAGTTGTTTTATTTAATTATTCTTACTTTAAACTATTTAATGTTTATACTGTATAATAGCAGACATTTTTATGGATAATTTGGAGACTATTAATTTTAAATCTTATTTAGTCAATTTCAATTTGGTACAAATATATTGATGACATTCTAGTATGTTTTATAGATACTTCTAGAACATTACACATATTTTTCAGATGTATCAATAACTAACACCCACATATTAAATTTTCATTCGAAATAAAAGAAAATAAATCAATAGAATTTTTGGAATTATGATCACTAGCATTACAATACAATCACGACATTAGAATATTGCGATATTAGAATATCACGACATTACAATACCATCCGGCTCAAACCACCCTGTCACCCAAATTAGCAGCATATCACTCGATGATACATCCAATTCTAATATGTTCAGAAAATATTGAGAAAGAAATTAAAATATTCAAATTGCAATATAAAATGTAGTTTTCACCCTTAAATCCTTAAATAGGTGTTAAAAATGATCGAAAATTCAATATGTTTATATCTTTGTCCACAAGACCTGATCATGATCATCAGGATAACGCCAAAATTTCTTATTTTCAGCTAAAATACATACTTTTCGTAGACTATATATCAGTACTTCTTTATCGATATGAAAAGAAAACCACATCGATGTCGATGCATGATTTTTAAAAATTGATTCGATAAGCAAATTTAAAAGTTTGGCCCTGTGACTTGTTAATACTTATTGCAAAGCAAACTTTTAAAGGAAATTGTATGAACACAGTTTCCCCCCGAGTTTCGACAATATAACGATGTAGAGCTTTTACTCGCCACTTGGTCCCGTTACATAGTTTTGGTGGACTTAAATTTCTAGGTAATATCACAAGCGTTCCAGCCTGCAGTTAAGTTTGTGATATGGAAAGTCGGCTTCGTCCATATGTACCACCGTCTCTGATTGCCTGAATGTTAACGGTGGACATTTTGAACACATGATTAAATAACAGTTATTTCTTGTTAACAGATGTCTTTTCATTATTTGTGAATTTTTTATTCGTTAAAGAGTCTTTCTGTCATAACATAATACGGGGGCATAGGAAAAGTTGAAAGAGAGCCAATTTTAAACAACGATTAAATAACAATGGAAGGCTGGGATCAAAGGCAAAACAAAATGATTGAATAGAGAATAGAGATTTTTAAATGAAATATGACTTGACACCTAATGCTATTTGAAAATATTCAAGGGGTATCTCCAGTAGGGAGGGGATAATCTGACGTTTATGACATTAGCGCTAAAAAGTGTCACCCTCAAGTTAAAAGTTGACGTGCTTGGGCATTTCTTTCTAATATGTTGCATTTCTGAAATATTAAGGGTGGGTTTTCAAATGAACACTGTGTATAGATACTATATATAGTAAAATTAATACCTATTTAGAGGTACCAGCCGTTTTAGTAACTTAACGTATGCGGCTTCTTGAACCATCTGACATTAACTTGAATTCAAAATTTGACGTAACTTCGAAAACGTGACATCTAATAAATTAGTTACGACGTTCATTTTTGTTGGTAATTTTTTGTTTCAACCGATTTATTAATAATAAATAAGGATGGTCTTATTCTAAATGGGTATAAAATTTACTATAAATAGTTAATAGTTATTTAATAAACTAGTTTGTTAATGAAGGCGATTAATAAACGAAACTGCTTAAAGCACGAACGAGCGATAGCGAGTACCTTTAATAGTTGAGTTTATTAATCGCCCTTTAACAAATGAGTTGATTACAATATTTTTTCGTTGACCGTAAACTCTTTTTTTGTGACAAAATTCACTTTTCCACAAAGACTATCAGGAGATAATAATGTCAACTCCATACCAATGACGTAGAATGTCATTGACTCCATACATTTTCAATTTCACGTAAAAATCACGTAGACTAAAAATCTCAATTATCATTGAAAAATATAAAATGCGAATTGTCAAAAAAGTTGTCACTGTGAAAAAGTTATTGTAAAATCGTAATTGTGCAGTTATGGAGCTAGAAAACCCTGCTGAATTACTATAGCTGGTTGTTTATATCAAAATATCATCAAAATGACTTCAAACAACTTGGAAAATATCCATAATGATATTGGTATATTGTCTATATCAAAATGTCATCAAAACGTCAAAATCACAAAAAGAGTGCGTTAATGAAAAAGATTGCGTTAATGAGGTCCATTAACGCATCCTTTTTTAAATAAAATAATTCATTAAAAATTAATAGATGAGGCTTTTACTTGATGAAGATCCATACTAATGATGAAATAAAACAATTTAATTTGTTTAAATCTTCATTTTTTATTTTGAACTAACGTTCATTTTAATTTGAACGTTAGTTCAAAATAAAAAATGAAGATTTAAACAAATTAAATTGTTTTATTTCATCATAATTCATTAATATCGAAATTAATGAACAGTCAACGAAAAAACTATTAACTATTAAAATTTTTCCAAAACAAAATGAGGAATAACAGTATAAATCGATAACATACTTTGGCGAAATTTTAACTGATATTCCAAAGATTATAACACACAATTAAAACAATAATATTTCATTAAACTATAATCTATACAGACAGCTTGCAGTATCGATTATCCTTAAAAACGAAAGAGAGAAAAAATGAAGGGTGTAAGATTGAGATAGAATGGAAAAGCAAGAGAAACAGGGAGAAGAAAAGGGACGGAGAGGGAATAGGAGAATGGAAAAAAGAGGGACAGAAAAGGGAGAAGGCAAGATAAAGAGAGAAAGAAAGAGAGAGAGAAATAAGGAAGGAAATAGAGAGATTGAGATAGAAAGAAAGGGGAAGAGGGAAGAACTAAATACAAATAGGAGAAAAAGGAAGAAGGTAACAAAATGAGATAGAAAGATAAAGTGATTTCGAAACCAAACAGTTCTAACTACAATCTAGACGACTAATATCGATAACAAAAAATTAAATAGAAAAAGAGAAAAAAGAAACAGGAAGCGAGTGAGAGAAAAAAGAAAAAGTGAGAAAGAAAAAATGAAAGGGAGAAAGAAAGAAAAAGGGAAAGTAATAGAAAAGGGGAGAGATCAAGAAAAAGGAGAAGCCAAGAAAAATAGGAAGAAAGAGAGAGAGATAAAATTAATCGGGTACACCCTTTCACTCTGCTGATTGACTCACGTTCCACTGAAACGTAAGACACTCAATTTTCGGGCATGCGCAATGAAAGAGATATATAATCATGAATTCGATCATGGTACGTTTCTGACTATGTATAGACTTTGTTACTCTATCTGTGCGATCTCAAAGCTTCCAATACGCTATTATGTGACACGTTGATATCTTTGCAATTGGCGGAATTAAGTTTCACTATCAGACTGCCAGTTAGTTATATGTATAGTTTATTGCTAAAAGGAATAGTTTATGGCCCCTTTCTTTGAGAATGTTAAAAAAAAACATGTGTCATTGAAAATTATCTATTTTGATGATTTTTGATTTTTTTCAATAATGGAATTGCTATTTAATATTTTTAGTCGATTGAGAGTATTTAAGATAAATTTAAAAATTATGTTTTAGCCGTTGTTATCGATAGAGAATTCCTTGCAGAAGATTATGAAGACGTTAGTGTTGAAATAGAGGATTATCTTATCTATGCTAGAAGGGATTTATTAAAACACGGAGGCGTTAACGTTTATCCTTACTCCTGGACAGCGATAAACTTACGAAAAGGTTCAAAAATCCAGGAAAGGTATTTTGGTCATTTTAATTAATATTTCGTTTCAGATTTAACAGCTATTTTAAGTATTGCTTCTTGTTACGACACCTGGAAACTGTTTAAGCTGACACAATCTGATGATTTAGTTCATATGGCTATTACAGGTAAATAAAACCTCGAATTTATATACATATAGGCTGTTTCACGACGAGCTTACACTATCTATATATTGGAGTCTACTCACACGATTTCTATAAAAATTGGCATAGGTGGAGAACAAGTTATGGCGAATTTATGGAAAATATTTTAACATACATGTCACTTCCTGTTATACCGAAAGTGAACGACAACTTTGTTATTTTAACTGTAACACCCTGTATATTATTTCGGATTCTACATTTAATTTTAATGTCACATTGTATAGAATACCATAAATCTAAAATTTATACACATCGAGATATTAATTTTTTTAATAAAAAATTGACAGGAGCAGACCTTCATATTGAAAATTCTGTGTGAACATCCCCAATGCCAAATAAAAAACATCTTGTCGGGTTGATTAGTAGGACGATCAAGGTAATTGGTGACATGCCGAAAATTTCTTTTTTGTATACAGGGTTGTTAAAAAATGATGAAAAGTTCAAGTTAAAAAATGTTAAATATCTTCATTTTTCTAAATGAAACAACCATATTTTTATTCTTTTACTCAATTCTAATGCCGAAAATAAGGACAGTTTATGTTCACTTCCCTATACCCAATCTTAACCGTTTTTGAAATATTAACATGTATTTAAAAATATTAATTATTTCAGCCTTATTATTGCGTAGGCATAGGCCGTGTTATTTATTCTTATATTTCAGCAGGCTGTGTATTTATCTGTCATAATAAAATAGTATTAATTGTCATTATTTGAATTCAATCGCATCGTACAGTGATAGGAATGGCTCGTTTGGAATTAAACAATGAAGATTATCTAAATTTACTTTTAATACATGGTGAATGTGACAGAGTTGTTACTAAAGCATGTGTTTTATTTGCTACAAGATATCCAGATCGACCCCGACCCAACTGTCACACAGTGAAGAGAATATTATACAATTTAACACAATTCGGTTGTTTTCAAGCAAAAGTTAAGAAAGTGAAGCCTGTTGTAGATAATAGTGATCATGAAATCAATTTTCTTGGATACTATGATGCTTATACCAAAGCGTCATTTCGTTGTGGTGTATCCATTAAACGAATTAAAAAAAAATGTTTCATCCCTACTCTTTTAGCCGAGTTAAAAATTTAAAGCAAACAGACGATAATAGAAGAATTTGTGTTGGTAAAATGTCAAGAAGATAATGAATATTTGAAAAATATTATATGAGATATAGGGAAGTGAACATGAACTGCCCTTATTTTCGGCCTTAGAATTAAGTAAAATAATAAAGATATGGTTGTTTCATTTGGAAAAATGAAGATATTTAACATATTAGAACTTGAACTTTTCATCATTTTTTTAACAACCCTGTATCCAAAAAAGAAGTTTTAGACATGTCACCAACTACCTTGATCGTCCTACTAATCAACCCGATAAGTTGTTTTTTATTTGGTATTGGGGAAATTCACACAGAATGTTCAATATGAAGGTCTGCACCAGTCAATTTTTCATTAAGAAAATTAATATCTCGATAAGTATAAATTTTAGATATAGGGTATTCGTCACAAAGTGACATTAAAATTCAATGTAGAATCTGAAAAGTTAATAATATACAGGGTGTTACATTTAAAATAACAGAGTTGTCGTTGACTTTCGGTATAACCGGAAGTGACATGGATGTCAAAATACTTTCCATAAATTCGCCATAACTTGTTCTCCATCTATGCCAATTTTTAAAGAAATCGTTTGGGTAGTCTCTAATATACAGACAGTGTAAGCTCGTCGTTAAACAGCCTGTTTATAATATATATTTCAAAAGTTGGGCTTTAAATGCTGTAGCCCAAAGTGATCATCGTATTTTTGTGGTTACTGATTAATCAGTTAATGACACCGAATTATTATTTGTGGTTAGTAGATAATAGATAAGGTGGTAGTGTGCTTTTTGGGGTACAACATAACTATTTTTGTCCAGGACAATTTGATAGTGTTTACATTTCACGTATGCTTCTCTAAGAATAATGACGTTAATTATTCACTCATTATTCACTATTCATTTATAAACAGGTAATTAATGAACGTGGACAAAATATAGTATTCTACTCGCATATAATGGCTATTATTCATTTAGGCTTAGAAAATAGATACTGAGATGCGGTTTTTACCATTTTTTTCAAAATTCCATCCTCTTTCAAGTGGATGATTAAAGATTACCTATAGCATCGCATTCCCCAAAAAAGTTGAAAACAAACAATATTTTATTAGGCATTGAATCCCCTCTCAAATGATACTAAGTTTGTCGAAATCCATAAGGCAGAACAAAAGATATAACAGTTTTATTGAGTCAGCTTTCCCGCTCATCCCTACCAGTTATTTCACAAGGTAGAGAAGAAAGTACTGTTTTTGTGATATTATTGTGAACTACGCGGTGGAGTGGGAAAATAATTTCCAGCAGTTTCTCGTATGCGTGTTTGTACTACAGATTTATTTCTCTAAGCTGTACGATACATAGTTTCTGAGATACAGCAGGTTAACTCTCTTTATCAGACACCCGGTACAATGATTTACTGAAAAAAAGGTTTCGAGGCATTGAAAACTTCAAAATTAAAGATGACTACGGTTACGAAGAGTTTTCCAAGTCCACTGTCTATAGAAGACATTGTTCAGTTTATCCAGTGTTCAGGAAAAGAGATAAAGCTGATGCATCAAACTATAGACCAGTTTTTATAATCTGTAATTTCTCAAAATTAATTGAAATTTTATTATAGCAAGCCATCTATCGACATGTTAGTAATGCGATTACAATAACAAGAACACAGCTTATAGCGGATTCTATTGATAGCAGACTCCAAACGGGTGTAATGTAGGTACACTAATTTTTCGAAAGCATTTGATGAACTTTTTTCGTTTGTTATTTAACGTCGGTCTATTTCTGCAACTGAGGCTAATCACCGACGCCGGAAGCACACTACTCCTAACCGGAAATTTTGCCGAGCCCACTAGTGTTCCAACCAGTGGTAGGGATCTTCATCGAGCCCAACATCCATGGGCTGCAGGTGTCTCTCCGTGGTCACCTATCCAAGTACCAACCGCGTTAGACACTGCTTCTCCGTAATCATCGCAACAGAGGCGTTCCACTACAGTGCTGGGTCGACGCCCTATTTGGTAGACTCAATAATGAAATTCTTCTTGATAAACTAAAAGCATTATTTGTCTTATCTGATTTTCCAATTGTGCTCTTTTATTAATAATTTTCAAATCGCATGCAGTTTGTTAAGATAAATGGATTTCAGAGTTGCGAGAGGTTCTTTCCTAGGATCCCTGTTGTTTAATATTTTTATAAATAATAATATTTCTGAAAAATTTGTTGCGGTTGAAATTATATATTTCTATTTTCGAATCTCCTCTTAATAATAGTTAACTAATCATTTGAATCAAAACTGAGTAAGTTTTCAAAATATTTCTTCCTGCAGAAATTCCCTCAATTCGTTTGTCCGTCTGGTAAGTTTTAATTTTTAAATGTATATCTTCGAAAAAGTTTAATTATAATTGAAAAATATAAAATTTATTTGCTGCTTCAGAATCAGATTGTCCAAGATTACCTCCCGAAACCGCGATCACCATACCGCTAATTTCCAACGGCGAAGAATTACCTCAGATTATTTTGGATCTTCGCGGTGCAGGCATTTATACATGGAAAACGTTAGTTCTGATTTATGATTCAACTGTTAGTAAGTATTAATTTTTTTATATTATCCAATGGACATTCTTAAGCTGTTCTCAGTTTTAATGTGATTTGAATCACTCAGTAATTAACTCAGGTCTCTCTGACCATGAAGGAGTTTTCGCCGAATTAGTATTACTTGGTAAATCTCTCAAGAAAAGTTGTTGAGGATCTAATCATGGTCTACTAAAGGAACACGTACTTCATCTAAGAAAATGAGATCAGTCATATATAATAAAAAATTTACAGATAATCCTCACATACTCAATTATATCAATAACTATAAAATATGGTACTGGAAAACTATCAAATCTATTAAACAAAACTACTATAACAATGGCATCTCTAAAGCTAAAAATTCCTCCAGAAAAGCTCAGTCTGTTATCAATGATTTAAGGAACAAAACTCGTTCATCAAACTTTATTGTCCTCGACCCAGACGAACTTAATGATTATTTCGTAAGCGTTAGTAAGAATATTAGCTCTAAGATATCTCCTTCCTTCTAAAAGAATCACTGATAGTTTCTTCCTTAGACCTGTAGATAAATTTGAGCTAGTGCAAACAATAGCATAGATGGGTTATCAGCTAAGTTATTTTTAATTATTCCAGATGTGGTGATTAGCGTTTTATGTTCTCTAATAGATGAATCCTTTGAAAAAGGAATCTTCCCCAACTGTCGCAAAACAGCTATAATTGTTCCCCAGTACAACGGTGACGAAAAAAATAATACTAGTAACTCTCGTCATATTGCCTTAATCAATCTTATCAAAGACTAATGAAAAACCGTCTATTGCCCTTTCTTTCCAAACATCAAATCTTGAAATTTCAACAATTTGGTTTTTCACCCAATAAATGTACCTATACTAATGACGAATGTTCTCTGTCCTTAATGATATTTATACCTCACTTAATAATAAACTTTTTACGGCTTCGGTTTTTTGTGATTTCAAGAATGCCTTCGATTGTGTTGATCATGATATTTTGATAAATAATCTAGACTATTATGGCATCCGTGGTATTCCTTTAAAATGGTTTGAATCTTACATTGAGTGTAGAAAACAACTGGTACGAGCAAATGGTAAAGTTTCGAAAAGTTTAAGTCCAATTTTTTTTGGTATTCATCAACGATGTCACAGACTTACGAATTAATGGTAGGTATGTTCACTTTGTTTTAACACTGAGAAAATTTTAGTTTTATCTTACAAAGGAGTTTTGCAAGATGTCAAACTTAACAATGACTTAAGATCTTCAAATTCGATTAACTTTCTTGGTCTCCATATTGACGGTGCTCTTAAATGGTCTATCCCTGTAGACACTTTAGTAAAAAAATTATCCTCTGCTTGTTTCGCCATTAAATCTGTGTCTATACAGCTTGATTATTCTATTGCTTTAATAACTTACTACTGTTTGTTCGAATCGCTCCTTCGCTATGGTTTATCTTTCTGTGGGTCTTGTAGCTTGCACCTCTTCGAATCTATCTTCAAATTATAAAAAAGAGCTATTCGTTACATTTATGGTTTAAGTTGTAGGTCGCATTGCGAATTCTATTTTAACATTTTAACTCTTTCCGCTCTATTCATTTTGGAATCCGTGTGTTCGAAAACACTCTCACAATTTAACTGAGACCAATAATTCATAGTTACCCTACTAGAAGAAAAAATTTCTATATTTATTTAACAAAGCCCACCTCTTATCTGGTGGAAAATTCCATCACCCTCAATGCCAAAAAATAGTTCAATATCATTTAATCATTTAATAAGTTCCGAAGATTGACAAGGGCATTTCTGCTTGAAATACCCTATTATTCAGTGGCAGAATTCGACAATCTACCTTAGACTTTTGAGTTACTTTGGCATAATTCAATATTTAGTATGGTGTACAATATTTAGTTTAGTGTTATTATATAATATTGCATTATAATACAGGGAGTCAATTTTAAAACTTACAAAGGGCTGTACCTCGTGAGCGAAAAGAAATTTCAAAAAAATTTCAAAACCGTTTCTAGGGTAGAGAGGGGGAACTAAAATGACAGAGAGAACGCACCCCCATCAACCCCCTATGCCCCACCTATCCCACCTACAAAAATTTAAACGGCAACCCCCTACTTGTGATATATCGTTAGAAAGCCCGTAGAAAATGCTTTCCAACGGTCTAAGTTATAATTATACAGGGTTTAACAATAAAGCAGAAAAATGTATTAGACAAAATGAAAAAGTTTTAAATGTCGAACTTCAAAAATGTTAATTAATTTAGTAAATGTTCAAAATGGTTTCCATTGTTTCGTAAACAATAGTGCAACCTATTTTCAAACACCATACGAACGTTGCTTTAGTAATATCACGACATGCTTGACTAATTCTTCGTCGTAAATCGTCGATTGAGGTTGGTTTATTTTTATAAACAACCGACTTAAGGTGACCCCACAGAAAAGGTACATTTCACCGTTTAAATTTCCCGGTGTAAACAAGAGACCAATCACAGAATCTCCTAATACCCCTGCCCAAACATTTAGTTTCTCAGGATACTGAGTGTGGTTTTCTCTAAACAGATGTGGATTTTCATCATTCCCTTAACGACAGTTTTGCTTATTTACATTACCATATTTTTCAAAAGCCTAGGTTCATTCTTAATTCTTTCCGTCATAATTTCACAAAACTGAATTCTTCGGTCTGGATCGTCATCGGACAATTCTTGAAGACATTGCATTTTATAGGGGAGAAATTTATGAAGCTTCAAAACTTGCAGAGACGTGACGAGTCCACGAGTCCAAGGACTTCAATTCGAGTTGCTTCATCTAGTACTCTTGCGGAATTCCGTCTTCTATTTGCCACTGAACCCGTCTCTCTAAATTTTGCGACTAAATCACGGATATACACGTGACTTACATGTTTTTCAGGATGTCTTTCATTAAACACGCTAGCTGTCTGCAATAACTTTAGTTCTGGGAGCCAAATATTAAAATTATCTCCACTCGTTCAGGTATACTGTAAACTATCGTGATTATTGTAGTTAAATTAACGTACAAAACGTACCAAAATATTTTCGGACCAAACGTACAAATAATTAATCTATCACAAATGACAATGACATTAAGGTAAGTAAATGCAAAACAGAATAACAAAATGTGTTGTTTAAAAACTGCAAAGCAAACAATTTTTTTTGAAATACAATTAATAGAACATTTAACACTTAAATAGGGACCGTACGTACTTGCACTTTCAAAGCGAAGTATCGTTCCACAATTACTTGTTATTTTTGTTCTCAAATAAATTTTTCTGCTTTATTGTTATACCCTGTATAATTATGACTTAGACCGTTGGAAAGCATTTTCCACGGGCTTTCTATCGACATATCACAAGTAGGGGGTTTAGTTCCCCCTCTCTACCCTAGAAACTGTTTTGAAATCTCTTTTCGTTTACGAGGTACAGCCCATTGTAAGTTTTGAAATTGACACCCATATTAAATTTGTATATTATATTATGTTTTGTATTATTAGTATAGTATATTCAATATTTTTATTTTTTTTATATTTTGTTGTGAATTTTTATTTTTATATTTTATCTATTTTTAAATTATGTCGCTTTGTCCATAAAATTGTAAAAATGTTCATGACAATTAAGCTTCTGACTCTCTCTCCCTCCCCCCCCTCTCGCTCTCGAAGCAGAACATCTGTTGAAAATGTGATGTTTATCATCGAAAAAAACTGTCCTCAACAATCCATCCCAACCAAGTCTGAAATACCTAAAAATTAGTGCTCTAAATGTTGCCATAAGCCATAGTTGCCATAATAATGAATTTCTTCCTAAAATAGATGCCGAGAAGATAATTACAATGCCAATCTTTTGTGTTGCTAATTAGTTGCCCCAATGGCGTACATGCTGTTCAAATAGCAACCGAGAAAATGATGAGTATGCGATCTTTTTATAAAGTTAGCCTTGACTAAAATATACTTGTAAAATCTCGCTAAAAATTTGCTACTAGTTACCTAGTTGGCCTAATGACGAATTTGTTGCTAAAATGGCAGCCGAGAAAATGATAACAATGTCAACTTTTTTTCAACTAGCATTGACATATGATATAAAACTTTAAATAGCGTATTTGTTGCTCAAGTATCAACATAGAAAGTGATTACAATGCTTTTTCTAGAGTCAGCAATGACGTAAATATAGTACGGTAAGCACATGTAAAATCACGCTGAAAACTCGTTGCTAATTAGCTACCCTGATGACGAATTTGTTGCTCAAATAATTGACGAAAAAATAATGACAATGTTAGCCTTTCTTGAAAGTTGGCATTGACATATGATATAACACGGTAACAGCATGTAAAAACACGCTAAAAATGTGCTGCTAATTAGTTACCCTAATATGGTGTATTGTTTCCTGACATAGCAACCCAAAAAATGATGACAATGTCAATGTTTTTTAAAAATTATCATTGGCGACATTGGCATAACACGGTAAAAACCTGTAAAAACACGCGAAGAATTTGTTGCTCGATTAAAAATAATATTTGGAATCGAATAATATGATCAATTCATTATAGTGTTATACTTGCTATAATATAATCATTTTCGAGGTAATCTGAAGAGAAGAACAATCTTGTGTTATCCAGAATTATAGACTGGATTTTAAGGTATTCTAAGCTTTCAAGGACAGACGTGACTCTACATAGCAGACAAAGTCATACATAGTTCTAAATTTTTTAAAATCGGCGCAGCTTTGGAGTTTTTGAACTCTACCAGATTTCTTTGGAAGCAACAATTAATTTTTGAAACCAATCAGAGCAGCTAAGTACTGTATACAGCAGCAATAATGCTACAGAAGTCTCTATTTTCCAGGGTCAACACGTTTTGGAACTTTCTCAAGTTTGAATTTTCTTGTACTTGTACGAGCAACTAATTTTGGAAGAAACGTCCAGGACTGTCTACAGCAGCAATAATGCCAAAATAAGCATGGTTTTAAAACTTACTAAATATTCAATCTACTGAATGCATAGCAAATGATCATTTAAGGTTTTTAGAGCTATTAAGGACTGTCCAGACCTTATCCATCAGAAGAAAAAAAACTACACAGACTTCTTAATTTTCGAAACTTAGCACAGCTCTCTTACATGCGTCATATTATAATTTCATTTTGAGTTTGAATTGAGCAGCTAATTAGCAACAAATTCTTAGCGTGTTTTGAGTTCTGTGTTCTGATAGTGAGACGTTAGTAGTATTAAATTGTTAAAGTTAAAGTTGTAGAAATAAAGAAAGTTTAAGAAGTCATGAGGAGTAACATTGGTGACAGCGGTGGGATCGGGCCCGCAGTAAGGGGCTAAGCTCTCGACATGGATCACCTTGGGCTTACTCCTCGCTGACAATTGGATGCGGTAGACTAGGTCGTGGATTTTATGAGAACGGTGTAGGGGCCTTCCCAGTTACGTTGCAGTTTTTGGCACAAACTTTTTCTGCGCTTGAGATTGAACGGCCATACGGGGTCACCTCTCGAGAATCTTGTGTTGGTAGTATGCACGTCAAGTCTAGCCTTCACCTTATCGTTGCAGAGCTTCAAACGTTCACGAGCAAAATTGTGGACCATTTCCAATTTTTTTTTCAAGCTTTCTATTTACATAGGAGATGTATGTCTTCTTCTTTTTCTTCATGGACCTCTACATATCCACAGTACAGGTCCGACGTAACAATATTATATGTCAAGGCTAATTTTATCGACGTAAAAACTTCTTAAAATATTGACCATAAACAGTTATAAATCGAAATATCATCAAAATAAGCATTCTAGATGCATCAAGGGGTTCTCCATGTGTGAAATTCGCAGCTTATTTTAATATGAGATAATACAAAGTGACATGGTGATAACTCGGGTCTGTATGGTGGATTAAACTTCCAACAAAAGCGCATAAAAATAACAGTAGGTAGTTTCGAGTATATCGTGTTCCTGACCGGCAGATTTTAATTTATACAAATTCTGGTTAAAGTGATTTTTTTTAGATAGAGATATGATAACTCGAGTAATCAAATCTATTACACAACGCAAAACTAGTAACGCCAAAGCTACTGGAGTATCCCTAATGGAATTAGATTCGAATATGTCTCGAATCGATTTGAGGACCAAACTTTCTGGTATCAATCCTAAAATTTTTGGGAATAATTATTTGGTGATAGCTAGTTACTATCTAGCCGGAATTATAATGGAATACGCTAAATCGTTGAGTTTAACCAGTATCAATAATCAATGGTTGTACGTTATATCAGATACCAATGGCAATTTTCATGATGTGGAAGTTTTTGAAAATTTACTCAAAGAAGGAGACAACGTGGCGTTTTTGTATAATTCCAGTTTTACGGACAATGCTTGTGTCGTAAGTATTTATCTTCTGTTTACTAGTATTGTTCACAATAGCTCCTGACCAGGGTCGCTTAGTTCAGTTCGCTACTCCTTAGTGAACTACATCGCTCTATTACGATCCATCAACACTATAACCACAGTATAGGTTTGTTCCAACTGGTGTTTAGGAACCGTTCTGAAATCGTATCGAGCAATGTACAATGCGCAAACTCGAATTAGGAATGGACACATCAACTTTATCCCCCCTTCAAGAAGGTAGTTTTTGTACCGTCCCAAAAATTATAATCAGTTGGAACGGGAAAGAAATACAGTACTTGCGCGAACGATACCTAGAACGGTTCTATCGCCAGTTGGAACGAACCTTATATAAAATAAAACAGCAGGTATCACAAATCACCTTTCCTCAAAACTAAATTCTAAATCGCCAGTTACATCTTAAAACCGATTCCTTCCCAGGTCTAGATGGATTGCCTGCAATATTCCTTAAAAAATGTGCTCACACACTATCATATCCGCTGTCCAAAATCATGAGCTCCTCTTTTTCGGAAGTCTGTATTCCGCCAACCTGGAAATTATCATCAGTCACCCCAATATTTAAAAAAGGCAATAAATTGGATCCTAACAATTACCGTCCGATAAGCCTCTTACCGATTATCTCCAAAGTAATGGAATCCATTGGTGCCGACCAAATGGTCGACTTTTTGTTGCGGGAAAATGTAACCCCAAACTTCCAACATGGTTTCATGAAGGGTTGATCAACTTTAGCCAATTTACTACACTGTACCAACGATTGGTCCAAAGAACTCGATGTCAGACATCCTTTAGACATAATTTACCTAGACTTTTCTAAAGCCTTTGAGTGCCAAAACGTAGACTTCTACTAAAGCTCGATAATCTTGTCATAAGAGGTACTCTTAACAAATGGTTTTCAGCCTTCCTAACAAACCGGTTATTCAAAGTTAGAGTTGGACAAAAATTATCCGAGGAAAGATCCGCAAGTAGCGGTATTCCTCAAGGTTCCGTTATTGGACCCTTACTTTTCATCGCATATTCCAGTGATCTTCGATACTGCCTGTCAAGCTCAATTTCGGCTTATGCTGACGACATGAAACTTTACGGAAATCCCAACATCAGTTATCTAAGTTTGCAGAATGATCTCGATAAACCAAACGAATGGTGTTCCAATTGGTTGATGCCTCTGAACATTGATAAGTGTGTCGTGTTAGGAACACGTCGGAAACAATAACCCGCAAAATCCGTATTCCATCAGTTGACAGACATTGAGCTCGGTCTCATCACATACCGACCTTGGTTTATTAGTAAACTCGAAACTTTCGTGGAGTGATCATATTTCTCATATTTGTAAACGCGCGAGCTCTAAACTGTTCCTAATTCAAAAAACTTTCTCTAAAGCTTCTTTTGAAACATATTGCAAACTTTACAAGTGCTATGTCCGACCCATACTTGAATACGCCGGGCCTTCGTGGTATCCAGATTTAGTTCGAGATCGTGGAATGCTGGAAAAAGCTGAAGAAAGTGCCTTTTAGAACTCGTTATAGGCAAAACTTTATGAGTAACAGAATTTTTGATAGTTGGAATGGACTTCCTCAGCAAATAATTAATTCTGAAAATGTTAATAGTTTCAAAAATCAAATAGACTCCTATATTTTCGATCCTTAGTTTTTTAGGCTTGGTGTTAGTTATTGTTTTATTTATATTCTGTAAATTATTATGGGCAAAATAGGACTTGATTATCTGCCCTTATCATGTGATAATAATAATAATGATTCTTTCATCGAAATACATGGAACCGGAATGTCCATTAAATTCGTCCTTGACGTATTCATTTTGTACTTGCGTCTAGTGCCACCGTTTAATTTTCGAGCCCGCATCCACGCATGCGCATTTCATGATCAGTTTGCCTTCTAATTTATCGATAAGGGCAAGGAAAATCATTGAAAAAGCTATACAGAAGGGACAGGGTGAATGGAATGGTTATTTTTCCTTCACCTTCTTGAAAAATTAACCAATGATCTGTTTTAACCAAGAAAATTATGAAACTTAGAAACAAAAACTTATTCTAACCTAAAAATTCAAAATGACAAGACAAGGCCAACTGATCATTAAATGCGCATGCGTGCATGCGGGCTAGAAAATTAAACGGTGGCACTAGACGCAAGTTCATTTTGTCGGTCGACATCGATAAAAGCGGTTCACCAAAAACTTCAGTTTGACAGAGTTTTTTATTCACAATCGGTTAGTAATATAGACATTTCTTACCTTTAAAACGGTAGGGAAGTGACTATACTTACTTTTACTTCCACGCTAGCCGAAAAATACTTTTCCGGCTAGAAGCATGTGTCACTTTTCCGAAGTAGGTATGGCAATATCATGTTGATTGATTGATTGGTTTGGTACCACCAGTCAGAGGCTTGGAGACCTCGGCACCTGAGATTTATTTCATTAAATTATAACATAAATAAAAATATTAAGAACCAAAACTCGAACTTCGGAGGAGTACAGGTTGATTAAAAATCAGACATTATGTACTTTTTTAAACAAAAAAATTTAAATTTCGTAACGGAAATAGTTATTTTAGTATCTAGTGCGCGAAATGCTTCTTTGGTGATCGAGAATTGAAAAATTTTTCGAGACCACCAAAGTAGTTCGCGCACGAGATGCAAACAATATTTTTTCTACAAACGTCAAAAACTATCTTTTAAAAATATTATAAATAAGTAAAATGCCTAATTTATTATAGAAAATAGTGTTGAGCTGGCTTAAAATGTCTTTCCTAATCAAATTTTCACTGTTACTATGGATGAATGTTAATATTGTGAATAATAACTAAAGTTATTGTAAAATTCTATCATTATTTTAAAAGTATTTAATTGTTATTCATTTAAAAATAAATAATAATTTGGAGTTTTGCTTCATTTTTTCAAAGATTGGAATACAAAAGTCTTATTAATTTGCATGCAGTGTGCGAAATACTTCGCACCCTAGTGCGCGAAGTATTTCGCGCACGGTGTCATGGTAACGTAAGAATCCGAAAAAAAGTGTAATTTCGCATATTGTTGTCAATGCGCAAACCTTGTCATTTTTTGACGTTTGTAGAAAAAAATATTTTTTGACTTAATTGTCAAAACCAATAAACTAGTAATATTGCCTGGCAACAGTTTCATGAAGTTCTTTGTCGAAAGAAATATTAAATTGTGATGACAAATTTTCTCTAAATTAATGTATTTAAAAGCTTGTAACGAAGCGATTATGAATAAAATAGTATACATATTAAGCGGGAAGCCACGGCTGTAATGATCTACTTCCCTGCTAGGTATGTATCTAATAGGTATATACTATTTTTGTACACATAATCACAGAATATGTTTTAGGGAGGACGAAAGTGTCATATCGAAGAATTATTAAAATCATTCACAAAATCATTAGATCAGGCCATATTGGAAGAACTCGATACAGCTGGTCAAGTATCAGAAGAGGAATGGGAAGCGATCAGACCGACAAAAAGTGAAAGGAGAGACTTTTTATTGAAAAATATGAAAGTTCGTATTTTCTTTTTATTTAAAGGGGCCCCTAGACGCTCAATTATATTGCACAATATTATTTTGTATATTTTATATTGTATTGCTCAATATTTTAACTCAAACGCTTCAATATTTTTGTGCAGTCCCCATCTTCCCATCAGTTCGAAATCAGAAAGCATTGAAAGCAATTAAAATGTCTTTTAATAATAATAAACGAGAAGCTAATTTGGCAATTGTTTTATATTTTTCAATTAACTCCTTACACGCATTATTTTTTAGGTTTCTATCACTGTATTCTGCACTTTTAATTTTCCATAGGGTTGGATATTCACGATATAGATGCAACAATTCGATAATAAATTCGTGGTCTTTATTACGCTTCGCCATGGTACTCAAATATGAACGGATAACTTAAGTATTATGCAAACTTGTCCCTACATGCACAAATGATGGAATATTGTGCACTTAATTTCAAAAAAACACAATCTTTCATCAATACTTGCGCGATTAACAGAATATTATCTTCAGTCGCACAATAATATTGGGCAAACTCCAATATTGTGCAATATAATGAATCGTCTAGGGGGACCTTTACCCTCCGCCGGGCGCATATAATCTCACAGATTCATACCGATGAAATTTTAATGTATTTCATCCAATACGCATTCTAGCGGGCAGAGCGGAGGCGCAACTTATTCTAACGTTGTGTGCATTCTAGGGATGGCTGATCCAAACTTATGGATCAATTCCAACCTAACTAGTCCAATGATCAGTTCCAGTTACCAGTCCAGCCGAACTTTTTGCGAACTTGAGTATTTAAATTTGTATGTTAGTTCAGTTGATTTGATAAATTGAATCGCGACTGATTTATAGGGGCCATTCGCGGTCCGTGCCACGCTACAATGATTGGACTAATACTCGTACCTGTATAAATTGTCAGTTCGGATCAGTTCTATTATTCCAGCCGGATCTGATCCAATGGATCAGTTCCAGTACAGGTTAGCCATCCCTA